>OY728157.1:968664207-970023064 GCA_963277665.1 Viscum album
TATAAAGTTGAACTTATGTAATAATCTTGTTTCCAATAATACTAAATTGATCAGTCTTTCAAGACATGACTTCCTTGTGATCATTCCAATTTTATGTAATAATGCACAAACTCTGGGTAACTGGGGTTGGGGTGTTACAGTTGGTATCAGAGGATGTTTAGTACAATCCTTGGAAACTAGATTTAGATAAACTCTGATTAGAGCACATAGCCCTAAGATAGACATTGAGGAATAGTATAGAAGAACATCCTAAAATTTTGGTATTATAGATATGTTTTGAGTTTTCCTAGTAATACATCCCTATCTGGATATGAGAAGGTAGAGGCGGCTCTGGCACAGATGTACCAAGGGATGAAACCCAAAAACACCGCTTTGAGCTAGACTCGAATGAGAACTGGTGCACGACAGCGAGCCTTACTGTACTCTTGGTTACGACACTCCCTAGGGATATAATTAGGATAATTCTAATTTTCATTACAAACCATTATGAATGGGTTATGAGTATATAATTTCTCAAAGAAAACATTTTCTTTATAATTATGGATTATATCCATAAATAGTTCAATTTATGTTAAGTGTTTTACAAGTATGGAATTATGTATTTTGATTCATAAACTGATCTAGTTTAAGCCATTGTTTAGAAATAGCGCCTAGTGGAAGAAAAATGGAAACTGTATCAATGCACGCACTCCATGTAGGGATTTACCTCCTGCTCAAGATAATTAGAGTGGAGCGGGTGATGCAACTGGTGCTGATCATCTAATAACCATACTGGGAAAACTCACTCAAGTTATGAATAATAACCTTACCCGTATGGAGCACCCTGATCTACAGCGTGGAGGATCAATGATAGGTTGTTCATGAGGCAACAACCACCAATATTCAATGGGATTACAAATACCTCAGTAGCTGAGAAATGGATAAATTCCTTAGAGAAAATATTCCATGCCTTGGGGAGTAGTGAAAGGGAAAAAGTCATCATGGCAGTTTGCCGCCTCCCTGGACATGCTGATCAATGGTGGTAATTGATTCAAAACATGAAGGAAGATGATGAAGTATAAAATATGGAATGGAGGGAGTTCAATGATCTATTTTTAGTAGAATACTTTCATCGTGACCATCGAGCAGATATGTAAAGGCAATTTCTGAGTCTGAAACAAAAGGTGGATGAGAATGTTGCAAAGTATGAGTCTAAATTTACAAGGTTATCAATGTATGATATATATTATATATGTAACCCAACAAGTAAGATTGATCATTTATTTTATGGTTTAAAACTGTTTCTCCGTCGAGCATTGGTCTCACAATCCATCTCGTCATACGAAGATATTGTCTCATGTGCTATCAAGACAGAAAATGAATTCTCTAATTCTTATGACTTTAAATAAATACAAGAGAATAAGATATCTATTGAACACTCTAGGAAAGGAAATAAGGAAACAGGGAATAAGGGAAGAATTGAATTTCCAGTCTGTGATGATTGTGGAAGGAAGCACCTCAGTGCCTGTCTAAACGGAAAAGGAGTATGCTACAAGTGTGGACAGAAAGGCCATCTAGGTGGTGATTGTAAATAAAAGAAAGATTCTATCGATGTTCAATTCTACAACTGCAGGGAGATGAGAAATTATGAAAATGAATGTCCTAAGTGTTAGGGGAACTTACCTTAGAAAAGGAAAAGGAATCAAGGGCATTCTTATGACATTACGACTGCTGAGGTAGAAGCTCCGAAAGACGCGGTGGAAGGTAATTTAATGGTTTACTCAAGTTTAGCAAATACATTATATGATTCTGGATCATCACATTGTTTCATATCTTCCCAGTTTTCTATGAAATTTATATATTTCCAATTTTATTTAACAAGGGATTTGTTAGTCAAAACTCCTAAGACAAGTATCATTGCTACAATGTTTTGTGAATCAGTCCCCCTTTAAGCATATAAATGTTTTTTATCTACTGATTTCATCATCATACCCATGACTTAATTTGATATAATCCTCATTATGGATTGGAATTTGGACCATCATGTGAAAATTTATTGTAAGAAGAAGGAGGTTACGCTTTTTGATGATGGTGATAAAAAACACCTTATCTTTAGAGTAGAATTGTCACCACCTGATTCTTATCTAAATCCATCCACAGTATCTCAACTAAATTCAATTTTTAGGGAGGAATAGAATGAAATAACTTTGGGTGAGTAAAGTAATGTTCAAATAGAGGATTTGCCTATTGTGAGAGAATAAGTTGATGTGTTTCCGGAAGATTTACCTGGACAACCTCCATAACGAGAAATTGAGTTTTCCATTGATTATATTCTTTGTTCAAGTCCTATATCGAAGACCCCTTATAGAATGGCCACTGTGGAATTAGTTGAACTAAATTAAAAACTAGAGTAATTGAGTAATAAGGGATTTATTCTCCCTATTGTTTCTCCATGGAGAGCCCCTGTCATTTTTGTTAAAAAGAAAGATATATCTACGAGGTTATGTATCGACTACAGGGAAATCAATGCTATAACAATAAAAACAAGTATCCCCTACCACTCATTGATGATTTATTTGACCAACTGCATGGAGCTAAATACTTTTCAAAGATTGACCTTCAATCTGGATACCATAAGTTGTGTGTGAAGAAGGAAGACATTCTGAAGACAACATTTTGAACCAGGTACGAGCATTACGAGTTTACAGTAATGCATTTTGGATTAACTAATGCACCCTCTGTATTCATGGATCTAATGAATAGAGTTTTTAAGGAATATCTAGTTAATTTTGTGATGTAATTATTAATGATATCTTGGTATACTCAAAAAGCTACGTGGTTCATGAAAATCGCTTGCGCATTATCTTGAAAACTCTTAGAAGACAAGAATTATATGGGAAGTTTAGCAATTGTGAATTTTGGCATCAAGAGATTTCATTTCTTGTCCATATTGTCTCTAAAGATGGAATCTATGTTGATCCTTCTAAGAAAAGAGCAACCCAAGAATGGCCAGCACCGATGAGTATAACTATGGTACCCAATTTTATTGGCATAGCAGGTTTTTAACGGCTTTTTGTCCATAAATTTTCCTGATTGGCTAACCAATTAACGAAGCTCACACGTAAAGGGTTTAAATTTGTTTGGAAAAAATAGTGTGAAGAATGTTTTGAATAAATGATTAGAATATTATTCAATTCTCTTATATTGACTCTACCATTGGAGAATGATGGGTTCGTTTTTTATTGTGATGCATCAAAGAAAGGACTTGGTTGTGTCCTCATGTATAATGATAGAGTTATTGAATATGCATCACAGCAGCTGAAAATTCAAGAGCAAAACTATCCTACTCATGATCTTGAGTTAGATGCTGTAATATTTGCTTTGATGACTTGGAGACACTATATCTATGGTGAAAATGTGAGATTTATAATGATCACAAGAGTTTGTAGTATATTTTCTCATAGAAAGAACTCAACACGAGGCAAAATGAGATGGCTTGAACTACACAAGGATTATGATTGCACGATACACTACCACCCGAGGAAGGAAAATAAGGTGGTAGATGATTTGATTAAAAAGGATCATGGAGTTTTGAACAAGATAAGAGTTGAAAAGGATCCTATATACATGGATCTAGTAAATATGGATATGGGAATCACCATGGAAGGTGAAACATCAATACTTTTTCAAATGGGTTCCAAACCATAATTACTAGAAAGGATAATGAGTTCTCAGACCGATGATGAAGAGTTTCAAAAGAAGATTAAAGCTGCGAATGATGGGAGATTGAGCGACTTTGTGTATGAAGATGGAATTTTGAAAATTGGGAAGAGAATTTGTGTTCTCGATATACCTGATCTAAAAATTGAATTGTTGGATGATGCTCACAGTTCCAATTTCTCTATACACCCTATAAGCACCAAAATGTATAGATATTTGAAGAAACATTTTTGGTGGCACAACATGAAAAGGGAGATTGTTGATTTTGTTTCAAGATATATTGTTTGTCAACAAGTGAAATCTGGAAGGCAACAACCTGGAGGATTCAGGAAACCTCTTCCCATAACTGATTGAAAATTGGATAATATCACAATGGACTTTGTTATGGGACTACCAATGAATCCTAGAAGGAAGGATGCAATATAGGTCATTGTTGATCGTCTTACTAAGTCAGCACATTTTCTTGCTATAAGGTATGATTTACAACTTGAACGTCTAGCAAAAATATATATTAATGATGTTGTGAGACTACATTGAGTACCCCTATCAATTTTTTCGGATCATGATCTTTGTTTTACATCAAGATTCTGGAAAAGTCTTTAGAAAGCCTTGGATACTGAACTCCGTTTGAGCACTACTTACCACCCTCAAATAGATGGGAAATCAGAACAGACCATTCAAACCATATAAGACATGTTGAGATCATTATCACTTGACTTATAGGGAATGTGGGATCAATATTTACCTCTGGTAGAATTTTCCTATAATAATAGCTTCCATTCAAGTATTCGGATGACACCATATAAAGCGTTATACGGAAGGAGATGTCCCAAACCAACCTGTTGGGATGATGTTGGTGAAAGAAAACTCATAGGCCCAGAACTGGTGGAGGAAATGATGGAAAAGGTGAAGGTAATCCAAAACCACATCAAAGTAGCTCAAAGTAGGCATAAGAGCTTTGCTGATAGCCGAAGGAAGGATTTTGAATTTCATGTAGGAGATCATGTTTTCCTGAAGGTATATCCATTGAAGGGAGTTATTCATTTCAGTATGAAGGGAAAATTGAGTCCCAAGTACATCAGACCTTTCGAAATTATAGAACGAATTGGGGTAGTAGCTTACCTTTTGGCAATGCTGCCAAATCTCTCTTAAGGACACGATGTCTTCCACGTATCACGGTTGAGAAATAAATTCCTGACCCAACGCATGTACTCACTTACAAGGAATTAGAACTGGAACCCGATCTATCTTATTGTGAAGGGCACGTCAAGATTCTTGATACAAGAGAACAAGTGTAGAGAAACTGGACGACTCGTCTGGTAAAAGTTTTTTTTGAGGAACCATAAGATGGAAGAGGCGTTGTGGGAACCCGAGAAACATATGATGAATAACCACCTGAGTCATTTTATAGAGTAATTTTTTAGAAATTTTGAGGTTGAAATTATTTGAAGTAGTGGAGAATGTTAAAACTCAAGCATCCACGGTAGGTTTCCCTTTGAATAATTCAATAGCTTTCATTGTATGCTACTTTGAGATTCTAACACACCGCGACCAATCAATGTAGTCGTTATGAATAGTAATACCCAATTTTTAAAATTTTATAAATTTTATCTTTCAAAGTTGACTTCATTTTTGGTTTCTGAATATCGAAATTATCTGAGGGTAAAATTTTGGTACTTTTTGGATAACTTTTATATTTTGATAAATAGTGAAAATAACTAAATTTTAATTAAAAACAACTTTTAAAATAAAAATAATTATTAGTGATAAATTAATAATTTTATTAGTTTTAAAGTATATTTAGAATAAATTTTTACAATTTAATACAATATTGGTAATTGGAGATAATTTCACATTTAAACTGGACATAAACAAGTGTCAATCTTTTGATAGTTATTATCTCTCAAAAACACGCATTTTATTTTAACAATGGGAATTAATTTTAAATTAATTTCTGCCACTTTTGTGTTTTGAATTTAGAAAAATGGACTCCATATTTATAATCATGAGGTCCAAATTGTGTAAATAGGTAACTTTTATTTTTTAAAATTTTGAATAATTACTTCGGTAAATATTTTATTTACCATGCTTAAATGGTAAATCCGGTAAATAAGGGTAAAAAATAATATTATAATAATAATAAATTACCCCAAAACGTGTTCTAACCCTATTGGTTGATACATGTCCAACCATGTTCATCTTTGGGTCGATTTGGGGACCCCATGGTTTCACTCGTAAGTGATAATGACATTTTATATTAATTAAGTTAAGGTAAATACAAAAATGACACACGCATATATGTTTTAGGAAAACAGTTTTTACATATGGTTATATATGTTATATTTTCGACTATAAATATTAATTAGAAACATAAACATATTTCCTACATAATGGTATTTTATTTATAATTTTTAGACATTGAATAATTAAATTTATTTATGACACAATAATGATGCAACATTTTTCCTTATTAATTAAAGAATCAAATAATTAGTATTATAAATGTTAAAATAAATATAATATGAATGTTTTGATGCCATTACAGAATTTTATTGGTTAATATGAAATTTTAAGATTTCTTAAATGATTTCTTTTCTAATTAATAATGTTTTTAAGACTTTAACAAAAATCAATGATTAAATATATTCAAAATTGACATAAATGTGTTTTTAAAACAAATATTATATTATTAATTGATATTCTATTCCAAAAAATATATGGTTCAGCCAAAGGACTTATATAATGATAGGTGTATCATTAATGGGCCACTATGGGATCAATTGGATGTATTTAGTATGATTATTAACTATATAATAAAAAAATACAAAGTGAAATGGTAAATGTCAAATTAATTAACTAAGAGTTAAAACTAAAATATAAGGTTAATATAATGCCCCAAACCGGTCTAAAATCTATTGGATGAAGGGATTTAGACCCATCACAACCTTCTACATTGAATAATTTACTTTGGAGCCATTATAAATCGAATATGAATTTATTATAAATTAATAATTTAAGGTTTTCCTAAAGAGCCCTTCCTCCCCCTTATAAAAGTACACCTCTTCTAAACAATACTTCATACCTTAAAAGAATTTTGTCTCGGACAACCTCTACCCAAATACCCTATCAAATATACTTACTTTATCCTATATCTCTTACTTTAGTCATAAATCCAACCTAAGGATCCCTTTTGATCAAATCAAAATGAAGAACCCGAAGAAGAGGTAATGTTTTCACCACCATTTTTCAAGTTCTTTTCTTCGTCAACTTCTTATTCCTTTTTTATTTCCTTTATAAAATAATAACTCTAGTATATTCTATATATTGTGATGTTATTATAAATATGGTACAACCATATTCAGTATTCTATCCATTTTTTGAATGACATGTCACCATACGTGCGTACGTACGACTTACCGTCTCCACGTCGTGGTGTAATTGTTATTCAAAATATTATTATTTTGGATGTGTATGATAATGATGTAAAATTGATGTAAATAATAAATATAAAATGATAATTATTCTTTATATATGATATACCATCCAATTATATATTATTTTAATATCAGAAGAATGATATTGTCGCTCGTGCGTACGTACGGACTACCGTCTCCACGAACGCGATGAGATTCATTCCCCATCATATCCAGGCAATTATAATTCTCATTTGATAATTAAAAATAAATTTTAAGGGCTTGATATAATTCTGGAAATGAATAAGATACAACCTATCCATAACAAACACGTCTTATGTAACAAAATATATAATAGAAAACGAGCAAGTTAATGCCTGAAATGATGATAATACTAACAAAGTAATGTTAAAAGATCATATATGATATCATATTAATGTATATGATTATTGTATAATTTAATAACAATTATTTCACCATTATAAAGGAGGTTAACATACGATCAACCAAGGAAAAGTATAAGGTAAGGTTTTATTTCACAATCTCTTCATTATCTGACATTGTTTATACGTAATTATCTACTGGGACCTCTTTATCATCCACATCCATGTTTCTTTAAAATGTATTTCAAAACCTTCTTACTATTTTATAGACTATGGGTTAAAGTAATTAATAGCCTTGTTGACTTTTTATATGATGTTTATAAAGGAATATTTCCGTCGTTTTCCAAACAATTTCCTTTTTAACCATTTCGACAAAATTAAGGTAAGAATGTCTTATTTAACTTATACGGTGGGTGCGGCTATTTTCTACCATTATAAAATCTTCGATACTTCCCATACAAGATTATAAGAATACTTTCAATGTAAATTTTTTATTTTATAATTATGTGACTCTTAAATGATTTCAAAATAGAAAGAGATATTTCTCTAAAAAGGGTTATTGATTTCATCTATGTCAACATCCTATGATTGATTGTAAATTTATTTGGAGTTGATTTATTATGATAAAAAACTTCCATATTGTATTGATGGGTTTTTCATCTGTTTGACTGTGAATGTGCTATTTTTATACCATTCATGATTTATGGTTAAAGTATTTACATTTAGTATGCTATTTTTAATATGAATGTTTATGATATGTTTAAAAATTTTCATATGAGGAATGTATTGAACTTAGTAAGTGATGGGTGGAGCCTACTATAGCTCCTCGATGCACGAGTAGGTCTCATGAGACAACTAGATGTGGAATTGTCTGAGTCCCTTTCCCAATTTTATTTATGGTTTTGGCCGAGGCCTTAATCATTTTTTGACGTATTGGCTAAGGCCATGACAAAATGTTTTAGAATGTCCGACATTATACATTCCCTCATTATAGAAATAATATCGAAGGTTCATGAGGTCATTCGACTAGTAGAATACCCATGATAATTTTTTGTTATGGAATTATTTTCTAAGCTCATATTCATTCCATAAAATTATTCATGTTTATTATTAGTAAAGGCATGCGGTATCAATTATTTACCATGCTTAATATTTATGTCATTTTCTGCTGTATTACATACCCTTACTATGCATTTGAGCTCACCCCTTTTCTTATGTTTTATTTTCCCAGGATATGAAGAATTTAGTTATGAGTGACCTGCAAGCATAATCTAGGAGGCTTGGATGTTTCTTATGAACTATATTTTGTTTGTATTTCTCTTCAAGCTGTAAAGTTGAACTTATGTATGAATCTTGTTTCCAAAAATACTAAACTGATGAGTCTTTCGAGACATGATTTATTTGTAATCATGCCAATGTTATGTAATAATGCATCGACACTGGTTAACTGGGGTCGGGGCGTTACAGTATAGATTGGCTTCATGTTTACCATGATATAATTGAATATAGAGCTAAAGAAATTACTTTTCAGAAAGACTTGTAGTTTGTGTATAATAATGAACCCTTACCATTGATAACATATCAGGAAGATGAGAATCTATTAAAATATGTAAATGAATGTTACATTGTAAATATTGTTGAAAATAAAGGAAGTTTTTTATATTAATGATGTGCTAATGGTAAAAAATTATGTTGATGTTTTTCTTAAGGAGTTTCCTAGTACTATACCCAATCAACAAGTTGAATTTACTATTGACATAGTTCTTAATTCTAAAAAAATATCAGTACCCGTTTATCAAATGGCTTAGATTGTATTTTTTGAGTTAAAGAATATATTTTTGTAGTTATTAGATAAATGTTTCCTTCGACATAGTATATCACCATGGGGTTATCTTTTATTGTTTGTTAAAAGTAAATATGGTTCAATGAGACATTGTCTTGGTTATAGAGCCCTGAATAACATCTCTGTTAAGAACAAGTATATTTTGCCTAATATATATGATTTGTTTGATCAGATATAGGGAGAAGAATTTTTTTTTTAAAGTTTGACTTTTGTTCGAGGTACCATAAATTGAAAGTAAAGGAATCAGATATACCGAAGACCTCGTTTTGTACCAGATATGGCCATTATTAATTTTTTGTTATATCGCTTTGGTTAACTAATTTACCTACTATATTCATGGATTATATGAGTTAAATATTCCATGAGATATTGGGTAGGTTTATGGTTGTTTTCATTAATGATATTTTGGTATAATTTAAAAGTAAATAAGATCATAAAATCCATTTAAGGGTTTTCTTGTAAACCTTAAAAGAAAATAAATTATATGGTATATTCAGAAAGTCTGCATTTGGGTGACAAAAAATTTCATCCCTTGGTTATATTGTTTCTAAAGATGGAATAACTGTTGATCCTACTAAAACAAATGTTTTTTAAGAAGGACAAGTCCAAAAAATATAATTAATATTCATATTTTTCATGGTTTAAAAGTTATTTATCAGAGGTTTGTTGAAAATTTTCTATACTTATCTAGCCCACTGATTGTGTTAACTTGGAAGAGTGTTAAGTTAATCTAGAATAAATAATGTGATGACTATTTTCAGGAATTGAAACGATGATTGGTGAATACTCCAGTTTTGTCAGAGTCTTCCAAAAATGGTAAATTTGTTATCTACATTGATGATTTGTTGAAAAGACATGGTTCTGTCTTAATTTAGAATGATTTGGTAATTCCATATGCTCTATTTTGGTTCAAAACTCATGTGTAAAATTACCCTACACATGATTTGGAATTAGTTGTTGTTGTTTATACATTAAAAATTGGGAGGCATCTTCTATATGTGGTGAAATATGAAATATATACTGACCAAAAGAGTTTGAAGTTTATATTCACTCAGAAATAATTGAACATGAGTTGAAGAAGATGGTTGGAACCAATCAATGATTACAATTTCATGATTCATTACAATATACGAAAAGCCAACAAAGTGGTTGTTGATTTATGTCATAAAAGTAATGATGCATTAACCATGTTATGTTTGTAACATGACCCTTTGATTAATGATTTGATGAAAATTGAAATGGAATTTTTTGGTGTTGGAAATTCCTATTTTTTGTTTTAGGTTTTAGTGAAATCATGTCTATCATACATAATTAAGAATGTGCATAAGGAAGAAATTGAATTGTAGAAAAAGGTTGAATTGGTTCAAAAGGGTATGTTTCCTGAATTTAACATTGATAAAGATTGTGTTTTGAGATTTTGAAAGATTTTATGTGTTCCTTGATATTCACATTTGAAGAATGATTTATTATTTTAAGCTAATAGTTCTCTATTTTCATTTCTTCGTAGAAATACTAATATATATAGATATCTTTGGGATTATTACTCGTGGGAGGGAATGAATATATATATTTCTAAATTTACTGTGAAATATTTTTCATGTGATATGGTTAAAGAAAAGAATTAGTTACTAAAAGATATGGTTCAGCCTTTTCCAGTACCAGAGTAGAAATGGGAAAATATATCCATGAATTTCAAAGTGGGATTACAAAATACTTCTTGAGGTAAAAATGAAATTTGCGTTATAGTTCATAGATTGAAAATATCTTACAGTTTTATTTCTATTTGAAATAAATTGACTCTAGGTCAAATTTCTTAGTTTTATATTAAAGAGATAGTGAGGTTACATGGGTTTGCCCTCTCTATTGTATATCATCGTGATCACAGGTTCACATTTAAATTTTGGAAGGGCCTTTAGAAGTCATTGGTAAATGAATTAAATTTCAATACAGCTTTTTATCCTCATTAAGATGGGTATTCATAATGAACAATTCAGACCCATGAGGTTATTATACATTCTTTTTCAATGGATTACCAAGGAATTCATGATCAATATCTTTCTTAGGTTTATTTTTCTTATAATAATAGTTTTCATTCTAGTATACATATAGAACCATTTAAGCCATTATATAGAAAGTGGTGTAGAACTCTATCTTTTTGGGATGATGTAGGTTAATGGAAGTTTATGGGACTAGAATTGGTAGAATATATGGAAAAAAAGTTTAGTTGTTTCAAAAACACATGAGTATAGCTCAGATCAGGAAGAAAGGTTATGTGGATAAATAAAGGAAGGATCCTTCTTTAGAGGTTGGTGATCATGTCTTTCTTAAATATTCTCCATGGAAAAGTGTGATGCGTTTTGGTAAGAAGGGAATGATGATTCCATGGTTAATTGGACCCTATGAAATATTGGAGAAGGTCAAATCAGTTTCTGGCAAAGAGGCTTTATGTATGCATTTATCCTTGGTACATAATTTTTTCCATCTCTCAGTGTTGAGAAAGTATTTGTCGGATCCTTTTCATTTTTTGTGTCTTGAAGTAGCTTAGTTGGAAGAGAATATTTCTTATAATGATTGGCCAGTCCATATTCTTGACCATAGAGAGAGTGTTTTGCAGAATAATTTGATTCATCATGTTCAGGTTTTATATAGAAAACCCATGGTTTAAGAGTAATCACAGGTATATAAAAATTCTAAGAGGGAAAAATACCCCAACTTATTTGATACACGAATAAGATTGTGATAAGACAACATCCAAAATGGGGGAATAATGGACATCCAAGGTAATTTTAGAATATGAAATTTTCATATCTCTTAATATTTATGAATTATATATAAATTTTCATTAAAATGGGATGTCATTTCTGATAGAGTACTTGATACGCAACAATTGGTTTACCCAAAATCTTATGTTTCACACAAGATTATGATATTATATAATATAATATATTTTAAATATTATTATTTGAAATTTTATTTATCACATGGCCATTGTATTGGAAGGAATGAATATAACTAAATATATTTTTTACACAAGTTTATTAAATGTTTCTACATTCATTTAATAAAATTAGGATGCTTAAAATGACAATAACTCCAATTCTAAGCATCAAATACTCAAATATTTTTAAAATTTAATCTGACCAAATTTTGATTGAAACCCCCTTTTAAATATATTTTTTTATACAAATCTGAGTTCTATTTGATAAAATATACTTTTTCTTTGTAAATGGGACATATAGATTTACTTTGGTTGAAATATTTCTATTTTTCAGATAAAAATCATATTTTAATGATTAATAAAAAATACTGTATTTTAGATTAAAACAAAATTTTCTTATAATTTATTTATATAGTCAAGTTATCCTTTTAATTGTTTTTATAGTGTAACTGAATTATGTTTTTATAATTTAATATAATGTTGGTCATTGGAAGTAATTTCACATTAAAATTGGGTATTAGAACATGTCAATCTTTTAATGGTCTTACATTAAAATCTTGTTTTATTATTCCATCAATAGTGTTAATTTTTAATTCACTTCTTCCAATTATATGTTTTGAATATGTAAAAATAAATTCCATATTTGGAATAAAAAGATCCAAATTTTTTAAATATATTCCTTTTATTTTTGAACATTATCATTTCTAACATTAGTAATTAAATTTAGTTACCATGGTTAAAGTGTAAATCATGTAATTATGGTAAAAAATAATATTATAATAAGGTGAAACTACCCTAATATTTGTCCAAATATTATGGGATGATATATTCCTAACCATGAAAACACTTAGGATGAAAAATATTCTTTTTTATGCCACATGGGTGTGATTATGACATTTATAACGTTTAATTTTAACTAAAGGAAAAATTATTATAAAAATTATTCTTATTACAAGAATAATTTTAATATGGGGTAATATAAGTGATAAAATTGACTATAAATTGCAATTAGAAATATAAAATGATTACCTACATCATTGTATTCTGTTTATAATTTTTATATATTAACAAGTTAAATTTTATTAAGAATCAATGATGATGTAGTAAATGATTTATTAATGAAAGAGTTAAATAAATGATATTATAAATATTAAAATAAATAATATTTTACATAATTTATTCCATACAAGAATTTTATAGGTGACTATGATTTATATTCAATAGTTTTTTGAATTTATCTCTATATTTGGATTTTATTTAAATCCAATAAAAATGAATCTTGTAACAATTCACATAATTAATATTTTATAAAAATAATAATTTTTTAAATTATTCAAAAATACTAAGAATATTTTAAAACCCAAAGTGACTATGATGTGGTATTAAAGTTTTTTAAGTCTCCAATTATGAAAAATTTACTCCATATATGTAAAATTTACAGCCTCATAATATTTAAAATTTTGTTAACTCAATTAAAAATATAAGATAATAATTAAGGGTAAACTGAACAATGAGTTATAAAATAAAATAAATACCTGACTAAAAATTATTGGTTGAGAGGATTTAGTACGTTCCACATCTTATTTTGTACATATCTCATGTTTGGGTGATTTGGATTAAAAAATTAATTTAATATTAATTTAATATTTTAATAGTTTCTCGGGGTGACCATCCCCTCTTCTATAAAGAGGTACCCACTCATCTCTAATACTCACAATTAAATAACTGTTTGGTTCAGTAAAGATCGACCAAAACCTCTTTCTAAAATATCTCCCTTTTTCTTGAGGCCTTTTTTATGTATAACACCCTTCTTATAGGTGTTAAGGTGTTCATCAAATGTGATCAACTGAAGATGATATATCTTTTTCATATAAGTAACTCTATTTTATTTATTCTTCCACTTCATTCAAGCCTCCTCCAAGGAAAATGAAATAATAAATCCAGTATCCTCAATATTTTGATATGTTATTATGTTAATATCACCATGTAAATTGGACACCACTTCTATCAAATTGGAATTTATTTAATAATTTATGCATAAGTGTGAACTATCACTTCTATGAAACGATCTAATATGGTATTCATAACAGCCTATAAACATTGGTTATAATAATGGATCTAATGTTCATATGTGACATTCATGACATATTAATTTTTATATGATAATAATATATCATTTACATTCTTCCATTCCATGTGTATAAAAAAGATAACGTCGTTCATGCCTATGTGAGAACTACAACCTCCACGAAGGGGTGTGACTCATATTTATTCATCATATAACTTGTATCATGTATATATGTATATTTGAATGATTAAAATGATATTAATTAGGTCATTATCATTATAGAAATATAAAATAATAATTAAATTATTTTTATAATGATCAATGAAAAATGCAAAATGTCACTCATGTGTACATACGGCTTACCATATATATGATTATAACATTTTTCTTCTTTTCTAAATACACATCATGGTTTAATTTAAAAGAATGATTAATTTTTAAAGATAAAAATAATTTCATGAATATTATTTTAGAGATGATGGACTTATGGACACATGTACTAGTGACATAAAACAAAATTCATTTTGAACTCAGGTACTGAATATCAAAAAAACATCAGTTATGAACTTAAATAATTGTGTATTTATTATAACATGATAATAAGTGATAAAAAAGAAATAATAATCTTCAAAAATATTATCAATAAAGTATAAATTAATCTAAGGTTATTATTCATGAATATAAAGACTGTATATGACGATTCGGAGTCACGGTAAGGGACTTTTTGTCAATCACCTTTCATTGAGGAATATTTTGATAATATACACCCCTATATTTTTTACAGTGTATAATTAACCCCTTTGAATTTTATTTTCATTAAAAGGTTTTCAAAATGAATCTTTTTATTCGAAGCATTTTACCAAAACAACAAATGGAATGTTTTTTTAACATATGTGTTGACATGATCATTAAGCTACCATGACTATTATTTGATATTTTTCTTCCTCTAAAAATAATAATATTTTATAAAAGTATAATAAATACCATATTCAATTTTTATGTATTTAGGTATTGAAATTGGTTTTTAAAAGGAATGAATTTTATAAATATCCTGAAATGATATTTTGAGATTGCAGTGAGGAAATGTTATTTTTCCTTTATGTTTATGGGTTATGATTATGTTATGGTTCAAGGGAATTTCTTACATATATGGTGGGTTCTGGGAACAACTGAGGGTGGGTGAGCCCATGATATCTCTCCAATGAATTGGAAAATGAGATAGAGTTAAATGATAAGGTTTCCCATAAGATATTTTGGTAATATACTATGATGGGTATTCGAAGCCTAACCACAATGGTTACTACCTATGACATTGGGAAAGCTACTATATTAGTGTGATGTAGATTCCTCATTTTTCCTTTTTGATTTATGGTTTTTATGAATTATATTAATATTCTTATGATTTCATTGGTTTATAAATATTCATGGACTAACATTTTCATTCCTTATTTTTTATCCCTTAATGAGATTTTTATGGTCATCTAATGTTTTAAAAATGTTTCCACATTGTATAAGGATGGGTAAGAGAAAGGAAGAAGTCATGAAGAATTTTATCAATAAAAATAAATCTTGTGTACTTTTTTATGTTTTATATTGTGGAATAAATGTATACAGTTGTAGTTGTATCCTCGTTGTATAAATTTGAGATGTTATGTAAAAGCTATGTCCTAATTCTCAAAAACCCTATACCGGAAAAGATTCTCATTGTGAAATCATGAATTAACTTAACATTATGTAATTTTAAAAGTTCTGACCTTATACTAAATTATATTATCATTGAAAAATCCATTTTTTGAATACATCGATTTATTATTTCTACCACACCATTAAATTGGGGTGCCCTACGAGCTTAAAAAATATCTATATCCATTTTATTCACAAAAATTATCAAATTCTAATGTATCCAAATGATATCCTATATCAATTATGGGATAGATGGCTGAAATATCTTTCAAATTTTAAATATTTTTACAAAAAAAATATGGATAATGATTAATTTTTATGAGATATCAAATAAAAATATAAGAATATAATGTAATAATATATAAATAAGATACATGATGCTTACCAAAAAAATAATAGGTTTAATTTTTTCAGATAATTCAGGATTTAGTTATTATAAACAAATATTCATACTAACACCATTTATAGATTTAATTTTTATTTTTTTCTGGTTCGTACCTTCCAAAAAGAAATAACACACAATGTACTTAGTTTTATATGTACTGGGAAATTGTATAACCAATTCTAGCATTGATAATCTTTAAAATAATTTTATGATTTCATTCCCAATACTATTAGGATATAGAAGTTAATATGATTATATAATATTCAAACAATTAAAATTTTGATTGGTTAGATCAGAAAAATCAATAGTGTGTACTTTATATATGTAATTTTCAAAATAAAAATTTATTTTATTTTTCAAAATAGTTCAACTATGATTTTAAACTATATAAAGTATTCTATCCTCATGAAATAATGATATACTCCTATGATGATATTTTAAGACATGTAAATGTAATACATTTTAAAAAGTAACTATATTAGAAAAATAAACTTTAGCAATACCTTTTATTTGACATTTAAAATTTTCTCTAAATTTGACAAGTCCCACCATCATATGAATTAAATTATAGAAATTCTAAAATATCAATATTAATGTATCTAGAGTGGATGATGTATAACTATTATTATTCTTTGATACTTTTATTCATATTTCTTGAAATTAAACCATCAAATAGATTTTTATGCTATATTTTGTTGAACTAGATTAGTATCATAAATTATAGTTACCTAAATTATTAAAAAAAAAATTGTGGGATTATTATATATTAAATCTTGTAATTATAGTTTTAGGTTATTCAAATGATTGTGTAAATCTTAGTGAAAACTTAGTGGGATATATTCTTTACATTATACTTTTAAAAAATGTTACGTTAGAAAGAATTCCATTTTAGATTTTAGGAATGTTTTTTTGTTTTAATTTTTTGTTAGATGACTATTTCCAAACCCATTATTACTGGTGTTTAGTTTCATTGAAGACAAATTCTTATCATATTGTTCATTACCCTTTGGTTAATTTGTTAATTTTGAATTAATATTACCAAAATCATATAAAAAACACATTCTATGGTAGAATATATTCTAAATATGTATAAAAATTTTCATTTGAAATAGAAGAATTATTTCTTAATATCTTGGTTTATCTACTAAAGTTATTACATTTATTTTTATACATTATATATATCATTCAATACAAAATTAAATATACATAGTGTTATATTTATCATTTAATGAAAAAAATTTAACCCTTACATTTTCCACTTTAGTTTTTAACAATTTAAGATTGTAATACTTTTTAGATATATCATGTTGGGAAACACATGTTCTCATATTTTCACATTCCAATATTTTTTGTCACTTTATTTAATTAACTTTATATTTTTTATGTTTACAACCATATGATTTTAAATTTGCTTGACTCAATCATTCTTAAATTCTTAATTTTCAATAAGAAATTTCTCAACTTTGGAATTTAATGATTCCATGTCAGAACATGAAGTAGATTTAATTTCATTTTTAATTCCACATAAAGCGTTATGATCAAAATTTGTTGGAGTTATTAATTTTTTACAGAGTGAATTTCTTACCTCACGTTGAATACCCATATAAAAAATATTCCAAGAATCATGTTTACTTTGAGAATCAACACGCGAGTTAGAACTATCTGAGCTTTATAGAACTCAAAAAAAATATTTTTTGTTTATTATTTTCAGTTTTTTCTCACATTGTATGTTTTATTTTATGAAATTCAGACCATATGTGGGAATTCTTTTTGCACTTATAAAATATAAATTCTAAAACATCATTGTTTTTACAGTTATTATGATTCTTATAGCCCTTTATATATTACCTCGGGAACTATATCTTTACAGCTTTGTTTTTTATGAACATGAAAAAAAAATTATAAAGTAATCCATATCATCGTATCTTTCCCATAACTCATATCCATAGGAATTAAAGGTATTAATGATATTTTATTCAAATGAAATTTAATTTAATTTTATAGACTCCAGGTTAGTTATAATTTTTAGCTGAATATTATATTATAGTATAGATCATATTTATTCATCTAACTACTCTCCATAAAATTTTTAAGATCATCAATGGCCTCCATATTTTCCTGACATCATTTTAGAAGGGCTCTTAGTACTCCATCCACTTGAGTTTCATTGTCCAAAATTTTTTCAAGATCCCTCATACCAATACTAATACTATTATATTGGTGAAACATTTGGTTTATAGATTCTTCCTCTCCCATATTCATGTCCACGTATTCATCTTGGAGAATCCCTAGCACAGTTCTCCTGGTCTTTATAGTCCATAAAGGCATCTTTCGATTTTTCCCCAATATATCATGGGCACTCTTACAAGATAAATCATGGATATAGACACATAAAGATATAAAATTATAAAAAATAGTTTTTATGTTATAATTCGATACATATTTTACAATGTGACTATCTACAATTTTCGTCAGGTAAACATTGTATATCTCATATGGATTTTACATGGTAGACCAGTGATCTGCACATAACTACTCCAGGTATGATTTTGTTCTATCATGGTAGTATCTATGGTCACATACATTAAAAAAATGTATTTTCTATGGAATCCATCCATCATGCACATTTACACCAGCCATATAAAATGAAACCTTTTTATTTTAGTGCATAGTCTGGTAGGTATAGGATATAATTTTACATAAGAGTAAAAAAAATCAAAACAATAAAAACAGAAGCTAAAACCTCTAATACCAATTTTTGGATCAACAGTGATCTAAGATATAACAAGATATGTTTGAGAATACATTTTTTGAATTTAAGATGAAAATAAATCATATTTTATATAAAAACAATATTTCATAAGCCCAGTGTTCTTAAAATGAGGTATAGATGAAATAAAAAGAAAAAACCAAAATATTTATAGTTTTTTAGATCACAAAGATCCTAGTCAACTGTAAAAACATTATTTTCTCCTTGAGAAAGTTATTACCCACTAAGAATATCACTTTTATCATTGTGAAATCCTTGTTATGGACACTTCATTTATTTTAACCCATTGGCACTACCAAATATTTTACATGATAAAAAACGAGTATGTTTACCTAACTTTTGATAAGGAGTCACAACCTAAAATAAATTATTATTGGTGGAAGAACTATAATATAAAAGACTTTAACTTTTATATGGAAAATAATATACCAAACATGAATGAATAAAAACAATTGAATAATTATTACATGAAGAAAAAATTTATAGAAAATAGTAGATGAAAACAATTCTTGATATTGAAGCTAGAATATTATTTATAACTTGAAAATAAAAATATTTAATGTTTAATTTAATTCATTACCAAATCCTATGTAAAATATCATGGAAGTTTCTTCAATAAAAGAGATCTGTAAAAAAAATTTGAAGTTGTTTTCTAAATCATCTGACGAATGATATATAATAGAATTTGTTTTTATTCAATGAATATGTCACTCAGATCATTAATATGGAGATCATCAAGGTGTGCTTCACTATAATGTAACTGCATGAATAATTAAACTGTAAAATAATTAACAATATAGAAGTTACCTTCATCTGTAAGTGATGAATGGAATTATTAAGAATAATCATTCTTTATATTTCTTCATGAAATACTAATAGAAAAAAATTATTATGAATTATATAACAAAATAATATATATGAAAATTATTATATTAAATAAATAAAATAATAATATTTTGTATTATTAAGAAAAAAACATTTTAAACCAGATCATCAAAAAAGATATACAATTAAAGTTTAAATATACAAAAAATAATCCATGCAATTATTTTTAAAAAAATTTCCATTATTTAAAAAAAATTAAAAAATTAAAAAAAATATTTACATTATTAAAAAAACTAAAAACCATTAATAAAGTTCATATAATTGTTTTTTGAAAAAAAAAATTATTTTAAATTATTGGTGTTTGATATATTACTACCATTTTTTCGATCAACCATTAAAACATAATGATATGGTAGGATTCATTGACTGGTTTAACAAAAAGTTGTTTCATATTATTCTACTAATGAAATGATCAACCAATGAATACAAAGAGGTAATAAAATAATAAATAGTAGATGATTTTTATATATGTGGATCATTTATCTATTGATGAATAGTCAAATATAAAATCAACTAAATTTAAATAAGAAAAAAATTACATATATGTTAGAAAAAAGTACATCACTTGGTAAAAATAGGTGAAAAATAATAATAAAATTTAACATGAAGAAAGTTACTGAAAATACCAATTAAATATACTTTATGGTTCTACCATTAGATGATTAAAAGTATAATAAAATAGAAACATACAATTTCACCAAGTATCATTAAATAGCATGTTAAATCAAATATAATGTTATTTCCATGTTACTATGAAAACAGAATATACCGTGGAGGCTTGTAGAATATTTTTTCATTGGATTTATAATTGATATAGATTCTCTACCATTATATTTCCAATGGTGATTCTATTATAAGACAACCTAGTTTAATAAAATGGCATGATTAAAATAAAATAATCTGAGACATTGAAGTTAGTTTTTGACTTGTGAGTAAAATCGATTTCACCAAAATGAACTAATATTTGATGGTAGGATATACCATTGGATGTCCAACGATAACTAAAATATAGTGGTGGATGAAATACTCTACTAGTGGAGAAATGAACCACCACTTAGAAAAATTTCTACTACCATTCCCTTTAACATCAATCTACTGTTGATTAATAGTTCTTCCATTTGGGTCCAACAATCGACCATTGTATATATCTATGGTTGGGGGATAATGGTTCCACCATTGTAATTACAACCATTAAAAGTTATGAATGATTCATCCATAACATGAATTAAATCCCAAGTATACTAACTAATATCATCGATCACACCAGAAGATGATTTTAACTATTAATGAATTTTAAGTCAAGTTGTGTTGTGAAAGAGTTGTGAGTTTGTAAAAGGTAGAAAACCATCCTATCCGAGACGTTCGATGAACTAAAGAATCCATATCAATGAAGGAAGAAGATGATATAATTATTAAATAAAAGATTCATAAGAGAAGAAATAAAATTTCTGCAATCAAAAACACTTTTTGATGGTTGAGACAGATTTGATCTGATATGAGATCAATATCAGATTTTTAATAATAGATGGATAATAAAGATATAACCACGTACTACATGGATTATGGGATACCGTGAAATAAAGGTAAAATAAATAACTCACATGAAGCCACTATTAATTTTTCAATAGAGGATCATCTATTTTACCCCACTACACTATCGCATGGGCATTATACATTGGCCTTACGGGCTTACCAATCCCAAAAAATGTTCCCTATTGGTGCCCTCTATGGGCCTTATATCTAAGCCTACTCACACCACACATACTCTATGAATAGTTGACAATTTCCTCCAGGTTGATTTCTAATGGGTTGCCTTTCCATGGGGCTGACCCCTTGGTTCCACATAGTCTGGAATAAGGCTAATCAATGTCGCTTATAAGTATGGACACATTTTCTTGATAAATAAAAATATTTAACAAAAAATAAGTATAATTAGAAAAAAAAAGTTAATAAAAATTATAATTTATTAAATCACATAAACATGTATGATTTATTTTTCAAAAAAAAAATTAAATATAATTACATCATAATTTATCCAAAAAATTAACATAAATAGTGTATTAGAATACATTTCATATAATAACATCTTCCATAAAGAAAATTGAGACGAGAAAAACCTTACTTTGAGTTCATACATTAAATATTTGTACATTAAATTTTTTATAATAAGATTGCATAAATTATAAGATTTCATTAGAAAAATTTATACGATTAACACATTATACATTAATCATTTATTTTAACTCATTATAATGTAATATTTTAATACATAATCAGTTTAGTCTATGTTGGGTGTTTTAAGAACGTTTGTTTCATTGATTCAAAATGGACTTAGTTGGTTTTCTATGATCAAAGAGGTATTTATTTCTACATCAATAGAATAATAATCATTACATAACTATAATATTTATTCATAGATTTTAATTTTTAAAATGTCAATGAAAAATGGATATGAATATATACTATGTTAAGATCAAGGAGATGGTTGTCCATACGTACACAAGAGCACAAGAGCAACATTTCCATTTTTCAATTATCATTATGGAAATAAGGATATAATTATTTAATCCGTTAAAACTTGTCATAATTTCACAAATACCATTATAATTAATTATATATACATATATATGGTGATAAAATTGAATCGCATCACATCGTGGAGGTGGTATCCCACACATAGATGAAAAATGATATAATTTTTCAGTGTATGAATGATAATGGTGTATTATATTTATGGAATTATAAATATGTCTTTGATATCTTAATTTAAACATTTTTATCAGTTAAATTCATTAAAATTTTCCTTATTACCTTCAATGTAATTCATTATTAAAAAAATTATAGCACATTCGGAGGTGGTAGTTTTCCATACACACAAGCGATGTTATTATATCCCCCATGAAATGGAATATAAAAATGTATATGTTTTATCATAATTACATAAATGTAAATATCTTTGAATTATCTTTTATATATATATAATTTAAACCAATCATTACAATAGGATGCGATAGGTGACGATGTAAAATGAAGGACATCAGTTCTTTATGTGGTAGTCCGCCGTACACATGAATGATGATTTGGTACACCATTTGATAGAAGATGATATGGATTTAGGTAATGAAGTTAATATAATAAATTCTATTTATATATTAAAATTTTATTGTATCATATGGGAAATGATTATTAAAATTTTAAGGAGGTGGAAGAAGAAATAAAAAAACACATTGTTTGGAATTCTCCATCTTCTCTGTCCACCTCTTTGGGATTATACCTAATGTAATACTAGAATAGATATAAGACCAAAAAAGGATTAATTAATTGGGTTATTTTAGTATTTAATTTATTTTGTAATCTAATTTGTAATAAAAAAATGGTTCTAAAGGTGAAAATAAGAAAATAGCGATGGTGGACTTTTATATTTCATGTGAGTGGTATACTTGAAATTTTTGAAAATAGAAATGTGTATCAATGTTATTCATAGTAAGGAAGAATCTAAAATTGACCATTATTGATAATTATAAATTACAAGGTATAAATATGTATATCAAAAATATTTTGGTCATATTTTATGAAATTGGGAACCATTTATTTTTAGATTAACCTCTTAGCTAACATGTTTTCATTTTAAACGTTGTAGTTAATTTTTACCATTTTAACAATGTATTGTCATTAATAATTAATTTAACATTATAAAATTATATAAATTATTAAGAATCAAAATATTTATTCCATTTTAGAAAATTAAAATCATGTAATTGGAAAATAATAATTTAATATTAAGCCTGTAGGATTTAAAAAATTTCAGTTTTTAAAAAGTGTGTTTTGCATCAGAAATATGTTTTTATATTAAATATTTCTCTAAAGATATTCATTGTATGAATATAATGTAATATTTATTTATATATATAAAATAATATTCATTTAAATATCTTATCATTAGGTTATTATTTAATTAATTATAATAGATAAAAATTATGTACTTTAAATTTTGTTTCATAAAAACCTTGATCTCAAACATAAAAAAAAACTGGTACTAAAATCCAATATGATGTTGAGTAAAAAAATTATTTAGATTAAATGTAACAAAATAAAACATATTTTACATTATTTTTTTCAGAACACAATATGACGTTTACATTAAATATTTTATTGAAAATTGATTACATATTTAAAAAAATTGGTGTTTTTCACCATTCAATAGAATAGTAATATTTTATCAAAAATCCAATTGTTTCACCAATTTTTTATATATTAAGATTAAAAAACAAAACTCATTTTATAAAGAAGTTCAAAAATCATCAAAAATAATTATAATATTTTATTCATGAAAATAAATTTTGGGTAAAACATAATTTTGAAGAATAAAATTACATTATTGAAAATAATTGACTATAGACTAAATATTTATTAATAATATATAAATATCGTAATGTAGTTTATATTATTCATAGCATCATATTTAATGACTATGTTTTAACTATTATATATATTGTGGTTCATTTAAGCTGGGTATAGCACGTTGAATTTTCCATCAACCAAATTTTTTTTACAATTCATGGGTTTTAAAGCCATACTGTATTAATAGACTTCATCATAAAAATTTGATGCAAAAATCAGAAATCAATGGATTTAAATTTGAAAAAATACCTAATATTTAAAACCTCATCATAATAAGGCTTAATAAAATATAATCTTTATAAGTGAGAAATGTAAGAATGAGGATCATCTCGAATAACACATACTAGGTTTCCAAATAGGACAACATATGTGGAAAATTATGTTTTGGACATCGTTAAAAAGAAACATTTCCAAATAATGATGGGGATTTATATAAATTATTTATCTCATTAATTTTAATGGTTAATTCAATGTTGAGGAACACAAAACAAAAATCCAAAGAGGGTAGAAAAAGATCAATGATTTATTCAGAAATGATAGTAATATGGAAGCATTTTATTTCACGATCATTTTCTTAGGGTTGAGGAATTATATTATGATCATGGTTTAAATAATATGTAAATTTAGTTATATATCATGTAAATTTTCCTCAATTAATGAATTTAAAAAACTCTCATATTATCATAATGATTAGTATCCAAGATGAATTTTCAATGCATGGAGCTCCTAAATCATTTTTGAATAGAATTCATAATCATAAAAGTGATAACTAAGATATTCCAGAAATATTAATAAATTTTATATAACTAAAATAGTTATAACATAGTAAAATTATTTCCAAAATGAGTAATTCTTCTTATAATAAAACAACATATTTATCTCCATAGTTAAACAATAATACCCAATGTTAAAATTAAATATTTCCATATGTAAATGACCCCATATCCCAATTATTCTTAATAATTTTGACATTAAATATTTTTAATCCTCCATGATTAACCCATTCCTTTTAGATTACAATCTCGAAAGTAAATACCCTCTTTTGAAATAACATTAATTACTTAATGGCCAAATCATTTTTAAATCCAATGGTCATATATATGATAAAACATGTGTTCCTATAGTTATAAAATTATATAAGTTCATATAAACCCAAATAATTATCAATACCTTAAAATATATTTCGTAAAATAGAATGGAATAATTCACATTAAAAAATATATTTACATATACATGAACATAATATAATGTCTCAAAAGTTTTCAGTAACTAGTTTGCGATCTAATCATATAAAAGATAAAAATTTATTTCTATGCTTTGAAAATATTATCAAAATGTAATCTTATAGTCCTATGATAGAGAATAAAAAGAATAATATAACCTCATCTGAAATCTCCCTAATCTAAAATTTTTAACAAAAATGATTCTTTGACTACTCGCTCTAACAACACCAAGCTAACACAATAGGATCATGTGATGAAATTGAAAACATTAAGTTTTTTTCTTTTATATTGATATAGGTTGCAAAATTTTCACCATCCAAAATAAATAAAATAAAAACTAATAAAATTGTCCCTTACATAAATATTGATCTTTTAGGTTTTAATTTTCCTGAAATTATGAAAAACACTAACAAAAACAATACTAATTTTTTTATTGATCATTTTGAAAACTCAATACAACTTTTCTTTTTTCACATTAAGTCATCATCATCATCCAAATGAGGCACTTAAAGAAATATTTAATTCAACACCATTCTTAGTGACCTGGGTAAAAGGAAATATAATAAGTGTGAGATTAAATTATTTTTTAGGGTAAAAATTAGTATTAACAATTGAATTTCATTAATTTAAATAGGCAGTACATAGTGGTATGAGGAAATAATCATTTTTCATGAGAAAACCATAGAATATCACATATACACTAATACCTGAATCATAATTCATAAAATATGAAATAAATATTTAATAAAGGAATGGGTTATAATAAATAATAATCATAATAAATGTGATGTATATCTTGATCAATGGAAATATTTATAATTAATTGAAGGGATGATAAAAGCATGTTGGAACCTTAGATCATTATATTCATAACAGGTTTAAAACATGTTTTATATATAATTAGAGCTGATTTAAATCTATAGGGGAAACCCACCGTTAAATCTCACATTATTTTATTTGAAGAAGAAGGACATTAACTAATGTAGTAGGGTACCGTCTAGTCGCACCCATCATATAATCAACATCCATCTCACCTAACATGATATGGGTGAAATTGTAGTCAATAAAGTTTGTGAACCACATCATGAATAAATTATAATAAGTATACATTTCCTCATAAACTCATTGAAAAACATTATTTTTATAAAATGATAATTTTTATGGAAATGGTTTTCATATAAGTAACATTGATTCATTACAAACATGTGTAAAAGTAGTGGGATCCATAATATTCTCATTGAATCATGTATAACTAATAGAAGTAAAATGGGTTCTATAACATTCTCTTTGAAACTTGATTAACCCAAGGAAAAGTAACGGGTTCCATAAAAAAATATTTGATACAATTTTAATCCATCATTAGAAAAAATTTATATGTTTTAATTATAAAATATCCCCATTAAATCATCAGTAAGAAAAACGGTTGTCGATAGTGATGAATAGAAATACCATTAAAATAAAATTAAAATTCTATTGAAGAAAATATAATTTACAGTTTTAGAATCACATTTAAATAAAAAAAAATTGTAATCAATTATAAAATAATTTTCTTTGTAAAAAATGGAAACATATAATGGAAACAGAAAGGATCAAAAACTGAAATGTCATATTGATGTGGCCTTAATATCACATGATTTTCATCATTTTTATTGAATTTTTTAATGATTTAATTAATTAATAATTCTATATTAGTTAATTAACATGACATTAAATATTTTATAATTAAATTTATCAATTAGTCCTTTTTATACTTATTTTTTTAATCCTTTTAAATCATTAGTTTTGTATTTTTTATTTTAATTAAACTTATTAAACATTAATTCTACTAAATAATTTTAATATTGTATCTCTTTATTTATTAATCAACTTATCAAATAATTTTCATTATATTAATTCAAACCTTTTTTTTAATTTTACAACTATTAACATTGTAATATTTTTATTACTTAATATTAATCAATTTTACTAATTTTTATGATCTAATAAAATGATATATATTTTTTCATATTAATGTTTTATTATATTAATTAATCTAAAATATAATATTAAATTTACTCTACTTTACATGGTAATTCAATGTTTAATTTATGTTTAGAATCCAATTTATAGTTTTCTTTTTTGAATTATTAAATTATAATATTGTAGTAATTTATATTTTATTTTAATTAGTATTTTATTTATTTAATTATTTAAGTTTCAAAATTTTAGTTTCAAAATTTTATTTCCTTTAAATATCAATTATTTTAATTAATTTTTGTTTTAGTTTTCATTTTATTTATGATTCACCAATAGGAATACATTTTGAAGATCCAATGGTGTCTCATAAGTCACCTCCTTCTTTTGTCACTTCATGACATCGCCAAGTGATTTTACTTTACCACAAACATGAATCACCGCCAGGACAACAAAATACATCTAGGACATTGACATACTGCCAATCAATTCCTTGTGTGACATTTCCAGCTTTAGGGGCACCTCCAATAGTACAAGACATTAGTTTCATACAAATTTCACACCCCTAGAATTTCCCATGACTCACATCACCCAGCCGTGAGACACCACCATCACTCTTGTAGTGAGAAACCTCTAGCTTCTGGGTTCTTCTTCCAGATGGTCGAGGCACTAGAAACAATGATTCCACCACATTTTCACCCTTTCCGTAGCATATATCTACCACACTACCAAAAGCACCTACAATAAGACACCCTTGAGATAATAAACCTCCAATGTCTCGTGAACCATTCCAATTTCAAACCAACACTAAAATTGTCGCACCATCACTGTGAGACACCATCACAATATCACACCGCCAATTGAACAGCAGTATGTCAGTAAGACTACAAAGCCAGAGGGATCCACATTCCATTCAATAATATATTTTAAAATTTCAATACTAATCAATACACAACTAAATGTTGTTCTTACCGATTTCAAAGATGAGGCCCACCATGTAGAAACCCATGACACTGGAGCTCCGTCACTACTACTTGAGTCTGCAACATGTCACATGAAAGAATTTACCACCTTGAATTTACATAAGAACCAAATTCATAGATGGGGAGAGTCGTGAGATGAATCTCAGGCCACTTTGGAAGATGAGACTACATCATAGAATAAGTGGATCTATTCCCTATCTGATGTTGAAGAGGAGAACATCAAATCGACTTCCATTTTAGGAGACTCGCTTAGCTCTAGAGGGTTCTGAGTGAAGAAAAAAGACCCCTTCAGTCTGTGCCAGGATATGGGGGGAGAAGATAACTGTAAATAAAATAAAATAAAATAAAAACAAAAAAACAAATATATAATAAAACTAAAATAATAATAATAATTTAAAAATATAATAATAATAATAATAAAATTTAATCAAATAAATAAAAAATAATTAAATAATAATATTATATTTATATTCACAAAATAATAATAATAATAATAATAAATTTTCATTATTAATAAATTAATACCATTAATAATAATAATAAATATTATAATTCTATAAAATAATCAAAATTTATAATCATTAAAGATAATTAAATTAAATATCTAATTATTATGATTTATAAATATTGCAATTAATAAAATAAAAAAAATAATTTTTAAGGGTATACAAATAAAAAAATAAACTAAAATAATTTATTTACATTTAAATATGAATTAATACATTAATATTTACAATGATATATTTATTGTATTCATAATTAATTAAATAAGTATATATTATTTAAATCATTTTACGCATTAATTTCACTCTGTTTCAATTTTTTAGATACACATGAGACCAAGAGATGCATCCAGGTTCATCCCAACCATTTAGAATTTATTCAGTTAATGAGGATTTGATAAATTCAAAAGTGCAACAAAATAAAAGGGAAATCTGTTCATGGATTTTAAGTGCACATAGATAAGTCGGTGCTGGTGTGGGTGACTTACATATCGAAAAATGAAGGATTTAAATTTATGAAAATGAAAATTGAGAGAAAAAGATAACCATTTCATTGACGAACATTATGAAAGTGGGAGAAAGACAGACTTAGCTTATGTAATTCAACATTGCTAACCAAGGGGCTCTAAACATTGAGTATGAGTTCATGTTAGGATAGGGGTTTGAGAATCCCTTTAAAGGGGATTTCTTTCCTAATATTCTTCTCTAGATCAATATATTTTCTTTATTCAAATATGTGTTGTGTAATTTCATTATCTATGAATTAGGACATTTTGATTGGGAAATTTTCCATTGGGTAATTTCCTTTTTCTGGTTTGATATTCAACTTTCTTCACATTATTTTTTAATAAATAAAAATTAATTAGAAATATCGATTTTGATTTCATAAAATAGATAATATTCTCTTTGTTCTTAAATTCAAAACCCCACGATCATTCAATGATATTGATCATGGGTGTAATTAATGTAGTTAAAATATTAAAAATATATAGTAACTATCAACGAGATGGTTTCTTTTATAAATCAACAATTTCCATTTTATTTGTATTGGTTTAGGAAGAGGAAAACGTCAAGAATTTTTATTATGAGAGTTATTCTTTGAGATAGGGAGACTAATTATAACAATTTTTTAAGATTGCATTTTCAAAAGAATTCTACATAAGAGGAAACCCATTTGAACCATTTTGTAGAATTCACCTAGTAGGAAGCACTTTCTATTTTCCAACTACATAACACCATTTACATACTCCATTATCCCATCAAAAAACCCAAAAACTCTTCCACATACATTCAATTAATGTTTTTATTCATTTTTTAATTACTTTAGAGAATAAATGAGCCCTAAAACATTTACCCTACTTCTCTTTTGTTAGGCCCTTCACTAATATAATTATGTATGTTTATAAATGATATTTTAAAGGTCATGCCGAATTCGGGCCCTTTAAAATTATTGTTTCATTGTTGGTAAAGTCATGCGATGATTGTATTAGGATTAGAAAATAAAAAATAAGAATAAAACAAAAAAAATACATACATTAAAAAAAGTATATTTAAAACTTTTTCATGAGATAATTTTTACATTCTACAATTTCGGATTCAATGTGTGTAATAATTTTGTTTAAAAAAAAATCAATGAACTTGAGACCTTCAACAAGGGAAGTGAAACATGTTGTCTATATTATGGTTATTATGAACACACTACTTGGAAGTGTTCCAATAACCATCAACACCATATTTATAATTTTAAAGACAATGTACATAAGATTCTGCCTAATCATATCTTCCTAGAAATATTTGATTAATTTTTAACTAAGATAGGTGCTAAGATTGATGTTTGGATAAACTTATGAATAAACCAAAACCATGAACATCAAAGTAAAAATTCTCAAGAATAAGATCATCAACCCCAATTGTTAAAAAACATATTCCTAGTGTCATAAGATTGTTTTAATGGAAAAGAAAATTTTTATATAATTAAAGAACCAAATGATTTAATAAATTATAATAATGAATGTATAGTAGACATTACTATTGAAACTAAGCAAAAAAACATATTTTTGGGAAAATATAATTCTTATAAAGGAAAAAACATGGAAATAAAAAAAAATCACTAGATATAGAATGTATCTGTCAAAAAAATAAAGGTTGTTGAGTTAGAAATTTTGAGAAATAAAATAAGAGATTAAATAGGATTATCTCATTTTGTATGTGGATCCTAACACTGAAAAGGTTCATTATTAAAGGACATTTGAAAATGATATTTCATTGTTTGAGTAGTAATTGTGAATTAAGATCCTTAATGTTAGAGACCATTCACCAAAAAATTTATGAAACTTTTAATGATGAATCTGAACATGAAATCAGGTATATTTTGGGAGAGATCAACAAATATGATGTCACTGACTAGGGTAAAATTAAAACTATTAATAAATATGATCTACGTTTTCTGACAGTGTAAACCTAAATATCTTTGAAATTAATTCTGATGATTTATATAAAATAACGTTCTTTAAATAAATATTCACTAATGAGATTATACTTCCTTGTTCTAAGATTAAACATTTTTCTATAAATTTTCATTCAAAGATAGTAAACAGTGCTAAAAACCATAGAAAAAGGGTTTATATTTAAAATATCTTGAATATAAATTTATTCAAGTTTAATTGACTATTTTTCCATTGATGTTGAATTGAAATAGTCAATAAACTTTGATTTAGATTATTATTTTTTCATTTTTACCATCTAGGAGAGGTTGAACACACACATGATGATTTATGTAGAGTTCATTTTTCAGATGAAATGGTTGATAATTTTTTCATTTCAAATTTGGAACTTTTAGATTAGATTTACAAGGTTGTCAAACCTAAATATGTGAATGTTACAAAATATTCTCTTAACAATTGTTCAGTCCTTTCTGCAAATAATTTTGGTGGAAAATAAAATATAGATACTAAGAGTAGTTTTGAATATGAGTTTCATTCGAGATCCAATTTTTGAAAATCAGTTTAAAATACTATAACTACCTTTCTTTACCCTGATTTTCAGAGCATAGCTATAACAACCCCTGTATTTAATTTAGTTATGGTTGATTATGAGAGATATAGATTTTAGAATAAGCTCCCACCTCTAATAGAACATATTTCAATATAAACCCTTTATGAAAATTCTATGCCAGTAAAAATATAATTTATTATAGAAGTGGAAATCACACTAACCAAGATTGATTCTGGTAGTAAACTATTTGTATATTAGCATAAAGGATTCTTGGTAGATATGGGGGATGTTCAATCTATTTCACCAGAACCTAACCATCTTGAAATTACTAAAAATGTAAATTTTGGTGATAATATCTATGCACATCTAGGAAACACAATTGAGAACTCGCATAAACTTGAAGGGTGTTTCATAGGGAACTTTTCAATTATAAAGGGAGTGAATTATTCCCTTTGTATTTTATGTTCCCAGAAATTTCATTCTTCAATTAAACATAAATATATAAATCATATGAAAATGTTCATAAAGAGAAAATCACACCCTCTTAGTTACTTTGGTTTGTTTATAGGGTAGTCTTATTTTGGACTTTAAAACTTGAACATCACGAGGTGAAACCAATGGTTTTATCCCTTTCAATAATAAAAGTTTTTTCTTTAATAATGTCTAACTGAAGACTTAACATTAGTTCGTCATGGAAGTCAACCCATTTTATTTTCAATTTTTGATAATGAATGTTAACTAAATAAACTTGTAAAAATTATTGGATAAAAACACTTTATTTGATATTATATTATTAGAGAAAAGATCATTTTTAGTGAAATATTAAGATTTATTTATTATTGGTAATCACATTATTTAATTCATGATAAATAATGATAATTCTTTAGAGCCAATATATTAGGATTTATTACTTATGCTTTGATATCCTTGACATAATTTCACTCAAGATCCTATTGTTTCATAAATTTGTGAGATTACACCCACAATTTATTTCTATTGTAATTCAGTATAATGTATTATCATATAATATTGGTAGTATTAAGATTCCCAATGAACTGAATGGTTTTCTAAGACCTCCAGACACATTATCTACCTCATGGGGATAATTAGATCACCAAATAGATTGAGTATTTTGATAAAATAATTCCAAAGACAAATCTATGTATACACATCATCCTTAACATCATTCCTTACATTTAGCTTCACTAGGGCATGATACTTGATCTATATCTCAAATATAATGAACAAATGACTTGATATTGTTTTGTCTTATCAATTGATTAACTCCTAGAATGTTATATATATAATCTGCTATCTCGATTAAGAGATTACTTCTCAAAGATGTGGAATTCTAGAAAAAAATTAACAAGGACAGAAAAATATCAATTTATAACCTTAGTATCCTTTAAAATACATTAATAACAACTAAAATGTTTTAATGAAAAATATAATGAAATACCAAAAATTCACACTACACATCTTTTTACTGATGGTTAAATAATGTCTTCACACCGTTTCACCTCAAGTTTTAAATCCATGGTAAAAACACATTATGACTTATAAATGACATCTTTTTTCCATTTTTTCATGATACTTACCAATAATAAAAATTTACATGAATATAATTCTCAAAATATTTATTTTTTCAATTTATAATGTTGACATGTTCTTCAATATGATAACTGGTCAATAGAAAATAGCTATCAAATAAAACCACAATTCTTGAGAAACATATTTCCATCCTGAAAGATCTTAAAAAAATAATGAATAAAAAATGAAATAAAACCAAATTTTCATAAACCAACCTATGATACCCTAAAACATGGTACTCGTGATGGTCTTTAACAAATCCTGAATATCATTATTAATACATAGAGGATGGAAACTTATTACTATGTATCTTTCACATACCAAGAATAATTTCCCCCCATAAATAATCAAGTGTTTATAAATAAAAATATAAAAATGACCTCTCCTCGTGAACCATGCAACGAAATAATTAAAAAAAATTAATCAAAAAAAAATTAATAATAATAATTAATTTTTTTTAAAAAATGAACCATGAAAAAAATATTTATCATCCAAAATGTATCACTAATAATTAAGATTTTTTAGTATATATAAAAATGGATGGGATGGTATTCCATTTAGGAGAGAAGTTGAAATGCTATAAAATATTGGAAATAAAAATTTATCAAAACCTATACCCATCTCTATGTGACTTGAAGGCTCAGTCACACCATGTCCTACATTCATCTTATGATCTGTAAACTAGAGTTTGGTCTAGTATAAAGTGCTATCTTACTTTTTTATCAATATAAAAATTTGATTTCGAAAATAGTCATTTGGTGTATGTTGAAAGTAGGAATAATTATCTTTTTAGGATCTCTCCAAAAAACTCATGAGAAAACATTATAGATAATTCAAAGAAATATATTTTTCAAATAAATTATATCAAATTATAATTTTAAAATTTCAAAAAGACTAAATCGAGGAAAAACATCAATACAAATTAAATAAGAATTAAAAATTCCATGTGAATAATCTTTTTAATTATAAAAAATGAGATATCATCAATTAATTGTTTGTAAAAGTCATACACATTTTATAAAATTTTATTTGAAATATTAGGATACAAAAATTCCATTCTATTAAATCACAGATAATAGCTTCCAAGTATATTTTCCCTTTCACTAATCAAAACTTAAAACACATTTTGGCAACAATAAAACACTCAAATATCATAAAATAAAGGAATACTATTATATAATGTACCTTAGGTTGTTTTAAATATTGGTAGTATATGAGGACATAAAAAACATTCTAGTGGGATCCCAGAAATTGAAATATGTACTTAAAATATATATATATATATAATAAAATTCATAAAAAACAATCCATTGTATTCTAAAACCATAGGGGATGAGAGAAATCCATAATAAAAATTATAAAATTTGATAAGGAAAGTCAAAGTAAATTACTTCGGAGATATCATGAATAAACTATGTGATACTCTACCTAAAATTATGTTAGAGATAATGGATAGGGAGTTCATCACGGGAGATGAACATTCGGTTCAAAATGGGGATTAAATTAAAATAATGTTAGATTAAATTTATTGAGAGTACTCTTGTTAACAAAAAATTCTAATGTAATGGGAGTGATGCATGGTTAGGAAGCTCTTTTTTGAAAATTGGGCACCAACCATTTAGATGGAACTATCATACAATGGAATCCTCCAGGGTTTGGCTCTAGGGTTTTTCCAACCATGAACTATAACTAAATTTCACCATTTAATTTAAAAACTCATTTGTCTCATGCGTACCACATGGTTTACTCTAAATTTTTTATAAATATTAATCATTCACCTTCATCAATTGTTTTTAAAATTTTTAAAACATATTTCTTAAAAAATCAGGTAATTAGAAATAATTAACATATATCATTCATTAAAATAGAGACGTTGGTTTGACAGTATAAGACGTGAATATTATAGTTGCCTCTACGAAAGAATTATCACTCCATAATAATTCTTGTAATCCCCCAAATATATTTAAATTTTATTCAATTGAAAAATAATAATTACTCTGTTATACAATAATGTTATTCACTACTGAATAAGATATCTAAATTGATCCTTTAAATCTTATTAATAAATTAGATCCATTTTTATCAAAATTATTAACATAAAAAACAATTGTATTAGTATAATATTATTGTTTATTTTTCAATTATATTTTATTATTTTAATTATATATGTAATATTTTATAAATTGTCGAACAACAAGTAATTAACTATAATTTTTTTAAATATAACATAATCATGTGATTGTTTTTTCTATATTTAGAATTTATATACTCAATAAGGTTGAAAAAAATATATTATTATTTTATGTGGTTAATATTAGTAAAAATTTTACCATATTCAATCTCAAATTATGGTTAAAAAATATTTTATTTTGAATTTCTATTACTATTACACAATTATTATTCCATTTTATGTCTTTAAATTCTTTAAAAAAAATTTCTATCTTCTAATGTTCCATGTAATATATAAATTTATTTCAGCATATTTATAAGAATATCTTCAAAACCCTTGTGTTTTGAATATTTTTTATGGAATGATCTCATATATAATTTTTATATTGTTTCTATGGGATATGGAGAAAAACTACAACTATATTGTGATTTCATTATTCTTTAAAAGCTTAAAGTTCATATTATTTTCACAACACATCTATTAGGAATAATATAATCATTTAAATACTAATTTAGTTAATATTGTCACCAAAAAATCACATTGTCACCTAACTGATCCCTAAAACATAATCATAAACTCAATCTATTCTTCTACATGACGTGTAGTAATAATCCTTGGTGGTGTCACCTCCTTTATAACATTTCTCAAATCATGAATTAATATATAATTGAATAATGAAATTTAAAACAATAAAGCATACATCCTTCATCATCAAAATTATGTATTTTAATTCTTACAAGAATATATTTTACTCTTTCATGAAACTCATAATAATAATTCATGTCATTTAAAATGGTCAAGATTGATATACAATGAATTTAATTTAATGATACAAGAGATTTTTTTAATCATTTCTAGACTCTATAATATATATTTTAATTATTTATATACCCCTTGTTACTCAATAATAACACCATTAATTCTAAATTATTCCTACATAGATTTATATTATTAGGAACATTATTCCATAAACATTCGATTATTCTTTCATAGTTTTTCCATGTCTCGTATTATTCTTATAATTCGAAAGTTTTCGGGAGTTTTTTCTTATAAGATGAGTATTTAATTTTTTATTTAATATCAATACATAGATATTCTTATTCATAATCTCATAAATAATATATAGTATATTATTACTTGAAATTAATCATATCTATAGTTAGTTTAATCCTATGTATATATTGCTTCATAAAATTTTCATAAATATACAAATAAAAACAAAAAAACACCCTTTAAAAAAACTATAACAACCATATACAAATTAATTCACCACAAATTGAATATGAAAATAATATATTTATTTTACCTAATAGTTGAGAAAAAATCAACAACCCATTATTTTCTCAACATGAATCAAATGTATGATTTTTATCTTAAATAAATCTAAACATGAAATATGATGAGTATTTATTATATGATTTTCTGAATGAAATTATGTGTTTTTTATTATAACCTATAAAATAAAGTGATTTTAATGAAAGAAAAAATTATATTTTTAGAATATTAATTCATTATAGTATATCCAGTGGAAGTTATTGTCAAATTATTGATTTATAACATACACAAATTATTTTTTCCAATTCAAGTAAATTTTTTATAGAATATTGGTGATTTCATAGAATTTTAATATAAAGATGATACATAATAAATATGAATGTATATATATTTCATAGTAATCTATATTCCTTTTGAATATTCATTTGTGTTTAAGAAAATATATTGAAAATTAATATGTATAAAATGAAATTTCATAACGTTTTTGAACAACCAAAAGTGGATGTAAATATAAGGAGAATGTCGGGTTTTGAAAATAAAACAAAAAACGATAGAATATTTTATTCTTATAAAGAACCAATGGATATAAATAAATTTATTGTATCAATAATAAAGAAACATTTTCATCTACATAATCCATAAAATCGATCATCAAAATTCTATCCGTTAAATATTACTATGACTTTGAGATAAATCATATTGAAGTAAATAAATCAATTTATTTATAGAGAAAATATTCAAGGATGAAATAATATTTTAACCCTAATGTTTTGAATATGAAAATCAAGTGGTTAAATTAATAAATTACTAAGAATATGTTTATGTATTAAGAACACATTTACAATTATATTCAATTATTACATTATTTAGTAAAACTATTTCACATAAATAAGAACAAAGATATCTCTTTATTATGCACACCACGTATTTAAAATAATATTTTGATTATTAATTTGATTAATTACTATGGATTTAATTTTGTAATTTTTATGTAATTATTGACTAGAATCAATGAAGATTAAATAGGGAATGAAACTTTAGTTAAAAATGTCAAATATATACACCAATATATTAAATTATGATTAATTGTTACATGAAAAAATATAAATTATTTTGGTCATTATATTAAAGTGAAAATAATTTCCTAATTGGTTAAATTAGAAAATATATCTACTTGGGAATATCCTATAATGATTTTGAGGCTCAATTTTCATCAACATAAGCATTCTAAATTATTATAATAAAAATGAAGATTATTTTATAAGATCTGTGAGGGTCATTTTAGGTGACAATTATAGGAGGTATTCAAAGATGTATAATGGAGGATTAATCAGTATTTTAAACTATTTGGGGAAAGTGGTTATTGATTTATAATGATATGTTTATGGTGTGGTAAAATGATCAATTTTGTTTGGTAATTGACAATTTATTGAGTCGGTTATGTTTTTTTATGATTAGACAATTTATTAATTTATTAAGTATCCTTAAGTTATTTTTTTAACAAATATATTTGACCAATAATGTTTTATTAAGGGTTTATATAAAATTTAGTTCATATATTAATTATATATAATTGTTGATGAAAAAAATATGATTATAATTATAAAATATATCTTACTATAATTTCGCATTTTTTAATCTTTAAATTTAAAATAACAAATTATGATTTGTTTTATGAAAAATTATAATTTAATAAAATAGATTTGATTTATATATATACGTGATAAATAATACTTAATTATTTAAAATTTTAATTATTGAATTTATAGTTAAACTAGTCTCTAACCCAAGAAGCATATTTAAAAATATTTAACCATGATTAATTTAATTTAATAATTGTTAGAGATTTATATAAATAAAATGCTTTCCATGTTTGGAATTTGTGTGTATAGATTATTTTAAAGGTTAAGTAACATTATGATATATATATATATATTACATTACATATATAACACTCAAATACATCGTTAAATAGTAAAATAATAGAAAATATGATACAATGTCATATAAATAAAAATACTAACATGTTTATTTATTTTTTTAAATATTTTTTTTATTAATTAGTATATTATCATTCTTATAAAAACATTTACTTATAAAATTTTTTTATGTGATATTGTAATATAAATATTTTGTAAATTTACCAAAATAGTTAATCATTCGCTTATATTTCCTTGAAAAAGTTAATGTGGAAAATCATGAGTAAAAAAAGAAAAATATAAATAGTCAATTAAAAATAACATAAGTAATTTTACATATCAAAATTTAATTTTATCATATAATGTTTCTCTATGTGTGTTTATAAATTCATCCAATCCTCTTATACGATATAAAAAGCTAAAATATTATGCCTTATGTTTTATGTCAAGTGAAAAATTATATGTATGGGAGATGATTGTGTTTTAAACTATATATGAAGATAATTACTATGAATTATGTTTTTCAGAGTGGATACTCAATAGGGAGGTGAATTGAGTTCCAATTAAAATTTCTGTTTAAAAACTTTGTCTTAAAAACCCCCCAAATAAAATACTGAATTAAACTGTAGTGAATTTATATCCAAGTAAAGGTTCTGTTGGATTCTCAAGGGATTGATTATTTCCCACTTAATCAAAATAGAAGAGTTGATTAAATTTTGAAGCTAACTTACTGATTTACAACTAATATAAAAACTTGCGAGTTTAATTATCAAAGTTACTTTAAAACAGTTTTGGTTTTACAGTAATTAGCAGCGGAATAAAAAAGAATAAATTTTAAAGAAATAGCACAGCAGATATTACCAAGAGGTTCAGTCTCAAGCTAAGACTTATTCCTCTCAACAATTTTTATAAATTTGATCCACACCCTGGATCTGGGTTCATAACAGTTTACAATTGTCCAGGTCCAAGACCTCTACCACTGTTATTCATGGGAAACAAAACAACAACAACCAGCTGTCCAGGTCACACACGACCTCCACCACTATTACAGTGGGAATGAAAGATGTAAAGAGTTTTCTGAGAATTTACAGATCCTCCAGTTAAAGTACAGGAGATAGTGTGTGTGTTAAATATAGTAGATAACACACACTATTTGAAATGTAAAATAATGAATTCATGGGAAACAAAACAACAGCAACCAGCTGTCCAGGTCACACAGGACCTCTACCACTATTACAGTGGGAAATGAAAGATGTAAAGAGTTTTCTGAGGATTTAATGATCCTCCAGTTAGAGTACAAGAGAAAGTGTGTGTGTTAAATACAGCAGATAACACACACTGCTTGAAATGTAAAATAATGAATCACAGAGCAGAGATGTAGATTTTAGAATTGGTTCTAGTGATTGTAGTGAAGCTTTGGACTCCTTGCCTTTGATCAGAAATGGTTCTGAGTCCTCATCTTGTTTTTTTCTGAAAAACAGAGTGTCGTCTGCTTGGCATTGAGGTTCAAAGATACCGAAAAATGTAGTCGATGAAGTTCTTCAATGCCCTCATGAATGTACATAACTCTTCTTGAGTAAGCTTGAGTTTGTATGAGCTTCTGTGTCTTCTTGTTCATGCATGTATATCTGTATGATATATTCTCGTGTCTTCCATGACTATCTCATCCACCACTCTTTGCACTCTTATGTTTCTAATCATCTTTTTGCACCAACAGGTACTTCTTGTATTTATGGCACGAGCTCCATCAAAAGAAAAGATTTCTTTTTGAAAGTACGTGGTACGGTTCCCTGACATCCAAAAACCTTCATTAAATAAATGACAGAGCATTAAAATATACCGAAAATGACCGTTGGTTAGATTAAATAAAGATAATAAAATTCAAACAAATGTTTTGACTATCAGTGAGTCAAGTGATCGGTAGGTCATCAACATCAGCATCGGTGGCTAGACATCGGTGTGTCCGGATCGGTGACTCAGATGATCAACATCGGTGTGTCTTGATTAGTGACTCAGATGATCATCATCAGTGTGTCATGATCCGTGACTCATTTGATCAGCATCGGTGTGTCATGATCGTTGACTCATTTGATCAGCATCGATGAGACATCTTCGATGACTCAGATGATCAGCATTAGTGTGTCATGATCGGTGACTCATTTGATCAGCATCGGTGAGACATCTTCAGTGACTCAGATGATCATCATCGGTGTGTCATGATCGGTGACACATTTGATCAACATCGGTGTGTCGTGATCGGTGACTTATTTGATCAGTATCGGTGTGTCATGATTGGTGACTCATTTGATCAGCATCGGTGTGTCATGATCGGTGACTCATTTGATCAGCATCGGTGTGTCATGATCGGTGACTCATTTGATCAGCATCAGTGAGACATCTTCGGTGACTCAGATGATCAGCATCGGTGTGTCATGATCGGTGCGACCGTTGAATTTTGATATGGATCGGTGTGACCGTTGTGTTTTGATATGGATCGGTGCGACCGTTCACTTTTGACATGGATCGGTGCGACCGTTCACTTAACAAAACACAAAGTGTATGTTTGATCCAGAAGACTTCCAGAATACTTGTAAATCAATAACAATCACAGATAAAAACATGATCCAACCGATATAAACAGATTCACTAAAATATTGAGATTATGTATATGAGAAATCCAACCGGATTAAGTAACGATGATTTGTGATTATTAAAATAGACATCATAGGAAGAATTCATCTATCTTTCAGAGGGCTCAACAATCTCTCCTTTTTGATAATCACAAATCTTAGTCATAAATAAAAATAATATATCATCAATAATAGTGACAATGGATAATAAGAATAAAAACAAAATGAGATATAAATCAACCCCTGAATTTATGCCTTTTTATATTTATGGAAACATTTCTCCCCCTGCCATAGTATGTTTCTCCCACATAGATATAAATCTCCCACTTTGGGATAATCAAAATGGAGGGAAAACATATAAAGAAGAGATTAAAAGAAGGAATCATAGAGAATAGAGAGAGAAAAAAAGGTTTGTAAAGTACATCAGAGTACAAACAAAACACTGTTCACCCTATCAACAAAAAGACACAACTATTTCTTGGGATGTAACGGGGCTTTTCCTTTGTCAGAAGGATCAATGGTTGGTAAGTTGGAAGGCTTGGAGGCAGGGTGAACAAGGCGAATTTAAAAATTAGGTAAGATGACTCTAGACGGTGGAGGAGAGGATGCCATAGAGATTTGATGTTGACCAGTAGTTGCTGGTTGAGAAGATTGTTGAAGAACTGGCTGTAGTTGGGATAGAGCTTGAGCAACGGAGATCTGATTTGGAGAAACATCAGAGGCACTGAAAGGTTCAGTAGTAGGACGCACAATGGTGGTGGCTTGTTCATTCAGATAAGGCTTCAAAAGATTTATGAAATCCTGAATAACTTCTGCACCATACTGTATAGCCTTCTCATATTTATCCTTATTCTCCATGAACCGTTCCAAGGTAGGAGTAAAATCTTGAAACTGAAGAACATGAGTCTTGAAAGCTTGAGTGACTGGAGGTAGTTTAAGATTATCAGCCAACACCTTGAAATTCGTGGTCATCTCATGCTTGGTATAAATCTTTGAAAAGTAATGATCAAACTTTTCCTTGATCTCTTTTTGAGCTTTATTGGCATTTGCTGAATATACTTTTACCATCTTATAAATGTGATCATTGTGCTCATTCATCTTCCTCAACGAGTCCGAATCAAGAACTTGTCCAATGGCGGCCAATTCATCATGCAAAATCTGCCTTAGAGCCTCTATCTCATGATTAGTGATTTTGGTTCCTTTGGCTGCACTAGCTTGAGCAACTATATGAGTAATCTCAGCTTTCAACTGCCTCAGATCAGACTTCTTAAGATGTTCAATCAGATTCCTCAACACTTCCATCATACCAGTGATGGTTGATCTAAATTCGTTTGATAAAGAAACTAAGTCAGATTGTAGATCCTTCATAGTCTAATTTAGAGAGGCTATGTGCCAACCAATAAACTCACCAGTATTGGCCAGGTCTGGTCTAATAACATTTGATACTCTTATTGAAAAGGCTTCCAAAGAATCTTCTGAAACTTGTAGAGAAGCTTGAGTAAGAGCATTTGAAATTTCTTCTCTGACTGCATCTCTCACAGCAGCAAGCAACTCAATTTTGAACTTATCAAAATCATACTGAGAGACAGTAGTACTAGGTAGATGAACATCTGCAGCATCAACAACATGAGCATACCTTGCCACATCTGGTTGGCTTTCCTTCACAACCGCAGTAGATTTTGATTCTTCCTCTTCTTCTTCAGAATACTATAAACCGAAAACAGAAAAACCAGGGTAATCATCCCAGACATCAGCACATAGAGTATATTTCAGTTTATCATAACTTTCTTTTCCACTGATTTCTATAGAATCTCTCTTGACACTGGTATTTGTTTCTTGCACAGTTTGATGTGGTTCTATTGGAGGTACAACAAGACCATCCACTAGTCTGTTATCACCATAATCATCATCATCATCATCTCCATTCCCATTTCCATTCTTCACAGAATATTCACTATCAGATAATTCAATGTCAATATCTTCTTCATCACCAAGAAATGGTTCTGATTCATGTAATGCTAAAGGTGGACTGGTAGGTCCAAAGTCCATTCTTTTCATAGGGCTCATAGTATCAGGATCACTCCTATCATCAGGAGGTGACATACTTCCTTCTTCTGTTTCAGATTCTTCCATCCCTTGTTTACAAGACTCTTCAGTGTCCTTATTCCTTTCAACATCTACTTCTTCCTCATCATCAGAATAAATTGTCTCCTCATTTGATTTCAAACCAGGGTCTCTCAAACCCTTCGGCCACTTTCCATGATCAGTGAGATTGTAGGATTCATAAAACCTATCCTCATCAGCAACCCAACATTTTTTACATGGGTTCCAATTTATTTTCATACTTTTACAAATTTCTTTGTTAACACAAAAAAGCACTATCAGATTCATCTATCTCATCAGCTTCATCAACATATTCCAGATTCTTTAACATAGTAGAGATCATTTTGGAATAGAATTGGGCAGTGGCTTTCTTAGAAGGTTTCACCATTCCAGCTATGTGCACCATTAGATATCTACAAAAATTGATCTTCTCATGGGTCTTTAGTAAAAACAATAGAAAAACATCCTGGAATTTTACAACAGCAAAATCTACTTTCTTAGGGAAAATTTGGTGCTGAATAAATATAAAGAGAAGTCTACATTCACCATCAAACTCTAAGGATGTGATTCTCCTTAACTCTCTGTTTCCGGTCAAAATCTCTAAAGCTAACTCATAAGATAAGTATTCAGTTGTTGGAGGAATGTTTCTAGCATAATCCTCATATCGACCCTCATGGTTTACATTTAAATATTCAGCCCATTGTTTAGATGAAAAAGATATTTTCTTTCCTTTCACTACAGAATACATTCCGGCAGCCTCTACACCATCTAAATTAACTTTCAGATTTATATAAAACTCATGCATTAGCTTTGGTTAGTACACACGAGTGTTATTTGAGAACCAGGCTTTCCATCCTTGCGATTCTAAAACTTGTAAAAACAACGACTTACTTGTCAAAAGCCAGACAGAACTGACCTATTTTTCTACAGCAACAATCTGAGTTTCCAGGTTTGGATTTACTGATCTTTGAGTGGTAATACTCCACTCGCCTCGAGCACACTTTGAAGGTACAAGACTGTCTGATCCTTTGCTTGGTCTCTTTTTCTAAGCCATTTAAAGATTCTGGGGAATGTAGGAGTTCGAAGGTTCGATGTAGGGGAGAAGAGAGGATAAAAGGCTTGGCAGGAAATGAAAGGTCGACAGTTTGTGGAAATAGAAATAGTCGTGTATCATTTATTTCATCATTTAGGGTTCCCATAATAATGATAAAAGTAATTAATTAATTACAACATAATAAAAATTAATGTAAAGATAGATCGGTTTGACTAATCGGTTTCACAGATCAGTTTCACATATCGGTTTCACAGATCGGTTTCACAGATCAGTTTCACATATCGGTTTCACAGATCGACCATACACAACACTTGTTTAATAAAATTCATTCTTTCAGAGCATAAAGGCTTTGTAAATATATAATCTAATTGATGTTCAGAACTAATAAATTCTAGATAAATATCACCTTTCTGATAATTATCTCTTAGAAAGTGATGTCTGACATCAATGTGCTTAGTCCTAGAGTGAGACACAGGGTTCATAGATATGTTGATCGCACTAGTGTTGTCACAGTTAATGGAAACATGTTTAAAATCAAATCCATAGTCCAATAAAGTGTGTTTTATCCACAGAATCTGTGCATAACAACTACCAGCAGCTATATATTCTGCTTCCGCAGTAGACAATGCAACTGAGTTCTATTTCTTACTACACCATGATACTAGGGACATTCCAAGTAAATGACATGTTCCAGATGTGCTCTTTCTATCAAACTTACATCCATCAAAGTCAGCATCTGAATAACTTGTTAGGTCAAATGATTGTCCTTTTGGATAAATCAAACCTAAATTCACAGTATACTTAAGATATTTAAAAATCCTTTTAACAGCCAGTAAGTGTGATTATTTAGGATTAGCTTGAAATCTAGCACACATACACACACTAAACATAATATCTATCCAACTAGAAGTAAGATAAAGTAAACTCCCAATCATACCTCTCTAATTGGGTTGATCAACTGGTTTCCCAATTTCATCAACATCCAATTTACAGGTAGTACTCATAGGTATATCACTTTCCTTAATACTATCCAAACCAAAACGTTTTAATAAATACTTAGTATATATACATTGATTTAGAATAATACCATCTTTAGTTTGAAAGATTTGAAATCCAAGAAAATACTTAAGCTCTCCCATTTAGCTCTTTTCAAACTCATTTTTCATAACCTTTGAAAAATCAGTACATAAAGAATTTTTAGAAGATCCAAAAATAATATCATCAACATAGATTTGTACTATTAAAACATATTTTGAAACCCTTTTTATAAAAATAGTGGGATCATCTATTCCTTTTGTAAATCCTTTTGAAATAAGAAAGTTTTAAAGTCTTTCATACCAAGCTCTTGAAGCTTGTTTTAAACCATATAAATCTTTAGAAAGTTTAAAAACATGATTTTGAAAATGAGGATTTGAGAAACCAGGTGGTTGTTCTACAAATACATCTTCATCAATAAAACCATTTAAAAAAGAAATTTTCACATCCATTTGATATAACTTGAAATTCAGATGTGATGCATAGGAAAGTAAGATCCTAATAGCCTCTAATCTAGCTACATGTGAAAAGGTTTCCTCATTGTCAATTCCTTCTTCATGATTGTAACCTTGTGCAACTAGCCTAGATTTTTTTCTAATGATGTTTCCAGATTCATAAACTTTGTTTCTAAACACCCATTTTCTGCCTATGGTTATAGTGTCCTTAGGTCTTTCTACTAATTTCTAGACTTTGTTTCTTTCATATTGATTTAGTTCTTCTTGCATAGCCATTACCCAAAATTCATCATTGATAGCATCATTGATATTTTTAGGTTCTAACTGTGAAAGAAAATCTTGATGTTCAACCTGATTTCTTAGAGAAGTTCTAGTTTGTGTTCCGCTATCTAGATTACCTACAACAGCATCTAAAGGATGGTTCTTTAGAATTCTAGTTGGTCTAGAAAAGGTAGGGCTAGAGATTTCAGATTCATCTACAGGTTGTGGTTCAACAGAAGCAGGTTCTGGAAAATTCCCAGAACTGGATGTTTTAACTACAGGTCCACTATCTTTATCATTAAGGATTAAAACAGAGAGATCATCTTCAAGATTTTCAAGAGAGGTCTTAGGTTCATGTGGATCAGTTTCATCAAAATTTATGTGAACACATTCTTCCACAAATTTGGTTCTCTTATTGAAAACTTTATAGGCTTTACTAGAAATAGAGTAACCTAGGAAAATTCATTCATCACTCTTGGATGCAAATTTTTCAAGATTGTCTTTAGTATTAAGAATAAAGACTTTGCAGCCAAAAACTCTGAAGTAGTTATCCTTAGGATTCCTATGGATCCACAACTTATAAGGGGTTTTCTTAAGAACAAGTATGATCAAGACTCTATTGATAATATAACAAGCTGTATTTATAGCTTCATCCCAAAAATAAACAGGTAGGTCATACACATTAAGCGTAGTCCTAGCAATTTCTTGTAGGGTTCTATTCATTTTTCCTACTACAAGATTCTGTTGGGGTGTCCTAGGGGCAGAGAAATTGTGACTATAGCCACTATGTGAGCATTAAGATTCAAACTCATGATTTTCAAACTCATGGACATGATCACTTCTCCGGGTTTTAATTTTATGTCCACTATGGTTCTCTACAGAGTTGGAATATTTTACAAAGCAAGAACAAGCTTCACTTTTTTGAGCTAGAAAATATACCCAAGTATATCTAGAAAAGTCATCTACAAGAACATAGATATAGTGCTTCCCATTTAAACTAGAAACTCTAGAAGGTCCAAATAAATCGATGTGAACCAACTCAAGAGGTTGATAAGTTGAAACTTCTTTCTTTGATTTAAAAGAAACTTTATGTTGCTTTCCCTTTTGACAGGGATTACAAACTTTTTCTGCTGGAAATTCAAATTTGGGTAGGTCTCTAACTAAGTACTTCCTAGAAAGTTTTCTAATTGAATGCACATTGCAGTGTCCTAATCTTCTGTGCCAAAGCCAAGACTCTTTATGAAAAGAATTTAAACAAGTAATATTCTTCTTAGCTAAATAATTTAAATCGACAGCATAAACATTTTCATTTCTTAAAGCAGAAAACACTAAAACATTTTTTGATTTAAAAACATTGCAAGAATTGTTTTCAAATTTAACATAAAAACCATAATCACATAACTGAGAAATACCTAATGAATTGTATTTAAGTCCATCAACAAATAAAACATTAGAAATTAATACTGAGCCAGTGTTACCAATCTGGCCTAAGCCGATGATTTTTCCTTTTGAGTTATCACCAAATGTGACAAAGCCTCCATCAACTTTTACTAAACTCTTGAAGCATGAGAAGTCTCTTGACATATGTCTTGAACATCCACTATCCAAATACCAAGTCTTTATATAGGATCTCTTTAAGCAGGTTCCCTACATAATAGATTTAGATAGGAAATGTATAACGACCCACACTTTACATACATTGTTAATACTTCAAAATTGAATCACACTTATTACAACATATGACAAAACCACAAAGCACCGTATAGGTATAGTGTCTTTAGAAACTGGGAAACATAAACAACTGGTTCATAAATCTTCTACAGTGTCTCCCATTTATTTCATCATATCTAGGGTCCCTTTTAGCATATCCTACTTAATATCCATCTTCCTGGCCTGGGGAAAAGAAAACATAAAAGGGTGAGCTCAAATGCTCAGCAAGGGCAAATAAAGGAAATAAAAATCATATCATATCTTTTTGAAAATTAAAACCTGCAAAAGAGATCATAATATCTTAACATGGAATAAATCATAGAAGTGAAAATGAGATCCCCATAATCATAACATAAAACTTGAATCTTTGTGGCATGCACACATAATCATGGAAAATCATTTCTTGTTAGTCATGACTCATTGCCAAGACTATCTTAGTGGACAAAGTCCCTTTCTGAACCGAGTTCACTCCTCGTTTCAGTCCTGTATCACTGAACCGAAATAACCTTCCGTTCCAGCCATGTCTATCTCATGAGATATAAAATCATTACCCAATGCATTGGAGGGAGATATAGGTCCCACCCATCTTATAATGAATCCTTTCTTATGTGTGCCACATAATCATAAAACATACATCATCGCATAACACATATAACAAAAATGGGATTCTTGAAACATCATGACATCATAAATCAATTCATATATGATAAAGGAATTCATAAACATAATTCCATCACAACATAGTCAAACCAATGTAAAAATATGGATAGAAACAGAACCCTTTATTATCTTAGATGGAAAATAATTTTGATAAAACACTTGAATTGAATTCTTGAGGAAAATATCCTTTCTTCTTCAAAAACATTTTTCCTTTCATAACATGTCATACAACTTTAAAATAAAAGAAGTTGATTAAAAATAAACTTGAAAACTTGTAAAGGAAGCTTCTTTGAAGTAATGTTTTAAAAATCCATTCATGCCGTATAAGTTAAAAAAACATTCTTCGTACTTTTGTCGGAAAAGTCAAAAAGTACCTCGTACGGAAAAACGACAAAAGATTCCTTTCATATTCTTTACTAAAAACTCACCTAAGGGTAAAATTGGATTTAAACTATTTAAAGTGGATGGAAACAATATTACATATTGAGGGAACATGGATGTGGATGATAAAATACACCCCAGTAAATACTTACGAATAAACAATCTCGGATAAAAATGAGATTGTGATATTTCCCTTACCTTAGGTCCGATTTGCTCTGTTCGTGTCCGAAGCTCCTGTATAATGGTTTAAATACTGTTATTGACTTATTCCAGAATCATACATATTGATATGAGATCATATATGGTCATATTATTAGCTTCTTTTTAGTAATATTTCATTGTTACTTGTTACTCGGGTCTTTATAACTTTTTGTTCTTATGCGTGTTTTGTCGAATAAATTATTATTCTTATCTTTAGGTTATAGATAATTCATTTCCAGAATGGTATTAGTGTAGTATATACCATATTAATTCATTCAATTCATTTATATAATCATTATGAAATGAAGATCATGTAGAACGAGTCGCATCACATCGTGGAGACGGTATTCCGTACGTACGCACGAGTGATGATATCGTTCCTATGATCGTGGAATTGTATTGGAGTATATATATATATTATTTCAGTATCAATATTACTTAATAATAATCATATATAGTTACTGATTACACCATTATACCCATCCTTGTAAGGTGATGGTGGAAAATAGATTACACCACGGCGTGGAGACGGTATTCCGTACGTACGCACGCGCGGTGATTTCATTTTTCCGTAGGATGGATAGAAGGTGAATTAGGGTTGTTTCATATTTATAATAACATATCAGTATGTAAGTAATACTGATGTTATTACTTTATCATGAAACAACTAAAGAAGAAGAAGTTTAAGAAGAAAGAAATTGAAAAGATCAGTAATGGATATTACCTCTTCTTTGGAACGCCTTTTTGAATCCTCCACTTAAGGAACTAAGATTGGTCTTTGGAGAAGACCAGGACCTCTAGGATTATTCTAGGGAAGTGGAGAAGGGAAAATGGCAGGGGTTGGCCGAGCTTGAGTGCTCAAATTGGTGTGAGGAGGAGGGGGAGGAGGTGCCCTTTTATAAGGGAGGAGAGGGGCACCTTAGGAATATCTCAAAATATTATTTTATATTAAAGTAAAAATCGGTTTATAATGGTTCCAAAGGGTCTTATTTCGAAGCTAAAGTGGGGATGGGTCGAAATACTATCAACCAATAAGATGTAGACAAGTTTAGGGTATTATTTTAACCTTATCAATTAGATTTAACTCTAAGTTAATTAATTTAACTTTTACCGTGTCTTTTTGTTTTCTTTCACTATATGGTTAATACACTTACTATAACATGCCAAAAGAACCCCAAATTGTTTATTATTAATATATATATCCTTATCAAAGTCATTTGGCCGAACCTTAGATTTTTAGGAATAAAATAACAATTAATAATATAATATTTGATTTAAAAACTATTTTGTGTCAATTTTGACACTATTTGATATATGATTTTTGTGAAAGTCATAACAGAATTATATGTTCGAACCAATTTTAGTTACATCAACAATAATATATCATAGTAACCTAGAAAATTAGTGGAATTCATAAAAAGTCTTAAATTACATTTATTTTGGTATTTATATTATCAACTTTGTCAATATTTCATTAATAAGATAATTACTGCATCATATTTGTGTCATAAATAAATTAAATTATTTGATGTCTAAAAATTAAAAATAAAATACCATCATGTAGGAAATCTTTTTAGCTTTATAATGAATATTTACAATCGAATTTATCTTATGTATAACCCCATATTAAAAATGATTTACTTATTAAACTTTGATTTTAACTATTTTAACCCTTCTTTAAATAAATTAATAATAAATGTCCTAATCTAATCCAAGTGGGCCTAAATGGTCATATTTTATTCCTAAGTTTGTTTTTGGTCGAATTACACTTGTCCAATAGAATTAGGACATGTGTTAGGGTAATAGTAATATCATATTTACCCTTAGTTACCCTATTTACTATTAACCGCGGTAAAAAAAGTAAAAAGTTACTATTCACCAAAAAATTATTTTCATCTCATTGAACCACATTTTAGTCCTTGATATTAACCGTGTCTCTCGGATTTTCGAAATTCCATTCACAGAAGCGGTAAAATTAAGTTTTATGCAAAATTCAGTTTTTAACCTACCACTTAGTGGTTTCACTATTCATCAAAAATTGAAATTTTTCAGAAAAATACCAAAATTTCACCCTAGGCTAATTTCGATATTCTGAGTCCAAAAATGAAGTCCATTTTGAAAAATAAAATTTATAAAATTTCAAAAAGTTGTTATTACTATTCATAACGGCTAGTTTTAATAGCATATTGTTGTTTAGTGAAACTCGGTATTGCGTACGACGCAAGCTATCGAGGAAGGTCGCGATTGCGTGTAAAGCAAGCCAAGCAAGTGTTGTGTAGAAAAAGATTCCTTTGATGATTTATATAACATAAAAGTCTCGGGTGTTACATTCTACCCCCCTTAAAAAGAATTTCGCCCTCGAAATTCGTCACTTTGCAACAAACAAATGAGGATACTTCTCCCTCATCATATCCTCAATCTCCCATGTAGCTTCTTCAAGTTGGTGGTTTCTCCATAAAACTTTCACCAAGCGAGTGGTCTTGTTTCGTAGGACTTTTTCGCTACGATCCAGAATCTCTATCGGCTGTTCTTCATAAGAAAGATCTTGCTCCAGCGGTACAACTTCTGAGCTGAGTACATGTGAAGGATCTGGTATGTACTTTCTCAGGAGAGATACATGGAACACATCGTGAACTTGAGAGAGATTTGGTGGAAGCGCCAATCGGTAAGCTACCTTCCCAACACGATCCAGTATTTCAAAAGGACCGATATATCTAGGGCTCAACTTCCCCTTCTTTCCAAATCTCATAACCCTCTTCCAGGGAGATATTCGTAAGAACACTTTATCACCCACTTCAAACTCTAGGTCTTTTCTTCGGTTGTCGGCATAACTTTTCTGTCGACTCTGAGCTGCTCTTATGTGTTGTTGAATAGATCTGACCTTTTCTGCCATTTCATCAACGAGATCAGGTCCTAATAGCTTTCTTTCCCCAACTTCATCCCAGCAAGTTGGAGTCCTGCATTTCTTTCCATAGAGAGCTTCATAAGGAGCCATCTGAATACTAGAGTGAAAGCTATTATTATAAGAAAATTCCACCAAAGGTAGGTGTTGATCCCAACCTCCTTTGAAATCCATAGAGCAAGCTCTCAACATATCTTCTAGGGTTTGAATTGTTCTCTCAGACTGACCGTCTGTCTGGGGATGATAAGCAGTGCTGAAACTCAACTCTATATCCAGAGTATGCTGAAGACTTCGCCAGAACTTCGAGGTAAATCTCGGATCTCGATCAGATATAATAGAAAGTGGTACTCCATGAAATCTTACCACTTCCTTTACATATATCCTGGCAAGCTGATCTAGAGAGAAATCCTCTCTAATAGCAATGAAGTGTGCAGACTTTGTAAGACGATCAACTATGACCCAGATAGCATTATTGCCTTTGGATGTTTTAGGAAGTCCTATGACAAAGTCCATAGTGATGTTTTCCCATTTCCATTCGGGTATGGGTAATGGTTGTAACATCCCCTTAGACTTCTGTCTCTCAGCTTTAACTTGTTGACAAACCAAGCATCGAGAGACATATTCAGCAACATCTCTTTTCATGCCATCCCACCAGAAGTACTCTTTCAGGTCCCTATACATCTTCGTGCTTCCAGGATGAATAGAGAATGAAGAACCATGAGCCTCATCCAGCAGCTCTTTCTTTAATTCGGGGATGGGAGGAACACAAACCTGATTCCTGAACTTTATTATTCCATCACAATCAAGGTTGAATTCAGGAACATTTCTCACCTTCTTTTATAAATCGACATCTTCTTTCTGTGCCTCTTTAATCTTCACATGTATAGATGGTTGAACATTCATTTGAGAAAGATAAGATTTTTCCCCTTCCATTATAATTCCAAGATCCATCCTTTGTAAATCCATAAATATTGGATCTTTTGTAATCCTCATCATGGATAAACTAGCATGGTCTTGTCGACTTAATGCATCTGCCACCTTGTTTGCTTTCCCAGGGTGGTAATGGATTGAGCAGTCATAATCCTTAATCAGCTCCAACCACCTTCTTTGGCGCATATTCAGCTCCTTTTGTGTGAAAATATACTTTAAACTTTTATGATCAGTATAAATATCACACCTTTCACCATAAAGGTAATGCCTCCAAATCTTTAATGCAAAGATTACCGCAGCCAACTCCAAATCATGTGTTGGGTAATTTTGCTCATGGATTTTCAACTGTCGTGAGGCATAAGCTATCACCATATCATTTTGCATAAGAACACACCCCAATCCCTTCTTGGATGCATCACTGTAGATCACAAACCTTTCTCCACTACAAGGCAGTGTGAGCACAGGTGCACTGGATAACCTTCTTTTCAACTCCTTGAAATTCTCTTCACATTCCTCTGTCCAGACAAACTTAACTCCTTTCCGAGTCAACTTGGTGAGTGGATTAGATAATCGTGAAAAATCTTTTAAAAAACGTCGATAATAACCAGCCAAACCAAGAAAACTTCGGATCTCAGTTACTGTTGTTGGTCTTGACCATCTTTCGATAACCTCTATTTTTGCTGGATCCACAGATATCCCCTCTTTTGAGATTATATGACCCAAAAATGCAACTTTTTGAAGCCAAAATTCACACTTGGTAAATTTGGCATAAAGCTTCTCTTTTCTCAGGGTCTTCAATATAATTCTCAAGTGATCTTCATGCTCTTCCTTTCTCTTTGAATAGACAAGAATATCGTCTATAAAGACTACCACAAATTGATCAAGATAGTCTCTAAAGACTCTATTCATTAGATCCATGAAGATAGCAGGGACATTAGTAAGACCAAATGGCATCACTATAAATTCATAGTGTCCATACCTTGTACGGAAAGCCGTCTTTGGTATATCCTCCCTTTTGACCCTTAATTGATGATACCCTGAACGAAGATCAATCTTGGAAAAGTATTGAGCTCCGCGTAGTTGGTCAAATAAGTCATCAATGCGTGGGAGAGGATATTTGTTCTTGATAGTGATCTTGTTAAGTTCTCTATAATCAATGCAGAGTCTCATTGATCCATCTTTCTTCTTAACAAATAGAACAGGTGCTCCCCAAGGTGACGCACTAGGGCGTATGAATCCCTTATCAAGATTCTCTTGGAGTTGCTTCTTCAATTCCTGCAACTCAATTGGGGCCATTCTATAAGGTGTCTTTGAAATAGGCAAAGCACCCGGTACGAGTTCTATTGAAAACTCAACTTCACGATTTGGTGGAAGACCCGGTAATTCCTCCGGAAAGACATCATCAAACTCCCGTACAATGGGCATATTCTTAATCGTGAGTTTCTCACCAACTATTTGAGATAAATAACCTTCATTTAGTGGAATCAATACCCATAAGATGGAAGAAATTTCCACTGGAAGGTTATGTTCATCCTTGCATTGATAGACGATCGTAGGTTGATCTGGAATATGAAATGTGACTTCCCTTATTTGGAAATTGATATGATCTCCATGTAGAGAAAGCCAATACATGCCAAGAATCACATCAAATTCCACTAAAGGAAGGATCACAAGATTTGCAGGAAGCACTTTCCCACAAACTTCGATCGGAGAAGAATTATAAACTTCTGATGCGATTGATGTGCCATTAGGTGTTGTCACAGCTAACTCAACATCTAATTGTTGAGGTAATACGGTGATACCCTTAGAAAATTTTTCAGAAATAAAAGAGTGGGTGGATCCAGAATCAAATAAACATTTGCTACTTTAGAGTGGATGGTAAGTGTACCTTTCACCACATCGTTATCGTACTCCACATCGCTGATAGAAATTGCATGTGACTTTCCTTTTTCTTTAGCCTTAAGAGTTTGTTGACGTCGACCATCATCATCAACCCTTGGATTTGGGCATTGATTGGCATAATGCCCCATCTCCTTGCACTTGAAACATTGAAGTGTAGCAGGTTCATTCTGTGTATCCCTTCCTTTGTTTGCATCATTAGACATCTTCTTCCCATTATCACGGCATTCAAATGCCCGATGACCTTCCTTTCCACATTTAAAACATTTACTTGTCCCTTTAAGACAACTCCCTCCATGTTTCTTTCCACACTTTGAGCATAAGGGAAAGTTCATCTTCTTTTCCGTGTGCTCTTTAGATTTTTCTTTGAATTCCATCTTCCTCTTCTTATCAAACCCATGTGACTGATGGGTTACTCCAATATCCATCTCGACTTTGAGAGCACATCGAACGATTTCCTCGTAGCTATTGAAGTCCCTTATGGATAACACCCTTCGAAGACTTGGTTTTAAGCCACTAAAGAATCGATCGATCTTACTCTCAGGTTGGATAATAATACCAGAAGCGTACCTTGCAAGTCTGGTAAAATTTGCTTCATAGGTACCAACAGATTCATCATCCCTTTGCTTCAGTTCAAGGAACTCTTTCTCCATCTTTGTTTGGAGAATACGAGGGAAGTACTTATTGAAAAATAAGTTCTTGAACTCGTCCCATTCCATAGACTCAATTTCATCCCTTTGCCTTGTATTCTTAACAAGATTCCACCATTGATCAGCATCTCCTTCCAAACGATACACTGCTAGGATGACATTATCATGCTCAGAACATTGAAGAAATGAAAATATCTTTTCAGTAGTACTAATCCATTGTTCAGCAACTAATGGATCAGTAGACCCGCTGAAAGATGGTGGACGCTGCCTCATGAAGGATTCAACAGAATGTTGCTCCCTCCTTTGTTCGTTTGGAAATCCTGCATGATTCATAGCTTGAGAAAGTTGTGTGAGCATGGCTACAAGATTTTGCATTCCAGCTCCCATATCGTTTGGTTGCTCAGGGGGACAATCATTGCATTGCCCATCGCATTCCGCATTAACACGGTTCCTTCGGGTTCCAGCCATTGACTAAAACCAAGAAGAATAGTGTGAGCAACACTAATTATAATAGGAAACCACATAATTCAAGAATAAAATTTTCATGCTTATGGTCTTATCCTAGGTTATTTATGGCCATTTCTAAGATTGTGTTCTATGCTTAGACTTATCCTTTGGGTTCTTACTAAGGCTTTCACATCCTAGTTTCCAAAGGTTGACTATACCTTTCCTCTGATACCAACTATAACGACCCACACTTTACATACATTGTTAATACTTCAAAATTGAATCACACTTATTACAACATATGAAAAAACCACAAAGGACCGTATAGTTATAGTGTCTTTAGAAACTGGGAAACATAAACAACTGGTTCATAAATCTTCTACAGTGTCTCCCATTTATTTCATCATATCTAGAGTCCCTTTTAGCATATCCTACTTAATATCCATCTTCCTGGCCTGGGGAAAAGAAAACATAAAAGGGTGAGCTCAAATGCTCAGCAAGGGCAAATAAAGGAAATAAAAATCATATCATATCTTTTTGAAAATTAAAACCTGCAAAAGAGATCATAATATCTTAACATGGAATAAATCATAGAAGTGAAAATGAGATCCCCATAATCATAACATAAAACTTGAATCTTTGTGGCATGCACACATAATCATGGAAAATCATTTCTTGTTAGTCATGACTCATTGCCAAGACTATCTTAGTGGACAAAGTCCCTTTCTGAACCGAGTTCACTCCTCATTTCAGTCCTGTATCACTGAACCGAAATAACCTTCCGTTCCAGCCATGTCTATCTCATGAGATATAAAATCATTACCCAATGCATTGGAGGGAGATATAGGTCCCACCCATCTTATAATGAATCCTTTCTTATGTGTGCCACATAATCATAAAACATACATCATCGCATAACACATATAACAAAAATGGGATTCTTGAAACATCATGACATCATAAATCAATTCATATATGATAAAGGAATTCATAAACATAATTCCATCACAACATAGTCAAACCAATGTAAAAATATGGATAGAAACAGAACCCTTTATTATCTTAGATGGAAAATAATTTTGATAAAACACTTGAATTGAATTCTTGAGGAAAATATCCTTTCTTCTTCAAAAACATTTTTCCTTTCATAACATGTCATACAACTTTAAAATAAAAGAAGTTGATTAAAAATAAACTTGAAAACTTGTAAAGGAAGCTTCTTTGAAGTAATGTTTTAAAAATCCATTCATGCCGTATAAGTTAAAAAAACATTCTTCGTACTTTTGTCGGAAAAGTCAAAAAGTACCTCGTACGGAAAAACGACAAAAGATTCCTTTCATATTCTTTACTAAAAACTCACCTAAGGGTAAAATTGGATTTAAACTATTTCAAGTGGATGGAAACAATATTACATATTGAGGGAACATGGATGTGGATGATAAAATACACCCCAGTAAATACTTACGAATAAACAATCTCGGATAAAAATGAGATTGTGATATTTCCCTTACCTTAGGTCCGATTTGCTTTGTTCGTGTCCGAAGCTCCTGTATAATGGTTTAAATACTGTTATTGACTTATTCCAGAATCATACATATTGATATGAGATCATATATGGTCATATTATTAGCTTCTTTTTAGTAATATTTCATTGTTACTTGTTACTCGGGTCTTTATAACTTTTTGTTCTTATGCGTGTTTTGTCGAATAAATTCTTATTCTTATCTTTAGGTTATAGATAATTCATTTCCAGAATGGTATTAGTGTAGTATATACCATATTTCTTCATTCAATTCATTTATATAATCATTATGAAATGAAGATCATGTAGAACGAGTCGCATCACATCGTGGAGACGGTATTCCGTACGTACGCACGAGTGATGATATCGTTACTATGATCGTGGAATTGTATTGGAGTATATATATATATTATTTCAGTATCAATATTACTTAATAATAATCATATATAGTTACTGATTACACCATTATACCCATCCTTGTAAGGTGATGGTGGAAAATAGATTACACCACGGCGTGGAGACGGTATTCCGTACGTACGCACGCGCGGTGATTTCATTTTTCCGTAGGATGGATAGAAGGTGAATTAGGGTTGTTTCATATTTATAATAACATATCAGTATGTAAGTAATACTGATGTTATTACTTTATCATGAAACAACTAAAGAAGAAGAAGTTGAAGAAGAAAGAAATTGAAAAGATCGGTAATGGATATTACCTCTTCTTTGGAACGCCTTTTTGAATCCTCCACTTAAGGAACTAAGATTGGTCTTTGGAGAAGACCAGGACCTCTAAGATTATTCTAGGGAAGTGGAGAAGGGAAAATGGCAGGGGTTGGCCGAGCTTGAGTGCTCAAATTGGTGTGAGGAGGAGGGGGAGGAGGTGCCCTTTTATAAGGGAGGAGAGGGCCACCTTAGGAATATCTCAAAATATTATTTTATATTAAAGTAAAAATCGGTTTATAATGGTTCCAAAGGGTCTTATTTCGAAGCTAAAGTGGGGATGGGTCGAAATACTATCAACCAATAAGATGTAGACAAGTTTAGGGTATTATTTTAACCTTATCAATTAGATTTAACTCTAAGTTAATTAATTTAACTTTTACCGTGTCTTTTTGTTTTCTTTCACTATATGGTTAATACACTTACTATAAGATGCCAAACGAACCCCAAATTGTTTATTATTAATATATATATCCTTATCTAAGTCAGTTGGCCGAACCTTAGATTTTTAGGAATAAAATAACAATTAATAATATAATATTTGATTTAAAAACTATTTTGTGTCAATTTTGACACTATTTGATATATGATTTTTTTGAAAGTCATAACAGAATTATATGTTCGAACCAATTTGATTAAATCAACAATAATATATCATAGTAACCTAGAAAATTAGTGGAATTCATAAAAAGTCTTAAATTAAATTTATTTTGGTATTTATATTATCAATTTTGTCAATATTTCATTAATAAGATAATTACTGCATCATATTTGTGTCATAAATAAATTAAATTATTTGATGTCTAAAAATTACAAATAAAATACCATCATGTAGGAAATCGTTTTAGATTTCTAATGAATATTTAAAATCGAATTTATCTTTTGTATAACCACATATTAAAAATGATTTACTTATTAAACTTTGATTTTAACTATTTTAACCCTTCTTTAAATAAATTAATAATAAATGTCCTAATCTAATCCAAGTGGGCCTAAATGGTCATATTTTATTCCTAAGTTTGTTTTTGGTCGAATTACACTTGTCCAATAGAATTAGGACATGTGTTAGGGTAATAGTAATATCATATTTACCCTTAGTTACCCTATTTACTATTAACCGCGGTAAAAAAAGTAAAAAGTTACTATTCACCAAAAAATTATTTTCATCTCATTGAACCACATTTTAGTCCTTGATATTAACCGTGTCTCTCGGATTTTCGAAATTCCATTCACAGAAGCGGTAAAATTAAGTTTTATGCAAAATTCAGTTTTTAACCTACCACTTAGTGGTTTCACTATTCATCAAAAATTGAAATTTTTCAGAAAAATACCAAAATTTCACCCTAGGCTAATGTCGATATTCTGAGTCCAAAAATGAAGTCCATTTTGAAAAATAAAATTTATAAAATTTCAAAAAAGTGGTTATTACTATTCATAACTGCTAGTTTTAATAGCATATTGTTGTTTAGTGAAACTCGGTATTGCGTACGACGCAAGCTATCGAGGAAGGTCGTGATTGCGTGTAAAGCAAGCCAAGCAAGTGTTGTGTAGAAAAAGATTCCCTTGATGATTTATATAACATAAAAGTCTCGGGTGTTACAAAATGATTTTGTTACCCAGATCTTCTTGGGTCCAGATAGGTTAGCCAATAAAACTTTAGGTCCCCATATTTGTCTAATGGGTCTCATAAGATTTCTAGTGTCAACAGATATTGAAAGATAAACCTTAATAGATCCATAACTATTAATATAACTAGTTGAAGCATATGAAGTTCCAGAACTAGCTACATTCTGTCCAGATTTAGGAATGAATCTAGTTTTGGTAATTTTCTTTTGTCCAGGTTGGTATCCTATACCAGTATTGTATCTAGGTGCTATTTGCTTACCTAGAATCTGATTAAGAGTATCTTTTCCATTGGTAAATTTCTCTAAGTCTTTCTTGAGTTGCTCATTAGATAATTTCAGCTCAATGTTTTCTTTAAGTAACTGAGCATTCTTTTCCTTTTCAATATCAAGTTCAGATTTATGTTTATCAGTTAAAGCATACTATTTCTTTAAACCTTTGTATTTGTATTTCAGCTCATTACAGGTTTCTTCTAACATATCACAATATTCAAATAGTTAAGATTTTGACATGTTATCCGAGTGAGTATCATCTTCAGAATAATAAGAATTTAAAGCAATAGTTTCAGCTGTTACCTCAGAAGTGTTTGTCATTAAACACATGTTTGCCTTATTTCTGTGTTTAGTTTCAGAAACATCAGATTCAGTGGAGATATCCTCAGAAGCACTCCAAGTAGCCTTCATGGATTTCTTAAACTTATTGTCCTTGTATTCATAATTCTTCTTGTATTTCAACTTTTGACAGTCTGATTTTATGTGTCCCTTTCTTTTGCACTCATAGCAGACAAATTCATCTGATTTGTCAGATTTCTTCCAATCCTTTTTGCAATGTCCCTTGTTGTCATACTTACCTTTATAATTTGATTTTATGAAAAAATTCTTCTTCCTATAAAACATCTTAAACCTTCTGGCAATGTGAGCCATCTCAGCATCACTATCAGAAGCACTTTCACTGTCTTCACAGCTTGAACTTTCATTTATAGCTTGGAGCTTCTCTTTATCCTTGTTCTTTGAAGTGGAAGTCTTGAAAGCAACAGACTACCTTCTAGGTTCATCTTCTTCTTCTTTTTTAACCATGAGTTCCTATTCATACATCATCAACTTTCCAATTAGTTCCTTGACTGGCAGTTCACGAATATCACATGATTCTCTAATTGAGACAGAAGTTCCTCTCCATCTTTCAGGTAGACATCTCATAATTCTCATAATTTTTTCCTTTGATGGAACATCCTTTCCCAGAGAAGTCATTGTGTTGACAATTTCATTAAACCTGAGATACATGTCAGAAATGGGTTCATCAGTCTTCATCTTAAAATTATCTTACTTAATAGTATAAGTATTCAATCTCATTTCATTAACATTAGTTGTTCCTTCATGAGAAACGGCTAAGGTATTCCAAATTTCATAAGCAGTTTAACATGCAGATATTCTATTAAATTCCTCATCTCCTAAAGCACAGTACAAGGCATTCATAGCTTTGCAATTATTATTGTAGGAAGCCTTAGTAGCTTCATTCCAAGTAGATCTAACAGTAGTAGGAATTTTATATTCTGATTCTATAGCAGTCCAAATATCAAAACCCATGCTCTCTAAATGAATTTTCATCTTGATTTTCCACTGAGCATAGTTAGTGCCATTGAAAAATGGTGGTCTATTGGTAGAAACACCTTCAAGTCTATTATCTATGATATCTTACTTAAAGCAAAGATTATAAACAGATAAAAATTTAGAAATAACAGAAATTTTATGAACATTAAAATACAACTAAAATCATATTTAAAAAAGAGAGTACTTTAGAAAATATTTTAAATCCTCTAATACCAAATGTTGGTCGGAGTGGATACTCAAGAGGGGGTGAATTGAGTACCAATTAAAATTTCTGTTTAAAAAATTTCTCTTAAAAACCCCCCAAATAAAATTCTAAATTAAACTATAGTGAATTTATATCAAAGTAAAGGTTCTGTTGGGTTCTCAAGGGATTGAATATTTCCCAGTTAATCAAAACAGAAGTGTTGATTAACTTTTGAAACTAACTTACTGATTTACAAATAATATAATCACTTGCGAGTTTAATTATCAAAGTGACTTTAAAACAGTTTTGGTTTTAAAGTAATTAGCAGCGGAATAAAAAAGAATAACATTGAAAGAAATAGAATAGCATATATAACCAAGAGGTTCAGTCTCAAGCCAAGACTTAGTCCTCTCAACAATTTATATAAATTTTATCCACACCCTGGATCGGGGTTCACAATAGTTTGCAACTATCCAGGTCCAAGACCTCAACCACTGTTATTCGTGGGAAACAAAACAACAGCAACCAGCTATCCAGGTCACACACGACCTCTACCACTATTACAGTGGGAAATGAATGAAGTAAAGAGTTTTTTGAGGATTTACAGATCCTCCAGTTAAAGTACAAGAGACAGTTTGTCTGTTAAATACAGCTGATAACACACACTGGTCGAAATGTAAAATAATGAATTCGTGGGAAACAAAACAACAACAACCGGCTGTCCAGGTCACACACGACCTCTACCACTATTACAGTGGGAAATGAAATATTTAAAGAGTTTTCTGAGGATTTACAGATCCTCCAGTTAAAGTACAGGAGACAATGTGTGTGTTAAATACAGCAGATAATACACACTGCTCGAAATGTAAAATAATGAATCACAGAGCAGAGATGTAGAGTTTTGAAATGGATCTAGTGATTGTAGTGAAGATTTGGACTCCTTGAGTTTGATGAGAGATGGTTCTGAGTCCTCTTATGGTTTTTTTCTGAAAAACAGAGTCGTATTCTTGGCATCTAGGTTCAGAGATAGTGAAAAATGCAGTCGATGAAGTTCTTCAATGTCCTTGTGAATGTACAGAACTCTTCTTGCGTAAGCTTGAGTGTGTATGAGCTTCTGTTTCTTCATGTTCGTACATATATATCCGTATGAGCTCTTATCGTGTCTTCCACAACTATCTCATCCACCACTCTTTTCACTCATATGTTTCTCATCATCTTTTTGCACCAACAGGGACTTCTTGTATTTATAGCACAAGCTCCAGTAAAAGAAATGATTTCTTTTTGCAGGTACGAGGTAAGGTTCCCTGACATCCAACAACCTTCATTAAATAAATGATAGAGCATTAAAATATACCTAATATGAACATTGGTTATATTAAATAAAGATAAATAAATTCAAATAGATTTTTATGACTATCGGTGAGTCAAGTGATCGGTAGGTCATCAGCATCAGCATCGGTGGATAGACATCGGTGTGTCCTGATCGGTGACTCAGATGATCAGCATCGGTGTGTCATGATCGGTGACTCATTTGATCAGCATCGGTGTGTCATGATTGGTGACTCATTTGATCAGCATCGGTGAGACATCTTCGGTGACTCGGATGATCAGCATCGGTGTGTCTTGATCGATGACTCATTTGATCAGCATCGGTGAGACATCTTTGGTGACTCAGATGATCAACATCAGTGTGTCATGATCGGTGACTCATTTGATCAGAATCGGTGTGTCATGATCGGTGACTCATTTGATCAGCATCGGTGTGTCATGATCGGTGACTCATTTGATCAGCATCGATGTGTCATGATCGTTGACTCATTTGATCAGCATCAGTGTGTCATGATCGGTGACTCATTTGATCAGCATCGGTGAGACATCTTCGGTGACTCAGATGATCAGCATCGGTGTGTCATGATCGGTGTGACCGTTGTCTTTTGATATGGATCGTTGCGACCGTTGTGTTTGGATATGGATCAGTGCGATCGTTCACTTTTGATATGGGTCAGTGCGACCGTTCACATAATAGAACACAAAGTGTCTGTTTGATCCAGAAGACTTCCAGAATAATTTTAAATCAATAACAATCACAGATAAGAACATGATCCAACCGATATAAATAGATTCACTAAAATATTGTGATTATGTATATGAGAAATCCAACCTGATTAAGTAACGATGATTTGTGATTATTAAAACAGCAATCATAAGAAGAATTCAACAATCTTCTAGAGGGATCAACAAATTATAATTTATTTAAATTTTAAAATTTAATTTTAAAATATTGTCTATATTTTCAATTAATATAACAAGATTAACGATAAATGGATTCAATTAATAGGTTTTTTCTCCCTCATTCTAAATTCCTTCCAATGATTCATGTATTTATCTATATTTCAATTTCTATGTTCACTCCAATGTTATCTCAATACAGTCTATAGACTCATAAATAATATTCCTCATGAATATGACATAATCAATGTTCGAATAATCAATGGTTTGTGAAACTATTCACTTATTTATTTGTTTTTTCATGTAAAAATAAATTATAATTTTATTATATCATATATAAAATAATATGTTTTCATTTATACTCTTATAATTCATAAAATATAAAACATGAATATTATAAAATTATGAATATTAATTCCTCATTTTGTTTCATTTTCCTTTTTATTTCCACTCTTTTGTTTCATTTCTCTCTTATGATTCTATGGACCACTTCTTTGAATAATTACCACCAATAGATACATGATTAATATTTATTTACTTTTACATTTTTTCCACATTGTATAAAAAATATTACCTCTTATGGATATCAAATCACACAATAATATTTCAATTTGGGATAATAACATATCAATATAATAATAATAATTAATTAATTAATTTTTTATTACACATTCATTATAATTAACAAATTTATATGGGTATAAAATCACTCTATGTTTTTTAATTAACTTTTCAAATAAGTATATGTATGCCCTATCTTGATTTCATCACTCTGAGTTATTTAGATGATTTTATGCATTTTTTAAAATATAAACATGAAATTGTTTAAACAAATAATTATTAACCAAAAAAATGATTTCTAACGAAATTTTAATAATAAATATATTATTTCTATGAATATATAAAATTAAAATTTATAAAAAATGAAATATTTACTCCATGAGGAACCTCATTTAATGACAAACATCATTAGAGGGTTGTTGAACTAAAATAATAACATACTCTGGTAAAACTGGATCCCGGGTTATTTTCATCATATGAATTCTAATCCAAGGAAAGTGGTTTTTTATGTGTTTAAGAATATAAAATTTTGTTTATGGAAGTGAATAACTTATTATGAAATTATTAAATTGAATTATTTTGTTTTATCATAAATTTTTTTAAGGTAGTCGTACACATCACCAGGTACCTGGTAGACTACTACTACAAAACCCATGGGATGAATGTCACATTACAAATCATAGGAAATCCATAACGTTTTTTATTTATGTGATGGGTTCCACATTATTACATATCAAGGAAATTTTTAGATAATATTTTTAAAGAAGTATTATAAACTATTGAATATAAAACCCTCATCACAATTGGATAATTCAACTAAATGTAATTTTTTTCCAGAAAATGGGATTATGAAATTATTAATTCATTCAAAAAACATTTTATTCATTTAAGATGGAGCCCCATAGTGGAATGATATACCATTATACAATAATTAATCATTATTAATCCTAATTAAAAATTTATTAAACAATGGGATGATAAAAATAAATCATAATAATAGATATAAAATTAAATGGAACATTATAATTCATTTCCAATTCTCGAAAACACGTAAATATTCATAAATTTAATAATAATTAAAATTGAGTTTAAAATAATATATTTCATAGGGAATCTACCTTTTTCATATTGTTTATCATAAGAAATGTCATATTAAATCATAAAAGAAAATTTCCAAATTTTGGCAAGTATATTGAATAACATGAATAATTTTCCAGGAAAATAATCCTTTTGGACATCATTAACTATTTTTTAAATATGTAATTTTTTAATCTTATTAAACCATACTATATCAATATAAATATTCCAAAAATATGATATATATATATATATATATATAAAAATATAAAAAATAACATGTGTATAAATGACTAATTTTATAATGATGGAATACATAATGATGGATATTATATTCATACCTTCATGTCCAAGTGGTGAGCCACAATAAAAATAATTTCATATCATCATTACAACAAATAATAAATAATTGGGCATGCATAAAGAAAATATTTAGTCTACTTTGTCTAATTGAGACTATATATGAATGAAGGGGATATAATGGTCACTAGATGTCTCATTATAAGTCCAATTATTATTTCATATGAAATAAATGAATAAATATTCATCACAATACTAATATAGACATTTTAATTCAAAAAATATCACACAAAACATTACTATTTCCTTAGTCAATAAATATAAAAATAAATATCATAAGACATATATGGAAATAACTTGGTTTTTGTTATTATAGTATATCCCAAGTGTATTATAAGAAATATTAATGGGTGTTTTCATTGATGAATACACCTTGAAATTGTCACTTAATCCTTTGTTTAAAAATAAAAGATAAGTATCCATTTATTTTGAAAAAATTATAAAACAAATATCCATTATATTGAGAAAATCACCTTCATTGAAAACAAAAAAATTATGGTTATAAATTTATATTCAACGGAAAAAATGGTTATGATGAATGGAATTTGTATCCCTGACATATATGTCGAAAATAAACAATATTTTCAATATTTTTTAAATGGTGAAATGTGAGTCATATAAATTATTTTTTTAACGATCCCATTTAATTGTTTGAATATAACATCATAATTAGTATGAAATATAATTTAAAAATTAATCAGACATAAATTAGAACATTACTGGAAGATTTGATGTTTAGGGGCTTAGAAGATAATTATTTGAAATGCATAACATTAAAACAATATTTTGATCATAAATCCCTTAACTCATGTCCCAAATTGTTTTTCACATTATCAAATATCTATATACTAAAAGTATATTACTTTTTATATTTTTCGTATAATTTTTTCCCCACTATAATTATGTCTTTTAATTTTTTTTATTAACATTACATTTAATGTAACGCCCCGACCCTAGATACCCAGAGTCAGTGCATTATTACATAACATTGGCATGATCACAAGAAAGATCAAATCTCGAAAGACCGATTGGTTTAGTAGCCTTGGAAACACTAGATATATTCATAAGTTTTACATTACATCATAAAATGAAAAAAACTAACACAACTACATAAAGTCTCCATAATCCACACTCATATCCCCACATAATAACCCTGCAGGTCATTCATAATTTACTTCTTCACTTCCTGGGAAAAATAAAACATAGAAAAGGGGTGAGCTCAGATGCCCAGTAAGGATAACAATATAGCGGAAACTTTCATAAATAAGAATAAACATTTAAGGCAATGTATAACTAAAACAAAAGCCTTTCAAACATGAACATTCAACATGGTATGGCATAAATAAAATGAAATAATGCCATTTACTTATTCACATGGATATTCTACAAATTGAATAATCACATGAAAAACCAATAACCACTTCCATAATTATGGAATGCATAATGCCAGACTATCATAACCACATAGCCAAGGCCTCGTGCCAAGACTACAAATAGGATTTTGTCAAGGCCTTGTTCCAAGACACTAGTTTGCCTCATGAGACCTACCGATGCATCGAGGAGCTATAGCATGCTCCACCCGTCACTTATTAAGTCCAATGCATTCCCATATGAAAAGGTTTAAACATAACATAAACATTCGTATTAAAACTAGAATAAGAAATTTCAATAATTTCACCATAAACTATGAATGGTATAAAAATAGCACATCCACAGTCAAACATATCACAGAACCATCAATACAATATAGAAGTTTTGTATCCTAATAAATCAACTTCAAATAAGCGTAAAATCCATCAAAGGATGTTGACATAGATGAAATCAAAACACTTTTTAGAGAAATATCTCTTTCTATTTTTGAAATCATTTGAGAGCCATATGAAATAAAACATTTTCTTTGAAAATAATATTATAAGCTTGTAAGGAAAGCTTTGAAGATTTTATAACGGCGGATGATAACCGCACCCGCCGTATAAGATAAAAAAACATTCTTACCTTAATTCTGTCGAAAAGGTTAAAAAGGACCTTGTTTTGAAAACGACGGAAAGATTCCTTTATAAACCACTTATAAAAGTCAAAAAGGGTATATATGACTTTAACTCATACTCTAGTAAATAGTAAAAATGTTTTGAAATACATTTTTAAGAAACATGGATGTGGATGATAAAGAGATCCCAGTAGATTATTACATATAAACAACCTCGGATAATGAAGAGATTGTGAAATAACCCATACCTTGTACTTTTCCTTGGTTGGGGTAGGTTGACCTCCTGTATAATGGTGAAATAATTGTTATTAAATTATACAAGAATCATATATATTAATATGATATCATATATGATCTTTTAACATTTATTTGTTAATAATATCTTTGAATTATCGTCGTTTCGGGTGTTAACTTACTCATTTTATTTTATATGTTTTGTTACATAAGCCATGTTTGTTGTATCTTATTCATATCCAGAATGATATCAAGTCCTTAAACATCATTTTTAAATCATCAAATGATAATTATACTTGAATGGATACGATGGAGAATGAATCTCATCGCGTTCGTGGAGACGGTAGTCCGTACGTACACACGAGCGACAATATCATTCTTTTGATATTAAAATAATATATAAATGGATGGTATATCATATATACAAAATCATTAACATGTTATATTTATTATTTACATGAGTTACACATCATTATTATACCCATCCAAATAATAATATATTGAATAACAATTACACCACGACGTGGAGACGGTAAGCCGTACGTACGCACGTATGGTGACATGTTATTCAAAGGGTGGATAGAATACTGAATATGGTTGTACCATATTTATAATAACATCACAGTATATGTGATATACTGGAGTTATTATTTTAGAATGGTAAGAACAAAGGAAGAAGAAGTGGAAGAAGAAATGAACTTGGAGACGGGTGGTGAAATCATTACCTCTTCTTCGGGTTCTTCCTTTTGATTTGATCAAAAGGGCTCCTTAGGTTGGCTTTCTGATCAAACTAAGGCCTCTAGGTTGTAGTGAGGGATGTTGGGAGAGTATTTGGTCAGAGTTTGGCCGAACCAAAATGCTTTGAAGGTGTGAAGAAATGGGAAGGAGGAGTTCCCTTTTATAAGAGGGGTGAGGGGCACCTTTGGAAAAGCTAGAAATATTAATTTATAATAAATTCATATTCGGTTTCTAATGGCTCCAAAGCTTATTATTCAAAGGTTAAGGTGGGGATAGGTAGAAAACCACTCAACCAATAGAATTTAGACAGTTTTGGGTACTTATATTAACCTTATCTTTAAGTATTAACTCTAAGTTAATTAGTTTCACTTTTACAATGTCTCTTTGTATTTTTATATAATATGGTTAATAAACTTAGTATATACATCAAAGCGACCCCCAAGTGGTACATTAATGATGAAACTATCATGATATATGTCTCTTGTCCGATCCTTAGATTTTTAGCAATTTAATATCAATTAATAATATAATACTGGTTTTAAGAACTCTTTTATGTCAATTTTGACACTATTCAATAGTTGATTTTTGTGAAACTCATAACAGATTTATTACTTCGAACAAAGTCAATTAAATCAATCCTAATATATCATATTATCCTAGAAAATTAGTTTAATTCATTAAAAGTTTCATATTATATTTATTTGGGTATTTATAATATCAATTATTTTAATTTTTCACTATTATAGTAATTACTGCATCATCATTGTGTCATAAATAAAATATATTATTTAATGTCTAAAAATTATAAATAAAATATAATTATGTAGGAAATATTTTTAGATTTCTAATAAATATTTATAATCTAAAATCCAACATATATAACCCTATGTAACAATTGTTTTTCTAAAAGATATATGCTTGTGTCATTTTTGTATTCATTTTAACTTAATTAAAATAAAGTGTCATTATCACTTACAAGTGGATCCATGGGGTCCCAAAATAGACCCAAAGATTCCCATGGTCGACCATGTATCAACCAATAATGTTAAGACACGTTTTAGGGTAATTTAGTATTATTATAATATTATTTTGTTAACCCTTATTTACCGGATTTACCCTTAACCATGATAAATAAAATATTTACCGCAGTAATTATTCAAAATTTCTAAAAATAAAAGTTACCTATTTACACAATTTGAAAATCCTGATTCCAAATATGGAATCCATTTTCCTAAATTCAAAACACAGAAGTGGCAGAAATTAATTTAAAATTAATTCCCGCTGTCAAAACAAAAAGCGTGTTTTTAAGAGGTAATAACTATCAAAAGATTGACAATCGTTTATGTTCGGTTTAATTGTAAAATTCTGTCCAATGACCAAAATTATATTAAATGGTAAAAATATATTCTAAATATACTTTAAAACCACTCAAATTCATAATTTATCACTATTAATTATTTTGATTAAAAAAGTTGTTTTTAATTAAAACTTAGTAATTTTCACTATTCATCAAAATATGAAAGTTATCCGAAATGTACCAAAATTTCACCTTAGGCTAAATTCGATATTCCGAATCCAAAAATGAAGTCGATTTTGAAATAGAAAATATATATAATTTTAAAAATTAGGTATTACTATCCACAACGGCTATTTTAATTAGTTGTGGTGTGTGTTAGAACTCGAGGTTGCGTACAACACACGCTATCGCATTATTCGAAGGGAAACGTACCGTGGAAGCTTGGGGTGTTTCATTTTAAATTTTTAATGTCCCCATTTAGTCAAAAAGATTAAAATATTGTATTTAAAAAGGTTTCACTATTAGAAGTTGATAAAAGTGAAATACTGAAAATGAATCTGTTCTTGCATTATGACTAAGAAACTCATAATAGGGATTCTAAAATTATATGGATTATATAATGTTCAAAATGTAGTTAATACTATTCATGACCTCTTTTAATGGCTTTTTTTGTACTTCATGGTGTGATTGAACTCGGTGTTGCGTGTAGTGCAAGTTATTGAATTATTTTTAAGAAATATCACACTATGAAATCTTGGGGTGTTACATTCTCCCCTCCTTCAATAAATTGCGTCCTCGCAATTTGAAATTGTTCTTCGAAAATAAAAGGTTGAAAATCGAAAATATATTTGTGGGAAAACCCACATCGGAAATTGGGTTACTAAAATTTAGTCTTAATATGAGGAAAAGAGAAATGAAAGGGTCACCACCAAATTATGATCTCGATTAGGAGAACATTGGTGGCAATTAGAGACGTATAATTGGAGGAAAAACGTAAATATTTATAGGTAGTGATTGAGATCATCAATCACAAACAAGTGTATAATTGAGGTCCTTAAATTCATCAATCTATGATGATTTGAAATACCATCGGTTCAACAGAACATAGGTTATTAGGATAACACATTTTTGACGTTTCAAAATATCTTAGTTGAAATCCCACATCGAAAAATGAATTAATGAGGTCTCTATTTAAAATAAAGAGTGGAAAGTATGAAGATTACCGAAAATAACACATACTAGGGTTCCATGTAGGAAAATATGGATATGGAAGAGAAATCTAACCATCAATTATCTGATGGAGAGTGGTAGAGAACATGGCTATGAAAAGTCCAAAAATCCCAAAGCCATAAATTTGTGATGATTTAAGGTACCATCTAGGACAACATTTTTGTTCTATGTTGATTTTCTTAATGTTGAGGAATTTATTTATGAGATTGGCTAAGATCATAAGGAGATATACTTACTTTATAATTAGAGTTTTATCCATTAATAAATTTCAACCACAAACTCATCTTTCACTCTAAAAGATAATAGAATGTAAAAAAAATTCTATTTACACTATTCGTATAGGGTTCCAAAATAAATGAATTTATAATTCATCTACAAGATCTTTTAATAAAAACTACATTATTTAATCCAGGACATCTCGTGGGCCAGTGGTAGGTGATACACCCTTGTCGCCCTTCGGTTGCGGGTTCAAGTCTCACAGCCTTGCCGGACGCGACGGGTTGCCGCCCGACCTCCGGGTTGTTTTTTGGGCAATCCAAAATAATCCAAACTAGAACTATCCAAAATACTTCTGTCCAAACTCACAGTCCAACATTTATAAGGAAGGTAAACATAATATAGGTCCTTTTTACCCCGTAATAGCATATGAATACCTTCATCATGTATTCTTTTAATACACTGAAACATCCTGAATTACCATATTCCTTATTGATTACATTCATGCTCCCTTATTCCATATAGAAAGCTGGATATACTTCATTAATCAAAAAATGTTTTAAACCCCAAAAATGATGGAATATACAAATCATTAATCAGTTCAAAGGTAGTCAAGAATATCCAATATAATTTATCCAAAACAATCATGTATTATTCCAAAATCACTACTTCGGTATCAGAACTATATTATGGTTTATCATTCTCTCAACCATATATTTTCCAAAAATTTATCCTGCTATTGAGTCACTTTTCTTTGTTCCACACAATCTCAAGTCCTTAATGAAATGGTACTGCAGTACAATCCTTATATACTCCATAATTATTATAACAAGTACATTGTTGATACAACACTCAATTAACGTAATCAACATAAGAACTCTAATCATTCGTCTTCATCTGTGGTAGTATCATAACTTGATTATTATCCAATAGCATCATTTGCGGCATAGTCTGATGACTGGGACATAGGTTCGCGTAGTGTCCAAACTCCTTGCAAATGAAGCATTGTACATTTGAAACCATTTTCTTACCCTTGCAGTCACGTACTTTGTGCCCTTTTCCTCCACACTTATAACAAACTTCCATTCCTTTCAGGCAAGTTCCATGGTGTTTCTTTCCACAGTTACCACATATGGGAAAATTCTTCTTTTCCCTCTTCCCTTTATCCATCTTTCTCTCTTCCATCCTTTTCTTCTCTTGCTTCTCTTCAAAGCCATAGGACTCAGTAAACTCTTTACTTATCTTATCAATACATGATATTATTTCTTCATATGATGATAATACATGGGAGACTATTTCTCTTATAAATTCTAGCTTAAGACCATGAAAGATATGATCCTTCCTTCTCTTTGGATCATGTGCATTTCTGAAGTTCTCATTCCTTCTACTGGGCGCCATTTCTAAACAATGGCATACACTAGATCAGTTTATGAATCAAAATACATAATCCCATACTTATAAAACACTTAACATAAATTGAACTATTTATAGATATAATCCATAATCATAAAAATGTTTTCTTTGAGGAAGTATATACTCATAAACCCTTCATAATGATTTGTAAAGAAAATGAGAGTTATCCTAAGCATATCCCCCGGGAGTGTCGTAACCCAGAGTGCAGCAAGGCCCGTTGTCGTGCACCAGTTCCCGTTCGAGTCTAGCTCAAAGCGGTGTTTTCGGGTTTTACCCCTAGGTACATCTGTGCCAGAGCCGCCTCTACCTGCTCGTATCCAGACAGGGATGTATTGATCGGAAAACTCACAAAATCTCCACAATACCAAAATTCTAGGAAGTTCTTCTATACTAATCCTCAATGTTCATCTTAGGTCTACGTGCTCTAATCAGAGTTTATCTAAATCTAGCTTCCAAGGTTTGTACTAAACTTCCTCTGATACCAACTGTAACGCCCCGACCCTAGATACCCAGAGTCGGTGCATTATTACATAACATTGGCATGATCACAAGAAAGATCAAATCTCGAAAGACCGATTGGTTTAGTAGCCTTGGAAACACTAGATATATTCATAAGTTTTACATTACATCATAAAATGAAAAAAACTACTACAACTACATAAAGTCTCCATAATCCACACTCATATCCCCACATAATATCCCTGCAGGTCATTCATAATTTACTTCTTCACTTCCTGGGAAAAATAAAACATAGAAAAGGGGTGAGCTCAGATTCCCAGTAAGGATAACAATATAGCGGAAACTTTCATAAAAAAGAATAAACATTTAAGGCAATGTATAACTAAAACAAAAGCCTTTCAAACATTAACATTCAACATGGTACGGCATAAATAAAATGAAATAATGCCATTTACTTATTCACAGGGATATTCTACTAATCGAATAATCACATGCAAAACCAATAACCACTTTCATAATTATGGAATGCATAATGCCAGACTATCATAACCACATAGCCAAGGCCTCGTGCCAAGACTACAAATAGGATTTTGTCAAGGCCTTGTGCCAAGACACTAGTTTGCCTCATGAGACCTACCGATGCATCGAGGAGCTATAGCGTGCTCCACCCGTCACTTATTAAGTCCAATGCATTCCCATATGAAAAGGTTTAAACATAACATAAACATTCGTATTAAAACTAGCATACGAAATGTCAATAATTTCACCATAAAATATGAATGGTATAAAAATAGCACATCCACAGTCAAACATATCACAAAACCTTCAATACAATATAGAAGTTTTGTATCATAATAAATCAACTTCAAATAAGCGTAAAATCCATCAAAGGATGTTGACATAGATGAAATCAAAACACTTTTTAGAGAAATATATCTTTCTATTTTTGAAATCATTTGAGAGCCATATGAAATAAAACATTTTCATTGAAAATAATATTATAAGCTTGTAAGGAAAGCTTTGAAGATTTTATAACGGCGGAAGATAACCGCACCCGCCGTATAAGTTAAAAAAAACATTCTTACCTTAATTCTGTCGAAAAGGTTAAAAAGGACCTTGTTTTGAAAACGATGGAAAGATTCCTTTATAAACCACTTATAAAAGTCAAAAAGGGTATAAATGACTTTAAATCATACTCTAGTAAATAGTAAAAATGTTTTGAAATACATTTTTAAGAAACATGGATGTGGATGATAAAGAGATCCCAGTAGATTATTACATATAAACAACCTCGGATAATGAAGAGATTGTGAAATAACCCTTACCTTGTACTTTTCCTTGGTTGGGGTAGGTTAACCTCCTGTATAATGGTGAAATAATTGTTATTAAATTATACAAGAATCATATATATTAATATGATATCATATATGATCTTTTAACATTTATTTGTTAATAATATCATAGAATTATTGTCGTTTCGGGTGTTAACTTACTCATTTTCTTTTATATGTTTTCTTACATAAGCCATGTTTGTTGTATCTTATTCATATCCAGAATGATATAAGTCCTTAAACATCATTTTTAAATCATCAAATGATAATTATACTTGAATGGATACGATGGAGAATGAATCTCATCGCGTTCGTGGAGACGGTAGTCCGTACGTACACATGAGCGACAATATCGTTCTTTTGATATTAAAATAATATATAAATGGATGGTATATCATATATACAGAATCATTAACATGTTATATTTATTATTTACATGAGTTACACATCATTATTATACCCATGCAAATAATAATATATTGAATAACAATTACACCACGACGTGGAGACGGTAAGCCGTACGTACGCACGTATGGTGACATGTTATTCAAAGGGTGGATAGAATACTGAATATGGTTGTACCATATTTATAAAAACATCACAGTATATGTGAGATACTGGAGTTATTATTTTAGAATGGTAAGAACAAAGGAAGAAGAAGTGGAAGAAGAAATGAACTTGGAGAAGGGTGGTGAAATCATTACCTCTTCTTCGGGTTCTTCCTTTTGATTTGATCAAAAGGGCTCCTTAGGTTGGCTTTCTGATCAAACTAAGGCCTCTAGGTTGTAGTGAGGGATGTTGGGAGAGTATTTGGGCTGAGTTTGGCCGAACCAAAAGGCTTTGAAGGTGTGAAGAAATGGGAAGGAGGAGTGCCCTTTTATAAGAGGGGTGAGGGGCACCTTTGGAAAAGCTAGAAATATTAATTTATAATAAATTCATATTCGGTTTCTAATGGCTCTAAAGCATATTATTCAAAGTTTAAGGTGGGGATAGGTCGAAAACCACTCAACCAATAGAATTTAGACAGGTTTGGGTACTTATATTAACCTTATCTTTAAGTATTAACTCTAAGTTAATTAGTTTCACTTTTACAATGTCTCTTTGTATTTTTATATAATATGGTTAATAAACTTACTATATACATCCAAGCGACCCCCAAGTGGTACATTAATGATGAACCTATCATGATATAAGTCTCTTGGCCGAACCGTATATTTTTAGGAATTTAATATCAATTAATAATATAATATTTTCTTTAAGAACTCTTTTATGTCAATTTTGACACTATTCAATAGTTGTTTTTTGTGAAACTCATAACAGATTTATTACTTCGAACAAAGTCAATTAAATCAATCCTAATATATCATATTATCCTATAAAATTAGTTTAATTCATTAAAAGTTTCATATTATATTTATTTGGGTATTTATAATATCAATTATTTTAATTTTTCACTATTATAGTAATTACTGCATCATCATTGTGTCATAAATAAAATAAATTATTTAATGTCTAAAAATTATAAATAAAATATCATTATGTAGGAAATATCTTTAGATATCTAATGAATATTTATAATCTAAAATAAAACATATATAACCCTATGTAACAATTGTTTTTCTAAAAGATATATGCTTGTGTCATTTTTGTATTCATTTTAACTTAATTAAAATAAAGTGTCATTATCACTTACAAGTGGATCCATGGGGTCCCAAAATAGACCCAAAGATTCCCATGGTCGACCATGTATCAACCAATAAGGTTAAGACACGTTTTAGGGTAATTTAGTATTATTATAATATTATTTTTTAACCCTTATTTACCGGATTTACCCTTAACCATGGTAAATAAAATATTTACCGCAGTAATTATTCAAAATGTCTAAAAATAAAAGTTACCTATTTACACAATTTGAAAATCCTGATTCCAAATATGGAATCCATTTTCCTAAATTAAAAACACAGAAGTGGCAGAAATTAATTTAAAATTAATTCCCGCTGTCAAAACAAAAAGCGTGTTTTTAAGAGGTAATAACTATCAAAAGATTGACACTCGTTTATGTTCGGTTTAATTGTAAAATTATGTCCAATGAACGAAATTATATTAAATGGTAAAAATATATTCTAAATATACTTTAAAACCACTCAAATTCATAATTTATCACTATTAATTATTTTGATTAAAAAAGTTGTTTTTAATTAAAACTTAGTAATTTTCACTATTCATCAAAATATGAAAGTTATCCGAAATGTACCAAAATTTCACCTTAGGCTAAATTAGATATTCCGAATCCAAAAATGAAGTCCATTTTGAAATATAAAATATATATAATTTTAATAATTAGGTATTACTATTCACAACGGCTAGTTTAATTAGTTGTGGTGTGTGTTAGAACTCGAGGTTGCGTACAACACACGCTATCGCATTATTCGAAGGGAAACGTACCATGGAAGCTTGGGGTGTTTCATTTTAAATTTTTAATGTCCCCATTTAGTCAAAAAGATTAAAATATTGTATTTAAAAAGGTTTCACTATTAGAAGTTGATAAATGTGAAATACTGAAAATGAATCTGTTCTTGCATTATGACTAATAAACTCATAATAGGGATTCTAAAATTATAAGGATTATATAAAGTTAAAAATGTAGTTAATACTATTCATGACCTCTTTTAATGGCTTTTTTTTGTATGTCATGGTGTGATTGAACCTGGTGTTGCGTGTAGTGCAAGTTATTGAATTATTTTAAAGAAATATCACACTATGAAATCTTGGGGTGTTACATTTAATGTTACTAAATATTTTATGATTACATCTTATATTTTGAGGGAGTTTAGTTCTAAATGTGAAAAAACTGTTGTTTGATTATGGTTATAGTAGAGATGGTTTAACCATCCAAAAAATATTATTCATTTAATAATTATCATTTTTAGTTTTTAATTAAAATTCTTCAATCATCTAAGAAATGTGGAAATTAATAATGATTGAAATTGCTTCATGGATGTGGTAGTCCACACATATGCACAAGAGAAATTGCAATTTTTATAGGGGTTAGAGTGTAATAAGATTTTTAATATATTATACATAGATAATAATAATATTATAATTACCATCATATATATATTTATTTAACTAATCTAGATAAACATCCTTATGAGGATGTGATGAGAAACAAAATAGATCACTTTGTGGAGGTGGTAGTATGCACATATGGAGGAGCGATGTGTTTATATCGCATATGATCCAAAAATGTATGATTAAAGGATGATAAATAATCAAAATAATAATTATGTATATGTATTATAATGATTTAATTATTTCCTAATTTAAATTTTAAATTTAATAAGGGTAGAAGAATAGATTAGATTATATAACTATATTATAATTTATACCCCTAATTCTAAAATCCTTCTTTGAAATACACCATAACTATTAATAAGATAGTATTTTTGCAATTAAATAATCACACTAAATTGAAGAAGATATCTAAAATTTAATTTGGTCATGTATTTTCAAAACTAAACATATCACTATATATGAGGAAGAGATGATAGTGTGTTCCCATTTATAAGTTAGTAGGGTGTAAATCATACAAATACATGAAATATTAATATATAATATATATCTAACTCATTTAAAGTGGATCAAATGTTCCATATATTCTATTATAAGAATTATATGTTATAATTAATTTAAAAAATCGTGTTTTAGATTCATCTGAAGAATTATATTTTTTAACCTCCTCCTTATCATTGCATAACAATAACCTTTGTAACATAGTTTTCCATCATTAAGGGTCATAAAGGTAATTTATAAAATTCCATGAGGTACACACATAAAAATTCATGAAATTATACACCAATTCCCTTAATTTTGAGTAAATATATGATTATTATGATTTTATAATGACATAAAAATACATTTATAAAATTTACATCCATTTCAAATAACAATCATGAGTATTCAAAAAATTTATTTCAAAGGAAAAATGATAAAAATTTAATTATATTATATAATACAAAAAATATTAATTTATTAGTTATAATTATCTAATAAATAACTAGAAAAAATTAATTAATTTATAGATAATTTCTTCAAATGTTTTAAAAATAATTTACATTATTTTTCTACTACTTGCGCAAGTGTCGCTTCAGGGTTTTATAACTGTTCAACGTAATTATACCATATCAAAAAATACAATAAATTTAATATCATAAATATTTTATAATATTCATAACTATTTTTATTTAGAATCATTAATATATCATTATTATGTAAATTAAAATCATAAAAACATAATAAATGAGAAAGATTGGTATTTTATATTTCAATATTACTGAAAATTATTATGAATGTTATTAGGAAATGAAAGGGGCCTAAAATAGTCATTTATTAAAATTTATTTTTAATATGGATGTAATAATTAAATTAAATGTTATTACTTTCTGATTTAGATATTTTTAACCCTTATACCACATATTGTTCCTTAATTAGAAAATTGTACACTTTAGTGTGGTTATTAAACTTTTACCATGGTACTACTAGTTATGATTAAAAGTGAAACGGGCCCTATAGAACATTTGAAATATGGTAGTTCAAAATTCATATACTTTTCTATATGACATCACATCAAGATTTTTTATAATTTTATTTAATTATAAGTGTATCATGAACAATGAAATATTGTTTTATGAAAAATTACTATTCTAAGGCTATAAATTATTTAGGGAAAATTGTACTATAAAGTTTTTTCTTATGTAATTTAACAAATTATTATTAATTAATTTAAATTTATTAATATTATAAAAATATCCAGAACCCAACAGAACATTGAAAATACATTGATTAAGTTTAAGGAATTGTTTTTTGAAAAATTGATATTTCTCTATTCATCTAAAAACATCATTTTCAAAAAAAATAACATCAAAATATATGAGGATTATTTTTTCATATTAATGGAAAAAATTATTTCAATTTTATAAAACAAAATTTCTTAAAGTGGAATTAATTTTTCATTATACTCGACCACAAAAATACAATAACCCCTTTTTTAAGAAAAAGTATTTCTGTTCTATAAAATTAATTTATAATAAATCATTATCTAGTTTCCTAATTAGAGGAAGGTTAATTAAATTTATTAAATAAACTATCTATATATTTCATTAAATAAATTATTCTATGATGATTAGAATTATTTATTTTCATAAAAACATATCATTCATAATGAATACTTCTCTATAAAAATTATCTCCTTTTATCTTATATAAACATATTTAAAATTGAGATCTAATTTAATATGAAGTAATTTTATTTCTTTTATTAAGAAAAAATTTCTATAAATATATCATAAATTTATTTTTCTATTTATAACCATATAAATAATCTAAACGATATAATATTAAAATTTTAATATTAAAATTTCTAATGTATATTAACATATGTTTTTCTCAAAGATGTGTGTGGTTAACACAATCCAACATGAAATTGTTTAAGGGATTATTAAATATTGAAATATTAGTTGGTTCCATTCTGCCACTCTTAAAAAGATATTTCCTTTCAATATGAATTTGATTAGCTAAAAATAAATTCATCATCAATTAGTAATAAATGCAGATATATATTTTATCATGGACATTAGTTTTTTATTCAACACTAAGAAACATATTATTCATATACATCTATATGAATCATTAATGTAAACTAGTTTCTAAAAATGTAACTCACTAGATTAGTGTTTCATTCCAAATATGTCTCAAATGATTGGCCTATAGTTTTCTTGAGTTTGAGAAATACTATAACCATTGAGATATAAAATATCATAAAATTTACAGAAATGATTTTATTACATTCTATGAGAATTATTAGGTAGTTCAATGTGTATTATCATGATCCTAATGAACTTTTCATCCCTAATTAACTAAATTCATCCTATAATCGATCACAAGACCCAATAAATAAGGAAAAGTCATTTCACAAAAAAATTGTTAATTATGTCCAAATAATATTAACTATATGTCATGAACATATTCAATTAAAATAAAATCATATGAAGAAATATTACAATAGTCTTAAATGTGTCATAAAAACCCAAGTATTAATATAAATCATTCAATAAGTAACTAACCCTAATAACATTCGAAAATATCCCAGACCATGTTGAAGACCCAATGATCAGAATGATTTGACCACATATTCTTTCAACATAAACTTATCAATTATCATAAAAAACAAAAAATCACTCATAATTTCATATACCAATTATGTATATGTCAAAATCACAAAATATCTGAAATATGTTAATTACTACCATAAAGACTATAAATCACCACCATTCCACTATAGAATCATATATGAATCAAAAATATAACTCAAAATGAATTCTGAAAATAAAATATAATCTTGGGGAAAATTTTTTTATTTAACATAATCATATATCAATCCCAATATAAGTAAATTATTCAAAAATTTCATTAAGAAAATACAAACCAAATAAAAATTCAATCCCATGATTATTTATATAATATAACATATATCCTCAAAAAATTATATCCATTTTTTCCAATTTAACAAATTTACCTAAACATAACATATCAAATTAACCGTAATTTATATCACTACATTAAATAATATGATTTAAAACATCAAAACATTATTCATCAAATAATATTTTCTCTAAAAAAATTAATAAACTCGAATGTTTTGTTTTCATAAAATAATGTTTCCCTAATTTTAATCATCATAAAACAAAATCATACGAATCCTCAAAAGGATTGTTTATAACTTTAATATTAAGAATTATATTTAACTTATTAACACATGGTGGTGTATAATTTAGTTAAAATATACTCACATGAACCATCCTAACCTCTAAAAATATCTAAAACATTATATTCATATAAAAATTCACATATCTGAATGTAAAAAACATCATAATTACATGGTTTATGATAAATGTGTCATATGATTATATATCGAGGATTTATTCAATTTATCGTTATGATAATTAAAAAAACAATTGATTATAAATCCCTTAAAAATATAATACTTCTAATAGATAAATTACTTCTTTTCCAAAAATAATAGGATTCTTAAATATAAACTCATCACTCGTTCAAATCATCATATGTTATTTATGATGATTTCCCATTACATAATGATAGAAAATTATATAGTTCTAACTAAAAATTAAGACATTCCAAAAAAATTATAAAATATGGGATGTGAAAACAATATTTTTATCTGATGGTTCGAGAGTGTGATGTCTGCATGAGGTGGACCAAAACACTTCAGATTTTCATGTATGCATTAGGGAAAACCGAAGGTATGTTTGGCCTAATATACAGATGAAGGATATCTCATACATAGGTTATTAGTATACTATTCGTAGTATGGCATAATTTTCCATAATCTTCTTTCACGTCTGATCCCAATAATGGTGGAGGGGTACCAATGTTGTCATAAGGAAATCACTGATTCTCTTCCTGGGGTGGTGTCTGGGAATAATAACCATCTTCTTGAGTGCATTCCAAAAGAGGAGGATTTCTTAGTGGTCATGAACGATATTAACCTGGAAAATGCCCCTAGATGAGATGTGTTCTTGGGTTTTTTTATAATTCATCGTAGAGAAATGTTATGGATGATGTGGGTAATTCCATCAATGATTTTTTAGAGGAGGGTATCTTCCTCAAGCGGTAAGCGCTACTACCATGGTCCTTATTACCATGATCAAAGACCCCTCTCTCCTACATCATTATTGATAGGTGAACATGTGAAACATCAAATACAAATTTGTACCCCCAATATTAATAACATTATAAGAACTAAGCTTTCTCAAGGGATTTATCCTGAGAAACATGGATTTATGAAGAAAAGATCCATAAAAGGGGCCATTGTCTTTCCCTAAGAGATCATTGAGGGAATTTACACTACAGTTCATGGCTCTAATATGGTTGTTATGTTTCATATAGACAGGTATTATGATAGTAAAGAGTTTTCTTTTATCATCAATTTTTTAACATGGAATGGATTATCTGAATGGGTTGTCAACCTTCTCTTCTGGTGTTTTAGTTATTTGTGGCTAGTTGTTCGCTTCATGTGCAATAACTATTGGTTTTTCAAGGAAGTTTGTGGTTTGTGGTTGAGAAATCCTTTTTCCCCAATCCATTTTTTTCATTCGCAAGATGATCTTCGTTATATCACCAACGTGGAAATCATGTAGGGTTCCATCACGCATTATCGGTGAAACTCTAGTCCTAGCATCATCTCTCACTTAATGATTGAGGATGACTCTATTTTATTCCTAAATGATGGTATGAGTTTTATATGTGGTATTAATAAAGGTCATGTTGATTATTTCCAATGGAGTAGATAGGTGGTTAACATTAATAAGAGAAACTTTTATGTTCGAAGTGTTGTAGGGAGAGTAGGGTGGTGTCACAGAGAACGAGGATTGGTATGTAGTAGGGTTTTTTCCCATGGAATATCATGGAGCTCTAGTTTCTCCTATAAGGACGCATATTCACTATTTTAACTAAATAGTTTAGAGAATGAATAGGAGAATAAATAATTGGAAGAATTGTTTCCAATCATTTTCTAGAAGAATAACCTAGGCTAATATTGTCTTAACCTCCATTCCATTTCATTCACTTTTGAATTCCAGGGTTCTGAAGAGTTTGATCTCCAATATTGATTGTGTTCTATGATATTTTATCTAGGATTCATGTGGTGAGGGGAGGCAGCACTCATCATCTTGTAACAGGATTTTAAGGCAAGTACAAGAGGGTGTCATTGATGTTAATAGAATTTCGGACATGTTGCATGTCATTTGGGAGAAGTTGGATTGGAAGGTTATCGATGATCGTACCTTATGGGGTAGTTTCATGGAATCTTGGTTTAGTGGTGTGGGACTATATCCATTTCTCATTAGTCGTTACATTGGTCAACAATTGTTCCCCATCTTCATGCAATTAAATCACACAACAGATGGATTGTGGGATATGGGGATATATCCTTTTATAACTGTAACTGGGTTGTCTCACCCCTTGGTTTCCTTGGATTTTTTATCACTATTATAACCTTTAAGTAGGAAATATTTTGTTAAGATTTTTGCAGTGGTTCTTGAAAAAAAAACAAATGGCCTTTAATATGATTGATTTTTAAATGATCCAGATATATGTTTTATACAACATCAGCTTCAGGTATCGTCTCTTAAATGGATTACAAGTGGGTGTCTAATGGAGCGGTGCAACATGATTTGTAGAGATTGGATTTATGGATGGAATAGGTCCCTACAAAATTTAACTATATTATTTGGTACATTAGGAATAGTGTGATACCCAAGGATGAGAATGTGAGACTCTTAGGTATTATCATGGACTCTCATTTCATGTGTTTCATGGATTATAATAAGGATTTCTTGACCCACCTCTTCTTAAATAGTGAGTAGGTGAGTCATGTGTGGGAGGCCATATGTATTTTCATTAGATTATTTATTGAATACATGAGGTTCCTCTCCTACTTCATCATGTGGTTTCACGATGTAGGTGATGCAGGACCGGAGAGGAAAGGACATGCCATTATTCTTCTTCAAGGTGATTGTGTATTTGAATGGCTTAGAATAATGATAGATATGAGTTGTATCAGTGTTCTAAAAGGAATCTTGTGGACATGACAAAGTTTCTTCTCCTTGATTTGGTTCATTCATGCAATAAATGGAGTGAGGCCTCTCTATTATACAACATCATTTGGGATTTCATGATATTGGTTCCACTAATCTTGATCATTGGGTTTGGTGAAATCCCCTCCCACTTCGTTTGATGCATAATTTGGTTTTTTCTTACTCCATTAATTACAATAAGGGTGGTGGTGTTGTTCAAGATTCCATAGGGTGTGTTATTCATTCTTTCACTTCTCACTTCGGTAGAGCTCATTCACTTTTGGATGAGGTTTTGGCTCTTCTCACGAGTCTACATCTATGCAAGAAACATAATATTACCCTTAATGTGGTTGAGATGGATTTTTCCATTCCTCATGAAACCATTCATGGTAAGAGGAATATCCGATGTTACATATCTTATTTCATAAGAAGGTGTAAGAATCTCATTAGTTATAACACCACCTTTTTACACACCTAGAGGGGGGATACAAAGTGGATGATCAAATTACCTCTATGGCATCGACATGCCTTCATTTTCATTTCCTCAGGATATCCTTTCCTTTTATATTAAAAGATTTTATTTAGAATATAGTTATAATTTTTAAGGAATTAATTAGTATATTAGTATTTGAAAAAAATATCTACATATATTTTATAGGAATAATATTCTTATTCATAACCACTAAAATAATATCAATGATAGAATGATCATATTTAAATAATAACATTTATATATTATATTTCATTTTGTCTTAGATAGGTGTTTCATATGGAACACACTATCAAACATATTATTGTTTAAGGTAGAATTACATAATTGAATATTTGGTTGATTCAATTACCAATATTTATATATCGCTAAACATTTTATCAAAACTAAATTGACATTACACTAGACTCTTGATTGGTTATCATGTACATATTCATCCTTATTCCCCACTTTTTAAATAGGTAATTCGGGTTATTGGGGGAATTTGTAGCAACACCGATTTTTGGAATATAAACCTTTAATTAATATTTTTATGTATAAAATATGTATAGGTGATGTTTTGGAGAGTTTGGAAAACTTTTTTAGTTATTTTGGGTTTTTTTATAAGGTGGACGGTTCAAGAATGGTTTGGGAAATCTATGAAAAACCTATAGGAAACCATGTATAGTGAAACAGTGGCTAAAGGGAATTTTCACGGGCTGCACATGGTTTTTCCAAACCATGTGGAATACTAGAAGAAACAATGATATGTAGTTCTTATATTTGACCATGTTCTTTTCCATTATTGTCATATGGTTAGGTAACTGTGTGGGAAGACTGTGTAATATCTCCCTTAATGATGAGATAAGAGCATAGTTAGCACATAGTTTATCTAACTGTGTGACTAAACTATGCACGGGTCAAAAATTAGATACTTAAATTCAATATATAACACATATTTACCTATAAATAAATTTTCCCCAAAAAAATGGCCTAAATGTGAGATTTTTCGATATCAATGGGTGGAGAACGACAACCTATTGAATTAGAAGTCATCTGGAGTCATTCTATGGTGCGTTGAATATTGATTCTCATGGTATGTGATCTTTATTGTTTGTTTCATTAGATATAATTCTCCCTTTATCTCTATTTCATAGATATACACCCATTTAGGGTAGATATAGGGTTTTTAATACCATATATGATTTTATTTGGTCTTGTCATTGACAGGGGAAGAGCTCTAAGGCGGGGTGAAGAGATTTCACCTGGTTTCATGGACGTTCTTAATGTTGTTCTTCATTTTCATCTTAAAACCTGAGGTAGGTGGATTCACTCTAGACTAATCTTTTTAGAACCTAAATTCTTACATTCAAATTCATTTAATTTATTGATTTTTATAGTGAAATTTTGGTGAAACTAATGTTTTAAATCCACATTTGTTTAAATTTATGGATTTCAGTGAAATTAAGTAATAATTGTAATTGGTTCTAAAAGATTATTGGGTTCCTTTATTTTAAAATGTTTACATTGAAATATGGCTTGATGGATTTTTTAAATTAATGGTTTGATATTGTTTGTTTGAAATGGTTTTGGAATACATGGTTTTTGTGTGAGTTCATGTTCGACGTGCCCCTGAATAAGGGATGCATACCAATGGGGTACAAGGTACAACCCCTTGGACTGGGGGAATGTTTTAGTGGGACACAAGGTGATTGGATGAGGGACATCTCATGATAAAGGAACTATCAAACAAGAATGAATCAATGGGTGTGTTTTGAACCATGGAATGGGTATGCCAAAATAGAATATTAAATTATTTAAATAATTGTTATGTTATTTCTTTAGATTACTTTTTTTGGGATTTTTTTTATTTATAGATAATATATATTAAAAAAATTCATAAATTTAGATAACATTTTATATCATAGTGGCATGAGTTGGGATGTCATTGAGGAAAACCTACTAAATTTTATCTCTCATCCCTACATTGACACATTGGTGCTTTTTTAGATATCTTCTATCAAAATATAGGAAATGGTAAATTATCACATATATTTAGTATTAATTCATCATTCATGGTCTATTTGGTAGAGTTTGGTCTTTGAGAATATGGATATTTGGATTCATTTGGTTATATTTTAGATTTGATAGTTTTGTCTTATGTTGTTTACATTGTTGTTAGTTTGTCTTTCACTATGGTAGTCATTAGTTATTTTTGATATAAATTGTTTATTTTATTTGTCATTAATTTTTTATGAATCATGTATTATTTTATTTGGTTGTGTATTTTTTGTTTATGTTAAAAGGGACAATCTCCAACCATGTAAATTTGATCCCTTCGCATTTACTTCTAGCCTTTAGCATCTTGGGGATGTCTTGAATTGACAATTTACATCTCGCAACCCTATTAAGCCAATGACAAGGGATGAGATGTTACAAGTGGCATAAAATTATTCCTTAATAATTTCTTATTGAATAAGTGGAATTATAATTGTTTGTTCATTGAAATGGTATTTCATTTTGGTCTGGGAGTTTAATTTAATTCTTCTATATTCTATTGATTGTGATTATAGAAAGCAGTATGATTTTAATAAAATGAAATGTATATCATAAAAAGTTATAGAAATATTTTTTATTATGAACATGAAGTAAATTGGGAGTTGGGTACATGTTTTTTTTGAGACACGTATAGGATATATAAATATCATCACCTTGAGTTTTTCTAATGAGACGGGCTTGGAATGCATTAGAGGAATGAATTCCCACTAGAATGTAATATTTTTTTAGAATTGATATATGACATGGTCCAATGTGTTGATTTTTAAAAAAAATAATGAAAGTGTTTTCAAATGAATTATTTTGAAAATATCATGGTTTTGGTACTTTTAAAAAGGTTTGACTTTCAAAAGAAAGATAAATTTTTTCAGTCATGGTAGAACATGGTAAATGTAAACTTTTGGAAATAAATATAGTGATCGTATTATGTAATATAATTTGATGTTGTTAAGATTTATTTTAATAGAGAGTTAATATTATTCAGTTTTATTTATTATATAATATAGAACCTAGTAGGATGAGTAAAACCCAAAAGGAATATGTTGTGGAGAATATGGTTGCATCTATGTCATAGGTGACCCAATATCTGGTTTAGAGTATCTTAAAATCATTTTTTCTATGAACAGAAATAACTTGAATGGTGATCTATGGAACGTGGATTATTAAAAACAATTCAAAATGTATAATCCACCCATTTTTCAGGATGACTTAGACCATAAAAAGTGGAGGTATGGCTAAATAGGAAGAATTGTATATTAGAATTAATTTTCACACCAGTAGTGCAGATTATCAAGAGGGAGACAAAAATGCTCTATGATATTTCTTATCAAAGGTGGGACCTAACTATGCAAGCTCATGTGGATCGATGCCTTTGTTTTTAGTATTTTGAATAATTTTTCAACTATTAATTCTATCATTACACGTTCTGGATCCTATAAATGATGAACTTCTTTAGCCATAAGCAAGAAAATCTTTCTATCCTCTATTATGCAGATAAATTAAAGAAATTAGTGAACTTTTCACGTGACATCACTGAAATTGTGTCCATGAAGGAAAAAATACTTGAATCATAGCTAATATAGGATATTCTCTTGGGAATGTATGTTTTTTGTATTAAAATTTATTTTTAGATATTGAATAGAGGAACAATAGCTGAATGAGATTTCTCAGTAGCTATGGGGGGAGTGGGTATGCTTATACCCATGGTAAATGGTGGGAACTCTATTTTTGGGAGAAAGAAAATGTGGGACACCTATTTCAAAGGGGGTCATGAATCAAAATTAGACAATTGGATTATGAAATGTTTCTCCATTACCAAAGAACGAATAAAGATGTACCCAATGTGGCTCTCTAAACCAAATAATGGAATATTTTTAGGAATCTTGAGAGATCATCATTTTTATTCCAAACTATCAAAGTTTTATTTTTGGATACAAAATGTATTATTTCTTGGACATATATGTTATTAAAGAGGTGTTTTAGTAGATTCAGATAATATATAAGAAGTTATCTCTTGGAAACCGTCGTGGAATGCCAATAAGGTGTGACGTTTTCTTGGTGACACAATTTATTACAGACACATTTTTCATGAATTCTCACAACTATCTTCCTATATGAAATATTTTTTGGTGATGAATGTTCCATTCCAATGGGATGAGGAATTACAAAAGTATTTCCATAATCACAATATTCATCTTACATCTGCACAAATCTTGATTTTTTAGGAATTAGGAAAATGGTGTGTGGTGTATTGTCAATATTAAAAATCTGATTTGGGGTGTGTTCTCATTCAAGGAGACCATGTTATTTCTTATGGCTCATGGATGTTAAGGGTTCATGGGAAGATGTACCAAACAGATGATTTGAAGTTATATGTATTCATCCATTTCATGAAAACATGGAATCACTACCTACTTAGTGATAAATTTATAGTTTTTTATAGATAATAAAATCCTGAAACTTATTTTTTCATAAATTTTTTTGAATCTGTGAAAAAACAGATGGATGAAGTACCACTAAATTTTTTCCATTTATTTAATGTATACACTGAGTAAAATATACTCATTGACCTATGCATTAGACAGAATTTCATATGATTTATTCGAAAGTAGGCTTAGATGAGTGGTAGTTTATGTCAGTCCCAGCCAACATGAATTTTAACAATGAAGGCCGAGGTGAATTTTTGGTTTTCCTTCCAATTTATCTTATTGATAATTTAGTGAATTTGGTTAAAGAGGAACACACATCTGATGAATGATGCATGGCTATGTGATCAAAACACATTTGTGGGGAGACAATATAGGGCTGGTGTCTGGATGAGAGTTTAGTATTGTGAATCAGAAATCATATTGTTGTACCTATGGATTATCAAGATAAAATTATTCATTCTTACCACTATTAGAGATGGATGGTCATCCAATAATACATATCATTTATAAGTGATTGGACACATAGTTTTTTTGGATCAACATGAAATAGAAGGTGGATGAGTTTGTTTCATGGTTATTAAATTTTCTACACATTAAGGAAAATAATGTGCAACTAGAAGGTTTTTTGTAGTCTTTACATATCCCTATTTGGAAGTGGGAGAAAAATAGATATGGATTTTGTAACAATTATCCCATGAATGGTTCATAAACATGATTCTATATGTTTGATAGTGCATTGAATTACCAAGTCATATAATTTCATCCTTATTCAAAAATCTCATATAATATAGGGATTATTGAAAATAAATATCTACTAAGTGGTAAAGAGGAATGGAATTTTATTTTTAATAGTGCCAGAAAGAGAACTGAGGTTCATGCATTGTTCCAAGAAATCCATGCAACATGCCTATGGGGTTCGGTTGACCATGAGTATGCTGTATCATCCTCAGTTGGATTGAGAATCCTAAATGATGATACAAGGGTTGTATGACTTAGTGCAATATTGTGTAATTGATTTTGGTGGCTCATTGGAAGAGAATGTTCCATTAATGGAGTTATCATATAATAAAAACTTTCAGTACATGATATAGATGGCACATTCATGATAATTTTATAGGAATCCTTATCATTCTCTACTTTGTCGGGTAGAAATGGGGGGACTTCTCTAGTTGGGCCGAGCCTTGTACAAGAAAGAATAAAGAAGATTAAGTTGATTAAGAAATATATGAAGAAAACTCAGAGGCATCATTAATAATATGTAGATCATCATCAATGGTTATTTTCATTCACAATGAGTATTCATGTGTTCTTGAGGATTTCTACAAGGCTTGGTCATCATCATTTTGGAAAATCCAGTAAGATATCTCCTCGAAACAAAATCCTTTTTGAGATATTGTAACATGTTGGAGATATGGAATATAGGATAGACTTTCCTCCATTGTTCAATATACTCTATAATGTGTTCCGTGTATCTCATTTGAACCTGATCCTGATCAAGAGATCCAACGGTATCTGTTTAACCTGGTTCCGGATGCTTCATTAGTGTATATCCCAGTATTGAGTATAGATAGGTAATAGAATGCCTTACATGGTAAATGCATAGCACTAGCGTAGGGTTTGTGGAAAAAATTGTTAGATTCAAGAAGAAATTGGAGATGGGGAGAATCAAATTAAATAGAAACTACCAAAACCATTTCTGTGTGATGTCGGTTTTCTACTTTCTGGGGATATAACGAGAAATGGCAGGGAGAATGTAGCACCACCAATTTTTTGTAAGTAACCATTTCATTATGATTTATAACTATATAAAGTATATGGGTGAATTTTTGGTGAGTTAGGAGAAAATTTGGAGTGATTTTGGGGATTTTCTATAGCTGTACAGTTGGTGCATCGTTTCGAAAAATCGTTGATCTCCTACAAGAAACTATTCATGATGAAATTAGGGAAAATGGGAAGGTACGTGGACAATGTACAGTTTTTCTAAAACATGAATAAGCTTAGTAGAAACAATGAATTGCTGTTCATATGTTGAATAGTTATTTTTTCATTGTTGGAACACATTTTGGTAACCGTTTGATCTAACCATGTGAGGTCTCCCTTATGGTAGAGTCAAGAGCATAGTTATTTCATGATTTATCTAACTGGGTGACTAAACTATGCAAGGGTCAAAAATTAGATCCTTAAATTCTAGATCTAATGCTTTTTAGATATAAATTCTTTATTTGTTTAAAAAACATGGACCATACTCGAGAATTTTATCTCTCTGTTGATGGAATACCTCTCCCCATCTAATTAGAAGCAATCTGATGTCGTTACCTGGTGTTCTGAAGCTAGATTCTTGTGGTATGTGATATTTCTTTTTCTTTCTTTTTTTCCATAGATTTATTTATCCCCTTATCTTATTTTCATAAATCTATGCCCACAGTGGGTAGATATAGGTTTTTGAAATCCAAATAATATTATATTTTGTATTTTGTATATAGGGGAATAGGTCTAAGGTGGGGTTTTGGAGATTTAACCTGACTTCATGGATGTTCTTCTTTCTGATCTTCATTTTCATCTTAAAACATGAGGTAGTTGGATTCACTCTTGACTTATCCATTTAATACATGAATATTACTTTTAAATTCGTCTAATTCCTTTACTTTTTTTGAAATTGTGGTGAAATACATGTTATAAATCCTCTTTATTATCAATGTATTCATTTCTTTAAAATTGTGAAATAATGGTAATTGGTTTTGCTTAATTATTTTGTTATAGATTTTAAAATTTTTATTTTAAAATACAAGGTTCTGGATTTGTGAAATGTCTTTTGGGAATGTTTATAAATAAAACTATGTTTTATTAAAATGGTTTGAAATGGTTTGTTTTAAATGGATTTTTCATAAACGGTTTTTCTGTGAGTTCTTGTTCTTTGTGACCCCGAATAAGGGATGTGTACTAGTGTGGTACAAGGTATGTGACCCTAGATTTGGGGTGTGTGTCATTGGGACATGAGGTGATTTGAAGATAGACCAATCCTGATTATGGAACACTCAATGATTCATGCATGTGTGGTTGTGTTGTGGACTATTAAATGTGTATTCCCAAATAGATTTTCAAATGATTTAAATAATTTTTATGTGCATTCTTTGGAAAAATGATTACTATGTATTTTGTTTATATTATGATATAAATTATTTTATAAATTTTCTATTATAAATTTTTTATATGAATTTATTTAAAAATTTATATCCTTGTGGTATGAGTTGGGAAGTCATCGGCGAAAACCCACTATGTTTTAGTACTCATCCCGAATATGTCACTTAGGTGATTTTACAAATAACATTAATAAAAATATGGGAAATGGTTAAGTATTACACATCCTTATTACTACTCTATGATAATTTGGCAATTTGGTGTATTCGGAACATGTATCATGTGGAGATTATTTGGGTTTTTATTGTTTTGTCTTTCATTTATTACATTGATGTTTGTTTTTCGTTTATTTTGGTTCCCTTTTTTTTCTGATACAAATTGAATTATTGAGTTTTAAATATTTTTTCCCATCAATGAAGTAGTGGTCTTTTTATTATATTTTGTTTCATTTTTTATTTATGTTAAAAGGTAAAATCAACTCCCATTTATATTGATTCCCTATAACATTTATTGTTAGCCTTCAGCATCATGGGGATTCCTCTTAAGTCCATGTAACCTCTCACCTTCCTCTCGATCCAATGAGAAGGGGTGAGATTTTTTAGAATTAAAATACGATTATACACATGGTTCCTAGCTCTATCAGGAGCACACAAAGTAGAGGCTTCCCTTCCTCCCCTTCATCATCAAATTGTTCTAGTTATTCAGTTTTTTCCATCACTCATATTCATTTTGTCACCCTCCGAAACGATTCATTTTTAACTCATCATTGTTTCCTAAAAATTTTGTGATAGAGGGAAATATTGTTTTAGATGGTTATTACATTGAATGATTGTATAATCCAATCAACAACTTGAGGCTCTCATTGTTAATTACATGAAATATACCTGGAAGGTTACTTTTTATAATTTATTATCAATTTTTATAAAATATGTAGTTTGATGAAAATATAGAATGATTTTGGAGAAATTTTATATAATTCATAATATCATTTTGTGTAATAATTAAATCTTTTATGTGTATGCGTATAGGGTGATCATTATCATCCATTTTGACTCATTTTCTTATAAATTTAAAATCATTACTTTCACAGTAAATTTTTATTTGTTCTTTCTTCAAAATTGTGTTTTTATTTAAAATATTTATTTTGTTTATTTTTAAAACTTTTGATGATATATTATATCATTTTTTTAATTGAAGGATAATTTATGTGTAGGTTTATAATGGAATGTGTAATTGAGGTCAGTGGCCATTGTTCATTGAGTAAATTGATAATTATGAAATTCATCATATTCTCGACTAGTTACTCTATACTCATATATTAATATTATAATTTTGATACTATTATTATGAATGTTTCATTACATCAACACACAAATAAAACAGAACCATGTTAGACTAATAGTGATCAAATGGTCATATAACTATCTAAATAATTCATTTTTCAAATCATTAAAAGAATGATTATTGATGGACCGTCTTATAAATAAAATGGTAGTGTGTTTTGGAAATGAAAATAAATTTTCTAAAAATTAAAACCTTTAATTTATTTGATATGGGTCTTTTAACATCCAACTACATTATTATTTTTTAGATTTATATATAATTTCACATTTTAAGGGATTAGTTTGAGCTAAAAATCCATCCAGACAATTCATTATCTGATAACATTAAAACTATACATCTCATCCACAAAAATGAAAAAAAAAGTCTAAAATGATTAAAATACAATTCGAGTGGAACAAATACTAGAAAATTAATGATATCATGAACTATAAAAGATATTGATGTATCCAATCACCCATAACACATCATTACCACCTTAGATAGAACACCACAGAAACTATTATTGATTCAAAATGAAAAAAAATCACATATCACATTGATTGATCATGACCTACCTCAATCCATAAAAATTAAATCACTCCAGAAACAATATCCTCAATGAAAAGAACCCTCCATAAAAATATTTTTAGTATCCATCACAAATTTGTATTGATAGAGACCCATAAGATCCAATCAAATATATTCGTTATAATGAAAGGGATGAAATACCAAAGAAGATCCACTGAACCAACATATGAAAGAACATTATATACCAAACCTATGAGAAAAAACAACATACAACATGATGAAAACATATATTTATTTAGAAAGTAGAAATGTTCAGCTAATAATAAATATACTAGAGCTGATGAAGAACTCTAATAGATCAACACTAACTAATGAAACATATATTACATCATCTTCGTTGAGGAAGTAATGTTGTGAGACTTCATATATAAATATTTATGAAAAATGTCATTATCAATGGGAAGTGTGTATAAGAAAATATAGAACTATAAATATATCAATAATAATGAAATGATATGGGAGGAAAACAAAAAAGGAAAATAAAATCGTAGTAAAAAGAGCACAAAATGAAAACCACCATCAAATAAATTGATTTTCCCATTCTAACACTCAATCTTCACCATCCTAAGCCAACTAAGTCACCTTGATTATAGTAATATGTGTATTATACAAAAGATGGAAATGAGGAAATAGTAATGCATGAGAATTTAAAAAGTAATATCATGATGGTGAAAACTATTTGTATTGGATAAAAATAAAATTGAGGTTAACTGAAAAAATACTTCCCAAAAACAATGATCAAAATAAAATATTTCAAATTAAAATAAAAATTCATTTATTTTAAATAAAATTGTTTCATTTATTTCTGACTATGGATATTTGGGATTATAAATCCAAAACCAAGTTTAATTTTAATTATTTTTAAAATAGATAATGAACTATTGATTTGAGTAAATACATTATGTTATGTCTAGTTAAATGGTTCATTTATAATTACTATCATATCAGTGACTCCCTTATCTAAAATTATAGGTGAATATGTGTAGTAACTATTAATGATATCATTTTATAGATTTCAAATTCACTAATAATGTATGATAATGCATAAAATATCCTATTGAATTTATATTGATCTATATCTTGTGTGATGGGTTGGTCAGACTAGAGTAAGAAATGAAGTTTTATTCATCAAGGAATTTTATTCAGGGGGACACTTATGGTACAAGTTTTGATTGAAATAGTGTCTAGGCCTTCTAATTAACCCCAAAAAATGGAGTGTGTCACATGATTTTATGAGAAATAGATTGGGGGACCATAATAGGGTTATTATTAGGGTTTGGGGTGAAAATAAATGTAGTATAACATACCCTATATTGATAAAATGTTGTATGGTAAAAGTCACTATCATCTTTAGAATTAGTGATTCATATCATTTATTAGTGTTCAACCTTGTTCATTTCATGTATTATTTCTCACTTGAATTTACTCAATAATTTACGTGGGTGGTAACGCCATTCTTTTGATAAATAAACACTATGGACATAGATTTCTATAAAAGTGATATATTTTTATTCCACCATAGTATTTTTTTCAATAAGATTTGTTTGATACCCGATTAGTGTTATTGAATAATAGAATGAATGTTACCATCTATAGCCTAGTTCATCAAAAGGATAGTGAGTTATATCTTTATGGTTTTCGACTAGGATGTGAGTGGGTTCCAAACATAGTCATATCAACCAAGATGATTGAGGATTCCCATATTTGAATTTAGATAAAGGACCTAAAAGATAGATTATTTGGGAACATATAAATTTTTTTATTAACTCATTCATGCCAAACTACATGATTTGGATATGACCCCTCACAAAGGTGACTTCAAGGATAAAATTGATGTTTGAGTTACACTAAATGAATGAAATTACATTATATATAATTAATATTAAATACAAGATTATATTTTTTTAAAATATTTACATATGTTTGTCCTTTCCATATTAATGGTTGAAAAAACATGAAATGGAGGCTGAGTAGGCTCTTGAACAGATAGTAGATGATTCTTGACATATTTTTTGGGAATATTTATATTATGAGACATGTTTACAATCTTAAATGATCTCTCATGAATAATACCATAATATTGTAACAACCCACTGAGTATTATGATGAGATATGATCCATGAAAATGGGTATATATTCCATGTTAATATAGATTATATGTGCATGATTCATATTAAACACATAATTTATCATTAGAAGTAGAAATAATTTTTTTACAATATACATATCCATATTAGGAAAAAAATAGAAAATTAGGTCATAAAAATATAACATAACTAACATAGACATTATAAATTTGTAACATACACATAGTCTCTATTTTTCATAGTGGAATATTTTTAAAATTAAAAACATTTTAATACTCTGTAAAATCTATACAATATACAAATTTATATCATAATTAGTCATAATAATCTATAAACCTTATAAAAAATTATTTAAATGTGAGATGAAAAGAGAAATATCTATATGTGGTGCATAAATATATAGTAATAAACTAGATGGACAACTTCAATACCAATATTTCATATATGAAAATTTTTAATTAACATAATAATCTTTAATCTTAAACAATCATTATTTTACAAATGAAATTTTATTTACTGAAAAATATTCTTTTAAAAACACTATAGATGTAAAGATAATGTGAAAAATATAATCCTATAGGATTTATAGAACACAACATAACATATAAATAAATTTAAAAAACAACATTTTAATCATACTAGGGATAATAATTCCTTTTTACAATGGCCATTATTTTTCCATATGAAATAAATTTATTTCCATAAAAACTAAATTTTAAACATAGAAAAATAATTCATGTTACTTGTGAAATCAACTTCACATATCCCACATAACAACTCTTAAAATGTAATAACATACACTATTGATTATATAATAATTCTCAAGAGAGCATTAACCTTATCCAATTAAATGGAGAGCTATATGAGGATTAAAAAAACTTTTATGAATCATAAAATACAAATAAAAAATAATATTTAATTTCATTCATTTAATATCCTAATATAGACAATTTAATAAATATAGAAAAAAATTAGATTTAAAAAAATAAAGATAAATAAACTTTTTCTTCCATAACACATTAAATAGGTCATAAAGGAATGGAAAATGGGAAATTGTTTTAAAAAAAATCCTAAATAATTGTTAGGGAGATTATAAAATAAATAAAATCTTGATAATTGAAAATTTCACTCAATTATTATATGTTAAAACAATTCCTTTAACACTTTTATAAAAATGTGTCAAAAATTTTCTTTTTTGGATAAAAAATAATATTATTATATTGAAATCATCATTAAAAATTAAAACTTGATTTAAAATGATATATAATATTCATGTTATAATATTAATAATATAATTAAAATAATCTAAATGTGAGGGATATTAAGTGAATGAAAAAGAAAAAAATTATGTCTTAAAAATATTGTTTTAAGAAAAATTATCATCCCTAAAGTATGAATTATAACATCAGTTATTTATCATATTTGAAAATAAAATAATTTTATATATCTAATTTATTAATATCCATTTTAAATTTTATATTTTCAATTTTCTCAGTTAAATCCATTTTACATTTAATTATATTTTTGACTAAATTCCCATTGGTTTTTTGAGTACGTTCAGATTATAAGTCGAAAATGGCTGTGAATGGTTTACTATAATAAATTTAATAATGATTATATCATTTAAATAATATTATTCATGTTGTAATTATAATTTTTATAATTAAATTATGATGATTATGAAAATGATGTTTTTGAAAAACAAAAAGATATTACTTCCTATGAGTGCATGAATATCATTTCCATTTTTCAAAAAAATTAGATAGAAAGAACATAAATAATATCCTAAAAATGAAAATTGATAATTATATCATTTATCTAATGTTATTTCTTAAAATACACCTATAAAAAATATTTATCTCAATCAAGGATGAAAAAGAAGATACATCCATTAATGAGACAGTAGTTCACATGTATAATTGAGTGATTTTTTTTATTTTTCATTTCTGGGAAATAATGAATTAAAATATTTGACTAGAATTTAAAAAGTCAATAATTTAATCATATTATTTGGGTTTAATTTATTTGGATACATCATTATTTATATTCATAATATTTTACATTGAACAATTAATTACGTTAGTGGATGAGGTGGTAGTCAACTGGGACACCATACTAGTGTTTTTATTTTCAAATCAATGGATAAGATGAAGAAAAAGGATCATAACTCAAAATTAATAATATTACGTATTATGATAAATAATTATTTCATTACATGAAATTTTTTATTGGAGTATTTAATTAGGTAATAGAACAAATAAGATAAAATTACTCATTTAAGAACAATATCTCTTCTCTAGAAAACTTTCCTAGGTTTATACGTAAACCCAAATAAGTATAATTTAGTGATAAAAAGTTTTCTATTAAGATATGAGGGGGAATATCAGGATGTTTTTTATATGTAGATGAGAATCTAATAATATCTCCCGTTTTATAGAATATGGAAGAGGTTTTTCCTTATATAAGGGGTGGGGGAAATGACACCCATTGAATGTATCGAAAGATGAAAATATATTATCATTTTACAAAATAATATGGATAATTAATCTTCTTTTTTTAGTCCTGGTATGGTTAGGGTTGAAAATTTTCCATCCAATAATATTTACATAATTTTTAAGTCATTTTGAGCCATAAACTATTTTTATTAACCCTATAAACCTTCTTTAACTCATACAACGGTACTAGATTGATTCAACAATGTTATTAATCATAATACAAAAATTTAAAGTGAAAGAATGACAAAAAATTTAAATTATGAATAAAAATATAGAATTTTTTTTTAAAATTCAATTCATATATGTGGCATAAAATATTTTTACATTAACCCCACACATCTCGAAGAAAAAATGTTTTGCACCATTTGAATTTCTAATTATACAATTTTTTTAATTTAAAATATAAGAATAAGTTTAATTGAATAGTGATTAACTAAAATATTTTTAATCAATAATAAATAAACCAATTTAAAAAAAATAATAACAAAATATTTCATTGAAAATATAATAAACTAAATCATGGTTTTCAATCAAATTGATATTTTTTAATTATTCAATGAAAAATCATGTGTTTCATGAAAATACAATAATTTCTATGTAAGATAATTTTGATATACTATATTCAAATATGATAACATTTATATGAAATAGTAAATTTAAATATTGTACATATTAATTATAATTTCCATAACCAATATAAAATGAAATCTATTTTTTGAAGAAGAATATTATTAATGAACAAAATTAATTTATTCTCATTCCCTTCGAAAAAAATAGGATTATGAATGATATTTCATTATATTAAATATATAATGTAATTTTTTTGAATAAATATTTTCAAAGTGATTAATAAAAAATATACACAGAATAATACATTTTCCAAATAAAAATATCATTAAAGAAAAATCTCTTTTATTTTCAAACTATTTCTTAACATTTTCTAACCAACTCAATTTTATTATAACTAATTGATATAAATCTAACAAACGCATATATAAAATTTCTATTTCTGTAGATTTTATATTTAAAATGGTCAAGTTATATTACTATATTTTTATACTTTTATTCATCATCGTAATTTTTTAAATTACATCCCCCCATCATGAAATTTGTAATCCAAATTATTTGACTTGTTTTTGAAGTTGAATATGGGAAAAAATAATAATGGAGACACAATAAGAAAATAATTTTATGTTTTTTGCAATTTGATATATATTTGAATTTAATAAACTTGTAGTTTTCTTCATGTTGATCCTAATTGAAAAATCAAAAAAAAAATTTATTGTGTTTTTTTTATTTTAATATTTTATTTCAATAAAAGAATAATGGTTCATTATGGTATGATGTTGCATGCATAAAATATAGTCAACCATAATATTAATTTAAATATATAAATTCTAAATGATTGGAGTGTTACACTATAAACTATTAAATCAATTCTATCCTCCAAAATCAGGTCTCAGGCCCTTTAAAAAGGGTTATTGTTTTTTTAATAAAATTCAATTCCAATGAGTGGAATTTAAATCCTATGACCCTAAATAGATAATAAATTATATTTTAAAATACCAATATTGAAAAGGTTTAACAAAAACATTTTAAAAATATTGAAGGTAAATATAAAGTCCATTTATAATAATAGATAATTAGTTTTCCAAATAAGAAGAACATTAGTGAGATGTGAAATCATGGACATAGTAATTACCTTTTATGTGATAACATTATGATTTTTTGATAAGATGGGAGACCACAAATTTTTAGAAAATAATCATGAAATAATTAAAATTTTATTTTTCATAATATTTTATTGTGATGAGGGATTTGTTTAACATCATTACAGATATCCTGAGAATGTATACATAATTTATTTCAAACAATTTTATAAGAGAAAGTTTTTCATTTTTCTATTAATAGAAATATTTCCACTTTTGTCACACATCTCACTACATGGAATTATTATTCAAATGAACTTTTACATCATGGAGTAATAAAATCAATATCTAGTGGATCATAAGAATAATAAATATATAACAAGTTATTCATCCATTCTATAGACAATAACCAAAACCCAAATGGTAAGAATAAGAGAAGAGAATATCATGTATGGAAATGAATCATTTCAATGAATACTATATTAATTTCTATATATTCAAAAATAATACCCAATGTTATGCATTAAAAACTAAATATATTCATAACATTAAAATTATAAAAAATATTTCCAAGAAAATTTGAATACTAAAATGAATTATTTATTATTCTGACGCGACCATAAAATTTTATCATAGAAAAATTATTAAACACTAATAATGGAATATAATATATTCTCCAAAGTTATTAAAATTATCCCGAATTCAAAATATTCTCTATAAACCCATGATAAAACCATATAGATTTCCAAATGATATCTAAAAAATATAAATAAATTAAAATAAAAATTTGTGCAAAAATATTCTTTAAAAATTAATCAAAAAATGATACAAATATTTTATAAATCATAAATACATGAATATTTATTACCATCTTGTCCCTAAATTCTATTGATTACATTAAAATTATATCCACAAAATACAAAAAAAATCAATCAAATTTTGTTTTATTGTAACTCAAGTTAATCTCTAGGGTTTTATATACCTCTAGTATCAATTAAATCTTTATAAATTTCTTCAAGGTAGAGAAATAAAATAAAAAATTATAATAGTATTAATAACTTTAGAATCATCATCATCTATAAATTTATCATCCCTTAAATAAAATACCACTACATCATAACTCTTGAAACCTATAAAGAGACACCAACAATAAACAATGTTCTTTATAATCCGTGATTTTTTATTATATTCCTTATCTCTAACCTATTATAATAAAAAAAATTAATTCATGTATTAGTATTCATCAATCTCATTAAAAAATATTTCCAACTTTTATCATGAAAAACTCAAAAAATTTAAACATATATTAAAATCCATTCAAGTCCAAATTTTGATTACAGGTTCCCCCATGATCCTCCAAGTCATATTCATTCATTTTTTAAATTCCCCAAAACATTCCCAAGTTACTCTTCTTATTTAATTCAAGAAAATTTATTATTTCATTAATGGAATATGTATTTAGAGATATTAAAATTTTTAATCAATCCCATGTTTTGAATAAATAAAATTGATATGTAATTTGGAATATTTTTCATATAATAAATTTGAGTATTATTTCAATTGAATGTTTCAAATATAGGTAGGTTTTTATAAGGAACATAGTAATTAGATAATAGGATAATGACATAAGCTACTCATAGTTTTTCCACCATTATATGTATCGTATAGATTCTCGGGTTTTGGACCGTGCAGGTTTTTGAGGGAATTGGAGTTTTGGGTATTTATTGGATGGTCCATTTTACCAACAAGACTATAGAATGAAATTATAAGACTTTTAATAGTCTAATGTTATATTTTTGGACTTGGGTAAAAACCCGAGAAGTTAATTTGGTGTTCGGAGGAGGTTCAGGGATGATGGACCCAGATATTAGTTTTTAAAGGGTCCTACACTAGGTGAAAGGTTTGTCTCAAACCGTGTGGCCATAGCAGGGAATTGTGCAATGTTATGTTAGTGAATAAATGATAATACACGGGCTGTGAAATGTTTTCCAAACCATTAAAATATCCTATAGGTTTAGTGGTAGAGGAAGTACCTCCACACTATTCACCAAAATGTTGGTCCATGGTTTGTAAACTGTGTGGCCCACCCATGTGGGGTGTTCTAGGTTCCTAGAAAAGGGTGCATTGTTTTAAGACCATTTGATAAAATGTATAGCCTAAACTGTGCAATGCTTCCTTGTTTTAAAAATTCTAATTTATTTAATAAAATTAAAATATGTAAAATAATAAAAAAAGCACTCTATTTCCTCTCCAGGTTGTCCAAGGGCTCTCATTGGCTACGTGTGATGCCACCACATGACTCTCTCTCCATATATCGAATCTAACTAGTTTATTATCATTACTCATCTTATTCAATTAATAATGTCTTTATGCCCTCTTTTCCACTTTCCCTGGTATATCTTTTTGTCACTCTATCACTCTATATTATTCAGCAGAAAACCAAGGTTATTCTTTATTTCAAATTTAATGTTTTCTTACATTTCTTAGTTATGTGGTGTATTAGTTCTATTTAGTATTTCTACACTATTTGAGTTAAGGGTTTGCACTCCTTTTTTTGTTTTCTCCTCTTTAATTCGGGGTCTTTAGTGATTTTTGGTCACATCTAGGTTAATTAGATATTTGGGTGGCATATCAAAGGAATGTGAACACATAAAAATTTATGTGTGTATATACATATATATCCTCATTGTGCATGTTATCTCATAGTGAGGGGAATGTGTACATATGATTATGTGGTATATTAATATATATATATATATATAAGATTGTATGTGCATGAATGTGTGGGGTGATCTTCATCAAAGGCATCGAGACTCAAACCATTGTCTTGGACTTATTTTGATTCTGGGTCCTAAACATTTCCCTTCTATTTAAGAATTCATTATTTTACTACTTAATTATTCTTGGGTAATTTGAATTCCAATTTAGGAATGGACTGATTAATTATGATAAGTGACTTATTGAGAAACAAAGTCATTATTTTATAATAAAACCACTTCATTAGAGGTGCATTGTATTCTATGCAAGAAATATTTTAGTTGATGTTTAATGAAAATTTGAATAATTCTTTGTAGTCTTTCGTATGATTTGAAGACATAGTGTGATATAATGTGTTTTAAGACATGTCTTCAGGTTGAATTATGAAACTGAGTTTTCATTTATAATGGTTTAAAGAACCATTACACCATCCAAGAACCATAATTCCCCTTTTAAATTTAATTTCCTATACTTGAACCTCTCATGTGGTTTGTTCCCATTATTTGCAAATTATAAGAGGCATACTTATAACTAAAGGTAAAATGTTTACATAGTTAGGGGATGCTTTCGTTCCTTGTCATGTTATTCTATAACATAAGGGAGTATGTGCTTATATAAACTCAGATGGATTAAATGGAATATAATTAATTGTGGCTAGTGATGAATGTGATAGTATTCCCATGAAATATTTTTTATTACAAACAATGATGAGTGGTTGGGTATATTCACCTGATATATTTAAATGTGATATGGGGATAATTGAGTGGGTATACTCATTAAATTCCATGTTTGTGAAATGTGAATAATGAGTGTGTAAGCTCAATAAATATTATCAACATGAATTGGGATATATTAGTGGGTATACTCATGAGGTATAATTGGTTATGAAATTTGACTAATGAGTGGTTATGCTCATTTTATGAATTTAATTTCAATAGATTATAAGAGTGGGTATAATCTAGTATAATGTATGAAAATGGAATGGAATGAAATGAATGATTAAACATATTTACCATATGGCTCTCTATAGATCATGAATGTGGTTTAAAATTTCTTGGGTTAAATATTCCCCTTGGGAATTGAATTCTTAGGATTCCATGGGATTTATTAACCCTTGGATCCAAATTCATGGAAACACATTTTACAGGTCTGATATAACATGCTACTAGGATTCCAACAAGAAACTAAATAATTTTTCACGGAAATTATCCAAGGACATGATGAGTATTTCTTAGTCTATGATACCTTAGATCTGGCCCTTCATGGTACGACTCTTGACATAATGGACGATCATGAAGTAAGTGATAGATTTTGGTATAAAAATTTATTATGGTAAACATCTACCTGATTAATTATATAGATCAATTTTGAATGTTCAGACTCTTAGGGTTGTACATAAATGTCATGATTAAAATTTTATGGGGGTATAGGTAAGTACATGGTAGTATAACATGTTTTTATGAATGGAGAGATAGAGTATTTATTTGTGTAATATTTTTTACTATCCTATTTTTAGATCTCCACTACCTTCAATAGGGTGCCTTAAGGGGATATTTTAGTACAAATTGATTAGTATATTCCATTCCATGGTAAACATTACATTATTTTACTTCGTAACTATTTATATAAAAACTACCTTATTTACATATTGAAAGAATTAGATTGTTCTTTGCACTATGGGTTTTGGCCTACTGAGATGTTATCTCACACCCTTATCTAGTACCTTTAGTACCCATATATACCTTCTAGTTTATAAGACCATGGACTGTTGATCGTGTAGTTTTTCATGTACCAGGATTTTCAGTGCACATAACTGAGTTGGAACTCGGGAAGCTCAAGGAGATCTCCTTAGGGATTTAGTTCCTTTATTTACTTCTATCATGTATTATATTAAATTATAAATCTTGTTTTATATTACTCTTATAGATTTTTTATCATCATATAGAATTCATGCATTATATAAGCTGGAATCAGACATATTCTATATTCAATTGTAATTACATTTTTCCTCCCCTATTCTATCATTAGTTCATAATGATTCTATTATTACTAGATATTTACCATATGTTTACTAATATGAAATGATGAGTTTGAGTGTATCTCTCCCTTAAAAAACCTTTACACCCTTACTGCTAGTAGGAAGCCTTTGACATCTGGGGAGACACACTTGAGGCATTGTGGTGACCAGTCTGCATACTGATTTAGATCAAATTTGGGTCAAGACATTACGTAGTGGTATAAGAGCACATGTTTTACCTTATATTTTACTATTTTTTCTGGTTTATCCGAGACTACAAATGTTTAGGTGCATAGTAAATAGTCTTTTATAGGACTAATCACACCACACATGATTAAATGACCAAGTGGATGGAGTTGTGATTGTCATTTATACTATTTGATGTTATAGTTTAGTTGATTTCACCTAGGGTGAATGATGTATCATCCACTACATATTGATTATGAAAATTTTGGAATTTTTTCCATATCCTTGTATAGAATGGATAGAGCATTACATGTATCATAATATGAACTTCAAAATTCACATTATATAATTATTTCATTCCGTATAGTTTCATTAGTAGGATTCTTGCTAATGTAGGTTGGGTGCTTGGGTGTTATATCATGCATAGTTGTACCAATTTACAAATATTTTAGCATGCTTTACTATATAACATTTTCATTTGATTACATTCCATACCACCTCTAATTTTTTAATGTTTTCCTAATATTCCATGCCTGTGTATTATATCATGATTATGTGTTACTACTAATGATAACATGCTAGATATGTTTGCATGTGTAAATAGTTTTAGTCGATACAATTTATTAGTTTCATTTATGATGGGATCCAATTTCAATTGTAAGGTGTATATGTCCCTTATAACTGGGACAATGTAACACGTATATATAAACAATTTTAAAATGTTTCAAGAATTCCATTTCAAATGTAAATTGATTTCATTGATTGAGATCCAAATTCCACCTATAAAGTGTATGGGAGATTTAGGGATAGGTAATTTTTCCTTAATATCACTAGACCATTATGTATATGAAATGTTATTATGTGAAATATATATGAATATAAAGGGCTTGTCAATTTTAATTATAAATGGTTTGGTTAAACATCAAAATTCTCAACTGGAACCAACTTTGTTATGGGGTGTTTTTATAAAATGAACTAAAATTAGGTAACTTTATAAAGAACCCATGTTAGTTTAATAGGAACCTTAGAGGTCTCCTTTCTGTTAATACATGATTATTTGATAAGTTTCATAATTATGGTGGAATTTTAGTGAATGTTAAATTTTTAAAAAGGAAGCTGCTGAGACATTCCTGTTTTTTCAGTAAGTTGTTATTTATTTTGGATGTCAGGTTCCTTATTTTATAAAAAGGAATATTAGGTTTTTATTTAAAATTATATAAAATTATTATAGGATAAAATAAATAAATTAAATGGATTTAAAAAGGAACATAAAGTGGTGGTTGTTTTTTAAAACCTCATGTAATGGTATTTTTAATGTTTATTATGATATTCCTTGGAAATGAGACATAAACGTTTATCCGTAGGTTGATTATTTTTAGCAATGGAATAAATAACAGAGGATCTTGATTTTAGTGAAATTTATTTTTAATGAACTATATATAGGATTGATGCTAATTCTATATAAGGGGTATCCATGGTAGGTATCTCCAAGGGCACATTATTCCATACTTTGTATAGTGATCATTCTCATATTTGCTGTCATTCAGTTTTCATTTCCCCTAGTAGGAATTTTAGCTTCAAAAAGTATACCCTTATTCAGATGGGTGGCCTTTACATCTTAACTCATGATATGGGAATGAGCTTCGTGGAATGATTGATGTAGGAGGTTGGACATGCCTCTGGCATGGTCAGCTACTTAGGAGGTCGTGTAAACCTATTCTTTCTTCAGTCATGGAGGACTTGGTACATCGTCATCTAAGTTAATGGTTGTTTGAGATGTTGTGATATTGATCCAATTTTTGTGTGATCCATCAGATAATTGATTGCACAAGGTAGATAGCCGAAAGATAGTACACAAGATGTGATGTTTTCTCTTGTAAATTTGGGGTTATATGTGTTGGTATACATGGTACATGATGAATGTTAAATGATATAACAAACTGCTTAAATTCTGTCAAGTTGTTGAGCCATACATTTTTAGGGATTTTAAAGTCAAATTTAGAGTAGGTGGACATGGGAACTGTGGAATCAATTTTATCCCCCTTCATGGGAGGACTATCTGGGACTCTTTATTTTTGACATACCGATCGATTTGATTTGGGCTTTCATGAAAAATTATTTTACATCTTAATAATGGTTTTTAAAAGTCACGCGTGTGTTTGAGGTGTCCATGAACTATAGAAAATGTGGGTGGATGGTCTAAACTTCTTTTTGATGACAATGAAACTCTTAATGTGGGGAGTTTCACATCTGTTCTAGTCTACTTGCCGGTGAATGATTTGCTACTTGACTACATTGAGGTTGTCTGTACACACAACCCTTGGGAAACAACTTTAGTCTTAGAAGCATTTCAATGGTAATGTTTTAATGATCATGAATGCCTTGGGTTGTCTATGAATCATTTTTCAGTTGATGAGGTGTCAATGGGTGAAGTCGAGATTCTTCTAATGAGGTTCACCAATAACGGTTTGACTATTTTTATTTGGTATAATATTCATGTACTCTTCTAAAAGAGATGAGCAAGTCCAATATCATGAAATTTTCTTGGATGAACCAAGAGATAATCGATCCTAATCTGAGCTAATTTTTATAAGGTTTTGGGTTTAAAAAGTGGTCTGTATTTGTGTTTTACCATGGATGCATGGTTTTTTAGAGGCCTGGTTAGTTCGTAGTGATACTTTGATTCCCATGTAATATTACATTTGACGGTCTCATGGACACCAGCCATTTCTTTCTCACTTTATTATCGTGTGGATGCCGATTTTTCCTTAGTCGATGATTGGATGTGGAAATTTTGGATTTGTACCAATATAGCTCTTATAAATATGGATCAGGGGATACCCTAGGTTAGTTTCATTCACTCCACTTGGATATTCTGAGGATACCCTAGAATTATGTCATGCTCAAAGGTGTAAGGGTAATTAATTCTAGTGGTATGGATCTAGGATACACCTCCACTTGCGATGAAGAACTATAGTTTTAAATGGACGAGTGATAGCTTGATCTTGTAATGTCATTAAATTCATATAAGAAAATCATTGTACGTGCTTGTGTTAACTCTCGAATTCCTTTGGGAAAGGCATTGTAGTTCAGTTTGAAATGAATCAGTCATTTATGTCAGGAAGCTATGAGATAAATCGGTCAATGTTTCTCAATGTGTCATCCTTCTTTTTTAATGTATAAGGCCAGTGATTAAAGTTTTTTAAAATAATGTCTCTAGTGTAAAATGAGTGTGGTTTATTTTCAGAAATTTCCTTCGAGGAAAGAATTCATTGCAGGTTTTGTTTGTCAAATTAGATTTAACTATTTTCTATCATTGGAGTATCTGATATTATCATGGGTGTAATAAGTTTATCCTAGTGAAATGAAATCACATGAGATGCATCACGAGAATTAATAGGGCATTTCCCTCTTAGGAAATTCCAATAATAAAGGATTTGTGGTTTTGACGTGGAGTTAACTGATAAGACACTTGTTGGAAATCACTGATATGGTTTTTCATAAAGAGAAAATGAAGAGAACATTTTTCGAGTTAAGAGGGATTGATTAAGAAATACATATAGGTTTTAGGTATGACTGATATTTGGAAATAGTTTTAAAGGAATAAATCCATTAGGATTTTGAAAATTCTTTAATTTCCATTTAGAATTGGAAATTTGACACAACTTATTGAATGAGACGTCTGAACCCTTGAAGAATTGGTGATGTTTCTATTGTTCTTGAAGGATTATTAGGTACGATATGTTATATGTTGGGGAGACTGTTGAATCACATGTTTTGGAATATGTGATTTCTTTAGGTAATTTGAGTTTTTGGGAATTATTGGATCATCTATTTTATAAACTGAGATTCAGAAGGAAATAATGAGAGTTGGAACACTTCTATGTGATATCTTTTAATTGAGTGGAGACTGAAGAAGTTTACCTAGAGTATCAAGGAATTTTGGGAGCACCAGAAACAAAAAAAAGATTTAATGGGGTCTACACAGGGCAAAAGGTTTATTTAAAACTATGTACTCCATAGAAAATAAATCATCCAACCTTATTTAGGTGGACAGAGGGTGTTACATGAGCTGCACACAGTTTGAAGAAAATTGTATGTAACTCATCCGGTAGATGAAGTACCTCAACACAGTTCAACAAAAAGTTGCCACATAGTTTCCAAACTATTTGGCCACCCCATGCTGGGTTCTCTAGGTTCCCTGTAAAGGGTTTATGGTTTCCACATGGATTGAAAAACTATGTGGTATAAATCATGAAATGGGTCCCTATTAATAAATTGATCTTATTGAATTAAATTATAAGAAAATAAAAAAATTCGGGCATTTACCCCTCCAGGTCATGACGCACACCACCTAGGGGCTCTCCATGACTACATGTGATGCCCCCACCCGGTTCCCTATCAGTTTACTAATTTAACCTAGTTTCATTTCGGTTATTGTCTAATTCGATGAGGTATAGCTTAATTCTCTCACTTCCTACTTCATTGGGATCATTTTTGGTCTCCCCATCATTGAATTTATTTCATCTAAAACCCTATGATATGGATTAATCTAGATTTATGGGTTTCTTTTGGTTCAATGGTATGTGGTGGATCTCAGATGTCCCTTTCATGCTAGTTATAACATTCACCTTTGAAGGAAAAAATGATTTGTTTGATTTGGTATGCCATTGCCACCCGAAGAAAGGGTTTTCACCTACTATTTGGTTTTACCACTTTAATTTGGGGTCTTCAGTGATTTTTGATCGCTTATTGGTTAATTAGTGATTTGGGTGTCATCTTAAATAGTTTCACACACATATATAGGTATGTATTAATATATATCCTCCTTATTCATATTCTATCATGGGGAGGGTAATGTTTACATATGATTACAAGGTATAAGAATATATATTTGAGTGTAAGTGCATGATAGTGTGGGGTAATCTTTTTCAAAGGCATCGACACCCAAATCAATGGACTTGTCCTCTTTCGATGTTTGTTCTGTAACCTTTCTGTATTATTTAAGCATAAATTATTTCTCTACATTATGTTTATATTATAATTTTAATTGAAATTATGAAATTAAATTCTTAATTTTGATAATTGAATTTTTGAAAAAAAAGTCATTATTTTATAATAAAATAACTTCATCGTATGTGCTCTATCCTCTCACCAAAAACGTATTCAGTAGATACTTAATTCATGATTGGATTAATGATTTGATTTTTTCCCTAGGCTTTGAAGAAATAGTGTTATATATGGTGTGTTTGTACAGGGCATCAAATGGAATTAGGAAATGGAGTTTTTCATTATAATGGTTTGTAGAACCATTCCAACTTCTAAGACTCACATTTCCCATTTTCAATTGAATATACCTTTCTTGAACCACCCAAGGGGTGTGATCCCATGATTTATTTTTTAAATGAATCTTAATTATAACTAAAATTAAAATTTTTTCTTAGTTTGGGGATTTTTCCTCCCTTGGCATGGGATCCCAATAATTAATGGATTATTTGAAATTAAACATCTTAAATAAATTATGATTAATTGTTAATGGAGATGCATGGGTTAGCATACCAGTGGAATATGTTTAATTGTTAATGGTGATGAATGGGATAATATATCTATATGACATGTTTAAATGAGAGGTAGAGATAAATGAGTGGGTATACTTTGTGAATTCCATGTTTTTGAAATGTGAATAATTAGTGGGTAATCACAATATATATTATCAGTATGAACTGCGATACATGAGTGGGCATACTTAAGAGGAATAATTGGTTTTGAAATGTGATTAATGAGTGGGTATATTCATTTTATGAACTATGTGTGAATGGATTACAAGAGTGGGTAGACTCTTGTATAATGTATGAAATTGTGTGAAATGAAATGATTCATTTTATTGATGTCCTGGGAGGATCCCCATGGATCTTGAATGAAATAGTGGATTCCTTTAGTTGAATTTTCAACTTGGGTCTTGATTCTGAGGGTTTCTAGGGGCATTTATCTCTATCGGATCAAACTTTTTGGACTCACGTATGACATGTCTAGTATGAAATTATCCTAGGACTCCAACCGGTGTGTAACCGAGCTTCCACTAATTTTCTCCTAGGACTCGAGGATGATTCCTTGGTATTTGACACCTTATATATGACCCTTTACAGTCTGAATATTTACATAATACATTTCCATGATGTATAAGATACATTTGGTTATATGGAAAGTTCATTTTATACTGTGAAATGTGAAATTACATGTCTTAAACTTCAATATTTGAACTCTTCTAGTTGTACAGAATGGTCGTGATAGAAATAAAATGTGGGGTATACGGTAAAGTCATGGTAGTATAATATTTTGGGAAGAGTAGAAAGGTAGTATATTTATTTGTGAAATATTTATAGCTACCCTGTTATAGGAACAAGACTATATAATATACAGAGCCTTGAGGGGATATGTTAGTATCATTGGCTTTGAATTTTACATTCCATGGGAATCTTCACTTTCTTTTATTTCTTATCTACTTATCTACACACTGCATTATTTAAAAATTACACAAATGTTATGGGGCTTGACACCATTCATGTGAGACTACTATGATGTTATCTCACACAATTCCTAGGTGACTTTGTTTCCTGATTAGACCTTATTTCTTACAAGACCATAAACTATTGATTGTGTTATTTATCTTGTATTGGGATTTTAGGAGAACATGATTGAGATGGAAGTCAGGATACTCATAGAGATCACATTAGGTATTTGTTTCCTTTATTTACAAGAGTCTTTTATTGTACTGAATTGTTAATCATTATTTATGATATTCTTTTATCTTATGTTTCCTTATCTAGAAAGTAGTATTTGTATAAACTATAATTTTTCATATTGTATATTTAGTTGTTACTACAATTTTCTTCTACACTTTTATCATTACTTTATACTATATCTGATTTTACAATCTATTTACCATATGTTTACTATTTTGTAATGCTACGTACAAGGGTCTAGTCTACCCCCTAAACTTAATTTACATCCTTACTACTATTCGGTAGCCTTTTATGTATAGGGAGACATGATATAGGTAATATGGTGACCATTTCAGCTACAAGTTTATTTGTAATATGAGTCATGACATTGTATATGGGGTCCAAAAGAATTTTTTATATCCTTCTAATTGAATAACCTTTTTAAATATCTTATAGTATTTTCTTAAACTAGTATAATATGGTTATTTAATTTTTGAAACATGGTAAAATGATTCAAATTTTTAGTCATGATCTATAATATTTTATGATAATTGGGACACATTATAAATTTTTGACATGATAATTTAATACTTGATATGGTGCATAAATAACATGTTCTTGATATTGAAATTATTTTTGAATGTAAATATTCTAAAATTGATTGGTGGTTTGTGTTTGAAATTTTTCTGCCCCACTTGAACAAGACATTACATGATAATTAAATAAATATGAGAGTTAATAAAAAATTATTTCATTAAGGAAATAAGAGTAAAAAATTAAGTAATTTTACTGTGATGGTTTTAATATATGAATCTCTTATATTTGTCTTTGATACATATAATTCACCATTATTTAAACCTTCGATTCCCTTAGTTCTCTACTCTTATACTTCTTACATGAGTAGTGGGTTTTTTATCTGTATTTATTTTATAAAATCAATGATAATTTGTACTATTATAGGATCAGAATGAAAACTAAATAAAAATGGGTATACAATCATTATATAAAGTTATTGTTAGAAAAACTATGTCCATACGGAATCCTACAAAAAAAATTTAGGTAAATAGTTTCTATTAGTCTTCCTTATTCACCCTATATGCATGATTTTACATATGTATGGTTACAGTTTGGTATGAATACCAAAAAAATTACATGGGAATTTGAAGGGAAAGTCTGAATACCATGGTTTCGGAAAACCATAGTAATAGAGCTTGCTTATGACCACGTATTTCGAAAAGTAGGAAAATATGTCTTTTAGGAAACACATAAAACCAAAGTTTGTGAAAAATGAGGAAATTAACAACACAAATGTATTATGATTTATAATTTTATGTCTATGGGGCAACCTATGAACATGGTTTTGCAATTATATTGAATTTCCAGCCCCAAATTTCCATGGGTTTAGATTACAATGGTAATAAGCTAAGGACACTGTTTGAGAAAACTGTGGAAACACTCTCACCTATGATTAGATTTCATCAAAATTATGGCAATAGGTCACCCAAAGTAATTTTTAATTTGTTTAATAAATATTAATTATTATATATATATACTTATATGTGTACATATATAGTTTTTAATACATATATTAGGGACTAGGGCAGTTCTAATGGAATGGGAGGATTTCATAAGATGTCATAGGATAAAAATTTGTTGTTTTTAAAGGCAATGACAATGATTTAGTAAACAATGAAAATATGTTCTATTATAATATGGTGTTTAGCCTACAACCACTGTATGTATTAACCATGGATGTATCTGACAAAAATCAAACTTTTTGAAATAATGGTTATAGAATGGACCATATTTAAATTAAGACAAGGACCACAGATTATGTAAGTTGTGGCCTCGAGTAATAGCCACATGTTATTTCCACAGTTTAAAAATATAGAAATATACTTATATAATAATTGTTACCTCACATTATGACTATATGTGAGATAATTAGTTTTCATAAATATGTTTATTATTGATTCAAGTTACATTTTAAGGCATATTTAGATTATCTAAACTAATAATGGAGAATTTCTATCAGCTTGTCAATCCTTATCTATTCCCAAATCCAAACATATTATATTGAATATTATTTGGGAATGAATCGATGGAAATAAATTGGATATTATGAAATCAAATTTACCACTAAAAAAGAATACGGAATCATGTAATTAAATTGGAATTTGAAATATGTGACTAATTTAGTTTATATGGTACCATTAATTATGTGTTCTAAATTTAATCACGTAATATTTTCATTGAAACATTTATAATAAAATATTTCTACTAAATTAGTTCTAATAATTATAAATTTATACATTTTATGTTTTGAAAAGATAAATGAAATGATAACAAACCTCATGAGTAAATCACACAATGTATCCCTTATTGATTATAAAAATGAAATGTTGTCGATTATTAATATTTTTCATGACTAGTACAAGTTATAACACATATAGAGTTACAATGATTACTCATAATCATATATCAGAAAACATGTTATTAGTATTGATCCACTTTGAGTAAAATATTTTAATTCCCTTATATATGTGTAATTTTTAACTAGGGTTTATATAACGTAATAGATACATTTTATTATAACTGTCATGGTTCCCTATGTTTGAATGTAATTCAATGTATATAATTATATTATATTCATTATAATCATAATTAAATATATTTTTTTGGTAAATAATAAAGTAGAGGTACTTTTCAAACTAATGTGGGATATTTACATCTATATGATGAGAATGTCATATAGGTTCTCAATTTAGTAAGACTCGGGGAAAATGGACACTCAAAGATGAACTATATGTTATTTTATAATATACATTGATGGATCAAGTTTATTATATTAGCGTTCAATATTTTGGATACATATTGAATTTAAAAGTGATAAGTTGGATAATATTCAATGGTTTAGACAAAGACAATGTAAATTTATAGTAACCAGGGGATTATGTTAGTAGTTTTAGAGATTTTTTTTTCAATTGGTTGAGCTCCCTAGAGTTATTTTGTAAATTTGTGGAGTTATAATGGATGAAATATATAAATTTTATTTTTTTACATATTTTACAAAATTATCAAGTTGATTATTTCATTATTCCCCAAAAGTTGAGTGAAATTAAACACAATATATTCATGATACATTTATAAAAGGGATAAGATAGTTTTAAAATGATCAATTATACAAATGTAATGTATATTAACTTTAGATAAATGGATTTTCATGAATTTTTTTAAGAATAAATTTTTCTATTTCGTATACATTTTTTATATTCTTTGATATTAGAGATTAATTAGTGGGTATTATAATAATATAGTGTTATCTATGATACCATATAGAAGAATAATATATATTAATGTTAACTACTAGTTTATTTTTCGATGTATCAAGAATCAATTATAAGATTAATGGAATCAATAGAAGTTTATAAGAATTAATGTAGAACAAGTTGTATTTTTCTACATATATTTCCATCTTTGAATGAAATAGAAGTGTTTTTTCTTTATAAAAATAAAATTTCAAGAAAAGGGAGAGATGAAATATTCATTTTGGGTGAATCTATGATGAACAATGAAGACAAAAAGTTCATGAGTAATGAATTAATTTTCTCTTTATTTTAGTATTTCATAAATAAAATATATGTTGAACATTTATATATGATGTTTAGGATGCTTTATGTGTTAATTCATGGAAAATTGTTATGGAATCAATTGATGGTGTTGTATTTAATGAGTGGAAAATTCACCATATTAATCATTATGATTGTTTTGATGATCATTAAATGAATTTAAGAAAAGTTTTCATGGTGAAAGAACATTTTTTTTAGGTTGAAAGAACATTGTCTTCAAAAAGTGTAAGCCCTTGAAAATTTTTCCATTCATGAAGTGAAGAAGAATATTTAAAGAATATGACCATGAAAAAGGAATATATATATATATATACATATATATATCATGAAAAAGAATAAATTGTGTGGATTATTAACCTAATATTAAATATCAATCGCTTTTTTCAACATTGTCAAATTGCATTCTACATGGATGATTATTGATTGACATGAAAATATTCATTTTCATGTTGATTTTATTTCATTTCCATGTAATATCACTTTATTTTACATGAGTTATCGAGAATGATTTTAATTGACGAACAAATATGTATGAGTCAAAATACCTTGAAGGATCATCCAAAGACCAATTAAATTGAAGAAATCAGAAAAGAACGGGTTTTGAAAAACTACAAGAATATCTTGTGAAGAAGAGTTTTAGAATGGGGCCTTCATACAAAATGGGTCATATGGTTTGTAGATAAAAATAAAACGGTTAAATAAAAATTAATGAACTGTTCCAAATAATTCTATTTGGCCTATATGCCATGATATATTCATGTGATGTGAATATAAACAATTTAACATACTATTTGAGGTACATTTATTTTACTTATTCTGCACCATTTGAGTTCCACAAAAAAAAAATTATTTTAGTGAAGGAAAATATGTTATTCAAGGTCCTATGAAAGGAGAGGCACTACAATTTGTGAATTACATTGCTAACTGGTGATGTTCGGTGTTATTTACTATGAGCTGATGTGATATAGGAACATGAAAAGTAATTCAAATCATATTGAAGCTTCACATTTATAATAATAAATAATGTAAACTAAAATTGTGTTACTTATCATATATTCTATATTATGACCATTTCAATATTATGGGATCAATTTTTCTATCTCATTGAAGAATACAAATCAAATAGAAATTGGAAGTCATGTAAAAAAGAAAGAATTATTTCTCTATGCATCATGAATGTAATCCAATAGTACGCATCATACCATAAATTTCCTGAAATGATCATTTCATGATCATATTAATACAAATAAAACTATTTAAAGAACACATGGTAAGCATAAATGTGGTGTGTAATAAAAATAAAGCATCAATTCGCTAGGAATCAATAAAGTTGACCAATAGTACGTTATTTATCATATATGATATATTGAAATCATTTTATCTTCACATGAAAAATTATGAATAATTTATCAAGAATACACATTGAATAGAAATTTATATTTATATGAAATGACATCTTAAGGTCCCTAAGAAATAAGGAAGTCAACCAACAGTTCGAAACTAATCATATCTACTATGTTATCATCATTTCATGATAATTTGAAAATTTTAGCAAACTATGTGAAGAATATAAAATTAATGGAAAAGTTATGTTTTATACACTACTAGAATCATTTTTCTAAGAATCAATATTGCTGACCAACAGAATGTGACATATCATATATGTTATTCTTGGACCAATTAATGATCATAGAAACATTTTAAAAGACTATTTGATGAATAAACAATGAATATAAATGTGAAGTGATATATGATGAGGGAATTTGTTCGTTGAACATTAATAATGTTGATGGAAATTATGATATATACCTTACATGAAATGGTATTATCATTTCATGATCATTCTAACAATTTATAATGTTTATTGGTAATATATTAAGTGAATAGAAACCTAATCTGAAATATGATCTTATCATCAAAACGATAAACAATAAAGAAGTGGAACAACATTATGTGACATATGACACATGATATTATATTATCATATGATTTGTACAAAATAAATTTTGTGTACTAGTTGATGTAATGAAAGTGGGGAATAAAATTTTATTCCCATGGAATACAGAGGATTTCATGATGTATTTGAATTGAGATTCAGATGAAAGATTATTATGAGTTGTTTACGATTCTATATTTCATAAAATAATATTGATAAAACTATGTGAATCGCTTACAAATATTGTTCTAGGTTGGAACTTCATTAGAATAAGGTTGAATCATTTCCTGAGACAAAATTTGAAGGAGATTTTATTTTCACTAAAGATCATAATTTGATATGATTGAATGCATAATATACTTGCAGAAGAAGAAGGATAGGTCTTAGTATTTATTAATCTAATAAGAACCATATTATTCAAAATTTGGTGTGAATGAGTTTCAAGAAAATCATTTTTATTCAAGAATATATTGACGATCTTGAATTAGTACATTATTATAGTAGATAATGTACACTCTTAGAGGATGATATTTTCATCTATTTTAAGAGAAACAAAAAAAACGAGATCGTGTTATTTTATGATCAACAACATAAATAAGAATGATCTTGTGAATAGGGTATCCGACCTATTTCTAAGGATTTTAGAGGTAGTGGGACATAAAAATTCTAGAATAAAGATAAGATAAGGTGGTTGGTGTGTCTAAACAAATTAGGTGGTATAATTGGTCGCTATGGTGTAGAATAGAGATCAACTCGAGTATTGAAAACTGCGTTGTTTAACCAGTTGCTTCTTTATTCATTATAATCACCTTCTTATATAGGGTAGGATATGTGTTGGGGGGATTACCCAATATGAAAATCAGTATTCCTTTTTATAAAATATTGTAAATATAGTGTGATATGATCTTACTACTTTTTTACACATATGTTTTGAGATTGTGAGGTGTCCTTGAGTGGATGGGGAACCATAACATGTTCAAGAGGATAAATTCTAATGTAAATAATTTTTAAATGTATTCCCTTGATTGATCTCCACATCTTAGTGGTCAATCTGTCTTGGGGAATTATAATTTTTTTCAAAGCACTGGTCCCTCTAATGATATCAATGTTTTCACTATTTATTTCAAATAGCCATTATGAAGTTTATATTTCCATAATACTTTGATTTACCTCACATTGGAGAAAATTAATTTACTCCTATGAATAAAAATAAATGGATTTGTGTCAAAAGTTAGAAGAACCTAATGATAAGCGTAGAAAGGAAGTTAAAGAATAATCAGAGAATTAATTAAGAAATACCACTAAATGATGGTAATGAGAGTGATATAATTAGTATCTATTTACATGATTAAGATTATTCTATGGAAACTTGTTCAAGATATGATTATAATTACTCACAAGGAGATATAATTTTTTAGCTCAAAGAACATCTGAAAAACATTTTTAAATATGTGGTCAAGTGTATTTTTGTAACAGTCATGAAAATTATTTTTTTTAATAAAAAACATGGACAGAAGTTGAATATTTAGAGGATACAATATGTAATAAGTTCAAAAATAGAATCACTCTCTCAATCCTTGTGGAAGCAAGGAAGAAATATTTCTATCGTACTAATGAATAATTTCATAAGAATAACTTTATGAAAGTTTTGTTTGAGATTTTTTAAAGAATTCATTTATGAACTTGAAAAATTGTACAAAGCTTATATATATTTCAAGAATTATCAACAAATATCCAATATAATAATATGAAGGAGCTTGATTAAATATTGAAAGAGAATTTTATATTTCTAGAAGTGGTTATTGATACGATTATGAATGCCTATGAAGATAGTTTGTAATTTATTAGTGAACATATAAATTACTTCAGTATGTGATATTTTGAATTGAAAATTTAATTTACTAATTTTGGAATCACCCATGTTGAGACATAAAATCAATTATTTATGTATATACAACAATAAAATGATCTATGAGGTATTATATTGTTTCATAATATTCATCATTTCGAATAAATATCATTATATCATCTATTTTTCTTTACAAAGAAGTTGAAATGAAAGTGTTACCATTTATATCCTAAGATAATAATTTTTCTAAACCTATTTCTAAAAAAATTTCATGTGTAAATAAAAAATCAATACAAATTTAGGTGAAGACAAATGAATAAGATCATTCCACCATGTTTATTATGGCCAGAATAAGATGAATCAGTGATGGTTCCCCACCAGAATCCCAATATATGGTAATGAATACCGGAAAACATTATATTCGAAATTTTGGACAATATTCAAAAAATAAAAGAAGATCATGGTTTGTGTGTCAATGATGGTGCTTCAATATATTCCTACATTACAATTATGGTTTTTGGTATAAAACATTAAATAATAAATCAAAAAATAATCCTATACCAATAGGGATAATTCCAAAGAAGAGTATTAAACATCACTTATATACTAAGAAAAATTTCCCACATTCAATAAGATTCGACATTATTGGTTATGTCTATGGTTTTTGTAATAAAATTTGTCATAAAGGTAATACATTTACATCTCAACATGTATGAATAAAATATGGAAAACATGATAACGAAGTGAAAAACTCGGGTAGAAATCTGGAAAATGATGTGAATCATACCATCCCAATAAATATTTAAGAGAACTCATCCTTGGATTCAATGCACAATAAAGATAAAAAAACAATGTCCATGATTATTAATAGGAGTGATACATCGTAGAATAAATATATGGATAAATGCAGTAATTTAGAGCTATGTAGAATCTCCGAATAAGATGTAATCATTCAAAGTCATATTCTTGATATTTCTCCAACAACATTAGAGAAATACATAAAGATTGATAAATCACAAGAAAAATTTCATGCCATGGGTAAAATGAATATTCCATGTGATGAAGGTGAAATTAATGAGAGGTTATCATAAAAGGACAAATTATGTTTTGAGAATAGTCTGTGAGAGAGTTGATATAATTTTCTTCATAACGGAAGATGATTCTAAACAATAATTATATTATAAGAATAATTATAAAAGATAATGAATTTTAATCAGAATTTTTATATGAGATGATGGATAAAGAAAGACAAATTTGTATCACATAATGAAATGATTGGTGTGATAAGACCCTTGTTACCAAAGGATAAATCTTATATAAAAATCCAATGTGTAAGAATGAAGACTCTAGAATGTGTAGAAACTTGGTTGTGAAAACCATCTCAACCATGCTATTCACACTATGAAACATGTAAACCCTATTTATACAATTATATGTTTTCATTTTTTTAAACTAACAGTGTAGGGGATTGGAGGACATTTTTGAGGATGTCACATTAGGATAGCTAGATAAGATTGTATTTTATAGAGTCTACTAAATTCCACAATATGGAAGAAATGTGTGCATATCGTGTGGGTATCGTTGATGAATCTATTAAATATTCACTACATAGTGAATTATAACATTAAACCAAAATTAAATAATTGGATGATGGGGTATTCCAAAACAATTCCAACCCTCCTTCCTAATTATATTAATCATATAAATTAAGGGGTTGCTTTATTGATGTCATTATAAGACATTGAACGAGATAGATTGTTTGAAATTTATTTTTCTAGTGACTTTTTTCATGTATCTGATGGTTATATAACAACATTTATGAATCTGATTATTTCAAATCTAGATAATTATAGTTGAGATTTTCTTATCATGATTTCACCTACATGGTGTTTATGAATATCTTTGACAACCTTTGATGCATCTCACATGGTTTCTATACTAGGTTAGCCTATGTAGACTTAGAGATGATTAACTACATCCCATTTCCTAGGAGAATCATGTAATATCATCCCTCCCATTTAAGAGATCAATAAAATTTCTAATAAGGTAGAATTCAATGTTTTTTAGAAAATATGATATGAGATGATCCACTACATAAATGTTGCATTTATTTTCAATATAGGGATGAAAAAATTTACTCTATAAAGAGAAGAAGTACCAAAAAATACAACTAGGATTACTGATGACCGAAAGTTCATGATCGATGAATGCATGTTCTATTTGTTATTAGTATTTCATAAATTCAATATTTTTTGAAGACTTATATGAGTAATGGACTATGCTTAAAGAGGTGATTCCAAGAGAATTTTTAAAGAATAACATAATGGCATTTTATATCATTCTTAGAGAATTATGCATATTAATTATGATGATTGTTATACTGATATGAATATGAATCAAAGACATATGTTGATTATGATTGAAAATTGTCTACAAAAAAGTGTAGGGCCAAAAAAATGTTTATTTTCAAGTAATGAAGAAGATGAATTGAATAATATGTCCATGTAAAATATATATATATATATATATATATATATATCATGAAGAAGAATAAATTGTGGATATTGTTAAATTGATATCAGATCTCAAAGACTCATGTAAATAGTGACACGTTTTTTGAATCATGGATGATTATCGATGGTCGTGAAAATATTCGTTTTTAATCAGATTTAAGGCTAAGCCCATATAATATATCGATATTTTTATAAGGCATGGACCATGGTTTTTCTAAAGTATTATTATGTATGAATTCAGTTACTAAGCAAGGTCATCCAAATCCTGATGTAATTATAGAAATTAATTACTCATTGATTTCCATGAATTGTCAGAATATTTTTTGATGTTGTTTTGGGAAATGAGGCATCCATGAAAACAAGGGTTTACATGTCATAAATAAAAAATGAAACAATTCTCTAAGAAACAATAATGTGAAGACTTGTTATGTTTTTTATAATATTTGAAATAAAATATTCATGTGAGTTGAATAATAAATTTTTTGAAAATATTTGACATGAATTCAGTGGAAAATAAAGCCATGTTAATAGAAAATATGTGATATTCCCATGCATAGTAAACTAATTGTAAGATCTTGAACATTTCTAGAGTGGAATCATATATCATTTCAGGTATTTTTTATCTAATTTTTGATCATTTTTTATTTGGGGATTACATTGGGATGTGTTTTGGAGAAAATTGAGAAACATGGAATAAAGAGGGTTTGTGCACCATTGTCTCATAGTTATCGAAAATTGTGCGATCAAGCCTAACTAACCCTGTGAACCAAGGAAGAGTGGATTCACATAGCTGGAGAATGCTATAGAAACCCATTAGACATCTTAAGAGTAATATTGAACCCCTATAATAAATGTTTCAAGTATGGGGTATGGTTTGGGTAAAGTATTCTCCCCTGTACAGGAAGCCAAAAATGAAAATTAAATTTTCCCAAGAACTATTTCAAAATATTCCCAAACTCTCTAATTTAACCTCAATTTACCCACATTCAAACATAGACGGTCTTTCACAATTTTGAAGCTGTCTAGAAGTATTCCAAGCTCTAAATACTTCTGTTCTTCATGATCCAAATCTAGATCAAAGATCTCCTCCTCTCCTAGTATGTGAATCATATCACATTGCCTTCCGGTTCCTCGTACCATGTGATCTATTTATTTTTTGGGATATAATATTCTATCTTTTATATTTATAGATACAGATTAGATAAATCTAGATCTACAATCTTTGATCTTTATCTATATCTATGATATCATGATGTGTTAATTATTGATTTAGTGTAATAGACATCGATCTAATCTATTACATTGTGCTGCTCAATTTTGGAGATTTCTGTAGGGTGATTGTTCATCGATGAATTGTGGTAAGTGGAAACTTTTCCAATTCCCATAGTCATGGTATGATTTCTTATATACATGTTGTAGAATTTATATAGTATCTTATAAAATGAAATCCTTACTCGACTTAATTAATGTTGTAAATTAGTAATTTGAGATAATTTTGAAATTGTGAAATTTATTGATTGTTGAAAAAGATTATTAATTGGATAATTAATTATCAGATATTGGGATGTTTTATTTGATAACTAATTGTGGGAATTAATTATAATGAAATTGATAATGATTATTTTAGTGATTAAATGTGAAATAAGTATAATTAGTTGCTAAAGTAATTATCAATGTAACGATTGGGAAATTTGGAAAATTAATTGCAGACTGAATTATAAAATTATAAAATTCTTATTAATAATAATTAATTGTTGAATTACTTATTGGATACTGAAATTGTGAAATGTTTAATTGGTTGTTTTATTTTTAAATGGAAATTGATGTTTTTAATTAATTGTTGAATTAATTAACATAATCAGATAAATGAATTTATGAATAAATTAATTGAAGTAGTGGTGGTTAATTGTGATAATAGGATTATTATTGTTTAATATTGGTTGTGAAATGGGGTATTATACATGAAAATATAATCCCTATTAAAATTTATATAAATAAATGGTTGAGATTCGGGGTGTTAGGCATGGATATCTTCACCAATGACGCTTATGAATAGTTGAGAAATGGGATTATAGACATGGTGTTCTAAAAAAATTAAATATCTATTTGTATTGTTGAGAATTGGGGTGTTATAAATTGTGATCTACACCTATTATATAAATATATGATTGGGATCTAGGGTGTTAGACCTGGATTTCTATAGCAATGTTGTATATGCATGATTGATATTTTGGGTGTTAGACATATCATTCTACACCAATGATAAATATATATGATTGACATTTGGGTTTCTAGATATGACATTTGACACCAATGTTAAATATGTAAAATTGAGAATTGAGATACAAGACGTGGTTTCTATACCCACAACATTTGAATTCGAAAATAGTTCTAAGTGCGTGTAATAATAAATTTTAAATGGAACAGATTATGAAATCACTATTACTAGAATGAATTGTGAATTAAATATGTTACAATATTTGAACCTGGTGTAGGATATAGCATGTAATTAGGTATGGGTGCCCTCAATAACTCAATATTGTAAAGGGTTAATAATGATTAATAGATTAATAGATAATGGTTTACTTATGTATTGTAATTATTTATTTATACAATAATACACATTATATAGAATGGGATTTTTTACAAAGTCGACTATTGCCTACTGATCTGTACTTGAAACGAACTTGGTATTCCTGATTTGCAGCTGAATATATTTCATGGATATGTATCATGATTAGGGAAAGGGCCCCATATTAGATGGTTGGATGGATCATGGCTTAGGGAATAAGATATTGTTCTGGACCCTATTGGGATTTTTTAGTGTCATTCTTTTGTGATAAAGTTATTCAGTTGAAAAATATATTAGTATGAAATGCTTTCCAAATATCAGTTGGATATTGTATTCCATTTATTGATACTGTTACTTATTTTTTATGCCTATGGTAATATAACCTTTCTTTATTGTTTACATATTTTTTCCGGTGTATTTCTTAGATAAAAAGGTGATAGTCTCCCCATGAATGAAATATCAGACCCTCACAACAAGTCGGCACCCTCCGGCAGATTGGGAGGTGTATATGAGTTCATGTGACTAACTGGTTCATGGTACCATTATCTGGAACCATGGCTGGGATGTTACAATGTGGTATCAATGCCATGATTTCTTTTATTATTATTTTTTCTTACTATTTGAGAAAGCTAGATAATTGACTAGGAAGTTTCATAGTATGATTATGATCTTCAGCATTGGGGTAGCTACCCCACATATGATGGAGAGACCTTGTTCCCAAGGTGGGATTACTGTTATTGATGTTTATTGTGACCGTTGAACTTTATTTTATCATTACTGACACACCTATTTTGTGAGGTGATAATTTTTTCTATGATTTGATGATTATTGAATTTTGGTCCTAAATGTAATAAGAGTTGAGTCATCATGTGTCATTCTAGGCACTTGGAATTATTTTTTTGACATGAAACATTTTAGGATTGTACAGGAAAATGAGTTTTTGGTATGTTGTTCATCATAAACATTTTTCTTGGGTTATGAAATTGAATTGAAAGAAGTTCCTAATATGAAATTGAAATTGTTAAATTTTTTCCATATTGTGATTAAATGGGTTCTTAAATGAGAAACATAAACTATTATAATTTGTGTCCCCTCTTAACTATGACCTAGGTTTAGGATGGTTGAGGGTAGTGATGGTCTCTTGATTTGACCGCATGGAGAGGTATGGGGAATGTGCTTGATGTGGATTATTGAGAATTTCCTCTAATGTAAAGTATATAAAGTTGAGTTATGAGTCATAAGAAATATTTTAAAAATTGTAGATTATTTCCTCCATAACTATGAAACAGGAGGTGATAGTAGGAGTATATGCCTATAGATGATTTACTGGTAGTGGACCCTGAGGAAACAATAGTAAAAGTTGATGAAGTAGGGGATCAGTTATGACGAAACATCATTCCCTTCATTCAATTCATTGGAAGATACCAGGGTGGGGATTAGAAGATCATGTTTAACCAAACAAGAGAGTTTCATTTTTTGTACCCTCTGACTATTATAGGAGAGGGTGGACATGTGGGAGATGAGTTTTGGGTTGAGCTGATTGAGACAATATATGGAAATTTTCATACTCCTTGTGAGAGTAAGGACAAGTTGGCTACTAATATTCTATGAGGATCAGCAAATAAATGTTTGTAAAATTATTCATGAAAGTGACAGACTGAGGGCATTCTATGGAATGAATTTTTTTAGAATATCTGATAGCACTTTCACCTAGAGACATTGATTAAGGAGAGAGCAGCTAAATTCATGAGACTAAATCAGGGGGAATGTTCATGATAGAATATGACAGACATTTCACATATTTATAGAAATTTTCACCATCATTGGCAGCAGATGGGGATATATTAGAAAAACAATTTCTGGATGGACTGAAGTGAGAAATCATGTCCCAGGTGAATATCATTAAACTGATGATGTTTTCAGTTATGTGGAATATGGTTGGAATATCTGAAGGGAACTTGAATGAGGCTTCTAGTAGTGCACATGGGGTTTCTTTAGGATGATTTGGAAGTAGTTATTCCAAGACCATGAAACAACATTATGTGAACATTAACCTGAGAAGTGGGAAGAAGAGTGTCCAATTAGGGGAATCTGTTATTCATGATCTTACCTATGTTCATTGTCACCAGTGTTGTATGCTAAGAAACATTAATGAAGATTAGCCTAGACCACCAGTGTAGTGCCAAGCCTGCAACATTTTAGGACTTCTAAATAAGTTTTAAAGGAACATGATATATACAATTAGTTATGGGGGAGTTTGGAAGAACCATGGTGAAGGGAGGGGATCCTACATACCATATTTTTCTTCCATCATAAGTTCTACAGGACTATGAGGTAGAGGTAGTGGACATGGTGCTTCTATGAAATAGCACCCATATCAACAGAGTGGTGAAACTCAATGGAGTTAGATGACATCATAAGGAGTAAGGGAAGGATAGTCACATTTGGTATATCCAACCATTTTGGAGAAGAATACTTTGTCATCGATAGTGATAGGCCATATTCTACAGGATTCTACTTTAGCTAGTGACTTATTTGATACCGGTTCCTCTCAGTCTTCTATATCTGCAAAAATTATTAATGTTTTGAGTAAGGGGTGGAGTTTTTTAGCATGGTAAGAACTAAATATACACCATTGGAAGTATGTTTGAGATACATCTATATGTGCAAGGTATGTTATATTGATGTCTTGGAGTATAATTTCATTTGGGATCTCTATATCCTTGAAATTATAAGATTTGACCTAATTGTGCCTATGGACTCGCTAGTCTCATACTGAGCCAACATAGATTGTAACCATAGGAGAGTGACTTTTACATCTCTTAAGGTTAATCAATATGTTCACCATGGGGAGTGGTATATCCGGGTTAGCCAAGTAGGGCCAATTACTTAGAAATTGTGAGAGATCACATCCCATGTTGCTAGTTTATTATTGGATAATGGGGGAGTTAATCATGATGCCTTTTCCACTATTTGTGTAATAGTTTTATGATGTTTTTTCTAAAGACATTTCATGGCTACTGTGAGAGTGTTTTTTGGATTTCATTATTGATCTTGTTCTAGGAACTATGCCATTTTATATTATACCATACATAATTGAAATGAGAGAGATTTAAGAGCTCAATAATGAATAGAATGATTTTGAGGATAAGAGGTATATCTGACTGAGTATGTCTCATTGGGTTTTACATTTGTTTGAAAATATGGATGACGGGAGTTTGTGCTTGTGTGTCAATTTCCAATTGTTGAACAAAAATTTTGTAATGAATTGATAACCTATTCTCTGTATGAAATATATTTTTTACAAGTTGAGTGGAGCCTTCATATTCTTTAAGATCTACTTGAGTTGTAAGTATCATCAACTGAGAGTTAAGACATCTTATATACCAATGACATCATTCAGAAGTAGGTATAACCTTTATAATTTCATCTTAATGTTTTTTTGGTTGATGAAATCACCCACAGTTTTTATGGACTTAATGAACATAATATTGCCTACCTACTAGAATTAGTATGTGGTGTTGTTCATCGATTACATCTTGTTGTACTCCATTAATAAAGAAGACCATTCCTAATAGCTTAAAATAATCCTGAGTACACAGGAAGATCATCAGATATATGCCATATTATCCATGTGTCTGGTTTTTATTGACCTGGTACACATTATCAGATACATCATCTTGGAGGAGGGTGTGTTATTGGGCCTATAGAAATTTTAGGAAATGGTCTCCTGGGAGAAACCCAAGAACACGTTCAATATTTGAATATTTATGTGGTTAGGTAAATATTATTGGTCATTTATTCATGAATTTTCCCATTTGATAGTTCTACTTTTAGGACTAACCAAGAAGGGGTAATGTTATAATAGATGAAATCCTGTGATAATTCCTTCCATGTGTTAAAGACGTTTTTGACTTCCACACCAATTTATATCCAACTAGAGCCATGTGATAAGTACACAATTTATTCTCTCACTTATGGGATCATAATTTAAGCTTTGTTGATGCGTGGAGGATGAGTTATGGTTTATGGGACTCACTAGTTGAAACCACATGAATGGAACTACCCTATAATTGACCTCATGATAGAAGTAATGGTATATGATATGAAGTGTTTGTGACTGTATATGTTGGGTGGGATGTTTATGGTGTTTTCTAATCAAATAAACTTAAGTTATATCTTCTCATACATATATTTGAATCTCTGATAGTATAGATGTGTAGAATTTATGAATTCTTTTGTTTTTATCTATCATATATGTTGGGAAACGTAAATAGTGTGGTTGACAGCTTGAGTAGGAAAACTCAGACAATGATGGTTCACAAATCTAGAGTAGAGTTTAATATGCTGGATTTACTAACTGAGATGCATATAGTGTCTCAGGAGGGTCATGAAAAGATGACCCTGGTATTAGTTTTTTTGGATTATAGACTTTTGAGATATATCTAAGACATCTAGTATGAAGCTCTATGATTTTTGACCTTGATGGAAATCTATAAAGGTGGGGAGTCACCTTCTGATTAGATCATAGATGTGGATGATAACATCTATGTTAATAATTCGGTTGTTGTACCTATGAGCATGTAAGAGGAGCTCAGGTAATAATTTTCATGCCTTAAAGTGTGTAGTAAATCTTGGTGATACCAAAATATACCGAGAGTTACGATAATAGTTTTGGTGGCCTTGAATAAAAAATGAGATAGTGGGGTTTGTTAAATGATGCTATAACTATAAATAGTTAAAGGAATATCATAAATGAACTAGAGGCTTGTTATATCCATTTTCCATTCTATAATGGAAGTTGGAGGACATTATTATAGAAATTTTCATGGGTTTTCTAAACATGCTAATGATGAATGACTCTATTTGGGATATTTTTTATCATATAATGAATGTAGCGCATATGTTGAATATATGGGATACTTTCTCATTAGATCAGCTAGGAGCATTGTATGTTCAAGAGTCAGTCCATCTGCATGGGGTTCAATAGTCTATTGTTTCATGTCATGATTCGTACATTACTTTATGCTTCTAGTTGGTATTGAAGAGAGTTCTGGTAAACTTATATTATTGAGTAAGAATTTTGACCCATTGATATATGGGAAATCAGAGCATACTATAAAGGTTCTTTGGGATATGTTGTTAGCGTGTGTGGTTGACTTATAAGGATCATGAGAGAAGCATTTTCCTTAGTGAAGATTTCCTATAAAAATAGTCATTAGGAAACTATATAGTTGGAACCATATGAATGTCTTTATGGTTTTCCATGAAGATTTCCATTATGTTGGATGGTGGTTTGTGAGTCAGAGTTTTTGGGACCAAGTCTCATACAGGGGGTGTCGGAGAATGTTTAGTTTATTTATAAATGTATTTGTACGACTCAATATAGGTAGAATTCAGATTATTATTGAAGGAGATGAACCATAAAGTTTACATAGGGAGACAATTTATTTTTTTGGGTGGTACCTAGGTTCGTTAACCACAACATAAAGAGGCAGGGCAAGTTGGCTCCCAAGTTTGTAGAACCATTTTAGATTGTGGAGATAATTATGCCAACACCATTCTGGTTTGATTGTCCATAGAAATACAGTCTTATTCCTAATGATTTCAATGTAACACAACTACGACGGTATCACTTTGACCCTTCTCATCTGATTTATATCGATTATTTTGTTCATGAGGGAGATTCCTCCTTTGAGGGGAATCTGATTCATGGGTTACATCATGGTTAGAATGTGTTTTCATGAGTGACCATGTTGATAGTTTATATATTGTTGAAACATGGATGTGTTCATGAGGAAACATGTTAATTTAAAGCAGATATATTGGGTGAATGGCCTGATATCTTTGTTTCGGAATCGTAGGGGAGATTTGGAAAGCAACTCAAGGATGGGTTGTTATAAGGCTGGGGAGATTATATGATCCATATTTTTTCTATAGTTTACTCGGACATGGTTTTAGGTAATATTTTTTCCTTCAAGTGTGTAATTTTCTTGTCGGTTTTACATTGGTGATTTTTTGGGGAAATTTTGATAAAATTTATGAAATAGGGGAAGTGCATGTTTGGTGCCCGGTTAAGGAAAATAGTTCCCCCCAAAACATCAAACCATACAAACCAAGGTAGAGGTTATTAAAATGGTTTTTGAATAGTTTGGAAAACTATTCTTCATATTAAGAGTGAGGATGCCACCCTAAAATAATAGGCACATGTCTTGAACATAGTTTAGTGAAACCATACACCCCTACCTAGGATACCAGGCACAAAAAATTATTATGGATGAAAATTATTTTAAATTTTTTTTGTGCCCCCTAATTCACCCAAATTCACCCCCATTCAAACCTAGGCGGTCTTTCATGATTTTGGTGTTCTATGGATGAATTCTAAGCCCTACTGACCTATCTTCATCATTCTTCCTTGCTCAGATCAAAGATCTTATCCCCTCACTATTAGTGGATCATATCTCATTTATTTCATGTTCATCCTCATATAATCCCTATTTCTTTTGGTAGACATAATCTTTAGTTTTTTTATAGTTATATATCAATAATTGAAAAATCTAGATCTTGTATTTTGCATATATATTAAAATCTAGGATTTATTTATGTGTTAAATCGTTATTTAGAGTAATTGATCCGGATCCAGTCTATTTCCTTGTGTTATTCCTTTTTGTGGATTTTTGTTGGGAAATCATTCATCAATAAATCATGGTTTGTGGTCTAATTTCCAAATCTCGTAGTCGTGATTTGATTTTGTTTATGAATGTTTTTGAATTGCTAGAGTATTTTATATTTTGAAATACATAATTGAATTAATTAATGTGGTTAGTTAATTAATTTATAAAATTGTGAAATTGTAAGATTTATGGACTATTGAACAAGATAATTAATTGGAGAATTGATTGTGATATATTGTGATTTTTTATTTAATAATTAATTCTAGGAATTAATTATGAAAAAATTGAGAGGGTTAAATTGAGTAATTAAATGTTAAATAAGGATAATTAGTTGGTGAATTAATTATTAGTCTAATGATTTTTATTTTAGGATAATTAATTGTTATATTAATTATCAAATTGTAAAATTCTGATTACGAATGATTAATTGGTGAAATAATTATTGGATGTAAAAATTGGAAAAAATTTAATTGATTGATGAATTGATTAATGGTAATTGAGTTTTTTAGTTAACTATCAAATTAATTTACAGACATGGATTAATTAATTTATAAATTAATAAATGGAATTAGTGGTTGGTAATTTTGATAAAAGGATTACTATTTTTTAATCATGTTTATGAGATGGGGTATTAGACATAATGATATAAGCCCTGCAAAAAATGATATAAATAACTGCTTGAGATTTGGGGTGTTAGACATGGTGATCTACTCCAATGATGGATATGTACTATTGAGAAATAGAGTGCTAGACATGGTGTTCTAAACCAATGATAGATCAATCTACATTGTAGAGAATTAGGGGGTTATACATGGTGGTCTTCACCAAATATATATAATCTTTATTTATGTTTAGGGTGTTAGAAATGGAATTCTACACCAATGATTCATATGCGTGATTGATATTTATGGGGCTCGACATGGTGTTCTACACATATAATAAATATGTATGATTGAGATATGTGGTGTTCTACATGACATTATACACCAAAGATAAATATATATGCTTGAGAAATGAGATACTAGACATGGATTTATATACCAAAATCAATAACATTAGATAATATTTCCCAGTGGTTGTAATATTGAATTTAAAAATAAATTCTTAATGACATCCCTTTTTCTGAAATAAATTGTGAATTGAATATGTAACACAGTAGAAACCCAGTGTATGCTGGAGCATGTATTAAGGTATGGGGGTCCTTAAGAACCTGGTGGTCTAAAGGGTTATTTATGATTAATGTATAATCTAATAAGTACTCACTAATTCATGTTAATTATTTCATTATACAACTGCATACACTTTTTATTGAAGGGAATCATTTCAAATACTATTGGTGGTGGACTATTAAGTTGTACTCACACCCAACTCAGGGTTTCTGGTCAGTACCCAAATACATTTCATGAATGCATGAAAGGTTAAGGTCAAGGGACATGTGCTTGATAGATGATTCAGGATAGAGCATGGTTGATGGATCCAGACACATTTCAGAACCCGCTTAGGAGCTGTTAGTTACATTCATTTGAGTTGTATTTTAGAAACATGACACATATATTGGTACGACAAGTTTTTCTATTATCAATTGTATTTTTCATTCCTTGTATTTATTATTATGAGTCATTGGTATTGCCTATGTATATATATTCTTCATAAATTCTTTATTTATTTCCATTAGTGTATTACTCTAATTAAATATATTATAATCCCCTTATGATTGACTTATTAGACCCTCACAGCTAGTTGGCAGCCTCTGGTGCACGAGGAGGCACACTTGATGTCATGTGACTAATCAATTCAGTGCACTGATGTGGCACATGTGTTGTGATGCTACACTAAACACCAATAAAAAATTTTATTGTATTATGTTTTTATAGACAAAATGCTAAATCATGAGATGTGGATTAGAAAAAATTAGCATACTATATGTGCAATACATATTTGAGAAGCCTAATATATTTAATATTCTTTTCAAAATTAATATATTATTTTACAGACAATGTATATGTAACATGTAAACATATTTTTTACTCTAATATGAATTTAAATTTTAGGTTATGGTGCCTTGTTTATAGTGGTTCATAGATGAAGATTGCTTTGTGGGTGGGCCTACAGTTCGAGGTGTTATTTCTTTACCCACTTGTTTTCAGATTAGATCTTTCAAAATGGATATGTGTGGATGAATAATATTAAACTTAAATTCATGTTCCTAGAATTATATTTCTATAATGTTCTTTGATAATAACTCCCTTATTTCCCATAAATACCAAGTTAATGCTCATATAAATTATTATTAATTTGGGGAAGTTCTTATTTAGAGAAGAAGCTCTTATTCTACTCCATTTACGTTGTGTGAATAATGTTTTTCATTTGTTTATGGATAAAGTTATGTTCAAGGATCTATTCTATGATGTGTTTTTTAACATTAATTTCATTTCTAAATGGGGAAGTGTTAGGAAATTTACATTTCAGGTGAAGTGTAATGATAACTGGAAAAATAATTTAACACATATTCGAGCATCAATTTTCTAAACATCAAAAAATTAAACCAGTAGTATGAAACTTATATTATATTATATGCTATTATAATTTAATTATCATATGAAAAATTTGGAAATATTTTTTATGAATAATATTTAAAAAAAATGGATTCTCAATATGATGATAGAATAAGTTCACTGAGCCTCAAATTGTTGATAAAAAGTATATGACATATCATATATGATATGATATGATCATTTAATTATAAATGGAAAATTTTAGAAAAATGTTTTGAGAATACATAGTGAATAGTATTTTGATATGCTATAAGATGCTAGAAACATATCACTATTTATAATGAATATTGTCCAATAGTACACAAATTAACATATGTGTTATACTGTGATCATTTCATGATCATAAAAACAATTTAGAAAACTATTTAGAGAATACACATTTAATTGATCAGTGATGTTATATATGATGCAAGCATCAGTTATTTAAGAATCTTGAATATATAAAAATAGTACACAACTTATCATATATGCTGTGTTGGGATAATTTCATGACCATACAAAAAAGTTTACAAAATATTTTTAATAATACATAGTGAATAGAAAAGTGATGTGTTATATGATGGAAGAATTACTTCTCTTAGAATTATGAACCGTGACCAATAATATGTGACTTATCATTTGTACTATGTTATTATCATTTCATTATCATAAAAAATTAGAAATCATTTTTAATAATACATAGTGAATAGAAAATTAAAGATCTATATGATGCAAGCATCCGTTATCAAAGAATCAAGAAAGTAAAATGACAATACACCACATATTGTACATTCTATGTTATGATCATTTCATGATCATTATAACATTTCTGAGTACTTTTTGAATAAAATTCTGTTAATTGAAAACCAATTTTCAATATGATCTAAGAATCAGTACTTTAAGCCACAAATAAGTGGACCAAAAGTATGTGCCATGCCATACATGCTATGCTATTATAATTTAATATGTGAATGATCTATTTAGTGTACTATTTTAATTTTACATTGTGGAGAATATTATTGGATTTCCATGCAATAAAAATGATTGAATGATGTATTTGAGTTGTTTTTAAAAAGATATATTATTATGAGTTCTGAAGGATTCAATATTACATAATAATATATTAAAGAAAATTTGTACAAAACATTACCATATTTTTTGTGATGTGGACTTCATCCGAGGAAGGAAGAATAATTTCCCAAGAAGAAATTTTAGAATGATCTAGTCATCACTAGAGGTCCTATGTAGATGATATTAAATCCATAATATACTTTCAGGAGAAGACAATTAGTTCTGATCATTTATTAATATGGAATAAACTAGGTTATTTAAGTTCTATTGTAAATGAGTTTCAAGACCAATATGCTCACATCATGAAGATATAGATGATATTGATTATTGATACCACTATAAAAGATCTAGAAAATTCATGGAGGAATTATGATTTCAAGTGTTTCATGAGAAACAAAAATATAATAGAGATCATTCTATTTAAGCATCTTCAATATTGAGAAGTATGAAAATATAATTGTAGTGTCTAACCATTTCAAAAGAGGATCAAGGATGGGGTGTCTACCCAGTCATGTATAATAATAAGAGTAGATGGTTGGAGTTTCTAACCAATCGAGGTATAAGATTTGGTTAATGGGGTATATAAATATGATCCACTAGAAAATTGACTACTAGGTTGTGTAACCAGTTGCGGCCTTTTTCATTATAATCACCATATATTATAATGGAGAATATATGCTTGTAGAATTAACTTACATGGAAACGAGTAGGTCTTTATACCAGCCCTTGTGAATTCCTCATGTTGTTCTCCCATTGATTATTTGTTCATATGAAGTGAGATTATGATACATGACTAAGTGTGAACGAGAAACTAAAAATGATCAAGTGGATGAATTCGTTATTTCATTATTTTTAAAATTGTAAAATCGATTCACCCCTCCCACTCTCAGGGGCCATTCAAGGCAAAGGAAGTATAGACTCCAAAAATAAATTACAAAATTTAATGAAATTAATTCATGAATGAAGAGTAGTATTATTCATTTTATTCCATAGAGTTTCACCATTATTGATGATCATCTTATGGTAATTATTTATTCAACATGATGTTAGGAATCTATTAATAGTTCACTGGTAATAATTTATTATTTTTCATTTTTATGAGATATTTAAAAAATATTAATATATATTCATTACAGTACATGTTAATAAATAATATATAAAAAATTATTCAGATTATTATACACAAAGACCATGATTATAAGGAATTTTCGATTCGAATTCAATTATTTTGAGATTTATACTAAAATGGAAACCATGTAAATAATTTTTTCTTATTTATTTCAATATTCAAAAAATAATTTTAGTGAAAATAATATAATTTTTTTAATTTTATTTTATTTAAAATGGTCAATAAATATATTTCAACACTGGGAAATTTGGAAATAAATAAATTGATAATCCACCCTAAATAAAATGACATCGACATATATACCGTATTAAATTTCTTAACAATATTTTCTCATAGAATTAATATATGTATATATATATATCCATTGAAAACTTATAATAAGTAAAATACATTTCACATAGTAATTAATTAAAATTTGATAAATTGTAGGGGAATAAAATGATCATGTGTAGATAAATTATTTCCAAAACAACATAAGCAGGACGTAAAAGGTTGTTAAACTTTTCTTATATTGTTATAAAACTATCTTGAAGATCAATCAAACATGGAATTCACCCGATTGGAAAAATACCAAAAGGGAGTTCCTGATTACCATGGGGTGGAGATAATATCAAATACATCAAAACATATATTCGGAACAATTTTCCCAACTAGAAGTAGTAACTGACATGGAATATATGTGGAAAGAACAAAGATAAATTCATTAACTAGAAAAATTAAAGCTACAAGATAGATACAATAATGAAGATAAGAAAAAATCAATATACATGGTCCATGAATAAAACCTTAATTATATTTGACCATGACCACAACCCCACTATGCCATGATGGTAAACAATCCACCATATTAGAGCAAGATACCCAAGCACTACTAACCTTGAAACTAGATACCTCATTTCAACACCTTGAAATTTCTTGTATCATATAAAATAAGCTCTACACACACCTATATGTATATAATGGTTGTGTTAAAAATATTCCTAGTGGAATCCGAAAATGTCTTCCATAATATTTATTCATAAAATATTCCCAATATATTCCACATAATGAAAAAAATTCATATTTTAAAATTTTATAAAATTTAAAACACATCATGTAAATTTAATATTTCCATCATTTTATAAACTTTTCTAGATAAAAAATTTTCTTATAACATTTTATGGAAACCATTTTTCATATATTAATGAATTTATCATATATCCCTATTAATCATAATGAATAGTTTAATGTACACTTTGGATAATATAGGTCCCAAGATGGTAGGTTTCACATTAAAATTTTAGTCACATCTAGATTATACTAAGCTTATCCCCTCTCGCCTAGAAAAAGGAGTAGAAGAATACCTTGATGTTTGATTCCCCCTTTGATATCAAGTTGACCAATCCCAAACCATCCATCCAAATAAGAAAAAGAAATAAAAAAAGTTTTATTCCTCCTAAAAATAAAATCAGAAGTCCCAACACAAGACCCCTATATATATTTGTAAGGATCCCATGGATTGTTTATGTAATATCATTATATTGTAATTATCCTAATTGAAGATATATTTACAAATAAATATATCATCATCGAAACCATTTTTTTATAAAAAATCATATTTAAATAATAAGTTCCCTGAAATATTCCTCTCATTATCTCTTTTATAGGATAGAATCAATTCAAAATCATGAATTTTTTAATTCCTATATCAATCCGATATTTATTTATTAAAAAATTATAAAATTAGGAAGAATGAGTAGTTCATTAAAAAAACACTTTAAATTAAACCACCCATCCCAAACCTTAGTATTGTTAAAAATACAATATAATCTATATAGAAAAAGGAAGAATTGGGGTCTTAAAATACTGATGATAAACAGAATGAAGTATTCCATGAAATAAATATCTGATTTATTTATTTATAGAATAGTACAAATGAGAGAAAACACACAACTCTATTAATCCTCAAGAAAAAAAATAAAAAAAATAAAATCTATAAAAAGATTTATAATTTCAAAATGGATCTATAAGAAAAAAAAATGATTATATCGTAATCTATAGAACTCACATCAATAGCCCTGATCGATGGTTCCATTAGAGGATAGAACAATAGTTCTATAGGATCACCAAAAATTATAAATAATAGATACTAATCACTGATAGTCCATATCTAAAACTGAATGAATTATAAAAAGAACCAATTATAGGAAATGATTCTCCAAAATCACAAAAATTAGTTTCATAGGTTAAGGTAATATTTCATCTGAAGAATAATGAGGATGAATAAAGTTATGTTGATTCTAATGATAAATATTCAAAATTATTATTAATGATCGTATGTTGTAGATAAAAGTATTGAAAAATTATTCACCAAATATGTACCCCTTTCAATAAAAGTATACAATCCACACATTTTGGCACCATAATTAGAAAAAAAATGGGGCACAATCAATGTTGAATACTTCTGTTCTATGTTCCATCGATTTATGTTCTATAGATTTGGTATAATTGAGCACATTTTGGACTAATAATTTTCCTAAGCATGATCCCTCATTTAGAACTCTAAATCCATATAATGATGACATCTAGTCATATTGATAATATATTATTAACTTATTATTGAAAAATATATTTCTTGGAAAATTGTTTAGTCGTCACGTTTGGAATGTTTATTTTTAAATTAAATTATATCAATTCATTGAATTGAATTTTAAATATTTATTTAATATTTTTAATTAATATAATTAATACTGGTAAATTAGTTTAACTCAATATTTTTTCATAATTAATACTAAAAATAGTTTAGTTATTTTTACAACATTAATGGTAAAAATGGGTTCACTTGTTGTTGGTCTAATTAGATAGGGGTTAAAACATCCTAAAATATTGATTAAAAATAGTTCATTGGATTAATTTTTGAAATACACTGAAATCATATATAATAATTAATTTTGATACATTTTTAAAAAATGTGACTTTACAATAATTCTAATCATTAAAAAGATTAAAGTTTTCCACTCACCTCAATTATAGAAGGGATCCTCATCCACTAATTTATTCACTCATATTGAGCTATTTATCTCAAACAAACCCAAACAAAATTTCTCTCCATTACAACTAATCATTTTATATGGGATTATATATACTAATAAAAATGATCTTAGGATCCTTTGGAAGATATCAAATTCATATTTCTCTAAGAAAATGTAATCATTTTAACAAATCTCTTTATTTTTAAATTATTCCTTTACTACCATCAATAATTTAATCAAAATTAAAATATAATTTCAAAAAAAAATCACATATAATGAGATTTTTTATATTCATGTAATAATATTTATCCATGTCCTTCTCAATCAAATTTAAATAAAAACCATTTCTCATGTGTACAACAAATAACCACCTCATGAAGAGATGAAATTTTTTTCCATCACAGACTCACATGGAAATTCATAATGTAGGATACAATGAATATATATTATCATTATGATACAAATAATGATTCTATAATTCCAATATATTTTCTACTTCCTTTCCATTTCCCCAATAGTAAATTATTACATCACTTGTTTGTATGTGAGACCTACCATCGTCAGAAGTGATATTATTCATATTCCATTTATATCCTTAAATAATGTGTCCAAAAATACCTTATATTTAAATAAGATATTTATAAAATTAGTATTATTTTTATATTATTATTCTAGTAAATACTTTGAAGAAATATAACATCTATGGTGAAACATAAATGAGAAAAAAATGTTTTTAACACCTTAAAAAATAACAATTAATGATAATTGATGAATGGATATTTGATGTTATGGGTTGATCATATATGATATTATAATATCAAAACACCACATATTTTAATTAATAACATGTTTTATATCATTATACAAGAACTGAAATCAAGATTAATAATTTTGAAGTGTGAGGTAACTAATTTCATCTCAATTTCATCCCAATTGAGAAACAATTGGCATTATGAACCTATATACTTTTATATTGACTATATAATGACCCATTGATGTACTTAACAATAATTTATACTTATTAATCATGATTACTTTTTAAATTTCTTTTTTTATTCAAGGTTATATTATATAAACCTTCCAACATATGAATGAATATAATTTGCATTTTCATTTTGTGGTGGTTGGTTAGATTTTTATCAATGGAATATAATAATATATCCTTAATAAATTCCATAATTTTTTAGTGCGAATATTTAAAGGATTCAATTATTTTATTTAAAATCATCCTCTCTTGGGTACTTGAATAATTCTAGGATGTTTTTTGAAAGAAATTCTTGTTTTATATCTCTTTTATTTGGTTATATTTTTCATTGATGCCTATATTTCAAAAATTATGTTTTAATAATGACATATTTTTCCCATTGATATATTAAATAAATTATTTTTTGTTATTTAATTTTAAAATGGATTGGAATAAATATTATTAATTTTATATGAAAGGATCATTATATATATTCTCCATAAAAACAGAAAACTAATATTTTTTCCATAATGTATAATGGTTTAACTAGCTTTCCCACTACCAAAATTATTCTACGATGTTAACATTATTCTGAAATTATAATTTCATTTTAAAATGAAAAAAATAAAATTAATCAATATTTTAGTGTTTCATTTTTATTTTCTTTTATGATAAAAAATATATAAATTTATTACAAAAACTGTGTTTCTAATGAATTGATCTCTTATTAGCTTTTTGGAAATTATCTTTATCTTAATGTATTCACATTCATGTGATCATTATTTTTTGTAAGTTACAAATCCATTAACTAAATTTATTTATTTTTATCATTTATATTATTATATCCTATAATGTGTAGTGTTTCAATATATAATCTTTGAAATTAATGACAATTGATTGATTGTGGAAATCGTGATATTTTGTATCATTTAATTAATAATGATATTTTTATGATGAATATTGTATATAAAATGAATTAATAACTAAATACAAGAGTATTGAATTTGAAATGCAATTATGGGTGGTTCCTAGAATTACAATTCCCCTTGATTCATCGATGGGACTCATGAGGACAACAATTAGACCAAACTTATAAAAAAATTTGCTGTATACAATCTCTTTGATAAAAATTTATTATCACAAGGTTTTAATGGTAAATATATCATTATGTATGAGATCATGAAATGAAATATTATATATTTAATTTAATGAATATTTAGTTATTATAATCCATGAAATTGATTTATTGATATTATCCATGGATGAATTTTATTCTCATGATATTGATAGAATGGAATGTGTTATGAGTTATAAATATTAGTATACTTATTATTCACTATTTAAAAATGATAGTTTCCTCTGTATATAATCTTCACATAAAATATGAACTAACCATTATTTTCAATCCATTCTCAAAGATATGAAGAAAAAATATTTGAATTATTTTTAAGGATAAATATAATTTTGTTTTTTTGACGTTTAATATTTTATTTCCTATATAATAAAAGATGAATTATTATACATTTTCATCATGATTAAAAAATGAATGATCCTTGGTGATGTGATTCATTGAATATTTTCCCAACAAAATAATGTAGACACTGAAACTTGGTCACTGTAATTGTGTTTGATAAATCATGGGATTCTAGAAAATCATAATTTAGGGGGTGTACAATGATGTTTGAATGACACTTATCAAACACTAGCGTAGAATGTTTTTTATTAAAATTTATTTGATGTATTAGTTTTTGTTTTAATGGTGAATATTTTTCAATCCATTTTCCATTCTAACATAGATAAAATGATACCATATCTCATTTTTTCCACCAAGGTTTTTTTCACGAATCTATGTGAATTAAATTACACATTTACAATCTCTATAGAGGTCTACAAGTGTTCTCAAACTCTTATTAATGACCCAGGTTACTTTTTCATCCATAATAGTTGTGTATATAAATTAATGGTTGAAATAATCTTTTAATCCACCATGATAATATATGTAATACATTACTTCTTCCACTACAATACATTTTCTTCTGATAAGGAATTCCCCTCCACTAAATAATATTAAATCACTTTTTTGTAGGATAATGGAAATCTAAATCTTCATATAACTCATTATTATCCATTCTAAATATAATAAACTTATTCAACCCTTTAATATAAATCACAATTAATTTGACCAAAGTGATATGTTCTTACCTCAGAAAATAATGAATACGAATAATATAACTCCAATGATGTCTAGAATCATTGATATGAGATATGACAAATGTTGTGTAATTTTATATAATAATGTGTGATCGATACATCTTCCCCCTATATGTATATTCTGTTTGGATCTAAACACAACCAATATAGATATTAATTAACATAAATATATCTCAAACATATTAGTATATTCACATTTATATTAATCTTGACAGAAAATCAATTACAACCACATGAAGCTCATGCATAAAATTGTTCCCTGATGCTTGTAGGAACAACCACATGATTCATGGAATATATGATCTCATCCTTATCAATGATTCAATTTAATGTTATCTACCCAACATCAAATCTTTACCTCCTTGGAAAACACTCTATATCATCATACATCATTTCCCTGGTCTATCTGAACAGTGTAGGCTCCACTTAAAATGATATGAGTGTCATATTATCCTAACTGTCCTGAACTAAAACATGTATCCCACTTAGAAAGGACATCTCCTTCCACTCAATACTAGATTCCAAAGCTGCCTATGTCTAAGATTCCCTGATCAAAGAATCTACCAAGTTAGTCCCCTTTTTTATGTGAATATGATATTAAAAATCCATATGAATGCATATAATGAACCTATCATTATATCTTGAGATTCAAATATCAATGTGAAAATATATACATTAAGATCCTTTTATTGTTTTACAACATAAACATATCATCCAATAGATAATTCCACTAACACTTTAAATCCTAAACCACTATACAATACATTAGTTATTGAATATGGCAGTTTTTTTCATGTGGAATAAACTACCAAGACAGGTCCCCCACAACTCGATCTCCCTAGACCAAAAAGATCCAAGGCCGATCCCAAAAGATTCAGAAAATGTTTTATACTTCTTATTTGACTCTGGTAGGATCAAGATTTGTGATGATGTATACCACTTCATCAACAATTGGAAGTCATTTCTCATGCTTCTAACCATTCAAATTTTATCCCTTTTTATCCATCTTGAATGCGGTACTACCAATGGGGAATGTTCCTGAATGAATCTATGATAATATCCATATAACCCAAGAATTCTATAGATATAAAATTCCTTACACAGATACTTATAAGAAGAAACTTCAAAAATATTTTATGTGTACAAAAACACACCTTACTCTGAGATAATGTGGCCAAATAATTTTATTTGATCTATTTAAAATTGGCACATAAATAGCTTAGAATATAACTGATGTTATCTCAGTGTCCTTAGGATGATGTCTAGGTGTTGGGAATTATCATCATGCGTCATAGAGTACACCAAGAATTAATCCCTTAACACTACCATGAACTGATACATGTACGGATGAATACTATGTTTATCTAGGTCATAAACAAATTTGGTATGTTCTTCAAACCGAACAACATTATGAAGAACTCATATAGGACATACATACTTTTAAATAAAGTCCTTGATATATGAGATGTCCAAATCCTCAACTAATGACACCCAAATCACATTTTTCTCTTGGAAAACACACAATCCCTTCTAATATGTTCCAAGATATCATCTATACATGGGATAGGATTCCAGTTTTTCAGTTTCATCATGTTCATCTTTTCATAATCAACACATTATCATAGAGTCTCATCAATGTTCTTACGTAACAACACTAGAGAACCCCATGGGGACATAAATGGTCAAATAAATCCCTTACCAATATAATACTATCAAATAATCCTGAAAACTTTATAAACTCTTGGTTCCGTTATATATTTGGGAATGGAAACTTGTGTAGCCCTTGGCATGAGCTCAATTGTAAATTAAAATTCTCTCCATGTGGTAGTCCTCATAAATAATCCAGAAATGCATCCTAAAATTTGTTCACTGTGGGTAGAAAGACATCCCTTTGTACACCTCTTTCATTCATAAAGAAACTAGAAACCTGGGTGGTATGATCCCCTAGTCACTGTTGAATTGGCCATACACGACCATCCTGGATATCTAATTCCCCATGGTGAATATATTTGTCACCCTCAAGATGAATTAAAATAAATTCTCTTATAGTATCAATAAACGTGGGCTCAGTATGATGATAACCTTCCCATACAAATAATTAGTTGAAATACAGATATTTTAAGGATGTAATGATCACAAAAAAATTGATACTCCCCAACCTCGAGAGAATACCCCTTGCAAAAATAGATGTTTCTAGCCTATAATATGAATTGGGTATCTATGACAAACACCCAGTTCACAAACCCCACCACCTAGTTAAAAATAAATCACAAGTTGTGAAGAAATAAAGGAAATAGAGGAACCAATATCAAATAAGGAACTAAAAACTATAGAATCTATGAGAATATTACCTCTCACTCTCTATGTTCCAACCTGGTTATCCATAAGTATAAGATGAATGACATGTAATTGTCTTTCCCCTCATACCTTGGATGTATTATGATTCCCCTAAGTTGTACGACTCTGATGATATGCGTGCCATTTCCCATAATCTCTGGATCCACTTCCTCTTGTGCCACAACAAGTAGAAGTAGAAATGCAAGAGTGATAATGTATAAGAAGATCCCCTTATAACATTGTGGCTCAATATAGCTACTCCATCACCACCTATCTGTTTCAGGTTCAAATATAACCTTTATTAAGATTCCAACTTGATGCAGCCACGACACACTACAAGTGGTGTGGGGGAATGACTGTATAAAAATACCAACATACAACCATAGTGAAAGATCACTCATGTAAGATACTATGAAATTGGTCCATATTTTAGTGTACTCCTCTTTCAACTTCCCTAGAAAACATTTTCATAGAGACGGTTCCTATACTTAGGATTCATACCTCATGAAAATCTAGAGCGAAACACCTTCCTTTCACCACACGCCACCTTCTGGTTCCCAAATTCTATGAATCCCTAATCCACCACCTCAGAAAATTTCATTATCCAAAAAAGGTTTACATAGGTATTAATATCAGATTTATTTCAATCATGTAAAATTATCAACATAGTTTATAAATCCTGTGATAAGGGTGGAGCAATTCATTTAAAATCTATAAAGTTTCTATCATTTTCCATCATAAACATGCTCCACTTTGTCAACCTCATGAACTCTACCACCCTCTCATGGGTTACCATATCTAGATATAAGTTCTATAGGAACATCTTGAATAATTCATTCCATATAATACCCTTATAATATCTAGTAAATCATGAATATACCTTAGTTCTTAATTGATCCTTGTACTATATAAGCAGGCAACCCAACCCTCTTCCAATCATGAGTGTCCAAATGGTAAAGTATGGCCAAGATAAACCCAATCTTGATTTAATATTCCTCTTATCCACAATATTCTTTAAAATCCATATGGACCTATAAATAGAACTCGGGAGTAATCTCATACATTCTCTTTACAATCCGATTTTTGTCTCTCTCCTTAAATTGCGTGAAGCGTTGAAGTGGTTGTGAAACTGACTCATTCTTCCTCACCTGGAACTTCTAGTTCCTCAGGTTCCCCTACTATAAGACCATCTTCATCCATGTCCTCATGTCATATTCTCAACAAGCATAATCATGGAGGAATATCTCTTAGTTCCAAACACACATATTAGGACACATAACACCACATTATCACATTTTCATAAGTAGAAAATAAAACATATATAAAAAATAATTTCCCCAATTATTTCCACATATTAAAACCTAAGGCACACTCACTACTCTTAAACATCCTAAACCATTGACATGATTAATAAAGGGTCAACATATTATCATATTAATTTTTTGCATTTGTACTTCAATTTAGTCTCATCTTGAATTATTTTACCACGTTAAATTTCAAATTAGCCCCAATTATCAATTCAATTTAACATGTATGAAAAAACATTTCATGTTAAACTACTTGCCCAAACCCTTTTTCATGTGCATGCATAAAAATTATTCTGGTCACAATAATCATAAGTGCCTAGAATATTTCATTCTTCTTCAAATATAATACCTTTCTGGGCCAAGATTCAAATCATAGAAAATGTCAGAAATAAAAATTTCATCCCAATAAAATTACATCACCCTAGGTAAAATGACATCCAAATAACTCTACACACATAAATAATATTAATCCCACCATGGGTAATAGGTTTTTCTCCCGTACATGTGTTTGAAAATCCCATACATGAGCTCAAAACAAATATTTGACTCTACCAAGTAACCTATTGACCTTCCCAAAACAGTACAACTGGATAAAAGAAAAGAAATTTGGGCTCTGATACAACATTATGATGTCCCAACATGTTTCCATACACTGGTTCCCCATGCTAATGGGCCACATGACCTCAGGTGCACCTCCCCATATGACAGATGATGCTGACTACCAACGAGGGTCTTATATTAGTCATGGAAAAAGTATAACCTATATATCAGAGTAATTTCATTGAAAATATAAATAAGAAATAAAAAAAACATATACCCATATTCAAGACGATACTAGTATCACAAAATGACTATTACTAGAAACACAATATCAAAAAATGAACATTGAATTTTCCATGTCGATATGTGTTAGGAGAAAAAATGAAAAGACCAAATGTAATGAAAATGGAAACTCCAATGTTGGTATAGAACCACGACTGGTTCCCTCTTCCACGATCAATAAAAATTAATCCATCAGAATTAGGGTCATTTCCCTTATCCTATCCCAAAACCCTGACATATATTTAGGTACCGATCTGGCATCTCATGTAGGGTGTGAGCACAAATCAGTGGGCCACTAAAAAAATTTGTCTAAAAAAATATCCATTCAATGATAAGTGTGTGTAGTTTTATAAAAATGCATAAATGGAATAAAGTAAATTATTTTCACTTATTCAATTACTCTATATTTAACCATAGAACACCCAGGTTCTTGAGGACACCAGAACTATTAATTCCTTCATCGGCCCATGCTAGAGTCTAAATTTTCCCCAGGGGATATCATATACCTGAATCTCATTGATACCATTCACTATCACAATGAACATATTAATTCTACTATTACCATTAATCATTTCAATTTACACTATAATATTTTGATAGAGTAGACAATATACTACACACGATTTTCACATGTGAATGTCATTGCTACCATTCTTTATTTCAGATCACACTGGGATTTGGATGCAATAGACCATGTCTGTATGGTATAAAAGTGGCCCAGATTCCCTGATACGGTGTAAATTAGGTTTTGGATATTCTTTTCTAAATTCTACCTTCCCAAATAGATCTTTACCATTTTCTATAAGGGTCACTTTTTTCATTTAAATGTTAATGATGACCTTATTAATTCCTTGTTTATCATATAATGATTACTTGAATGTAATGTATGACTAAAATCAGAAGGACGTAATGACTTTTAATTGGTTCATCCTCACTGGGATACATCCAAGGAGCATACAATGACAATGTTACAATTATACCAAATTTATTAAGGCTCACTATCAATAATAATGGTTCAGGATACATCAATTCTATGTATAGGCTCAGTGCCTTTACAATTTTTAGGGTATGATCAGTACATTACTAAGGGTCACTCCCTATGTGTCATCCTCTATCTCCCTACTATTAGGAAGGATTTCCATGTTCTTCTTCATCCACTCACTTCTCTTGGAAAGGATCCACTCACAGCTTATGTACTTGTAGGTCCGTTAATTATCTCAAATGAACATCTCATCCTTAATTATAGATAAATAATTTGGTGAAGTTCTACACCCATCAACAATTGAATACCTCTTTACCATAATATTATTAGGCAACACCAATCTTTCATGAAGCCCATATTTATTCTTGTGTTTAGGTGTTATTCCCTGCACACAAACCTCTTCTTACCCACAACTTCCTTATTTCACAAAACTCTAATCATACATAAAACTCCAATCGGACGCACAACTTCATTGGCTTTTATGAAATTACCAATTTTACATGCAACTCCCTATGCACACAGTTCATACATGATCTGGAGCATGTATTCTCTCTATGTGTTGAGCTATAAAAAATTAGGCAGTCGCCTCTTATTTATAGGCATAACCGACCCTTGTGTGGATGATTAATGGCATCAAGAAAGATTCCCTATGACCACGAAAAATCCAATTTGGCATCACATTATCCATGCAAGACTCTTTTTTGTAACCTCATCTTTTGTGAATATTCTAGATATTTGGATCACTTCCTGCCTTTTCCATATTTTGATGTTCCAATACTAAAACATTCCTTGTGCACATGTTTCCAAACAACCTCTAATATTGCGCACAACTTCTTTTTCTAGAAACACATTTCTCTATTTTATTATTTTGAGGCCAAAAAATTAGGAAAACACTGGAAAATGGTGCCACTATGTATACGCTCTTATTGTGCCGCCTCCATATCGTCCATTCCATAATCATGGTTCTTTGTCAATGTAGGTTTTCAATAATAACCCTGGAACACCAATACTAACCATGGAAAACCTCTTTGTCAACAAAAAAAATACACCGAAAAATTATTCAATGTTACATTGAGAGATTTTTTCCAAATAACATCCCATACAAAAATTTCGCATGGGAATTCCATTATTACCATTCATAATTTCTTATCACACTATGGTGTTTTTATGCAGCAGACCATGTCCCAAAAAGATTATAATGTTAATTAAATCCCAGATTAATTATTCCAATTCACCAAATTCAACAAATTCACATATCCATCATTCCATTAACTAATTCAATATTTTATTAATAACATCACTTCCATAAATTAAATAAACAATTAATTAATCATTAGAAGTTTATTAATTAATTTAACAATTAATTAATCGATTCTCAATATCCATATCCATATATATAATTCAACAATATTTTATTTTAATTCACAATCAAAATATCCATAATTAATTCAAAAAAATTATTCCAATTCACAATATAAATATCCATATTTAATTCAACAATTAGATATTCATACTCGAAATCATAATATCCTAAAATTAATTTAATAACTAATTATTCATAACCAAAATCTCAATGTCCCATAATTAATTCAGCAATTTATTATAGATCTTCACAATCTCAACAATCAATAATTATTTAAATAATTAATTATTCATATTCAAAATCGTAATATACCATAATTAATTCAACAATTAATTTTTCAACTTCAATATTTAAATATCACATATTTAGTTGAACAATTACCTTTTCGTATCCTCAATCCAAGTATTCAAATAATTAACTCAATAACTAATTATTCCCCAAATCCCATATTTTCTGTATTTTGATAATAAATTGAAACAATAATTATCCAAATTCCATAATCCCTTAATTAACTAATTTACCAAATTAAGTATTTCATTTATTAAATTCTATTATTGAACAATCCCATATATTTTAAAATTAAATAAACATAATTGAAATCATGAATGTGGAATTTCAATAATAGACCACCTACCCCAATTCTTTAATGATGAAAATCACCAACAGATATCCCCAAATACAATGTAATCAATCAAGAACACAAAAAAACATGATATATATCTGAAACCAAAATCCATGATCATATGAATAATGATTTAATTATCCTTTACCTATATCTTCAACAAATATTAGATAAATTTACATCTTTTTTCATGATTAGGAGAGAGTGTGTGGTGTGAAAGGGAATAAATCACATACCCATAGAGGTTCATATCTTCAATATCCCCATCAATTCGCCAATAGTAGAGGTCAAAAAGGCATAGAATCTGTTTGGGAGACTCCAAATTTATGACAGAGAGGTAATGGATGGGATATGGTCAAATTGTAGTTAAAATGGGGGATAAAGAATATAAATTCATGCTAATAAAAAATATGCACATAATTTGATGGGAAAATGCGTATAATTTGTTAACCAATGCACCTTAATCATTCACCACATCTATATACGTGCATAGTTTCTCATTTTTGGGAGAACTTTTGTCAAACCATGTTACATCCATTAAAACCATCTCTATCCATGGTTTAATGGTTTGTTGTGCCAAGGTGTAAAGTTAAGGAAAACTATAAACCAATCATTCATTTCCTTCTTTCTTCCAAATTTCTCAAATTTTCCCCGAAACAGACCCTAAGGTAAAATGAAAATTAAATGTACTCAACACAAGGAAAAGGTGCACTTATAAATGAGCGTGATACATCTCCAGAAATGTTTGGGGTTTCACAATATCATTGACATTTTTGAGTTCTATAAAATTCTCTACCCTGGTAATATTCACATAATGATTTTCGTCAACAACATATCTCATGTGTTATATATTCATTTTAATGGAATCCTTTAAAAATTTTAAAAATCTTGTAGGGTTTTTATTCCATATATTCCCTTTTATAGTCTAAAAATACATCTCTCGTCACTAATAATTATAAAACCCATTTAATTTTTGGTGTCTAATTATTCTATGATAATTATATTAATGAATTAACCCTACACATCTTTTAAATAGATTTTTAATTTTATTATAATTTTCATAACCATGAAGAGTCTTATTAACTCAATTAAGTCAAATACTAATTAGTGTTCTTATAAATAAATACAATTAACTTATGGGCATCCATTTTTACTTTAGACTTTAAATATTTCATATCGCCTTCAATCATTATTTTATATGTTTTAGGAATATATTTTGATTAAATGATGTTATGATTTTATATATGCTTTAAAATACATCATTTTTTGAAATTTTATATTTTCTCTACATAAAAATTAATATAAAAAAACTAGGATTAAGTCATCATTGATTATTTATATGATGTTAGATTCACTAGAGAACATATATTTTTCCAATATATTACTATTTCATATGGGTTTTAAGGGAACATATTTTACCATATATATTTCATTCATTATCCACTTCCCATCTATTTTAGTTTTTTTAGTAAATGGTTAATTATATTTTGTGGTTTCTTAATTTTCCAACTCTTACATGTAATCATATTCTTATGTTGGACCTTAATGACCACAATAATTTAATTAAATATCATGTTTTTCTTGATGAAAATATTATAAAATTGAATTTTAATTTTTCATTTTCATGTGGTCTTCAATAGCATTAAAATAATACATCACTAAAAAAATTAAACCTCTTATTAAGGTATCTATAGGCATTACTTATTGCTTAGTTACCCATGAAGATTCCTTCATCAGTGGCATCACAAGATTTTATTTTCCACCAGTCGTTATTCTAAATGAAACACTTTATTCTAAAGAGAATAATTTTATTATATCTTATTCTCATTCCATTCCATATCACCCATGGAATTCACATCTATCATGGAATCTCAAAATTTTATTATTATATACATGTATCCAGGTCTATTGATTCATTCTTGAAATTATGATTGATCCCACAATCAAAATGAAATTTCATTAACATTTATAGGATCCTATTATACCCTTTTACTACACGTTTTTTATATATTATTATCATAGATGAAACCTCATATTTGATTACATTATTCATTTAAAGATATTCCACCATATAATACTTGTGCACTCTTCCATTGATTGATATCAAAATATTGGTAAACCCTCCAAAATATTTTTCTGATTCCCTCTAAAATCATTGTATACACTTCATATAATTATTCTTATAAAGAATGAACATGATATGACCAATTCATCTTTTATCATAAACAAATAATATAATATATCTTCACCTTATATTTTAAAAACAGTTATTAGACCTCAAATGTCCTTATAATTCAATCATTGTAACATTTATTTTAATTTCTTATTTAAATGGTATATTTTTCTCATAATATTCTACCTTATGAAACATCACATTTCATCAATTAATCATATCATAGATTTTTAATTTATGTTTTATCATTCAACTATATCAAACAATATAATATTTCAATATTTCTATGCCTGATCCCATAATATAAATAAATATTTTCCAATTCCATCTCATGGATTATCTTTTCTGTCATCATGGAATAAATTTTTATTAGTACTAATCAAATTGTTCCATGATTTAGATCCTCTCTATTAATAAAAAATCATATTTAATGTGACATAATTTCATATGTCACATAGTATAACTACATATAAAATATTTTGATAATATCCATATATATAAAAGAGCTTATATATTATTCAAATCAAAGTAACAAGCCTTATTGTTCCACTCATTTTGATATAAAAAATATGATTCATTGTAATACAAGACATTCCTATTAGATAAGGCCTTAACATGCTTTAATATGATTATATATATAGTCATGGGGGATATGGACACACTGTTTTTAATCTATGGTCTATTTTTCACCATTAAAGAAATTATTTCTATAGTATATTTCTATTTATTCCTTTTCATTTTCCATGGATTATCATTTTTTATTTTTCGTGTTATAATATCTGATAATTACCTTACTTACAAAAAAACATAATCATAATATCCATTTTCTAATGGGTTAAATATACTTCCCTAATGAATTTTTATTGTGGTCCTTTGATATGATCCCCTTGATCCCCAATTTTGAAAAAATTATTCCATCATTACATGAAATCCTCCTAATTATAAAAAAAATTACATAAATAATATAAATTATCATAATTTTTCATATATGTTATTGGATATACACTCATCTAACACTGTTGATTACCGGGTGCTTATCCATTCTTCTAAAATTTTGTATCAATACAATATGCCATTTTTTAACTAATTTTTCCACTAAATTATAACTATATCAAATGTAATTGTTTTTTTCGACCATCTATATTCATATACCTAAAAAATTAATAATTATGGGGTTGGGGAAAATCCATATATACACATAAAATTTTGTTTCTATCATTTCCATGCATGTCCCTAGAATTTGATCAATGTCCTGGTATTTGATTGGCCATTCAATATTGAAGTGTATTTTGAAAATTCTAGTTTTTATTACTCCACATTCATGTTGTCCCTGCCTTTCAGGATTCATCATGAATGAAAATTAATATTTTACAAATGTAACATTGTCATTGAAAAATAAGTGATTCATTGATACTGTAATTGTATCATTGTTCCATTTCATTTATTATATCTTCATTGAACCTTAAAATCTATAGATTCTTCTTGTATGAAATTATTTTTATAAAAAATAGTCTTTATGTCGAAAAATTAAAACAACTTGGTCTTGGGATTTAACTTTATTTTCTTACTCTATGATATAAGAATTGAGGTGATCAATAAACATAGTATTTTTATAAATTTCATTTAGAATAAAATCCCATCTAGAATGATTCTTATGAAAATCAATATTCATCTTGAACAAACAATAACAATGTGATTTTGGAGTTGAGTTGTGATAGTCCACCAATAAGGGATTATTGTGGGATTTCCCAATGATGGGGTTGAATCAGTTTAAATAATGAACTTATTTAATTATTATTTTTTTCATTTATGCTCACTAAACTATATGGATCCAAACCTCTTAACCATATGGATTACATAACATGATATTTTCTAAAAAAATTACCACCTAAATTATTCACCTAGATGATCATTATTTCCATATATTAGTTATGTCTATTTAGTATACTTTTTTTGAGAATACATATAGTAAATTGAGACTTGAGAATTTACATGAATCATCCTCAATATTCCATAGTACGAATAATTCATTGTAATTTTTTTTATATAAAATACATAAAAATCATACTATCCATTATTTGGGCCACACTCTCTTACACAATTTTAGGTAAAATATATTGTTCTACAAGAATCTATCCCTCAAAGTTTCCCTCAAATGTACACTTCTTATTTATAGGATTGCATTTACATTATTTATAGAAATTTCTGACCCATCTCCAGTTTCTCATACGTGGATCTCATTTAAAGGATTATGTATATGATTTATTATAGTCCTCATAAGACCCATATTCATGAATTTTCACTATCTCCATGAATATTTTCTTACTTTTATAGAGAATTTATTGAATTTAACATTCACTAAAAAATAATTATGAATTGTTCTCTATAGCAGGATCTTCAATGGATTCCATGATTTTCCTACCTCTCTCCAAGAACTCCTTTCCTCGACTTTGATTACAGATTTTCATTCGGCATAAGACTCTTTATATCTTATCTATATTAATTGTTAAATTAATTCATCATATAAAATTCATGATCAATTTAAAATGTGTGAGACACTTGTTGGAATATTTATAGTCTATTCAGATCACCCATAACACATCACAATATTTCCATGTTGTCCCTAATTATATTCCACATAAATAACATCTTCATGCTTTATAACACTCTACATTATAATAATAATTAAATAAAAATTTATTCACATGAGTGATGTGGAATCCACCATCACATCATGCTAGTATAATGGTTCAAAATTTAGAAATATTATGATGGAATAATTGGAGGACTCTCATAAATCAATAAAAAGAATTATATATAATTATTTATATCAACAATAAAAAATCACCTCACTATGTTGTGGGGGAATGCCCTTGGTTTTTTTACTCAATATTATATGTATAATATTTTTTCACTACTTAATTCTCCATTTTTCATAACTAATTCATTATTTCAATATGAGCATTACAACATCTTGGTGAAAAAATTATTCCTGTCTAAAGACTAACTTATTAGTAACTATGAAATAGTCATCTTTTGTAGTTCATTTGTTCTTGAATCCCAACATGACTACTACGCACACCATTAATCACCTCCTTGAAAAGAATTGACTTCCTCATGTTTCATAATGATCCTCTAGGATCACTACACCTTTATATACGTTGTGTTTTATCCAATGTGATGCATATTCAACTGTATTTCAGCATCATATTTCCTCGCTTAAAATATTTCCATAACCATAGTATCTTTATTAATATTTTAAACAAATTATTGGTAATTTCACCAGGGGGACCAATATAATGTTTTTTTATTCTGGTCCCCCATTTTTTCATTCCATTTTCACCACATCATGTTTTGTAGCATTTTTCACTCAAAAAATTATTTTCAATATGTTCCAAGGCTACTGACTTGGAATTCTCTTATTTGGATAAATCTCTTAACCAGTGTCCCAACTATCATCTATTATATTCACTTATGAATTTCCATTGGACATCCTTCCATTTTTGTGAATAATGTATCCAACATGACAAAATTCAATATTTATTGTCAAATAATTCAATAATAAAGAAATAAAGCTCATTAGTAACAATAATACATGTATAACCATAATCATAATAATAATCATAAAGGATAAAATATTTATTAGGAACATTGTCTCAAAAAATAATGAATATTACATTCAGCTATCTAACATTATGGATTTCATACAGTAATGATTTCTTTATAAAACCATAAATTTTATTTTCCCTGCTTCTGTTTATATCTAGACACTCATGATCAACATCATGTTTGACCTTAAGGCTGAACAAACCTTCCAGTATATCTTCTTACTTTGTGTAGAGTTTGTATTTTTTAATATTTTCAGTCACAGAATTCATTGAATTTGAAATGAATTTGATGTTATCTTCTTCATAGAATCTCTCATCATCATCCTCTTCATTACATACTACTCTCTTCCTTGTGGACCTCTATAATGATGGCCCTCAAAGATTTTATTTTTCTTGTGATATAAAATTTTCAATTTTATCATTGATTTTATTCCAATTAAATATCTCTATAAATAATACATGGATATATAGTTTCAATATTACTAACCTATCAAAAGTTAAGGCATGATAATTATAGTTTTACAATAAAACATATATGGCCTAACGTGAAATTTAATTACAAAATATTGAGAAACACATTACTAATTTATTCATAATCATTTAAGATATAATGAATCTCAATATTCTCAATGAATTTAAATTTTATTTCTTTTAATTAAGGATAAAAAGTATATTTCATTTCATTCAAATTCTATAGAAGTGAACTATTCTATGAAAATCAACTTGAGATAAATCAGAATTATTTCTTTCTTTTTGGGAAAAAACTAGTGTATTACATAGGTTTAAATTCTTTAATGATAATTGTCATTATTTAAATATATTTTGTAACATAAAAAATAAAAAAATTGATTTAAAAACATTAATTGGTTTATTGGTGAAACCATCTATATTTTAGCCTCGTTTTACCTTCATAATAGTCGGTTCGTTATTTCCCAAATTAAATTTTCAATAAAACACCACATTACAATAATATATTACTTATTTATTACTTATTTAATTGATCATTTTAAACCATATTATAATAAATTATTATTTTTTCTATTCAATTTATTCATTCCCAACTATAAATATCATATAGTTTTATTCCTTTGATCATTATATGGAAAGTTTATTGAGAGGACACTAGTTTGATCTCAATTAATTGTTTTGATACTAATAATTTCACCGATAAAATACTGGAAAAAATTTTCCATTGACTATGTGACTTGTATAAAAAAATAATAATTTTCATTATTCACCAAAATAAACCTCATATATTTGACACCACTTGTTGAAAAAAATTTAAAATCACTATATATGGGGTTTTGAACTTGGATAAAAAAATTTACTCATCTTAAAATTGATTATAACATTATTTTAGGAAGAACCCTCCAATCCTACCAAACTAATTTAAAAAAACCACAATAAAAAAATATAGAATTTTATTAAAAAAAATGGTGGTTTATCTTTCCTTTCTACTATAGTCCACTTTAAGTACCATATGCTGACATTATGTCATTATAACAGGGGATATAACTACTTGATGTAGATGATTATAGGTTCGTGATGGAATCAATATCAATATAATGGTCACTCACTCTTTATCTATATCCACTAACTTATTATTGGAAGAGATACTAGAATTTTACAACACAATGATCACTCCTAAATAAATTTCATACTAAATGAACAACATCAAATAAATATGGGTTTTAATTGTATTCATTTGTAATCCTACATAAATATTGTTGTCAATTTTTTTGGAAACAACAGTTCCTCACTTCACTTCTTATTTACATATCAATTTTACACCACCTTTTTAAAATCTATATGTAGCTATTCTACATACTATGTTTTCATATCTACCCCTCCACCAATATCACTAATATATAAATTTTCTATCATGATAATGTTTAAAAATGATATCAAATGATTAGATTCTAGAAATGTCCCCAAGGTTCATTAATTAACCCTCAAAACATCATATTATAATTTCTATATTGATATACTTTTTGTATGTGAAAATATAATGGAAGGTAATGGATTTTAATATGGTTACAATCATTATTTTGTTGTGATCATTAACTAAAATCAACATTGAAAACCGAATATAATTGTTATGATTTAATATATAAAGTTCTAGATAAATTATATCAACCACGACAAGAAATAACCAATATTCCTAGGGTCTTCATCGCACCATGTATTTCACATCATTAATTCAATGCCTTATATCATTATAGAGAGACAAACACATTGTTTCATATCCTTATCAATCACCAGAATATAGATATGCAGCATCTTTTCATATCCTACCCATTAGGGAATGTTAAATTTCCCACAATATTATCTTTGAATGATTTTTAATAATGTAATAGAAGAATTATAGCATGATGTTTTATATTATGTCACTCTATCCATGTATTAACTAGTGGTGCATTTAAATTTCAAAATCTCTTCCATGTATCATTAATATGTAATTTATGGTATTACTCTATCCATAGTTTCATTTCATGAAATAACATCTTCCAACATACCATTACACATCCTCATATATAGTAATACTACCTCCACTGTATTATCAATAAATATTCCATTTTTAGGGTACATATAAATTATATCAACTGGAATACAACTCTTTATCACCGGTATAAATATTTTTGCAACAAATTTCTAATTACAAATTACGTTTTCTAGTGTCTAAATATGTACTAAAATTTTTCAACTATTCTCCCATTATTCGATAAATATCCAATATCACGAACCTTATAACAAAATCATGAGATAATTAAGATGTGATAGTGGAAACACATGGAATAATCATTAATGAGGAATCATTTAAGAAATAATATCTAAGGGATAACAAAATTTTATAAATTAAAAAATTTGGAACAAGTAAATGAATTACTTTTTTGTGTTTTTTATTGATTTTAATTCCTTGTGAATCAATTCTTCTTTATAAATAGGTTTTATGTTTTACACAAGAGATTCATTATCACTCTAATAAAATTAATTAGACTCCCACTCTTTCTTAATATATAATTCAATAACCAAATAGACTATAATTGTGACTGTGAAATTTAAAACCCCAATATTTTATTATATAATTCTATTATATATATATATATATTCGTTTTTACACCTACAAACACATGAAAACCCAATGGTAAATGAATCACGATATACTGTATAAATGTTGTTAAATAAATATTACCATTAAGAATATGTATATAGTTTAAAGGTTATGAATTAGTATAAGAATATTATGATATATATATATATATATACAGTTTCTCCTTAATATAACATTTAATAACTCTTTTATATACTATCAAACGGTTTTAAAGAAATATAAAAACAGTTTTGGGGAAATATATGTTTTTTAAAAAATTGTTTTCATGTTTTTGTGTATTTTTATCTTAATAAAATAAATTAATAACAACTAATAAATTATTCTAATGAAATCAATATAGAATATATCAACTATAATTAATTTGAATCCATTTAATTATATTTATATAGAAGATAATGGGATCATATTAAATGTATGTTTCAAAAATACATTTTAAAAAAAGATATATTTAATTATAATACATGTGTGGGTATTTAAATGAAGTAATTTAAAATTTTCAATTTATTAGGGATTTATATTTAGGTTTAAAATAGATCCAGTTTTTTAACACAATTTTATTAAATTTATTGTAATCATATTTTTACATGATTTAGTATGAAATAATATTTATGATAAAAAAAGTATGTTTCTAAAAAATTCTTTTCATTTTGTGGACTAATATTAAAATAAATATATTCTAATTGATCATGTTGAATCTAAAAATGTTTATTTTATATTTTAATCCACTTTTTTTAACTTCCATATATGTCTATTTCATTTTATATTATAGTGAATATTTACTATGGATAAATATTATCCCATATGTATTTGGTGAAACGACCTAATTAATGTTATTTTTATGATATATGGTCTCAAAATCAATCGAAATAATGAATTAAATCACATTTAATTATCTATTTAGACCATAATAATAAGTATTTTAAAAAAATTTATTCCATTGGAGTTTTATTAAGAACTTGATATTATTTTATGCTAAGAAATATTTCAAATTGTCAATTACATTATTTTTATAACACTAATATTTTATCATTTGGATAAAAAGAAAATATTGAGGATTCCAAATTTTTATTTAAAATGACAGAAATTTATTTTTATTATATGAATTATTTATTCGTTTTAGATATATTATATTTACCTTAAACACATATGAAATGATGATGCACCACTTGTGAATGCTGTAGGATGTCATGTAAAAGAATTTATAAACATTCAATGTAATAATTTATTAATAATTTATGGTCTAAAATGATATTATTATTTAATTATAGTTTATATTTTATAGTAAAATATTCTATATTTTAATTTCAAAATTATCATTATGTAATTTAAATTATCATATTTGAATATACTGAAAAATGAATTTAAGAGTGATTTGATGTTATGAAATTATGTTTTAAATCATTATTACATTTATAGATACTATAATGATTCAAATGGATGTGTATTTTTTAAAAACAATTAATGAATATGTCTCATATATTCAATATATAAATTTTATAATAACTTCCTAATACCTTAAAGATTAAATAATCTATTTCATTGGTTATGTTTAAAAATGAATAACATGGGGATTAAAAGATGTTAGGTTTTAAATTAAACTTACACCTAAATAATGATTATTTTTTGATTTTATATGGACCATATACACCTAATATTATAATATATATATCATTTGAACTATTTTATGTTTTGGAATGAAATATTATGTGTTAATGTCTCATGTATTTAAGTGTATTCCATACACCTCAACAATAAATGGTCACCAAACATCATCCTATATTCACATATTTTGTGAAATTTTAACTCCAGCGATACCTAATAAAATACCTTCCTAAATTCAATAATCATTTCATATAATCCTCGTACTCACTATAATATCATCTTTGAAAGCATTAGGTTGTAATCTAATTGATTATTTTCCAAAGTAGTGGTATAACTTTTAACTTAGTGTTTCTAGTCCTATAACAATATCCAGCTTCATAAAATCATCTATAATGTTGTTGATACTATAAAATAAATATACTATATATGTATATAAATATTATTACTTTTATTTAAATAACTATTTTCATATTTTTTCAATCCTAATGCAAAATGAAATAATTTCCCATCTGTACCTGAATAATGTTATCTCCACATAGGGATGATATTAATTTCCTCCACCGTATTTTCATGGTTAGTTATAATGATTGATTTAATATTTATATATTGAATTAATTATGTAATTAATACATAATAATCATGATATTTTATCTACATTTTTAACTTTATATCATTTGAGAAACACAATTTCATTTGTGTGTACATGTGTATTACCTCCACCTCAATGTGATGTGGATTGTTTTTAATTTATGATTTACAAGTCTTGTATTAATAATAAATTTAATGAATGTATATGATATTTATTATATAATAATTATTCTTGACACGTTAATTATTTCTTACCATTTCCTATTTATATCCACTATAATGTGGAATAATCACTTTGTTGTGAGTATGATATACCATATTCATTAAGTTATATAATTTATTTCTCATCACCACCTTATATTTATGATTATTAATGTTTACATAATAAATAAATATTATAATTTTCCAATTATTTTGAATCAAAAAATTTTGAAATCAAAGCCATGGTTCAATTACTAGAAACACAGAACCATATCATTCATCAAAATGGGGATTTATTCACCAAAATAATGACTTTAATGAAGATTATTAAAAAATTTATAAATATGAATTTTATATATAATTATATATACTAATATATATGTGGTTCTATAATTTATAAATAATAAATATTTTACTATTATAAAATAGTTTTAATGTTTATGGGGGAATATTGAACTCTATGTAAGTGTCTTTTATCTCATTTTTTTCCACCATATAGGCAACATATACACCATTTGTTTATTTTTGTATGGTTTACATAATTAATATCATTGAATTTTAAAATTTCTTTTCTAGAAATTAGACTAACATAAAAACACATATATGTTTCTCTCTTTTTGATTATTTGATAATTTTACTACCAAAATAGTAACTGGTTATGATATTACCTCATTTATTTTCATGATTTTATATGTTAATTTTACATTAAGGGAAATTAAAGGAGACCACATTTCCATCTTAGTTGAAAAAATATTCCATGTCTTTATTTATATAAAATTCCTTAAAAGTTTTCTTTTTTCTAATAAAAATATTGTTCATATTCAATTTTAAAAAAATATTCAATGTTTTTTAAAATGAATTTTTTTAATCTACAATGAACTTGACATTTAAAGATTATTTTAAAAGGGGTAAATGAAATCATTGTTTTAAAATTTATCAGATAACAATATTTTCACACCATCATGTCTATGATTTTATTTAATACTTACATTTTATACATCTATTATTATATGAAAAAAAAATTCTTTTTTCAATTTCCTAGTAATTTTTTTATTTAGATGATACGATGTGAAGAGGTTAATTTCTCTATTTTTATTAAAAAAATTAACTTCTACAATAAATGTATTTTTTATCTTTCTCAATTCCCATTAATTATTTTTATTATTCAGAAAGGATAATATTGTATGAACCATTCCAATTTCATTATCTAGATTGGTTTTGATGATGACTTTTTAAGTATGAGTCTAAGAAAATTGTATATTTCCCATTGGATAATTATTTTAGTATGAAATCATTATGAAATATAACTCAATAAAAAAAGTTATTATAAAAGGAAATGATTAATTTTTCAAAATATTGTGGAACACATTTATACGGTATTAATCTTTCGTTATGTCAGAAAATAATTTTTGAGGCCTCACATTCAGTGGGAAATGGTTGATAACTTATAAAATAAAAAGAACTAAAATGGGGGTGAACCCAGTTCAGTGAGTGACTATACCCACTATAACAGTCCAGGGAGTACTATTTGACTTCGGAAATGGTGTAATAATGAGTGAACCCAATCCAATATAGAAATTTTTCTCCCACTTTATTCATAGAAGTAGTCCCTAACTAATGAATTTATTTTCTATGTTTATAATTTTGAAAAAAAATCATATTACGTGATATTATGCATGTGATGTCTTCTCAAGGATTATGATTAATCATTATTGATTCCTCACTCTTTTAATTAAATCCTTTTAAAGTGCTGAAGATTTATTCCATGACTTATTAATTATGATCTATGATTTATTGGATTTTAATTCATATTTTAAGATCATTACATCACATCCTTATTCATATCGCCCATGTTTACCAACAAAAAGCATCTCCGCTCCCCCATTGTTATGTTTCAATTTTCGCTAGGATATGATGAATTATATTATGTAATGTTGTTCAATAATTATATATTTTTAGTATAATTATTTAGGGTATTTTTAAGTGTTCCTTTGGAATAATAAAATCTTTCTGTAATGGGAAATATTCCCATTTTAGTTGAAATACATTGTTTTTTTCATTATGTTTTTCCAAAAAATCAATTTAACAAGAATCATAAATTTTTATGAGTCTATATCTAACTCATTTTATTATATAATTTAACACCATGTGATTTCATTAAATATTTTTTCAAAAGAAAATAAATTTCATAGATAGATTTTCTTACATGAAACGTATTTTCATAACAAAAGGAGACATAAAATTTAAATCTAATTTTTTTAATATGATAGTTATCACCTAGAAGTTTGATTGGTGGTTATGATGAGGATTGTATAACATATTAATATATGTGTTCTATATATATATATATAATTATTTGGTTACTATTTAATAATAAATAAAAATAAATACTTTTTTATAATAAAAATTATATTTTGATGAAAAACTATTTTCTTGCCAAAAAAACATGTTTTCTCTAAATAAATTTAAAAAATAATTCATGTTGGATTATATTTATAAAATTTATACATAATATATTAATTCAATTTTTAATAATCCAACTTATGTGTTTTCTATGTATGAGATAAAAATATGTCCAATTTTACACTAAAAATGTATTTTTTCTAAATAGATGATTTTTCTCTATCTTGAAAACATAAAAATTAATTATTATTTTCAAATTTTAGAAAAATTATTTTAAAAAAATAAATTTATTTTTGAAATCAAAATTCCAAAATTTTCTAACAGTGTATTTACAAATTTTTTGTTTGAAAATATATTCTTCTCAGTTAATAATGATAAAGACACATTTATATTAAAACAATTATTCTCATTCAATGAATTATATGAAATTATTTAATTTAATGTGGGTTTTAACGTAAAATTCATTCAATTATTTTTCAATTAATTCAATATATATAATAGGATAACATTTTATGTATAATTTTTATATAAATAATTTTTATACTTTTAAAACAATTTTTTCATCACATATCCATGCTAAATAATAAATAAAAATATTCACATTAAATGAATGGAATTTTAAAAATTTAATGATAATTAAAATCCGATATATTTATATTATCTAATACATTCACCAAATTTTTTTAGCATAATGAACTTTGAAAACTGTTAAAATAATATAACACTATAAAGGTTATAACTAGTTTACCAAGGGTTAAAATAAAATTATAAGTATTAACCTGACCATGAAACCTATCCAAACCCCATTTTATAGAAATATTTTGAATTTATGTCTTGTAGTCTTGATAATGGTCAATTTGGGATCCTTTTATCTTGTGTAAAACATGTGTACAACATTTTATTTTAAACAATTACAAGTGTGCACTAAACTCACTTATAAAAGGGCATTCCTTATCCTCTCCATTTAATACATCAAATACTATGTGGTTCAGACATTATATTCTGTAATATGTTCCACATATCCATCTCCACATCCTATATTCTCTGTTTAGATAATAAATAAAATCTATGAATGCTTAGGTTAAACCAAAAGATGTTTCTCGAATAAGAGGTATGTTTTTAACAATGGGTTTATATTTAAACCCTTCTCCTAGATCCGTAGAAAATCATTAAAAATGATGCAATGATAAGTTAATTATCTACCATTTATATATTTTATACTATAAATGATATAAACTATATTTAACTCCTCTTATATCAAATGGGATATGTAGTCATCATTTGCGTGTATTGTGGACTGCAACCATATTAACTGATGTTATTCATTTTCCATCACCACCTCAAACTACTAGATATAAGTTTTTTATTTTATTATTATAACTTATATTATGGGTAAAATATTATCCCTATAATTTTAAAACAACAAAACATTTTCACCTCCCAACCTAATGGAAAACAATATCTTCTCTCATGTGTATGATGGAATACAACCACCCAAACTGATGTGACGTGTTTTCCATTTATATATTAATTTTATGGTAATAAAGATATCTTAAAAAATATATATATATTATATATGTATCATAATAAGACATAATTAATTAGGATATCATATTTTCATTCTTACATTCCATTTTGGGGGCATAGGACAACATCGTTTGAGAGTACAAAGGGCTACCATCTCATGATGTAATGGAATTCATTTTTCACAAACAATTTTTTGTGTTAATAATAATGATAAATTTAATTACTATGTTTCATAAATTAGAAATACTATTTATTCTTTATTGATAATATATTTCTTACCTTACATTAATTGCATTCATCAGAAAATGTAAAAAAATGTTCTTTCATGCTTACATTCAACTGTCTCCATGAAGTATGTATTTCATTTTCTAACTCTAATTATTATTGAGTATTCTATATATATATATATAATAAACATATAATATATTTTTTAATTTTTACATTACATATATTATATGACCATTATAAATTTCAAAAGACCAAAAATACCATGTCAAATAAAACATGGAAAGAAAAGTAGTTATTACCAGAAAAATGATTTTTACAATGAAATATTAATAAATGTGTAACATTATATCAAAATAAAATCATATTTAAAATTATATAAAAATTTATGGTTCTGAACTATATTTCTAATAAACATATATTTATTTTATTGGAGGTTCAAATGCATGTAAAGGAAGTTGAAACATAAGGTAAGGGATTTATGTCTCACTTTTACTTTCTATGATACAAATGTATTTTTGATCACATGCCTCCTTAATGTTGTGTATATACAGTACATGAATGTATTTTCTGATTATTATCATGAAATTATTATTATTTACATATCCATTTGATTACCTCTCTTTCATGGGGTTTGGGCTTCAAAGACACCAATGTGGTAAGGTTTTTTTTATCAATTTTACTTCTTTGACACATAAGTTACGTTATGCACCTATTTAATTTTATTATTTTTATATATATTCCCATTGAAATCTAATATATTGAATTATTTTATTCTCATGATATTTGATGTATCATTTGATTTTATTTTATTAGGGTATTATGCTTCAATGTTACCATATTGGTATGGGTTTTATGATACAATCTCAATATTTATCGATATTGTATAAGTTTATTCTTAGAATGATGAAATCATATAATTAATCATTCCTGAAATTTATGAAATTAATTATCAAATGTTGAAGTCATGTAAATTCATGTTTTCCATTAATTTTCTTCTATTTATATACTCAATAGTTTATAATGTTGTTTTTAATAAAATCCAATTTTATTTCTCTCTTCGGACAAAAATGATTTTTCATCCATATCCATGTATTCAAAAAAAATATTTTCAAAAGCACACTACATTGTAAAAATTCATTTTTACCCTTGTTTTACTTTTAATAAAATTGAACAAAATAGTATTCTTTTTATTTTATCAATGATATTCTTTTTAATTTTACCATAAATGTGAAAGGAATCATTTTTTTATAGTGTATAGAATATAAATATTTTTAAATTGAAAAGACAAACCAATATTTTAAATAATAATTTATAAAATTCAACATTAATTTTAACGAAAATAGATTTCCAGAATATCTTATGAAATTTTTGTGATTTTCAAAATGGAGGGTACATATTCTGAAGAATTATATAAATTATTGTAAATATTCTTTTATATTTTTTGAAGGTTATTTAAAAATAAAGGGATTTTAAAATTTTTATGATTTATTTTTTTCAAAGTGAAAAGGGCAATTACATCAAGAAACATTTTACTTGAAATTTATATAATCCTTTACAGTTTTTTAAGGTTTTTTCACTTAAATTGTCTTTTTGAATTCCATACATTATAAAACTAAATTTTCAATGTGAAAAGAATATTTTCCTCAAGAAATTATCTATGTGGTCTTTCAAAATCAATTAAAATATATGATTATATCCTTTGATGTTAAATATTCTTCACTTAGTATATGATCTAGGAGAACTATTCTTATTCATTCCATTAATGTGTTTTGTTTAAAATGAAAATATGTTTATAAAAACAAATTAATTTTTATGTGAGTTATGTTCTGATGAAATTACTATGAAACCCCATTAATTTCTACAGTTATTTCTATAATGAAATTTTTTATGATACCCATTTATTCCATAGGTTATAATAATGTGAATATTTTATGATCTTATGCCAGCCATAAATATGATTTTCATTGCTTTATTTGTGGGACCAATATCTATATCCAATGTATTGTGTAAAGATTTATATCTCATGAGATAAAAATGGGAATCATGTTTAATGGGAGGATCCACTATGTGATGTAGGTTATTCCTAATCAACTATGGGAAACAAGGTCGTATTAATCCTGAATATGAAATTGGTGAATATTCATGATCCACTATGTTGATGGTATTTGTAGTTATACTTGATATATGAAATGGTTTTCTATATTAATTATGGTGGCACAATCTTATGACATTATATTGTGAATCATGATTGATTTATGACTATTTCCCACTCTTAAGGGCCATGTGTTCAAAAATGATAATGTTTTACTCAATGAATAATGTTTATGATCTATGAATACATTTTTATGAACTTCATAAGATGTTTTAAGGGTCACATACCACTATTTTTATAATGTTTATTCCAATGATCAAAGATTGAAATCCTCTATTTTATAATTACTCAACATATTAGCGCACCCTTTCATATGTTTCCCTTAATATGTTATGATGAATGGTTTACGTAGGTAATTCCTAAGATGTGTAATATGTCAAAAGATCTTTGTGGGAGATGTTGAAAACTATTCATGAAATATGAATATTGTGTTTACAGTCTCAGATGAAAGAAACTTATTATGGTCCTCATGCCTGTGTTTATAAAATGTGTTGAATATTCATCTAAAAATATTTTATATTTATATATGAAATGACTGGGTTAATATAAATTTTATTACATGAAATTTATAGTAAAATATTTTTGTATTAATATCAAAAATAAATTACATAAAACCTAAGGGTATGTCTAAGTAAAAGATTAAATCCTAAAGGCTTTTTAATAAATTTATTGTGTGAGTTGTCTAATAATAAATCACATTCTGGATACAACAATTAGATGTTGCTCAAGAACATAAGAAACTATGGGTAATAAAACCAACATGGGTGCATTTAGAAAGGATAAATTATCACGTAATTCATGATAATTGGAGTTAATGCACACCATTTGTGACAATCATGGGTGTATACATTCGTTAATAAACTTTTTTATTATGAACCATTATCAAGGATTTAATTGTTTAAGAATATAAATAAACAAGGTTAATCTTGTGGTATCATATATTAAAAATTGTGTTTCGGGATATAGAAAGATTATAATTGATTTATCCGGATTTTTTGTTTCTCGATATGATTATTATTTCTCACACTGTGAATTTTGGTTGTACATAATGGTGGGAACACTAAGGTGCAGGGTAAAAATTAAAAATGATAGAAAATGTGTTGATGAGAAACTAAATGTGAAGATGAATTGAGATAATGATATTGTGATTATTCCCAATCATATGTCATTATATATGATTACAATTATACACCTTATCCAACTACTATACACTCAAAATAATAGAAGGATATATTTCATATAGTGCTTGTGGGGTAGAGACCATAGTGTAATGATGATTTATTTACCTATATGAAGTGAATGTGGTAATAAAAACCCATTATAAAGCTTCAGAGGAATAAGAGGATGTTTAGAGTTTGGAAAATAAGAAAATAACATTTAATTTATGAAAAAATAAAAATTTTGATAAATTTAGTGGATAATAATAATGTTCTTCATATGGATTCATTGATATTTAAATATTTTAAATGTGAATAGTATCTCTGTTATAAAAAACGATGTTCATAATAGGAAATCTACTCAAAAAAATTAGAAAGGATGTATGAGAAATGATTATACTACTAATGATGATGATTCGATGGCGGAAATGTGAAATTTATTTGTTTTTTAACTATGTGTTTAATTTTTAACATAAGAATAATGATTAAATAGATTTTTATGAAGGATATAGATTATATTTCATGTTATTGGAAATAGTTATTAAGGAATAATATAATATTTACTAGTAAATGGTTTGAGAAATAATTGAAATGACTGAAGTGTTTTTAAAGGGGGTTCATGAATAATGAATAGATAAATATATAAGGATTATTATGTAGATGTATTTTATTCTTTATTTTCTAGAGTATGTTGAGTGTTACTGACAAACTAGAAAAATGATTTAATGGACAGGTGGTATTATTTAAAAAATCACTTGATTAATAAATTATAACCCATAATATGTTCCTTATTATGAAAACAAATTATATTTGGATTAAGATAAGATCAATATAAATAATGTCAATTGTATAGTGTTTATAACCTTATAACTTGTTGATGATATGTTGAAAATGTGCTTCATATTGTAATTGCTGGATTTTATAGTGTTAGCAGGTTTATAGAATATATTCAATAATATATTATTTTATTGAAGACATAAATAAGTATATATGTTTTAATTATGGGTTTATAGTTATTCGGGTTGTTTCCATGTCCTAAGATAATATACGACCATTGTAATCAGATATGTGGAATTTTACCATTAATATCAGGTTAGTGATATTTGGTTGATTAATGTAAAATTTATTTTTGGAAATTTATTTACCTTCATTATAATTTTTTAGTCATTAGTTTATAAAAATGATAAAATTTTATGGAATGGTTTAAGTTGATCTTTGAAATATTTTATTAGTTAATATATTATTTCATCATATGGCGATTTATCCATGTTGGATAATAAGTTATAACAATTATTGTTTTGAGGAATACAATACATCTAATGAAAAACAAAGAATTCTATTATGGATATTGTGATTTTTTAGTTCTTCATTAATGAAAAATCCATCTTTAATTATTATTTTAATAGATGATGTTGAATTTGATATTAGATGAAGAAAAGGATGATATTGTTCTTATAAAATAGAAAAAAAACAATGTTATAATATTTTATATTTTCATCAATCAAGATATTAAAAATTAAATCATGTTTTAGAAAAAGGATCTTTATGAAAAAATGGTCTCTTATTACTTTTATTTCTATTGAATTAACTGTCTATAAACTCATCATAGATTTATGATTTTCTATTCATTAACCATTTTTCATCATAAACTTTCATGGGATAAGTGATACATGGTAATTAATATTATTTCATGTCCTTGTCTTCACTTACCACTAATGTATTCTTATTTGGAATCCTAGAAAATTGTTATTCCATGTGACCTTCAAACAAACCATTCTATCTTTTTAAAAGGATTTTATGTTAATCCTTGTTATGATTTGAGTTTCCCATAAAACGATATTCAAAAGATAAACTATTCATTTATGAGAGAAAATTCATATTTTAAGGATGATATATACTTAATTATGGTATAATGTAAGACAATGTTATTGTATTAAGTATCTTTTCAATTAAATTTCAATTTATTTGATAGCTTCCATCACACACAACACTGAGTTTTAACGAAACACAAGATAGTATTAAAATATTATTATTTAATATGATAGTTGTAGTATGTGTAATTATGTTGTGGTTATTGACAATATTACTAAAATTATGAATACATATGATTTATAAATGTATATAAAATAAATTCATTGGTGACTAATTAATTATAAATGAAAAAAAATATTTAAAAATAATTGAAATTATTTTATGAAAATAATTTATTATGTGAAAAAATATTTTATCTCAACAAACTAAAAAATTAACTAAAGGTGGATTATTTTATTAAAATGTATATATTATATGTTACGTTATATAATTAATATTCATATTTTGTGTTCTCTATTTGTGAGACAATAATTAATCTATCTTAGCACTTAACAACTGAATGTTTTAACAATAAAGTAGTTATTTTACCTTTTTTGAACTTATTTGAAAATTAATTTATTCTAGATTTCTGATATATGTTTTTTAAAATTAAAAACAATTTTAAAATAGGAATTTATATGTTTTTATTGAATTAATTTTTAAAAAATTTATTAAAAGATAATTTTTTTATTGAATTTTGAAATATAATAGTTTCATTAAAAAAATTCTATTTGATTCAATAGATATACATGAAAATTTTTATTTTAATATAAACATTAAAGTAAAATTAGTTCAATTTTATATCTATTTGTGTATTATATTTTATTTTAATCATTTTTATATTGAAATTTAATATAAATGCTTCTAATATATATATATAGACTTTTGATTTGGAAACCCAATTTTTCCTCTTGTTTGTGAGTTTATTTTTAAATTAATTTTGGAAAAGTATTTTAATCGAACATGTAAAAATTGATTTGATATTTTTAATCAATATAAATAAAATTATCTAATAATTTTCATTAAAATTTTGAAAATAATGAATATTGTAAATAGTAAAAATTGATTACCACGGATAAGGTTAAAAAAATTTTACCATGAGGATAAACAAAAACTATTTGGGGTTAAATTATATATAAATTAGTAAAAAACTCCATTTTATAATCATATTTATTCCATATCTATTTTATTATTATGAATGATCCTTTTTTTCAGCCATATAGCATTAGAAAATTGTGTGCACGCATTTTCATTTCAAAAATTTCATGTCTTCCACTCACTTCACTTATAGAAGGACACCCCCTACGCTAACTTGTTATCATTTACAAAATACATTAGGTTTTCAAATACAAGCAAAAATATATTCATTAAATACCTCACAAAATCCTTTAGGACATTTTTAGATTAGCAAGAAAATATATGGTGGCTATATGTTAAAAGAAAAAAGGTTGTTCGAAGAAGATGTAAAATTTTGAACTATGATTTTTTGTTTAACACCATCACATAAGTACATAAAATGTTTTTCCACTATGAAATTTTAATAATAATAAAATCTATAATAAAATTATGTGTTAGAAGGTAATTTTCATAAACTGATTTCATCTCCACTTCCGTCAAATGGGATACAAAATTATCATTGTTCTGTATAGGGGACTATCACATCGTGAACAGATTTATTCATTTTTCATCACTAAATATCATTACTAGATATAAATATGGGTTTATTATTTATATTTGATATTTAAGATATTATTATACCTTTTTATTTATAGAAACACATCTAACTTATTACCTCCACACCTGTTTGAAGACAATCACATCGCCCGTGTGTAAAATGGACTAACCCATGCAAATTGATGTGATTTTTTTCATTTATTGTTCACTTGGAAAGTAAAAATGATATATTAAATGAATAAATATTATATTTTTAACATAATAATTGTGTGTGGTATATGAAAATGTCAATCATGTTTATGGTAGTCTACCACATCACAAAGTAGTGTGATTATTTTTTCACTAACACTTTTTATAGATGGTAATGAGGGGATATTTAAGAAATATGTGTGAAATATAAGACATAAATATGATTCTACAATTTTAATAAATGTTTTACCTTTCCTTCATTTCATCCATCATGAAAATGGAAATAGTGTCATCCATATATATGATCGACAATAGCCATAAACGGTGTATTTTGATTTCTATCTGTAACATTTATAGATTAAAATAAATAAATATATAAAAAAAATATATTATATTTATATAATGTTTAAAATTATGGATTTAATGGAACCATTATCAATGTAATATGATAGAAAATATTAAAGAGAAATATACCCAAAAAAATGCAGTTATTACCCAAAATGGGATTTTGATAACGAATTATTAATAAACTGGTAATAAAGGTCATATGTAAGTAAATTATTTTTTGATGCATAAATTTATATTAATTTTATATATAAATAATAAATTTATTATTTGTTTCCATAAGTTTAAAATGGATATCAAGTAATTTGATACTTAATTGAGGGGATTTTTCACTCACATTTATTTTCTGTGATGAAAATGTTATGTTCACTAAATATTTCTTTTATTTGGTGTATATACTATCAATTGATATGATTTATGTTTATTATCATTATAATAATGGTTATTTACATATCCATTTGTGTTTTTACCTTTTCGAGTTTTTATTATTTCAAGCATACAACAGCAGTAATGGATTTTGTCTCAATTCTCCTTCTTTGAGAAATGTGTTTTGGTTATTCACCTAGATTTTTTTATGTGGTGTATATACATATCCTTTGAAATTTAAAATAATGAATTAATATATTATAAGTATATTTTCTATTTCATTTTATTTTATTCATTCATCTAGATTGTAATTCAATGTTACTAAAGTAGTCATGATTTTATGATAGAATATCATTGTTTATCGAGATTAATTTTTTTATGATTTCAATGATGAAATCATATGATAAATCTCTCCAGATACTCATTAATTATCTCACACTCTAGTTATTTCATAATAATTCATTATTCCCTTCATTTATCCCTCTTTATATGCTAAGGAGTAAATATAATGTTTTTGTAAAAATCTAATTTTATTTCTTTCTTCATTTAAAAATTCTTTTTCATCCTTTGCATGTTTAAAAGAAAATTATTTTCTTGTTTTTTTAAAAAAGTATCATAATATTTTTATATTATGTTATATAGTTGTTTTTCATTTACAAAAAAAATAAAAGGAAAATTCCAGCCATATTATGAATGAGGTTCTTATAAATTTTAAATAAAATTTGAAATGAATCATTACTTTAAAGTGTAAAAAATGAACATAATTTTTTGTCGTCATTATAAAATGTGTTTTTTATAGATTCCATTGGACATATCAATTTTTTCATTCAAATAAAATGGTTTGAAAAATATTTCACTGTTTTTTAAATGTGATTTTTTATTTCCTCAAAAAAATATTTTAAATGAATTTTAAATATACCTTTATAAGTTTGAAAGATTATATTCAGTGAAAAGTATTTTAAAAATATATATTTTTAATTTTAAAATTACTTTTCAATTTGAAAAGGTGATTTTACTCAAGAAACAATTTACTTGATCTTTAAATATTCTTTTATATGATTACAAAGTTAATTAAGTAATGGATTTGTTTCAATTTTTATGGTTTAAAATCTTGTTTTCAAATTGAAACTTTTATTTTCATTAAGTAATATTCCATGTGGTCTTTAAAAATAATTTCCAATATAATATAATGTCTATTTATGTAACTTATTCTTTATTGGGAATATAACCAAAGGATACTATTCTTATTCTTTCCCTAAATTAGTTCTGTTTGTGATGACAATTTGTTTATCAAACCCATTCCTTTTACATGGGTATTTAATGATGGAATGATAAAATAATTCTGAAACCCATTTCATTTACATGATTTATACTATGATTAAATTTTGAAAGAAACCCAATTCTTTTCATTGGTTCTAATATGTTTATTATTTTAGTATTATGTGAAACACATATATGTATTATTCATTTTGGGGTGGGTGAGACCTATGTATCTTTCTAATTAATTAGGTAGATAATTATATCTAATGTGAAAACAATGCGAATTAACTTGATGTACTTTACCTACTATAAAAATATTTGAGACAAAATCTATATTGGGAAACAGGTGCGTCTGAATCCATAGTGGAAAAAAGTGATAAATCCAAATCCACAATGTTTATGTTCATAGTGCTTAACCTTGACATATGAAAAAACTTTCTTTATTTGTAACATTTCCATAATTTTATATCATGAGTTTATGGTTCATGGGTGATTTATTATGAGTTTTCACTGTTATGGTCCATGATTTTAGAAATGATAAAGGTTTATTCCATGAATCTTATTTATGGTCTATTATAGGTGGCATATTAACATAGTAAGATCATTTCATGATCACATACCCTTGTTATTATCTTATAATTTCATGTGATTATAGATTGATTTCACTTATGTTTAACTTTACTGAGCTTCTCTGATCACCCTTTTATAAGTTTCCTTCTACAGTTGATAAATAAAGTATGAGGTATGGTATACATAATATGATTACTATGCGGGAAGATATTTTTGGGTAATCATTGTAGATCATTCATGAAATAAGAATATTTATGATATATATCAAATGAAATAGAACTATTATGGTCTTAAGGTGTGTGTTCGTGAAATATATTAAATATTCATCGAAAAATATTTGATATTTATGTTTTAAAATCCTAGTTATAAATATGTATTATATAATTATATACTTTTAAAATTTGGTTATTAAATTTTGTATCACATCTAGTATCAAGGAATATGTTTTTAGCATTGTATCATTGTGTACTGGTTTCAGTCTTTCTCAGTTTATATTATATTTTGTATTAGAAAACATTATATATTATTTTTTGATCTTATGTAGGAAGAATAAGAGTTAATAATACCTAAGGGGATTATATTTTTATTGATGATCGTATGAGTAAATTCGTATATACCCATTTTATGTATTATGATAAATAATTTAAAAATGAAAGATGACATTTTGGGAAATGGTTGTTGTGTATTTATAGAAGAATAATGTATATGTTTCACATAGGTTTAACTTGTGAATAATTCTAATGTTCTTTTACAATAATGTTATTTGAAACAAGTTCAAAGGAATGGATAAAAATTATTTTCAACAATGTCATTTATGTGATTTTAATTGTGCTTAATTGGAATAAATATATAATCATATTTTGGAATATATATGATTGAAAAGTGATTATATAGAAATTTAGTTATGTTATTTTTTACTAATATCATTGTATTGTTAACATTATATAAATATTCTGAATTGAAAATAAATTCCAGTGAGTGAATTAATTTTTGGAATAATGATTGAATAATAGATTTGGATTAGAAGTGGTTTTTTTTATTTATAGTGATATAGGTTTTATTATGAAAGTATTATTTTAATTTGAAGATTACATTATGATGGTATATAAATTTTATAATTTTTTATTTTATGTGTGAGTAATATTTTTTGGATAGCTTTCAAGTTGACATTAATATATATGTGATAAAATTATTTTTTAGGTCACCAAATTTTTCTGAAATATTTTTAAGATTTTTAACTTTACTTATTTCTACAACGACTTAAGATAATCTATGGGATCTCTTGATAATGTTTATAATAATATTGTCTGGATTATAATATTATCATATGATATCAATTTTGGTATTAGAATAAATTTATAGATAATAGGAATAACTCTCAATCCTATTATACATTTTATGGTTCATTAACTTTTAATTATAATTCCATGGTCACAAAAAAAGCATCACATTTATTTATCATGAATTAATACGAAAACAAATCAAAAATAATCAAATGAATAAAATATAAAAATCAAATCAATAATGTATATTTTCTTATATTATTTCATACAATGTTAAAATATTTAATCAAAAACAAGAATCATGAATAGAAATCCATTCAGTACCATGTGGAAAATAGCCCTTATAGATAAAGGAATTCTCAAATTTATGTGACTCATAATCATTCATATATTAACAAATACTTATGAAATTATAATATCATTATTCTTAAAAAATCATTAATTCCCATTTCAATTGGAAATATGATTGGTGTGGACAAAAATGAATTGCATCCCACTTTGGTATATTTATCTTCTACATCTATAAAATGATTCTGAAAATGTTATAGACCCCTTTTCATTGAACAAGACATAACAATTATGTGGTGTAATTAATTTATTATTTGTAGAATTTAACACTTAAATATGTTTAAATATATTCCATATTTATCAATTTGAATCATTTTCTCTCCTGGGATATAAGCATCACCAAGAATAAAAGAACCATGATATACTATAAAAATATTGTCAATCAAATATTACCATTATGTTATAGTCTCTAGAATAGTAGGTAGAAATATTAAAAAATATATTATGAAATATTTGTAGGAAACATTTCCCTAATAAAATTAATTATCAATTATTCATTGATTATCAATTAGTTTTAAATGAAGATAAAATATTTGATGGTTATAGATATAATTTTCATAATACTATTTTTAAATATGCAATTAATTTTTCTACTTATATAATAAATCAATCTCTATTGGTATATTATTATATTGATATATGATTATTATATAAAAAAATCATTAATTAAAATTCATTTATGTATTTTTTGGGAAATTAAAAATAATAAATTCATTCTGTTATGAATATAAAAATTTTCATCAAAACTGGTTATTATTAGGTTTTATACACACATATTGTAATTAATTTCTATGCCTATTATAAATTGTTTCTGAAAAACTATGAATACTTTTTTAAATTATAATTTCATGATACTATTAGGACTGATTTTTTAAATTACTTTAAAAATATTGATTTTTGGGTGAATTGTGAGAAATACAATTTTTTCTAAAACTATAATTTAATTCCATTAAATAAATTATGTGAAACTATCATCCTGTTAATTATTTTATAATGAAGATAAATATTCATTATATTAAATATAATCCACGTAATAAAATAGGAGGTATAATTATAGTATATTTGGTATAACATCATTTGTATGCATGAAAATATATTTTTCAAAATATATTTTTATTATGTTTTTCAAACTTATATTAAAATTGATTTCAACCTATTTGAAAATTTGAATCATGAAACATGAATAATTATTTTGAAATATTAAAAGTAATAATTTCTTGAATAATTATGATGCCTCAATATTTGGTTGAATAACTAAAATTTATAACTTGTGTATGAATGAGTTTGTATTGGAATATTGTTGTTATCTTGATCCCATTATTGTCATTATATTTGAATAGACCTAAAAATGGCCATAAATGGTATTTAATGTTTTAAACGAATTTATTAAAATTAGTAAAATTGTATAAAGGTCATATATTTTATCAATTGGATATAATTATTTTGACAAAGCCATGCATTGTTCATTTATATTCAACATTTAGTTTTCATAATTACATTCGTGACCCTTAAACAATGGATAAGTTTTTTAATCGCATAAGGTTAAACATAATTAATGGTGGGGATAAATAGAATTATAATGCTTTAAATGACATTAGTCCTATTTAAAATTAAATTTTATAATAATATATCATCTTTGTAAACATTATATTCCATTATATGGATGCATCGATGTATTTTACATTATTTAGGATGATATTTTGTTTCATTTTTTAAATATTTATATGTTTTCAATTGACCTCCCTTATAAAAGGGAGCTAATTCTCCTTAGTTATTCACACATTATTTGAAAATTATTCTTGTAATGTTCCTAAGACGGTATGAGATTTTGAGGACCGGGGAGCCTGAAATTCACCATTGAACTATATTAAATATAATGATTTCATGAATTACCATTTTCCAGAAAAACTATTATACACGATAATAGATTATTAGAATATAAATAGTATACCTATAATGAGTTTAGATTGTGGGGTTTACTGTAGGTATCACATAACCATTAAATGTATCTATAACATCCCAGACCCAGATGCCACTCAACAGTACCCTAAGCCTATTTGGTCACAAGGCCTCAATCACATATCCCCAAAATCTATAGGATGTATAATAACAATAGGTACCTAGGTGTGTCAATGGAAATACTATACCCTCATCACCATAGTACACACAGTAGAAAAAATCAATAATATACATGTAGTGGAAGTACATACAGCAAACAGAAAACTGATAAATAAATGAGACAAGAATATATATATATATATATATATTCCAAAAGTGTCTCATATAAAATGATAATGATAAAAAATGTATCTTGAATATATTCAAAAGCAGTACATGGAAGTTCAGTAAAATAAGTGTATCCAAAATTCCAAAAATTGAAAAATAGTATCTCAATAGCATCACAGGCCTCCTCTAGGTCCCATGCTCTCCTACTCATATAAAGGAATCGAAAACATGTACTAGGGATATTTCCCTTATCAATACTAATAACCATATAATCTATATAGGTCCCCAAGGGAGGCCTAAATGGGGTGTAAGATAACATCCCCATAAGATACCACCCAAGTTCTATAAAAATACATTCTATTTATTATAACATGTTATGAAGTTTAACAATCAGGCATGTGTGCAATAATAAAACTTAAAAGTTCAGATAGAATTTCCACTACTAAGAAATTTAAACGAAGTATCCCCTCAAGGATCCCTATATTAAATTTTTCATGCTCCTAAAAAGGGACATACTGGTAAAATAAATAACTATAAGAGGCACTCCATTCAACCATAGTTCTATAGAAACCATGACCTCATCGTACTACCTGAAGTTTCAGAACATCCAGGAAAACGACATTAAATTATGTTAATCACATTTCCAAGGTCGTTTTATATACCAAATAGTCAGACCATGAAAATATGAATCCATGTTGTTGAAGACCAAGACATCCTTGTTGAGCCTTAAGAGTATCTAAATGGAAACTCCATTAGTCACTTTTTGGAGTCCTATGAGCATATAATACCAGATGTGTCATGCGCGAGTCCCTGAAAGTCATATTCAAGGGGTATAAAATTCCAAGGAATACCATGGAATCAAGACCCATAGTGCATCCCCATCCATATTATATACTAATGTATTCTATATCCAAGGAAAATTTCCATTCCATTTATTCATATATTTACCTTTCATACCGTTGATCGTCTCAAATTGTGTGAGTATACCAACACACATAACCATTTAACATTCAATTCATCTCATGAGCATAATCACTCACATATCACAAATCAAATCCATAATAAAAATTTATTATGATCACTCATTGTTTAAAATTTATATTTACAGTTAACACGAGATTATACCAACTCACATAACAACATTTTCCTAATAAACCATTATGCAATTCAGACCAGCAAAATGAGAATAGATTCTCAGTTTTTCAACCCATTTAATACAATAATTAGTTCAAGATTCACTTATTAAATTAACACATGGAAGGAATTCTAGACATATCCCTACTAAACCATTCAATTCTATTTAAATGTAATTAGGCTTCCTACACCTAGAAAATCCTGTGAACTCACAACATGGATGGTTCATAAAAAGTGTAAAAAAATAATTCATAAGGTAATCCATAAGGGTTAAAATGAATTGTTAAAAGGCCACCATCACATCACAATAGAACCTAAGGGAATTCATAATAGGTCTGATTACATCTAATTTGTACAATGATTTTATATTCAGGGTCGCAATGGAATGAATGGCAATGACCTGATGGAAGGTAGCCTATTAAAGCACCAAAATGAAAATAATTTATATATACCACCTACCTTAGTTCAGTAGTGTAGTACCATTCTAGTATTAACTACTAATTCTATAAATATCTTGATAAATTAACAAATGAACGAAGAACCTGATATTTGGGAAAATCAAGTTGCGCTTAAATTACAAAAATAATTCCCATTAGGATAATGGGGTACTAAAAATTAGTCAAAGTGTAAGGTCCTAGAAATTCCATATAATTTTTTTAATTATATAAAATTATTAATAGACCTCAAAATATGACGGCGCACAATTCCAAGGCCCGGAGTGCCCAGAATGATCTGTCAATGTTTTTGATACACTTAAATTAGCGCGCATAAGCTATTTTCCTGAAAAAGTGGAATAACTCTTAAAAGATTGCCTGGATCAGAAATCTGAGGGCACCGTTGTGTTCATAATTTCGGTTTTACCCTAGTAAACACTTATGTTTGGTCAGTGCGGGCCTCCTGTGACAATACCAAAAAATGGCAAAATCGTAAATTAAACAATTAAATATATTTTTTTATTTTTCAAATACTTATATCTCACAAACGGTAACTCTGATTGAAAATACGAGACAACCCCTCAACTCGTGAGGGTATGATTTATTTAGCTAGATAAAAACTTTTTCCAGTGGGGACCACCAGTTATAGTTAGTTTTTGGTTGTAAATAAAATAATAATGTGACAATTATTTTATTGTAAAATCCTTAACTTTTAAACTGTAACTCGGATTGGAAATCCAAGAGTACCATTGGGTTCCTTGGGTAGTTTTTCACTTATTAAGAGTCTTACCTCGACTGGCGCGGGTCGAGGGTGACTGATAATAAATTTCCATACTTTTTTCAGGTACGTTTAGTAACTGCGTGAGCGACGTTTTTTAACTTTTGAACCGGTGCTCGGATTAAAAATCTAAAGACACTATTGAACTCGTAGCATCGGGATTCGCTTAAGGTAGGTTTAACCTTGACAGTAGTGGGTTGATAGAAGAAGTTGGTTTTTTCATTTTTTGTGGAGGATTGATTAAAATAAATACATTTTATTTTAAATTTCCTCACACCTCTCCATTTAATTATTGGTGGGGGGACCAACTGAACTCACCATTAATGTGAGTAAACCCTTGGAATTCTCCCAAGTTAATTACCTAACAATTAATTGATCTACTAATTAATTAAGTGGCTCCTCACCTATTAATTGGGGGGATCGATGGTAAAGGGGGGCTATTTGGGAGAGCCTTTGGGAGATCCCTTGGGAGACCTTTTGAGAGCATTTGATTAGTAGAGGAACATCCTCCGATGAATAAAGTCCTCTAGATCAAGAATGAGGATGACACACGATCTCGGATCGGGAGCGTGGTGCGGGAGCAACGAAGGTAGATTTCTTCATCTCCGTCCCCGCGATATCTCCAATGAACATCAAGGTAGGGGGTTTATTTTGAAGTATGATAAATATATATTTGTTGATTCCACATATTCTTGATTCTCAATGATGATGTCCAAACAAACACAGTCATTGATCCACACATATACCATGATGTTTTTATTTCGTTCTTCGCACATTTTTCATGCGTTTTTCAATGCCTAATATTTATTTGCATTAGAAACATGGATTTTTGTTGAGTTTGGTATATGGAAATGAAGCCCTCGATGCAAGGATCGCAAATATGAAATTGTATAATTTTTCGGGCTTGGAAAGAAGCTGTAATGGCTCGCAAAAGGAGTTGGTTAAATATGTATTGGTGCTGAAAATGAAATATTATGTAGAGTGTGACATCTGGACGTGGATCCCTCGACCCAACGATCACGAATATGTGATCATTTTATTTTTTAGTTTTAGAACAAAGATGTATTGGGTCGCTGAAGGGGAAATGTGACAGTGTGATTTTGGCGATTCTTTAGGGCACAGCTCTGGGCGAGGTAGATGGTGTGACATGTTGCGACTGTCGAGTGGAGGCAACGAGGCGGAAGGGTTTGGGTGGTGCGAGTAAGGTGAGGCAGCCTATGGCCAAATGGGTGACCAGCGCAGAAGTGCATGGTTCAGGAGAGCAAGGGTGGAGGTGGAGGATCTGGCAGATGCGGCGCTTGGGTTTGGTGGTAGAAAAGGCGTCAATTTGAGGAGGAGAAAAAAACATGAAGGAGTAATATTGGTGAGAGAATGGGTTCAAATGAAATGAAATTAAATTAAAAGATAAATAAATAAAGGAGTAGTGAATTGAAGGTTGTGTGGTGCGCATGAGATCTTTGGTAGGTTGAATGTGGGTTTTGGGATTGAAGAAAAAAATGGTCAAATAAAAATAATAATAATATAATAATGTTATTATTATTTTTGTTAGGAAAACATGGTTTCAATTATAAATTTACCATGTGACCTCAGTTGCATGAACCACTAGCGAGAGTGTGACCCTAACTTCAAGACAGAAATTATGAGTCCAATATTGTATTTCTGTTTCAGATTTTTGGATTGGGTACCCGAAACACTCAAACAATAATACTATATTATTATTATTAAATATTCGTCCTTCTATAAATCCTCTGTGTGACGTCCGATTGACTTACCATTAGTAGTAATGTGATCCTATAATTAATTCATCCGATTTAAGTCTAATGTTGAATATTAAATTCGGGTTCATTGCTCGGGTCCACGAAACACCCAATAATACTATTAATATTATTATTACGGGATCTTTTATTCGACATACCTCCCTCATATGGTGTCAAAATGACGAATCGTCAGTGGTTCCGAAAAACCTGGAGCATGATGTACTTTTTGGTATACCCCACCTAAGTTTTGGTTAATGTTGAGGTATGGCTAGGTTGGATCGAACACAAATCCAACCAAGCCCTCGGGACTAAAAGGCTAATAACTTACAGATCAGGAATCCGATTGACACCCTGTCTGTTGCACTGAGACCCATTTTATGTGGCGGTCCTTCGGGATATTTCTTCATTGGACTTTGTGGAAGTTTGTGTATCGTCCTATGGCTCGAGGATCGGATCCTCCCAGAATCAATTGAGCTTAGTGCGGGAACCCAATAGCAGGCTATTTCATTAGAAAGGGATCCTTTGTGGGCATGTGCTCGACGATCCCACATGGATCCGCTCTAGGAATCCATGTGGTACTACTCTAGGAACATGGTTGGGTCTTCCATACTAGGATCCTATGTGGTTCTAACGATGTACTAGGATCCATTGTGGGTCTGCTATACTAGGATCCTGTGTGGGTCTGATGATGTACTAGGATCCTCTGTGGGTCTGCTATACTAGGATCCTATGTGGGTCTGATTATGTACTAGGATCCTATTTGGGTTTGTTGTAGTAAGGTCCTGTGTGGGTCTGATGATGTACTAGGATCCTCTGTGGGTATGATAATGTACTAGGAACATGTGTGGGTATGATGTACTAGGATCCCATGTGGGCCTAATTATGTACTAGGATCCTGTGTGGGTCTGATGATGTACTGGGTTCCTGTGTGGGTCAGATGATTATTTAGGTTCTTAAGTGGGTCTACCTCTCAACCGAGGAAGATGATTCAGTAGTTATATCTAATCATCTCTACTACTATACCTATGTTATACCTAGTCTAAGCTGAGTATTTACCTTCATGGTGTAACCTTTTTATTCTTCTTCTGTTTGGCGTACCTTTTTGGTACTTACATTCATGGGAATCTTTCCTTCATGGAAAATTTGTACTTTGGCATAGTATTTGGGCCTTTTGTTTCCTCATGAATGAGATGGGTAATATTTTATAACTTAGTTATATGTATGGGAATATACCTAAGTAGGGTTGTCACTAGTTTAAATTTTATTTGGTTTATCCTTTGTGGATTTTGTGAGACCATGAGGGTATCGGGGTCCCTACTATGTATCATTATACTCACACCTATACGGGCTTCTCCTGCACCTTGTTCTGTTTGGTGCAGACGACAAACAACGCTGATTAGTGCTTAGGGTACCAGAACTGGATTGTTCCCGGAGGTGGACCATACGGTGTGTCAGCACGCAGAGGTGACGAGCAGACGTGGAATGATGAGGAGGCGATCTATACCAACCCTTTAGATAGGAACCTCGTAGGATAACCCAATGGCTGTCTTTCTTTTTCTTCAGTTGTATTGTATATCCAACTGTACTTGTACCTATACTGTTGGACTTTTATTATGGCCCCTCTTACATTCAGCATTCTTTTTGCTATATATTTTACTTGTGTTCATATCTATTTGTGTGCTTAGTTGAGTGTGATTATAGGATATAAAGGCAATGCCTTCCCAATTTTAGGGGATATTCCTTTCAGTGCTATTCGCTAGCCCCTAGCCTATGGAAGGCTGGCTTGGGGTAGTCACGGCACAGGCCCTGGGGATGGGTTGTGACAAATTGGTATCAGAAATTTCAGTTCTACCATAGAACATTGGAATCATATATTTTTAACAGAAATAGTGTTATGTGTAGTGAGTGTGGTTATCAATTTAGGGAATCTAGTGTTGGTGTGGCGGCCAACATATCCATACACAAGGACCTTTACTTCTGATTTCTAACTCAGTGCATGAATGTGTGTGTTTTGAAAAGTATTATTTTTATTGAGTCAACTCACTAAGTATATCTAAATGACCATGGAACACCTGTTCCTTATCAGGATGTCACTATGTAGACAGCCATCTAGGATTCCCGAGAGAGTACACAATGATGGCCCACCGAGCAACGAGGCTCCGGTGCAGGGTCCTCTTACTATGTTGTCACCTTCGGGTGGTGTACCAGCAGCACCACCACCCTTGGGGCAGCAGATACCTCCAACCACACTGGAGGATGGTGCAAGATGACTAAGCGCATTGCACGAGTTCTAGCAGTAGAGGCCTCTGAGGTTTCAAGGAGAGATAGTTTCCCACGCAGTAGAGGGTTGGCTGGAGGACGTTGTTGGAGTTTTAAGGCTAGTTCAGACACCAATAGAGCCGATGGTGATCTTAGCTACTAGACTTATTTAGTGAGTGATTGTGAGGATAGTCTGCATTGTTATGAGGCTTTGGTAAGTGGACCATTACCCGAGATAGTGCCTTCTGGTAGTGTGTCAGCTAAATCATTGTATGTTGGTCAGCAGTTACAACCGGCGATACCAGTAGAGGACACATATAGGTTTAGTTCCTTACGTGTGATTCAGTATCAGATACCCCTTAGGTTCCAAGGTGATCCCGACTCACCGACGGTTGAGCACTAGCTTGAGGAGGTGATTGAGAGTTCTCTAGAGATTCTAAAGCTTCAGCAGGATGACATGTCGGTAGCTGAGTATTCATCAAGGCGTATCAATCATTCCTAGTACCCGATGAATATGATACGATCAGTTCTTCAGGGCTCATACTTTTGAGGGTAGTGTATTTAACGATATCTAAGACAACACCATTCCTCTTTGCATTCCTACTTATGTTGGTGTTCTAGAGAGTACCTTTGTGGTTGAATGTTCTTTGGTTGAGCGGATATAGCCAGTGAATGTTAGTAGTGGGAAAACAGGAAACTGGCGATAGTCTCAGAGACATGGGCATGTAAAAATGTTTCTGGAAGAACAAGTGTTAGGGATAGATGAATATGCAGGGCTGCAGATGTGGAAGTAGAGATATGTGAGTAGCATGAGGTGGTGTACATTTCGACATGTTACAACCACCCCCCTACGTGGTCCTCACTAGGCTCAAGGAGCTAGAGGATAGGGGAATGGAGTAGCTACATGTGGTCAAAGAGTGAAACCCAAGGGTTGTAGGAATGATTCTAGGTACAGTCTATTTCTACTACTAGCTACCGTATCAACAGACATGGGTACCAATCATTCCTTCATTCCATGCATATTGTTCAGGACCTAAAGTTTCCGGTTAAGCCGTTGACTTAACCCTCACGTATAGAGATACCTTTTGGAGGATACTGGATAATCGAACTTATGCCGACAGTGTTATGTGACCCTTGAGGTGAGAGTTTCAGTTGGAACCTCTTGGGGTCAGCATCGAGGCCTTGCGACGTCAGTTTGGGTCTGGACTGGACACCACCAGTTGATACATATATTTAATGTATTAGGAAAAATGGTTGTGGTTTCTATACAACATCGGAATAGAGTTTTCCTTGGTTGGAGAAAAGGAATCCCAGGTAGCACATGATGGACTCATGCATAGGAGGGTACAGTCGATCACTCATGAGTTGGCTAGTCATACCCTTGGGGCAGTAGGAGTTTTAAGATTTCAGTTCCAAACAGGAGGGGTAGAGCATGGGGATATTTTTTCAAAAGATGATTCTAGGATTACCTCCCCAAAGGGATAGGGATGTATGATTTTTCTAGGTACTACCGGAGATTTGTAACAGACTTCCCCAGGGTAGTGGCAGCCTTATTAGCTTTGATGAAAAAGGGGGAGCCTTTCTTGTGGATAGAGAAGTGTCAGCCGATCTTTCAGAAGCTGAGATAGAGACTTAAAAGTAGAACTACACTACTAATGACCGGGAGTTAGCAGTAGTGGTCATTGTGCGGAAGTTTTCATTTCTTTTCTTGATGGGTGAACATTTTACAGTCTACTCGGACCATAAGAGTCTCGGGTATATCTTCTCTCAGAAGGACCGGAACCTAAGACAAATGATATTGGTTCATGTTCCTCCTAGAATATGAAATTGAGAAATACTATACATTAGGGAAAGGGAGTGTTGTAGAAGATGATCCTAGTAGGATATTTGGTATACAACTTCTTGGTGAGGTGACAGAGTAGCTGGCTACTTTACAGATATCCTTTATGGACTGAAACGGAGCAGTTTTTCTTCAGTCTCTCATAGTCACTCCCCCACTTCTTCAGCGAGTCCAGGAGGTGCTGCATGGGGAAACTAACTGTGAGGCTTGAGATGTTTATATATCCTCAGTACAGGAACCTGGTGGATTTTCTAAAGGTGGGGAGCACATCAACTTCTTCACCTGACGTACTATGGTACCGGGACCTTCAGTGTCAGTACTGGTGGTCGGGGATGTAGAAAGAAGTGGTATATATTGTATCACAATGCCTCAATTATTAGTAAGTTAAAACTGCTCATATCTGGCAGAAGTCTTATGCTGACCGGAGATAGAGACCTCTGGAGTTTGAGGATGGTGACCATGTCTTTCTACGGGTGTCACCTCAAACAGTTTTGCAGAGATTTGGTCGGGGCAGCAAGTTATCTCTGAGGTTCATTGGACCCTTCTAGGTCCATAGTAGAGTTGTCAAGGTGGCTTACGGCCTAGTACATCCTTTTTAGTTGCACCGTGTGCATGATTTCTCCCACATATTCTAGCTGAGGAGATATGTGTTGGACCAATCTCACGTCATCAACCATGGCGAGATGGAAATCGAGGATGGGGAGACATATTCAGAGGTTTTAGTGGATATTGAGGATTGATAGGAGAGAGTCCTTCATGGGCGATCTATACCATTGGTGTGTGTGCCTTGGATGCATGGGAACCTCCGGGAGAGAACATGGGAGCGGGAGGCTCAAATCCGTGCTCAGTACCCCCACTTGTTTTCCTAGTATTGGAAATGTGGCTTTTGAGGATGTGAAGTGCTAAGTTGCAGAGAATGTAATGTCCCATAAATACTGTATTGTTTTTTTAATTAAATGGAATTATTATGAGGTTGTGAAATCTGATGGTGGGATTCTGAGGCCCAGAGTTCCCAGAATGATATGTCAATGTTTTTGTTATGCTTTAATTTGCGTTCTTAAGCTGTTTTCCTGAAAAAGTGGAATAACATGTAAACGGTTTCCCAAATCATGAAATCTGAGGGCACTATTTTGTTTAGAATATTGGGTTTAACCTAGGCAAAACTTATGTTTGGTCGGTGCGGGCCTCCTGTGAGAAACCCCAAAAATGGCATAATCGTTAACAAAATAATTAAACAAATTATTTTATTTTTCAAATGCTTATAACTCAAAATTGTTAACTCAGATTGAAAATCCGAGACAACCATTGTACTCAACGGGTATTCTTTATTTAGGAAAATACAAACCTTATTGGTTGGGGCCTCCAGTGAAGGTTAGTTTTTTTCCATAAATAAAACAATTAATTGAAAATCATTTTATTGTAAAATCCATAACTTTTAAACGGAAACTCGGATTGGAAATCTAAGAGTAATGTTGGGTTCGTTGGGGGAGTTTTTCAACGAGGATGAGCCTTACCTTGACCGGATCGGGTAAAGGGTGACTGATAATAACTTTCCAAAGTTTTTTTGGGTACATTTAGTAAACGCGTGAGAGGCATTTTCTAACATTTGGACAGGTGCTCGGATTAAAAATCTGAAGACACTGTTGAACTCGCAGCATCATGATTCGCTTAATGGTGGTTAAACCTCGACAGTAGTGGGATGAGAGAAGAAGTTTGTTTTTTCATTTTTCATGGAGGATTAATTAAAAAAATATTTTATTTAAAATATCCTCCCACCTATCCTTTTAATTCTTTTTGGTGGGACCACTTGAACTCAACTTTAATATGAGGAATCCTTTGGAATTCTCCCAAGTTAATGAGCCAACAATTAATTGATCTACTAATTAATTAAGTGGCTGATCACCTCTTCATTAAGGGATCGATGTAAAAGGGAATCTTTTTGGTAGATTCTTTGGGACAGCCTTTGGTAGAGCTTTTGGGAGATTTTGGTTGGTGGAAGAACATCCTCCAACAAAGAACGTCCTCCGAATCAAGAATGAGGACGACGCACGAGCTCAGATCGGGAGCGTGGTGTGAGAGCAACGAACGTCGAAGTCTTCATCTCCTTCCTCATGAAATCTCCAATAAACATCAAGGTAGGGGGTTTACATTGAAGTATGATAAATATCTATTTGTTGATTCCCCATATTCTTGATTCTCAAAGATGATGTCCAATCAAACCCAACCATCGATCTTCACATATACCATGATCTTTTAATTTGATACTTCACACGTTCTTTGTGCGTTCTTAAAATCCTCATATTTGTTGGCACTAGAATCATGGAGTTATGCTAAGTGCGATATACGGACGTGAAACCCTCAACGCAAGGATCACAAATATGAGATTGTTTAATTTTTTGGGCTTGGAACAAAGCCTCAATGGCTCGCCGAACGAGTCACCCAAATATTTATTGAAGCTGGAAATATAATATTCTGTTGAACGTGACAAATGGATGTGAAGCCCTCAACCCGAGGAGCGTGAATATGCAATCATTTTATTTTTCGAGTTTAGAACGAAGATGCAGTGGGCCACGGAAAGGGAAACATGATGGTGTAATTCTGGTGAGTCTTCAGGGTGCGGATATGGGTGAGGTAAACGGTGCGACGTGTTACGACGTTTGAGCATAGGCATCAAGGCTGAAGGGTTCGGTTGGGGTGAGTTAGGTGAGGTAGCCGGTGGATGAATGGGTGACCGGCGTAGCGGTGCATGGGTCAGGCGAGCGAGGCCGGAGGTAGAGGATCCAGTAGATGCAGCGCTTGGGTTTCGTGGTAGAATAGGCTTGAATTTGAGGGGGAGAAAAAATGTGAATGAATTAGATTGGATAAAGAATGGGTTGAAATGAAATGAAATAAATTTAAAAGAAAAATAAATAAAATAGGAGTGAATTGAGGTTTGTGTGGTGCACATGAGAGATTTGGTAGATTGAACGTGGGTTTTGGTATTAATGAAAAAAAATGTTAAATAAAAAAAATATATAACAATGTTATTGTTATTTTTGTTAGGAAAACCATGTTTTGATTGTAACTTATCTGTGCGACCATGGTTTCATGAAGTACCAGCGGTAGTGTGACCCGGACTTCAAGATGGAAATTATGAGTCCAATATTGGATGAAGTTTTCAGGATTTTGGATCGGGTACCCAAAATTCACAAATAATAATAATATATTATTATTATTAAATCTTTGACCCTTTATAACTCCTGTGTGCAATGTCTGATTGACATACCGTCAGCGGTGATGTGATCATGTCATTAAGATGGTTGATTTAAGTCTAATTTTGAATATTAAATTCTGGTTCATGGCTCGAGTTCACAAAACACCCAATAATATTATTAATATTATTTTTGCGGGATCTTGTATTCGACATATCTCCCTCATACTATGTCGAAATGACAAACCTTCAGCAATGTTGAAAATTGTGGAGGGAGACTGACCTTTTGGTATACCCCATAAGTGTTTTGATTAATGGTGGGGTACAACCGGGTTTGATCGAACACAAATCCAACCAGGCCCTCAGGACTAAAAGGCCAATAACTTACAGACCGGGCATTCAATTGACACACTGTCTATTGCACTGAGACCCATATTACCTGGAGGTCCTTTGGGATACTTCTTCGTGAGACTTTGTGTCAGATTGAGTATTGACCTGTGGCTTGAGGAGCGGATCCACCCAGAATCCAGCGAGCGTAGTAAGTGAACCCTGTAGCTGGTTGTAACATGAGAAAGGGATCCTCCGTGCATCTGTTCTCAAAGATCCCACATGGTTTCACTCTAGGAATCCATGTGGGACAACTCTAGGATCCTATGTGGGTCTACTATACTAGGATATTGTGTGGGTCTGATGATGTACTAGGATCATGTGTGGGTCTGCTGTACTAGGATCTTGTGTGGGTCTGATGATGTACTAGGATCCTGTGTGGGTTTGCTATACTAGGATCCTATGTGGGTCTGATGATATACTAGGATCCTGTGTGGGTATGTTGTACTAAGATCCTGTGTGGGTCTCACGATGTACTAGGATCTTGTGTGGGTATGATGATATACTAGGATCCTATGTGGGTCTGATGATGTACTAGGGTCCTGTGTGGGTCTGATGACGATTTAAGATCCTGTGTGGGTATTCCTATTAACAGAGTAAGATGACTCATTAGTTACATCTAATCATCTCTACTATTGTACCTAAGTAATACTTGGTATGATCTGAGTCTTTACCTTCATGGTGTTACATTTTTGGTATTCTTATGTGTGGTGTAACAGTGTGGTACTTACCTTCGTGTTAATCTTTCCTTTGTCCAACAGTTGTACTTTGGCTAAGGAGTTGGGCCTTGTGTTTCCTCATGAATGATATTGGTAATATTTGATAACTTAGGTATATGTATGGGCATATACATAAGTAGGGTTTTCACTGGTTTACATGCTTTGGGGTTTATCCTTTGAGGATTTTGTGAGACCTTGAAGGTCTCGGGCTCTCTACTGCGTATCGTTATACTCCCCCCTACATGGTCTTTCCCTGCACCTTTTTGTGTTTGGTGCAGATGATGGACAGCGTTGATTGGGGATGAGGGTACCAGGACTGGATGGGGCTCGAAGGTGGACTATACGGCGTGTCGGTACGCAGAGGAGACAGTCGCATGTAGAGTGATGAGGAGGCAATCTATACCTACCTTTCAGGTAGTAACCTCAAAGGAAGTCCCACTAGTTGTCTTTATCTTTCTTCAGTTGTATTGTATTTCTAATTATACTGCTACATTTACTGTTGGGTGTGTATTTCGGTCCCACTTACATTCAGCACTCTTTTTTCTATATATTTTACTTGTGTTCATATCTTGCTTTTTCCATGGTTGAGTGTGTTTACAGGATATAAAGGTAATGTCTTCCCGGGTTTAGGAGATACACCTTTTGGTGCTTTTAACCAGCCCCTGGCCTATGGAAGTCGGGCTTGGGGTAGTCACGACATTGGCCCCGAGGGACGGTTCGTGAAACAAGGTTTTACATTTATGGATCCAACGAAATGATCCATACTATAATCAGAGGTCATACAGAGGATTGGGATTAAATCCACAATTAGTGATTCCAGGAATCTCTGGAAATGTGTTGATGTCCAATTCGTAAAAAGGATGAAAAAATAGGTTATAATATTTAGTAATGGAAAAATGATAATTTTACTCAAATAAAATGGTTCATACAGTATAGATGTATTTTTTTCAAACCATGTGTCATACCACATGGTCTTTTGTAGAAGATGGGTCACCCACATGGTATCCTCCCAAATTTTGATGAATTGAATAGAAACCGCAAAAAGGCGTAGTAAAGGTTCATGATTTGGATGCACGGTCATACGGCCCTTTATGTAAGGTTTGGACTAACTTTGAATATATTCCTTGTTCTCTTTTTATCATTGGATGGTCTATTTAAATCATGTATCATGCCCCACATAGCTTGAACTAACCATGAAACACACTTAAATCACACCAAAATGTGGTTTTTGAGCTCGAAACAAGCCACAAAGCCCCAAACTCCTCCATGGACACAATAGGAAATCACATTAGGGTATATATAAAAATTAGAAAAGAAAGGATTGAAATTTTATGTCACATGAAATCCTTAGTTATAACAATAATCCCCACCTAAATCAATTTTTCCTTGGATTTCTATCTAAAGGACGGTCAAGATTCATCCGAGGACAATTATGGCCTCTAATCACGTACATCTACCACCCTCTCCCAAGTATTATCTTGTAAATGTCTATGCTACCATGAAACCCTTACTAGATAAACCTACTGGCCTTGGAAAACCTTCACTCTTCCACTATATTAATTTGATGCTTTTAAAAGGATGCACCAAACTATAGCTCAACCACTTCACACCAAAAAATCATGAGATAGGTCTAACTAATAGCAATGAAGTAGAGATACATGGAAGAGATCGTGCATGTTTTGATTCCTCTAAGGTAACTAGAACCTATTGGCTACCAACCGGGTGCTTTCCATAATATCAAAAAACATGAGATACCATCTTGAAATGTTGCATTTTATTTTGTTCAGTCTATTTTTGTGTATTGGTAAAACACAGAAAATAACTGAACACTAACATATAACTCTAGATATCTTCATCACTGATTGGTGTAAGAATTTAGTCGAGACTGTGTTTTATCCATCCACTTCTTAATCAAATTTATTGTCTAAGAAGTCTCCAACCCAATTCATGGTCCCTATAAATCTACCTCACCTACCTTTAATAAGTACTTGGGTGATCAGCATGGCATATCGTACAATGACTCAGACAGCTCCATATTTATAGTCACCTAATAACTATTATTATAATTGAAATGAATCTGGGCTATATGCTTCTAACTATAGCCCCAAAAATCCTTGACACAGGCATGAAGTATTTCCTCAAGAACCTATATCGTATGCTTTGACTGGCCAACTGTCCGAGGGTGTTATGTTGTTCTCAGAAGCACCTATGTACCCAACACCCTCTAAAAACTCTAGAAAAATGAGATATAAAAAGGGTGTCCCTATTTAAAATGACAGTTCATGGGACCTTGTGAAGACACACTATCTCATGGATATACAATATCCAAATATCCTCCACACTGAAGGTCTCCTTGATCAGCATGAAATGAGAATCCTTCATGAGACTATTGAAAAAAATCCATAGAGCAGTGTTACCTTGAGGCAATGTCAGTAAATATATCCTAAAATCCATCAAGACTTCATAAAATACCCACATCAAAATAGGTAACTACTTTAATTTCTATTAGTTTTATCATGATCCACCTTCACCTACTAAAAAGTTGAACACCTCAAAATAATACCTGCTACCTCACACTTCATACCCTTCCACCAATATTGGTGGCCTACGTCATGATAACTCTTTGTTACTCTATGATGTAATTATCATGATAAAAAATGAAATTACCACATCAAAACCACACATATAACCTCTATAAACCCTACACGACCATTCAAACAGAGGATCTCAACCTTTCTCATAATCTAGCTTGGAGGTGGGTCCTCACCTGCCGCACTCTCCCATAGGACTAGGCCCTCTGAATTTCATGGATACCTCATCCTCACTCCATCCATAAGGATAAAGGTTACAATTAATGATGATAGATAAGTATGTACCATCCTATATTTCACCATTGAATTCATCTCAGAGAACAAATCCAAGAGCTGTAACACACAACTAGCCGGCTGAACTACCTGTATCTGAGTCCTCCTGCTCTATACATCAGCCACTTTGTTTCCATTACTAGTCATAAAGTCAGGATCAAAATCAAAATACAGAAGGTACTCAACACAAATTCACGGCCTCAGATTCTGATCATGCTGGGAAAATATATACAGGAGTGTTTTCTGATCTATGTACTCCACAAACCATCTCCTAGTAAATAATGTCTCCAATAACACAATACATTAACATATGTAACTAACTTGAGATAATTTGTTGAGTAGTTCCTCTCATGTGGCCTTATATATGGAGACATGTATACCATGACCCTAATCCCGGCATCATCAATTATCCCATCTTAATACCTAATGTGTCATAATACAAAGTTACTATTTCCATATTATAGATTTATTAGGACTGGAGCTGATGTTAACATCCCTTTTATATCCTGGATGGTTTTATCATAGGAATATGACCATACAAACATCCCCCCTTTCTTATTCAAGACCATCAATTGAACTACTAGTCATTATAAATCTTCTATAAAATACCTGCAATATAAATCTTTCCCCAAGAAACTCTATATTTCTATAATGTTATTGGGATGCTCCCCAAAAACAATATTTCTTAACTTCTTTGGGTCTTTTAATACCCATGTCCCTATGATGATGTGACCTTGGATGTGAATCTGATCCATCCAGAAGTGGGACATTGTGACCACAGAATATAACTAATTCTCTCTCAGTGTTTTTAAAATTATCTCAATATGGTTTTCATAGTCTTGTAGATTATGAGAATATGTCAATATATCAACCACGAAATCCACCACAATAGAATCCAGATAAGAATGGATCACTCGGTTCATAAGTTTCATGAAAACAACTGGCACATTTGTAACATCCCATGATTTCATTGTATGTAATTTCTTCAATGTAATACAATACGTGCACTACATGCAACACCGAGTTCAAGCGCACCATGACTTACCAAACTATCCATTTAAAAGTGGTTGTGAATAGTATTAACTTAATTTTTAACTATATATAATCCTTATTATTTTTAAATCCCTATTATATGTTTCTTAGAGATAATATAAGAACTAATTCATTTTTTTCAGATAATTTTTTATTTCAAAAAATAATACTTTTACAGCCTCTTAATGGTGAACCCTTCTTAAATCCAATATCTAAAACTTTAATATATTCAATTTGACAAAATAAACTTCTTCTTTAGAATTGTGACATAAGAATTTAGTTCCAATAAATTTTTGGTGATTTTCTGAAAACATTCATGTTTGGGAGAATAGTGAAAATTGCTATATTTTACCTGAAAACAACTTTTTTAATAAAAATAATTTATAGTGTCAAATTTTACATTTTAAAGGTTTGGAAGTATAAATAGATTATATTTTTACCATTTATTCCAATTATGGTCAATTTATGTAATTTCACTTTGAAATTGGACATAAGCAAGTGTCAATCTTTTGATAGTTATTATTTTTAAAAATACGCATTTTGGTTTTGACAACGGGAATTATTTTTAAATTAATTAATTAAAATTATATGTTTTTTAATTGGTAAAATTGAAATCATTTTTGAATTATTAATATCAAAATTATCTTAGGGTGAATTTTTGGTATTTTTCTGAAAACATTCAATTTTTGATTAATAGTGAAAAACACTAAGTTATTGTTTAAAACCATATTTTTATTTAAATAATTATTTATTTTTTTAAATTTATTTTTTGTCAAAATAGATACATAATACCTATATAAATTCAATGTAATTCATTGGAGTCAGTTTAAAATAATTTTAGATATATAAAAATTTTATCGAACTTTTTACCGTCTTTTACCCACCTCCTAAGAAAATTTACAAATTTACATAAAACATAAATTTACAACTTTTGTGAGTTTCATTTAAAAAATACAAGAGAAAATTTTAATATTAAAGAGTAAAATGTGGTTCAATAAGGAAAAAATAATTTTTGGTGAATAGTAACTTTTTACTTTTATTTACTAGGGTTAAAAGTAAATAGGGTAATTAAGGATAAAAATGATATTATTATTACCCTAAAAAGTGTCCCAATTCTAGTAGATAAGTTTAATTAGACCAAAAACAACCTTAGAAATATAATATGACCCTTTAGGTCCACTTGTATTCGATTAATACATTTATTATTATTTTATTTAAAGAATAGTTAAAAGAGTTAAAATCAAAGTTTAATAACTAAAACATTTTTAATATAGGTTTATACATAAGATAACGTCAACTATAAATATTCATTATAAATATAAAAATATTTCCTACATAATTGTATTTTATTTATTATTATTAGAGATTAAATAATTAAATTTATTAATGACACAATGATGATGTAGTAATTAAATTATTAATGAAAGAATCACATAAATGGTATTATAAATATTAAAAAAAAACTAATTTCAAAGATTTTGTGACATCCACGATGTTTTTATGTGAATATTTCATGTTATTATTTAATAACGTATTTTTTTTTGAAGTAATCATGCTTTTATTAATTTATCGAAAAACAAATACCAAAGAGTGTCAAAATTGACATAAAATAGTTTTTAAAAAAAATATTATATTATTAATTGATATAGTAGTACTAAAAATCTAAGGTTTGAGCAGAAGAATTATATAATAATATATATAACAATAATTTACCAATTTGGTTTCTATTGGAATTTTATAGTAAATTTATTAACCATATAATATAAAAATACAAAGAGACATGGTAAATGTCAAACTATTTAACAAAGAGTTAAATCTAACAGTTAAGGTTAATATGGTAACATAAACCTTTATAAAACTTATTGGTTGAGTTGTTTTAGACCCATACCCACCTTATATTTTAAATAATTAATTTTGGATCCATTAGAAACCAAAAATGAATTTATTATAAAATAATATTTTAAGTTTTTCATAAGGTGCCCCTCACCCCTCTTATAAAAGGACACTTCCCCTTCTCTCAAATTCACACCTCCAAAGCCATTTGTCTCAGCCAACCTCTCCCCAGATATCCTCCCAACTATCCTACCTTCATCTTAGAGGCCTTCCTTTGGTCATAAAGCCATCCTATGAATCCCTTTTGATCAAATCAAAAGGAAGAACCCGAAGAAGATGTAATGATTTCCCCACCCTCTTTCAGGTTCTCTTATTCTTTCACTTACTCTTTCATTGTTGTTTCCATTGTAAAATAATAACGCTAGTATGTTCTATATACAGTGCTATTATTATAAGTATGGAACAACTATATTCATTATTCTATCCATCTTATGAATGATAATGTCACCATGCGTGCGTACGTATGGCTTACTGTCACCACGCCATAGTGTAATTTGTTATTCAACATTATGTTATCTGAATGGATATAATGATGAGTAATATGTATATAAATAATTAAATTCACATGATAATGTCTCTGTAAAGTTAATATACCATCCAATTCTACACCTTTATGGAAATGATATTTTCACGCGTACGTACGTACGGATTACCGTCTCCACGACGCGATGAGATTCATTTCCACATTCACCATTTATCAGTTATTATAAAAATATATATTACTAATAAGTATGTAATATATTACATAAAAATTCTATTGGATATATATATATATATTCACTTATATAAATCTTACTCACTTAGTTATGTTTAATACGATATAAAAACGGAAATAGCATTTATGGATACATACGGACTACCGTCTCCATAAACAGTGTTTTCCATTTAATATTTATATATATCAAACATATTTATATTCTAAATATATATGATATATAAATCATGTTTTATATTCTGTAATTATTTAAATCTTGATCTAGGTGATACAATCAGGAGTAAAAAGTTAAAACACGTACGATAAAGAAAGTGATTATTACCCGAGATGTTAATTTAACATTGAAATTGTTATTAAATGTGTAGTATAAAGCCATAAATGAATAATTTATGATGTCATAAATATTAATATAGTTCTTTTATAATTTAATAACATACTACGATATTCATACAGGGGGTTAAATGTTTCCTCGACTAAAGGAAAGTGCCAGGTTAGGGTTAATTCTGCAGTCTCATTATTATCCGAGATTGTTTATGTGTAAGTAATTTTTGGGACATTTTTATCATCCATATCCATTTTTCATAAAAATGATTTCCAAATGAATATTTTAATGATTTATGAAAGGTACTCTTTATCAAAATCATAATTTTAAATGTTATAAATATTTATCTTTCTAAATATTTTTAATTAATGTTAATGTTTTCAAAATGATTTTAAAGATTTATTTATATGGACATGAATGTTTCGAAATGATAATTCCGTTCAAAAGTTTCAAAGTGGTATGGGACACTTTGATTCAAAAATCTCTTTTAAGTTACTTCCTTTATAAATGTGTGACATTCAAATGATTTTACAATAATGATATTTCTCTCAAAAAGTTTTACTCATCATTTTCAACTATGTCAGCATCCTTTACTGGATATTATTTTTGATTGAGGTTGATTTTTTATAATACAATATTTTATATCGTATTTAATGAGTTATAAAATGTTTGACTATGGATGTTCTATTTTTTACCATTCATGATTTATGGTTAATGTATTGACATTTCCTATGTTAGTTTTTAATACGAATGATTATGTTATGTTTCATCTTTTTCATATGAGGAATGCAGTGGACTTAGTAAGTGACTGGTGGAGCCCTCTATAGCTCTTTAATGCATCAGGAGGTCTCATTAAACAAACTAGTGTCTTGGTACAAGGCCTTGACAAAATTTTATTGGTAGTCTTGGCATAAGGACTTGACTATGTGGTAATGATGTCCGACTTTTGGCATTCCCTCATTATGAAATCAGTTATTAGTTGTGATTATTCAACTAGTAAAATATCCATGTGCATGTTAATATGGTAATGTTTCATTTATTTTTGCCATATTATGTTCATGTTTATGTTTAAATGATTTATTTTATTAAACATCTTACCTTTAAAGTTTATATCTTCTGCTAATTTATTTACCCTTACTGAGCATCTGAGCTCACCCCTTTCTTATGTATTATTTTACAAGGATTCCAAGAAGTGTACAATTATTGATATGAAGGGTTATGCTATAGGGAATAATGGAATTATAAAAGAACTATATATGGTCTATTTTATGTTAGAAATTGTAATGTAAAGTTAATGTATTTAATCTATTTTCTATGACATCTAAACTGATCGGTCCTTCGGGAATTGATTCTTTGTAATCATACCAATGTATTAAAATAATGCACCGACTCTGGGTAACTGGGGTCGGGGTGATACAGTTGGTATCAGAGGAAGTTTAGAAATAACCATGGAAACTAGATTTAGATAAACTCTGGTTATAACACATTACCGTAATATAGAATTTGAAGATTATTATGGAAGAAATTCCTAGAATTTTGGTTATGTAAAGATTTTGTGAGTTTTCCAAGAAAATAAATCCCTTTCTGGAAACGAGTTGGTAGAGGTGGCTCTGGCACAGACGTACCTAGGGGTAAAACCTGAAAACACCGTTTTTAGCTAGACTCGAATGGGAACTAGTGCACATCAATGGCCCTTGGTGTACTCTTGGTTACGACGCTCTCGGGGGATATGCTTAGGATAATTCACATTTTCATTACAATCCATTATGAAAGATTTTGGATTAAATAATTCCTCAAAGAAGACATTTTTATGATTATGGATAATATCTATAAACTGTTCAATTTACGTTAGATATATTACATGTTTGGAATTATGAATTGCGATTCCTAAACTAACATAGTGTATGCCATTATTTAGAGATGGCGCCCCATAGATGGAATGAGAACTCCAGTAATACGCATGATCCAAAGAGTAATAAGGATCATATCGTTCATGGTATTAAGCCAACATTTAGAAGGGAAAAATTCTCCCATGTGTTCTCAACTTATGAAGAAATAATATCATGTGTTAATAAGATATGTAATGAATTATCTGAGTCATATGGCTTTGAAGGGCAGCAAGAGAATAAAAGGATGGAATAGAGAAAGATGAATAAAGGAAAGAGGGGAAAGAAGGATTTTCCCATATGTGATAACTCTGGAAAGAATCACCTTGATAAATTCTTGAAGGGAATGGGATTTTGTTATAATTATGGAGAAAAAGGACACCAAGTACGTTATTTCAAGGGTTCCAGGAGTTGAGACACTATGCAAATAAATGTCCCAGTTATTAGAGTATACCCCCAATGCTGCTATTGGATAAGAATAAAGTTATGATACTACTGAAGATGTAGAGGAATGATTAAGAGTTCTTATGTTGTTATTAATTTATTGTGTCATTTGAGTGTTATATCAACGATGTACTAGTTATATGAATTATGGAGATAAATAAGGATTTTACTGTAGTACTAGTTTATTCAGGATTTGAGATTATATTGTTCTAAGAAAAGTGACTTAATAGTAAGCTAAACTTATTGGAAAAATACATGTATTAAGGAAATGTAATCCTTAATATGGTCCTGATAATGAGGTAGTGATTTTGGAATAAGAGATAGTTTATTTGGATAAATTATATTGGATATTCTGGACTTCCTTGGAACTGATTAATAGTTTCTTGATTTCATCATTGTTGGAATATTCAATATTTTTGCATATAAGAAATATATCATGTATTATATAAAGGATAAGGGAGCATGAATGTAATCAATATGGTTTTCTGGTAATTCAGGGTGTTACCATTTTTTAAAATAATACATGATTAAGGTGTTCACATTTTATTACATAGGATAAAGGAACTTCATTGTGTTTAACTTCCTTATAAATTTTTTAATGTGAGTTTTGATAGAAGTATTTTTGTATAATTCTAAAGTTTGGAATGGATTATGTTTGAAATTGGATACTATTGTTAAGGTTATTTTTTGATTTTTTAAAAAAGGACATCACGTAGACCGTATGACAACCCATTGGGTCAGACGAAGCTGCGGGAATCGAACCCACAACCATAGTGCGATTGGGATTTATCACCTACCATTGGACTACGTGAAGTCCCTAGATTTTATAATGTAGTTTCTTTTTTTAAGGGTCTAATATGTGAATTATAAATTAATTATTTTTGGAACCCAATACGATTCGGATAAATTGAATATTTTTTTGAAATATTTTAGAGTGAAAGATGAGTTTGTGATAGAATTAGTTGAAGGATGAAACCCTACTTGTCAAGTATATATTTACATATATATATTGTTCCTCTTATTCTATGGATAAATTAATTATTAATCTTCAGGGAAGGGATCTTAAAACCAAAAACATGTTATCCTAATACCTTATGTTTTTTTGAACTGATGGCATTTTAAATTATCATAGATTGATGGATTTGAGGCCCCCAATTTTACACTTGTCTATTATTGATGACCCCAATCACTCCCTATACATATTTAAATTTTTCCTCCAGTTATGTATCTATAATTTCCACCAATTTTCTCCTATTTGAAAACATTAATTTGGTGGTGACTTTTTCATTTCCCTTTCCCTATTACTAAAACTAAATTTTATTAACCCAATATCCGATGTGGGATTTCCACAAAGGTATTTTCCAATTTTTAACCTCTCATTTTCGAAGAAAAAATTTAAATTGTGAGGGAACAATTTATTGAAGGAGGTAAGAATGTAACACCCCCTGATTTCATAGTACGTTATTTCTTCAAAGTAATACAATAACATCCACGACACGCAACACCGAGTTCAAGCGCACCATGACTTACCAAACTAGCCGTTTAAAAGCCGATATGAATAGTATTAACTGAATTTTGAACTATATATAATCATTATAATTTTAGAATCCATATTATGAGATTATTATACATAATGTAAGAACTAATTCATTTTTTCAGATAAAAGAAGTATTTTGAAAAAAATATACTTTTACCGTCTTTTAATGGTGAACCCTTTTTAAATACAATATTTGAAACATTTATATATTCAATTTTATAAAATAAACTTCTCCTTTAGAATTGGTACATAAGAATTTAGTTTCAATAAATTTTTGGTGATTTTACGATAACTTTTATATTTGGGAGAAAGGTGAAAAATACTATATTTTAACTGAAAACATATCTTTTAATCAAAATAATTTATACTGTTAAATTATAAATTTTAATGGTTTTTTTGTACAAATAGATTATATTTTTTCCATTTAATCCAATGTTGGTCATTGTATGCAATTTCACTTTGAAATTGGACACAAACAAGTTTTAATCTTTTGATAGTTGTTATTTCTTAAAAATACACTTCTTGGTTTTGACAACTAGAATTAATTTTAAATTAATTAATGAAAATAATATTTCTTGAAATTGATAAATAGAATTCATTTTTGAATTCGAAATATAAAAACTAGCTTAGGGTGAATCTTTGGTATTTTTCTGAAAACTTTCAATTTTTGATGAATAGTGAAAAACACTAAGTTATTATTTAAAACCAGATTTTTTTAAATAATTATTTATTTTATTTAAATTTATTTTTGATAAAAATAGTTATATAATAACTATATAAATTCAATGTAATTCATTTGAGTCATTTTATTATAATTTTAGATATATAAAAATTTTCTCGAACTTTTTACTGTCTTTTACCCACCTCCTAGGAGCATTTGAAAATTTACATAAAACTTAATTTTACCACTTCGATGAGTTGCATTTCAAAAATCCAAGAGACACAGTTAATATCAAAAAAGATAAAAATAATTTTTTTTTAATAGTAACTTTTACTTTTATTAACCATGGTTTAAAGTAAATAGGGTAATTAAGGGTAAAAATGATATTATTATTACCCTAACATATGTCCTGATTCTATTAGATAAGTGTAATTTGACCAAAAACAACCTTAGGAATAAAATATGACCCTTTAGGTCCACTTGGATTAGATTAAGAAAGTTATTATTATTTTATTTAAAGAAGAGTTAAAAGAGTTAAAATCAAAGTTTAATAACTAACCAATTTTTAATATAGGGTAATACATAAGATAAATTCAATTATAAATATTAATTAGAAATATAAAAAAATTTCCTACATAATGGTAATTTATCTATTTTTAATAAATTAAATAATTAAATTCATTAATGACATAATAATGATGCAGTAATTACCTTATTAATGAAAGAATCAAATAAATGGTATTATAAACATTAAAATAAATATAATTGCAATTTTTTATGACATCCACTAAGTTTATAGGTGAATATGACATGTGAGGATTGATACAATATTTTTTTTTTGAAGTAATCCTGTTGTTATTATTTTATCAAAAAAAATACCAAAGAGTGTCGGAATTGACATAAAATTGTTTTTAAAACAAATATTATATTATAAATTGATATAATAGTCCAAAAAAATATGTATCTGCCAAATGACATATATAATAATATATATGACATTAATGAACCAATTGGGGTTCTATTGTCATTTTATAGTATGTTTATTAACCATATAATATAAAAATACAAAGAGACATGGAAAATGTCAAACTATTCAACTAAGAGTAAAATCTAAATGTTAAGGTTAATATGGTAACCTAAACCTATCTAAAACCTATTGGTTGAGTTGTTTTCGACCCATAACCACCTTAGATTTTAAATAATTCATTTTGTAACCATTATAAACCAAAAATGAATTTATTATAAAATAATATTTTAAGTTTTCCTATGGTGCCCCTCACCCCTCTTATAAAAGGGAACATCCCCTTCTCTCATATTCACACCTTAAAATCCATTTGGATCGGCCATCCTCGGCCCAAATATCCTTAAAACTATCCTACCTTCATCCTAGAGTCGTTCCTTTGGTCAGAAAGCCAACCTAATAAGCCATTTTGATCAAATCAAACGGAAGAACCCGAAGAAGAGGTAATGATTTCACGACCCTCTTTCAAGTTCTCTTATTCTTCCACTTACTCTTTCTTTGTTGTTTCCATTATAAAATAATAAATCTAGTATCATCTATATACTGTGATGTTATTATAAATATTCCAAAACTATATTCATTATTCTATCCATCTTATGAATGATAATGTCACCATGCGTGTATACGTACGACTTAACATCTCCATGTCGTGGTGTAATTTGTTATTCAAAAGTATGTTATTTGAATGGATATAATGAAGAGTGATATGTATATAAATAATGAAAATAACATTTCAATGTCTTTGTAAAATTAATATACCATCAAATTCCACACCTTTATGGAAATTATACTATCACTCGTGCGTACGTACGGATTACCATCTCCATGACGCGATGAGATTCATTTCCACGTTCACCATTCATCGACGATTATAAAAATATATATTACTAATAAGTATGTAATATATGACATAATAATTCTACTGGATATATATATATGTACTTATATATATCTTACTCACTTAGTTCTGTTCCATACGATATGAAAAAAGATACAACGTTTATGTGTACGTACGGACTACTGTCTTCATAAACAGTGTTTTCCATTTCATATTTATGTCTATTGTACATATTTATATTCTAAATATATATGATATATAAATCATGTTTTATATTCTGGATGTATTTAAATCATGATCTAAGTGAGACAATCAAGATTAACAAGTTAAAACACGTACGATAAAGAAAGAGATTATTACCTGAAATGTTAATTTAACATGGAAATTATTATTTAATGGGTAGTATAAAGTCATAAATGAATCATGTATGATATCATAAATATTAATATTGTTCTGCTATAATTTAATAACATACTATACACTTCATACAAGAGGTTAAATGTACCCTCGACTAAATGAAAGTTCAAGGTAAGGGTTAATTTCTCAATCTCATTATTATCCGAGATTGTTTATGTGTAAGTATTTACTGGGACATTTTTATCATCCACGTGCATTTTTCATAAAAATGATTTCAAATGAATATTTTAAGGATTTTTTAAAGGTACTCTTTATCAAAATCATAATTTTATTTGTTTTAATGATTTATCTTTCTAAATCTTTTTAATTAGTGTCCTTGTTTTCAAAATGATTTTAAGGATTTATTTATATGGACATGAATGTTTCAAAATGATAATTCTTTTCTAAAGATTCAATGTGGTATGGGACAGTTTGATTCAAAAATCTCTTTTAAATTACATCCTTTATCAATGTGTGACTTTTAAATGATTTAAGAAAAAGGATATTTCTCTCAAAAAGTTTTACTCGTCATTTTCAACTATTTCAGCATCCTTTACTGGATGTTATTTTTGATTGAGGTTGACTTATTATAATAAAATCATCCATATTGTATTGAATGAGTTATGATATGTTTGACTATGGATGTTTTATTTTTATACCATTCATGGTTTATGGATAATGTATTGATATTTCGTATTCTAGTTTTAATACGAATGTTTATGTTATGTTTCAACATTTTCATATGATGAATGCAGTGGACTTAGTAAGTGATGGGTGGAGCCCACTATAGATCCTCGATGCATCGGTAGGTCTAATGAGAAAACTAGTGTCTTGGCACAAGGCCTTGACAAATTTTATTTGTAGTCTTGGCACAAGGCCTTGACTATGTGGTAATGATGTCCATTGTAAGGCATTCCCTAATTATGAAATTAGTTATTACATGTGATTATTCGACTAGTAGAATATCCATGTGCATGTTAATATGGAAATTTTTGATTTATTTTTTCCATATTATGTTCATGTTTATGTTTAATGGATTTATTTTATTAAAAATATTTCCTTAAATGTTTATAGCTTCTGCTAATTTGTTTACCCTTGCCGGGCATCTGAGCTCACCCCTTTATTATGTTTTATTTTTCTAGGATTCCAAGATGTGTACTATGATTGATATTCAGGGTTAAACAAAAGGAAATAATGGAGTTCTCAAAGAACTATCTATGTTGAGTTTTATTTTTTAAATTGTAAATTAAAGTTAATGTATGTAATCTATTTTCCAAGACTTCTAAACTGATCAGTCCTTCAGGACTTGATTCTTTGTAATCATGCCAGTGGATTAAAATAAGGCTCCGACTCTAGGTATCCGGGGTCAGGGCGTTATAGCATTTGTGAGATCAAAAAACATAACAATATATTAATATAGACTATAAGTTCTATGGATGTATTTACAAGTTATGTATATAGGGATAACATGTACTTATTGATATCCGGATATCAAATTGATTATTGGGAAAATGCTAGCTCCTAGAATCTGATCAAACAAGTCATCTATATATGTTAGGAAATATAAATTTTTATCAATTAGCTGGTTTACCTTATGATAACTCATGCATATCCCAAGGGTTATATCCTCTTTTTTCAAAAACGTACCAGTCAACTCCTGGGGATTTATTGGGCCAGGAAATGTCCTTCTCCTACAAATTCGTTTATTAAACTTGAGCTTCAACAACTCTATCATAGCCATTATATAAGGAGGAATGGATATTTGTGTATCTCCTAGAACCTATTCAATGGAGAAAACTACCTCCCACATTAGAGGTAAAATATAAAATTCATCTGGGAGCATGTTTATAAAATGATCAACCACTGTAGGAATGTCCAATTGATGTACTCCCAGATCAAACAAATACAAACTAGTGATCTTGGATATCATTCTGCCCAACCCATGATTCTTTGATCTATCTAAAGTCTCCAGGACATCCCATTCACCCTTGTGAGTATGTACATAACCCAATGGTAATTTTATATTCTACATAAGGTAGTAGTAGTCAATGTATGCTCAATAGTACACCAGCAATTACATCCCTAGTATGACGTAAAACCCCTATCATCTTGAGTTTGTAATGATCCCAGATGAAGAGACACCCCCAACCTTAAGGGAAAATTCCTTCCATTGGTTTAGATCCTCCTCTTTCATTCCCAATAGGGGTTCTAGAGTTATTAAACCCTTAAAAGAAAACACAACAATATGAATTATTTTCAACACAATTCCGTAGATGAAGTTATGTGATTCACCGATATCAAAAATAAAAGAGGAAATAGTGAAGGCTTTTAAGAACATACCTGTAACACCCCAAGATTTCATAGTGTGTTATTTCTTCAAAATAATTCAATAACTTGCACTACACGCAACACTGAGTTCAATTGCACCATGACTTACCAAAAAAAAGCCATTAAAAGAGGTCATGAATATTATTAACTAAATTTTAAACTTTATATAATCCTTATAATTTTAGAATCCATATTATGAGTTTCTTAGTCATAATGCAAGAACAGATTCATTTTCAGTATTGCACTTTTATCAACTTTTGATAGTGAAACCTTTTTAAATACAATATTTTAAACTTTTTGACTAAATGGAGACATCAAAAAATTTAAAATGAAACATCCCAAGCTTCCACGGTACGCTTTCCTTTGAATAAAACAGTAGCGTGTGTTGTACGCAACTTCGAGTTCTAACACACCGTAACCAATCAAACTAGCTGTTATGAATAGTAATACCTACTTTTTGAAGTTATATATATTTTATATTTTAAAATGGACTTCATTTTTGGATTCGGAATATCAAATTTAGCCTAAGGTGAAATTTTGGTACTTTTCGGATAACTTTCATATTTTGATGAATAGTGAAAATTACTAAATTTTAATTAAAAACAACATTTTTAATCAAAATAATTAATAGTAATAAATTATGAATTTGAGTGGTTTTAAAGTATATTTAGAATATATTTTTACTATTTAATATAATGTTGGTCATTGGACATAATTTTACAATTAAACCGAACATAAACAAGTGTCAATCTTTTGATAGTTATTATCTCTTAAAAACACGCTTTTTGTTTTGACAGCGGGAATTAATTTTAAATTAATTTCTGCCACTTCTGTGTTTTGAATTTAGAAAAATGGATTCCATATTTGTAATCAGGATGTTCAAATTGTGTAAATAGGTAACTTTTATTTTTAGACATTTTGAATAATTACTGCGGTAAATATTTTATTTACCATGGTTAAGGGTAAATCCGGTAAATAAGGGTTAACAAATAATATTATAATAATACTAAATTACCCTAAAACGTGTCTTAACCCTATTGGTTGATACATGGTCGACCATGGGCATCTTTGGGTCTGTTTTGGGACCCCATGGATCCACTTGTAAGTGATAATGACACATTATATTAATAAAGTTAAAATAAAAATAAAAATGGCATAAGCTTACATCTTTTAGAAGAACAATTTTTACATAGGGTTATACATGTTGGATTTTCGATTATAAATATTCATTAGAAAGATAAAAAGATTTCATACATAATGATATTTTATTTATAATTTTTAGACATTAAATATTTTAAATTATTAATGACACAATAATGATGAAATTTTTACCTCATTAATAAATCATTTAAATAAATAAGATTATAATGATTAAAATATTATCTAAAACCTGTCCAATTCTTATTGGTTGATGTTATATAGAATATGAGTCATCTTATCTTCGACCTCAATGATTTTTGGACCATTATAAACCGAATACAAATATATTATAAAGTAATACTTTCACACTTTCCTAAAGAGCCCCTCCTCTCCCTTATAAAAGGAGACCACTTCTACTCATTCCTCACACCTCTCAAGCCACTTGGATCGTCCAAACTCTGCCCAAATAAGCTCCCCACATCCCTCTCCTCCTCCTTGAAGCTTACCCTTAGGCAGAAATAATTTCAAGAAGTCCTTTGGTTCCAACCAAAGTGAGTTACCTAAATTAAAGGTAACGATTTCTCTTAAAATATTTTCATTTATTTTGCTTCTCCAACCCCCAAACTCTTTTTATTTCCTTTCTTTTGTAACAACACCAGTATCCTCAATATACTAGTATGTTGTTATAAGAAGGATTAAAACTACACATACACACAACTCCATCTAATGGATGATGAACATAATGTTTCTGTGGATGGCAAACTAACGCCTCATGAAACGATGATTGTTCAAATACATCTTACCGCCTCTCATGGTGGCCATTATGATGGAACTGTAATTAAATATGATATTAATGATCTATATTTTATATATAAGCTTCTGTAATTCCATTTTATTTCATACCATTATTCGTTTCATGTTGTATATACATGCGATAATTTCATTTGAGGAAGTGCGGACTACCGCCCCCTTAAAATGATATGACTCGTTCATACCACACATGGAACGTATAAAGGATGGTGTTAATGAACATAAGTAACATATATAAAATATTATATTATACTGGAATAGTAATATACCTATGTATCATTTGGATTCGATTCTTTTAAAATAAAAATTAAATTGAAGTAGCGTTCGTGCGTACGTACGGACTACCGTCTCCACGAACGCGATGAGATTCATTCTCCATCGTATCCATTCAAGTATAATTATCATTTAATGATTTAAAAATGATGTTTAAGGACTTGATATCATTCTGGATATGAATAAGATACAACAAACATGACTTATGTAACAAAACATATAAAAGAAAATGAGTAAGTTAACACACGAAACGACGATAATACTAAGATATTATCAAATCAATATTAAAAGATCATATATGATATCATATTAATGTATATGATTCTTTTATAATTTAATAACAATTATTTCACCATTATACAGGAGGTTAACCTACCCCATCCAAGGAAAAGTACAAGGTAAGGGTTATTTCACAATCTCTTCATTATCCGAGGTTGTATTATACGTAATAATCTACTGGGATCTCTTTATCATCCACATCCATGTTTCTTCGAAATGTATTTCAAAACATCTTTTTACTATTTACAAGAATATGGGTTAAAGTCATTTATACCCTTGTTTGACTTTTTATAAGAGGTTTATAAAGGAATCTTTCCGTCGTTTTCAAAACAAGATCCTTTTTAACCTTTTCGACAGAATTGAGGTAAGAATGTTTTTTTTAACTTATACGGCGGGTGCGGTTATTTTCCGCCGTTATAAAATCATCAAAGCTTTCCTTACAAGCTTACAAGAATATTTTCAAGAAAAAGTTTTATTTTATATGGCTCTTAAATGATTTCAAAAATAGAAAGAGATATTTCTCTAAAAAGTGTTTTGATTTCATCTATGTCAACATCCTTTAATAGATTTTACGCTTATTTGAAGTTGATTTATTATAATACAAAACTTCTATATTGTATTGAAGGTTTTGTGATATGTTTGACTGTGGATGTGCTATTTTATACCATTCATAGTTTATGGTGAAACTATTGACATTTCGTATGCTAGTTTTAATCTGAATGATTATGTTATATTTCAAACATTTCTTCAGATGAATGTGCTAAACAAGTATGTACTAGGTTGGGGACCGGTAAAAGTAAGCCCTCCAGGTTGGGGACTGGTTAAAGTAAGCCCTCCAGGTTGGGGACTGGTTAAAGTAAGCCCTCCAGGTTAGGGACTCGTAAAAGTATGCCCTCCGGGTTGGTGTCCGGTTATTAGAGGCACTCCGGGTTGGTGTCCGGTTATTAGAGGCACTCCGGGTTGGTGTCCGGTTATTAGAGGCACTCCGGGTTGGGTTCCGGTTAGAAGTAACCCCTAGGTCTTGGGATGAGGCCTAGACAAAGAAATTAACGTTTAGCATTATGCATTCCAACATTATGAAAGTGGTTATTGATTTTGCATGTGATTATTCGATTAGTAGAATATCCATGTGAATAAGTAAATGGCATTATTTCATTTTACTTTTGCCATACTATGTTGAAGTTCATGTTTAAAAGGCTTTTGTTTTAGTAATTCATTGCCTTAAATGTTTATGCTTATTTTTAATGTTCCGCTATATTGTTATCCTTACTGGGCATTTGAGCTCACCCCTTTTCTATGTTTTATTTTTCCCAGGTAGTGAAGAAGTAAATTATGATTGACTTGCAGGGATATTATGAGGGGTTAATAGTGTGGATATGAAGACTTTGTTGTTGTAGTAGTTTTTCACTTTGAAATGTAATGTAAAACTTTATGAATATATCTAGTGTTTCCAAGGCTACTAAACCAATCGGTCTTTCGAGATTTGATCTTTCTTGTTATCATGCCAATGTTAGGAAGTAATGCACCGACTCTGGGTAGCTGGGGTCGGGGCGTTACAGTTGGTATCAGAGGAAGTTTAGTACAAACCTTGGAAGCTAGATTTAGATAAACTCTGATTAGAGCACGTAAACCTAAGATGAACTTTGAAGATTAGTATAGAAGAACTTCCTAGAATTTTGGTATTGTAGAGATTTTTTGAGTTTTCCGAGCAATACATCCCTGTCTGGATACGAGCAGGTAGAGGCGGCTCTGGCACAGATGTACCTAGGGGTAAAACCCGAAAACACCGCTTTGAGCTAGACTCGAACGGGAACTGGTGCACGACAACGGGCCTTGCTGCACTCTTGGTTACGACACTCCCGGGGGATATGCTTAGGATAATTCTCATTTTCTTTACAAACCATTATGAAGGGTCTATGAGTATATACTTCCTTAAAGAAAACATTCTTATGATTATGGATTATATCCATAAATAGTTCAATTTATATTAAGTGTTTTATAAGTATGGGATTATGTATTTTGATTCATAAACTGATCTAGTTTATGCCATTGTTTAGAAATGGCGCCCAGTAGAAGGAATGAGAACTCCAGAAATGCACATGATCCAAAGAGAAGGAAGGATCATATCTTTCATGGTCTTAAGCTAGAATTTATAAGAGGAATAGTCTCCCATGTATTATCATCATGTGAAGAAATAATATCATGTGTTGATAAGATAAGTAAAGAGTTTACTGAGTCATATGGATTTGAAGGGAAGCAAGAGAAGAAAAGGATGGAAGAGAGAAAGATGGATAAAGGGATGAGGGAAAAGAAGAATTTTCCCATATGTGGTAACTGTGGAAAGAAACACCCTGAAACTTGCCTGAAAGGAATGGGAGTTTGTTATAAGTGTGGAGGAAAAGGGCACAAAGTACGTGACTGCAAGGGTAAGAAAATGGTTTCAAATGCACAATGCTTCATTTGCAAGGAGTTTGGACACTAAGCGAACCTATGTCCCAGTCATCAGACTATGACGCAAATGATGCTATTGGATAATAATCAAGTTATGATACTACCACAGATGAAGAGGAATGATTAGAGTTCTTATGTTGATTATGTCAATTGAGTGTTGTATCAACAATGTACTTGTTATAATAATTATGGGGTATATAAGGATTGTACTGCAGTATTATTTCATTAAGGACTTGAGATTGTGTGGAACAAAGAAAAGTGACTCAATAGCAGGATAAATTTTTGGAAAATATATGGTTGAGAGAATGATAAACCATAATATAGTTCTGATACCGAGGTAGTGATTTTCGAATAATACATGATTATTTTGGAAAAAATATATTGGATATTCTTGACTACCTTGGAACTGATTAATGATTTGTATATTCCATCATTGTTGGGGTTTAAAACATTTTTGGATTGATGAAGTATATCCAGCATTCTATATGAAATAAGGGAGCATGAATGTAATCAATAAGGAATATGGTAATACATGATGAATGTATTCATATGCTATTACGGGGTAAAAAGGATCTATATTATGTTTACGTTCATTATAAATGTTAGACTGTGAGTTTGGACAGAAGTATTTTGGATAGTTCTAGTTTGGATTATTTTGGATTCCCATAAAAGGACAACCCGGAGGTCGGGCGACAACCCGTCGCGTCCGGCAAGGCTGCGAGACTTGAACCCGCAACCGAAGGGCGACAAGGGTGTATCACCTACCACTGGACCATGAGATGTCCTGGATTAAATAATGTAGTTTTTATTAAAAGATCATGTAGATGAATTATAAATTCGTTTATTTTGGAACCCTATACGAATAGTGTAAATAGAATTTTTTTACATTCTATTATCTTTTAGAGTGAAAGATGAGTTTGTGGTAGAAATTTATTAATGGATAAAACTCTAATTATAAAGTAAGTATATCTCATTATGATCTTAGCCAATCTCATAAATAAATTCCTCAATATTAAGAAAAGAAACTTTGAACAAAAATGTTTTCCTAGATGGTACCTTAAATCATCACTAATTTATGGCTTTGGGATTGTTGGCCTTTTTATAGCCATGTTCTCTACCACTCTCCATCAGATAATTGATGGTTAGATTTTTCTTCCATATCCATATTTTCCTACATGGAACCCTAGTATGTGTTATTTTCGGTAATCTTCATACTTTCGACTCTTTATTTTAAATAGAGGCCTCATTAATTCATTTTTCGATGTGGGATTTCAACTAGGATATTTTGAAACGTCAAAAATGTGTTATCCCAATACCCTATATTTTGTTGAACCGATGGTACTTCAAATCATCATAGATTGATGAATTTAAGGACCTCAATTATACAATTGTTTGTGATTGATGACCTCAATCACTACCTATAAATATTTACGTTTTTCCTCCTATTATATGTCTCTAATTTCCACCAATGTTCTCCTAATCGAGATCATAATTTGGTGGTGACCCTTTGATTTCTCTTTTCCTCATATTATGACTAAATTTTAGTAACCCAATTTCCGATGTGGGTTTTCCCACAAATATATTTTCTACTTTCAACCTTTTATTTTTGAAAAACAATTTCAAATTGCGAGGACACAATTTATTGAAGGAGGGGAGAATGTAACACCCCAAGATTTCATAGTGTGTTATTTCTTCAAAATAATTCAATAACTTGCACTACACGCAACACTGAGTTCAATTGCACCATGACTTACCAAAAAAAAAGCCATTAAAAGAGGTCATGAATATTATTAACTAAATTTTAAACTTTATATAATCCTTATAATTTTAGAATCCACATTATGAGTTTCTTAGTCATAATGCAAGAACAGATTCATTTTCAGTATTGCACTTTTATCAACTTTTGATAGTGAAACCTTTTTAAATAAAATATTTTAAACTTTTTGACTAAATGGAGACATCAAAAAATTTAAAATGAAACATCCCAAGCTTCCACGGTACGCTTTCCTTTGAATAAAACAGTAGCGTGTGTTGTACGCAACTTCGAGTTCTAACACACCGTAACCAATCAAACTAGCTGTTATGAATAGTAATACCTACTTTTTGAAGTTATATATATTTTATATTTTAAAATGGACTTCATTTTTGGATTCGGAATATCAAATTTAGCCTAAGGTGAAATTTTGGTACTTTTCGGATAACTTTCATATTTTGATGAATAGTGAAAATTACTAAATTTTAATTAAAAACAACATTTTTAATCAAAATAATTAATAGTAATAAATTATGAATTTGAGTGGTTTTAAAGTATATTTAGAATATATTTTTACTATTTAATATAATGTTGGTCATTGGACATAATTTTACAATTAAACCGAACATAAACAAGTGTCAATCTTTTGATAGTTATTATCTCTTAAAAACACGCTTTTTGTTTTGACAGCGGGAATTAATTTTAAATTAATTTCTGCCACTTCTGTGTTTTGAATTTAGAAAAATGGATTCCATATTTGTAATCAGGATGTTCAAATTGTGTAAATAGGTAACTTTTATTTTTAGACATTTTGAATAATTACTGCGGTAAATATTTTATTTACCATGGTTAAGGGTAAATCCGGTAAATAAGGGTTAAAAAATAATATTATAATAATACTAAATTACCCTAAAACGTGTCTTAACCCTATTGGTTGATACATGGTCGACCATGGGCATCTTTGGGTCTGTTTTGGGACCCCATGGATCCACTTGTAAGTGATAATGACACATTATATTAATAAAGTTAAAATAAAAATAAAAATGGCATAAGCTTACATCTTTTAGAAGAACAATTTTTACATAGGGTTATACATGTTGGATTTTAGATTATAAATATTCATTAGAAAGATAAAAAGATTTCCTACATAATGATATTTTATTTATAATTTTTAGACATTAAATATTTTAAATTATTAATGACACAATAATGATGAAATGTTTACCTCATTAATAAATCATTTAAATAAATAAGATTATAATGATTAAAATATTATCTAAAACCTGTCCAATTCTTATTGGTTGATGTTATATAGAATATGAGTCATCTTATCTTCGACCTCAATGATTTTTGGACCATTATAAACCGAATACAAATATATTATAAAGTAATACTTTCACACTTTCCTAAAGAGCCCCTCCTCTCCCTTATAAAAGGAGACCACTTCTACTCATTACTCACACCTCTCAAGCCACTTGGCTCGTCCAAACTCTGCCCAAATAAGCTCCCCACATCCCTCTCCTCCTCCTTGAAGCTTACCCTTAGGCAGAAATAATTTCAAGAAGTCCTTTGGTTCCAACCAAAGTGAGTTACCTAAATTAAAGGTAACGATTTCTCTTAAAATATTTTCATTTATTTTGCTTCTCCAACCCCCAAACTCTTTTTATTTCCTTTCTTTTGTAACAACACCAGTATCCTCAATATACTAGTATGTTGTTATAAGAAGGATTAAAACTACACATACACACAACTCCATCTAATGGATGATGAACATAATGTTTCTGTGGATGGCAAACTAACGCCTCATGAAACGATGATTGTTCAAATACATCTTACCGCCTCTCATGGTGGCCATTATGATGGAACTGTAATTAAATATGATATTAATGATATATATTTTATATATAAGCTTCTGTAATTCCATTTTATTTCATACCATTATTCGTTTCATGTTGTATATACATGCGATAATTTCATTTGAGGAAGTGCGGACTACCGCCCCCTTAAAATGATATGACTCGTTCATACCACACATGGAACGTATAAAGGATGGTGTTAATGAACATAAGTAACATATATAAAATATTATATTATACTGGAATAGTAATATACCTATGTATCATTTGGATTCGATTCTTTTAAAATAAAAATTAAATGGAAGTAGCGTTCGTGCGTACGTACGGACTACCGTCTCCACGAACGCGATGAGATTCATTCTCCATCGTATCCATTCAAGTATAATTATCATTTAATGATTTAAAAATGATGTTTAAGGACTTGATATCATTCTGGATATGAATAAGATACAACAAACATGACTTATGTAACAAAACATATAAAAGAAAATGAGTAAGTTAACACACGAAACGACGATAATACTAAGATATTATCAAATCAATATTAAAAGATCATATATGATATCATATTAATGTATATGATTCTTTTATAATTTAATAACAATTATTTCACCATTATACAGGAGGTTAACCTACCCCATCCAAGGAAAAGTACAAGGTAAGGGTTATTTCACAATCTCTTCATTATCCGAGGTTGTATTATACGTAATAATCTACTGGGATCTCTTTATCATCCACATCCATGTTTCTTCGAAATGTATTTCAAAACATCTTTTTACTATTTACAAGAATATGGGTTAAAGTCATTTATACCCTTGTTTGACTTTTTATAAGAGGTTTATAAAGGAATCTTTCCGTCGTTTTCAAAACAAGATCCTTTTTAACCTTTTCGACAGAATTGAGGTAAGAATGTTTTTTTTAACTTATACGGCGGGTGCGGTTATTTTCCGCCGTTATAAAATCGTCAAAGCTTTCCTTACAAGCTTACAAGAATATTTTCAAGAAAAAGTTTTATTTTATATGGCTCTTAAATGATTTCAAAAATAGAAAGAGATATTTCTCTAAAAAGTGTTTTGATTTCATCTATGTCAACATCCTTTAATAGATTTTACGCTTATTTGAAGTTGATTTATTATAATACAAAACTTCTATATTGTATTGAAGGTTTTGTGATATGTTTGACTGTGGATGTGCTATTTTATACCATTCATAGTTTATGGTGAAACTATTGACATTTCGTATGCTAGTTTTAATCTGAATGATTATGTTATATTTCAAACATTTCTTCAGATGAATGTGCTAAACAAGTATGTACTAGGTTGGGGACCGGTAAAAGTAAGCCCTCCAGGTTGGGGACTGGTTAAAGTAAGCCCTCCAGGTTGGGGACTGGTTAAAGTAAGCCCTCCAGGTTAGGGACTCGTAAAAGTATGCCCTCCGGGTTGGTGTCCGGTTATTAGAGGCACTCCGGGTTGGTGTCCGGTTATTAGAGGCACTCCGGGTTGGTGTCCGGTTATTAGAGGCACTCCGGGTTGGGTTCCGGTTAGAAGTAACCCCTAGGTCTTGGGATGAGGCCTAGACAAAGAAATTAACGTTTAGCATTATGCATTCCAACATTATGAAAGTGGTTATTGATTTTGCATGTGATTATTCGATTAGTAGAATATCCATGTGAATAAGTAAATGGCATTATTTCATTTTACTTTTGCCATACTATGTTGAAGTTCATGTTTAAAAGGCTTTTGTTTTAGTAATTCATTGCCTTAAATGTTTATGCTTATTTTTAATGTTCCGCTATATTGTTATCCTTACTGGGCATTTGAGCTCACCCCTTTTCTATGTTTTATTTTTCCCAGGTAGTGAAGAAGTAAATTATGATTGACTTGCAGGGATATTATGAGGGGTTAATAGTGTGGATATGAAGACTTTGTTGTTGTAGTAGTTTTTCACTTTGAAATGTAATGTAAAACTTTATGAATATATCTAGTGTTTCCAAGGCTACTAAACCAATCGGTCTTTCGAGATTTGATCTTTCTTGTTATCATGCCAATGTTACGAAGTAATGCACCGACTCTGGGTAGCTGGGGTCGGGGCGTTACAATACCTCTCACCATAGATGGTATGACACTTTACACCTCAGGGGTAGGATGTAAAAAATATATTTGGCATGAACCATGACCCTATGATACAACGTCACCGGCTAGAGTGAACCTACATGGGTGTCTGTATAATTGGTGTTAGGATACAAAATCCATGAAAACCAATAACATGACATGATCAACCGGAACTTCTCAACCTCCCATCCTAACATAGAGGTTAGGAACCTTCTCTTGAACCTGGTGTCAGAGAAAACCCCCACCACTTATATTCGGAAGGAAGGTCCTACAAAAATTCGACACATGGCCTATCCTACAAAAATCTCAGCACTCCATTTTGCCTTGATCACACTGATTATTCACATGACCTTACCTGCCACACTGATGAAAAAACACCGAGCTACTATTACCCATAGCCTGACTGGTTGTCCGCTCACATAGTGCCTCAAAATGGTTCTTCTTTCCTAATGACGTTGAACAACTAGTTTTAAAAAAATCACTTCCATGCTCTACACCCCCATATTCTATCTAGTTCCACTCTATAAAAAGTGATTTATTCGAAATTTCAATGATATGGGTCAACCTAAACATGTTTACATTTGATTTTATAGCATGTTGGAGACCTAACTCAATCTGTCTCACCCTCAATTTCTCATCATTATCATACGTTGGATAAAAACACTATAACACTATAAATCATGTCGAGTACTCCATAACATTCATTGTGTCCTTCTCAAGATGAATGAATTCACTATCCCACTCTTCTCTTAGAGTATTAGGGTAGAAATAGTCATATATTCATTTTTAGAAATTCAAAACCATATCTTGAGGAATTATATCCTTGTTCATAACATCCCACTAGTTCTTCTCTTCTCTTTGAAGTATGTATGTCACAAGCTTCAGCCTCCTACTAGGATGTGTCTCAAGATTATCAAATATTAACAATATTGTCTCTAGACATAGATCAACAGCCTATTGACCACCACTCCCCAAAATCAAGGGAGGATGTTATTTTTGGAACACACACATCAAATCATCTATAGAAAAGGACGGATGTGTTGCTCCCATATAAGTCTGCATGAAGTGAAATAAACCCTCATGGAACATTGCGTTTTCACCAGTCTGTGGAATTGTATTATGTGACTTAGCTTGAACTAAAGGATTATCCATTTGTATTTCATGACCACCACCCCTTGATTTTGATCATTTCCTCCCTCCACGTGTATGACTAAATGTATTCATGGTGTCATGTCTCAAAAAAAACTAGACATATTCCTTAGAAATGAAATTTATTTTGATTTAGATATCAAAATCATAGGACAAATCAAAACCCTCCAAAAATCCAAGTCATAACGCATATCCTACTCTTAAATCTATGACTATAACAAGAATAATAACCAAAAAACACCAGAGACACTTCCTCTTTCCCACTCATAATCTAGGTCACAGTCATGTTTCTAATTTCATGTTCAATGTTCCATTAAATTCCATTTGATAACCATTTCCATTTAATTTCCATCATTAATTCAGTAGAAAGTGTTTAATATATGATTCACTACATTCCAATCCATGAGGACCTATTTCAACTCCTGAACTATAATTTTGTGTCCATTACATTCATTTCACAACATGTTTAAATTAAATAGTTAAGTCAGACAGTGATTCACCTTCAAGTCCATAAGGGTTCATACTCTCGATGAACTGAAAGTTGGTGTGACTTCTTCTATCCACTCCAAAAAATCAATCACATCAGTAGTTATAATTATCACATCATCAATTAAAATATCATGAAATGGGAAATTAATCCTAAATGGGTTGGAATAATGCATGGATTGTTTTTTCTAACAAGTGTCTATATGATGAATGAGATGGAATAACCTCATCACATCAGTTTCCAACATAATAGAATGCCTCAATCATACCAATAATAACTACACAATGATCGTGTCCGACCTAATGGTGAAATCAAATAAACTATAAAATCCAAAATCTTGAAAAATGTCAATTTCAATTGATGTAATTAGGCTTTTTCCTATACACTGGTTAGATACTCTTGATCACAGCTCATTAATATTGGTTCTGGGTGAATCAGAAGCATGTGACATGAAGAGTACAACATTTCAATTTAAGATGACCAGTGATTAAAAATTATTTTACACAACCTCAAATATAGTGATCAATAGAATTAAATCAATGAATTCAACAATAGAAATCACACCAAAACTAGAGGGAGGATTATCACATATTATTTAAAATTATTATAATTAATTAAAGAATTTCGTTTTCTAGAATTAATTATTATTTTTATTAATTTAGAAATATATATGTGTTTTGGCATCGCTATGTTGTCGGAATCATGTGTAGATTCGTTGTAGAGGGGATCCACACATGTTCCAAGAATATCCAAAAATTGTCAAAAGAATTTCTTATGTTAGCATGACAGTTCCTAGCACTTCTGTTTTCCACTATTGATCTTTTTGAGAATTTCTTACCAAAACTTCTCCTTGACCTGGTGGCGGAAAATTTCTCTCCATTCTAGGGAGAAATCTTGGAGAAGAGAGATCTCAATGGCTTGAAAGAATTCTCCAAATCTATTGTGCCCATCCAAAACAGAGGAAGTTTTTTAGAAAATAACATAGCTAGGTTTATATACCACTAGAGTTAAATAAAAAACTGAACAAGCTCTCATAATTATTTATTTAATCAAACTTAAAATCCCATAAAAAATATTAAAATTTTCATTATTATTTATATACATGTTCATAACTTTCAAATTAAAATTAAATATCATTTAATAAAATAAAATTCAATATTTATTATTTCTCACCAGACCCTTTAACTCGGTCCGCCATTCCTCCACCATATTTATGAGACCCTAAATTATATCTATTTATTTTTAAAATAAATATCAATACTATACATTCCAAATAATAAATAAATAATATATTCAATACATAGTAAATAAATATTTATTAAATATTCCACTCAAAATATATTTTCTAGAAAAAATTGTCAAAGAATATATGTGATAAAGTTACATTAATAGTAATTAAAACACATATAGGAATAATATTTATTCAACCTATTAAATAATAAATAATAGTATATTATTTAATTGAGATTTTGGATAAACTTAGTGTTTGACCCTCTATGCCTCTTTTATAATGGCGTTGGGTGAAGCAACCAAAAGTGCATGGTTAAATCTCAAAACATTCCAAGGAAACCTTATAGAAAGACGTTAATGGGGCAATGATATAATACCACATATGGATTTTTACTATGTAATATAATACCATTATCTGAATATCTCAAATCAAGCAAGTAGCATGCCAGTGACATCAACCTATGTTCTCAATGTCTCATTCCTTGACATTCAAAAAATAAAAAATGATTGTTGAACAACGTGGAAATGGATTTATTTAGGCTATATCATTTCCATCAAAGGGCCTCAGATATTAACATCCAATAAATAATAGAAGGGGTAAATCTTTCCTTGCATTATTCATTAATGTAATATTACTCATGATACACCCAATGTATCCATCCTCCCCCAAAAAATATTTCATCACAGTTTCTCATGAATACATCAATGTATGGGACTCATAATATTCATTAATAATAATCTCCAATTCAAATGTCCAATAAACATATCCACATATAGGAACATCTAATCAAACATATCAATGTGGATTTATTATTAGCAGGACCCATTATTATAATATCATAGTAGATATTACCAATGGAATACACCATAAGAAGGTTCCTCAATGTCATATGAATATACTATATCATTTTTTTCCTTTCAAATGATATCATCTGACTATTTAAAATACATTTAAGAATAGTGTCGTAGCACATCCGGGTTCTCATCTTACTAGGGAACTGTTATGACCTTTTAGTGCTAAAAATACTCAAGGGGAATTATCATAAACTATATTATGAATAACATCAATCATGATGCGATAAATAATTTTATAATATTTAAAAATAGTAATATATTTTATCATAAAGTATAACAAAATTGGTTCTATGACACAAAATCCAACATATTCTCACTTATGTTATAGCCAGCTACTAATAGCCTCCAGTCTTCTAGCTAGCACATGGTACTCATGCTTCTAAAAATGATAGGACTTTAGTCAATGGGTCTCCCATGTTCTCTTCCATTGGAAAATAACTCGCTATAACTTCTCCCCATTGGTAGAAATTACTAAATAGATTGTACATATGTTTTATATGCTATGTTGGTTCGTGTGACTCTGTCTCTTCTTCAAGAGCCACCATTGTAGTATTATCAAAATATAATGTGATAGGGTCTTTACAGATAGGTACCACATCAAGCTCCTGAAAAAAGTTCTAAATCTAATCTGCTTACTTGGATACATCGGAATCCACTATATACTTGGAATCCACTACAGAATCATCAACAACTAGCTGATTTGAACTCTTTCAGCTCACACCCCCTTTATTAAGGAAGAAAACACCTCCTAATTGTTACATCAGTTAATTATGATCTGTCTGAATAATAGCATCAGTATAACCTATGACGGCTATCTCCACATCACATCCATACACCAAGAACATATCTTTATTTCTCCTTAGATAGTTAAATATATCCTTGACAACATAACAATGTTTTTCTCCTAAATCTTCTTGATATCTTCCTACACTACTGGAAATACAATATTTCCCAACGGTTCACAACCATTGGGAAATCCCCTATAACCGTTGGTATATGATATACGAATGGTTCTGATAACCGTAGGGATGTAAGCCGTTGGGAATGGTTTTACCAACGATTTACTAGATACCGTAGGCATAGACTCACAAAAGACACCCTATCCCAACGGTTCTGCCCAAACCGTTGGGATAGTTTTTTCCAACGGTTTGGGAGAACCGTTGGGAAATACCAATATCCCTTAACTATCCCAACGGTTCTAGAAAACCGTTGGGATAGTTTTCCCAACGGTTCTCCTAAAACTGTTGGGATATCCCCATGGATGAACACTTTCCCAACAGTTTAGAACCGTTGGTAAAAAAATCTTTAGGATTATATTCCAACAGTTTAAAACCGTTGGCATACCCTATGCTATGCAAATTGCAGCAGCCTACAATTTGCACAGGCCCTGTCCATCAGGCCCCTCTCCATCAGGCCTCATTAGGCCTCATTTTGACCTCATTTTCAATCCAATTATTGTACCTGCAATAAAATAAAACATACATATACAATTACTAAACTATACACATCCATAATTAAATTAGAATTCATAACGTAATTATAAACGTACATAATTCATATAGAATTCATTTTAAAATGTAGATGACAATTATATGTGGAATCCGAAATTCAATTCATAATTTGATCGGTTTTTTCTATACCATATATTTTAACCTCAAATGATGTCCATTTTAAAAAAAATACATACACCTGAAGTGATACCAGCCAAAAATATGGGTGAGTTATTTCTGAAGTGGTTGAGCAGACGGCACCTCAATCGGACGTGTCGTGTGCCCGCGGTGACCGAGAACGCATTTCTGTTGTCATAAACGGCCAAAACTGGCGTCAAACGGTAAAATTCATAGAGGACGACCTCGGATTGACCTGAAACCACCGTGAAACATTCTAATTATTATTCGTGACGTGTACATGCAGACAGCACATCAATCGGACGTGCGGTGTGCGCGGTACGGCTCAATATGCGCTTTTTAAGTGTTGGGCGCGCTTCCGAAAGGCGTGTGGGGTGGTCCAAACCGGCCAAACGATGTCGTATTGGCCTGAAATCAGACGAAAATAACGGGTGAGTGAATTTTGAATTGGTCGGGTATAAGACACACCAATCGGAGGTGTCGTGTGCCCGCGGTGACCGAGAACGCACTTCTGGTGCCATAAACGGCCAAAACGGGCCTCAAACTGTCAAATTCAGAGCGTATGAAATCGGATTGACCTGAAACCACCGTGAAACATTCTAATTATTATTTTTGATGTGGAAGTGCAGATGCCACGTCAATCAGACATGCGGTTTGTGCGGTACGGCTCAATATGCGTGTTTTATGTGATACGCGCGCTTCATAAACGCGCGTGAGGGGGGTCCAAACGGGCCGAACGAAGTAGGAATGTCCTGAAATCAGAAGAAAAATATGGGTGAGTGATTTGTGAAGTCTTTGAATAGACAACACGTCAATCGGACGTGCCGTGTGCCCGCGGTGACCGAGAACGCAGTTCTGGTGTCATAAACGTCCAAAACGGGCATCAAACGGTCAAATTCATAGCGGACGACCTCGGATTGACCTGAAACCATCGTCCAATATTCTAATTATTATTCATGACACGTACACGCAGACGGCACGTCAATCGGACGTGCGGTTTGCATGGTACGGCTCAATATTCATGTTTTAAGTGATGCGCGCGTTTCATAAACGCGCGTGGGGGGGTCAAAATGGGATGAACGAAGTTGGAATGGCCTGAAATCAAACGAATAATACGAGTGAGTGATTTCTGAAGTGGTCAAGTAGACGACACGTCAATCGGATGTGCCATGTGCCCGCGGTCACCGACAACGCAGTTCTGGTGTCATAAACGGCCAAAACGGGCGTGAAACGGTCAAATTCATAGCGGACGACCTTGTATTGAGCTGAAACCACCGTGAAACATTCTAATTAATATTCGTGACGTGTACGCGTAGACGGAACATCAATCGGACGTGCGGTTTGCACGGTACGGCTCAATATTCGTGTTTTAAGTGATACGTGCGCTTCATAAACGCGCGTGAGGGGGGTCCAAACGGGCCGATCAAAGTCTGAATGGCCTAAAAGCAGACAAAAAATACGGGTGAGTGATTTCTGAAGTGGTCGAGTAGACGGAACGTCAATCGGACGTGCCGTATGCCCGCGGTGACCGACAACGCAGTTCTGGTGTCATAAACGGCCAAAACGGGCGTCCAATGGTCAAATTCATAGAGGACGACGTCAGATTGAGATGAAACCACCGTACAACATTCTAGTTATTATTCGTGACTTGTACGCGCAGACGGCATGTCAATCGGACGTGCAGTTTGTGCGGTACGGCATAATATTCATGTTTTAAGTGATGTGTGCGCTTCGTAAACGCGCGCAAGGGGGGTCCAAACGAGCCGAACAAAGTCGGAATGGCCTGAAATCAGACGACAAATACGGGTGAGTGATTGCTGAAGTGGTCGAGCAGACGGCACATCAATCTGACATGTCGTGTGCCCGCGGTGACCGACAACGCAGTTCTGGTGTCATAAACGGCCAAAACGGGCATCCAATGGTCAAATTCAAAGCGGAAAACCTCGGATTGAGCTGAAACCACCGTGAAACATTCTAATTATTATTCGTGACGTGTACGCGCAGACGGCACGTCAATAGGACGTGCGGTTTGCGCGGTACGACTCAATATTCGTGTTTTAAGTGATGTGCGCGCTTCGTAAACGCGCATGAGGGGGTTCCAAATGGTCCGAACGAAGTCGGAATGGCCTGAAATCAGACGAAAAATATGGGTGAGTGATTTCTGAATTGGTCGAGAAGACAGCACATCAATCGGACGTGCCATGTGCCCTCAGTGACCGAAAACGCAGTTATGGTGTCATAAACGACCAAAACTGGCGTCAAACGGTCAAATTCATAGCGGACGACCTCAGATTCACCTGAAACCACCGTTCAACATTCTAATTATTATTCGTGACATCTACGCATAGATGACACGTCAATCGTACATTCGGTGTGCGCGGTACGGCTCAATATGCGTGTTTTAAGTGATGCACGCGCTTCGTAAACGCGCGTGAGGGGGGTCCAAACGGGCCGAACGAAGTCGGAATGACCTGAAATCAGACGAAAAATACGGGTGAGTGATTTCTGAAGTGGTCGAGTAGAAATCACATCAATCGGACGTGCCATGTGCCCGCGGTGACCAAGAATGCAGTTCTGGTGTCATAAACGACCAAAACGGGCGTCAAACGGTCAAATTCAGAGCGGACGACCTCATATTCACCTGAAACCACTGTGAAACATTCTAATTATTATCCGTGACATGTACGCGCAGACGACACATCAATAGGACGTGCGGTGTGCGCGGTACGGCTCAATATGCGTGTTTTAAGTGATGCATGCGCTTCGTAAATGCGCGTGAGGGGGGGTCCAAACGGGCCGAACGAAGTCGGAATGACCTGAAATCAGACCAAAAATTTGGGTGAGTGATTTCTGAAGTGGTCGAGCAGACAGCACCACAATCGGACGTGTCGTGTGCCCGCGGTGACCGACAACGCAATTCTGGTGTCATAAACGGCCAAAACGGGCGTCCAACGGTCAAATTCATAACAGATGACCTCGGATTGAGCTGAAACCACCGTGCAACATTCGAATTATTATTCGTGATGTGTACGCGCAGACGACACGTCAATCCGACGTGCAGTTTGCGCGGTACGACTCAATATTCGTGTTTTAAGTGAGGCGTGCGCTTCGTAAACGCGCGTGAGGGGGGGGGGGGGGGTCCAAACGGGCCGAATGAAGTCGGAATGGCCTGAAATCAGACGAAAAAATACGGGTGAGTGATTTCTGAAGTGGTCGAGCAGACGGCACGTCAATCGGACGTGCCTTGTGCCCACGGTGACCGACAACGCAGTTCTGATGTCATAAACGGCCAAAACGGGCGTCCAACGGTCAAATTCATAGCGGATGACCTTGGATTGAGCTGAAACCACCGTGAAACATTCTAATTATTATTCGTGACATGTATGCGCAGATGGCACATCAATCGGACGTGCGGTTTGCGCGGTACTACTCAATATTCATGTTTTAAGTGATGCACGCGGTTCGTAAACGCGCGTGAGGGGGGTCCAAACGGGCCGAACGAAGTCGGAATGGCCTGAAATCAGACGAAAAATACGGGTGACTGATTTCTGAAGTGTTCGAGTAGACGGCACCTCAATCGGACGTGTCGTGTGCCCGCGGTGACCGAAAACGCAGTTCTGGTGTCATAAACGGCCAAAACGGGCGTCCAATGGTCAAATTCATAGCGGACGACCTCGGATTGAGCTGAAACCACCGTGCAACATTCTAATTATTATTCGTGACGTGTACGCGCAGACGGCACGTCAATCGGACGTGCGGTTTGCGCGGTACGGCTCAATATTCGTGTCTTAAGTGATGCACGCGGTTCGTAAACGCGCGTGAGGGGGGTCCAAACGGGCCGAACGAAGTCGGAATGGCCTGAAATCAGATGACAAATACGGGTGACTTATTTCTGAAGTGGTCGAGCAGACGGAACCTCAATCGGACATGTCGTGTGCCCGCGGTGACCGACAACGCAGTTCTGGTGTCATAAACGGCCAAAACGGGCGTCCAACGGTCAAATTCATAGCGGACGACCTCGGATTGAGCTGAAACCACCGTGCAACATTCTAATTATTATTCGTGACGTGTACGCGCAGACAGCATGTCAATCAGATGTGCGGTTTGCGCGGTACGGCTCAATATTCATGTTTTATGTGATGCGCGCGCTTCAAAAACGCGCGTGAGGGGGTCCAAACGGTCCGAACGAAGATGGAATGGCATAAAATCAGACAAAAAATATGGGTGAGTGATTTCTGAAGTGGTCGAGTAGACGGCACGTCAATCAGACGTGTCGTGTGCCCGCGGTGACCGAAAACGCAGTTCTGGTGTCATAAACGGCCAAAACGGGCGTCCAACGGTCAAATTCATAGTGGAGGACCTCGGAATGAGCTGAAACCACCGTGCAACATTCTAATTATTATTCGTGACGTGTACGCGCAAACGACACGCAATCGGACGTGCGGTTTGCGCGGTACGGCTCAATATTCGTGTTTTAAGTGATGCGCGCGCTTCGTAAATGCACGTAAGGGAGGTCCAAATGGGCCGAACGTAGTCGGAATGGCCTGAAATCAGACGACAAATACGGGTGACTGATTTCTGAAGTGGTTGAGTAGACGACACATCAATCGGACATGCCGTGTGCCCGCGGTGACCGACAACGCAGTTCTGGTGTCATAAACGGCCAAAACAGGCGTCAAACGGTCAAATTCATAGCGGATGACCGCGGATTGAGCTGAAACCACCGTGCAACATTCTAATTATTATTCATGACATGTACACACAGACGGAACGTCAATCGGACGTCCGGGGGTGTTCGGAGGGCTGTCCGGGGGCTGTTCGGGGGGCTGTCCGGGGGTGTTCGGGGGGTTGTCCGGGGTACAAAGAGTGGGTGGGGGTGCTGTTCGGGGGGCTGTCTGAGGGGCTATCCGGGGGGCTGTCCGGGGTCCAGGGAGGGGGGGGGGGGCTGTTCGGGGGGCTGTCTAGGGGCTGTCCAGGGGGGTGTCCGGGGGGATGTCCGGGGGGTGTCCGGGAGGTGTTCGGGGGGCTGTCTGGGGGGTGTCCAGGGGTGTTCGGGGGGCTGTCCGGGGGGTGTTCGGGGGGTTGTCTGGGGTACAAGGAGGTGGGTGGGGGGGGGGGCTGTCCGGGGGGCTGTCCGGGGGTTGTTCGGGGGGCTGTCGGGTGGGTTTTCGGGGGGTTTCCGGGGTCCATGGAAGAGGGTGGGGGGGGGGGCTGTTCGGGGGGCTGTCTGGGGAGTGTCCGGGGGGTTGTTCGGGGTCCAGGGAGGAGGGTGGGGGGCTGTTTGGGGGGCTGTCTGGGGGGCTGTCCGGGGGGCTGTCTGGGGTCCAGGGAGGAGGGGGGGTGTTCGGGGGTCCAGGGAGGAGGGTGTATGGGGGTTGTGCAGGGGGATGTCTGGGGGTGTTTGGGGGGTTGTCCGGGGTCCAGGGAGGAGGGTGGGGGGCTGTCCGGGGTCCAGGAAGGAAAGAGTTCCCAAACACACAACCACTAAAAGACAACAACATCCACAAAAATAGATAATATATAAAAATAACTCAACTCCAATACTATACTACGAGTCTAGATAAAACCAACAACTAGAATAGATTAAATATCAAATCTCAGTAATATTAGTCAAAAATGAAATGGATCAATTTGTCCCACATCACCCTCACTATCATCACCATCATCACCATCACCATCACCATCACCATCACCATCACCATCTCCATCACCATCACCATCATCATCACCATCATCATCACCCTCGTCCTCGTCCCTATCATCATCCTCGTCCCCATCATTGTCCTCGCCCTCCTCAGTGCCCTCCTCGCCCTCGCCCTCCTCCTCGCCCTCACCCTCCTCCTCACCATCATCATCATCAAGCTGAACATCGTCCTGATAAGCACTTGAACTGTCACCTGGTTCACCATATATAGAATGTATCGATGATATATACTCATCAAAAGCTGGGCTGGCCTCTGCTGGAAGTGTTGGACGTAGAACTTCAATAAATTTCATAAACGCATTGTTTGCCCTAGCAGACTGTTCTTCCATCTCTGTGGCCCTTTTCTCAGCATGTTCTGCCTGTGCCCTAACTTGCTGCAGCTCAGTGGCACTACAGCTCGTACCTGAGGATGGCCAATACCTCATCGGGGCTATCCTAGGTTGGCAGCGTACTCTGCAAGGATGATCCTCTCCTAACACCTGATGTAAGTGATCTCTAGGCCCAAAATTGTCCGGTTCTTGGGCATCGAGGGCCTCTAAAGCAACCTGTTACAAATATAAATATATTATTAAGTTACAAAAAAGATATTAAAATATAAAATCAATAGATTAAAACTTACAATATGCTGATGAGTCTCTTCGTTGACGGCACTTCCATCCTTTTTCCGTCTACTCGAGCAAAACAGTTTTGCTCGAGGCACACGTCCTTCAATATTCTGTATTTTCCTCTACAATGATATTTAAAACTAAAGTTATATGAAAACATTAACAAATGATTAAATAATTGAGAAAACAAAAGAAAATGTAAGTCGTAAAGAAAACTTATAAAAAATTGTCATACCTGCTTCCTCTCATGATCCGGCATCGTCGTACTTCCTAGTGTGTGGAGATATTTTTTTGCATCAATGTTTTTTTTATTTTTTACAGATGATTCCTAAATAAAATTCAATAATGAAAAGGATAATATTAATGCGAAACATGAAATTTATTATTTAAATACCTCAAATTTAATTCATACCTTAAACTGGGTACTCGTCCAATGAGTAATCATCTGACGATACTGCTCTATATGACAGTCATCCACGACTAGCACCGCCTCTAACTCAGTGCCAACTCTAGCATGCCAGCCAAGATACAACTCATTCTTTTAGGCTCTCCAATGCTCTCCTAAATCCTTTATATGTTCCGCTCGAGCACCCTCACCATTGGTAAAATTAAATCGAAGTTGACATTAAAATATTAATTCATATAAATACAAAAATAATTCATGTCATTAAATACAATAGATTTTTTTACCCATATCTCTTTCCAAGATCTATCCTTGACTTCATGTGGCAAATGTCTCCATGACAGCGGGCTGACGGGAATGATGTCGGAGTATTTGACAAGCGTTGCCAAAAAACTCCGACATTGCTGCCCGGATTTCTCAACCATTTGGTTGTCTTCATTATAATCTACCATAACCTGTGTGCAGCGATTCCACACCGAACGCATGCGTGTATGCCCCCGCCCCCGCCTCCTATCAGTAGATATATCTGTCATTAATGAAAAAACAAATATTTTATCAAAACATGTTATAATGAAAATAAATATTTTTATACAATTTTGTTAGCGTTTTATAAATATACCTGCGCCAATCTGATCGTTGAGCGGCGCCGGATCCACAGAAACTGATGGAACACCCTGTGCTAGAACAGGAGTTGAGGACGAAGGAATATGGAAGCTCAGAGAGACAGAAATAGAAGGAAATGAAGATGGGACAGCAGTATGACCAGATTCTGACTGGGGAGTGGGAATCATCATGGGATGTGAAAATGATGGGGCAGAAGATGCAGACGGTAGCGAAAACATGGGAGGCCTAAATATACCGTGTGTCCCTAACGGAACACCGGGATCAGAATGTGGTAAGGATGACATGTCAGTGGGAGGGGAAGTGTCTAGTCGGGCACGCACAGCTGATCGTCGACCTCTGGTACGAACCCCCCTCGTACCACCAGCCTGAGTACTAGGACCAGTACTAGGCTCCTCGTCGAATAACTGTCGACGTAAAGGTGGATCCTACAAATATGTTTACAAAAAAATTAATCACATGACATTATATATTCTTTAAATATATATATTTGAAATCAAGTATTCACAACAGGTACTAATGGTGGAACTCCCAACTCCGTCATTCGACGATTGTTGTCCATCATTTTTTTCCTTCGTCTCTCTTTAATAGGCTGCATTTCCTGCTTTTGAAAACAAATATGTAATTAATTAGAAAAAGGAAACTAAAGTGTAACCCAAAAAAATAAATATATGAGGGAATAGGGGGATTCATTGATAATTTATCTATCAATTGTTTTATAAGATCTTGAATGGATTTAATAAATCATACAAGTTGTAATGTTTACCAAGTTAAAAATATTGTTTGACTAGGTTTGAATACAGTTCAATTCCAAATTAGAAAATGCAATTCAAATAAAATTGCAACGAATAAACATTGAAAATTCACATAACGGTCAAGTCAGCCAAAATATATTTGTTATCAATACTAAATCAATTTGAATAGTACCAACCTTAACAACCCAACTCGAGGTAAACCAAAAGAATTGAGAACATGGATGAATGATTCTATATATTTTCAACCACAACTTCAGGTTCTCAATCAACTCTGACAATTGAGCTATTGGAGTCATCAAAATAAATAAATGCATTGGTTCCAATGACAGTAGGGAAAGTGTCAATTTCATCATCACCATCATCAAAAATATGTCTTGGAATTACTTCAACTATGTCACAAAATTCAGGTCGAAGTTGGTCTTTGACATAAAAAACTTGTTTATCCATTGATGCCAACACATATGGTTCTTCGGTAGAAAGAGTGTGAGTCATATTAATTACTCAAAATCCACAATCATCAATAAATGTGCCTTGTCTCATCATCGAATCAAACCAATGACATTTCAACATTGTGACTCGTCCATGAGAGTAATAATCCAATATTATTATTTTCTCGATGACTCCATAATAACCCACATTTTCAAATCGCGGTCTACTATCTGATGCACTGGCATAACAATCTATTGTGGTAATAACCATAACACCATCATGTTGTGTTCTCATATTCTTTTCTCGTTCAGTGACAATAAATTTGTACCCATTGATAACAATTGATTTACAGTCACGAACCATGGTATTAGGACCAAAAGCCAAAGCTCTCATTTCCTCAGAGACAGAGTCAGCAGACAAACTCAATACCTGCAATATAAATGATTGTTAAACTTAATTAAATATTGATTTAATTATTTTAAATAGTAATATTTTTACCTTCAATTTTAACCAAGAAGAAAACTCTTTGCTATGCAAAGCCTCCCTCCTTCTCAAAGATAAAGAACGATGCTTTCTATTTATCATTGTTTTAAGTTCCCTGTAGATAAAAAATATGAATAGTTTAAGAGATATATATGTAAGATATACATAATCAATTTAGTTACCTGATATAGTCATCGAACAAATCACAGTTGAACAAAACTGTGCGATGTGCCATCTCCCGCTCTTCATGGCTTAATGTCTTCAATGTATATGATCCAGGAATTCCTCCTGTTTGGGGAAGTGATGGAAAACTAGTTTCAATTTTCTCATACTGTTCTTCTTCATTTCTCATTGGTCTATTCTATCTTGTAGTAAGATCGGAAAAATACATCGATCAGAAATCCATACATTCTTGGGCCAGGTAACCATTCATGATAGAACCTTCGGGATGATTTCTGTTTCAGACCTAAGACTTTAATGTGAACATATTTCTTTCAGTTGGATACATCCAACGAAAAGAAACAGGTCCTCTGAGAAGTATTTCATTGTGAATATGGACAGTCAGATGCATCATGCATGTGAAAAATGATGGAAGAAATATTTTCTCCCACTCACACAAAATTAATGGGGCATCTGTCAAAATTTTTTGCAAGAAAGACTTGGTCAACTTCTTAGCACAAAGATCTCTAAACAAATGGCACAATCGAATAACAGTCACCCTTATATTATTGAAAAAAAGATGACAGATTTCTATTGGTAGCAACTCATGCAGTAGAACGTGATAATCATGAGTCTTCAAAGATTTTATCTTCAACTCTTTTCTATTGACCCGTTTAGATATGTTGCTTGAATACCCATCAGGAACTCTAATCGTCTCTAATACTTCCAGAAATTGTTTTTTTCATAGGTGTCATCACATAAGAAGCACATGGATGTTTCCATTTATTTTCACTGATATGCACAGGATGCAATTCTGGTCTGATGCCCCAATCCACCAAGTCACGCCGAAATCGTAAATCATCTTTTGTTTTCCCCATGACATTTAATAGAACTAAAAGCAACATTTTTCATATATTCTTTTCAATATGCATTACGTCTAAGCAATGACGTAACAAATTGGTTGACCAATAAGGCAAATCAAAAAAGATACTCCTCTTCCTCAAATTGTAATAGGTTTCAATGGAAACATTCTTTCTCTTTCCAGATTTCATTTGACCCTTCCCGAACGAAAAACTGCAATCTTTCAATTCATTAAGCACATCAGTTCCAGACATACGCTGAGGTGGATCATTGGTCTCTATGGTATTATCAAATCTTCAACGATTCTATGTATATGGATGATCCTTTTGTAAGAATCGTAGATGCCCCATAAAACTGAAACTAAAAAGATGTTTCAGTCTTCTGGATCGTGTATTCTTCATACAAACTGGACATGACAGTTTTCCCTTCGTGCTCCATCCAGACATCATTGCATAAGCTGGAAAATCATTGATCGTCCACATAAGCGCAGCACGCATCTGAAATATGTCTTTAGAACATGCATCGTATGTGCGCACACCCACATCCCAAAGATGTTTCAATTATTTTTTTAAAGGTTGCATGTATACATCAATATCATTGTTGGGATCAGAAGGACCAGATATGAGTATACTCATGAAAGTGAAAGGTTTTTTCATACACAACCATGGGGGAAGATTATAAATGTGTATAAAAACTGGCCATGTGTTGTGCGAAGTAAGCATCTGCCCAAACAGATTAAAACTGTCGCATGAAATACCCAGCCTCACATTACGTAGGTCAGCTGCAAAATCAGGATGTCGAGCATCAAATCTCTTCCATGCAAATCCATCTGCAGGATGAACCAACTCATCATTAGTCTTCTTTCTCTCGGTATCATTCCATCTCATTTTTATTGATATGTCATCAGACATAAAAAGATTCTGGAGTCTGGGGATCAATGGAAAGTGCCACATTACTTTCTGTGGAACACGGATTGGTGTTCCATCAGATTTTGACTTCCAGTGGGATGTGCCACATTTTATACAATCATTTCATTCAGTGGTTTCCTCCCAGAATAAACTAAAATCTTTCGGGCAAGCATGAATTTTGTTTCTTGAAAATCCAAGTTCCTCAACTAACTTCCATGCCATATGGTGGTTTGAGGGAATATCTGCATCATCTGGAAGTAAATCCTTCAAGAGAGTAAGAATGTAATCGATTGCTGTATTAGAAATCCCATACATAGTTTTCCCATGAAATAATCAGATTAAAAATTCCAGCTTTTTCATTTTATCGCATTGTCGATATACTGGAGTCGTGGCAGTATCATTCAATTTTTTCACCCTATCAATATCATCATTTTCACTAGATGCATCAGCTGTCCTCATATCGAAGTCTTCTTGAGTCGAAATCCTTTATTTTTCATGATGACGAATAAACAGAAACCGATCATCTAACAAATTCTCAATTCCAGTTCTTTCATTTCGATCATCACCAATTTGAGATTTCGTTTTCTCCCCATTGTGATGCCACACAAAGTAGTTTTCTTGAAACCCATTTTTTTATGTGGTAGCTGACTTCTTCCCGGCTCAACCAAGGTCTACCAACACAATTGGAACATGGGCAGTGTATGCGACTACTATCTGAAGCATTGTGAAATGCAAAATCTATAAAGCTCTCCAAATTGTTTTGAAAATCGTCTGAGATCTGATCGGTTTCATACATCCAACTTCTGTCCATTCAATAAAAAGAATTTATATAAGTCATTTTGTCATAAACAATTCAATAGGCATTAACTTTAATAGAAAATACATTTAAGTAAACGATAAATGAAGAAAATAATCAAGGTATCAACTACACATGTGAAAAAAACATACAAATGTGTTATTGAAAAAATGTAAAACCAACAAGAACTTAATGTGTTATATCACATAACAGCATGCCTCATCCCATAACCATATTAGTAGGGTATCATGAACATGAATAACATCAACCTTGTTCCATCCTCCTACCCTACATGACCCCAACCACATGCCACATCTTATTATAGCCTTATCACATCACACCTCACCAGAAAACACTAGGGAAATCATATTACAACTCACCTGAAGACACATGGCCAATCACATCGTATCTTTCCTAAAAACACATGGTCAATCACTTTTAAAGGAAGAGTAGGGAAGACATGGTATCTATCCAAACATATGACCACCATCCAAGATATTAGAAAAAATAACCATAACTCAAAACCTCTGATCGTTGGTAAGTTTATCCAACTCTGTTTGGGAATGTGTATAAATAACATAAAAATACATGATATATAGATAGCACAAAATACTCAACCTATGGGTTCACATTAACTACATAATCACACTTCACTACTACCATAAAACACATAAACTACACCACCACCACACAAGACGCATAACATTTCTCACTTTCATTTATATGCCACTTCATTCACACTTACATTGTCCATTCATTTAATGTTAAATTAATTAAATCAATTTACCACACATCATACACCACAACTTCATCACACAGCACCTCCACACGACACAACACCACCACCCGTCATCACTATCATACAACTTCACATGTCACCTCCATGCCCACTAACCATCACATTACAACCCCACATATCACAAAGCCCAACTGGTCACCTCAATCCCCATAAAACACCCTACAACATACAATGAAACAGAATAAAAAACCTCTCATAGAGGCAACATACCCCAACTTCCACAATTTATTTATTCAAGGTCTTTTATTACATTACCCCTTTATTTATCATGGTCATTATAACACAACTGATATTCCAAGGGAAGCTAATTAATTAACAAAATATTCATTCATTTCCCTGTTTTTCACGGTGAAATCACATCAAAATCCTAACTTAAAACAAAAATATTAGATCAATAACAATAAAAACAAGGTACCATATATGTATAAAGAATAAAATACCTGATTTAAGATGATTCAGCTGGGTTTTCACCTATTCGGATGGGGAGTTCAAGATTAGCAGAGATTTGGAGCTGGATTGATAAATTAAAACTATAATATGAGATCAATAACAATAAAAATAAGGTAGTATATGTGTATAAAGGAAAAATACCTTATTTCAGATGAGTTTTCACCTCTTCGGATGTTCGGATGGGGGGAGTTCGCGAGAGGAGGGAGAGCAGCCCCGCTGGATCATAAATTTAGGGTTCTGTCCGAATGGGGGGAGAGCAGCCCCGCGGTTGTATTTGGGGGAATTCTTTCCCAACGGTTTTTAAAAATTGTTGGGAAAGAGAGGTGTTAAGGGACTTTTCCCAATGGTTCTAGTGAACCATTGGGTAAAGTGTATCTAAGACACCCCTTTACCAACGGTTTGGGGAAACCGTTGGCAAAGGGGTGTCCTTTCCCAACGGTTTGCTGAAACCGTTGGGAAAGCCTTCCCTGGAGATTTTTTTGCCAATAGTTGTGTGTAACCGTTGGTAAATATGTCATAATCCCTTCAACCCCAATGGTTTACGCCAACTGTTGGTAAACACCCGTTGGGAAAAATCCTATTTCCAGTAGTGCTACCATGCTCAGCTTATAGGCATCATCAAATCAAGTATATAATATGGAATACATGATTCATCATATCACTAAAGTGTATGGGATATTTCTCATTCTATCTTTGTTATGTTGTGTCTGAGGACACATTTACTAAGAAAAATGTAAACCTTGTGACACTGGAACCAATACCCTCTTGGATCTTTTCATAATAAATATCTTTAGTATCTAGTCAATATATGTACTTAGTCTTAGTCTTACCAGCATCTTGGATCAATCATGAATTATCTTGATCATTATAATATAGGCTTCTTCATCTATGTCCTTCATAGAGAAAAACTTTTTTAACTTGTCCGCAATAGATTGTAGGACTAGTCTTTCATTTCCATTAAGTAAAAAGTCATCAAATATACTTGTAGGATAACGTGATAATCCCCACTAACAACATGTAAACATATGCCTCACATTCATTCTAAATGAAATTAAATTATTTTATGGATTCTTAAAATCAAATGTTTCATGACCTGGATACTTGATTCAATCCATATATGGATCTATGAAACATGAAATTTCGGTTGGTATCACCATGAGTTAAAACCCAACTAGTTGTGTCATATAGACATCTTCACGAAGGTTCCCATTTAGTATTATTGTTTTTAAATCCATATTACAAACTCATATTCATGGTAATATGTTATATCAGATAGAATTATGATATATTTTATAAGAGAAACTGGTGAAAAGGATTCATCACAGTCAATTACTTTATTATTTTTAAGACCTTTAGCCACAATCCTTCCTTTATAGGTATTTACTTTACATTCCATGTCTAGTTTCATTTATAATACCCATTTTCATCCAATGGTATTTACATCAACTAGAGCACCAACCAAAACCCAAACACGATTCTGATACACGGAATCCATTTTAGAATTCATTGGTTTTTCCATCTTGCAGCTTTCGGGATCTGTACTCCCTCTATGTAGGAAAGAGGTTCATCATTGTCAACCAACAGTGAGTCACTATCCTCGGTGACTAGAAAACCATATCACATTAGTTCTCTTACCTATTTTATGCTCCTACAAAGTTCATTTGATTTATGAACTACTAATTCTATGTGGACCGGTTGAATTTTTTCTTGTACTAAATCTTCGTTATCTCGAGCATCAACTTCTTCTATATAGATTATTCTCACACTATACATTTGGAGTATTTTACCTATATAAAAATATACATATTTTTTTGTGTCATTCACATTCATTTATAAGTCGTCTTATAGGTTATATCCCTTTGTTTCTTTGGGATACCATATAATGATACACTTCAGTCACTAGGAGTTCTAGTTTGTTTCTTGAAAAGTATATAAAATTTCCTCGAAACCCCATACAAGTGTATGTGGGAAAACAATTTTCATTCCACTCCATAACATGATGGGAATTTCATTTTTTGATTTATATGGTACTCATTTTAATGTGTATTACATATTTTGTAATGCATATCCCTAAATGAATAATTGAATATCTGCATGACTCATCATCGACCTTACCATGTCTAATAAGGTTTGGTTCATCCCTTAACTGATACCATTACACTGGGTTGTATATGGTGGTGTTACATGACATAAAATCACAATATATTGTATAAATTCAATTATCTCTTGGCTATGATATTCACCGCTATGATCTGATTGAGTCTTCTTTTTCTTCATACCAAGTTTATTCTACAGTTCATTCATGAATTCCTTAAATATTTCAAATGAATCTGACTTCTACCTCATCAAGTATACATATCCATATATAATCATGTCATCTTTAAAATTTATTATGTTAAAATATCCACATGTATTTTCTTTTCAAAATGGTCCACACACATATGTGTGTATGAATCCTAGAAGCTCTATGGACTGTTCACCCTATCCACCGAGTGGTGGTTATTTCATTTTTCATTGTAAACTATCATGACATATTTCAAGTGTATTTTTCGTAGATGAGAGTAAATTAAAATCTTTATAGAGATTTACCAAATACTTCTCATTTACATGACCGATATGGTGATTCCATATTGTGGTATTATATGAGTCATTTGAACATGATTCATTATCGATTTCATACACTTATTTTTCTTCATATAATTCATAAGGATCATTACAAATGTTATGTAACATAACATATTTTGTACTCATAAAAAATATCCTTTTTCCCAAACATGAAAATTAACCCTTTTTTATTTTTCATGGTACCAAAATTATGTTTTTTGAAACTATAGGTACATAATAACAACCTTTTAAAACCAAAATAATTATTATTGGTAATGAATAGTTGTAGGAACCAATTTCTAGTGAAACTATCCTCAATCTATTGGTAGCCCTTAGATCTACCAATCCTATATAAATATCTCATAATCTACTTGGTTCCATCATTTGGATATATATGTGATCACCACAAGATATGTCTAATACACAATGTGTTGAAATGGAAAGATTTCCCTTGATATAGAAAACCCCTATAGAATATCATTGCTTATGGGTGAAGTTCGTTTTCCATGGGCCAAACATGCCCCATGAAAAACCTACTACATCCTTTTCTTTTTTTCTACCTCTCGATCATCAACATATGTGAAGGATAGTGCTCTAGAGATTCTGACTCTTTAAAGGTATTGTTCCACTATTCCATGTTCTTCCTTTTCATGTTCACCATAAGGACCTTGGATTTTTAATGCTTCATATCATTATCCATCGTCATAATTATGGTTATGTGTTCCTAATGTCTATTTTCATTATTGATCATATTTTAGATTATAATAAAATGAGTGGAGGTCTTTAGTAGTGATGAATGTATGAGACATGTATGAAACTCATCTGGGAATTTAATACCTATGTTGTTAAAGAAATCAATGTAGCCAATAATCTTGAATACATGACACCCAATGGGCACAAAATATCCCTGATTAGTTATAATAAATGCCTTAGAGATCTCGTAAATCTCATTTTTATCATTCCCTTGGTTATGATCTTGAAGGTAATAGATCATTCTATATGAATCTATGTCATCATGTTGATTTAAAAGCTCATTTTACATGGATGATAGAAAGATGGACTAAATTTTTGTAGCATCATTGAGATGTTTCAAAAATATAGATTGATCTTCATCACTTTCCTCGTTACCATTCAATTCTATAAAAGATTCTTCCATCACATAAAATTCCATTTCATAGAAAATTCCAACATGTAATCACCTTTTCTACTCTTAGAAATTCAGGCCAGTGAAAATGATATCTTTCTCAAATATGAAACACTATAATATGTTTGATTTCATTTTGATTTTGTTTCTATAAAATAAAATGTGAAGAATTTTAGTACTTTATCTGCTCCAGTTAGAAAAATAAATAAATTTTATATGTATTATTCTCCAACTATTTTATCTAAAACCAATAAACCTCACCATTGGATTCAAAATATATTGTTTCTATTACACTCATGTGGAAATGATCCATATAGCCATTCTCTTACCACATTTTTGGTTGGTCAAGAAACATGAAGGATTTTATATAGGAATTCCAAATGTAAAAAACATTATCTCAAAGTTCCTTGATCTTTTCAGTGGACTCCTAAATCCTGAAATCATTAATTTATATTTTCTCAACCGTTTCCACTTTGTTACACCATGTCTAATGTTGAAATTCAACCCGTGAAGTCAACTAATTTAATTCAAAACAAATAATCAACTAAAAGTTATCCAATAATTAAAATCATGCCAACATTAGCAGGTCGTGTACATTTAACTATGGTTATATTTTAACTTTTGTAGTTGATGTCTATACCAACATAATATATAAAATTGAGTTATTTATTTCATTATGCGTAAATTTCCAATAATTACCATTATCACTTGCTTCTTAATATTAATTTTATTTAAATTTGTGATTAACCATGTCTTAGATAATATTTACACACAATACACTTTTTTATTTATTCTATCTGACAAGATCATTAATTTCATTAATTTATGTGATCATGAAAAAACATTCCTTTATGAAATAACTATGAAACTGATAGAAAAAAATAGTGGTATGATCATGAGCTTTTACAAATGGTAATCATGTCCAGTGGTTGATAAAAAAACTGTTGACTGAGGGGGAAACACCTTGAAACAATTAGTGTTTATGTTAAAGCATTCAACATCTCACCCAATGTATCTTTCTTGGGGTGGTTTCACCCCATATCCAAAGATGAAACACCTCTACTAGATTTGGAGCTCTAACCACAACATATTCTTTTACTCACTTTCAGGTAAGGGGAGAAGGGTTTACATAAAAGAATCCATGGGAATGAAGATCATGCATAATTATTGGAGAGATATAACACATAACAACAATTTAATTTAGTAATTAATTAAATGAAAAAAATTAGTTTCAATGTTTTTTTCTGTGATCATGATCATCCACATTCATGAAACAAATTACATATATAATAAAATTTGCATTAAATTAAAAATTACTCTTGTTTAAGATAAATCGATTCCAAATTGATTATTTATTATATTTAATTAATCAATTTATTATATTAATTATCATCTAAATTTCCTTGAGATTCTTATTCATTATAATTTTATACAGATTAGATAAATTCATTTGAAATTAAATATTTACTAAAATATACCTTGGTGGAAACATGGTGAATAACTATCGGAATCAACCCAACATGTATTATACTCATATATTGTTTAATATTGTGACATATGTAATACATAAAATAGCATATACTTTCATGATGTGTAGTATCAAATTAATGATTACCCATATTATGAGATTTTTCAGTCACATGTTATTCTAAAATTAAATTATAGAAAAAACTGTAATACGACTCATACATGACATGCATATTTGAAAATTATATAGATATTAATTAAATATGTCTGTGTATATAAATATAAAAAACCATCATGGGGTGTTTTCTATCATCTTTATGATGACACACAAGAACATGTTTCAAGGATTACATTATATAATAAATAAATTTTAAATATATGTAATTTAGTATAATTACACGACATGTAAAAGCGACCTACACGAAATGTACATCAGTCACCATATATTTGAGCTACTTTCCTATATACATTGCGTGTAAATAATACGTTGGAAAATTGGAGTACACGGTGTTTCCATTGGGATACACATCGTGTGATCTCAGAATTACATGATCACCAATTAGGTTGTCTATGTATGTGTCACGACCCATCCTATTGGGGCCCGCTCCATGACTCCCCAAGCCTACCTCTAATATGCCAGGGGCTGATTACTAGCACCTAGTAGGCATATTACTGACATGGGAGGCATTTCCTTAGCACCTATACACACGCACACATCTCCTAGCCCACAAATGCTGAAATGTAAAAAACATTGAGGAACATAATGCATGCATACAACTAAACACAACCAACAGAGTACAAAAAAATGTAAAGTACTAAAAGTAAATTGGGCCAGAATACAATCCCATCAAAACACGAGTCTGAAAACTACAAAGTCCAACATGTAAACAATAAAGGCTACTGGGACTACTGCTTGTAACTGTAGGAACGCCTCAGCCTATAGGGAACCCAGAAAGCTCGGTCCTATCCTGGTCCGCCCTTGAGTTCATCGAAAGGCTGCTCATCTGTACCAGACACGACTTGTGCGGCCAAAGCCCGTGGAGTGGTGGGTATAAAAAAACTCAGTAGAGGTCCGCAAAAACCACAAAGCATTACACAAAGTAATGTTATAGTCAACTATGAACAGTATATGTCTACATAACATATAGCACAAACCAGATATACTCAAAATCCAGACCCGTAGTCTAGAGACAAGTCACACAACCGCATACCCCCTGCTAGGGTTCAGTTTGAAGATTCCACGAAGCACTCATTTCGAGAGAACACACTCCACGAATAATATAGCTCTGGTGAAGTCCGTCTGATAATTATTGTTCGTTGAGAAATTTCACGGGAGGTAGTTACACTCATTACGGGAGACACACACATGAGTGGGAAGATTATGATAGATTGATGCACTCATTACAGGAGACACACTCATGAGTGGGAAATATCCGGATACATAGATGAGGATCACTTCTAGGGCCATGGAGGATACCACGACTAATCCACAATTCACCTGCTAGGTAGTGGATCAACCCCCGGTGGAGTTGGTCACGTCGATGTCGGACTCTACCTAGGGTCAAGAATGGATAGAGGATCTCGATCCGGGCCTCTCAGATGGATTCCTGAATCTATCACAGAAAGAACTGCTGAAGGGATCATACTCCTATAGAAGGAAAAGATGCATGACCTTCAGGGGAATGAGAAGAACGGGCACTAACCCAAACGAATGATGTCCAAGATGTGGTGAACAAGTGGACCTTTCCATTTTCCAAAAAGTACACGATGTGTAGAAAAGTTACATGCTATGTAGTCTGACCCCAGGTACTGCCCGTGTACAATGGCATGTGTCGTAAGGCTGGTCGTGTAGAAAAAATGAGTACAAGACGTGTAGTACAGTGTACACGCCGTGTCCGAGTGACTGGGGTTGTATCTGTGTACGTTGGCCATGTGTCCGTACATGGTCATCGACCCAAGTACACTAACTCGTGTAATTGGTTCATGGGGAGGTCCGCGTTACTGGAATCTCCTGGCCATGTGATGGAGTACACATTCATGTACTCTATCCCGTGTCCATGTACCCCCTAGATACATTCCGAGTTCCGTGTAGCCGCCTCTACCATGATGTACATGCCGTGTCGTCTGAAGCTGTGTAGACCAACCCGTGTCTATGTACGTCCTAAAGTACACGTCGAGCTTCGGGGGAAGTCTAACATGCAGTGTGACTAGGTTCACATGCTGTGTGATTCCTCTCTGGCCCTCAAAACCCTAGCTGTCGCCAGTACTACATGGCGTGTTATTCGGAAGTACACGCCGCGTATTCTGGAAGTTTCCAGAAATGACGCTCTTCGTCTGTGGGCCTCCCGTGCTACCCCGATCATCGATGCGGCTGTCTGATGACCACAAAACTCTTGGGTTTTGGTTTCCCCAATGCCACGAAGTATCATCTGGTGTTTCTGGACCTCCGATCCGCCCCAAAAACATGCATTGATCTTCCCGTGAGAAGAATGCTCGAAGAACGACCCTTCCCGATCTGGTCTGATTTGTCATCCGCCATCATCGTCGCACCACTGCAAGGTCGATGTGGTGTAGATTCTTCAATTTGGGATCGTTGCATCTCAAAATGGATTCACAATGTTCCATTTTCCATCGCCCCACGAAGAACACGAAGAACATGCAAAAGAAAAGGGGAGAAATCCAAAAAAACAAATTTTAGGAACGAACCTCCGCCGTCATTTGTCACGGCATTGATCCGCTCCCGTTTGTAGGCTTAAATGGATAAAAAATAAACCACAATACAACATGGATCAATTCCCCGAATCATCCCAAATAAAAACCTCCCGCAAAACGTACGAATCTGCGGATCAACTTGTTCGTGGTAGATTCGTGATCTTCATTTAAATCAAAAGCGGGGAAAATAAAATTAAATAACAACCCCCTAACTTTAATAAAGGATCAATCAATGATGAATAGGTTATGCTACTGTCATCGTCACGATCCTCCAACCTCATTGGTGAAGCAATTCACAACTTCAATCTTTCATCGCTCGTCGTTGAGAGCTTTCTCCCGGGTTTTCTCTCAATCATCCGCTAACTATCGACGCCCAATTATCCCAATAAAAAGGGAAACATGATTTGGCATTAAAAAATACATTGCGGTATTATTGAGTCCCGCATGCCATTCTTGAGTCATTATGACGCGCCATTTATTAAGGAAACTACTTCCCCATTGCCGGGTTGCAGCAGATGTTTCCATAAAGAAATAAAAGAAACTTGAGATTTTTTTTAAATGTCCAAAAATTAACATTTTCCCTCGACCCACACTAGTCGAGGTTAGGCTCATTCATAGGTAAAGTCATCGTCCCGGACGCAACGGTGCACTCAGCTCTTTAATCCGGGAATCCGTTTGGAAACTTCCACAACCGCATACAAGTGCTGACTCACTTAACATAAAAAAAGTTCAAACCACCATTATGAGATCATTGGGCCTCGGAATGATGTTCTGTCTTCGTGCATGGTCACGGAAAATCCGAGACATTACATTCTTCCCACCTTGGGCGTTTATGTCCCTGAAAAGCCAAAACATAGGCTACTGAAAAAGATGTGGGTATTGGGCACGGATTTGGGCCTCCCGCTCCCACGTGCTCTCTTGAAGATTCTCGTGCTGCCACCGGATGCGCACCAAGGGAATCGATCACCCACGAAGGATACTCTCTAGCTGATCCTTGATCTCCACTAGGTACTCTACAAAGGTCACTCCGTCCTCAATGTCCAGCTTTCCCCAGTCGATGACGTGCAATGGGTCATGCACGTACCTCCTCAACTACGACATGTGGAAGACATCATGTACATGATGAAAATGCGGTGGTTGAGCTAGGTGGTACACCACCTCACCAAGTCTGCACAGTATTTGGAAGGGTCGGATGAACCTTGGAGATAGCTTTCCACCTCAACCAAATCTCTGTAACCCTCACCAAGTTGAGACCCGAAGAAAGACGTTGTATCCCTCTTTGAACTCCAGAGGTCTCTATTGTCTGTCAGAATAAGACTTCTGTCGGCGTTGTCCAGTCATCATCTGCTCCTAGATGATTTCCACCTTCTCAGTGGTAGCTCTCAACAACTCTGGACCCATGAGTGCTGACTCTCCGTGGTCGGCCATCAAAGCGGTGACTAACATGGTCTCCCATACAAGGCCTCGAATAGTGCCATACCAATGGTGGAGTGGTAGCTATTGTTGTATGCAAACTCCACCATTGGTATGTGGTCCTCCCAACTGAGACCAAAGTCCAATACAAAGGCTATAAACATATCCTATAAAACATGAATGGTCCTCTCCATCTGACTATCATTCTGGGGATGAAACGATATGCTCAAGCGTAGCTGTGTCCGAAAAGCCTCCTGTAATCCCTTCCACAACTGGGATGTGAAACGGGTGTCTCGGTCTGAGACTATTGTCGAGGGGACTCTATTAATCTGAACTATCTCTTGTACATAGAGGCATCCCAAGATTTCAACGGAACTTTCTCCCTGATAGCTTGGAGGTGGGCCGTCTTGGTGAGTCGGTCAACGATCACCCAGATGGAATCATGCCCCTTGGACGTCCATGGTAAGCATGACACAAAGTCCATCGTTATTCTATCCCACTTCCACTCTGGAACATTCAGGGGGTGAGCTAATCCGGTTAGAACTTGGTGCTTAGCCTTCACCTACAGGCATCTAAGCCATCAAGAAATGAACACTGCTACTACCTTCTTCATGCCTGACCACCAGGACTGTCGTCGGAGATCCTGGTACATCTTTTCCACTCCAGGATGTACCACCAAAGGGGATGTATGAATCTCCCTCACGACCTCCTCCTACAACACCACTGATACAACAGTGCATCCAATGAAAATAACTATGTGCTCCCCACCTTGTGAATATCCATTAGAAGCATGTCCTGTGGATAACCGAGCACATAAATCCACACAGTCTACATCTCATAGTTTCGCCTCCCTAACCCGCTGTAAGAGTGAAGGGGTGACAACCATCGAATGTAGGTAGGCTGCATCTTCCCTGTCTACGAAGGACAACTACAATGTGGATAACTTCTCTGTCTCCTCAATCAACAGCTGTGAGCTCGATCATCTACTCAAAGAATCCTCCACCTTTTTTCCCTTCCCAGGAGTATAGATGATCTCAAAATCATAGTCCTGGAGGAACTCTAGCCAACAACACTATCTCAGATTTAGATCTTTCTGGTAAAAGATGTACTTGAGGATCTTGTGCTTATAGTAAATGATAAACCTCTCACCCATAAGGTAGTGTTTCCACATCATCAATGCGAAGAATACCGCTGCAAACTCGAGATCATGGGTCGCATTGTTCTGATCATGTGGCTTAAGCTAGTGTGAACCATAAGAAATCACTGCCTGCCTCTGCATCAGGACACAACCAAGCTCGATCCCTGATGGGTCTCATAAAACTACACACTCGACACCCTCCTCCGTCAATCTCAACACTGGGGCACTCATCAAACTCTATTTCTACTGCTTGAAATTCTGCTGGCACTTCTCCATCCACATTAAGGGTTTCCCCTTCCTGGTCAAGGCTATCATCAGTGCTGATATCCAGGAGAAATCAGGGATGAATCTCTGATAATATCCTACCAACTCAAGGAATCTCTGCACCTCTGTCACGCTCCAAGGTGGCTCCCATGCTAACACAACCTCCACTGTGGATGGGTCTACAGCTGCTCCATATGCTGAGATGACATGTCCCAAAAATTTGACCTCCTGAATCTAGAACATGCACTCTGAGATCTTCCCATAAAGTTGTTGCTCCCGAAGTACGTCTAGAACCATCTGTAGGTGTCTGACGTGCTCCTCCTCTAACGTCGAGTACACAAGGATGTCATCGATGAAGACCACTATGAACTGGTCCATGTATGGGTGGAAGATCCAGTTCATCAGTCCCATAAACACTACAGGGGTGTTCGTCACATCGAAAGGCATCACCAAGTACTCATAGTGACAGTAGCGGCATCTAAAAACTATCTTCAGTATATCCTCATCCCACAATCGTAGTGGGTGATACCCTGATCGAAGGTCAACCTTTGAGAGCCAGTGTGCCCCTCTTTGCTGATCTAAGAGGTAATCGATTCTTGGTAGTGGGTACTTTTCCTTAACCGTCATTGGGGTCATGCTCCGGTAGTCCACACACAACCTCAAACTCACATCCTCCTTCTTAGAAAAGAAGACTACGGCCACCCAGGGTGAAACACTCGGCCTCACGAAACCCTTGATCTGAAAATCCTCCAACTGCACCCTTAGCTCACGATGCTCTGCGGGAGCCATCTGATATACTGATGAGAAAATCAGTGTAGTCCCGGGGTGTAAGTCGATGTAGAAGTCGATTTCCCAGTGGGGAGGTAATCCTGGAACATCTTCGGGAAAGACGTCCTCATACTCTGCCACTACTGCTGGGAAATGGGAGCTCACAACATCCACTACTCTGAGGGAATTTCTAGGCAACACATGAGTGATTGGTTGCACCCTCCTATGCATAATCCCATTCTACGCTGCCTGGGATTCAATTTCCCTGAAAACGGAAAACCTCATTCCATCACGGCGGACACACCGCACTCTTTTACTCAAACAGTCAATCTGGTCATGGACCGAAGATAACCAATCCATACCGAGAATGATGTCATAAGGCCATGATAATACCACCCATAGGTTCCAACCGAAACTCTCACCACCAAGGGTAATATCACACTGTCTGAAAAGGTGTGTGATCATTGAGTCTCCTCCTGTAGTTGTCTCCAAGCGTAAGGATCGAGTCAATGGTGCTACCAGATTCTTGAGGTTTTGTACACAACACATGACTATGAAGGAATGACTGGCACCTGTGTCTATAAGTATGACAACAAAGGTATAAAAAGCACAGACCATACCTCGAATCATCCCTGGAGCCCCTGGGTCATATGCCTCGACCGCATGTAGTTACCCTCGTACCTATCCCCCAACTCCCTGAGCCTGGTGCAGACCTCCTGGGGGTGGTGGTGCAAGTAAGTCATAGAGTCTTCCACCACCAGTAGCTCTCCCTGCTCCTCTACTACGTCCGCCACCTGGAGGGTCTGTCTGCTTCACTCTCTGCCTTTGCCTCAATGTTCCATCCACAGCTTCCCTATTAGCAGCTCGATGGGTCGGGAAATCTCTAGAAAGATGTCCCCTACCATCGAAAGCGTAGCATTGCTTCTCTCTAGGATGACTAGATCCAGCCTGAGAGCCCTGGACTTTCGATCCTCTGTCTTGGGTCGTCCAAAGATGCCTCCCGTGTCCGGATCCCTGTGCCTGATGTCGGCTCCCTGCTATCAGGGTCTCCGCACCTGTCTTCCTGCTACTGATTGCCGTCAGCAGTCTCTGCTCCACCAAGAATCTCTCGATCACCAAGCCCCACTCGAGCACTCCAACATAATTCGAAACACATAAAGGAACGACACTAGCTCGGATGTCTCATCGCAGACCTTGCTCGAAGGTCTGATCTCTGAAGTACTGATCCCAGACCATATCCACTGAGTACCGGGCGAGGTTGATGAACCTTGATGAATATCCAGCTATAGTCATACTGCCCTGATGGAGCTGAAGAAGCTCCTGGATGCACAAAGCTCTCAGCCTAACCAGAGAGAACTCCTCCCAAAAGAGTCTCTCAAACTCCATCCACGAAAGAGTCTCTTCGTCGTGATTCTATTTTGTCAGACTCCACCATCGTCCTACCGAACTCTGAAGAAGGCTCACTCCATGGATCACCAGCTAGTCTGCTGGTGTCCTCACTAGATGGAAAACTCTAGTCACTACCTCAAGCCAGTCCTCAGATGCCTAAGGGTCGGGCTCACATCGAAACTTGAGGGGTCTCTGTCTCTGGAACTCATAGAGCGTGTCAGCCTGCGCTCCTCATCAATCGGTACCGTAGGTACCACGGGCTTCTCCACTTTTGGCGGCATAACTGGTGGACCACCTGGTGGTAATTCCTGGGGGAACTAGTCCCTGTATCGAAGCCTCATCACTAAGGGGGTCATCCTCGTGATCGCGCGGCTAAATCCTAGCATGTATGCATTGTAGAGGCATCCTGTAAGGAAACAAGATATACCATGGTCAATGAGTATATCTGGATAGCTAACAAAAAGGACATGGAAAACACAACCCATTACTATATGATGCATTTACCTTGCATTTATTTCCCCACAACCATTGTTTTCATGTAATGAGTCGAAAAGCAGGTTGTCAGAGTCCTACTGTATGGATACATTGGCCACCGAACCAACACTGGAGTCTCTAGCCTGAAATCCGAGCTCAAAACACTTAAAACCATTGCCCCAAACCAAACTCAAGGACTATTGGTCCTAAATAAGAACCGACCACCTCTGACACCACTCTGTCAAGACCTGTACCAGTGGGGAACATGCTGTGACTCCCCAAGCCTGCCTCCAATAGGCCGGGGACTAGTGACTAGCACTGAGTAAGCATATTACTAACATGGGAGGCATTTCCTAAGCACCTGTACACACAAAAACACATCTCCAAGAGCACAAATTCTAAAATGTAAAAAAAAACTAAGGAACATAATCCATGCATACAACTAAACCCAACCGACGGAGTACAACAGAAGGTAAAGTACAGAAAGTAAACTGGGCCAGAATACAAGTCCATCAAAACAAGAGTTTGAAAACAGCAAAGTCCAACCTGTAAACACAAAAGGGTATTGGGACTACTGCTCATAACCATAGGAACGCCTCGTCCTGTAGGGAACTCAGAATGCTTGGTCTTGTCCTGGTCCTCCCAAGACTCCGTCAAAAGGCTGCTCGTCTGCAAAAGACACGACACCTGTGGGAAAAGCCCGTGCAGGGGTGAGTATAAAAATACTCAGTAGAGGACCCAGAAAACCACAAAGATGTACAAAAAGTAAAGGTACAGTCATCTTTTCATAGTATATGTCTACAGAACATATAGCATGAACCAGATATACTCAAAATCCAGACCCGTAGTCAAGAGACAAGTCACACAACCGCATACCCCCAGCTAGGGTTCAGTTTGAAGATTCCACGAAGCACTCTTTCCGGGAGAACACACTCCACAAGTCTTATAGCTCTGATGAGATTCATCTGAGAAGTATTGTTCATCGGGAAATGTCACAAGAGGTATTTACACTCATTACGGGAGACACACTCCTGAGTGGGGAGGTTACGATAGAGAGATGCCCTTGTTACGGGAGACACACACCTGAGTGGGAAAGATCACAATACACATATGAGGATCACTTCCAGGGCCATGGAGAATACCGCGACTCATCCGGAATTCAACTGCTAGGTAAAGGATCTATGCCCGATGGAGTTGGTCGCATCGATGCTGGACTCTACCTAGGGTCAATAATGGATAGAGGATCTCGATTCGGGCATCTCGGATAAATTCCTGACTATATCACAGAAATTCTTGCTGAAGTGATCATACTCCTGTAGAAGGAAACGATGCCTGACCTTCAGGGGAACGATAAGAAGGGGCACTAACCCAAAAAAAATATTTCCAAGATGCGGTGAACAAGAGGACAATGATGTTTTCCAAAAAGTACACTGCATGTAGAAAAGTTACAGGCCGTGTTGTCTGACCCCGTGTACTGCCCGTGTACAACGGCTCGTGTCATAAGGCTGGTCGTGTAGAAAAACAGAGTACACGACATGTACTACGATGTTCACTCCATGTCTGAGTGATTGGGGTTGTCTCCATGTATGCTGGCCATGTGCTCGTACACGGTCATCAACCCTAGTACAAAAAATCGTGTAATCGGTACATGGGGTGAGCCGCGTTACTAGCCTTGCCTGGCCATGGGATGGAGTACACGATCGTGTACTCCATCCCGTGTCTGTGTACCCCATGGATACATGCCGAGTTCTGCGTAGCCGCCTCTGCCATGCTGTACACGCCGTGTCATCTGAAGTCGTGTAGTCCAACCCGTGTCCGTGTACTTCCCAAAGTACACGCCAAGCTTCAGGGGAAGTCTAACATGCCGTGTGACCAGGGTCACACGCCGTGTGATTCCTCTCTTTCCCCAAAAACCCTAGTCTTCACCGCCAGTAGTACACGGTGTGTTATTTTGAAATACACGTTGTGTATTCTAGAAATTTCCAAAAAAGACGCTCTTCGCCGGCACGCCTCCCGTGTTGTCCCGATCGTCGATCCAGCTCTCTGATCGCCACGAAACACCCGAGTTTTGGTCACCTCGATGCCATGAAGATTCTTCTGGTGTTTTCAGACCTCCGATCGTCCTCGAAAACATGATTTGATCTTCCCGTGAAAAGAACGCTTGAATAAAAACCCTTCCCTATCCGGTATGATTCGTCTTCCGCCATCATCGTCACACCTCCGTAAGGTCGTTGTGGTGAAGATTCTTCAATTTGGGATCATTGCATTACAAAACGGATGTGCAATGATCCATTGTTCATCACCTCATGAAGAACGCGAAGAACACATGAAAGAAAAGGGGAGAAATCCAATAAAACAAATTTGAGGAACGAATCGCTGATGTCTTTCGTCACAGAGTTGATCCGCTCCCATTAATAGGATTAAAAGGAGCATTAATAAACAACAATAAAACATGGATCAATTACCCAAATCATCCCAAATAAAACCCTCCTGCAAGAAAGTAATAATCTATGGATCAACTTGTTCAGGGTTGATCTGATTTCTTCGTTCGTATCAAATGTGGGGGAAAAAAATAAATAAAAAACCCCTAACTTATTAAAAGTATCGATAGATGATGAATAGTTCATGCTACCATTGTCATCACAATCCTCTAACCTCGTTGGCGCAGCGTTTCACAACTTCGATCCATCATCGCCCATCGCTGAGAGCTTTCTCCATGGTTTCCTCTCAATCGTCTGCCAACGATCGACGTCCGATTATCCAAATAAAAAGGGAAACGTGCTTTGGAATTCAAAAATACACTGCATTATTAATGAGTCCAGCTTTACATTATTGATTCATTATGATGTGCCTTTTATTAAGAAAATAGCTTCCCCGTTGTCTCATTGCAGCGGATGTGTCCATAAAGAAATAAAATAAACTTGAAAATTTATTTTATTTTTATTTTATTTAATATGTCCAAAAATTAACTTTTTCCCTCGACCCACGCCAGTCGAGGTTAGGCTCATTTTTAGGTAAATTCGTCATCCTGGATGTAACGGTGCCCTCAAAATTTTAATTCGGGCATCTGTTTGGAAACTACCACTATCGCACACAAGTGCCAACTCACTTAACATAAAAAAGTTCAAACCACCATTCCGGGCTCACTGGTCCTCGGAATGATGTGTTGTCTTCACGCCCAGTCTCGTAATAATTCTATATAATATTTAAAAATAATACACGAAAAATCCGATACATTATAGTATGGTAATACACAGATCATCTGTGACTCAACTGGACTACACACTATGTATATAGACTACAGGTCATGTAATCTGGTTGATCATGTGCCATTATGTCCTGGTCAACATGCACTGTGAACTAATAATTTCACCGCATGTCATCAATAAATGAAACTAAAATAATTCTAAACTAAATCCTTGGGAATTAAGAACAACTACAAATAATATAAATCTGGTTACATGGACTATACTTCCGTGTTATCTGACCAAAATCCATGGAACCTTTGGATGAAATCATTTCTTTTTTTGATTAATTAAATTAATTTAATGAATTAGATCTATGAAAAATAAAGGAAGAAGAAAGATATCTTACGATTTAGATTAAATGAATGGTTAAAATTGAATTTTACAACTAAATTAAAATGTGTAATTCACCAATGATCATTAAATATTTATAAATTATTAAGTAACCACTCTGATACCACTTGTATGATCTAGAAATATCAGAAGGATGTGATGGGTGGTGGCCAACTTTTCTTTATTTCACGATCAATGATTAATAAAAAAATTACACAACATTGAACAATGTAATCAAGAAAATGAAATCAATGAATCATAAAATAGAAATCCCACCATAACCAGAAGGAGGATCATCACATATTATTTATAATTAATTTAATTAATTAAAGAAGTACCTTTGTTGGAACCATTTCATCATTTATTAATCTAGAAATAGATCTACATTGTAAAATCATTGTGTTGTAGGAGTCATGTAAGGATTCCTCTCAAGATATTCGATGTGTGTTCCATGATTCTTAAAATTTTTCCAAAAGAATATCTCAGTGAAAGCATGACAGATCCCTGCGCATGCATCATATTCATTTGATCGTTATGAGAATTTGTTCCAAAACATTATCCTTGATCTAGTGGAGGAATATTTCCCTGCATTCATGAGAGTGATATTGGAGAAGATATATCTCATGAGCTTGAGAGAATTATAAATATTCTATTGTACCCAAACAAAAAAATGAATTGATTTTTTAGAAAATATCATAACTAGGTTTTTATATCAATAAGGTTAAAATAAAATAATTGTATAGGTAAGCATAATTATTGACTTAATCTAAGACAAAACTCCATGTAAAATATTAACAATAATAGTATTCTTTCTCATTATGTCCTTAACATGATAATCAAAATTAAATATTATTTAATCAAATAATATTCAATATATATTATTTCTCAACAAACCATTAATCTTCATCATCTATTCCTCCAAAATATTTATCAGACCTTGAATAATGTTTATTCATTTACTAAATAAATATTTTTTTCACTATTCTCTAATTAATAAATAAATATTATACAACTTAATAGTAAATAAATATTTATTAAATATTCCACTCACATTATATTCTCTTGAAGAACTGGTGATCGAATATATACGATCAAGAATACATGAATAATTATTAAACTACGTATGAGAATAATATTTATTAAACTTATTAAATAATAAATAATAATATATTATTTAACTAATATTACACATACACCTAGTGTGTGACCCTCTAGACCTCTTTCTTAGTGGCGTTAGGAGAAACAGCCAAAAGTCTCACGATAGAATCAAGCTACATTCCAAGTCACCAATAGAGAACAAAGTTAATACCACCAAAAAAATATTACCTTATACAGATTATTACTATATAATATAATCCCTTTATCATAATATCTCAAATCATGTAGGTTGCATGATGGTTCAATCACCTATGTGGTTGATGTCTATTTCTTTTACTTTCTGGAAATTTAACTTTCCCACAAAACAACATAGCATTGGATTTATTTGGGAAATATCATTTCCCTAAAATGGAATGAAATATTAACTAATGTTAAATAAGATGAGGGTTAAATCCTTTCTTTATTTGTTAATTAATTTAATATTTATCATGACACAACCAATGTATCTTACCTCTCCACAAATATCTGTCTTCATGGTTTTATTCAATACATCAAAGCAGGTGAATCATAATATTTATTAATAATAATATTAATTTATAAGGACCAATACACACCTCCAAATATTAGAATATCCAATGACATATATAAATGTGAATTTCCAATAGGATGGTCATGTTCTCATAATATCCTATTGAATATTAACATGGGCATACCTCGTGAGTAGGTGCCTTAAATCCATATAAGTTTCCAACTCTGATAGCCTATATCATTTTTCCCCTCAAACTAATATCATCCTGATATGAAAACATATTTATGAATAATTTCATATAACATATAGGTTCTCATAAAAGAGAAGAACAAACGATGACTTTTTTCAAAAGCTACTTTATGGGACGTTTTCTCATTCTATGTTACGAAGAAGAACAATCTTGATGTGGTGATAAGTTTATTAATATTCAAAACTGTGAATGTGTGTTATCATTATGTAAACATAAGTTTTTTCTAGGAACCATATCCAACAGTTAACAAACTCTTATTCCTTCCAATTCCTATATATTTTTGGAAAATAGTATAAAAATGGAAAGGAGTGGCTCAGATACCCCTGCATTGAATCCCGGGCACAGATTCCACTAAATAGTACCCCAATCCTAGTGCGTCACAAGGCCTTTAGTGAATCTCCCCAAGCCCTAGAGGCTTCCAACAAGTAGAGTGGGCCTAGGTGTGTCTTTGGGGAGATTTTACCCTCACTAATGGATTATACACAAGTAAAAAATCAATAATATACAAGTAATGGAGGAAGATACAACAAGAAGTCAATTGATAATTAAACAAGACCAGAATATATAAAATAAATCCAGAAGTGTATCTTATACAATGATGATGATGATGATACATGTATCTAGAAAACATCCCAATTTGTTACATGGATCTACCATATAATACAAGTATCCAAAATACCTAAAAGAAAAATATGTATCCCAATATCCCCACAAGACTCATATTGGTACCATGGTCTCCTTCTCATATACTGCAATCAACAACCTCTATTAGGTTGGTTTCCCTTATCAATACCTACAACCTTATAATCTGATTTGGTACCCAAGGGAGGTCTAAACATTGATTGAGATAACATCCCAATAAGAATCCCCCTAATATCTTTACAACTCCATGATGTGCAATATACCAAGATAAGAATGTAAACAGTAAGGAAAGTTAGCAGTACAGATGTATAAATTTTCCATGGAATGTCCACTACAAATAATGTTATTAAAACATGCATATTAGGTTTCCCTTTACTATACTTATTGGTATCCAAATAATTTAGCTACTGGTAAATGAAGTAAGTTTCACAACCTCACTGTACAACCATAGTTCGACAAAAACCGTGACCTTACCACTCTGCATGATGTGGAAGAACATCCACGACCAATATTTATAATCGATGTGTATAAAATTTCCATGGTTGTGTTTTATATAAAATATCTATACCATGATATCTTGGATCAAAGGTGTTGAACACCAAGGAATCCTAATCGATTCCCAAGAACATCTCAATGGAAAATCAGATAGGCACTATTTGGAGTCCTATGATCATGTCATTCCAGACATGTCATAAGAGTGTCCAAGAAAGTGGGAACCAGGAGGTTTAAAATACCAAGGAATCCCATGGAATTAGGACCCAATGAGCATCTCCATCAAAGTAATCTACTATAGTGGCTGAGTTCAATGGAACATGTCCAATCCATCTATTCATAAATCTACCATTCATAGCATTCATAATTTAAAACTATGTGAGTATACCCAATCACATAACTATTTGACATTCAACTCATCTCATGTTCATACCCACTCACATATCACAAAGGAAATCCAAGGAAAGAATTTAGTATTCCCACTCATTATTTATAATTCATATTTAAACTTGACAAATGAGTTTACCCACTCGTACAACCACATTTTCCCAAAAAAACCATTATGAAATTCATAAGAACAAAATGACTATACCCACTAATTTTTTCAACCCATTTATGTCATTAAAGAGTTAAATAATGGAATGTAAGAATAAAACATGTAATGAAGGTAAGACATATCCACAATAAGTATTTAAACTCCATTTAACAGTATTTAGGCTACTTACTTCTACAAAAGCACAAGAATGCACCCATTTGGTGGTTCAACGAATTTATTAAAATATATTTCATAAGTTATATCCCATGGGAGTCCATGATTTGGGAAACGACAACCAATTAATCATAATGTAACCTATTTTCATCCCTAACATGTCTGATTAAATCTAATTTGATTAACCAATTTATATTTAGGGCTACCCAAGAATGTCTGGTAGATGTCCTAATGACATGTATACTAATATAACACTAATAATCAAATAAGTTGTATAGAACAACTACCTTATCTTCGTAGTAGAGTTATAATATAGTTTAAAATCCTTATTTTTATTAGATAAGGAGAAATCATGAGAATGGAAGAATGACATGAACTTAAGAAAATTCAGCCTGCACTAAATACTGCAACAGATATTCAAAACAATATAGTTTGACTAAAGAATAATTGAGGTCCTACCATTATAGATTTGATGAAATAAACTATGCATGAATCAGAGATTATATAGAGGATCGAGACAAAAATATTTGTTAGATATTTAAAGTATCTCTATAAAGGTTCTTCTATCTAACAAAGAATAATGGTGAAGTAAAAATTAGTTTATAACATTTAAAAAGGAAAAAATTTTAATTTCACCCAACACATAGGGGTCACACCATTTAGGTGCATTGTTTTAAAAACCATGCACCATAAAACATGGTAATCTATAGATGATGGGTCACCCGCACTGTTTCCTCACATGGTTTGACTAACCATTAGAAACCATACAAAAAGGCTCTGTAAAAAATGCAAACATGGTCGCATGGTAATTTGAGCCATTCTGCATGGTTTATTATAACATGACATCATTTAACACATCTTTTTCCAGTCTTGTACAGTCAATTCAGACCATTCAGCATGCCCCGCATGGGGTGAACTAACTTGTGAAAGGATTAAATCACCCAAAAACATGGGATTAGGGCTTCGAACAAGCCACATACACCCCTGAAACCTCCATGAAATCAAAGGGAATTCACATTAGGAAAAATATATTCATTAAAACTAAAAATAAAGGGTTTCTCACCTCATAAAAAAACCCGAGTTCTTACAGTGTCATATGATTGGTTTGAGCACATTCACAGCTAAATTAGTTAAGATATAAACTAAATTATTGATTTTTTTTAATTTTTTTCATTAACAAAAAATTATTATAAATACACATTTATGTAAAATTACAAGGGTTTGTCCTATAACCATATATATTTATGGAGATATAATTAGAGGATCATTTGGGAGGAATGATGATTGAATCATAGATTTATGACCCATATTTAGTGAGACATGTGGATCCCACCAACGATAATGATGTTGATTAGTTATTCTCAAAAAAATGAGCCAAATTGAAGAATGTTGTTTTCCTTGTGTATTTTTCAATTTATTCTTACCCCATTAAAAACAAAAAATAATTGAATAATTTATTGTTTTTCAGATCTAAAATTTTGTTGGTAAGGTATTATTTTCACGTTTTTTGTGACAATTACCTTTTTTCATTATTGTTTATACCTCTTCATTCAAATTTTATGTGAAAACAAATCAATATCAAAATAAAAAAAATAAGATTCATTCCTCACATATATTGTTCAGAATTTTCACTCCCTATTATTTGTTATTTCATCATTAGAATTTTCTTTTGGATGGTTATTCAATGAATACCTAGTGAATGATTAGTGCACATTTAGTCTTTGGTGGAATTAATCACTACTATGGGTTTGGGATGGGGTTCGATTTAGCTATTGTGGTACATGATGATGGTAGTGGGTCCATGGACTAATTGAGAGTTCTTGATGATGGTTTTGGTCTATGGAACTTAAAAGGCATGAAAATGGGTGTTTTCAGAGTAGTTATGTGAATAGAATGGATGGAATATGGACAATGACAGTGATAGGGTTTAGTCTAACACGGATCCAGGGTGTATAGTTTGATTCATGGTGTGATTTTTGGCGACATTGGTGTCATATGGTATGGGATGTGAAACATGAAGTATATCTATGATTTTTGGTAAATAAATACTACACAGTATGTATACACATGATCACATTCCATGTAGGCCCATAAAAGAAGTGGCTGTGTTTAAATTTTATGATAATTATCACACTCTATGTGACATGTGTCACACAATATGTGGCATGTTGGAATCCTCTAGTTCTAATGCTCAAAATCCATGAATAATCTTGTTTAATCAAGCTTAATATTATCTTAGTATGTTTTATTATGCCTATGTATAAACTTAATCTATTATATCTTGTATTATTTTATAACACATTATGAAAATTTTAGACTAAGTATGAGTCACTGGTCAGTGAACTCACAGTCACAGGTCTCATCGTTCAGTCAGAAATTTGGAAAAGTATGAGTCAACATTGCAGTGACATTGTACTGTCTGAATTTAAGTAAATTATGAGAAAATATTGTATCGATCTACATGTTCAGAATTTTCACAAAGGATAAAACATCGTTGATAGGGAAAATGCATTTCTCCTACCAGTTTAGAATTCTCTCAAAGGACAATCCACCTTTCCAACCAGTTTATAATTTTCATGAAGTCTGAGACGCTATTCTTAAGACACTGTTTATAGAAAATGGATGAGTTACTGATCCTGTGTCACTACTCTTGTGTAACCGATCTAGTGAAATTTTTCCATAATTATGCATATCTTCATTTATCATTTAAATTCAAATTTATTACTGACATTAATATTGGATTTATTTAATGATACTGATAAAATTACAGATCTTTTTCAGCCTTGTCATTAGACAGTACGAGGTACCTGTATGTGATAGAGATCATGATCCTTGTTTTCCAAAAGAAAAACATCTGCGATTTAATAAATCATGATCTATGGGATGATTAATATATGGTGTTTGACACAGAAGACCAAGCAGAACATATACACTACCATCATGCTAGCTGAAAATTGGGAGAAACTAAATGTGAACCAAAGAGTGTGAACATCCTTGCAACAATAAATCCCAGTAAATATTATTTATTAATAGCATCTCATCTCACTATAAACCATAACACAAAGCATCAACAACACTCTATTTTTGGTCTTTGTTTTCCAAAAGTGGAGTCAAGATTCACAATTTCTATTGCGAGGTAGTCTCGAAAAATCAAGCACATCACTCAGAGCATTCTAAACCCTCTCCCATTATTTTTCTTCTATTGTGTATAATTTTAAAACTTTTTGATCATTTTATGTGTCTATAGTATAACAACCCATTACCTCATGTGCTAACCAAGAGGATACAATATATCCTCACACACTCATCTTTCTACATTTGTTTCTCCCATTAATAATTGTGGAAGATGACTCTGTGTGACTTGGTTGTACATTGATTCCGATGAAAAAATATGGTAGAGGTCTTGTTGACCTGGAAAGTCTTATGTTATATTGAGAACCATGATCTACGGTGTGGATAAAGTTAATTAATAAAAAAAATTATGGCAGGTGACCACTAAGTGGATAAGACAATGTCTCTTCTTGAGACTAAACCACTTGTTTTTATCTAATGTGTTTTTCAAATTTAGTTTTCTCTATTTTCACACATATTTCAAAAAATTAAATATTATTTTGATAGTTAATATTAGTTAGTTTTTATATAAATTTTATATTTAATAAATTACTTCCAAAAGTTATATCAATATTTCAAATTTGTGTAATTGAGAATTAATCATTCTTTTGGGAAATTAATTGAACATTTAAAACTCTTATAAATCTGTTACATAGGATAACTGAGCTCTATATAATTTAATTAGGGATTTAAAAATAAATTTTTTTAAAATAGAAATTTTTATTAGAACTAAATTCACACCCTTTTGAGTTTCATACTCTAAATCATATTCAGTATCAAATGATTTTTTAATCTTCTATTTTCATAGCATTTTCAAATATTTTCAACTATGATTTTAGTTTTGTTTCAAATAACTCTAAATTTCTTTTAGTTATAAATTATTATCTGTTTAAAAACCTATTATCTATTATTTATTATGGATAATAAATTGGAAGATTCTGCTACCAACAAAATTCCATTTTTCAATAGAACTAATTATGATAAGTGGGAATTTAAGATGAAAATGAATTTATAAAGAAGGGTTTTGAAATTTGGTCTTCCATTGTATATGAATGTAATACTTTTACTACTGGCTAAAATAAAAGGGATTAACCATCCAAAACTGCTTATAATAAAAACTACAAAGCTAAGAATTCTATATATTTCCCTTTAGAGGATGCAGAATTTAATAGGTTTTCTACATTCAAAACATCCCATGAAATTTTGGATAATTATTTATTTCACTTGAAGGAACTCCTTATTTTAAGAAAATAAGGCATAAAACATATACTATTATTTTTGTGAACTTTTATATGAAGCCTGATAAACCTATCCCTGATATGTATCTCGGGTTCAATGAGATTTTAAATACTATAATCACTCTTGGAATAGAAGTTACATCTATGGAATGAATCATGTAAATTATCATATGTATACCATATAGGTAGAGATGAACATGAATGTTAATAAGCGAGTCATATGAAGTTAATGACTAACTATTAAAGGAGATAATAGGTTTTTTATGATGTATGATGAAGAATTTAATGTCAAAAATGATGAGTACGATGAACCAAAGAGAAATTGAGAGGATTAAATGAATACTACTTATAAACATAATGAAAATGATAAAGAAAAAACTCATTCGTTTAATTCATTAAATAAAGAATTATCACCTGAAAGTGATGAAGAAATGTCTCAGATAGCCAGAATATTCAAAAAATTCTATAGAAATAAGATTTTTTTTAAAAAAATCCATGTTATAATGAAATTATGACTACATGGAAAACTAGAAAAAATACTGTACGAGATGTGATAACTCAAATGAGATATATTTTTATTAGTGTAAGAGTAAAGGACTAGTAAAATTTGAGTGTCCCATGTTAAAGTACAAGATGAAATATGAGGATAAGGAAGGATGATAAAAAAAAGTCAACGAAGGAAACATAGAGTGCCCTTGAAAATAGTTCAAGTGACTTTGAATCTTTACTTCATGAAAAATCCAATAAATCTTATATGTTTGGTTGCGCCCAAATTTACCCTACTGGTAAAAGTGGTCGATGTAGTACATGTAGGGGTCGAATCCACGGGGACCAAAGAAGTAACCTTGAGACCCTATGATTTGGTGAAGGATGGGCTATTAAGTAGCCAACATTGGGTTTTATTTTGGATGGTTTAAATAACACTAAGAAACCTATGTGAATTCAATTCAAAGAAAATGGGTTGATCTTAGGATTATGCTCGGGGTGGATTGAATGAATTTTACTTCTTTAGACAATTTTGGTTTTATTAATTCTTGATTAATCCATTCTTCAAAAATAACACTACCTTCATAATCATCTGGTTTGGTGCTTACAAAACACAATTACTAATCCCCTATACACACAGAGAACCAAATTCATGATCTCTCTGATGTATATGGTCATTTAGTAATTGAATTTATTTTTCTCAAACACAGTAATGATAAAGAGTAGAAATTAATGAAGAATGGATGTCTTAAATTAATTATCCAATTGACAACAATTAATTCATAAAATAACATTCAATCCAGACTTTTCATCCTCATAAGATCAACCCATTAAAGGGTTATCCCTCCATTGATGGTATACTCTCAATGGTGGGCGGAATATGGCTAACAAGAATTGGATTGAAGAAATTAAAACCGCGGAAATAACGAGCACTCCTCCGTGTGTGTGAATGAAATTCACACCTATGTGTGAACTAATTCACAACAACACAAGGATATCATTGTGCTTTGTGATAATAAAGTTTTAATAAATGAAATGGAAAATATAGAAGATAAAGAAGTTGATTAAGAACATAATGATACAAAAAAGAAACATACATTTAAATGGAAACATTACAGAGGAAATTTGGAAGCATAACCTTACAATGAAACAAGAAAAAAAAGATGATAAAAAAAATATCCACCATATTCTCTTCACCACTAGTTCCTTATATAGCCATATTAGGAGCCTTAGGTCCATCCCCCAATAATTAATTGAGTCAAAAGGAGGGTGAATAATCAAAAGGAAATTGATGTTTCCAATTTGACCCGGAAAACTGTCCAGATTCGTCCACCATATTGACGTGTGCATTTGTAATTGAAGAATGCCATATATGGAGGGGTTGTACAAGAAAAATATATTCTTCCATATATCCTCTATGAGTTGTAAAAATTTCAGGATCGTTGGCCCAGCAGTTTGGATGTTATGTTCGAAATGGCGGGACGGATTTCTGTGCATTAATGTCGGGTCTAGCATTTAAATCTCAACTTCAGATCCCATTATCATCATGAAAACATTAGAATTAGCTCCGGACACAGTTTAATAAATGATACTCATATTTTTATCTTTCTACTTTATAAATTTTAGCTTCATTGGTCTTGGTTTGTGGGCCCCACATTTGTTTGATGGGCCTTAGGCCCATTATGCTTTTTCTGGAAAGTTTCTGCCTTTAGGTGCAAAAATCTCCATCTTCACTTGTGATATATCCATAAGACCTAAAAGAAAAAATGTTCCAAATAAATTGATGAATTATATACAAAAATATCAAATTCAAATGATGAATATTGTAATTTCCACAAGCAAATTATTGAGTGGGCCCAAATTGACACTTTAAGCATGAATTGCACAATGATGGGAAATGAAGTTAAATTTCTGAATTGGACTAAAATTGATGTTTATGAACTTTTAAACACATTAATATAAAGATCTCAACAATGAATATTAGCCACTTTCAGTGACTAATCACACCTCCCAACTTGAGTTTTGCTAGTCCCGAGCAGAATGTATTACAAATATGAAATTCAAATCCCCTTTTCCAAAAACATTTAAATACACATTGCTCACCCAAAGACCTCATACCAAAAAAATTATGGAACCCATCAAAATCATTTAAAACAAGCTAGGTCCATAAGCATATCCCAATCCCAAGCCCATTACTTTGTTCAAATTCATCACCACATTTCATCCAATTATAATTAAGCATGATAAAGTGTTGTGCATCACAAAAGATATGGGGCCCATTTTATTGTTCAAGGGGAAAAAATGGAAGCGCTAGGTGGGAATCACATTAAACCTTAATATGAGTATCCATTTTTTTGATTTTTTTTGATGATTTTTTATCCATAATAGATATGAAAATACTAACTCTGGGCAAGACAATTATGGAGTCACGATCCCCAAGTACCGGACGCCACACATATTGTCAATTTCAGGCTCTAAAATAGAGATATAAAGCCTAACTCTAGGCAAGACAACTATGGAGTCATGATCCCCATGTTCCGGACGCCACGCATTTGGAAAAAACATTGTTCTATGTGGTCATTTTTTTTGGATACAGAAATTAAACAAAAAGTGACCCCAGAACCCTATGATATAATGAAAGGGACCTGAGAACTCAAATTTACACCCACAATCCAGTAGACGTGCACTATGACATTTTTATTAAGAGGATGAAAATGTAAACTTTGAAAAATCACATCAGACAACCGCACTTTCCAAAAACTATGCTCATGAACTTAAACTTGCATTAAAATCAGAATCAAGGCATACAAAATTATTTGATATCCAATTTTAGAGTTTGAAATGTGTGTTATCTTGTTCATGGTTAATGGAATTTTTCTTTTCATGCATGTTCTTATTCACAAAAAAATCATTTTTTATTTCATCTCCCCCCAACATAGAATAACACTGTCCCCAGTGTTTAAAGAAAACATAGAAGGGGGTATGGGGGTTGTTCAAAGAGAAAATTTAAAATGATAATCATCGAATGAAGTCACCTGTGGTTGATGATGATAGAGCATGCCAAAATCTCCCTTCAATCCTGGATTTGAGTCTTAGTGGCTTGGATGGTGGTGAATGGATTTTCCTAATGACTTATGACATGTCCTTTTATATTTTTTTAACCTATAAAAACATAAAAATAAACTAAACAAAATAAACTGATGATACATTGTCTTCTTTTTAGATTTCTGGGTAATGTATTACTCATAGATCACACCACGTGACACAGATGAATATGGCGCTCCCCTTTCATACCCATCCTTACTCATAAAATAATAATAGGTCAATAGTCTATGGTAATTTATTATATGAAAAAAAAATGATTCAAAATAATTAGAAAACATGAAAACCATGGGTTTCCTCCCATGCAGCACTTTTGTTTAACATCGTTAGCTTGACTTGAACCCCCCAACTTATCCAATTCCAACTTTCAAAATTTTAACAAACCCATCTTTATCCACTTCAACAAGATTGAGATTGAATGTTTTTTGGAAATTTTTTTTGTATGAAATCCTATTTTCTACAATGATTGGTAAAATCCATGGAATATCTAAAATGGTTGATCATGTTTTATCTGGTGTATTTCCTAAGATTTCAAGGTTCATTTCTACTTGGTGAGATTCCTGATGAAAATTGATGATAATTGAATGGTCTTGGTTATCATAAATAGAGGTATTATTGAGTAGGGAAGGAATTATTAAAACATCGAGTTTAGTTTGATTGAATTTTCTTAAAGAATAATGATAATTTGAATCAAAAATTGTTTCTTCTTTAAAAACATTTGAAAGAATTGTTTCCTTTTGAAAATATGATTCATGCCCAAAATATTCCATTTGAATTTCATGAGGGGGTATAGACACAATATTTGTTATATCTCCCAATGGTTCAATGATCGGTGATTCTAAAAAAATTGTTATTGGAGTAATATTACGAACACTCAATCCATGAAGACAAATTTTCCCCTTGCAAATCAAAAAAATTAATTTCCTCCTGATTTAAATACCCTTCAACATTTCCTTAATCTTGTTCAGTTATCCGATATCCAAAGGTTAGTTCTTTTTTCAATTCATGGGAGGTTTTTGGGATAAAAGATTCATCTATCAATGATGAGGAAAGAACATCTTGAGTGGGAACGGGTTCCTCAAAAGTCATAAAGCTTTGTAATTCTAATCTGAAAGATGAAACTTCTGAATTCATTTTATCCATTTGTTCACATAATTGTTCAAGAATTTTTTCAGGATTAGGGTTGATATATGTTTTTACATCATGGACTTCCTCATTATTTATCTTCTCAATCATTCTTGATAGGTATGGAAATTGATCTTGTAAACATTCAGCATCCCATTGATTGTACATCTCGTCTGGTGTGGTGTATTCAATTAAGGATTGGTCAATGAAATTCCTTATGTGAGGTGTTTCCCAATATTGATTTCCGACTTGATTATAGAATTGATTTATTAAGGGGTATTTTGGAGGATAATCCATTGAAATTGATTGAAAATTGGTTTTGGGGATTTTTTTGACACACAGAAATAGAAAGGGGAAAAGAGAAGAGAAATTAGGGTGAGAATAGAGAATTTGGGGGGAGAAAAGAAGATGTGGGTATAAGGTACTTACTTGGGTCCCCGACAACGGCGCAAAAATTTGGTTGCGCCCAAATTTACCCTACTGGTAAAAGCGGTCTATGTAGTACATGTAGGGGTCGAATCCACAGGGACCGAAGAAGTAACCTTGAGACGCTATGATTTAGTGAAGGATGGGCTATGAAGTAGCCAACTTTGGGTTTTATTTTGGATGGTTTAAAGAACACTAAGAAACCTAAGTGAATTCAATTCAAAGAATATGGGTTTATCTTTGGATTATACTCGGGGTGGATTGAATGAATTTTACTTCTTTAGACAATTTTGGTTTTATTAATTCATGATTAATCCATTCTTCAAAAATAACACTACCTTCATCATTTTCTTGTTTGGTGCTTACTAAACACAATTACTAATCCCCTATACACTTATAGAACCAAATTCATGATCTCTCAGAGGTATATGGTCATTTAGTAATTGAATTTAGTTTTCTCAAACACAGTAAAGATGAAGAGTAGAAATTAATGAAGAATGGATGTCTTAAACTAATTATCCAATTAACAACAATTCCCTCATAAAATATCATTCAATCCAGCCTTTGCATCCTCCTAAGATCAAACCATTAAAGATTTATCCCTCCATTGATGGTATACTCTCAATGGTGGGCGGAATATGGCTAACAATAATTGGATTGAAGAAATTAAAACCGCGGAAATAACGAGCACTCCTCCGTTTGTGTGAATGAAATTCACACCTATGTGTAAACTAATTCACAACAACACAGAGATATCACTATGCTTTGTGATAATAAAGTTTTAATAAATGAAATGGAAAATATATAAGAGAAAGAAGATGATTAAGAACATAACGATACAAAAAAGAAACTTACATTGAAATGGAAAACATTACAAAGGAAATTTGGAAGCATAACCTTACAATGAAGCAAGCAACAAAAGATGATAAGAAAAATATCCACCCTATTCCCTTCACCACTAGCTCCTTGTATAGGAAAATTAGGAGCCTTAGGTCCATACCCCAACAATTTATTGAGTCAAAAGGAGGGTGAATAATCAAAAGGAATTTGATGTTTCGAATTTGACCCGGAAAATTGTCCAGATTCGTCCACCATATGGACGTCTGAATTTGTAATTGACAAAGGCCGAATCCGGAGAGGTTGTAGAAGAAACATATCTTAGTCCATCAATCCTCTATAATCTGTAAAACATTCAGGAAAGTTTGCTCAGCCTTTTGGATGTTATGGTCGAAATGGTGGGACGGATTTCTGTGCATTAAGGTCGGGTCCACCATTTAAATCTCAAATTCATATCCCTTTAGCATCATGAAAAAAATTAGAATTAGCTCTGGCCACAGTTGAATAAAATGATCCTCATATTTTTTCTTTCTACTGTATAAATTTGAGAATCGTTGGGCTTGGTTTGTGGGCCCCACATTTGTTTGATGGGCCTTAGGCCCATTATGCTTTTTCCAGCAAGTTTCTGCCTTCAGGTGAAAAAAATCCCCATATTCAATTGTGATTCATCCATAAGACCTAAAAGAAAAAATGTTCCAAATAAAGCTATTAATAATATACCAAAATATCAAATTAATATGATTAATATTGTAATTTCCAAAATCAAATTATTAAGTGGGCCCAAATTGACACTTTAAGCTTGAATTGAACAATGATGGGAAATGAAGTTCAATTTCTGAATTGGACTAAAGTTGATGTTTATGAACTTTTAAACACATTAATATTAAGATATTAACAATGAAAATTAGCCACTTTTAGCGACTAATCAATGTGTTTTATGGAAAAAACATCTTAGGTAACACTACACTATCATGTACAAAATTCCTACTATTATAAAGATGAATCTGATTTAGAAAATTTGACAAACAAAGAAAGGTTTTAGTACTTTACAATGGTTGAGAACACATGAAATTAATTAAAAGATAAATATTATGTTTTAAAGAAACAAAATGCTATTACTTTTACTATTAAATATGATCTTACTAAAGAAAAAGATAAAGATGATCAATTGATTAAATAAAATAATGAGTTTAAACTATCAAATAAGCTACTGAAAAAGTATTTATAAAAGTTTAATAATGTAAAGAACTCTCTCATCCAAATTCTTTGTAAATCGATTATTGAAAAAACATGCTACTTGTATAGGCTATCCTCGAGGACAAAGAAACCGTTTTAAAAATAACTTTGTATCAAAATATATAAAGTTAGGCTTTGTACCATGATTTGATAAATATTTTGTAAGTTTTAGCAGTGGAAAATCATTTAATACTTTTAGTTTTTATAGAAAAAATAGAGTTTATTTTTTCAAAACTCTATAAAATTCCTATAGGAGACCCTAGAAACATGTATGGGTTCTCAAAGAAGTAATTACCAATATTACTAGACCTAAGAAATTCTGGTTACCAAAATCATTTCTTGTTTGAATTGTCTTTGTAGGAAGCATTCTTAAAGAGAATATTCAAGATATTATGGTTATTAGAACAATATATATTAAATACACATGATAGTGGACTATTCATTCTTCAAGAACCATATCAATTTTTATGTTGGGAATGTCACTTTTGGTGACAATGATAATGGAAAAATAATTGGCCTTGGTCAAATAGGTGACACTTATTCAATTTAAATCTCAAAATTACTTTTTGTTGATAGATAAAAGTAAAATATTCTTCGTATATCTCAGTTATGTGATTATGGTTTTAATGTTAACATTGAAACTGATTCCTAAATGTGTTTAAATTAAAAAATGAGTTTGTATTGAATGATTTTATAAATGAGAATATTTATACTGTGAACATAGATTCTTTATTTTCTCAAAATGTTTCTTACTAAGTGTCTTGCATAAATAATATTAGCATTGGAATAGAATATTCAGCCATTGTAACACTCACTCACTTCAAAATCATGCATGGAAAGGGTTAGTCAATGATTTACCCAAATAAGAAATTCAAAACAATAAAGTCTACAATCTTTGTAAAAAATGAAAACAATACAAAATATATTTCAAACCAAAGAAATAAGCTTCAACTTCTCTACCACTTGAGTTGATTTACAATGATTTTTTTTGACCTTCTAGAGTTAAAACTCTTAATGAGAAGCCCTATGTATATGTTCTATTTGATGACTTCTCCAGGTATACCTTGAACTTATTTTTAGCCCACAAGAGTGAGTCTTGTTCTTACATTACCATGTATTCTAGAACAGTAGAAAACCTATGCGGTCTTAGAATTAAATTATTAACAAGTGACCATGGATGTGAGGTTGAAAGTCAAGATTTTGAATCATTTTCTTCAAAAAATAGCTATAGACATAACTTATCTGCTCTTAGGACACCCCAGAAGAATAGATTTGTTGAAATAAGAAATTTAACCTTCTAAGAAATAGCCTGAACTATGATTAATTAATATGATTTACCTATTTACTTTTGGGAAGAAGTTATGAATATAGATTGTTATATTATTAACATATTATTAATTATACCAATTCATAAGAAAACACCAAATTATTTGTGAAACAATTGAAAACCCAATGTTATTTACTTCAATGTCTTTGGCTATGAAGACTATATTCTTAATACTAGGTAAAATCTTAACAAATTTGGATAAAAAGAGATGAAGGAATTTTACTAAGTTATTGAATCTCTATTAAAGGATATATATTATTTAATAAAATTACTAAATGTGTGGAAGAATTTGTGCAATCAAATTTTGATGAAATATATCCAAATGAATCTAAAACCTCTCTTGAAAATATTGATGATGATTTTTCCAATATAGAAATTACTTCCAAATCTCATTATCCTATTGTTATGAAATCTATTAAATCCTCTAGTTCTATAAAATTTCTATACTCTAATCATAGTGAACCTAAACCTACAGATGAAACTGAAATAACTAGACCCAAATATTATAGACCACCTAGAACTCCTAAATACCATCCCTTAGATTCTTTGGTCGAGCACATTGATAAGGGGACTCATACTAGAGCTTTTGTTAGGAACTAGAGTGAACATCAAGCCTTCTGGTCACAACATAAACCTAAAAACATCAATGATGAAATAAATGATGCAATCCATTATGAATTATTGGTAATGTATATGAAATAAAAAGAAAATCAGTTTGAAATAAATAATGTTATGAAACAAGATGATAGACCCAAAGGCACCCTGACCATAGGTACTAAATGGGTATTTAAAAATAATTTGAACAAAGTTGGAACTATAGTATGAAATAAGGAAATATTGGTTGCACAAGGGTATAGTCAAGAATTATGAATTGACTATGAAGAAACTTTTTCAGTTTTAGCCAGACATAAATCCATAAGAATCCTTCTAGCCTATGTAGAACATGTCAATTTCATTCATTTCCAAATGGATGTCAAAAGTGAATTCATTAAGGGGAATATAGTGGAGGATGATTTTATTGAACAACACCATAATTTTATAAAATTCTATTTTTCCAAATCATGTCCTTAAATTTAAAAAAAATGTATGGTTTAAAACTGGTTCCAACAGCTTTGTATAATAGGCTTTCCATTTTTATTTCTTCAAATGGTTTTAAAAAAGGTATAGTTGATCCTACATTTTTTATAAAAAGAATTTATAAAGATGTTTTGGTATTTCAAATCAGTGTTGATGATATTATTTAGGGATCTTGAAAAAATTATTTATGGGTTTATTTTTCAAAAATGATGAAAAAAGAGTTAGAAATTTGTTTAATGGGAGATCCTAAATTCTTTCTAGTATTTAAAAATATTCAAAATAAATATGGTTTTATATTCGAAAAAAAGTAAATATATGTAAGATATTTTTAAAAGGTTTGGATTTTATTATACCAAAGGTAGTGATACTCCAATGACTACCACCTATAAATTGGATCTTAATGAAAATGGAAAATATATTGATCGAACCAATTATAGAGGGTTAATTAAGAGTCTACTCTACTTTAATGCTATCTGGTCTAATATTATGCTTAGTATATGTATTTGTGCTCGTTTTCAATAAAATCCTAAAGAGTCACATCTTATTACTCTTGAAAATAATTTACAAATACCTCAAACTTACTACCAACTTAGAACAATTCTATTCTACAGAAAAATAATTTGACATAATTAGCTACAATGATGCTTATTTTGGTGGTTTAGAATTAGATAGAAAAAGAACATCTAGAACATGTCACTATTTGGGCAATTCACTCGTATCATGGTTTAGTAAAAGAAAAATTCAGTTTCATTATCTTCTGCTAAAGCTAAATACATAGCTGCTGTTATTTTTTGTGCTTAGATTTTGTGTATGAAACACAATTTAATATATTATAGATATAAACTTATACATGTCCCGATAAATTCTGACCATAAAATTGCTATTAACATCTCTAAGAATCTAGTTTCTCATTAAGGACACAACATATTGATGTAGGACATCACTTTTTGACAGATCATTATCAAAATGGTGATATTACTTTAGAATTCATTAGAAGGGAAGATCATCTTGAAAATGGTTTCACTAAGAAATTAAATACTAAAATAATGAGCTACATCGGACATTAATTTGGTAAGATAAATTTTGAGTATCTTTTTTCTATCTTGCCAGTCGCTGTCACAACAGTTTCATTCTCACCAGTTATTATATCACCATCTTCGGTCTCACTGTTCGATGTGACACTATTATGATGACCCTATTGACATCACGTTGTAAGGAATCAATATTTTATACTTAGTAATATTTTTCTACCTAGATTATTTAATAATTTAATTTCATTTTATTTTATACTTTATTTTTTATTTATGACATTGAAATCCCTAAATGATAAAAATCGGTCACTCCATATCAGTTGTCACTCCAATCTTACTCTAATACTTTCGAAACCAAACCCTTATCTCAAAAACACCTAGTTATCATTCAAAACCTCTCTACATGATGGGAATGTAATGATTGAACCATCCATCTTCTTCAACCCTAGAGTAACAACAGTCGTTGAATTTTGTGAGAAATGGCTTCTTTCAATTAAGTCACTTGTTCTTAGGTTATTAGAAGAGAAGGGATGGAAAGAATGGATTTCCAGTAAAAATAGGACCTTATACCTAACTTTTTTCGATTTTTATTAGGACATTGAGTTTTCTTATAATGCTAAAGATGATTTCATAGTTAGAAGTTGGGTAAATTGTCAAAGATTTTATTTTTCATTGAGGTTGTGGGATCCTTGTTTAAAAGTACCTTATGAAGATATCTTTTTGGATCATCAAGGAGGGAATACACCTCCAAGTGATATTTTTATCTTATTATAGGATTTGGGTGATTTAACAGGAGATGAAAAGTGGAGAATACCTATTATTTTTGAGTTAGATAGGGAAACTAGATTACTCTTCATGTTCAATCAAAATCTTATCTATTCAAGGAAATGTGATTTTTCTAATTTGATATATGAATATATATTCTTGATACGTCTCTCAAAAAAATCAAAAGATAAAATTGTAAAAATATCCTATCATTTATATATGTGAAATGATAAAAAACGCCTCAAAATCCACTTCCCTATTATATTCAAGATTCATCTCTATAATGGTGAAAACCAAATGATTGTTTAGGAAAAATAAACAAGCTATTGAGGATTATGATTTTTGTTTGTCTAACAAAATAAAAAGGCAGATTAAGATTAGTTGGAATCCCTGAAATAAGTCATGGGATGAAGAAAATGAAAAGATTTATATGGATTTTAATCCCATTGAATGTCCCTCAAGACCTAAGGATATCAATTACACTAGTTTGTAACAAGATAAAGTAGTAGAATACTTAGATTAAGAAATGGAATCTAGTGTTAAGGAAGGTAATGTTTTTAATAGGGATGACAATGAAGGTATTCATGATAAAAGTGGATAAAATGCAGGTAAGGGTAATGCTGGTAATGAGGAAGAAGCTGCTATAGAATAAGTTGTTGATATAAAGAAAGTGGAAAAATGAGAAATTAGAGAATTATAAGCCACTATAGATGAATCTGAATAATCCAATAGAAGAGGAAATAATTAGTAAAAAGATCTGAGTGAGGGTAATGACTTTAATCATGAAAAAATAATAAAAGATAAGTCTCTTTACCTTATGGAAAAAGTGATGAACATGCTATTCAATTAGAAGTAAATTTAGTTGAGACTGAAATGCATCAAAATATGGTAGAAGATGTGGAATGATCTCATGTGATTTAGTCACTTAATTATCCAAGGGAAGAATTTGTTGAGCTGGAGAAAACCCTCAGTTTGGAATGGATTAAACTTAAAAATATTCTTCATCCAAGTTCAATAGATTCCATGTACAAGTTTTCAGTTTTCAATGATGTTAATGTCTTTTATAAATCCTCAATTGAGGAAATGGATCTTTCAATAGAGTTTCAGCTCTAACCCATTTCATATAAAATATTGACCTATGTTCAAGAGAGAGTTCAAGTTTATGAACTTGTACAAGAAACCCTAAACTATGTGAGTAATGAAGATTTAAAATATTTTGGAGAAAATATAATATCTGGAGTTACAAATATTATGAAGTCACAACCTCCTCATGTGATCAATCATACTAAAAGGGATTATGAAGAGATTCCGGTGAAGTTAACATGGAAAACTCAACCCACGATGCTTTATGTGATACAAGAGGAATGGATTGAGAAAAATTGTTGAATGATGAATTAAAGTCCATGAATTAATATAAGTAAGGCTGATGCTGACATGCTCTCAGGAAAGGCTTTATCTCAGATTAAACCTAACTTGATTTCAGTGGTTAAGGAAATTGTTAAGAACAAAACCATGTTAGCCAATGAAATGTGTGGACTTGTGTCTACAATCAATCGACTAAAAGATGAATATAAAGTATCTTTGGAGAAAATTCTTAGAAAGCTTCATGACTTCACCTCAGCTGCTTTAGGTCAATCAAAATCTGCACAACCTCCTTGACTTTGTACAGTGACATGATAAGTTCATTAATATGGGAAGATCTTCAATATTTTATTGGTGGTTCTGATTAGGAATTTATGGGTATGATTTAGAAGGCCAGTGAGCATGTTAATTACATGGTTAGATATTACTCAAAAGCATTCATAGATGCTCACGATGAAATTTTAAAGAAACTGGATTTCTATTTTAAAAAGATATATACCAAGCACCAGATGAATAGTCATTTCAAGTATTTAGTGGGAATTTTGAAGCTACCCTTAGTGAATCTAGCATTCACAGAGTAATTCAACTATTTGAAGGAAATTTCACTTACCCTTGAGAATTTCATAGAAAATAATGATGGCATTGAGAAATATATGGAATGTGGAGGTGAACTATTTACAGATTTTATTAATCTGTCTGAGCCATATGTGCACCATCACAACACCGAAATTGTTTCTCCAGTAGATTCCACTCTGAGACATGGCCAGATTCCTTCTACCTCTACATCCTTTGAAACTATTACCCTGACCCCTACTCAGGATCTAAGATAGATCATTTCAATCCATACTAAGTATCCTTTAACTTGGACTTCCTTCAAACAGGGCATTTCTCCATTTATTCTTTAAGTTGTTTCTCTACCTCCTCTCAGTATCCACATTGAACCACCCACCTCAACCACTTCTACACCTAATTCTTCTACACTTGATTTCTCTCAAGGGGAAAATAGGTGGTGTACTTATATTCAAAGTGATTAGATGATTTTTAATAGGGCTATGATGTATATTTTTAATTTTCTATATTGATATATTCAATGAAATGTGCTCAATATTTTTTTTCACTTGTTAATGACATTTTCTTCTTATTCTTAATTTTCATTTCCCTATATTAATTTTGATAATACCAAAAGGGGGAGAACAAAAAGAAGGAATTTAAATCACCTAACAATATTTATGGTATTTAAATTATATATTGTATGATGATATGCTACTAAAAATCCATGCTCAGATACTATAATGGATTTCTCAGACATTATTATTTATATGCTAAATAAAATTGATCTGTGTTTATGTCTCAATTTCACATTATCAATCCTTAATTAGTATGTGTGACTTGTAAATTACATGATTTTTTATCGTCAAAAGGGGGAGATTGTTGGAATCCTATTGTTTTAATGCTCCTAAATCAGGTTTAATCATGTTTAATCATGATTAATATTGTCTTATTATGTTTTTTTATGCCCATGTAGAATCATAATCTATTCAATGAAGTATTATTTCATAAGATAGGTTAAAAATACTGAAATAATTAGGATTCAATGGTCAGTGAACTCACAGTCCTCGGTCTCACCGTACAATCACATAATCAGCAAAGTATTTGTCACTGTTGTAGTGACCCCAGACAATATGTATTTCGATATAGTGAGAGACATCATTGTATCGATCTACCAGTTCAAAATTTTTTCAAAGGAATATAAACTATGGATATGGACAAGACAGCATTCCTACCAGTTAAGAATTCTCACAATGGACAAGACACCATTCCAAACAATTCAGAATTTTGACAAAGTCTGAGACACCGTTTAGAGATAAAGGCTTAATTACTACTCCTATTTCACCTCTCTGGTGACACTACTCCATACTAATTCATATCTAAATTTATCATTTAAATTAAAAATTATTAATAACCACCATATTGGAGTAATTTAATGATACTGAATGGAATAATGATCTCTTGCTGCCTTGTTTGTAGACAATACGAGGTATGAGGTACCTATACGTGGTGGAGAAAATACTTCTTATTATCCAAAAGAAAAAAATTGGGATTAAAAAAATGTAGTGTGTGAGGAGATTAATATATAGGGTGTGACACACAGAACCAAAAAAAACATATACATGCCCATCCTACTTGCTGAAAATATGGATGAACTTATTGTGAACCAAAGAATGAGAACATCCTTATAGAAAAAACTTCAACTGGATAGGATTTTTGAAAATCATCACATCTCACTAAAAACAAGAACATAGAGCATCAACGACACTCTTTTTGTGTGTCTGTTTTAATGAATTGGACTCGAGCTTCACATATTCTACATCAAAGAAGTAAAAAAGCATCAAGCCCATCACTCAAAGCATTATAAACCCCCTGTTATTATTTCTGCTCTATTTTGTATAATTTTACTAATTTTTTAGCAGTGTCTGTGTCTATAGTATAACCAGACATTATCTCCTTTTCTAAGCTATAAGATACAATATATCCTCAATTTCTCATTTTTTACATTTTTTCTCCCATGTATAACTGTGAAAGAGGTCTCTATGGGACCTGGTTGTATATTGTTTCGGCAAATAACTATTTTAGATGTCTTGTTGGATAGGAAATACTTGTATACTATTTAGAACCATGATCCAGTGTGTGGATGTAAGATCCTGATATTCGTAAAGGGACTCAGGGCATAGAAGAAGGGAGATCTAGGAAAGACATGCCAGAGCGCACGACCTGCGCACGGCCAGGAAAACCGTGTAGCCTGCCCGGGTAAAGTCGTGTGACCCTTCCTCCTTAGACAGTGGTGTGCGCATGGTTTGCGCATAGTTTGCTAAACCGTGTGGCTAAACCGTGCGACCACATAAAGTTGGAAAAAATTACAGTTTTTCCACTCTGGGATTTTAAACCCAACTAAGGATTTTCCTCTCCTCCTCCTCTCCCGACCCTAGCGACAAACATGGCCGACCAAAGAATCCCTAAGGTGGTTGTCCTTCGATTATTGGATGTTTAGAGCGCCATTGGTTGTGGATTGAAGGTCTGAGTAAGGCTAATCCCATCTTTGGTTCTATTTTTGGTTTAGGGTTGATATCTTATCTCCCTCTCATTCTGAAACCCTAAAACACAATATTTTGGGTGAGTTTTAGACTGAAGATCCAAATGTTGGTTGGATCGTAGTATAAGGACTCGATTGAGGGTGCGTTCAACCGCGGTTGTGAGGTAGGTGGTCTACCAATTATATCCCATAGTATTCTAGAAAATTGTGCATGTTGGGTTATGTTATTTTTTACCTTTGGTTATGTTTTGGATAACCTTGGCATGTTTGGAATTAATGGTTTTTAAAATGGAAAATGGGAACCCTCACGATCCGTATGGGATGTGTTGGGATTAACATGACCTAATTGGGGTCACCAATGGGATGTGTCGGCTTCTCCTAGACTTAGGGATTGTAATTGAACAAGAGACCTTGTTGTAATTAAGGGTAGATAATTTAATGAATAAGTTGGAATGATTGGTTGAACTTGGAATAGAAGTTAGGTGATGCACCTAAACTTGGTAATAACCAAAGGGTTAATTGGATTGGGTTGAATGGTTGAATCATGGAAATGGTGAATGGGTTGAATGGGTTAATGTGTATATTGATTAAAGACCATAACAGGATGGGTTATGGGTTTAGTGTTAAAATCTTAGTGAGTTAGGCATAACACATGGGAATTGGGGTAATGGTTAAATGATGTGAAAGGGGAAATGTGTTAATGGGTTAAGGCATGATGTAGAATTCTCATGTGGGGTATTGTGAACAGTGTTTTCTGTAGGGCAATGGATTAAATGGTTGATGGTTTATTATATATAAACATGTGCACATGGATTTGTAGAGTGGGGTAAGACATGAGGTTCTACGCCCATAGGTCGAGTGAAGACTGAGGCTCTAAACTCCACCCAAAATGCATGGGTTAGGAAAGGGGACTGAGGGTCTATTATCCTAACGGTTGCATCCACCCGGATTGAGGCTTTGAGGTGAGGATATGGTTGCTATGGGGGAGTTAGTCCTAGTGATATAGGATAATGATGTTTTCACCCTATTTCATGTGATTGATGGCCTTAGACCCATGTAATATAAGGTATGTGATTATCTCATGGAGATGTGATGAAAGGGTAAGTGATGGTAAATGGTAACAAATGGATGGTAACGGAATGGAAAGGGATTTTGCTTTAAACTGGTTAATGGAACCTTAAATAATTACTTGGAATTTATCATTCATTTTACTTTTGCATGAACAACTGTTTACACTGGATGTTTTGTAGACACCATTGGTGGTGGCCTACTGAGTTGTAGTCACACCCTACTTGGGCTGCCGTTGGGTACCCGAGCAGACTTCATGTTTTAGGTCAGGACAAGGGCAAGGGTCCTTTATTGTTAGCTGAGTGGACATGGGTAGCACTTGGTGGAGGATCCGTACTTGGAGTCAGGACCATTTTGGTATTTTGGTAGTTGTATTTATTTTTGGGCTTTTGTTCACTCTTGCATTGTAGTATGACATGGCATATTTATTTTTTGAAATGGTTTCTATACATGTTCCTTGTTTATCAGTTATTGTTTCCACTGTCTGGTTTTACTGTTGTGGCTTACTCTGATTAAAAGGGGGTATAGTCTCTCCACTTGACCCCATAGTCCCCCACTAATAGTCATCAGCCTTTGGCATACATGGAGGCACGCATAAGGTCATGTAACCACCCGGATCGGAGCCCCAGTTTAGTGGATTCCGGGTCAGGGATGTTATAAAGTGGTATCAGAGGAGGTCTTTCTTCTCCTTCTCTAAGGTCTTGTTATTTGGGATTGGTAGCCAAGGGTTAGGATGTGTTGGGCCTTGATAATGAGCTCGTGCTTGGGAGTAGAGAACCTAGGTACAGGGGAAAAATCCAAGTCACCCTGGGTGGGAAATGTTGTTCTTGGGTGTGTGTTGTTACAGTTGATGATATTTCATCGTTGGGTGATGCACATATGGTTTGATATGATGATTTTATGATATTTGGCTTGTGGCCTTAATGGAACGAGAATTTTCCTTCATGCATCATTGTAGGCACCTAGGGAGGTAGGTGACATGCATTGTGTTAGGTACACGCATGGGGTGGGTGTGTGAGGCCGGAAGATAGGGTGCATCATGCATTTCATGAAACAAAGAAATAATGAGAAAATGAAAGATAAGGGTTTGAAATGAAGTGGAAAATGTTGTGTAAAGAATTGTGTGAGTTTCGTGGTAGTTCATGGTCGTTTACCCAATATGGACCATGGTTGGGGTAGGGATGGTTGGGGCAGTTATAGCTAGTGAAGAGCTTTTGTTGCAGTTGTGAAGTTTTATGGTACGCGTTCCAAATCTCGTGCTTGGCATTGTAGAGAGATACCACCACGACGTCGATTGCCAGTCAGGAAATAGGAGGATGTTGCTTTGAACACTCCTCTAGTAGAGGAGCAGGAAAATGTGGTGATCAATGAAGGTAGAGAAGACCAGTTCTGAGAGAACATGGCTCACATGATGCAGATGATGGATCGAGACCCAGGGGCTTGAACCGAGTATATTTGAGATGACCATGGAATTCCAACTGCAGCACCCTCTAACATTCACCGGAGAGGGTGGGCTAGAGGTAGCAGAGTTCTGGTTAGAGTCCGTCCAGATGATACTGGATCATCTGGAGACTCCGGTTGAAAAGTGAGTGAAGTTGGTAGCTTATATGTTGTGGGGCCAGTCTAGGTGTTGGTGGGACATTCAGGCTCAAATCGAGCATGCTGAGGGAATGTCGTGGAAGGTTTTTCAGGAAACTTTTCTAGGACATTTCTAAATAGAGACTTTGAGGTAGTAGTGGGCTGTAGAGTTTATGAGCCTCACTCCGGGACCATTTTCGGTGATGGACTATGCTAGTTGCTTCACTTATTTGAGACACTTTGTCCCAGTGTTAGCAAGAGGTGAGGAAGCGGTAGCAAGACGTTTCTTGGATGGTTTGAGGCATGATATCAGGTCTCAAATAAATATCTTATGCTAGAAGTGGTTCATAGAGGTTGTGGATCAGGCATTGATCTTAGAAAGAAACCTGAAGGGAGCTTCGGGTAGTGGGCTAGTGGTGCTAGTGGGGCAGAAGAGTAGTACATCTACCAAGGGTCAGAAGTGACGCCATGAGGGATAGCAGCATAGCGGAAGTGTGCAAAGCGACTGGAAGAGAGGGTCCGCCTCTCAGAGTGGGGATCAGATGTTCTGCTATTAGTGCGGTAGGTCGGGGCACATGCATGGTCAGTGTCCTCTCCCTCTAATTGAGTGTTGTTCGTGCAGTAGGATGGGACATGTACAGAGGTTCTAGAGGAATCCTCGGCAGACAGGTGAGCATGATGGTGGAAGGAAGATACCGAATACGGGAAGGGGATCAGTTGCCCCATATCAGGTAGGCAACTGCAGCTCTATGGGTCGTACTGTCAGGGGCGGTGGACGTGGAACTTCCGGGAAAGATCGCTCACACCAGCAAGGTAATGCAACGCGGGGCATTCAGGCTGGAGCCCAGGTAAGAGTGGCAAGTCAGCTTCAAGAAGTTCAGTTCGCGCCTAGCAATGGAGAGGCCGGACCATCTACTGTTCGAGGTACGATCCTTGTAGCTTCTACGTTTTCTAGTGAGTTGTCTAAAACAGGTGCCACACACTCTTTTATCTCTGCTCAACTTGTTGTATTGTTGGGTTTACCAGTGGAAAGGGTGTGTGGAGTTATGTCAATTGACACCCCGTTGGGAGTACGGGTTGAGGATATCAAGTAGTGCAAAGGATGTTCCTTGGATGTTGGTGGGTATCTTTTTCTATGGAATTTGTTCGTTAAATATATTTCATGATTTGAACTAAACTTTGGAATGGATTGGTTGGTGTTGTACCAAGCACACATAGACTATTATCATCACAGAGTATCGTTCGGGTTGCTAGAGGGTGATGCTTACGTTCACCGTGGTGCATGGGATGTTCGAGCAAGGCATGCAGGTCTGTTTTGTCAACAGATGGGTGGTCTCACAGCCCAAGTGGCATTTCTCATGCTTGATTATGATGAAAGAGGGGAACAACATGTTTTCCTCCTGTGGTGGAATAGTTCCAGGACGTTTTTCTTGAGGATTTCTCGGGGTTTCCACCCGAGAGGGATGTTGAGTTCATGATCGAGTTGCTGTCGGGAGCGGAGCCAGTTTGTATTCCAACATACCAAATGGAATTGGCATAACTCTAGGAACTGAAGGTTCAGCTTGAGGATTTGGAGTGTAAGTGGTTTATCCATCCTAGTAGGCCTCCTTGGGGATCTCTTGTGCTTTTTTCAAAGAAGGCCGATGGGTCGTTGAGGCTATGCATGGACTATTGAAAGTTTAATCAGATGAATGTGATGAATCGGTACCCTCTTCCTAGAATTGATGACCTATTTGATCAGTTGAGGGGTGCATCAGTGTTTTCTAAAATTGATCTAAGTTCAGGTTATCACCAGTTGAGGGTGTGGTCTTCTAACGTACCACGGACCGCTTTCTGAAGTCGGTACGGGTTGTTTGAGTTTGTGGTAATGCCTTTCGGCTTGACCAATGCATCGAAACTATTTCTGGTTTTGATGAACCGAATATTTCAACCCTATCTAGATCAGTTTGTGGTTGTATTTGTTGACGATATCTTAGTGTACTCGAAAACTCACGATGATCATCCCAACATCTTGACATCGTCTTGGGAACGCTAAGAGAGAATCGGCTATATGCCAAGCTATCCTAGTGTCAATTCTAGATAGGTGAGATGCATTTTCTGGGTCACATCATCTTATAGAAAGGTGTGACAGTAGATCCATAGAAAGTGCATGCAGTTGTGTCTTGGTAGCAGACCAAGAGTGTTTCTTATGGTTCGAGTTTTCTAGGTCTGGCCGGGTATTACCGAAGGTTCATTCAGGATTTCTCTCACTTGACAGCACCACTCTCAGGCTTGACCAAGAAGGGAATCAGGTTCGAGTGGTTGGGGGCTTGTAAGGATGCCTTCTAAGAGTTCAATAAGTGTTTGACGACTGCACCTATCATGATCATACCTGCACCGGGTAAGTAGTATGTCGTGTTTTGTGATGCATTCAGAATCGGACTTGGGGTTGTGTTGATGCAGGATGAGTGGGTTGTGGCTTATGGGTCGAGGCAGTTGAGACCCCATTAGTGGAACGATCCCAATCATGACCTTGAGTTAGCTACAGTAGTGTACGCCTTGTAGTCCTGGAGACACTATCTATTGGGGGAACAGTTTACCGTGTTTATGGACCATGAGAGATTAAAGTACATCTTCTCACAGCAGGATCTGAATCTTCGGCAGCAAAGTTGGGTTGAATATCTGAAGTCTTTTGGCTTTGAGTTGGTGTACATGCCGGGAAAGTGGAACAGTGTTATTGATGCTCTGAGTGGGAAGATTCAGAATAAGGCAGTTTAGGAGTCCATCACCGAGTGGAGGGTGATGGCATTGTTTGTAGAGATGCACCTAGAGGTTCAAGAGGAAAGTGTTCAGGTCACTCTTACTTCCTTAGCAATGGAGTTGACACTTTTGAGTCGAGTTAAGGAATGGCAGCTTGATGATCCTGAGTGTTTGGCTAGGGAAAAAAATTTTAAAGGTGGGGAGCTACCTTCTGGTTGGTCCATTAACGCGGAAAGTGTTTTTCGCATTCGAGATCATGTGGTTGTGCCCATGTGTGTGCGGGAAGAGTTGATGTGTGAGTTACATGCGTCAAAGTGGGCAGTGCGTCCTAGTTTGACCAAGATGTACCGGGATCTCCGAAGGCAGTTTTGGTGGCCTGGAATAAAGAAGCAAGTTGGGGGCTTTGTGGCACGGTGCCTTACCTGTCAGCAGGTGAAGCCGAGCATCAACTCCAAGGTGGTTTGTTGCATCCATTTCACATTCCGGAGTAGAAGTGGGATGATGTGACAATGTATTTCGTTGTGGGTCTTCTGAGGATGCTGCGGAAGAACGATGCAATTTTGGTGGTCGTGGATCAGTTAATGAAAGTGGATCATTTCTTACCGATTCAAGAGACCTATACATCCGACCAGTTGGGTGAGATGTATGTTCGGGAGATAGTGTGGTTGCATGGGGTGCCGCAGACCATAGTTTCATACCATGATCCATCTTCCACGTCGCGTTTCTGGCAAGGGTTGCAGAAGGTGCTGGGTACGTAGGTATTTTTGAGTATGTATTTTCACCCACATATGGAAAGGTAGTCAGAGCGTATGATCCAAGTGTTGGAAGACATGTTAATAGCATGTGTCTTGGACCATGTTGGATCTTGGGAGAGGCATCTGTCGTTGGTTGAGTTCGCCTACATCAACAGTTTTCATGCTACGATTCAGATGGTACCGTTTGAGGCACTCTATGGGAGACCATGTAGATCTCTATTGTGTTGGTTATAGGCCGGTGAATCTGAGTTGTTGGGGCCATGTCTCATGCAGTAGACTTTGGAGAGAGTCAATTTGATTAGGAAGTAGATGGTTATGACTCAGAGTAGGCAGAATTCATACGCAGATCGGAGGCGTATACCTATTTAGTTAGGGTTGGGTGATAAAGTGTTCCTTCAGGTGTCACCAAGGTTGTCTCACCGTTTGATTCGGAATCGGGGTATGTTAGCACCCATATATGTGGGAACTTTCGAGATTGTGGAGAAGATCAGACCAGTGGCTTACTGATTGTCTCTTCCACAATAGTATGGTGGGATGCATTATGTGTTTCATGTGTCGCATCTTCGGCGGTATCACCCTGAACCATCTCACGTGGTTGATGTTGAGGATGTGGAGCTTGAGGCGGATGCGTCCTTTGAGGAGCATCTGGTCCGTGTGGTGTATCGTAGTGAGAAGGTCTTGCGGGGAAAGGTTGTTCCATTAGTGTGGGTACTATGGAAGCATGGGAACGTTCAGGAAGAAACTTGGGAGTGATAATCAGATATGCGGGCTCACTGGCCCGAACACTTATCTTCATTGGATCAATGAGGCTTGGGAGCTCAGCTCGAGGACGAGCAGTTATAATGTGGGGAGGTTGTAAGATCCCAGTTTTCCGAAAGGGACTTGGGGCACGGAAGAAGGGAGACCTGGGCAAGACTGGCCCGGGCGCACAGACTATGCATGGCCAGGAAAACCATGTGGCCTGCCTAGGTGAAGTTGTGCAGCCCTTCCTCCTTAGACCGTGGCATGCACACGGTTTGCACACGGTTTGCTAAACCATGTGGCCACTTAAAGTTGGTAAAAATTACAGTTTTGCCACTTTGGGCTTTTAAACCCCACTCAAGATTTTCCTCCCCTCATCCTCTCTCGACCCTAGAGACAAACTTGGCCAACCCAAGCATCCCAAGGGTGGTTCTCCTTCTATTCATGGCCGTTTAGAGCACCGTTGGTTGCGGATTGAAGCTTCGGGTAAGGCTAACCCCATCTTTGGTTCTCTTTTTGGTTTAGGGTTGATATCTTTTATCCCTCTCATTCTGAAGCCCTAAAACCCTATCTTTTGGGGGAGTTTTAGGTTGAATATCCAAAGGTTGGTTGGATCAATGTCTAAGGACTTGATTGAGGGTGCGTTCAACCGCAGTTATGAGGTAGGTGGTCTAAAAGATATATCCCATAGTATTTGAGTAAATTGTGCATGTTGGGTTATGTTATTGTTTACCTTTGGTTATGTTTTTGATAACCTTGGCATGTTTGGAATTAATGGTGTTTAAAATGGAAAATGGGAACCCTCATGATCCCTATGGGATGTGTTGGGCTTGACTTGACCTACTTCGGGCCATCCATGGGATTTGTCGACTTCTCTCGGGCTTAGGGATTGTAATTGAACAAGTTACCTTGTTGTAATTAAGGGTAGAGACTTTAATGAATAAGTTGGCATGATTGGTTGAACTTGAAATAGATGTTAGGTGATGAACCTAGACTTGGAAATTACCAAAGGGTTAATTGGAATGGGTTGAATGGTTGAATCATGGAAATGGTGAACGGGTTGAATGGGTTGATGTGTAAATTGATTTAAGACCATAATGGGACGGGTTATGGGTTTAGTGTTAAATTCATAGTGAGTTAGGCATAACACATGGGAATTTGGTGAATGGTTAAATGATGTGAAAGGGGAAATGTGTTAATGGGTTAAGTCATGATGTGTAATTCCCATGTGGGGTATTGTGAACAGTGTTTTCCGTAGGGAAATGGTTTGTATGGTTGATGGTTTCTTATATATAAGCATGTGAACATGGCTTCGTAGAGTGGGGTATGACACGAGGATCTATTCCCACGGGTCGAGTGAAGACTGAGGCTGTAAACTCCACCTAGAATGCACGGGTTAGGAAAGGGGACTGAGGGTCTATTCTTCAAATTGTTGCATCCACCCGGATTGAGGCTTCGAGGTGAGGATATGGTTGCTATAAGGGAGTTATTCCTAGTGAGATAGGATAACGATGTGTTTACCCTCTTTCATGTGATTGATGGCCTTAGACCCATGTAACATATGGTATATGATTAAATCATGGAGATGTGATGAAAGGGTAAGTGATGGTAAATGCTAATAAATGGATGGTAATGGAATGGAATGGGCTTTGGCTTTAAACTTGTTAATGGCACCTTAAATAATTACTTGGAATTTAACATTCATTTTACTTTTTCATGCACAACTATTTATAATGGATATTTTGTAGACACCATTGGTGGTGGCCTACTGAGTTTTACTCACACCCTACTTGGGCCGCTGTTGGGTACCCAAGAAGACTTCATGTTTGCAGGTTAGGACAAGCGCAAGGGTCCTTGCTAGTTAGTTGAGTGGACATGGGTAGCACTTGGTGGAGGATCCAGACATGGAGTTGGGACCATTTTGGGATTTTGGTCATTGTCTTTATTTTTGGGCTTCTGTTTACTCTTGCACTGTAGTATGACATGGCATATTTATTTTTGGAAATGGTTTCTATACATGTTCCTTGTTTATTAGTTATTGTTTCTGCTATCTGGTTATTCTGTTGTGGCTTACTCAGATAAAAGGGGGTATAGTCTCCCCACTTGACCCCATAGACCCCCGCTGCGAGTCAGAAGTCTTTGGAATACGGGGAGGTGCGCATAAGGTCATGTAACCACCCAGCTCAGAGTACTAGTTTAGTGGCTTCCGGGTCGGGGACGTTAGAAAGTGGTATCAGAGGAGGTATTTCTTCTCCTTCTCTAAGGTCTTGTTATTTGGGATTGGTAGCCAAGGGTTAGGTTGTGCCGGGCCTTGGCAATTAGATCGTGCTTGGGAGTAGATTACCCAGTTATGGGGGGGAAATACAAGTCACCCTGGGTGGGAAATGTTTTTCTTGGTTGTGTGTTGTTACCGTTGAAGATATTTCACTGTTGGGTGATGCACATGTGGTTTGATATGACGATTTTATGATATTTGGCTCGTGGCCTTAATTGCACGAGAATTTGCATTCATGCATCATTGTAGGCACCTAGGGAGGTAGGTGAAATGCATTGTGTTAGGCACATGCATGAGGTGGGTGTGTGCTGCAGGAAGGTAGGATGCATCATGCATTTCCTGAAACTAAGAAATAATGAGAAAATGAAATATAAGGGTTTGATATGAAGTGGAAAATATTGTTTAAAGCATTGTGTGAGTTTGGTGGTGGTACATGGTTGTTTACCCCATATGGACCATGGCCATGGTAGGGATGGTTTGGGCGGTTGTATCTAGTGAAGAGCATTTGTTGCAGTTGTGAAGTTTTATGGTATGCATTCTAAATCTCATGCTTGGCATTGTAGAGAGATGCAACCGTGACGTCGATTACCAGTTGGGAAATAGGAGGATGTTGCTAAGAACACACCTCCAGTACAGGATCAAGAAAATATGGCTATCAATGAAGGTAGAGAAGACCAGTTCTGAGAAGACATGGCTTTCCTGATGCAGATGATGGATCAGGACCCAGGGGGGTTGCACCGAGTATGTTTGAGCTGACTAGGGAATTCCAGCTGCAGCACCCTGTGACATTCACCAGAGAGTGTGGGACCGAGGCATCGGAATTCTGGTTAGAGTCCGTCCAGACAATACTATATCATCTGGAGACTCCGGTTGAAAAGAGAGTGAAGATGGCCGCTTATTTGTTGCGGGGCCAGGCTAGGCGTTTGTGGGAAATTCAGGCTCAAATTGAGTAGGCTGGGGAATGTTATGGAAGTTTTTTCAGGAAATGTTTCTGTAGCATTTCTACCTAGAGACTTTGAGGCAGGAGCGGGCTGCATAGTTTATGAGCCTGATTCAGGGACCGTTGTTGGTGATGGACTATACTAGTCAATTCACTTATTGGAGACGCTTTGTCTCAGTGTTAGAAGGGGATGATGCAGTGGTAGCAAGACGTTTACAGGATGGGTTGGGGCATGAGATCAGGTCTCAAGTAAATATCATACGCTTGAATAGTTTTGCAGAGGTAGTGGATCAGGCATTGATCTCGGATGGAAAATTGAAGGGATCATCGGGTAGTGGGCTAGTGGTGGCAGTGGGTTAGAAGGGTAGTACAGCTACCGAGGGTTGGAAGCGATGCCATGAGGGCTCACAGCATGGTGGAAGTGTGAAAAGAAGTTGGAAGAGAGGGTCCGCCTCTCAGAGTGGGGATCAGGTGTTCTGATATCAGTGCGGTAGGCCGGGGGATATGTGTGGTCAGTGTCCTCGACCTCTAGTTGAGTTTCATTCGTGTGGTAGGATGGTACATGTGCAGAGGATCTGCAGGAATCCACGGCAGACAGGTGAGCATGATGGTGGAAGGCATATACCAAATACGGGAAGGGGATCAGTTGCCCTGTATCAGGCAGGCAGCTGGAGCTCCACGAGCCATACTATCAGGGGCGGTTGACTTGGAACTCCTGGGAAAGATTTCTCATTCCAGCAAAGTAGTGCAGCACAGGGTGTTCAGGTTAGAGCCCAGGGTAGAGGGGCAAGTCAGCTTCAATCTGTTCAGTTTGCGCCTAGCGATGGCGAGGTCGGACCATCGATTGTTCAAGGTACAATCCTTATAGCTTCTATGTTTTCTAGTGCATTGTTTGACACAGGTGCCACACAATCCTTTATCTCTTCTCAACTTGTGGTATTGCTGGGTTTACCTGTTGAAAGGGTGTGTAGAGTTATGTCAATTGACACCTTGTTGGGAGTGCGGGTCGAGGATATCAAGCAGTGCAAGTGATGTGCCTTGGATATTGGTGGGTATTGTTTTCTGTTGAATTTATTCATTCTCAATATGTCAAGAATTGACATAATCTTGGTAATGGATAGGTTGGTGTTGTACCAAGCACACATAGATTGTTATCGTCATAGAGTGTCATTCAGGTCGCTTGAGGGTGACGCTTACGTTCACCGTGGCGAATGGGATGTTCGAGCAGGGCATGCAGGGCCGTTTTGTCAACAGATTGGTGGATTCATGGCCCAAGTGGCATTTCTCATGCTCGATGATGATGAAAGAGGGGAACAAAATGTTTTCTCCACCTGTGGTGGAATGGTTCTGGGGCGTGTTTCCTGAGGATTTCTCAGGGTTCCCAACCGAGAGGGATGTTGAGTTCACTATCGAGTTGCTGCCGGGAGTGGAGCCAGTTTCTATTCTGCCATATCGAATGGAACATGATGAACTCCCAGAACTGAAGGTTCAACTTGAGGATTTAGAGCATTAGGGGTTTATCCATCCCAGTACATCTCCTTGGGGATCTCCTGTGCTTTTTTCAAAGAAGTTCGATGGGTCGTTGAGGCTGTGTGTGGACTATCGAAAGTTGAATCAGATAACAGTGAAGAATCGGTACCCACATCCTATAATTGATGACCTGTTTGATCAGTTGAGGGGTGCAGTAGGGTTTTCTAAAATCGATCTGAGGTCGGGTTATCACCAGTTGATGGTGAGGTCTTCTTACGTACCACAGACTGCTTTCCGAAGTTGGTACGGGTTGTTTGAGTTTGTGGTATTGCCTTTTATCTTGAACAATGAACCGGCGGTGTTTATGGATTTGATGAACAAGATCTTTCATCCCTATCTAGATCATTTTGTGTTTGTCTTTGTTGATGATATCTTAGTGTATTCGAAAACTTAGGACGATCATGCCCAGCATTTTGGCATCGTCTTGGGTACGCTAAGAGAGAATCGGCTATACGCCAAGCTATCCATGTGAAAATTCTGGATAGGTGAGTTGCATTTTCTGGGTCACATCATCTCAGAGGCAGGTGTGACAGTGGATCCAGAGAAAGTGCACGTTGTTGTGTCTTGGGAGCAGCACGGGAGTGTTTCTGATGTTCAGAGTTTTCTAGGTCTGGTCGGGTATTACTGAAGGTTCATTCATGATTTCTCTCACTTGGAAGCACCACTCTCGGGCTTAACCAAGAATAGAATTAGGTCTTAGTGGTCCGGGTCTTGTGAGGATTCCTTCCAAGAGTTGAAGAAGTGGTTGACGACCACACCTATCCTGGTCTTACCTGAACCGGGTAAGAAGTATGTCGTGTTTTGTGATGTGTCTAGAATTGGACTTGGGGCTATGTTTATGCAGGATGAGCGGGTTGTGGCTTATGGGTCGAGGTAGTTGAGACCCCATTAGCGGAACTATCCCACTCATGACCTTGATTTAGCTTCAGTAGTGTACACCTTGAAGTGCTGGAGACACTATCTGATGGGGGAATGGTTTACCATGTTTACGGAACACAAGAGCTTAAAGTGCATCTTCTCACAGCGGGATCTGAATCTTCGGCTGCGAAGATGGGTTGAATATCACGAGTCTTTTGACTTTGAGTTGGTGTACATGATGGGAAAGGGGAACAGTGCTGCTGATGCTCTGAGCAGGAAGATTCAGAATCAGGCAGTTCAAGAGTCCAGCACCGAGTGGAGGGTGATGGCTTTGTCTGCAGAGATGCTTCTGGAGGTGTATGAGGAAAGTGTTCAGGCCACTCTTGCTTCCTTGACGATGGAGTCGACACTTTTCAGAAGAGTTAAGGAAGGTCATCTTGATGATCCTGAGTGTTTATCCATGAAAGAAAAGCTTAAACGTGGGGAGCTACCTTCTGGTTGGTCCGTCAACGCGGAAGGTGTTGTTCGCATTCGTGATCATGTGGTTGTGCCCATGTGTTTGCGGTAATAGTTGATGCGTGAGTTCCATGCGTCAAAGTGGGTTGTGCATCGTGGTTTGACCAAGATGTACCGTGGTATGCGAAGGTAGTTTTGGTGGCCTGGAATGAAGAAGCAAGTTGTGGGCTTTGTGTCACGGTGCCTTACCTGTCAGCAGGTGAAGGCCGAGTATCAACGCCCAGGTGGTTTGTTTCATCCATTGCCCATTCCGGAGAGGAGTTGGGATGTTGTAACAATGGATTTTGTTGTGGGTATTCCGAGGAAGCCGTGGAAGAACGATTTAATTTGGGAGGTCATGGACCGGTTAATGAAAGTGGCTCATTTCTTACTGATTTAGGAGACCTATACAGTGGACCAGTTGGGTGAGATGTATGTTTGGGAGATAGTGCGGTTTCATGGGGTGTCGCGGACCATAGATTAAGACCAAGATCCGCGTTTCATGTCGTGTTTCTGGAAAGGGTTGCAGAAGGAACTGGGTACACATGTGTTTTTGAGTATGGATTTCCACCCTAAGACAGACAGGCAGTCAGAGCATACAATCCAAGTTTTGGAACACATGTTAAGAGCCTATGTCTTGGACCATGGTGGATCTTGGGAGACGCATCTATCTACGGTTGAGTTTGCCTAAAACAACAGTTTTCAAGCTATGATTCAGATGGCACCATTTGAGTCACTCTACGGGAGACCATGTAGATCTATGTTGTGTTGTCTAGAGGCCGGTGAATCTGAGTTGTTGGGGACAAGTCTTGTACAGGAGACTTCGTAGAGAGTCAAGTTGACCAGGAAGTGGATGGATACGGCTCAGAGTAGGCAGAAGTCATATGAAGATCGGAGGCGTAGACCTCTTGAGTTTGGGTTGGGTGATGAAGTGTTCCTTCGGGTATCGCCAAGGTTGGTTCACCATTGGATTTGGAATTAGGGTAAGTTCGTGCCCAGATATGTGGGAACATTCGTGATTATGGAAAGGATCAGACCAGTGGCTTACTGATTGGCTCTTCCACAGCGGTATGGTGGGATGCATGATGTGTTTCATGTGTCGCAGCTTCGGTGGTATCACCCTGAACCATCTCACGTGGTTGATGTTGAGGATGTGGAGCTTGAGGCTGATGCGTCCTTTGAGGAGCATCTGGTCCGTGTTGTGGATCGTAGTAATATGGTCTTGCAAGGCAAGGTTTTGCCATCAGTGCAGGTACTATGGCAGTATGGGAACGTTAAGGAAGAAACATGGGAGTGAGAATTGGATATGCGGGTTCACTGGCCCGAACTCTTCTATTCGGTGGATCAATGAGGCTTGGGAGCTCGGCTCGAGGACGAGCTATTATAAGGTGGGGAGGTTGTAAGATCCCGATTTTCAGAAACGGAATCGGGGCACGGATGAATGGAGAGCTGGGCTAGACAGGCCAGAGCGCACGACCTGTGCACGGGCAGACAAACCGTGTGGCCTGCCCAGGTGAAGTCATGCGACCCTTCCTCCTTAGACCTTGGCGTGCGCACAGTTTGCGCATGGTTTTCTAAAACGTGCGGCTACACCGTGCAACCACTTAAAGTTGGGAAAAATTACAGTTTTTCCACTCTTGGCTTTTAAACCCCACTCAAGATTTTCCTCTCCTCCTCCTCTCCCAACCCTAGCAACAAACATGGCCGACCCAAGCACCCCAAGTGTGGTTCTCCTTCGATTCATGGCCGTTTAGAGCGCCGTTGGTTTGCAGATCGAAGCTCCGAGTAAGGCTAATACCATCTTTGGATCTCTTTTTGGTTTAGGGTTGATATCTTTTCTCCTTCTCATTCTGACTCCCTAAACCCTATCTTTTGGGTGAGTTTTAGGTTGAAGCTCCAATGTTTTGTTGGATCAATGTCTAAGGACTCGATTGACGGTGCGTTCAACCGCGGTTATGAGGTAGGTGGTCTAGAAGTTATATCCCGTAGTACATGAGTAAATTTTTCATGTTGAGTTATGTTATTGTTTACCTTTGGTTATGTTTTGGATAACCTTGGAATTTTTGGAATTAAGGGTGTTTAAAATGGAAAATGGGAACCCTCACGATCCCCGTGGGATGTGTTGGGATTGACATGACCTAATTGGGGCCATCCATGGTATGTGTCGGCTTCTCCTGGGCTTAGGGATTGTAATTGAACAAGTGACCTTGTTGTAATTAAGGGTAGAGACTTTAATGAATAAGTTTTCATGATTTGTTGAACTTGGAATAGAAGTTAGGTGATGCACCTAGACTTGTCAATAACTAAAGGGTTAATTGGAATGGGTTGAATGGTTGAATCATGGAAATGGTCAATGGGTTGAATGGGTTAATGTGTAAATTGATTAAAGACCATAACGGGATGGGTTATGGGTTTACTATTAAATGCTTAGTGAGTTAGGCATAACACATGGGAATTGGGTTAATGGTTAAATGATGTGAAAGGGGAAATGTGTTAATGGGTTAAGGCATGATGTGGAATTCTCATGTGGGGTATTGTGAACAGTGTTTTCCATAGAGAAATGGTTTGGATGGTTGATGGTTTCTTATATATAATCATGTGCACATGGCTTATTAGAGTGGGGTATGACATGAGGATCTACACCCATGGGTCGAGTGAAGATATGGTTGCTATGATGGATTTAGTCCTAGTGATATAGGATAATGATGGTTTTACCCTCTTGCATGTGATTGATGGCCTCAGACCCATGTAACATAAGGTATGTGATTAAATCATGGAGATGTGATGAAAGAGTAAATGATGGTAAATGGAAATAAATGGATGGTAACATAATGGATAGGGCTTTGGCTTTAAACTGGTTAATGGCACCTTAAATAATTACTTGGCATTTATCATTCATTTTCCTTTTTCATGCACAACTATTTATAGTGGATGTTTTGTAGACACCGTTGGTGGTGACCTACTGACTTGTACTCACACCCTGCTCAGGCTACCGTAGGGTAACCGAACAGACTTCATGTTTGCAGGTTAGAACAAGGGAAAGGGCCCTTTCTAGTTAGTTGAGTGAACATGGGTAGCACTTGGTGGTGGATCCAGACTTGTAGTCGGGCCCATTTTTGGATTTTGGTCTTTGTCTTTATTTTTGGACTTTTATTCACTCTTTCACTATAGTATGACATGGCATATTTATTTTTGGAAATTGTTGCTATACATGTTTCTTGTTTATTAGTTATTATTTCTACTATGTGGTTATTATATTGTGGATTACTTTGATAAAAAGGGGGTATAGTATCTTCACTTGACCCCAAAGACCCCCACTGCTAGTTGTAAGCCTTTGGTGTATGGGAAGGTGTGCTTAAGGTCATGTAACCACCCGACTCGGAGCACCGGTTTAGTGGCTTCCGGGTCGGGGAAGTTACAGTGGATCAAGTTAATTAATATAAAGTACTTGGTGGAATGTGATCCCCAAGTAGAGAGGAATAGGTCTCATCTTGAGACTTAACCAATTGTTTTTATCTAATGTGTTTTTTAAATTTAGTTTTGTCTGTTTTCAAACAAATTTTAGAATACTAGATATTACACTAATAGTTACTATTAATTTGTGTTTATACATTTTTTTGACTTAGTAAATAAATTTCAAAATTTGTGTCAATCTTTCAAATATTGGTTACTGGGAATTAATCAGTCATTAGAGAAATTAATTTATCTTTCAGAACTCTTATAAATATGCTAGTTCGGTTAACTAGGATATTTAAACATTAATTGGGGATTTTAAAATCCATGTTTTAAAATATAATTTTTTATAGGAACTCAATTCACCCTTCCCATCTTGAGTGTCCTACTCTGACCAACATGGATCTTATCTGACCAGTTTGGCCTATAAAATGGGTGCATTCCCTAGATTCCCTTTTGTGGTACATGTCCTACCTTCCAAGTCAAACGATATTAAATTCATGGACGATAAAAATTCATGTAGTGGGAGTACACTCCAAGGTGAACCTATGCCCCCACAAGATGTGTGTGATCGGATAGGTAGCATTTCATTACAAACATTCATATACATGGGTAGATGGCATGTTTTATGCCACATCGACATTGAAACACCATTTACCTTGGGGTGTTTCCATGAATTGTGAAAATTTTCATTTTGTGTGAACAATATACAAAGAGAGTATTGGGATTTTTTGGACATTTCATGTACCCATATTGAGATTCCATATACTCCTTTGAGGTCATGATGGATACCTATTTATTCTCATCCTAGCTTCATTGTGATCTCATATGAGATTCCATAGACTATTATTGGATGAGTTTCTTCAATTGGTTCTTTTATTTTGAGGGTTTGGTGTAGAATCTAGTTCTCATCATAGTTGTTAACCCTATGTAGCTTCATATTGATCAATTTTGTGTCATATAAATACCTTATTTTTTAGTGAGTATTCTAATTCTACTTTGATAAATACCTTAGTATCTTGGAGCATGTATCCCATCAAGAGGGACATTATGATTTAAATTTAAATCATGTTTCCTTTAATATTTTATGTTGGAATTAGAGTGTCAAATATTTACATGGGATTTGATCCCCTATTTTGGAGGATGCATCTTATGGTGTCTCTTGTCCCCCATTGAGACCTAATAATTGAAACACTATCTGTGATTTGACATTTGATCATTTTGAAGGGGTGATATTTTGATGAAGTGTTTATCTCATATGCAACCTTTCATTTTCATGTGTTTATCTTTATAAATAGACCTAATGAGAATGACCTCTGGGATGAGTGTCATCGGTTCTTGTATAACTCATGGTGTGAGATTTTATAGATGAGTGTTTCAGCAAATCATCACCATGGAACTATTACTACCAGTGGATGATAACATTGAGACTTTTAGTATTTTATAATTATATATAGGTGTTTTATTGTATGTAACATCTTATAATTTAAATAACTATGATGATATAGCTACTCTTAATGATTTATGCTGACTGATTTTGGGTTTTCTTAATGGGAATTTTTATAATCACAACTCCATTATCACTTCCCAAATAATTTATGTCTTCTAAAAAAGAATAACCTCTTTATGGAGTCTTTTTGGGAACTGTTGTAGGTGGAGCATAATTGGTGTAGATAAAAAATGGTGTACACTGGTATTTTATCTAAATGTAGTCTCCTCCTTTTAAGTAGGCCCCACTTTATTTCCATTAATTGGAGTGATTTAATTTTTCTCCTTTAATGATTTCTATTCCTTTATGTACTATTATTATTTGGGGGTTGGGGATTAATGCTTGAAATGTTTCCTTTTATTTTACATTTCAAAATTATTTATGCTTGAATATGTGTGTGTACTTATTTGTACCTTATGATAATACCTTCCATGTTTGTAATATTCCTTCATGTAGTTATTTTCCAATACGTGGGAAATTGAAGCATAGATTGGGGTAGTTTTCGATCGGTGCTCATTGTCTAAATTCAACAAAGAATAGTCATTTATGGAATACTTAGCCTGAATTGTTGTAGAATTTCCTTAGTTTAGGATCAAAGATTGATGTTTTCTTTTTTCTATATTTGAGGATTGGTTTTGGAATAAGGGTAGAAAATTCAATTTGTTTTATATAAGTCTCTCAAGACAAGGTTTCCATTGTTAGTGTGGTGGCTGACGTATCCATTTATCAGGACACTGGTAACATTCTTATTGAATTTGTACATATAGGAAATGGTTTGTAAGAAGTTGTTGGTACATGAATTATATATGAAATGGTTATGTATTATATTTCTTTCATGAGTCAACTCACCAAATATACTCATTGTCCATGGTTGTTTTTGTATTCATTTGTGATGTATTCAATATAAAAACTAGTGAGGTCTCTATAGTAGTCTCGAGAGTCTAATCTGATGAGTGATGAGGAATCCATAAATGGATTTTTCCATGAATTATACTTTAATGGAGATGTATAAAAATTAACATATAGTCTTGATGGTTAGTTCATAGGCCCACCTCCATTTGATAAGATGCATGCAGCATTGACGACTAAGTCATGGATGTATCTTTTGGTGTGTGATGATGATGTGTAGTGTTCAAGAGAATATAAAGAGACTCCAAGGTAAGGATCACCTGTGATGTTGGGTCAAAAAGACCTATTATTAGCTTATGTGTGATAAAAATTATGAAACAAGAGGTATTATTAGAGATCTTAGGGGAAGATGAGTCCTTTGATGAAGAGTTGTTTCTAGGGTTTTGATGGGAGAGGTCATATCATGAGGGATTTTCCAATTCATTCTTCTTTAATTGGAGATATAGACAATGAATCACCTATGTAGAAGATGCATAAGGAGCAAGGAGTTTCATGGTGTGGCTGATGTGATGGAGGAAATATGGTAATTGTAGTATGTAGCACACACTTTCAGTTGATGCTTCTAGAACCATGCCTAGGTGGACCAATCAATACATGGGAAGGTGGGGGTCAGAATCTTGGAAAGTATTAGGCACTGGATGTTCCTTACCTAGATTTTACATTAGTGTTTTAAGGCACAATATATGTTCCCTGTACTCATGTTTTTTTTGCTAATTGAAATAAGTACATGCAACTCCCATTCCTCCTTTGTTTATGTTTTTTCCAAAGAGTTTCTGGGAGTTGGTGTAATAATGTGTTTATTTTTTTTGATTGAATTTATATTTTCATGGAAAATGTAAAATTACTTCACCAAGATGTGTTCTTGATATCTGATCCCAAATCGTTTGGGTGAGTTATTTCCACCTAATTAAAATAATGCAAGGTGTTGTGGAAGATTATATCTGAATTGTGTGTGTGAGGTGGTCAGTTTTTCTATGTTTTCAGAGAAAGTCATGGTTATAGAGACACATTCTTATGATACATATTCATTATATAATTTATGATGAATAAATTACATATTACCCTAATATATTCCCATCGACCATATTAGTTTATTTCCTTTCGATATAGGTAAACATAATCACTTATACATAAGAGATCTATATTATCTCCCATGCATCTCTATTTGATTATAAACCTTTAGATACACATCATAAATAATTCATATATTCATATCTTATGAAATAAAAATATAATCAATGGTGAGCTTAGATTATATATAAGGGTAAATAAGGGAGATACTTAATTATAATCCTGAACCTAAGGGTAAGAGAACTTGGGTATAGCATTATAAGGTCGTTTAATGCATATAAATTATCATAATCATGAGTCATGGAATAAATATTTTCAGATAATAATATATTAATCTAAATAGAACCATGAGAATAATAATTAAATAATAACATATGTATAATACATGGAATTGTAGCAGACACATAAACATATAATATGATTTCCATAATAGTCTCAAATTATATCCAAGGCAATCAAATTATAATGCGTTCACTCCCCAAACCATATTTTTAGTTAGGTATCTCTCCAACCAACATAGAAAACATAGTATATTACTGAATCAAGTTCACTCATCATTATAACCATGTCAATATCATGACATATAATCTTTATATAATGCATTGGTGGGAGTTATAGTTATAACAAGTCTCAGAATAAAATAATACAAAAGTTAACCACAACATAATAAACATTTGTCATATAATAACCCATGAATATAAATTTATATAATAAAAATAATATATCATCATAAACTGTGGAAAATAGATAGGTTTCACTGTCATTTCATCAATGAATTACACATGAAAACATGTGGGTTTCCAAGGACTTTAACTCATTTAAGAGAATGTGGTTTGATAGACAACATGGCATCAACAAAAAACCATTTCGGAAAAGAATATGAATGATACACATAGATCATATACATAGAATGGAATGTGTAACACCATTGTATATCATTTTATATGTAATTTTTTTGAAATATTCTTAAAAGAATTAACAAATAAAATATCCTTTCTATTTTCAAAAAATATTTTTATTAAATAAAAGTTATTAGAAAATAACTTTATTGGAAAACAGATTAGAATATTATAAAGGATGGTTTTAGAATCAATGAAATACATTTACATTGAAAAAATTCATAAAATAATATTTAATAATACCTTTAGAAATATTTGTGGAAAATATTCTTTTAGAAAAATAATGATTTCTGGCCAAAGATTGAAATTATGTGGATTTTTCTTAAAATCCCTTTCTTAATCTTTATAATTAAAAATAAGTGGAAAATGGACCAATTAAATGAAGATTTCATGAATATACTTTGGATAACATAAATAATAATATTTCTTGATATATTTATCATAATATTTCATCAATGGAAACATAATCAAACACAATTCTGATCAACGATGTGATTGGAGCAATAAAAAAGTACCACATTTATATCATTGAGTCATAATCCCCATGAGATAAAGAAATTTAATGAAATGTACAATATCATCAACAGGACTAGATTATTGATATAACATTCCATATGGTTGTTATATACACCTCATAAAACAGTATTGGTGCATCGAAAAACATGTGTCTCAAATAAGGAAAATCGAGATAAAATTATAATACAGTTATGGTAACTTTTGAACCATAAAACCCTTGAATGATAAATCAGAAAATAGAATTTAAAATACACATAACTTTTATAATGATAATAATAAAATACATTCATTAATAGTATATAAATCATACAAATATATATGAGTGGTGAATATGGGATATGTCTCATAGGAATAAAAGAGTGACTAGAAATCACCTTACTACTTGAGTAACATCTGGTTCATGATCTCCATGAAAAAATAAAATCAAATGAATATTTTAAAATAAATAAATAATTTTAATTCATGTATATAAAATTTCACATTTAATTATATAAATCAAATAAAAGAAAAAATGGATTAATATGGCAGGCATCTCACATATAAAAAAACGAGAAGAAATTCCCTAACCTTATGTCTTAAATATCATCATACTCATTCAATCATCAAGTATAATTAATATATGATTTTTATAAATATATTATAGAACCATAATCATTTATATGATAAAATATATAATTATCTTATGGCCTTTTATTACCCATATACTAACAATTTCATGTTAATGTTGTGCTTCAAGTAACAACAGCTTTGTTTTTTAATGTTTTTTAATTTTTTTTATTTTTTTCCCACATAATTATATCATGTTTTCATCATATGAATAATTATAACCATGATATAAATTTCATATATATATTACTTATATATGAATAATAATCTATAAAACATATAAATATAAAAATAGATATAACGTTTATGGAGACGGTAGACCATACATACGCATGAATGTTGTTTCCAACTTGTAGTTGTATTGCAAGGAAGAAAAGTAAATTATACATATATATTTTAATTAGAATATAATTATTAATTTATATATAAATAAAATTATTATTAAATCCTTTCTTATTAAATTCCATGTAATGCGTGAATGAATCACATCATTTTGTAGAGGCAGTAGTACACATATCCAGAAATGATGTTATCATTTTCCCACAAAATGGAGAGAATGAAGGTATTAGTAATATAATAATTATAGAATAATAAATACACCATTATTTCAAAATATATCACATAAAAATAATGATTTCATCATTATTATGAACCAAGAAATGTTATAATGGAATAATGAATGACATCAGTTCGTGAGGTGGTAGTCTTCCGTACACAAGAATGATGAGTGTGTGTCCCATTAGATAGTAGTGTGTGAAGGTGTCGGTAATTACCATATAATAAATATATTTTGGTATATTTATGATACTATGGTTATTATAAATTATTTATATAAGAATTTATGAATGGGTGGAGATGAAAACAAAACAAAAAAATGAATTTCGATGAACATTACATCTTCTTTCGGTAACTCCTTTTGATTTCCACCAAAGGAAATTTTAGGATGGATTTCTAACAAAAATAATTCTTATATGATTTATAGAGGTATTTTTTTATCCTATTTGGACAGTTTTTTAATTATCTAAAGGTATTGAGATGTTTAAAGATGTTATGATGGATGTGTGTCGTTTTACAGTGGATGAGGAGTGTCATTCTTGTAAAAATGTAAATATAACAAATATTGGGAGGTCATATATAAATCATGTGCCTAAAATGATGAAGAAAATTTTGAAAATGGTGGTATATGGTCATACACTTTACATCCAAGGTATTTGGGACAATTTTAATGGTCACTTTCCCCCTTAAGATTAATTTTTAATCATTATATAAACTCATTTTACCTTAATTACTGTAATAAATTTTAATGGTATTAAATAATATTTTTTGTCAAAAAATATTGTGAGATAATTATACGTTATAAATATTTCTGTTTCAAAATATAGAATCCCTTTTTTAAACTTCAAATCACATAATTGGTAGAAATTAATTTAAAATTAATCCAACATATGTGTCATGAAATCTGGTTTTTTAAGAGGAAATGTTTAAAATATTGGATTGTTCATATATCCAATTTTAAATTTAAATTGATTCCAATGACTTAAATGGGATTAGTTGACATATAATTGATCTATTTATACTTTAAAACCAAACCAAATCATAATTATTCTATATAAATAAAATAATAATAATGTTTCAATTAAAATTCATTATTTTCTCTGTTCACCAAAAAATTATAATTTTTAGAAAAATAAAAAAATTAAACAGAATATAAAGTTGATATTATTAATTAAAAGAAATTTATTTTATCAAATAAATTTTCCTAGGAGTTTTAAAAGATAATTTTTTTACTATTCAATGGAGGTTATTAAAGTAGTTCAATTGTGATAAGAGTATATTTCAAAACATATAGACTTTACCAAAAATATTATATTTAATTACCAATATGTTTCACATATATGAAACCATTATAAATTATATTAAAATATTATTTATTACTATTAGAATTAATAATTCTAATTTTTATGTAATAGCTATATCATTTAAATTATTATAAAAATTAAATATTGTTTCATATAAACTCAGGGTTGCATGTAATGCTAGCTTTGCCACTAATGCGTGTTATGAAAGAATAAAATGGTGTAGCGTATAATTGAAATTTTACACAGTGTAGAATGGAACATAATAAATAAATGAAATTTAATTTATTCGACCAAAATGTTCAAAAAAAACATAGTGTGTTACATTGTTCACCCCAAAAAATTAATTACACCCTCAGAATTCATCATTCTGATACAATAATATTAGTGTACTTCTTCATCCTCATATCCTCAAGATAAAATATAGATTCCCCTATGTATTGGATTCTCTAAAAATAAGTAGTTGAGTGGTCTTGTTTAGTAGAACATTCTCTTTATGACCAAGAATATCAAAAACTTGTTCCCCATAAGAAATATCATATTCTAGTGGTATGACATCTATGTTCAATACATATGATGGTTCAGATAAGCAAATCCTCCAGATAAATACACAGATGAAATGATGGGAATGAGAGAGGTTTTTTATAGTCACCATGTGATTTTATATCATTCAAATGAGGTATAGACTGTCAAAGGTACTAATATACCTAGGGCATAGTTTCATTTTTTCCCCGAATCTCAGAACCTTATTCCTGGGATAGATTCATAGAAAAAACTTCTCACTAACCTCAAATTATACATCACACTGATGGTTTTCAACATATCCTTTAAAATAAATATATGTTACATTGATATGCTACATAATGGTTATAAACTTCTCGGCCATTTTGTCAGCTACCTCAGGTCAAAATAACATTCTTTTTATAACATCGTTTCTTCAAGATGGAGTCATAAATTTCTTCCCATCATGGGCTTTATAAGGATCCCTCTGAATGCTTGAGTGAAATATGTTTTTTACAAAAACTCAACCATATTATGATTTTTATCACGAATACCATTGAAATCAAATGAATATGATATCAATATATCTTTTTTTAGTGTTTGAATTTTTCTATTGGACTGACAATTCTTCTAAGGATGTTAATAATCATTGAATCTCAATTCTATATTGATATCTTTATAATGAATTCTCTATAACATTATGATAGAACATTGATCCCGACAAGATAATATTGAATTTGGTACTCCATTCTACCTTACCACATCCTAAATGTATATCCTATAGTAATTATCTTGAGAGAAGTCTCTAATGATAGTTATGAAGTGTGCGTAGTTAGTAAGGAGATAAAACACCAATCATATAGAATAATGGTAGTTAGTGTTTTTGTGGAGTCCAATGAAAAAAATATAGTGTGATTTTATCCCTTTTCATTTTGTTATGGGTAATGAATGAAAAATCACCTTAGAATTTTATCCTTTAGTGATAACTTGATGTTATACCAAACACATAGATTAAAATTTTGGGATATCCCTCTTCATGAAAGCCCACCAATAGAATTATTTCTAATATCTATACATCATGGTACTTCCTAGATGAATATAAATTGAATAACTATGTAATTATTATAAAAACAACATAATATATCATACGGAAGGAACATTTACACGATTCTTGAAAAATATCATTCGATCATGATCTTGGTAAACTCATGAACATTTCTATCCCTCTACAAAAACCCTAAATCTTCATTCTTCACCTTCTTAATCTTCAATTGGATAGACAATTGAACCTTAAATTGAGAAAGAAAATATTTCTCCACTAATATTAGTGTGATTTACAGACCTGTGTTCAACTCAAACACAACACCGACCCATTATGTCAAATAACAGAAGGGTGTTCCCGATCCTAATGGGCTACTGATAAGCACCTGGTCCTCGAACAATACAGTAAAGGGAACAATTTCACCCAAATTGAACAACCACCAGGCATACATATATATAAAAAATGAATGAAATAGTGTATTATTAACTAATATATATTCCATAACTATAAGGAAACATCAAAAAGTATCCAAAAAAATACAAAAAATCCAATATAAAAGGACTAAAAACCAAAAAACTACATTAAACGATGGAATGGATGAACTCAAACCATATCACCACCAGGTACCCAACCAGCTGACACAAACCCCAATGCCTCACTATGGTCCCTTGCATTTCCCTACACTGGAAGACAAACAGAGGTCTACGCACTATTAAAGAGGTCATAGGGTGTGAGACAACATGCTTAGTAGGATCCCATCTGGGTGTTCCATAACAAGTCTTTGTAGACAAAAATCATTTATACTAAATTTAAATAAAAATATGGAATGATAAGCATTAATAATATTTTACAAAAAAAATGGTAAACATTTCCCTTTTTCCACATTTTAAAAAAAAAGATAGTATATTAATTTCAATTCGCATTTTCCATATGAGTTTCCACAAGAATAAACATACACATCAGGGCTAACTCATAAATCCAAGAAATTCAAATCAAAATCACCTGTATTGGAAGACAAAGGAATACTATAGGTCCAAGCCCCAAATTAATCGTACCATAAAAATGAATTGCAAAAATCTAATCCAAGAAAAACAGGCATACAAAGTTGAGGAATTCCCCATTAGTAAATTCCGCAAAAGGTCAATATCGGTCCCCGAGAACATTGGCCTAAGAAATAGTGGAAATCACCAAGGATTCCTCATTGATTACCAAACACAATGGATAATGGACTTAAGCTAAAACCTCCACTTAAGTACCCAATATTACCCATGTGATATTTTTCACAAATAATTTCAATTATTTGAAAACCATTTCAAAAGAAATTTTAAATTTCGTTTTCAGTGATTAAAAATATCAATTTTCTCTCTTTATATCAACAACTATGGAAAACCAATTTCTCAATAAAACCCCTTATTAACAAACACAAAAAAATCATTCTAATTTAAATATGAATCAGTTCGTATAGTAAAAAATAGGATCCTTTATCATAGGCAAGAGATGGAATGACCTACCTCAAAGCTCAGGTTGCACACGCCCGCAATGGGATCCAAAATCAGTGAAACCCCACCCATTAACTAAGGCCCAATAATAAAATACTTCCATATTAGGATTGATCCAAATAAAAACATTAGAGGTTGGTGGAAAATGGGAAACCCACAAAACTTAAGGAAGAATGACCGTCACTCTACGATTGATAAAGGAAAGGGACTCTAGAATGAGATCTTTAAAATGATCTTGAGGGGGGAAATAAGGAACATCCAACTTAGATCAATTGATATGCTACCATAGTATTTCGGCGTTACCACAATCACATGTGATGAATTAACAGAAAGATCATGTACTCGGAGAGATACATCACAACCACAACGGAGATCAGATGTTGAAATGATAAATCAAGGAGAAAATGCACCATTGAAAATTTCCTAGGAATAGACTTGGGTCAAGAAAAATGAAGTTATGAAGAAAGGATAAAACCAAAAAGGCGAAACACATGATATAAAACATCATGTAGGATGAGTCATGACGTGTAACCCCTGGTCTCATCCTGAAGTCCACACTGGATAAGTATGCTGAAAACCCCAATACATTAGCTGAAAAATTGACCATTTAGCAAGTCACTTTATGTATGACTCAGTCTCAACATGTAACCCATCAGAGCATGATCTCACCTTCCATGACTTTTACCTATAAACCATTACATGGTGTGTAGCATGGTTACATGGTGTTTAACTTCCCTACAGTATACAAAAAAACATAGAATCACCTTTAAAGACTTTGAACTAAAAGGGAACTTATATAGTGGGAATTCTTACCTAATTAGACTAACAAGATGTCACAGACTACCCACTATAAAAACATTCCATCCCTGGGAATTCATGTGGACTATGTAAACCCTAGAAAGAGATAAGGCCATTACTCCCTCATCAACGATTCGTGTTCTGAAGTCTCATTAGAATCTGATCCTTGTTTCTATATAACACTGACCAACAAAATATAAATCCCACATAATATGTACACTTGCGAGTCAATGATCTAACTCAATTTCTTCCCAACTCAGAATGTGAGAGGATTAGGGTGAAACATACTAAGATGATATATGTGGAAAACATAAAGAGGTTTTTCCAAATGAATTTTTAATTAAATTAATATGAAACCTGTACAATCCATTCAATGAAAAAAAATTGTTTAACATATCTTTGAGACAAATTTCCTTATTTTCCAAGTCAAAGGTGACCCAAATGATGAGAATCTTTCTAGAAGAACCAATCACCTATAGAAAACTCTAAAGGATAATGTTGAAAATCTATATAAAATTATTTTTGATGTTGGTATGTAACTAGACAATGTCACACGTCATGAATCCTTGCAGATGTTTCCTAAACAAAACATGGTCCAACTAAAGATACTTCACCCACCTATACCCAACAAAGAGGTTATCTACACAAAATACCGCACAATGCCTCAAAGAGATCCATTATGATTGAAGACTGATGAAAGATGTCATAAAAATACTCAACAAGTCCCATATGGCTATCCCATGACACACTGAAATCAAAGACACAAGAAAGAAGCATATCCTATAGGATCTGAATTACACGCTCTGTCTTACCATCTGATTGTGGATGGTATGATGTTCTCAAATTTATATGAGTTCCCATTTGCTCTTGAAAACTTTTCAACAATCTTGAGGTAAACCTAGGAACCCAATCTAAGACAACAGAAGAAGGATTCCCATGTAACCTCAAGATCTACAGAACATACAACTTAACAATATCTTCAACCTTAGTGGTGTCTCTAATTGGAATGAAATGAGCATAAGTTTTCAACAAATCATAAAACACTCTGATAGAATTGTTACATCGAGGTGTTTATGGAAATAAAAAAACAAAATTCATGGATATCTTGTCCCATTTCCAAAATATAATAGGACGTGGATGAAGAAAACTATATGTTTTCAAGTTCTATTCCTTTAGCTTTTGGAAGGTGTAATAGTGAGACACAAACTCTGCGGTGTCATTATTCATACCAAGTCACCAGAGTCTTCTTCCCATGTCATTATAAATATTCATAGATCATGGATGAATGATCCATGAAGAGCTATGATAATCAAACATTAGTGAATCCTAATAGATTCTAGGATAAAAATCCTTTTCCAGAGGTGAATCATACAATCTAAAAAAGATAGGCCAACCAAAAATGGTCTCCACACCATTAAGGAATTATTGAGTCTTTTTAAACTCATTATATTGATGTTGACTCTACAAGCTAAAATTCAAGAGATATAGTGATAACTAAATAGTGGACATAACTATGACTGAAACATCATCCTGAGTAGATTCAATTAAGAAAAAATCCATATAAGGTCCCACTCCTCCATCGATTCCAGAACAAATTGTGATGGTACCTTCCTTCTAAGAGCATATGAAACAACGTTACCCTTTCCTATGGTATAGGGGATATAGAATTAACACATATGAAATTATTATACCCATTATATTTTTCTTATATTCAAGTATTTATAAGAAAATATATAACTCAAACTCTTATGATCAAAGAAGAATGTGAACTTTTCCCCAAAAAGATACTAATGCCAACACTTAACTGCTTGAATGACTAAAGAAAGATCTAAATCATGAGTGGGGTAATTCTTCTCATGTGTTCAAATTTGTTGAGATTTATAAGCTACCACATGGTCATTCAACAGATGTACACATCCCAAACCAGCACCATACGCATCACAAAACATCATGTACCCCTTATCAGTCTCAGGTAAAATCAGAATAGGATCTGATGTTAGAAGTCATTTCAGTTCATCAAAAGAAGAATTACACTTCTCATCCCATGTGAATTTTACAACATTCCTGGTATGAGTTTTAAAAGCTGATAAATTCTTAGAGAAATCCTTATTGAAGCGTCGATGGTATCCAACAAGACCAAGGAATATTCTAATTTCAAAGAAGTTATGCATTTTTTCCATGACATAATCGGATTCACCTTCTTAGAATCAACTGTTATGATAGGATCCTAAATTATTTTCCACAATAACTTCACCTCTTGAATTCAAAAACTGTATTTAGAAACCATTCCATAAAAATAGTGACTTCTTAAAATTTCTATAAAAAACTCAAATGGTGCTCACCCTCACTATCATATTTTGAATAAACCAGAATATCATTAGCGAACACTACCAAAAAAGTGTCATGATATTGATTGAATATATGATTCTTAAAATACCTAAAACGAAATTAGAATTATTAAAAATAAATGGAATGACAAGATATTCATAATGTCCATACATTCTCTAGAAGACGGTCTTTGCTATATCTGACTCCCGAACTCTGAGCTGATGATAACTTGACCAAAGATCTATATTTGAAAACCAATTTTCCCCTATTAAATAGTCAAATAGAACATCTACATGAATAAAATGATATTGTTTCTTAACCATTACCCAGTTCAACTTCTGATATTCCACACACAACTGAAGTGAATGATCCTTTTTCTTGGAAAAAGCATTAGAGCTTCCCGAGGAGAAATTCTGGGGTGAGTGAAACCCTTTTTCAATTGTTCATCCAACAAAATCTTGATCTATTTCTTCTCTTCTAGTTATATATTTTAATAAGGTATCATATTTTCTATATACCTAGCACCAGATCAATCGTAAAATCTTCCTCCCTCCCTGGAGGAAGACTGGAGAAGTTGTCTTGGGAAACATCCTAAAATTATCAAACAATGACGGGAAGATCAATGATAAGAGAGACTTCATTAGGCTCAAACACAACAGTAGAAAAAAATCCTAATATCTAAGAGGGAAGGTCCTACAAAACCTGGCATCGGGTTCTACTCCCCCTGAAACATATGAGAGCTCCTATTGGTAGTAAGAAATGAAATGAGTTGATGATAAAAATCAGCATCCCCTCAATGAGCGCATGTTAATCCATACAGATGATAACTTCAAATAGATCATGATCAAGAATGAGAAAAACCCAAACCAACTTTGAATTTGAAATTTTCATCAAACACGGATACTTGAACCAATGATCTTTCCTCATCCAAAGTGGTGTTTCTAACTCCATTGTAAATGACATAAGTTTCGTTGGAAGTTTAAGAAAATCCAAAAAAACATATAGATATAAAGGAGTGGGAGGAACCAGTATCAAATAGATAAATTCATACCAATGATTATATAATGATAGTACCTCTCACTATTGACAAGAATGCATCAAATTTCGTAGGAAACTCATTTACTATGTGAAAATGAATCACTCATTAGGCTTGTGTTTAGTGCCCTATAGTCTTTGAAGCTTTTTACTGCACCATAGTAGCCATTGGATCTAATGACCATGTCCATAAAGAGGTATATTTAGTTCTTGATAGAAGGGTTTTAGATGGAAAACACTTCCACATAAACTTCATGTCTTCGCAAGCATATTTCCCCAATACCACATTGGTACAATGTTAGAGGCACATTACCTATTATAACAGACATTGTAGAGGAGACTTGTTGGTAAGACCTAGCTCCACTAATCCTATGATGATCTCTCAACTTATTATTATTCCAATCATTGCAACTAAAGTATCCACACTATCGTAGAGAATATTTGGAAAATCCACCTTTTCATTCAATATTAATTTTTTCTAGCATAATTATATCTACGTCTCTGTGTAGGTATAATGTTTTAGCATAATCACCTATGATATGATATCTGGTCTCAACCCATGTTGGTACCTATATACCTTCAGATAGTCATTCTCCACCAATGTATAAATAAAAAATGGAAAATTCATAAAATTGGTGCGGGTACGCTAAAATAAACTGCTCTCCCCGATAAAATTACATGAACTCCATGGACTTCAAAAACATCAGCAACTCTGGAATTAACTATTAAAATAACAGTGTTTTGAACACCATTAAATCCCAGTCTACATGCCAATATACTTAGACCATATAATCACACCATCACTTTCCAGATCCCCCAAGTCTGAACAATGCACACATCACCCTGATATTTTTATGTTCCACTAGGAACTAGAATACTTGATCCATCATGTCCAGCCAATCCTCCCCGTCTTGAGGTTCAGTCGTCCCTTTAAACTATGGTTGATTCTCATGTAATAACTCCATTGATTGATCTTTCTCTCCTCTATCTCTTGTTTGAACCTCAACCACATTGTTCTTAACTCGTTGAAAATCCTAATCGTCATCATGGACTTCTCATACAAAAATATCAATGAGTTTCAGATCTATAAGTGGGTCCCCTTGAGTAGCATCAACTGCACCTTCCTAAGGAAATCATGGAAGAAATCTCAAAGGTGGACTACTACACACGGAAACACAAGAATGGTCAGACAATAGAACAAATATTAGTTCAAACTAGAAAACACAAAAGCAAAAATTAATATTTTTAAAACAAAAAACAACACTAGAGAAACATATCCCAACATGCCAAATAAACATGAGTATTCTTATGAAAAGAGATAGCTAGAAACTTAAGTCAACATGCGTCTAATGTCCCAAAAATATTATCTCTGTTATAACATATTTCTCAATACAATGACTCTTGAGTATGGACCTCTAATGATAACAAACTGTGATGAACCGACCTAGGTTTCCCTATAACCTCACACCCGACCCGTTCTATCACATACCTGAAGGGTGTTCGTGATCCCCCATAGGATGGCGACAAGCACCTAGGAATCGTACGACACTATATAGGGAACAATTTCCCCCAACCTAAACAACCACATGGCATTAATATATAAAAATAAAGAAAGAAACAATGGAAGACTAACAAATATATATTCCATAACTATAAGTAAATTGAAAAAGTAGCTAAAAACTACATGAAAATTCCAACATCAAAGGACTAAAAACTACACATCTACTCTAAATTATGGTATGGATGAACTCCCACCATCTCACCACCAGCAACCCAACCTTTTAACATAATCCCCACATCCTAACTCTAGCACCATTCCTTTCCTTGTGATGGAATACAACAAATTTCTACGAACCACTGAAGTGGTTTGCTGGTTTTGAGCTAACAAGATCAACAGGATCCCACCCAGGTGTTCCATAACAAGTCTCTATATAAGAAATCAAGTTTTCTCATTTTAAACAAAAAATGGAATGATAAGTAATAATGATGTTTTATAGAAAACATGGTAATCATTTCTCTTTTTTAATAGTTCTAAAAAAATAAGGTGTATATATTTGAAAGAACATTTTCCATATCATTTTTAATAAGAGTAAACATTCATATCAAGGATAAATTAGAAATAAAAGAAATAAAAAATAGGAGAACATGTATAAAAACACAAAGTAAAACTACCGTTCTAGGCCACAAACAACTCATACCACAATAATCAAGTGCAAAAATCCGATACTATAGCAATTGTCCTAGGAGGTAGAGGAATTCCCCATGTGTAAACCTCCCAAAATGTCAATATTGGTCCACTGGAACATTGGGGTATGAAATAGAGTAAATCTTCCAAAAAACCTCCTTGATAATCACTAAACAATGGGTGATTTCCCCAATCTAAACATCCCACCTAAGTACCCAAGGTAACCTATGTGTTCTTTTTCAAAAATCATTTCAATGCTTTGAAAACCATTTCAAAACCATTTCACAATTTCAATTTCAATTCTTAAAAATACACATTTTCTCACCATTTATAAATAACAAAGGGAAAAACATTTTACATGAAAACCCCTTTTCAATACACACGAAAAAAATCATGCCAATTTTAATATGTATCAGTTTGTAAAGAAAAATGACAAGATCCTTTATCAGAGGATAGAGACGGAACCACCCCTCTCAGAACACTGGTCATAAACACCCACAATGGGATCTAAAATCAATGAAACCCAATCCATCAATGAAGGACCTAGAATAAAAACCCATCATCTTAGGATTTATCCAAATTTAAACACAAGAGTTCAGTATAAGAGAGGAAATACACATACTATGAGGAATAATTCCTTCTACACCAAGACTAACCAATGAAAGGGTCTCTATAATGAGATCTCACAAAGGATCTTGAGGGGGAAATAAGGGGAAAATAACATAAGTAAATGGATATAGTAATGAAAATCTTGGGTGGTACCATGATCACTTGAAATGAATATGTAGAATGATCACATACCCAGAGAGATGCACCCCAACCACAATGGAGATCAAACACTGAACGAGATGATATAAGAGGAATTGCACCTCTATAAATCACATACAAACATCCTTGGGTTGGGTTAAATGAATAGTTGGAGAAGAGACAAAACCAAAATATATAAACTCATGTTTTAACAGAGGGTGGGGGCCCGACTCACAACATGTAACTCCTTGTCACATCGTGAATCCCACGATAAATAAGTATGTTGAAAACCCATTTCCTCAGCTTCAGAACTAAACATTTATAAATTCACTTCATGTAATCCCCAGTCATGACGAGTAACCCTTCAAAGTATGATCTCCCCATTCACTACTTGGACCCAGCAACCATTACATGACATGTTTCGTGGTTTTACTATGTGTAACTTCTCTACAACCAATAGAAAAACCCAAAAACCACCTCTAAATACTTTTAACCAAAATGGAACTTTGAGAAGGGAAAAACATACCTGATCAAGGTAAGGTTATATTACAATTAGGACTTATAGATCCATCATTTTCAAATAAAATAATATCTTATCTTTTGTTATCATAATCAAGGATAATGTAGTATGATCATTTCGAATCAAATAATCATACGCCTTTTTCAATTTCCAATGGTGGAAATGTATTGAGAATTAATAATCCTTATCATATTTAACTATATTCTCTATAATCTATTCAACTACTTTTGTGTGAATATATACTTGAAACATTTATTCTCCTTATATATATCACAATATTCTCCATGATATTTTCCATAGAAAACATGAAAACATTAGTTGGGTAATGTTTTTGATAAAACATCAATTTTGATGAGTCATAGAATATAACTTTGTTTCTTAGTATAAGAACACGTCCTAATAACTTTTGTATGCATAATTACATTTTAGAAACCATTCTCCACTACATGGTAATGTATGTATAGATGCACTGAGTAACATTCTCTCTAGTTCATTGAAATTTTCCTCACATTTATATATATATAGAAACATAGAACCCATCTGAGTTAAATTTGTTAATGGATTTTATATTCATGAAATATTCTCCAAAAATTAAGGATAATATCTAGAAATACCAATAAAAATATGGATCTTAGTAACTGTGGTTCATCTATGCCAACATTCAATAATATCAATCTTTAACAGAACTAGTTTTCTAACCTATCATGAGATTATATGAACCAAAATAGAGACCTTTTGTAGAAAAAATGTAGAATATATAATTTTTTCACACAATTTTTCATTCCATAGGGTATTTATTACAATTCTATAGTAGTATTCATCCACTTCCTTTCACTTTGAGTAGAAAATATTGTAGTCCTTAAAGAATTCCTCAAATAGATCAAGGTAATTTCTTAAGAATTTATTAATAAAATACATGAATAATGAAGGGTAATTAGTAAGACTAAAACGAATCACTATGTATTTATAATGTCCATAACTTGTAAAAAATGCTTTATTGGGTATATCTTACTTATTATCCACCAATTGATGATTTTAGAATGAAGGAAAATCTTGGAAAAGTATTTAGCTCAGTATAGTTGATCAAACAATTCATCAATATGAGTAAGATGATACTTGATCATGATTGTGATATTTTTCATCTTGGTATAACCAATTCATAATCACTTTTATCCATCATTGATTCTAAAAAATTAATGGGTGCACCCAAATTATACACACATGGTTTAATGAATCCAAGTTAAAGGTTTTTATATAGTTGTTTTGTCATCTTTTGCAACCCATCTGAGTCCATTCTATATAGATTCATTGAAATTTGTGTGGATCCAATTGTGACTTCTATTGACAAATCTACCTCATGGTTTTTTGGAATCCTTGAAAAATCATTAGGAAGGACATTGATAAATTATTTAATAATATTAATATCATTAATGTAGAATTTCTCCTGAACCATTTGAGATAAAAATGCCTTATGTTTGGGAATTATGACCCATATACTTGATGTAATATCCATTAGATGTACATATTTATCCTCACATTGATAGATGATCATATGATTGTTTAAAATGTAAAATGTAACATCCCTTCCCCAAAAATAGAAATTGGATTCATGTAGACAATGAAAATTCATGAATATTATGCAAAAAAATCAACTATATAAAGAAAGAAAAGATTTACAGGAAGCGCATTTCAAAAAAAAATAACTGGTGGGGAATTAAAGACTTTATATGAAATAATTGTACGATTAGGTGTTTTCACTGTGAAATAAACATATAATAATTTGGGGGAATATTATTTCCCTTAAGAAATTATTTTAATATTAAAGAGTGTTTAAATGAAATTTTTAAATAAGATAGTACAAGTTCTAGAGTTTATGGAATGTGTACCTCTGACAATATCGTGATCAAAATCCTCATAAAAAATATTTATTTCATTATATTTACCCTTTTCCCACAACTTAGGTGGTTTTGATGTAGATCATCATCAATAGCATTCAGTATTGGAATTTTTTTAGCATCTTTACCATTCTCTTTAAACTTTATGCACTAATGTATGGGAGGTGAATTTTAGGTATCTTTCTCTCAATTATCATTTTAGCTAACACATTCCCTTTACATCATCAATAAAATCCCCATGGACCTTCCCATCCACACTTAAATCTTTTATTGGACCCCTTAATACCATTTCCTCCATTCTTCATCACATGGTTAGAGGGTAAAGGTGAGCTCATATTCTTATCTACATGGGTTTTACATTTTTTTATAATCATTATCTTCATTAAAAATTCATTACCATGAGTTTGATAAGAATATGCAACTTATATTTCAAAATTTATTTCACAATGCACAATCTCTTCGTAGCTACTAGTTTCTCATAAGGCTAATTCAATATAGAGACTTGACATTAAGGCACTGAGGAATCTATCGTATTTGAATTTGGGTTGGATGAATATTCTGGAAGGGTACCTCACAGGTCCTATAAAATTTTCATTATAAGTTCCAATAAATTCGTCTCCCATTTCATAAACATAAGAATTTATACTCTACTTTCATACATATAATACCAAGAAAATAGTTAAAAAAGAATATGTACTTGTACATTTCCCAATCCATATAGTCAGTTTTTTATTTCTCCCTTGTATTATTTATGAGTCCACTACTAGTTACCTTCACCTTCTCAATTATAGACATTAAATATGTCATTCTCATGTTTTGTACATTGTACAAATGGAAATATAATTTCAGTGGTATTGATCCATTGTTCATAAAATAATGGATCTGAATACCCACTGAATGAAGGTGTAAGATGCCTCATGAATAACTCAAATGATGTTTGTTACCTTATTTTCTCATTTTTATGTTCAACGTCAATCATTGCTTGGAGATGCTGTGTAAGAATAGAAATGAGTTTATTCACTCTAGAACCATAAACATTTTAAAGGTCAAGAGGAAAATCATTTCATTTACCATAACACTCAAATTTAATGATGTTCCTCCAGGTTCTGTCCATTAACATAAACAATAAAAACATAGAGTAAGAAATAGAATTCATAGTGGAAAACCACACAATAATGGAATTACTTATATTATGTATTAATTATGAAATGATTATAAAATATTAAAACATAGGTTTAACCTAGGTTATTCATAGACAAACTTCTATTTATGTCATTCATGATGGTCCTTAAAGATTTTATGAATTTACACTCAATTTTACCTGGGAGTGTCATCCCATGTGTACAGCAAGGCCCATTATCATGCACAAGTTCCCAATCATGTCTACATCAATACAATTTTTTCAGGGTTATAAACCATATGTACATCCATTCTAGAGCCACTTCCACTTTTAATGTCAAAATAATATTCAATTTCTAGGAAACTAATCACTCTATCATTTTCAAAAAAATATAGGATATATCTCTATACATTGAATTATCCTCATTCTTATCCTTACAAAAATTTTCTTAGGGATCTCACTAAGGTCTTCAAATCCTAGTGTCAAAATTTTAAAAAAATCATCACTCTGGTAAAAAATTTTGGGACCACATGTTCAAATATATAAATATATATTACAATTTTTTTTGAAATACATAATATAATACACAAATAGATACCCAAGGATCTTATTAGTTTAGTGAATTTCGAAACATGGAATCATAAACACTTATAGACATGTGATCTATATTACATTCCCCAATGTTCTTTATGACTAACAAAAAATTTTAGAAACATATTATATAATACATATCTTAATAATATAGGAAAATAAAACATAATAAAAGGTGACATCAGATTCCCAATACGGGTGAACAAAGGAGATCCATAAGAATAATCATGAATATATGTGTTTGAGAATATTATCATAACATTAAAAGATCATACCATGCGTATCAAAAATCCAAATCATTTGTCATGGCATAATAATTAGCAGTTCATACGAAATTAATCATAATGGAATCAATAGTATATACCATGAAATCAGAACATAGATATACTACATTGAATTTTGGTAAATACATAACCATATCGAATCATTTCCATAGTAGGCAAACCATATTTCCAAAGCCATAATATTGGAATGTTTTCACACAAGAAAATATATTAATAGTAAATTTTAAATCCCAAGACCATCCTAGTGGACATGGAATATTAATAAACAAATTTCACTCCCCATTCCCCATGTATATCTCCTGAGATATAAATTTTACCTAATTTACTGAGGGTATATATCACTCAACACATCTAATTATGAAAGCTGTTGTATATGTCCACAAGACCATAAACATTAATTATATCTTATTCAATGAAATTACATGGGTATCCTAAACATGTATCCATATAATAACCATTTTAGAAGAGATATGTTTCGTAAAAATATCATCAAAGAATAATTTTTTAAAATAAATTTTTTTCATAAGCATATAATATTTCAAAGAGTAATGGTTGTCATAAATAATATGACATCAAAAAATAAACCATTCAGAGAAATAATGTAAATGGTAACCTTGAATCATATCCCCTTAATCAGATGAGTAACAACAATACATTTATTCATATATGGAAAAAATATATTTAGTATTTTTAAAAAAAAAATCATGAGGAAAATATCCTTTCTATTTTGGAAAACACTTTTTATAACATAAAACATTTTTTAAAATATTATAATTTGAGAATAAACATGAAAATATATAAAGGATGATATTATACTCATTGAAATCATATTTCAGTGAAAATAATCATAAAATATCATCCAACAACATTTTTCAAAACATTTTTTGAAAAAAAAGGTTTTGAGTGAAAACTAATTTCCGACCAAAGAGGGAAATAAGGACATATTTTCATAAAAACACTTTCTTAATTTTTGTAATAACCAAAGAGTAGTAAAATGGTATAACTACATAAATTATAATGAATAATACTTTTATCAGAATAATTGTAATAGTTATTTATATATGAGTCATAATATTACAGCAAGGGAAGAATAATCCTAAAACCCCCGATAAATGATAATATTGTAGAAAATAACTCATACCACTTTGGTTACATCGAATAATAATCCTCATCAGATATTGAAATTAAATTAAGTATTAAATATCATTAAATTCATAATATTCATGATATAACATGTCAAATTGTTAGTATATTCACCTCATAATAGAATATAGGTGCATAGAAAAACATGTGTCTCCAAGAATAAAAATTGAGGGAAATTTACATTACCAATTTTGTAACTGTTGAAATGGAAACCTCCTTGAAATGGATAAAATAAAATGGATATGTAAATTACTATAAATTTTCAGTATAATGATCAGATAATACATCCATGGTCAATATATACAACACATAGATGAAATGACTTGTAAATATTACATAAGTCTCATAAAAATAAAAGTGAGACTAGAAAGCCCTATTATTCATAAGTTACATTTGAATAATCATATGAATGGAATAATAACACAAATATAAACATTTTAAAAACATAAATAAAGGAATTTAATGTTATAATATGTCATATGGCTGTGTATTCAACACATAAAGTAAACTATTGGAGAATATGGAATTTATCTCATGTATATAAAATGTGGGAGAAAATTCCATTACTTTATGTATTGAAACTCCTTATATTCATTAAAAATTATTATAATAATTATAAATGTATTGTAAATTTATTACATAACTATATTCATTTATATAATACCATATATAATTTTTGTATCACATTTTATTACCTGTTAGTTAACAATTCAATGTTAAGGTAAGGTTTCAGGTAAATAACAACTTGGTTTTTCACATGTGTTTTATTTTTTATACTACTGGTATTCTAATATGTATTATTATTTAATCATATAAAGATTTATAATAATGATATAAATATCATATATATTTAGTATATATGTTTAATTTTATATAAAATATAGAAATAGATCAAGGTATATATTGTTAATAGAGACGCTAGGCCATATTTTTGAATGAACAATGTTTCCATTTTATTGTCACATTGAATGGAACAAATGTGAATGATACATACATATAGGTATTATACTTATAGAAGAAATATTATTTCAAATATAATAAATATTTTTATTAAATATATCCTCTATACATTCCATGTAGAGCAAGAACGAATCAAATTACTTTGAGAAGGTAGTAGTCCACATATCCACAAAAGAAGTTATCACTTTCCCACAAAAATAAAACCATAATGGTATGTGCTATATAATATTAATAGAAGAATAAATAAATAAAATATATCATATATGTAATACAAAAACATTTTTTATATATTTATTCAGATCCGTGAAAGGATATAATGGATGAATAGACAACATCGGTTCGTGAGGCGGTTGTCTGCCGGATGCATGAATGATAATTGTGTATCACATTTGGTGGAAGTGTGTGAAGGATTAATTCATACGCTTAACATAAACTCAAAAAATTGTATTTAATAAAATATGGTTATTATATAATATTAATTTATTATTAATTTAAGGGGGTTGAGGAGGAGACAAAACAAAAATGTGCATTGAAGAACATTATCGCTTATTCAGGTAACTCCTTTTGATTTTCACCAATGGGAATCATTAGATGGATTTACGAGAAAATAAAGTAATATAGAACTATTTTTTGGGTAGTTTAGAACTTATTTCTTAAGGGTATTGATGATCTAAATGGATTGATATGTGTGCCGAAGTGAGGGGTGGGTGAGAGCCCTTTTACAGTGGAGGAAAAGTGGCATTCATACAAATGAAAAAAAGTTAATCACTATTGGGCGGTCATGCATACATTTTTTTCATCCAATAATGATCTAAATTTTATCAAATATAGTATAATGTAAAAATATGTCTAGATAGTTAAATTTTTACAAGTTTACAGGTCATTTTCCCCTTATGAATAAAATTTATACTTTAAGTAAACACATTTTTACTATAATCATTGTACTTAATTTTAATTATTTCTCCAAAATTCTTATTCAAAAAATATGTTTAACTTATGGGATATTATAAATTATAATGATTCCAAAATTTATTTTATTTTTTCAAATTATAATTACATAAGTATAAACTAAATTAAAATTATCCTCACAAGCTTGTCGTGATATCGTGTTTTTATATCGAAAATGTTTAAAAGTATGGGGAAGTTTTATATCTAATTTCAATGAAATATTTGTTAAAATTACCTAATTTTTATTAATTGATATATTATTTATCTAATTAAATTTTAAAACCTGATATAAATATAATTTAACTATATAACAAATTTAAAATAAAATGTTGTTTTCAATTAAAATACCTAAAATTTCAGTATTTATCCAAAAAAATAGTGTTTAAAAAAATAATTAAATATAAGGCAATTTTTAATTTTTTATTTCAAAATAAAAATATTATTTTATAAAATTTAATTTTTATATTTTTCAAAAATTAACTTTATTATCATTCATAAAAGGATATAAAAGTAGTTTTTTTGAAAAAATTGTGTTTTTCAGAATATATATACTATACAGAGAATTAAATATTTCATTATAAATAGGTTTTTTATATGTGATGACAATATAAATTATATTTAAAATTTATTTATTACTATTTAGAGTACTTTTTTAACAGTGATTTTACAATTGCATCCTTTAAATAGATATAATAATAACATGTTGATTCAAAAAAAATTATTTGTTGCGTGTAACGCAATCTAAGATGATGTTGCCTGTAGTGTAAGCATAACATTGTGTAGAGTCTGAAAAATGTTTAACATGGTGTATAATGAAAATCAAGATATCAATTTAACAATATTTACTCTTAAAAAAGTTTAAAAAACTCATGATTTAACATTGGTTTTAGTAGAAATTTTGGAAAGTTAAATAATGGGTTTTAAGTAGTTATAGCTTGTAGAGGCTTCCTTTGCAGTTCGAGGTACAACATTTTTATTCACTAAACATGCTAAATTCTTCACATGTAGTCAAGATACACATATCCTATATCTTATCCTTTATTCTATATAGAGTGATACTAGTGGTTACTTTTTGATCTACAAATGTGTTTTTGGCCCTTAAGGAGAGGATAAGTGATTACAAACCTCTAATTATATTGTGACCTTAATATAGGAGGAGTTAGAGAGCCTCATGCAGAATCTCTTCATAGTAGCAGAGAAACCCCACAATGTATTCCTCAATATATACTAGTTACATACCATCCATGATCATTTGTTTTCTACCAGTGAGTGTGGTGGGCCATTCAGCATGTTGGGATTCAGTTTTCCTCTTTTAATAAGGATGAATCAAATGTAGAGAAAGATTGGGACATCCCATAGTAGGTTATATATTATTATATATCGGTTGTCTATTATTTCCCTTCCATTAATATATTCCTCAATATTTCACTTCTTTTGATAGTAGAGGTGTTAGTGTAAAAAATTTATGACTGTCTTTTACATTTATATATCCTTCGATAGTTTTATTTCTACATGGACTTGAAACATGGATTACCTGATATTTTCACTAGAATGTGGGAAATCCCCATCTATTTAGGAGGGTTGGAGGTGATACTAGAGGATTCTGCATAGTATGGGATTGATAATACCTAGGGTGTTTTCCTTGTATGGCTTTTTTTCACCTAGGATATGGTTGATCACCTGAATGTTGGTGTGGTTTGGTGTCACTTGAATTGGGTGATTCATGGAAATGTACCCCTTGCCATTTTTGTGTTTTTTGACCTATAGTTTGTATTGAATGAGTTCATAGATTTCACTTCAATATAGGATATCACCAGCTCTCGTTTGGGAGTAAGAAAAAACAGAAGTGCATTTCAAAATCCACTATGGAGGTTTTGAGTCTGTGTCAGTACCCATTGGTGAGTTATACTCAACATCAGAATCCTAATACATATGGACTGAACCATTAACCCTAAATTGATTGGTTCATTGTAGAATTATTCATTCACATCCATATGTTCATAATGCACGATTTAGAGAGCATGATACACTTGAGGATTTTGTAGTTTACCTCCATTTGTTAGTTTTAACACCTCCACTTCTTCAAAGAGCCAGGGAGGTACAACTAAAAGAAAAGAATTTTGAGATATTATGTGGCAAAAAATCTACTAGATATGTTCCAAATTGGATCATTTATGGAAGAAAAAAATTCATATTTTTACAAAGATTGATGGTTTTTCCAAACACGATGACAAAAGATGGACTGAGGATGTGGTCTTCCAATAGATGTACATTTAGTGGACTATAGGATTTACCAATAAATTTTATCATTAGTTGGAATGTTAATAAAGTTATAGAAAATTTTCAGATTAATATTAATGTTTTCTCCCCTCTCTAGGTGAAAAACAACAAATATATTTTCAGAGTATGTGACACCTGTGCTTGAAAGAGGTAGTCATTCATCATTGAAATTCCTATTGGGATAATTATAGAATGTGATGATTAAATCATGGAATGATTAGGGATTGTATTCAATAAGCCTTTGGGAAATAATATTCCCTTTAGAATAGTGTTTTACCCATGTCATCAGGCTAGAGAAAGTAGACAATTTAGGTACTGGTTAATATTCTTCAAATTTTTATGTCAGGTTTTGGCTATATATGGGAGGGAAATCTATCCTTGATAGATTTTTTGTATCATGATTATATTCACTCCACCACCTGAATATAATCATTTCATTTCCATCTATGTGATACCTTACATGAAATGATTATAATAGTCATATCTAGTAAAAACTATTCTTGAGAACATTTTTTTTATAGTAGTGATGATTTTAAATGGTGCAGTTCCAAAAGGGAAGGATATCGATTACCTAGTAAACATCATTAGCCTAATATGACCTATAGAAAAGTAATTTGGATTTGGATAGTAATAGATATTTATCCAAGGTGGTTGGATTTCTTAGGGGTTATTATTATCTTTCTTTCTTATACTTATGTGAAAGGTTAGGATGGTTGTGTTCCATTTATCCTTAACACCACAATAGTTATTATTTATTAGTATTCTCTACATTCTATAGATGATGATGTATTTTCATGACTTGTTTCATTATATTGACCAGGTTAGGATGCTATGTGGAATTTGAGGTTCCTTTTTCAAGTTGCTAATGATTTTAAGAACAGGTAGATAAATAAACTTCACAGGAAAGAGTTTTTCTAGGGTACATGTTTATTTAAGTCAAGGAAAAACATCCAAGGGAGATCATTAGATTGGAATATCTAGTTGGTTGTTCAGTATCCCCACATTTTGGTGTAGATTTTTCAATTTTCAGATGAAAACCCTTTCTAAAGGGAATCACATAATGTCCAAGGGTTCTTCTACAAAAAACAATGGGAAATTTCATTAAACATTTATGGTGCTAGGTGGAGAGAAAATGAAACTTTATGAGTCTCATTCCACCCAACCATGATGATTCATATATATTAAATATATTAATTTTACCTCTCTACATTTTTCTTGAAAATTTAAAATAACATTAAAATCGAGTCTTTGATTAGGAATCTGAATATTTCAATGCTTTTAATGCATTTAACCTATTCATTTAATAAACTTTGAATATGTCAAACATTCAGGTTTAGTATATTTTTGGGAAAACAAATATGAAAATAAATTATTATTTTTTAAAAAAATCAATGATATAAATATTCTTATAAATAAGAAACTAGTAAAAAATCCCAATTATAACTAAATAACACAACAATTTAGGAGAGATCATTAGTGGAACTTTCACAAAGGAATGAAAATCAGATCAAGAAATGGAAATTTTTGTCCAACACAACTTATGGATCTTTTTAATGAAAAAGTGTGGATTCCTTTTTTTCTAGTGATGGATCTAAATTGAGGTGGGATGTTTACTTTGTATATTTGTCCCCATTTATTATCCCATAAAAAAATCAAACTAACTAAAAAAATTCATTCTTAGATCAATCATTTCACTGGTATGGTTTTATTTATTGTATTTAAAAGATACGTAATATTTATTTGTCTATTTTTGTTTATAGAAATTCATTAATATTTCTTGACAAAATACCAAGAACTAAATAAACATATATCAAGGTTCATTCCCATTTTTTTATTCCTTTATTACACATTCTACAAGAATTCTACTTTTGAATTAACTCTTTCCTAGTGATTTTATTAATACCTAGTGAATGATCTTTAGAAATTTAGTCTATATCACTATCGATTGATACCATTGGTTTGGAAAGAAATTTTAAACCTCCCTGTTGAAGTAAATGCTGATATAATTAGATCTATGGATAGATTGGGAGTTTGGGATACAGGTTATGGTGTGTTGAACTGATGAGGGAAGAAGAATAGAGTTTCATGAGTAACTAATCTGTAGAGACCCAAAGCTTGACGTACATGGATAATACATTACATTTGTGGAATAATATATACATAACAAAAACAGACACACAGGGACCGTAATATTTTAGTGTCTTTGGAAACTCGGAATATAATCTTCTAACCTTGGTGAAAGATCTTCAACATCTCCGACAAAAATCGTCCCCTTTTTTTCTTACCTAAAACCTTTCTTTATATCCTGGGGAAAAGAAAACGTAAAAGGGATGAGCTCAAATCCTCAGTAAGGGTAAGCATAGAGAACATAAAGCAATCCTTAGACATTTTAATGTAAAAAAACATGAGCATAAAATCTAAACATCAAAATATTGAGAAATGACATAAAACATGGCAGTACGTAAGGCATAGATCATGAAAAAACATTAATCATGATAAATTAGAATGGGAATAAAACATTTAATTGTGGAAACCATTAAGCACATGATATGATTTCTATAGTATCCAAGGCATTGCTGCCAAGACCATCTCACTGGACAAAGTCCCTTTCTGAATCGAGTTCACTCCTCGTTCTAGTCCTATATTACTGAACTGGTTTAACTTTACATTCCATCCATGTCTATCTCATGAGATATAAATCTTTACCCAATGAATTGGAGGGAGATATAGGTCCCACCCATCTCATATTTAAATCATTCTTACGTGTGCCACAAAATAAACATACATCATTCATAATAACCCAAAAAATAAAATGGGTTTCATAAACATCATCCAATCATAACATAATCTATAAAAAAATGGATATCATTTCATCAGAAGAAAAATGAAACCATGTAAATCATAGAGACATTATACTTGAAACATACTCATATGAAATAATTTCATCTTAGATGGAAACTGGTTTTTATAAAACATTTAAAATGAATTCTTGAGGAAAATATCCTTTCTTCTTAAAAATCATTTTCTTCTCACAAAATGCCATAAAATTTTATAAAAAACGATTTTATTGAAAATAATCATGAAATATTTTGGAGGAAGCTTCATGAAAATAAGGCTTTATAAAACCGTAAAAATCCTTTCATGTCATATACGTAAAAAAAACATTCTTCTCGTACTTTTGTCGGAAAAGTCAAAAAGTACCTTGTAGGGTAAAAAAAGAAAGATTCCTTCCATACCACGGGGTAAAAGTTAAAATGGGTAAAAAGGACTTTAAACATACATTAATACACTTTTATAAAACATGGACATGGATGATATCAATAACCCCAGTAAATACTTACGGATAAGCAATCTCGGATAAAAATGAGATTTGAAAAATTATCCCTTACCTTAGGTCCGATATGCTTCCTACATATCCGAATCTTCTGTATAATGATTTAAATAATGTCATTGACTTATTACAGAATCATATTCATTGTTATGATATCATATATGTTTCACTTATGACTTTATATTACCCATTCTTTTGTAAATTCCATGTTAAAGCAGCGTTTTGGGTAAAATCATTTCATTTATCGTATGTGTTTCGACTTGTCGTTCTTGATATTATTACCTATATTCTTATTTACATAATTCCAGAATGTAAAACATGATTTATATATAATATATATTCATCATATACATATATATATATTATATATCAATAAAAGGAATGAAATACACCGTTCATGGAGACGGTAGGCCGTATGCACGCATGAACGTTGTTTTCATTTCCTTATTGAATTGAATGAAACAAAATAGATGACATACATATATATATACATAAATCCAGTAACATTATTATTTCATATATTTCATTATTTTTCATTATATAAACATTATGATCATTCATGTATGGTTAGCATGGAGAATGAATCTCATCGCGTCGTGGAGACGGTAGTCCATATGTACGCACGAGCGATGATATCATTCCCATAATTATTGAATAGAATTGGAGTGGATGTTATAATATATCAGAATCAGTATGATGTTATAATAACCATATATAGTTATTATTTACACCATTATACCCTTCCATGTATGGTGTTGGTGGAAAAACAGATTTCACCACGGCGTGGAGACGGTATTCTGTACGTATGCACGCGTGGTGATTTAATTTTCGGTAGGATGGATAGATGGTGAAATAGGAATGTTTCATACTTATAATAACATATCAGTATTTGAGTTATACTTATGTTATTAATTCATAATGAAACAACTAAAGAAGAGTAAGTGGAAGAAGAAATAAAGTTGAAATAATCGGTAACAGACATTACCTCTTTTTTGAAGCGCCTCTTTGAGACCTCCTCTTAGGGAACTAAAATTGGTCTTTGAAGAAGACCAGAACATCTAGGATGTTTCTATGAAAGTGTAGACGAGAATTTTTTAGGGGTTGGCCGAGCATGAAGTCTCAATGTGGTGTGAGGAAGAGAGGGAGGAGGTGCCCTTTTATAAGGGAGGAGAGAGGCACCTTTGGAAAAACTAAAAATATTATTTTATTATAAAGTCATATTCTGTTTTTAATAGCTCCAAATTGATTTATTTCGAAGATAATGTTGGGATGGGTCGAAATACTCTCATACAATAGAATTTAGACAAGTTTAGGTTTCTATTTTAACCTTATCTTTTAGATTTAACCATAAGTTAATTAATTTTACTTTTACCGTGTCTTCTTGTTTTCTTACACTATAAGGTTAATAAACTTACTATAACAATCCAAACAAACCCCAAGTTGTTTGTTATTAATATATAAAACTTTATCTAAGTCATTTTGCAGAACCTTATATTTTTAAGAATAAAATAACAATTAATAATATAATATTTTTTTAAAAACTATTTTATGTCAATTTTGACACTATTTGGTAATTGATTTTTGTGAAAATCATAACAGAATGCTTAGTTCGAAAAAACTCAACTAAATCAAAAATAACATGTCATATTAACTTATAAAATTAGTGAAATTAATAAAAAGTCTCAAAAATAAATTTATTTGGGTATTTATAACATCAATTATGTCAATATTTCATTAATAAGATAATTACTGCATCATCTTTGTGTCATAAATAAAATAAATTATTTAATGTCTAAAAATTATAAATAAAAAACAATTATGTCGGAAATATTTTTATCTTTCTAATAAATATTTACAGTCTAATTTATCTTATGTATCACCCTATATTAAAGATGATTTATTTATTAAACATTGATTTTAACTATTTGAACCCTTCTTTAAATAAATTAATAATAAATGTCCTAATCTAATCCAAGTGGGCCTAAATGGTCATATTTTATTCCTAAGGTTGTTTTTGGTCGAATTAAACTTATCCAATAGAATTATTACATGTTTTAGGGTAATAATAATATCATTTTTACACTTAATTACCCTATTTACGTTTAACTGTGGTAAAAAAAAGTAAAAAGTTACAATTCACCAAAAAGTAGTTTCATGTCATTGAACCACATTTTAGTCCTTGATATTAACCGTGTCTCTCGGATTTTCAAAATTCCACTCATATAAGTGGTAAAATTTTGTTTTATGTGATTTTTCAAATTCTCCTAGGAGGTGGGTAAAACACGGTGAAAAGTTCAATAAAATTTTTATATATCTACAATTATTATAAAATTACTCCAATGAAATAAATTGAACTTATATAGGTATTATGTATCAATTTTGACCTAAAATAAATTTAAATAAAATAAATAATTATTTAAATAAAAAGTCGGTTTTTGAATAGTAACCCAGTGTATTCACTATTCATCAAAAATTGAATGTTTTCAGAAAAATACCAAAAATTCACCCTAGGCTAATTTCGATATTCTGAATCCATAAATGAAGTCCATTTTAAAAGATAAAATTTATCAAATTTTAAAAATTGGGAATTAATATTCATAATGGCGAGTTTATATAACATATCGTTGTTTAGCGAAACTCGGTATTGCGTACAACACATGCTATCATGGAAGATTACGATTGCGTGTAATGAAAGACAAGTCAGGGATGCGTGTTGTGCAAGCTTGTTTTGGTGTAGCGTACAACACAAGACCTTAATGAAATTAAAAAGAATATTTTTCATAAAATCTCGGGGTGTTACATTCTACCCCCCCTTAAAATGAATTTCGCCCTTGAAATTCGTCGGGGTTATAAATGGTTTTCTACTCGAAAGTTTCATTAATAGAAACCCACATCGTAAAAAGGAATACAAAAACTTGGCTTTAAAAACTAATGTATGAAACGTAATGGTTACCCTAATTAATTATCACTGGGTTCCCACATAGGAGAACATAGGTGAAAATATGGATATGGAAGAGAAATCTAACCGTCATGTTATGATAGAGAGTGGTAGAGAACATGGCTATGAAAAAGCTAACAATCAAAAAGCCATAAATTTGTGATGATCTAGGGTACCATCTGATTCATCATATATAAGGGCACTAGGAAAACATTTTCAGTTTTTAAGATCATTTCCCTAAAGTTTAAGAATTTGAATTAGAATAAATACTTACTTTATTTTGGTACAATCTCACTGTTGTTCGTGATTTGAACAATTTCCACTTCATCTCTTAAATAAATGATTTTGAATTTGTTATTTGTGAAGTATTAACAGATCATGTGATAGAATGATGGGTCATTTCATCTGTCTCAAACAAAAGGTTATAAAAGTTATCAAAAATACATAAGTCTATCTATAGTGAGATTAATCATATATGGTTCATAAAATGGACTTATACTTCATATATCATACTGCTTAATATAATAAAACTATTTTCTACTAAACATGGACTTCATGTAGGCCAGTGGTAGGCGATAAAGTCCAGTCACACTTCGGATGTGGGTTTGATTCCCACAGCCTTGTCCGACGCGATGGATTGTCACCCATCCTGCAGGTTGTTCTTTTCCTAAAACTACATTACTATAACATCCCATCAATAATATCAAAAAAAACATCTATCCTTAAACAATAATAACTTATGTCCAACATAATCCATTCCAATCTTTAGGCTTATCCATAATACTGCAATCCACTCTCATATTATAGTGAAAACAATTAACAGAGATTTCATATAACAAGCATGTTAATACCATCGTTGATCCCCATATATCAGAAGTCATGTATTGTTGGTCACATTACAAACATTCGAAGGCCTTAATCATGTATTATCTTAAAAAAAGAATTCCCATTGAATTTTAGTGAAAACACGAGTGTTGTAAAAATTTAACTCTTTCCACATACCAAAACACCAAAATTCTATACACTTAAACCATGATATAACTACTTCCTTATATCAGTCATGATCTCATGAATACTATCAAACATTTCATTTTCCCCTTATCCCTTTATTATGTGCATATCATCTTTTTTCCAAAAATATCTCAATCACTTTACATGGTTATCGGTACCATCAAATTATTGAAAATCACAATAGACCAATACATAAATATTCCAATATTCCACGATACTATATGCAACATTATTTTGGAATCCCATTACATAAACACTTAATCATTCCACCACATTGTTTTCATATTCAACATCGCCAATAGTGATCGCATGTGACTTCCCTTTGTCCTTTGCCTTAAGTGGTTGCTCATGTCGATCATCATTAACCCTTGGATTAGGGAATTGATTAGCATAATTCCCTATTTCATTGCACTTGAAGCATTGATGTGTTGGTGGGGCGTTCTATGCCGTATTTTATTTATTCACATCATTAGAAACCATTTTTCCATTACTTCGACACTCAGCTGCTCAATGACCTTATTTTCCACACTTAAAACATTTTCTAGTCCCTTTAAGACAATATCCAACATGCTTTTTTCCACACTTTGAGAATAAGGAAACATTCATCCTCTTTTCACCATTATTCTGGGATTTCTCCTTGAACTCCATCTTTTGTTTCTTGTTAAAACCATGAGATGGATATTTAAATCCAACTTCCATTTCTTCCTTGATAGCAAAACACACAATTTCTTCATAGCTACTGAAGTGTCTTAGAGCTAATTCCCTTCGAAGATTTGGTTTTAAGCCACTGAAGAATTGATCAACTTTACTTTCAGGTTGGATGATAAATCCAGATGCATACCTTCCAAGCCTTGTAAAATTTTCTTCATATATACCAACAGATTCATCATCCTTTTGCTTTAGTTCAAGAAACTCCTTCTCAATCTTTGTTCGAAGAATATGAGGGAAGTATTAATTGAAAAATAAGTTCTTGAACTCGTCCCATTCCATGGACTCAATTTCATCTCTTGGACTCGTATTCTTGATAAGATTCCACCATTGATCAGATTCACCTTCCAAATGATATATTTCTAAGATGAATTTATCATGTTCAGAACATTGAATAACTAAAAATATCTTTTTAGTGGTACTGATCCATTGTTCAGCAACAAGTGGATCAGAAGACCCACTGAAAGAAGGTGGATGTTGCCTCATGAAGGACTCAATAGAATATTGTTCCCTTCTCTGCTCATTTGGAAGTCTAGAATGATTCATAGATTGTGTAAGTATAGTAATAATATTTTGAACTCTATCTCTGATAACATTTGTTTTCTCAGGAGGAAAATCATTGCATTGTCCGTTACATTGATCCACACGGTTCCTTCATGTTTTAGCCATCGTCTAAAACCCAAAAAGAATAGTGTGAGAGGAAAAAAATCATGCATGGGAAAACAACATAATAAAGGGGGAGTACTTTCAATATCTACCATCTTAGGTTTAATTCTAAGATCGTTACTGTAATTCTAGGATTATAACATATACTTATACATAACCTTAGGGACATCCCTAGACATACCTTAGAAATATCTCTAGGGATCTCACAAAAGTTCTCGCATCTTTGTTTCCAATGGTTGACTAAACCTTTGTAGAGAACCGAAACTTGACGTACACGAACATTACATTAATTTTGCGGAATACTTAATACATAACAAAAACAGATACACAAGGACCTTAATAGTTTAGTGTCTTTGGAAACTTGGAACGTAATATTCTAATCCTGGTGAAAGATCTTCAACATCTCCCATAAAGATCTTCCCTTTTTTTTCTTACCTAAAACCTTTCTTTATATCCTGGGGAAAAGAAAACATAAAAAGGGTGAGCTCAAATGCTCAGTAAGGGTATGAATGGATAAAATAAAACATACCATATACACTTGAACTTAAAAACATTAACATAATGTTTAAACATCAAATGCTTGAGCAATGACATAAAACATGGAAGTACGTATGGAATAGATCATAAAGAAACAATAAGAATGATAAAATAGAATGGGAATAAAACATGTAATTGTGGCAACCATTAAGCACATGATATGATTTCCATATTAGCCAAGGCATTGCTGCCAAGACCATCTTAGTGGACAAAGTCCCTTTCTGTATCGAGTTCACTCCTCGTTCCAGTCCTGTATTACTGAACCGGTTTAACATGTCGTTCCAGCCATGTCTATCTCATGAGATATAAATCATTACCCAATGCCTTGGAGGGAGATATAGGTCCCACCCATCTCATAATGAAATCAGTCTTACTTGTACCTCAAAATAAACTTACATCATTCATAACAACCCAACAAATAATATGGGTTTCATAAATATCATCCCATCATCACACAATCCATATAAAAGAAATGGATATCATTTCTTAATGATAAAATTGAAACCATCTAAATCATAGAGACTTTATACTTGAAACACATACATATGAAATAATGTCATCTTAGATGGAAAATGGTTTTGATAAAACACTTAAAATGAATTCTTGAGGAAAATATCCTTTCTTTTTCAAAATCAATTTCTTTTCACAAAACGTCATGAAATTTTAAAAGAAAAATATTTTGTTTAAAATAGTCATGAAATCTTTTGGAGTAAGCTTCATTAAAATATGGCTTTATAAAACCGTAAAAATCCTTTCATGTCGTATACGTTAAAAAAAAATTCTTCTCGTACTTTTTCCGGAAAAGTCAAAAATTACCTCGTGACATAAAAAAAAGAAATATTCCTTATATAACATGTCTTAAAAGTCAAAAATGGGTAAAAATGACATTAAACATACATGAAACTATTTTTAGAAAACATGGGCTTGGATGATAAAGATAACCCTAGTAAATACTTAAAAAAACAATCTCGGATAAAAATGAGATTGATAAATTATCCCTTACCTTAGGTCCAATATGCTTTGTATGTATCCAAACCTCATGTATAATGATTTAAATAATGTCATTGAATTATTACAGAATCATATTCATTGTTATTATATCATATATGTTTCACTTATGACTTTATATTACCCGTTCTTTTGTAAATTCCATGTTAAAGAGTGTTTTGGGTAAAATCGTTTCATTTGTTGTCCGTGTTTTGACTTGTAATTATTCATATGATAACTTAGATCATGATTACTTAATTAAATAATATAAAACATCATTTATATATAATATATATTAATCAGATACATATATATAATAGATCGATAAATGGAAAGAAATACACCGTTCATGGAGACGGTAGGCCGTACGTACGAATGAACGTTGTTTTCGTTTCCTTATTGAATTGAATGGAATTAAGTAGATGAAATAAATATATATATACATAAATCCAGTAGAATTATTATTTCATATATTTTATGATTACTTATAATATATACTTTATAATCATTCTTGAATGGTTATCATGGAGAGTGAATCTCATCGCGTCGTGGAGACGGTATTCCATACGTACGCACGAGCGATGATATCATTCCCATGATCGTAAAATTGTATTAAAGTGTATGTATAAAATTACAGAATAAATATCACTTTACAATAATCATATATATTCATTACTTTCACCATTATACCCATCCAAGTAAGGTGGTGGTGGAAAATAGATTACACCACGGCGTGGATACGGTATTCCGTACGTACGCACACGCGATGATTTCATTTTCCATAGGATGGATAGATGGTTAAATATGGTTGTTTCATACTTATAAATACATATCAGTAAATGGGTTATACATATGATATTAATTCATAATGATACAACTAAATAAGAAGAAGTTGAAGTAGAAAGAAAATTGAAAGAATTGGTAACGAATATTACCTCTTCCTTAATATGCCTCTTTGAATCCTCCTTTTATGGTACTAACATTTGTCTTTGAAGAAGACCAGGACCTCTAGGATGTTTCTAGGGAAGATTATAAGGGAAATGGACAGGGTTTGGGCGAGCCTAAAGGCTCAAATTGTTGTGAGGAAGAGAGGTAGGAGGTGACCTTTTATAAGGGAGGAGAGGGGCACCTTTGGAAAAACTAAAAATATAATTTTATTATAAAGTCATATTCAGTTATAAATAGCTCCAAATTTATTTATTTAGAATCTAAGGTAGGGGTGGGTAAAAATACTCTAATCCAATAGAATTTTGACAAGTTTAGGTTCCTATTTTAACCTTATAATTTAGATTTGACTTTAAGTTAGATAATTTTACTTTTACCGTGTCTTTTTGTGTTCTTACACTATAAAGTTAATAAAATTACTATGACAACCCAAACGAACCCCAAGTTGTTTATTATTAATATATATATCCTTATATAAGTCATTTGTACGAACCTTATATTTTTATAAATATAATAACAATTAATAATATAATTTATGTTTTAAAAACTATTTTATGTCAATTTTGACACTATTTGGTAATTGATTTTTGTGAAAATCATAACAGAATTATTAGTTCGAAAACGTTAATTAAATAAACACTAACATGTCATAATAACAAATAAAATTATTGGAATTTATAAAAAGTCTCAAATTACATTTATTTGGGTATTTATAACATCAATTATGTCAATATTTCATTAATAAGATAATTCCTGCATCATCATTGTGTCATAAATAAATTAAATTATTTAAAGTCTAAAAATTATAAATAAAATATAATTATGTATGAAATCTTTTTATCTTTCTAATGAATACTTATTGTCGGATTTATCTTATGTATAACCTTATATTAAAAATGATTTATTTATTAAACATTGATTTTAACTATTTTAACCCTTCTTTAAATAAATTAATAATAGATGTCCTAATCTAATCCAAGTGGGCCTAAATGGTCATATTTTATTCCTAATGTTGTTTTTAGTCGAGATACGCTTATCCAATAGAATTAGGACATGTGTTAAGGTAATAATAATATCATTTTTACCCTTAATTTCCCTATTTACTTTTAACCGTGGTAAATAAAAGTAAAAAGTTACTATTCACCAAAAATTATTTTCATCTCATTGAAACACATTTTACTTACTGACATCAACCGTGTCTCTTGGATTTTTGAAATTCCTTTCACAAAAGCGGTAAAATTAAGTTTTATGTAAATTTGCAAATTCTCCTAGGAGGTGGGTAAAAGACTGTCAGAAGTTCAATAAAATTTTTATATATCTAAATATATTATAAAATGACTCCAATGAATTACATTAAACTTATATAGGTATTATGTGTCAATTTTGACCTAAAATAAATTTAAATAAAAAGTCGGTTTTTAAATAGTAACTCAGTGTTTTCACTATTCATCAAAAATTGAAAGTTTTCATAAAAATACCAAAATTTCACCCAAGGCTAATTTCGATATTCTGAATCCAAAAATGAAGTCCATTTTCAAAAATAAAATTTATAAAATTTCAAAAAGTGGGTATTAATATTCATAACGGCTATTTTTAATAATATTTTAATAACATATCATTGTTTAGCGAAACTCGGTATTGCGTACAACACACGCTATCGTGGAAGGTCGCGCTTGCGTGTACTGCAAGCCATGTCAGGGATGCGTGTTTTTCAAGCTCCTTTTGGTGTAGCATACAACACTATACATTAATGAAATTAAAAAGAATATTTTTTGTAAAATATTGGGGTGTTACATTTACCCCCCTTAAAATGAATTTCGCCATCGAAATTCTTCGGGGTTATAAATTGTTTACTACTCGAAAGTTTCTTTAATAGAAACCCACATCGTAAAAAGGAATACCAAAACATGGCTTTAAAATCTAATGTATGAAACTTAACAGTTACCCAAATTAACTAATCACTAGGTTTCCACATAGGAGAACATAGGTGAAAATATGGATATGGAAGAGAAATTTAACTGTCATGTTTTGATGGAGAGTGGTAGAGAACATGGCTATAAAAAGGCAAAAATCACAAAGCCATAGATTTGTGATGATCTAGGATACCATCTGATTCATCTGATATAAGGGCACTAGGACAACATTTTTTCTTTTCAAGATCATTTCCCTAAAGTTGAAGAATTTGAATTTGAATAAATACCTACTTTATTTTGGTACAATCTCACTATTGTTCGTGCCTTGAACAATTTCCACTTCATCTTTTAAAGAAATAAAGTTGAATTTCTTATTCGTGAAGTGTTAGAAGATCATGTGATAGAATGATGGGTCATTCCATCTGTCTCAAACAAAAGGATAGAAAAGTTATTAAATATACATAAGTCGATCTATGGTTCCTAAAATGGACTTATACTTCATATATCATACTACATAATATAATAAAACTAGCTTCTACTAAACAGGGACTTCCTGTAGGCCAGTGGTAGGCGATAAAGACCGGTCGCACTTCGGTTGTGGGTTCGATTCCCATAGCCTTGTCTGACGCGATGGGTTGTCGCCTGTCCTGCAGGTTTTCCTTTTTCTAAAACGACATTACTATAACATCCCATCAATAATATCGAAAAAAGTTCTATCCTTAAACAATACTAACTTATCTCCAACATAATCCTTTCCAATCTTTAGGCTTATCCAAAATACTGTTGTCCAATCTCATATTACAGTGAAAATGATTACAAAATAGTTCATATAACAAGCATGTTAATACCATCATTGATCCCCATATCTCATGAGATATGTCTTGTTGGTCACATTCCAAACATTCGAAGGCCATAATCATGTATTCTCTTGAAAAATGAATACCCATTGAATCTTAGTGAAAACGTGAGTGCTGTCAAAAGTTAACTCTTTTCACATACCAAAACCTCAAACCATGATATAACTATTTCCTTATATCAGTCATGAGCTTATGGATACTGTCAAACATTTCATTTTCTCCTTATCCCTTCATTATGCGCATATCAACTTTTTTCCAAAAATATCTCATTCACCTTCCATGGTTACCGGTACCATAAAATTATTGAAAAGCACAATATACATATAAATTAATATTCCAATATTCCACCATACTATATACAACATTTTTATGGAATCCCATTACATAAACACAAAATCATTCCACCACATCGTTTTCATATTCAACATCGCCAATGGTGATCGCATGTGACTTCCCTTTGTCCTTTGCCTTAAGTGGTTGCTCATGTCGATCATCATTAACCCTTGGATTAGGGAAATTATTAGCATAATGCCCCATTTCCTTGCACTTGAAGAATTGAAGTGTTGGTGGTGCGTTCTCTACAGTCTTTTCTTTCTTCACATCATTCAAAACCCTTTTTCCATTACTTCGACACTCAGCTACTCGATGACCTTCTTTTCCACACATAAAACATTTTCTAGTCCCTTTAAGACAATCTCCACCAAGCTTCTTTCCAAACTTTGAGCATAAAGAAACAATCATCTCTTTTTCACCGTTATTCTGAGATTTCTCCTTGAACTCTATCATTCATTTCTTGTCAAAACTATGAGATGAATAAGTATAACCAACTTCCATTTCTACCTTGATAGCACAACGCACAATTTCTTCATAGCTACTGAAGTCTCTTATAGCTAATACCCTTCCAAGATTTGGTTTTAAGCCACTGAAGAATCGATCAACTTTACTTTCAGGTTGGATGATAAAGCTAGATTCATACCTTGCAATCCTTGTAAAATTCGCTTCATATACACCAATAGATTCATCATCCTTTTTCTTTAGTTCAAGAAACTCCTTCTCCATCTTTGTTCGAAGAATAAGAGGTAAGTACTTATTGAAAAATAAGTTCTTGAACTCGTCCCATTCCATGGACTCAGTTTCATCTCTTGGCCTCGTATTCTTGATAAGATTCCACCATTGATTAGTTTCACCTTCCAAATGATATACTGCTAAGATGACATTATCATGTTCAGAATATTGAAGAACTGAAAATATCTTTTCAGTGGTACTGATCAATTTTTCAGCAACAAGTGGATCAGAAGACCCACTGAAAGAAGGTGGACGTTGCCTCATGATGGAATCAATAGAATATTGTTCCCTACTATACTCATTCGGAAGTCCAGAATGATTCATAGCTTGTGTAAGTATAACAATAATATTTTGCACTCCATCTCCCATAACATTTTTTTGTTCATGAGGAAAATCATTGCATTGTCCATTGCATTGATCAACACGGTTCCTTCGGGTTCCAGCCATCGTCTAAAACCCAAAAAGAATAGTGTGAGAGGAAAAAATCATGCTATGGAAAACAACATAATAAAGGGGGAGTACCCTCAATATCTAACATCTTAGGTTTAATTCTAAGATCGTTACTGTAATTCTAGCACTAAAACCTATACTTATACTTAACCTAAGGGACATCCCTAGATATACCTTAGAAATATCTCTAGGGATCTCACTAAAGTTCTCGCATCCTAGTTTCCAAAGGTTGACTAAACCTTTCCTCTGATACCAATTGTAGAGACCCGAAGCATGACGTACATGAAAATTACATTACTTTTGCGGAATACTTAATACATAACAAAAACAGACACACAAGGACCGTAATAGTTTATTGTCTTTGGAAACATGGAACGTAATCTTCTAATCGTGGTGAAAGATCTTCAACATTTCCCATAAAGATCTTCCCCTTTTTTCTTACCTAAATCCTTTATTTATATCCTGGGGAAAAGAAAACATAAAAATAGTGAGCTCAAATGCTCAGTAAGGGTAACCATGGATAAAATAAAACATACCATATACACTTGAACTTAAAAACATGAACATAATTTTTAAACATCAAAATCTTGAGCAATGACATAAAACATTGAATTACGTATGGAATAGATCATAAAGAAACAGTAAGAATGATAAAATAGCATGGGAATAAAACATGTAATTGCAGAAACCATTAATCACATGATATGATTTCCATATTAGCCAAGGCATTGCTACCAAGACCATCTTAGTGGAGAAAGTCCCTTTCTGAATCGAGTTCACTCCTCATTCCAGTGTTGTATTACTGAACCGGTTTAACTTGTCGTTCCATCCATGTCTATCTCATGAGATATAAATCTTTACCCAATGCATTGGAGAGAGATATAGGTCCCACCCATCTCATAATTAAATCATTCTTACTTGTGCCACAAAATAAACTTACATCATTCATAATAACCCAACAAATAAAATGGGTTTCATAAACATCATCCCATCATCACATAATCCATATAAAAGAAATGTATGTCATTTCATAATGCGAAAAGTGAAACCATGTAAATAATATATACTTTATACTTGAAACACACACATATGAAATAATTTCATCTTATATGGAAAATATTTTTGATAAAATACTTCAAATGAATTCTTGAGGAAAATATCCTTTCTTTTTCAAAATCAATTTCTTTTCACAAAACGTCATGAAATTTTAATAGAAAAAGAGTTTTTTTAAAATAGTCATGAAATATTTTGGAGGAAGCTTCATGAAAATATGGCTTTATAAAACCGTAAAAATCCTTTCATGCCATATACGTTAAAAAAACATTCTTCTTTTACTTTTGCCAGAAAAGTAAAAAAGTACCTCGTAACATAAAAAAAAGAAATATTCCTTACATAACATGTAGTAAAAGTCAAAATGGGTAAAAGGACATTAAACATACAAGAAAACATTTTTATAAAACATGGGCTTGGATGATAAAGATAACCCTAGTAAATACTTACAAATAAACAATCTCGGATAAAAATGAGATTGATAAATTATCCCTTACCTTAGGTCTGATATGCTTTGTACGTATCCAAAACACTTGTATAATGATTTAAATAATTTCATTGACTTATTACAGAATCATATTCATTGTTATTATATCATATATGGTTCACTTATGACTTTATATTACCAGTTCTTTTGTAAATTCCATGTTAAAGAGTGTTTTGGGTAAAATCGTTTCATTTGTCGTCTGTGTTTTGACTTGTAATTATTCATATGATTACTTAAATCATTATTAATTAATTAAAAAATATAAAAAATTATTTATATATAATATATATTCATAATATACATATATATAATAGATCGATAAATGGAATGAAATACATCGTTCATGGAGACGGTAGGCCGTACGTATGCATGAACGTTGTTTTCGTTTCCTTATTTAATTGAATGGAATTATGTAGATGACATAAATATATATATACATATATCCAGTAGTATTATTATGTCATATATTTTATGATTACTTATAATATATACTTTATAATCATTCTTGAATGGTTATCATGGAGAGTGAATCTCATCGCGTCGTGGAGACTGTATTCCGTACGTACGCACGAGCGATGATATCATTCACATGATCGTCGAATTGTATTAAAGTGTATGTATAATATTACAGAATCAGTATCACTATACAATAATCATATATATTCATTACTTTCACCATTATACCTATCCAAGTAAGGTGGTGGTGGAAAATAGATTACACCACGGCGTGGAGACGGTATTCGGTACTTACGCACGCGCGGTGATTTCATTTTCCATAGGATGGATAGATGGTGAAATATGATTGTTTCATACTTATAATAACATATCAGCATATGAGTGGTACTGATGTTATTACTTCATAATGAAACAACTAAAGAAGAAGAAGTTGAAGAAGAAATAAAATTGAAAGAATCGGTAACAGATATTACCTTTTCTTTGATACGCCACTTTGAATCCTCCTCTTATGGTACTAAAGGTCTTTGAAGAAGACCAAGACCTCTAGGATGTTTCTAGGGAAGTTGAGAAGGGAAATGGGCAGGGTTTTTACGTTCTTAAAGGCTCACATTGGTTTGAGGAAGAGAGGGAGGAGGTTCCCTTTTATAAGGGAGGAGATGGGCACCTTTGGAAAAACTAAAAATATTATTTTATTATAAAGTCATATTAGGTTTTAAATAGCTCCAAAATGATTTATTTCAAATCTAAGGTGGGGATGGGTCTAAATACTCACATACAATAGAATTTAGACAAGTTTAGGTTCCCATTTTAACCTTATCATTTAGATTTAACTTTAAGTTAGATAATTTTACTTTTACCGTGTCTTTTTGTGTTCTTACACTATAAGGTTAATAAACATAATATAACAAGCCAAACGAACCCCTAGTTGTATATTATTAATATATATAACCTTATCTAAGTCATTTGGCCGAACATTATATTTTTAGGAATATAATAACAATTAATAATATAATATTGGTTTTAAAAACTATTTTATGTCAATTTTGACACTATTTGGTATTTGATTTTTATGAAAATCATAACAGAATGATTAGTTCGAAAAAAGTTAATTACATCAACACTAACATGTCATATTAACATATAATTTTAATTTATAAAAAGTCTCAAATTACATTTATTTGGGTATTTATAACATCAATTATGTCAATATTTCATTAATAAGATAATTACTGCATCATCATTGTGTCATAAATAAATTAAATTATTTAAAGTCTAAAAATTATAAATAAAATATAATTATGTAGGAAATATTTTTATCTTTCTAATTAATATATATAGTCGAATTTATCTTATGTATAACCCTATATTAAAAATTATTTACTTATTAAACATTGATTTTAACTATTTTAACCCTTCTTTAAATAAATTAATAATAAATGTCCTAATCTAATCCAAGTGGGCCTAAATGGTCATATTTTATTCCGAAAGTTGTTTTTGTTCGAATTAAACTTATCCAATAAAATTAGGACATGTGTTAGGGTAATAATAATATCATTTTTACACTTAATTATTCTATTTACTTTTAACCGTGGTAAATAAAAGTAAAAAGTTACTATTCACCAAAAATTATTTTCATCTCATTCAACCACATTTTACTTACTGACATCAACCGTGTCTCTCGGATTTTTGAAATTCCTTTCACAAAAGTGGTAAAATTATGTTTTATGTAAATTTGAAAATTCTCCTAAGAGGTTGGTAAAAGACAGTCAAAAGTTCAATAAAATTTTTATATATCTAAATTTATTATAAAATGACTCCAATGAAATACATTAAACTTATATAGGTATTATGTGTCAATTTTGACCTAAAAAATTTAAATAAAATAAATAATTATTTAAATAAAAAGTCGATTTTAAATAGTAACTCAGTGTTTTCACTATTCATCAGAAATTGAATGTTTTCAGAAAAACACCAAAATTTCACCGTAGACTAATTTCGATATTCTGAATCCAAAAATGAAGTCTATTTTCAAAAATAAAATTTATAAAATTTCAAAAAGTGGGTATTACTATTCATAACGGCTAGTTTTAATAATATTTTAATAGCATATCGGTGTGTAGCGAAACTCTGTATTGTGTACAACACAAGATATCGTGGAAGGTCACACTTGCGTGTATTGAAAGCCAAGTCAAGGATGAGTTTTGTGCAAGCTCCTTTTGTTGTAGCGTACAACACAAGTCATTAATGAAATTAAAAAAAATATTTTTTGTAAAATCTTGGGGTGTTACAACCTTTCCTCTAATACCAACTGTAGAGACCCAAAGCATGACGTACATGGACATTACATTACTTTTGCGGAATAATTAATACATAAAAAAAACAGACAAACAGGGACCGTAATAATTTAGTGTCTTTGGAAACTCGAAATATAACCTTCTAATTGTGGTGAAAGATCTTCTACATCTCCGATAAAGATTTTCCCCTTTTTTTCTTACCTAAAATATTTCTTTATAACCTGGGGAAAAGAAATCATAAAAGGGGTGAGCTCAAATGCTCCGTAAGGGTAAGCATGGAGAACATAAAACAATCCTTAGACATTTGAACGTAAAAAAAACTTGAGCATAAAATCTAAACATCAGAATCATGAGAAATGACATAAAACATGGTAGTACTTAAGGAATAGATCATGAAGAAACATTAATCGTGATAAATTAGCATGGGAAAAAACATGTAATTGTGGAAACCATTAAGCACATGATATGATTTCCATAGTAGCCAAGGCATTGCTTCCAAGACCATCTTAGTGGACAAAGTCCCGTTCTGAATTGAGTTCACTCATCGTTCCCGTCCTGTATTAATGAACCAGTTAAACTTTTCGTTCCATCCATGTCTATCTCATGAGTTATAAATCTTTACCCAATGCATTGGAGGGATATATAGGTCCCACCCATCTCATATTGAAATCATTCTTACATGTGCCACAAAATAAACATACATCATTCATAATAACCCAATAAATAAAATGGGTTTCATAAACATCATGCAATCATAACATAATCCATAAAAAATGGATATCATTTCATCATAAGAAAAATGAAACCATGTAAATCATAGAGACATTATACTTGAAACATACACATATGAAATAATTTCATCTTATATGGAAAATCGTTTTTATAAAACATTTAAAATGAATTCTTGATGAAAATATCCTTTCTTCTTCAAAATTATTTTCTTTTCACAAAATGCCTTGCAATTTTAAAAGAAAAGAATTTTGTCGGAAATAATCAATAAATCTTTTGGATTAATCTTCATGAAAATAAGGCTTTATAAAACCGTAAACATCATTTCATGACGTATACGTTAAAAAAACATTTCTCTCGTACTTTTGTTGGAAAAGTCAAAAAGTACCATGTAGGGTAAATAAAAGGAAGATTCATTCCATACCATGGGTTAAAAGTCAAAATGGGTAAAAATGAATTTAAACATACATAAAAAAACTTTTATAAAACATGGACATGGATGATAGCAATAACCCCAGTAAATACTTACGAATAAGAAATCTCCGATAAAAATGATATTTGTAAAATTATCCCTTACCTTAGGTCTGATATGCTTCATTCATATCCGAACCTCCTGTATAATGATTTAAATAATGTCATTGACATATTATATAATCATATTCATTGTTATGATATCATATATGTTTCACTTATGACTTTATATTACCCGTTCTTTTGTAAATTCCATGTTAAAGCAGCGTTTTGGGTAAAGTTATTTCATTTATCGTACGTGTTTCGACTTGTCGTTCTTAATATTATTACTTATATCCTGATTTACATAATTCCAGAATATAAAACATGATATATATATAATTTATATTCATGATATACGTATATATATTATAGATCGATAAAAGTAATGAAATACACCGTTCATGGAGACGGTAGGTCGTACGTACACATGAACGCTGTTTTCATTTCCTTATTGAATTGAATGAAAATAAATAGATGACATAAATATATATACATAAATCCAATAGAATTATTGTTTCATATATTTCATTATTATTCATTATATAAACTTTATGATCATTTATGTATGGTTAACATGGAGAATGAATCTCATCGCGTCGTGGAGACGATAGTCCGTACGTACGCACGAGCGATGATATCGTTCCCATAATTATTGAATAGAATTGGAGTGGATGGTATAATATATAAGAAAAATTAAGATGTTATAATAACCATATATAGTTATTATTTACACCATTATACCCATCCATGTAAGGTGTTGGTGGAAAAACAAATTTCACCACGGCATGGAGACGGTATTCCGTACGTACGCACATGTGGTGATTTTGTTTTCTGTAGGATGGATAGATGGTGAAACAGGGTTGTTTCATACTTATAATAAAATATCAGTATATTATTTATACTGATTTTATTACTTCATAATCAAACAACTAAATAAGAAGAAGTGGAAGAAGAAATAAAGTTGAAAGAATCAGTAACATACATTACCTCTTCTTTGAAGCACCTCTTTGAGACCTCCTCTTAGGGCACAAAAATTGGTCTTTGAAGAAGCCCGGAACCTCTAGGATGTTTCTATGGAAGTGGAGAAGAGAACTGGTCAGGGTTTGTCCGATCTTGAAGGCTCAAAGTGGTGTGAGGAAGAGAGGGAAGATGTGCCTTTTATAAGGGAGGAGAGGGGCACCTTTAGAAAAACTAAATATATTGTTTTATTATAAAGTAATATTCGGTTTTTAATAGCTCTAAATTGATTTATTTAGAATCTAATTTAGGTATGGGTATAAATCCTCTCATCCAATATAATTTAGACAGGTTTAGGTTTCAATTTTGACCTTATCATTTAGATTTATCCTTAAGTTAAATAATTTTACTTTTACCGTGTCTTCTTGTTTTCTTACACTATAAGGTTAATAAACTCACTATAACAAGACAAAATAACCCCAAGTTGTCTATTATTAATATATATAACCTTATCTAAGTCATTTGGCATAACCTTATATTTTTAGGAATAAAATAACAATTAATAATATAATATTTGTTTTAAAAACTATTTTATGTCAATTTTGACACAATTTGGTAATTAAATTTTGTGAAAATCATAACAGAATGATTAGTTCGAAAAACGATAATTAAATCAAAACTAACATGTCATAGTAACCTATAAAATTAGTGAAATTCATAAAAAGTATCAAATTACATTTATTTGTGTATTTATAACATCAAGTATGTCAATATTTCATTAATAAGATAATTACTGCATCATCATTGTGTCATAAATAAATTAAATTATTTAATTTCTAAAAATTATAAATAAAACACCATTATGTAGGAAATATTTTTATCTTTATAATTAATATTTATAGTCGAATTTATCTTATGTATAACCCTATATTAAAAATTATTTAGTTATTAAACATTGATTTTAACTATTTTAACCCTTCTTTAAATAAATTAATAATAAATGTCCTAATCTAATCCATGTGGGCCTAAATGGTCATATTTTATTCCTAAGGTTGTTTTTGGTCGAATTACAATTATACAATAGAATTAGGACATGTTTTAAGGTAATAATAATATCATTTTTACCCTTAATTACCCTATTTACTTTTAACCGTGGAAAAAAAGTAAACAGTTTCCATTCACCAAAAATTATTTTCATCTCATTGAACCACATTTCTGTCCTTGATATTAACCGTGTCTCTTGGATTTTCTAAATTCCACTCACAGAAGTGGTAAAATTATGTTTTCTGTGAATTTGCAAATTCTCCTAGGAGGTGGGTAAAAGAAGGTGAAAAGTTCAATAAAATTTTTATATATCTAAAATTATTATAAAATGACTCAATGACTTAAATTGAAGTTATATAGGTATTATGTATCAATTTTGACCTAAAATAAATTTAAATAAAATCAATAATTATTTAAATAAAAAGTCTATTTTTGAATAGTAACCAAGTGTTTTCACTATTCATCAAAAATTGAATGTTTTCATAAAAATACCAAAAATTCACCCTAGTATAATTTCGATATTCTGAGTCCAAACATGAGGTCAATTTTGAATGATAAAATTTATAAAATTTCAAAAATTGGGTATTACTATTCATAACGGCTAGTTTATATAACAAATCGTTGTTTAGCGAAACTCGGTATTGCGTACAACACACACTATCGTGGAAGATTGCGATTGCGTGTAATGAAATCCAAGTCAGGGATGCATGTTGTGCACGCTCGTTTTGGTGTAGCGTACAACACAAGACATTAATGAAATTAAAAAGAATATTTTTCATAAAATCTCGGGGTGTTACATAATCTGAATAGAATAGATGGAATAATACCAAAGATGATAAGAGGGTTTAGTCAACCATACATACCTGAAATTGGGTATTAGCCAAGTGTGATTCGTGGCTAGATCTGTTTCCAGATTTATTATAGAAGGCGTGTGAAGAGGATCTGGTATTTTGTGAAAATATTGACAACACAGCTTTTAGTCCTATGAAAAATTCCATATAATCTTATATATACGATGAAAAATTTTCTACACTCAGATAAATATCACATGCTATGTGATTCATGGCTCATAATGTGTGGCGCTCAATCGTGTATCTCATCATGCACAGGGGTATACATCCACAAGGTTATGTAGCTCTACATTCCATGTGTTCCAAGTCACATTTATTGAAAAACATGATGGATGGATCATCATGGAGTACTGGCCTAGGAGAATGTGTAGCCACACTTTCCTTGTGTGATAGCATACTCATTGTATATTATAAATGTGAATATACACGAAAATAAAACACAATGTGTTCCATATCTATTCCCACACACCATGTAACTAGAGAACACATATTGTATTGTGAAACATTTTAGGATTTGTGAGAGAGTGTATTGGGAAGTTTTTGGTTTTTTTGAGACACACTTTGTACCCATAGGTATACTTCATAGTCTTCGTTTTTTATAGGTTATATGCCTATTTCTTCTTGTATCAACATCATATTGTGATTTTGTGATCTTCCATGAACTATTATAGGTTGAGTGTGTTCATTTGGAACATTTCCTTAGACATTTTGGTGTGGAATATCATTCACATCATAGAGGGTAATTCCTATGAAACTTTCTATTGATCATAATATTATGGGAGAGATACATTATTCTGGAATGAGTCGTCTTAGTCTGATTTGACTGTAACTTCTATGGATAAGACAATGTTTCCCTCTAAGAGGCCTTAATTGATCATAATTTCCTTAATGTTTCCTTAAATTTAGTTCTATTGTATTATCATGACCAATATTTTAAATGGAATCAATCTTGTATAAAGGATGTTATTTTTGGTAGGGTTTGGTATCCCTTAGTGATCCCTGGGAATTTAATGCCTGTATTTATATTGTCATCTAATCTTTCCTATGGGAAATTTTTTAAATAAAGTTTAAATCTGAGACATGCCTTCTCTTTTTCATGTTTTTATATTAATGTCTAGAACTAAACTATGTAAACTCTAGGCAATGTGTCTTTAGTGGTAGAAAATGTAACGCCCCAACCCTAGTTACCAAGAGTTGGTGCATTATTACCTAACATAGTTATGATCACAAGAGATCAAGTCTCCAAAGACTGATTATTTTAGTATCCTTAGTAGTACTAGATATATACATAAGTTTTACATTACATCAGGAAAACAACAACAATGTTTCCACTTTGAACACACTCATATCCTTTGGCCTATCCTAACAGGTTAATCATAATATACTTCTTCACATCCTGGGAAAAATAAAACGTAAGGGGTGAGCTCAGATGCTCAGTAAAGAACACAATATAATGGAAACTATCATAAGTAATCATAAACATTTAAGGCAATGTATAAGACTAAAACACAATCCTTTTAAACATAAACGTCATAAAAATATGGCATAGATAAATCAAATAATGCCATTTACTTATTCACATGGGTATTCTACTAGTCGAATAATCACATGTAATAGCATTAGCGAATTTCATAAAGAGGGAATTCATAATGTTGGACTTCATAACCACATAGTCAAGGCCTTGTTCCAAGACTAAAAATAAAGACTTTTTCAAAGCCTTGTGTCAAGATACTAGTTTGTCTCATGAGACTTACTGATGCATCGAGGAGCAATAGAGTGCTCCACCTATAACATACTATGTCCAATCCATTCCACATATGAAAAGGTTGAAACATAACATAAAAATTTGTATTAAAACTAGTATACAAAATGATAATACTTTAACTGTAAACCATGAATGGTATCAAAATACCACATCCATAGTAATACATTTCATAACTCATTCAATACAATATGAAAGATTTTATTATAATAAATCAACTTCAATCAAGAATAATATCTTGTAAAGGATTTTGACATAGTTGAAAATGAATAGTAAAACTCTTTGAGAGAAATACCCTTTTTCATGAAATCATTTAAAAGTCACACAATTTATAAAGGAATATATTTAAAAAAATATTTTTGAATCAAGTTGTCACAAACCACTTTGTAACTTTTGAATGGAATTAACATTTTAAAACATTTATGTCCAGATAAATAAATCCTTAAATCCATTTTTAAAACATGGACATTAATGAGAATAGTTTATAAGAATTGAAGTGCCCAGATCAGTGTGAATCACTGAGAGGGGGAGGGGGTGAATCAGTGATCCCTTAAAACTTTTTACTAATTGATTCTTATCAATTAAACCTCTATGGCTGGTTAAAGCCTCGATCCACTCTTCTTGTATCTCTCAACCTTTCCCGGATAATGCAGTAATGAAAAGGCACAGGACACAAGGATTTACAAGGTTCGGCACCAAAGGCCTACATCCTTTCCATGCTCTCCAAGCATGGATTCTCCCATTATAATCTGTTAGTATTACAATGGTCGATACAGCTTCCCACCGTATCTCTTCTGAGTCCCACAGGAGGGTCTTTATACTGCGTCCCACAGTGTTACCAGAGTCCCACTGGCCTGCTCCAGAATCCCACTGAAGACTTCTTCTCCCTGAGTCCCACAGGGTCTTCTCTTGGCTCCTCGAGTCACACGAGTAGCTCTTCTTCACTTTAAGGTCTTCAAGTATCTTCAGCAGTCTGGGATAAAGACTGCTGGCCTTGCTCTGTACCTCTGATCACTTGTGATGATCAGGACTTCTCGATCTACTGCAAACTCAGACAAACAATCTTTAACTTCAGTCTGGTCCAGTCTCACTCACTTCAACTTCATGCACTGAGTGCATGGCATCACAATATCTTCAAGACTTGGACAACTCAAATGCACACAAGCTGGTTTGGCTCTGTTCACGTGTGCACGTGCATGCATGCATGCATGCACTGTCCTTCTTCTCTTTTTGGTGCAGTAAACCCACAAAGGGTGTAATTCTTTTAAGCACACACCATCTTCTTTGAACTTCACACAATTAATTCAATTTGCTTACACACATAAATGTGTGTTCTACTTTAGTGTGAGTATTCTCCTTCTTCTCCTTCTTAGTGTGTACACACCACTTAGCACACACTAAGGTTCGGCCACTTCTTTAATTTGCACACAATTGTTTCACTTTAGCACACACATGAGTTGGCATCCTCCTCTTCTTGTTGCACACACACACTTAAGTGTTCTTTTAGTTTGTTCTTCAAGGTATGCACACACAAGGTCACAGCCCTCGGCCTCTTCAAATGCACACACTTAAAGTGTGTTCTTCTTTGTTCAAATGCACAACCAAGACTACGGATTATTCAATTCTTACACACACACAAAGTGTGGTCTTCCACTTCACTTGGCACACACCACTTGGTGTTGTTCTTTGTGCACACACATGGCCTTGGGTCTTCCTCTCCACTTGGCACACACTTGGCCCGTAGGTGTTCTTGTCCACTTTGCACACACACAAATGTGGTGGCCACACTCCTTTTGCTTCAAACTTGCCCAAGACCTTCTTGTTATTTTTTCACTTAGCATGTACACACAAAATGTGTGATCTTCACATTGCACACAAGAGATGCAAGTCTCGGCCTTCACTTCTTCTTGCACACACAACCCGTAGGGTTTCTTACTCCACCGAAGCTCCTGTCTTCTTCTGTTTTTGCACACACCCAAGTTGTGGTGGTATTCTTGTTTCACACACACTCAAGGCTACGGCCTTTACTTGCACACACAAGATGCAAGCCTCTACTGTCTTCAAATGCCGCGCGCAAGTCCTCAAGGTGCATAGGGTCGCGCAAACACTTCCTGCCGCGCAAGTCCGCAGGCAGAGAAGAATGCAACCACGGGCGCGCAAGGATGCGGCCACGGGTCTTCCTGTCGCGCAAGGAAGGCGCACAGGGAACTCACCCTTTCTCTTCTTTCACGCAAGAGGTGCGCAAAAGGAACACATAGAGCCAAGGGATGGCTCCGGTCTGCTGCCGCGCAAGTGGTGCGCGCAGGGCTTCTACTTCGCGAGGCAGAGCACACGCGGGACTCGGATTTTCAACAGGGTTTCAGCAAACTTATTTGGAGCCTTGGGCTCTTCTTTTATAGGCGAAGCAGAGCCTTGGTTCATCCGCGTGTACAATCTTAAATCACCAAAGATTTCGGATCTTCAAAATCTTTCCAAGTTTTTGCGTTTTCTCTTCGGTGCACGCGGGTTCTTTTATTTATTGTTCCTCTTCGTGCATGCGACTCATAACGCATGCACAGCCTCCGGTTTAGGCTCATCCCATGCAAAAACACCAACCACGTGGCCTCGGCAGCTTTGCTTGCCTCGGCCTCAACCGAAATCCTCCAAACATTGCATGCATGGTCATTTTTAGGCATGGCCGTGTTCGGTGTGGAGAGACGAGCTCAATGGAGGTCTTAGATCCTTCAGAGGTGGCCGGGAACTCGAAAACGGGTGGTCGGATGGCCTCTGGTTCAGCGGCGATCGTCGGGTGGCCTTGTGCGAGCTCGGGGAAGAAGACAGTCGTTGGGCTGTTGGATCAGCCGATCAAACGACTTTGGACGGCCTGGATCAGATCGGGGCGCCGCAGATGGATCGTGCGGCGCAGATCAAGCGCGCGATGAATCGTGCGGCTGGGATTCCTTCCCGGTGAATTTTCCGCGTCCCACATCGAAACGGGGCGCGGTTTTCTCGCGGCTTATCAATATGCCGCTCCCCGCTCAACGCTCAGTTGCACTTCCCCCTCCACGGTGCCGCCCCGCACCGTGTTCTCTTCTGCGGGCGCGCTCTGCGCCCACTCTTGCTCCTGCGGGCGCGCTCCTAGCGCCCACTATGCCTACTCGGGTGCGCTCATGCGCCCCTGTCGCGCTCCTCCGGGCGTGCCCCAGACGCCTAGCGGTGTCTTGGGTGCGTCCTGCCGCCCTGGACTCGCCCCACGGGTTCCCCCGGGCGTGGTTCCCTAGTGCCCATGCCTTGGGGTTGAACCCTCAAGGTGTCCACGGGCTGGCCAATTTTTTGGCAAGTAAAGTGTTAAACACTTTGTTAAAAAAAACAAAGTATCCCCATATGTAAAATGCCAAATTCCAAGCCACTTCATTCTTCTTCTCAATTTCTTCCCTACTCTACTTCTTAAGAATTCCTTAATCCTCCTCAACATGTATTCATTACTTAGGAGTGAATTCTTGAAGGTTCTCCATCAACCGAAGCTCCTGAATCAAATAATTCTTCAATGTTCTTCAATGATCCAATTAGAGATCAATTGGATCTTCTTCTGATTCACATGCACTAAGAGTTAGTACATGGACTTCTTTAATCCACTTCATCCACTTAGAAGTTGTGGATGGATCATCTTGCCGCTTCAACTCCTCATGCATTGTCACTACAATGCATGGTCTTCTAATCATGTTGTGACATTGTATCCAGTTGATACAAGTTCTTGGAACTTTAAGAGCAGCTCAACAATCGTCAGATATAACTAGAGAATGTTTCAACCACATCTTCTATGCCACTTAGTGAATCTCCCAAGTGACATGCATCTTGGTACCATGGCCATTCTCCTTCACCACCAACACCATCACAACCTTTGGCATTCACATCTTGACCTTCCATGACTTCCATTCATTCCAAGACAACTTCATGCCTCATTGACAACAAATGCAACACAATGCACTTCAATCTCCCCCTTTGTATTTGTTGTCAATACACTCCTTCAGCACATATGAATGGGTCAATATGTGTGCCAATATTTTCTCCCCCTTATTGGCAATCAAATGCAAAGGTGTGGTGTGGTTCTCTTTCAAAAAATCTCTTCCTCCCTTTGAAAAGTATTTTCTTGAAAAACACTGAGAGAGGGATAATGCCACATGTTCTTCTTTAGCAAAGAACCTTTAGTAAATCAACTCTAAGTCTACTTGGGCTAACCCGGTGTAGAAAACAAGAGTGATGTAACCAAGGAACTCAATGCTGTCCATATTCACTTCACTTTTCTCAAGATGGTATTAATCTAAGAATGCCATCTTCTTCAGATTGGCTCCCCCTCAAGGGGTGCACTCCATTCTGTCCAAACCACTCTCCAGATGAGAATGATCATCATCTTCAATTCCCTGCATTGTTAGCACATGTAAATACCAATGTATAAGGGAATAAGATGGAACCTCCTTGGTTCATCAATGTGAACAACAAGGTTGAGAAGATTCTCTCAACCGAGATGTCCCATTTTCACCAGTCTTCACACTTGCACATTTGATCTTCATTGATGATCGTGCTGGTGTGGTTCTCAAATCATCTTCATGTGAAATCTTCTTCTTCCCTTTTGCTTTAGCAATTGCCAGAGCTTCATCTTCAACTCTTTGTAGTTCTCTGGAAAGTTGTAACTGATGTGGCCATATGACAAGTAAATCATTTGGAAGAGTGGCCTCAGTTCTGGAAGTTCCACATGGTTCTTTGGATGCTGCTAAGCTACCTCTCTTAGGCAACTTATTTTCAATCAATCCCTTCTTCTTCTGGATTGATTGTCTTTTGGAGTTTAGTCTGCTTCTATTTAGTTTCATGGCTTCTTTACAAAGGTCCATGATGTGTCCTTTATTTCCGCAGTAGAAGCATGTTTTCTTGTTGGTGGTCCTTCTGGATGCATCACCCTTCCTGGATTTAGATTCCAAGGACTTCTCTTCATTCTTCAAACTCTTCTTGGGAGCATCTTCCACTTTCTTCTTCTTGCTTCCCAAGGAATCTCTCTTAGCCAGGTTCAGTGATCTTCTCTTCATTCCAGCTTCGGATACATTAGGAGATTTATATGTATCAACTCTTTGACCACTTTTGCAACCATCCCAGATGTTGTCAAGTAATCCAAATCTATTTGCAGTAAACAGATGTCTCTGGACCTGTGGATGCTGCTTCTTTTCTTCTGGCTTGCTCCCCCTAGGCATGGGCTTCCTCTGTGCTTTGTCATTCAGTGGATTGTACCAACAATCCTTTGCACAATGCCCATACTTGTTACAACACCAACACTGACCCACAAATCTTGACCTCTTCAGTCCTTCTGATTGTTGGGTACTTTTCTTGACTTGTTGTGTTGTTTCAGGAGAGCTCTGCTTCTTTACTGTCTTCATCCATATTTGTTTGGAATTATTCTTCCATCCTGCACTTTTTGTGGAGACACAATTAGAAGCATTAGTACAAGATGGTATGGATGGTACCTTCTTTCTAGAAGATGTTGCACTTTTATTGGAGGATGTATTTCTCTTGGAATCATCCTGCTCAAAGCATACTTGAGTAGCAACATGTCTTCTTTCAGCTGACTGGGAGGATTCAGCTTTAGGTGATTGCTGATTTTTCAATATCACCTCCAGTTCTAAGCATTTCATATTGAGGGAGTTATTCTCATCCTCAACAGTTCTTAGCTTTCCTTCCCAATTCTCCACCAGTTGTTTCATCTGGTCTTCATGCACCTTCTTCAATTCTTGCAATGAATTGTCCAGCTCCTTCACCCTTTTGACTTTGTCTTCTAGTTGAGCATCTCTGACAACCATTGACACTTTGTGCCTCTTTTCCAGTGCATGGAAAACTTCTTTGACCAATACTTTAAAGAATTCTTTCTCAGAAAGGCTTCTCTGCAATTCTTCAGCAGTGTCTTCATATCTTTCATTGCAAAGAGAAACAGTTTCATCTTTAGCCTTCACCAGCTTTCTGAGAGTGTTGGTTATGCCAACCCTTTTTGCCAATTGGACTTCTAGAGAATTGGCTTCATCTTCTAGCTGTAATTTTTCTTCTTGAAGATCAAGGAGGCCTGTAGCTATACACATTGCAATTTCCTTGGGGACTCTCTTCTGAAGATATTTGATTGCATTTAGAAGATCATTGTTTCTTCCATCTTCATCACAGCTAGAGCAGGCTTCATCAGAAGAATGATAAAAGGAATTGTCATCTGATGTGACTTTCACATTTCTTTCCATAGAAGGAGTTTCTCTGATTGCATCAACCTTCTTCTTCATCTTCTTGGCCTGTTTCTTCTTTCTATTTTTCTGAGTCTTGGCAGATATCTCCATTTTAGGCTGTTCTTTCATTTCGTCAAATCTGCACTCCATATAGACTCTCTTGGATCTTTTAGAGGTAACCTCGCTCTGATACCAATTGAAGTGCCCAGATCAGTGTGAATCACTGAGAGGGGGAGGGGGTGAATCAGTGATCCCTTAAAACTTTTTACTAATTGATTCTTATCAATTAAACCTCTATGGCTGGTTAAAGCCTCGATCCACTCTTCTTGTATCTCTCAACCTTTCCTGGATAATGCAGTAATGAAAAGGCATAGGACACAAGGATTTACAAGGTTCGGCACCAAAGGCCTACATCCTTGCCATGCTCTCCAAGCATGGATTCTCCCATTATAATCTGTTAGTATTACAATGGTCGATACAGCTTCCCACCGTATCTCTCCTGAGTCCCACAGGAGGGTCTTTATACTGCGTCCCACAGTGTTACCAGAGTCCCACTGGCCTGCTCCAGAATCCCACTGAAGACTTCTTCTCCCTGAGTCCCACAGGGTCTTCTCTTGGCTCCTCGAGTCACACGAGTAGCTCTTCTTCACTTTAAGGTCTTCAAGTATCTTCAGCAGTCTGGGATAAAGACTGATGGCCTTGCTCTGTACCTCTGATCACTTGTGATGATCAGGACTTCTCGATCTACTGCAAACTCAGACAAACAATCTCTAACTTCAGTCTGGTCCAGTCTCACTCACTTCAACTTCATGCACTGAGTGCATGGCATCACAATATCTTCAAGACTTGGACAACTCAAATGCACACAAGCTGGTTTGGCTCTGTTCACGTGTGCACGTGCATGCATGCATGCATGCACTGTCCTTCTTCTCTTTTTGGTGCAGTAAACCCACAAAGGGTGTAATTCTTTTAAGCACACACCAAATTCTTTGAACTTCACACAATTAATTCAATTTTCTTACACACATAAATATGTGTTCTACTTTAGTGTGAGTATTCTCCTTCTTCTCCTTCTTAGTGTGTACACACCACTTAGCACACACTAAGGTTCGGCCACTTCTTTAATTTGCACACAATTGTTTCACTTTAGCACACACATGAGTTGGGCTCCTCCTCTTCTTGTTGCACACACACACTTAAGTGTTATTTTAGTTTGTTCTTCAAGGTATGCACACACAAGGTCACAGCCCTCGGCCTCTTCAAATGCACACACTTAAAGTGTGTTCTTCTTTGTTCAAATGCACAACCAAGACTACGGATTATTCAATTCTTACACACACACAAAGTGTGGTCTTCCACTTCACTTGGCACACACCACTTGGTGTTGTTCTTTGTGCACACACATGGCCTCGGGTCTTCCTCTCCACTTGGCACACACTTGGCCCGTAGGTGTTCTTGTCCACTTTGCACACACACAAATGTGGTGGCCACACTCCTTTTGCTTCAAACTTGCCCAAGACCTTCTTGTTCTTTTTTCACTTAGCATGTACACACAAAATGTGTGATCTCCACATTGCACACAAGAGATGCAAGTCTCGGCCTTCACTTCTTCTTGCACACACAACCCGTAGGGTTTCTTACTCCACTGAAGCTCCTGTCTTCTTCTGTTTTTGCACACACCCAAGTTGTGGTGGTCTTCTTGTTTCACACACACTCAAGGCTACGGCCTTTACTTGCACACACAAGATGCAAGCCTCTACTGTCTTCAAATGCCGCGCGCAAGTCCTCAAGGTGCACAGGGTCGCGCAAACACTTCCTGCCGCGCAAGTCCGCAGGCAGAGAAGAATGCAACCACGGGCGCGCAAGGATGCGGCCACGGGTCTTCCTGTCGCGCAAGGAAGGCGCACAGGGAACTCACCCTTTATCTTCTTTCGCGCAAGAGGTGCGCAAAAGGAACACACAGAGCCAAGGGATGGCTCCGGTCTGCTGCCGCGCAAGTGGTGCGCGCAGGGCTTCTACTTCGCGAAGCAGAGCACACGCGGGACTCGGATTTTCAACAGGGTTTCAGCAAACTTATTTGGAGCCTTGGGCTCTTCTTTTATAGGCGAAGCAGAGCCTTGGTTCATCCGCGTGTAAAATCTTGAATCACCGAAGATTTCGGATCTTCAAAATCTTTCCAAGTTTTTGCGTTTTCTCTTCGGTGCACGCGGGTTCTTTTATTTATTGTTCCTCTTCGTGCATGCGACTCATAACGCATGCACAGCCTTCGGTTTAGGCTCATCCCATGCAAAAAAACCAACCACGTGGCCTCGGCAGCTTTGCTTTCCTCGGCCTCAACCGAAATCCTCCAAACATTGCATGCATGGTCATTTTTAGGCATGGCCGTGTTCGGTGTGGAGAGACGAGCTCAATGGAGGTCTTAGATCCTTCAGAGGTGGCCGGGAACTCGAAAACGGGTGGTCGGATGGCCTCTGGTTCAGCGGCGATCGTCGGGTGGCCTTGTGCGAGCTCGGGGAAGAAGACAGTCGCTGGGCCGTTGGATCAGCCGATCAAACGACTTTGGACGGCCTGGATCAGATCGGGGCGCCGCAGATGGATCGTTCGGCGCAGATCAAGCGCGCGATGAATCGTGCGGCTGGGATTCCTTCCCGGTGAATTTTCCGCGTCCCACATCGAAACGGGGCGCGGTTTTCTCGCGGCTTATCAATATGCCGCTCCCCGCTCAACGCTCAGTTGCACTTCCCCCTCCACGGTGCCGCCCCGCACCGAGTTCTCTGCTGCGGGCGCGCTCTGCGCCCGCTCTTGCTCCTGCGGGCGCGCTCCTAGCGCCCACTATGCCTACTCGGGTGCGCTCATGCGCCCCTGCCGCGCTCCTCCGGGCGTGCCCCAGACGCCTAGCGGTGTCTTGGGTGCGTCCTGCCGCCCTGGACTCGCCCCACGGGTTCCCCCGGGCGTGGTGCCCTAGTGCCCATGCCTTGGGGTTGAACCCTCAAGGTGTCCACAGGCTGGCCAATTTTTTGGCAAGTAAAGTGTTAAACACTTTGTTAAAAAAAAACAAAGTATCCCCATATGTAAAATTCCAAATTCCAAGCCACTTCATTCTTATTCTCAATTTCTTCCCTACTCTACTTCTTATGAATTCATTAATCCTCCTCAACATGTATTCATTACTTAGGAGTGAATTCTTGAAGGTTCTCCATCAACCGAAGCTCCTGAATCAAATAATTCTTCAATGTTCTTCAATGATCCAATTAGAGATCAATTGGATCTTCTTCTGATTCACATGCACTAAGAGTTAGTACATGGACTTCTTTAATCCACTTCATCCACTTAGAAGTTGTGGGTGGATCATCTTGCCTCTTCAACTCCTCATGCATTGTCACTACAATGCATGGTCTTCTAATCATGTTGTGACATTGTATCCAGTTGATACAAGTTCTTGGAACTTTAAGAGCAGCTCAACAATCGTCAGATATAACTAGAGAATGTTTCAACCACATCTCCTATGCCACTTAGTGAATCTCCCAAGTGACATGCATCTTGGTACCATGGCCATTCTCCTTCACCACCAACACCATCACAACCTTTGGCATTCACATCTTGACCTTCCTTGACTTCCATTCATTCCAAGACAACTTCATGCCTCATTGACAACAAATGCAACACAATGCACTTCAAGAATAAATATTTAAACCATTTAAAATAATGTTTTAGTTAAACAGTCCCTTAAAAATAATAATTTTGAAAACTCTTTTATGAAACATGGACATGGATAATAAATATGTCCTAGTAAAAACCTAAACCTAAAAAATCTCTGATGATAATGACATTAAGGAATTAACCATTAAATTGTACATTTCCTTAGTCGAGGGTATTTTAATCTCCTATATAATAGTTAAATAATTTTTATTAAATTATACAAGAAAATAATAAATATGATATCATATACGATCTTCTAATATTTTTGTGTAAATAATATTTCAGTTGTATCATTGTTTTGGGTGTTAACTGATTTGTTTTCATTTATATGTATTGTTACATAAGTCATGTTTGTTATGGGTAGGATGAATTTTATTCATATCTAGAATTATATAATGTTCTTAAACATTATTTTTAATCATAAAATGAAAATTATTCTTAAATGGTTACGATGGGAAATAAATTTCATTGCATTCGTGGAGATGGTAATCCGTACGTATACACGAGCAACAATATCATTATTTTGATGGTGAAATAATACGTAATTAGATTGTAAGTAATATATAAAAAATCATTAACATATTATATTAATTATTTAAATAAATTATAAACATTATTATACCCATCCAAATAATGAAGTGTTTAATAACAAACTACACCACGACTTGGAGACGGCAAGCCGTATGTATGCACATGTAGTGACTCTGTCATTCATTGGATGGATAGAATAATGAATATGGTTTTACAATATTTATTATAAAATCACAGTATGTATATGGTACTAGATTTCTTATTTTGGTATGGAAACAACAAATAAAGAGGAAGTCTATGAAAAAAATAACTTTGAAAGATGTGATGGAATAATTACCTCTTTTTCGGGTGCTTGCTTTGGATTTGATCAAAAGGGCTTCATCGGTTTGATTTATGATCAATGTAAGGATTATAGGATTAAGTGGAGGTATATCAGAGGATATTTTATCAGGTTGTTTCAAATACAAATGGCTCTGTAGGTGTGATTTTGACAGAAGGAGAAGTACCCTTTTATAAGAGAGGTAAGGGTCTCATTAGAAAATCTTGAAATATTATTTTATTATAAAATCATTCTTGGGTTTTAATGGCTAAAAATGAATTTATTTCGAGGATAAGGTGGGGATGGGTATACATCCTCACAACCAATTGGTTTTAGACCAGTTTAGGTCACCATATTAACCATATATTTTAGATTTAACTCTTAGTTTAATAGTTTATCTTTTACTATGTCTTCTTGTATTTTAATATTACATGGTTAATAAAAAAATAAAATGCCATGAAAACCTCAAGTGGTTAGTTAATGAAATATACATCATTATATAATTCCATTGACTGAGCCTAATATTTTTTGGAATATTATATCATTTAATAATATAGTATTTGTTTTAAATACTTATTTATGTAAATTTTGAAACTATTAAGTATTTGGTTTTTGTGGAAGTCAACAAAACATGACTACTTCAAAAAAAATACATTACATAAACCCTAACATGTCTCATTAACCTATAAAATTCTTTTAATTTATCAAAAATTTCAATTTACATTTATTTTTATTTTTATAATATCAATTATTTTAATATTTCATTAATAATGTAATTACTGCATCAACATTATGTTATAAATAAATTTATTTATTTAATTTCTAAAACTAATAAATAAAATACCATGATGTAGGATATTGTTTTGTATTTCTAATGAATATTTATAGTCAGATTTATCTTTTGTATAACCCTATATCAAAAATGGTTTAATTATTAAATGTTCAATTTAACACTTTAAACTCTTCTTTAAATAAAATAATAATAAATTTCCTATTCTAATCCAAGTGGATCAAAAAGATCATATTTTATTCCTAAGGTTTCTTTTGGTCAAAATACACTTATACAATAGAATTATGAAATGTTTTAGAGTAATTATAATATCATTTTTACCTTTAATTGCCCTATTTAATTTAAACCGTGGTATATAAAATTCAAAAGTTACTATTCACCTAAAATTATTTTCATCCAATTGAACCACATTTTACTTACTAATTACATCCATGCATTTCATATTTTGGAAATTCAATTCACAAAAGTGGTAAAATTGCGTTTTATGCAAATTTGCAAATGTGCCTAGAAGGTGGATAATAGAAGTTAAAAAAGTTCAATAAAATTTTATATGTCTAATCTTAGTATAGAATTACCCCCAATGAATTGAATTGAACTAAAATATTTATTATTTATCTATATTTTATTTGAGATAAAATTTTAATTAAAAATAATTATGAAAATGAAAAAGTTGGTTTTTTATCTTCAACGTAGTGTTTTTTACTATTCGTGAAACATTGAATGTTCACAGAAAATTACCAAAAACTCACCCAAAGAAAATTTTGTTATTAAAAATTAAAAAATTATTTCTATTTTACCAAATTCAAAACATATATGTTTTTTTAATTAATTTAAAATTAATTCATGTTTTCAAAACGAGAATAAGGGTTTTTAAGAAAAGAAAACTATCAAAAGATTGACATGTGTTTATGTACAATTTAGATGTGAAATTACCTAAAATGACCTAAATTATATTAAATTATAAAAATTTAATCTAATTATACTTTAAAACCACTCAAATATATAATATAACACTATAAATTATTTTGATTAAAAAAGTTTTTTTCAACTTAAATTTATTATTTTCACTATTCATCAAAATATGAAAGTTATCAGAAAAGTACCAAAAATTTATCCAAAACAATATGTCCATCTTATAAAGAAGAATTTTATTTCATTAAATTGAATATATAAAACTATCAAAAATTGGATTTAAAAAGGTTTCTCCCTTAAAAGGCGGAAAAAAATGCATTTTTCGAGTAATAATTCTCTTATCTAAAAAATTGAAGTTGTCCTTACATTATGTCTAAGAAAAACAAAATATGAATGTTAAACTTATAAAGGATATATATACAATTATAAATTTGGTAAATACTATTCATAATCACTTTTAAAATGGCTAGTTTGATAGGTTGTGATGTGCTTGTACTCGGTATTGCACGTAGTGAAAGCTATTAAATTACTTTAAAGAGAAAACATACTATGAAATCATGGGGTGTTATGTTCTCCCCTCCTTAAATAAATTGAATCCTATTAATTAGAAAATTTTCATCAAAAATAAAAGGTTGAAAATAGAAAATACCTTTTTGGAAAACCCACATAAAAATAGGGTTAATAAAATGTAATCTTAATAAGAGGGAAAGGAAAATGAGAAAGTCACCACCAAATTAGAATTTCGAATATGAGAAAATTGGTGGAAAATTGAGAAACATAATTTTATGATAAACATAAATATTTATAGGGATTGATTGAGGTCATCAATCATAAACAAGTGAACAATAAATATAAAATTGAGGGCCTTAGTGCCATAAAACTACGACGACTTAAAATTTCATTGGTTCTTCAAAAAATTAGGTATTAGGATAACACAATTTTGGTTTTAAGATCCTTTACCTAATGTTTAAGAATTAATTCCTTAATATAATTAGAAAAAAAATACTTGATAAGTATAGTTACATCCATTAACTAATTTCTACAAAAAAACTCATCTTTCACTTCAAAAGATAAAAGAACATAAAAATATTCTATTTATCTTATTCGTATAGGGTTTCAAAAAAATGAATTTATAATTCATATATTAGATAATTTTAAAAAAAATACATTATACAAACCTAGAAATCACGTATGCCAGTGGTAGGTGATGCACCTTTGTCACCCTTCGGTTGCAAATTCAATTCTTGCAGCCTTGCTGGAAGCGATTGGTTGTCGCCCGAACATCGGGTTGTCCTTTTTGTAAAAGTCCAAAAATAATCTAAAACAAAATTAACCTTAAACCATAGTATCCAATTTCTAACTTAATCCATTCCAACCTTTAGACTTATCCAAAATACTTATGCCCAAACTCCTAGTCCAAAAAATTATAAGGAAGGTCAACATAACATAATTCAGATCTCATTTTTCAACAAAATAAAATATAAGTACCTTCATCATGTATTCTCTTAAAACATGGTAACATCTTAAATTACAATAAAACCTTATTTAAAACATTCATTATCCCCTATTCTTTACATAATACTAGATATATTCTTTATATCTAAAATTTTTGAATACTCCAACGATGACGGAATAAACAAGCCATTAATCAGTTCTAAGGTAGTCAAGAATATCCAATATAATTTATCCAAATCACCCATCTCTTATTACAAAATCACTACCTTAGTATCAGGACCGTATTAAGGTTTATCTTTCATTCAACCATGTATTTTCCTAAAAAGTTTATATTGTTGTTTTTTCACTTTTGTTAGTACCATATAATCTCAAATCCTCAATGAAATAGTACTGTTGTACAATCCTTATTTATTTTCATAATTAATATGACTAGTACATCATTGACACAACACACAAATGCCCTAATTCATTAATAAAAAATATAAGAACAATAATTATTCCTCTTCATTGGTTGTAGTATCATAACTTGATTATTATCTACTAGCATCATTTGGGATATACTCTGATGATTGGGACATTGATTCACATAGTGTCCCAACTCCTTACAGATGAAGCATTGTACATTTGAAACTTTTTTCTTACCCTATAAATCATTTACTTAGTGTCCTTTTTCTACACACTTATAAAAAACTCTCATTTTATTCAATCATTTACCAAGGTGATTCTTTCCACATTTATCACATATGAAAAAATCCTTCTTTTCCTTCTTTACTTTATCCATCTTTCTCTCTACCATCATTTTCTTCCCTGTCTTCCTTTCAAAGCCATAGGACTTTGAGAATTAAGTAATTATCTTATTAACACGTGATACTATTTATTCATATTATAAGAATACATGGGAGACCATTTACCTTCTAAATGTTGGATTAAGACCATGAATGATATGATCTTTCTTACTCTTTGGATCATGTGTATTGCTGGATTTCTCATTCCTTCTAATGGGAACAATTTCTAAACGATGTTATACACTAGGTAAGTTTATGAATCACAATGCATAATTCCAAACATGTAAAATATCTAACGTATATAGAAAAGTTAATTCATATAATGCATAATCAAAAAAATATTTTCTTTGAGGAAGTATTTATACATAAATCCTTTATAATGGATTGTAATGAAAATGTGAATTATCTTATTCATATCCCCCAGGAGTGTCAATACCAAGAGTGAAGCAAGGCCCGTTGTCATGTACCAGGATACCCCGGGTGAGACCCAAAACTCCTTGTTGGATTTTTCACTCCTAGGTACATTGGTTCCATTGCATCCTCAAACTGTTTGTATCTAGACAGGAAAGTATTTCCTTGGAAAAACCCACATAATATTTACACTACCAAATTTTTTTGATGTTCTTCTATACTAATCCTCAAAGTCTATCATGGGGTAATTTTTCTCTAATGATAGTTTATCTAAATATAGTTTCCAAAGTTTGTACTAAACATTATCTAATACCAATTATAATGCCCCAACCATAGTTACCCCGAGTCGGTGCATTATTACCTAACATTGGCATGATCATAAGAGATCAAGTCTCAAATGACCGATTAGTTTAGTCACCCCGGAATTACTAGATACATACACGAGTTTTACATTACATAATAAAAAAACAACATTTCATGACCTTTGAACACACCCATATCTTTTGGTCTATCCCTACAGGTTAAATATAATATAATTATTCACATTTGAGGAAAAAGAAAACATAAGAAATGGGTGATCTCAGATGCTCATTAAGGATATAAATATAGTGAAAAATATCATAAATAAACATAAACATTTAAGGAAATGTGTAGGAGTTAAACACAAGACATTTAGACTTAAACATTGGCAAAATACGGAAATGATAAATCAAATAATGCCATTTAATTATTCACATGGATATTCTACTAGTAGAATAATCACATCTAATATCAATAGCTAATTTCATAATGATGGAATGCATAATGCCAGACATCACGACCATATAGTCAAGGCCTCGCTCCATGACTAAAATAAAGATTTTTTCCAGGCCTTGTGACAGGACACTAGTTTGTCTCATGAGACCTACCAATGCATTTAGGAGTTATAGCAAGCTCCACCTGTCACTTACAATGTCCAACGCATTCCTCATATTAAATGTTTTAAACATAACATAAACATTCATATTAAAAATAGCATAAAAAATGTAAATACATTAACCATAAACCATGAATGGTATCAAAATTGCACATCCATAGTAAAACAAATCATAACTAATTCAATACAATATTGAAGATTTTATTATATTAAATCAACCACAATGAAGAATAATATCTAGTAAAGGATGATGACATAGTTAAAAATGATTAGTAAAACTCTTTGAGAGAAACACCCCTTTTCATGAAATCATTTAAAAGTCACAAAATTTATAATGAAATATATTGAAAAATATATATTTTTGAATCAAAGTGTCCCACACCAACTTGAAACATTTGAAAGGAATTAACATTTTAAAACATTCATGTCCATATAAATAAATACATAAAACCATTTTGAAAACCTGGATATTAATGATAATGGTTCAATAGAATAAATATTTAAACCATTTAAAATGATGTTTTAGTTAAAGATTCCCTTTAAAAGAATCCTTTTTAAAACTCTTTTATGAAACATGGACATGGATAATAAATATGTCTCCGTAAAAACATACAAAAAAAACAATCTCGGATAATAATGAAATTGAGGAATTAAACATTACCTTTAAATTTTTGTTAGTCGATGGTACGTTAACCTCCTGTATAATAGATAAATAATTTTTATTAAATTATAATAGAACCACAAAAATATTATATCATATATGATCTTATAATATTTATTTGTTAGTAATATTTCAGTAGTGTCATTGTTTCATGTGTTAACTGATTTGTTTTCCTTTGTATGTTTTGATACATAAGTCGTGTTTGTAATGGATAGGATGTATTTTATTCATATACAGAATGATATAATGTTCTTAAACATTATTTTTAATCACAAAATGAAAATTATTCTGGAATGGTTACGTTGGGGAATGAATCTCATCGCGTTTATGGAGACGGTAATCCGTACGTAAGCACGAGCGACAATATCATTCTATTGATGGTGAAATAGTATGTAATTGGATGGTAAATCATATATAATAAATCATTAAAATGTTATATTTATTAATTACATCAATTATACCCATTATTATACCCATCCAAAGAATGAATTGTTGAATAACAATCTACACCATGACGTAGAGACTGTAAGCCGTACATACACATGTATGGTGACTTTGTCATCCATATTATGGAATGAATAATGAATATGGTTGTATGATATTTATAATAATATAACAGTATGTAGAAGGAACTTTATTTATTATTTTGGTATGGAAACAAAAAACAAATAAGAAGTGGAAGAAGAAAATAACTTTTACTAATGTGATGAAATAATTATCTCTTCTTTGGGTGATTCCTTTTGATTTGATCAAAACGAATCCTTGGGTTTGATTTATTATCATTATAAGGCCCCTAGGTTGAAATTATGGTATTTGGGAGTATATTTTATCATTTTTTGGCCAATACAAATGGCTTTGGTGGTGTGATTTTGAGAGAAGGGGAAGTACCCTTTTATAAGAGAGGTGAGGTTCACTTTAGGAAAAGCATGAAATATTATTTTATTATAAAAGCATTTTTAGTTTATAATGGCTCAAAATCAATTTCTTTCGAGGATAAGCTGTTTATGGGCTGAAATCCTCACATCCAATAGGTTTTATACAATTTTAGGTCATTGTGTTAACCATATCATGTGTATTTAACTCTTAGTTAAATAATTTTTCTTTTACCATGTCTTCTTGTATTTTTATACAACATGGTTAATTAACATACTATAAAATGAAAACAGAACCTCTTGTGGTTAATTAATATAATATCTATCATTATATAATTCATTTTCCCGAAACATAAAATTTTCAGAATATTATATCATTTAATTATATAGTATTTGTTTTAAATGCTCATTTATGTCAATTTTGACACTATTTAGTGTTTGGTTATTGTGAAAGTAAAAACAACATGATTAAATAGGAAACAAATACATTAAATAAAACCTAACAGGTCATATTAACCTATAAAATTCGTATAATATATCAAAAATACCAATTTACATTTATTTTGATATTTATAATATTAATTATTTTAATCTTTCATTAATATGATAATTACTACATCATCATTGTGTAATAAATAAATTTAACTATTTAATGTCTAAAAATTATAAATAAAAACCATGATGTCGGAAATATTTCTTGATTTCTAATGAAAATTTCTAGTCGAATTTAACTTATGTATTACCCTATATTGAAAATGGATTAGTTATTAAACATTTAATTTAACACTTTAAACTCTTCTTTAAATAAATAATAATAAATGTACTAATCTGATCCATTTGGATAAAAATGATCATATTTTAATCCTAATGTTGATTTTGGTCAAAATACACTTATCCAATAGAATTAGGACATCTCTTAGGGTAATTATAATATCATTTTTAACTTAAATTACTCTATTTACTTTTAACCGTGGTAAATAAAATTCAAATGTTACTATTCACCAAAAGATATTGTTATCCTATTGAACAAAATTTTACATACTAATATCAACCATGCCTCTTGTATTTTTGAAATCCAATTTTCAAAATTGGTAAAATTATGTTTTTTGGAAATTTGCAAATGTTCCTAGAAGGTGGGTAGTAGACGTTAAAAAAATCAATAATATTTAGTATGTATAATCTTATTATAAAATGACTCAAACGAATTAAAATGAACTAATATATTTATTATCTATCTATTTTGACTTTAAGATAAATATTTAATTACAATTAATTATTTAAATGAAATTTGTTTTATCTACAGCATAATGTTTTTTACTATTCATCAAAAGTTGAATGTTTTTTGAAAAATACTAAAAAATCCCCCAAAGATAATTTTGATAATCCAAATTCAAAAATTATTTCTATTTTACCAAATTCAATACATATAAGTTTCATTAATTAATATAAAATTAATTCTAGTTGTCAAAACTAGACAGCGGGTTTCTAATAATTAAAAATTATCAAAAGATTGACATGTGTTTATGTCTAATTTAAATTTCAAATTACTTAGAATGGGATATATTGTATTAAATGATGAAAATATAATCTAATTATACTTTAAAACAACTAAAATAAATAATTTTACACTATAAATGATTTTGATTCAAAAAGTTGTTTTCAATTAAAATTTAGTATTTTTCACTATTCATGAAAATATGAAAGTTAGCAGAAAAGTACGAAAAATTTATCCAAAAAAAATTTATATGTCCCAATTATAGAGAATAATTTTATTTCATTAAATTGAATAAGAAAATTTTTCAAATATTGGATTTAAAAAGGGTTCTCCATTAAAAAGCAGAAAAAATTCATTTTTTAAAAAATACATCTTTTATCTGGAAAAATGAATATGTCCTTATATTATGTCTATAAAATAGAAAATATGAATGTTATAATTATATTATATATATATATATAATTCAAAATGTGGTTAATACTCTTCATACCCACTTTTAAAATGGCTAGTTTGATATATTTTGATGCACTTGAACTCGATATTGCGTGTAGCGCAAGCTATTGAATTACTTTAAAGAGATAACGTACTAGGAAATCTTGGGTGTTTATAGAAAAACACAATGATTGATATATCATATACAATAATTATCTCGAATCCTAATAGTTAAAATTTAGATGGAAATAGTAGAGACCTTTGAGACTTGGGCTCTATTATGAGTATATTAGTAAGTAATATTTTATTAATAATATTATTATTGAAATTTCTGATGTTGAACTAGCTACTCATGATTCATTATTATTAGTGATTTTAGGGATTCCATCAAGGTATTTTTATAGTAACCAATTCATGGGATCTTACCAAACATGTCAAGTATTGTGAAAATGAATACCATCTTTACTGAGTCATTGGTGGAAAAGGAAAAGATGAGATTAGTTGGGATAGATAGAACGAGGTGTATACTAGTGTTTCATTTGAAAACAACCTCTTCCTTTTGATCAGGTCATACATTATTTCATTATTTTTGTTGGGCTTGTATTTGTCCACTTTTTATGATTTCCTTTACCTTATTTCGTACTATGATTTTTTTATTATAGATGTATACAAGATTTTTTTATCAATTTTCTTACATTTCATCATGTTATGGGTTGGGTGATGTGTTCATGTGTACATGTACAATATGATAATCCCCCCACCCATGTGTGTGATATTCCTTAATAGTGGTAGTCACTATCCTCTAGCCAATTGGTGGTTGGTTTGTGGCAGTTACGAATCTGATCATGATGAGTTAGGTAAAGAGAACTCAACCCAATATCTAAAAAAACTCCACCAAAAAAAACATCCCAACATTCTTGAATATCTAGTCTCAACAAAAGACCAGCCTTTGAAGGATTCTGGTGTAATCCAAAGGAGGTTGTCCAAATATGAGTTATATCTCGTAACTGAGTGTTTCCATCTTTAATTTATATTCCACCTCATATAAATCTTCTATAACCATATTGATATTATAAAATCATGATATATAATATAATAAAATGTTAATATTTTTATTAATAAACCACTTTCATCTTCAATGCATGGCAATGGTTAATAAAATCACCACTCATGCATACGAACAGACTATAATCTCCTAGAAGTAAGGAACATTATTTTTAGAAAACACAATTAATGTGTGGTTATTATAATGAATTTGATATTTATATATTATTTTTATGATCTTATCATTCTTATATATTTATAATATTTTATTTTCCTTCTTCCATTCTCATCAGTTGGATAATACCAGAATTTTCTATTTTGATGCGAGGACTACCACCTCCAAAATGTTATGAAAATTATTTTAAATTCTATTTTAATGTGGACAGTAATGATATCCTATTTAATAAATTTATATTATATTTATGATATTATTGGTATAATTTAATGGTAATTTATTTTTTATCTTTCATTCATTCCAATCATATTATTGTTAAAATGTCACCCATGTGTATATACAGACTATAGTCTCTACGAAGTGAGGTAATTTATTTCCCATCGCCAACATATATGGTAGATTATAAAAGGAAGTCCAATGAATATAAATTATTATTATGAAATTATTATGTTTCTTCAAATATTGAATCAATGAACATGTTTCATGTAATAAAACCATAGAATAGATAAACCCAATAAAATTATAGCAATTTTAACTCAGATAATGTTTTTGTAATGAATTGTTAATAAATCGGTATTTTTAAATTATAAGGGAATTATATATACTAATATATATATATATACACATGAATATGGTTCATTAATGTATTTTGAATAATTATTTATTGATTATTTATGATTATTGAATGTGTACAAAACAAAAAAGTTCTTGAGGCTAGTTCTTGTCATATCACTTTGATTTCTTTGTGGAAATTTCCAAATTCACCACATAATTGTTTTCTATGGTGAATATATATCCTATTAATATATTTTATAATTTTATGGATTTAATATATGGTTAAATAATAATCCATTATATTTTATTACTTATATTTAGCATCGATTCAATAATTACCTAAACTACGAGGATTTGTGTGACAATCACATTTTGTTTTATGATTTTCGTAAAAAAATCCATTAATTCAAACAATATTACTATAATTCTTTAAAACTAATATATTTTATTATAATATATTAATATTTTTTTATTGCTTTTCTCCATTTCTCTTACGTGGAACTAAAAATCACTGGGATTTTTTTTAAGAAAAATTAATAGTATTTATTATTTGGTCGATGAACTTTTTCTTCCATGTTCAAGTTCATTAAAATAAATTCAGGAATGTTATTCCAAAAAACCCAATGGTATTATAAACTAATTTAAAAATATATTGTAATAAAATTAAATAAAATATATGAAATTTTTGAAATGTTTTATTAACTTGTTATATATATATATATTTTAAAAATAAATGATAACATTTTATTAGTTATTACCACATTAACATGTTATCCCACAATCAAAAATACTTTTTCGTTATTATATTATTTTAAAATATACCATGATTATCATCACATTAATTTTTATCTTTCAAAAGAATACATTTTTTCATATGTCAAAATGAAAGGCTTATTTCACATATGTTCATTGAAATGATCAGATGCAGTTCTAAATTTACATTTTATCTATGTCATTACAATTCAAGGATAGATATCCATTACTGGGGAATTATTATTATAAAACATTCCTCATAAATTCTATGTATATATTATGATGATGATGATTTATGAAAAATTATATGAAAACTACTTATTTTTTTATTTTTAATTACGTTGTGATGAAATCCTTATGAAACAGGTTTCCTTTACATGCGTTTTTAAATGATGAAATTGTTAATTTGTGTATTCATATTGAACATGTATGTTTGGATTAGATTATGTGACTATTATTCCCATGTATATAAATGGACAATAATGACTACTGTAACCAATTAATTTATAGACTCTATCCATAACTATATTCTTAAGAGTGAGCATTAACTAATAAAATGATGAAATAGGGAGTGAACCCAATACAATATAAGATTTTTCCTGCTAAAATAGTTTTTTATTGACCCTTGACTAATGAATTGATTTTGTAATGTTGTTATAGGGAAACATATTTCTTAAGACATGTTCTTATTCATAAAATATTCTCACATTTCTCATCATAGATTAATGATGATCTCCAAAACTTAAGGCACAATAATTTTGAAATGATAAGTATTTATTCAATCACTCATGAAATATAATCTATAAATATTTTATATAAACAAAATATGTTATTATCAAGATCTTATAGAGTTATTTTAACTTTTTATTGCATATGAACATTGAATGAATCTCCCATGATTACCCTTAATAAAAATCCATGATTATATTTATTATGATTCCATACTCCCCATGATAAGACAAAAGATAACATACAAGACTTGTCTAGAAAAGTTTAATGTGAGTAAAATTTTATTGGAGATATTTAAATTCTCTTAAAAAATAAGAAAAAATTATAATGGTAAGATTCCTATTTGAGGATAAATATGAGGATTTTGAAATATAAGGGGCCATTAAAATTAAATAAAAATATAAACATAAAATATATTTATTGGGTAATTACCTCAATTTAAGACATGGAATTTTAATTATATATCAAAAAAATTAGATGTTTTAGTAAGTGTCAATGAAAATGTTTTAATAATATGTATTGGGTTTCGTAACATGGTGTATGGATCTCATGTTGTCTCAAAACATTATGTTGGCTACATTAGAAGTTAATTAAGTAGTTAGTATAACATCTACACATGAAGGATTTTGTGGTTTTATGGGTTTCAAATTTTTTAAATCCTATGGAGAATAATTTTCTTTAAAAAGAAGACAAGATTTATAATTGTTTCAATTTTTTCAATTTTTTTATTACAAGTACTTTTTATTGAAAATAAAATCGATGATTGTAAAATAATTATAATGAAATTTAATTTTTATTAAATAATAATGAAATATAAAAAAATAAATTTATTTATTTATATATAAGAAAGTAGTTCTGGTGGGATTAGAAGTATTGAATGTTATATCATTCAAAATAATCCTTGGATGATTGGTTGATTTAGTGATTTTATCTCATGTAAAATCATTATATTAATAAATTTTATGTCATTGTAAATTTACTATATTATGTTGTTTTTAAATATTAATTAATGGAACTAATTTTCTTTGATTCTCAGGGCGTAGATAGTAACTAAGAACCATCATAAATATAAAAATCCTTAGGGGAGGAATTTTTATACAGAAATTTTAAAAACCTTATGTATAAAGAAGGAACTCCAATATTAAATTTATAATATGTTGAACCAGTTATAAATTAAACTAAGAAATATCACATTGATAATCCTCAAAACAATTGAGCATTACTTATAGTGATATTTTTTTTCTAAATATTCAACATCATAATAATCATAATTTTATTCTTGGATCTGACTAAAAATAAAATTTCAAGATTTTATACATATAAATTTCATAAGTTAATTTGAATTTAAAAATCATCATAAAAAACTATTACATGTTGAGTTTTTATTATTTTTAAGAATTCATTTATTTTTTTATGAATTGTATAAAATACAAATTTTCAAATACTTTGAATTCATATTATTAAATAATGTTATTTAAAAGTTCCATTATATTTTTTATTTGTGAGTAAAGTAACATATGATCCATTGTGATTTGAATAATATTATTTTAATCAATAATTTTCATTACTTCGATACCTTTTAATACTAATGTTATAAATTTAGTTTTAAAAAAAATAGTTCTTTATTTTGTTTTATGGATTTATATTAAAATTATTTTATACCACATCTAGAACATGAATCATGAAAAATGGATTACTATTATAAAATTTGGATGTCTAAATTTGATATATATTTCCCCATTTATTTTTTGGTAATTATGAAATATAAACATAATAATTATTTGTTACCTGGGTAAGTGTAAAATGAGAAAAAAGAGATAAAATACTGGGATAAGGAATCAAATTTTTTTAACATATTCCAAAACTATATTGGATGTATGGAAGCAAGCCATGTCCATCAAAAATTATAATATAGGGAAATATGGTTCCATTTTTCCTATATTATTACCTTCATTATATTTAAATAAAATATAATACCAAAAATTTCACTTTCTTGCTTTTAATGTCTATAATTTTTTGATATGGGAAAATAAAGAATAGGTTAATTTATAATGGTTTGTTTTAAATTTGAACGGATTTTTTTCATTTTAATTTCTTTGAAATCACTCAGGATTCATTAATTATTTTAAATTCTTACACAACACTGAAAGAGTATTTATTAAACTAATTGAAAAATAATTTTAAATTTATTAAAAGTAATAAATGTTGGGGTGAGTTTTTGTGTTCCACAATTTTTATTCACACATATGAGAAGATAGGGATGTGTGAAAGGATTAGATTCAAATTCATTAGTTTCCTTGACTAAATGAGTAGGGTAAAAATTATGTTATTAATATTTTATAAAATATACGTATTATTAAATTACATGAAAATAGTTATAATAATGAATTTAGAGAATTAGGATAAAAGAGTTCCAAATAATCATATCTTGTAAATTTTTTAAAAAATTAAAACCTTTTATGTATATTTATAATCCTTTAAGAATGAAAAATCTATTCAAGTGGTTATGGTTAAAATTGATTCTTAACGGGGATAAACCAAAGGGTAAAAATGAAATACTTATTAAACGAGTAAAAATTTTATTTGATAAGATATTATAAACATTTAATAATATTATATTCAAATTATATAACGTTGGAGTCATTATAACATAAAAATTAATTTTTATTAATTTAATACACTATAAAATTCTCTGAATTACCCTCCCCTCAATTATTTATAGACACCCCTCTCTTTTTCTGATGAAAATAATTTAAAAACCCAAATCAATCGTACCCTACTAAATTTCATTCCTTACATCATTATCCATTTTTTAAAGTTCCTTTATTTTCCAAAATAGAAACCCTAGATCTATTAATATGTTTTTAATGGAAGTCTACCAAATGAGTTGTAGTTGTATTCTCCCAATATTTTAAGTAAATTATGTCTTTTAATCACCACATATGTGTTTTAAAAATTCTAAAATAATTAATCTAGAATGATACATAAAATAATAAGTTATTTTTATATTGGAACAAAAACAATGCATATCTTTTCTAATTTACATAAATAAAGAAACATTCTTCATGCGTACAAATGACATACTTTTTAACATAGTAGCATAATTAATTTTTCATCACCACATTATGTACACTATTATAAATAATGAAATAATGAATATATATATATATAATATTTATAAAATAATAATACTTCCAGAATCATAATATCATATCTTTTTTCTGACCATCCAATTCATTGGAAAATGTTAAAATTACTCATTAAAACATATGTACTACCACCTCTATGATGCGGTGTGATTCATTTTGTATTTCTATATAACAAAACTATTAATAAACAATTATTTAATTTTTTACATAATATTTACATCATGATTCGTATTATATATATTATGGAACAATAATCATTGTATAGGGACCAGAACTCACACGACAAAATATGTATGAGAAAATATAGCAATTAACACCCAAAAGAATGATAATATTAAAACATTATTACAAAAGGTGATACATGTTATAAATGAATTATTTAAAAAATAATGTTATGAATATATATCTATTTTGGTAGTATAAAAATTATAAATTAATTATAATGTTTTTTTAGAGAATATATAAGGAGAGCCGAATGTGAGGTAATGGATTTGTTCTCAATTTACACTCTATTGAGTCATATTTGGATGTATGCACGTATTTTCATAATGTGGCTTATATAATAAAAATTTATATTATTTAACAGAAATATATATTTATTCAATTTGTATTACATTTTTAATATGAATTATTCCAATAGAATCTATTCATATATCTCTTTTTGATCAAGAATATTTTCCTATTATTTCTGCATTTTAAAAAAGTAACTTTTTTTCAATAATGATTTAATGAGTATATTTTATGTAATAATTTATTTTTTAAAATCAATCAAAGGAATATTTATAATTTTTTTTATAGGTTCATTTTTTTACATTCTTTACAAAATTTGATAAGTATGATTTTTTAATGTATATACCATTAATATGATTTCTCTTTAACATAATTGATTTATACAATAAAGTTATTCTAAAAGATTTATTTAGCTTTAAAATGAAAAATTTTAATGATGTGTTATATTATTATTTCTCTTCCATTTTAATTTGTTACCCAAGGATACGGTTTTATTATAAATCTTATAATCATGTTGAATCGATTTTCGTCTCGTTATCCTATAAAGTGTGTGGTCATTAACATTCTAATGAAATATTCGCCTTATAGGGAATACTAGATGTTTGTTTCTAATATTTTCCAATATTATATATATAATGGATATAATTATTTTCTATGACTTATACAATTTCTACCTCGATTTTTAACATTGAAGGTTATTTTATAGAATTGGAAAATATTGAATTTTTTTATTCTTTAATAAACATGAATATTTTTTATGGAATATTATTATAAGTTAAATTAAATATATAATGAATAAATTACACATGTACTGATGTTTGGGGGCCATAATTATATATCCCCTTCATGCATCAACATATTTAGTAAAAAAAAATAGCTGACCAATTAAATTTGGTTATTGGTGTACGACTTTCCATAGATTAAAGTTTCTTAGAAAAATTATTTCATTTTAAAGATATCATGATTTACAACATGAATTATTTCCATTATTTAGAATTTAGTAATTATTTTCAATGATATTACAACATTAATATTATCCATGTATGCATTTTGTGTTCATGTTATGGATTAGATAACTTCTGTTTTTAGTTAATTACATTTCAATATTGAAAATTGTGTATTTACTCATAATAACTTCAACAATATAGAACCCTTACTATGTATCTAACATCTCCCATTCATTGTTTTCAATTAACCATGTTATGTATAAATATATTATAAATTATATCAAGGATTCATGAATATCTATTATGATATTAATTTTATATTTCAAATATTATTTTCGTATCCTATATGTATTTAGTTCATCAAGACATCTAAAATTGTCATTCCTACATGGTGAGATCCCATATATCTTGTATCAATGTAATATTGTAAAACAAATATCTATGATTCTAAATTTGTCTCATTATAGTTCGTATCGAAGGATGTCTAATGGAATATTTGAGAACTATATTGTATATAAGTGTAATATACATATGATGTATTATATCCCCATATAATATCTTTGTAATTTTACCATTGTTGGTATTTTTCATTGCTCAATATTAATGATGATTAAGAGATAAATCATTCTATGATATTCTTTAGATATGGTTCTTAATAGATAAATGTTAATAAAAACACTATACGATATAGGTATTTCCACATTATGAAAACCAATACAACTAGTTTAGGAACTGAGAAGATCATTTCCACATTACGGTATAATAGTCAAGTAATAAAAAACAACATTTTCAAAATTGAGAAACTAATTGTTTCATGGAATGATTTACCTATCCTTTTTCCACATTAGGAATAAAAGAATCCACATTTTAGTGGAACTATAGATCAAATTGTAGATATTAAATGGATTTCATCTCTCGAAAAGAGATTCCAAGATTTTAAATTTAATGATAGTGAAAATTTTAATCTATTAGTATATTTTTTGATAAGAGATTGAGGTCAATGATAATAATTTATCTAGATCACTATAGAGATTGAATAAATCTATATCATATAATAGAGATAATTTAATTTGATATTCTCCAATAAAAATTTACCTCAAGAACTATGAGATAAAATGTAGAATATATTCCTCAATTAAAGGTAGAAGGATAATGGATGTGTGGTGGAATATGAGGATAACATTAGTTGATTATCTAGAATTTATTTGAACTACATACATAACAATAGAAGAGTTATTGACCATTTATTGTATGATCTTATGAATTGTCTCCAAAGGGATCTAGTTTAACAAACCTTTTTTACGTATGCTGCTATAGTATCAAGTTTCATTAATACCTATAATGAATATTCATGAATCTTAAACTTCATGGAAATTAAATAGAATAAGAATTTCTATGATCTTTAACAAAAAGGTATAGCATAAGTAAAGAACATGGAAATGATGTAAATTCTATAATGTTAAAAAAGTTAAAAGAAACATCAAGGAAAATAATTGAAGGGGTTGAAAGATTATTAAATGTTTGAAGATGTGGTTTATATGGATAATTAATTCAAGGATAAAAAATTATGAAATTATATATACTGAATTAACTTAGAAAATTAGGTTTCATTTATAATAATATCTCATGTGTCAAAGGACCTACTGTAGAAGAGGATAATGGGATATAGTCTGTCTTATGTGATCACTATTTTTAAGGTTAATGTTCTATATAATATGGTGGATGGTACATTAATCATAACAACATATTTTTATAATGTTTTTCTTGATTCTTGGACATTTTTTATGTCCCAAATTTAGTTTCATATATAGGTTCTCTAAGTCGATTGTTCACATGACCTTAGGATAACCTACCATACAGTTGAGGCCGTCAAATAATAGTTAGGGTCTGATATCAATCATGGGGAGACTATACATTACTTATCATACTCATACAGCATCGTAAATAAATAAGCAATAACCTAATTATATAATCATAATAATAAAAGTATAACAGGATGACCAAAACTGGAAATACAATTTCAAAATTAAACGGTAGATATGCCATGCTAAAAATACATGTCAAGTGACATTATGAAAACCCCATAAGAATTAAAGACACCTAAAATCCCATGTGGTTCTTGAACTATGTCTGCTTACCTCATCCATAATCCATCACAAATCATCCATCTAATATAGGGAATTTTCCCTTACCATGTCTTCTAATCATGGTGTCTATTCAGGTACGGATGGGTAGCGTGAGTACTTTGTGAGGACATATCATTAAGCAGCAAAAACATTTGTGAAAAAAATATACAATAAATAACAATTGTATCTATTTTATAATGAATAAGTAATATTGATATAGTAAAAAATTTACACTTTTTGGATTACTATTTATTTAAGAACATAACACACATTTCACCAAGGACACACGAATTATCAATACGTGCTTGAGCTCGTGCCGAAATCTAAACAACTTTAAGGGATATCATATAACTTAATTCCATTGTCACCAATCATTATGACAATTCATATGTGAATTTCATTTTTACCATTCATCATTTTCAATTCACTCTATTGGATTTTGATGTAGCACATTATATCCTACACACGATTGTCATATTTGAATTCTATTGTCTCTATTCATCATTTATTATCACACTATTGTCATTTGATGCAGCAGTCCATGTCCCACGCATAATATTTCCATGTAAATTCACTTATTACAATTCATCCTTTCTTATCAAACTCTGATCTTTTAATGCATCAGACCATGGCTAAGAGAAAAGTATCATATTAATTAATTTATGAATTAATTAATGAAATTCAATAATTTAACATGACCATCATTCCATTATGTAAATCATAAATTAATCAATCACATCAATTCAATTAATTAATTAATTCAAAATTTCAATATGAAATAATTAATTCAACAACTAATTATACTAGTACACAATCTGAATATCCTATAATTTTTTCAACATTTAAATATTCATAATCACAATTTTGACATCCAAAAATTAATTCCATAATTAATTATTCTTAATCACCATCTCAGTATCCCATAATTAATTTAATAAGTAACTATTTAAATTCATTATATAAATATACAACAATTAATTCTAAAATTAATTATTCTAATTCACAAGATCAATATCTCATATTTAATTTTGCATTAAATTATTCATTATCATAGTCCCAATACACAACAATTAATTCCTTAATTAATTATTTAATTTCATAATCTCCATATCCAATAATTAATTCAACAAATAATTAATATAATTTACAATCTAAATATCACCTAACTAACTAAATAATTAATTATTTATAATCACAATCTCAACATTAATTAGTTAAATAAATAAATAATTTTTCTTATTAACCATAAAAATATAGAATAATTAATTCAAATATTAATTTTTCCCCAATCCCATATTTTCAATATTTTGAAAATTATTTTAATAATTAATTGTCCCCAATTCAACATACCATTAGTTAATTAATTTTCCTAATTAATTAATTCAATTAGGAAATTAAATTTATAAAAACCTAAGAAATACTTCAATTAAATAGATATAATTTAAATCAGTAATATGTTATTTGAATAATAAACCACCTAACTCAATTAGATTAAAAAACCACCCAATAGATGAATCCCCAATTTGTAATATATTAATCAAGGGTGTGAAGAGGAAAACGGTCTTGATCTGAAACTGAGATCCACAATAAATTAAATCATGATATAAGAAACATAGATCTATATATATAATAAACAATGGATAAACATCCTTTCAATGATGGGAGAATAATGGTAAAGAGATGGGAAACCAATCGGGATGAGATTCACAAAATGGGAAGGTACATTTATCCGATCTGGACTTCGAATCTCCAATAATGGATGTTGGGAAGGGTTATAATGTGTCAGGGAACCATATAAAACAAGATAAAACATTTTTTTGTTTTGGAGGTTTATTTTGGGTTAATATGGGGTTTTAGGTACATTTAATACAACAAAATGTATTAATCAAAATAGTGTGCATGGTTTATTAGTCTAAAGCATTGGGTTTCCCAAATCGTGCACCTTAAAAAAACCTCTTATAAGGGATTCACGATTCATCCATTTAGATCGAATATTTTTTCAAATTGTGTTCCAGCTGTTCGAACCCACTCTGTTTGGGTTCACAAGGTTTTATAGGTAGGGCTACACAGTAAGGTAAAACTGTGCATCATCTGTACAAGGCCCCATTTCTTCCATTTTTTTCAAATGTTTACTCCAAACACATCCCAATATAAAACTAAAATTAAAAGTATAGAACACATGGAAAAATATTTCCTGTAAAAAACTAGGATATATCTCTAGAAAAGGTATAGGTTTTACAATCTCCACACCGTATTAGAGCTTGTCCTCGAGATATACTACCACGAATCTCTAAAATTACAAGTAAAAATGATCATTCCATTATTCCCTAATATCTATTTATCTCTCTAATGTTTCTGCTTGAAAACATCAACGTTTCCATAATATAGGGACTCTCACCATGATCTTTCCCCATAACACATTCTCATTGAGACCCAACAAATGTATCAAATGCTCCTCAAACAATGCATAAGTCTCAATCTAATCATCAACTACATCGATCACATGATAAAGGTTTAGGTGATATCACTATAGTTTTGACACAGGAAAAATTTTATTCAATGAAGTTTATCACTGTGTAAGATCCAATCGGTACACCACCAGCCTGATCCTCTCCAAAACACAAGCTATAAAATGAACTTGGTTAGCAACATACCCTATCATTATATCTTGTGATAAACCAATCTAGAAGAAACCTAAAAGAATACATGATCACCCACTATAAACTCTACAGTTAATTTAAATCTATCATCATATAACTTTTCTATACTCTGAACCATATCCATACACTTTTAAATTAACTCCTCCTACTCTGAAGAATCCTGCACGAGACTCGGTAACTAAAAATCTCACTCACTTGCCTCCATCCATTATAGTGATGATTTTCTTGGCCTAAAAAATGAGACTTGTATGGGTCCACATGTATAGTTTCCTTATAACTATTTCATAATCAAAATAAACTAGATTTATGTTCTTCTACGAAGACCAACTGAAGTCTTGTACATAAGCCCCAATAATATCCTCATGTACTTGTACAGTATTCTATGAATAACAATCTATATGTGGATGAAAATCCATACTCAACAAAAACATGAATTCTAATCTCTTTTTAGAATCACTTCCATAATGATGAATTAAAAATTTAATCAAGGTCTAAAACAATATTATATGGAACCTTGTCAAAATGGACAAATCCTCATGAAAATAATTCTACCAATCGATCCACTGAGAAAGTATTACGCATTGGTAAGAAATGTTATACCTTTGTAAAAGAGTCTGCAGTAACCCAAATAACATCAATCCTCTAAGGGGTCCTTGGGAGACCCTCCAAAAAATCCATGGTCCCTCATCCCATTTCCATTCTAGAATAGGCAATGTTAATAATAAACCACCTGGTCATTGATGTTCATCCATCATCTACTGACAACTATAACACCCTTTCACAAATCATATAATCTCTATTTTCATGTATGGCCACCAAAACTACTATTGTATATCACATTAACTTTCAGTCATACACAGGTGTAACACCTTCTTAGAGGGATGAAACTGATTTATAATCTCCCTCCTCATTCTCGTAGGAATAAAAACTTGATTCCTTACATAGAATATCTCATCCAAATCTATTATCTTGTTAGAAGGTGACTACCAACCTTCAAGGAATTCCATTGAGGTCAAACACTCTGGATCCTCATATTTTATGTCTCGATCTGTCTCAAAAATGTAGACTCAACTAAAACAGAAATGACAGTAATCTACTATGGACTCTCTTTAATGGAAAAAATCATCTTATCTTGTGAAGTCTTCATTTTTTCACTCAATACTATGCTTCTGAACTGCATGTATAAGGGTTATCCTTCTTAAAGCACCAAACAAGTTTACCTTACAATTTTTATATAGTATATAAAAATAAAATTACTGCATATACTAAAACCATATCCACTATAAAAGATTCAAAACACATTGGAAGAATATATACATCATGATCATGTAGTCAGTATACACTATAAAATTCTCACCCAATAGATAATTTCCCCAGTACATTAATTCATAAACCAATATAGCCAACTTTTGGTCTTGAGTATAGTATTTCCATTCATGTGGCCTAAACTATCGATACCTATATGCCATAACTCAATATTTGTACATCAATACATCTCGAGAATGATTCTAAAATAATAAAAAAACATTGTGTAAATTTTACCTCGTGATGGTTGGATTTGAACTGGGGATGATTTCAAATGCTTCTTTAGGTTAAGAAGGGAATTATAGCATACTCCATGGTAGTCAAACATTATCCACTTTTTTGGTCAATCCTGAACATGGTGCTTCCAATCATGAAATTTCTTGGGTTAACCTCTTATAATATCCATCTAACCCTATAAATCTATATATAACGAAAAAATTCTTATGATGCTCCCAAGAAACAAATTCTTGAACCTTATCTGGTTGCACTGATAGATATTCCTCTGAGATGATGTGACCTAAAAAATTTACCTAATAAATAAAAAAGTTACACATAGATAGCCTAGTGTGTAGATGATTCCCTATCTATATACTCAGGATGATGTGAAGATTTTGGGAATCATCATCTTGAGTCTTGGATCACACCATGATGTCATCCAAAAAAACAACCACAAACTAATCTAGGTATATATGGAAGACATTATTCATCATATAAAAAATCATGGATACAACAATATTCTACCCAAACTGTATTAGTAAGAACTCATATAGGCCATACCTGGATCTAAATAAAATCAATTGTATATCAGTTGTTGGAACTTTCAACTGATGATACACCAATATCAAGTCATTAATTGGTAAAACACAATCTCCTCTCACCTGGTCAAAGAGTTCATCAATACATGGAAGAAGATAATAGTTCTTTATAATCATCATGTTAAATTTTCAATAATCAACACATAAGAGTAGATTCCCATCAACTTTCTATGAAAAAAACACTTGAAAACCCTAAGGCGATGTACTCGGTATGATGAATACATTATCCTACAACTCCTCTAGATAATCCTCGAGGTCCTAATGCTCTATGTATTCCATTATATATGGTGGAATAAATTTTTTTGCATCCCCTGGCATGAGATCAATCGTAAATTCAACATTTCTCTTATGTGGAATCCATGAGAAGTATTCATGAAGTACATCCTAAAACCAGTCCAGTATTGGTGTAAAATCATAATTAATTACACCTCCATGAACAAACCTCAATCTTGAAACTTAGGTGGTATGATCCCTTGGTTGCTATTGAATATTGCTGACACATTCCTTTGTGATATCCCACTCTTGATGGTGAATAAACTAGTCACCCTCAGGAGATGTTAAATCCACTCTCCTGTACTAACAGCCTACGTAGGCACAGAATGTTACTAACTAATCCATTCCTAAAATTTGTTTTAACCCTTCTAGGTCATGTATATAATTATCCCATAGAAATAGATACTCCCCAACCTTAAGATAGCACCCCTTCCATAAGAAGATGTCTATAAATCAATCTTCCAAAGTTGTGTCTATCATCAAAAACCCACCCACAAGTTCAACTATCAGGATCAAACAATTGAATCATTGTTCATAAATAATGGATTGAGAGGAACTAGTATCAAATAAGGAACTATATAGAATAGAAACAAAAACAATATGACCTCTTAACGTTAATAGTCCAACCTTGTTATCTATAAGAGTAGGATGAAAGAAATGAAACTATCCTTCCCCTATTCCTTGTGATGTATTCCAAACTCACTGAGTTGAACCACTCTACTAATATGGGTTCCCTTCCCAGAAGCACATCATCCACTACCTCAACAACCTCACCTATTATAACTCCTTCCAGAATGATATGTTGTTTAATATTCCCTTCTAGAGCCCAAGTTATGTATACCTAATCCAACACAACACATCTTTCACAAGTTCCTATAGATCCTTGGTAGATGACCAATACTTTACTTGCCTCATCACTCATCCTATGGTAGGGGGAACTATCTCCGAAATTTTCCCAACATACAACAATTCTTATTGATCACTTGAGTAATATCTGAAGCTATTGATCCCTCTATCTTTGTACCATACCTCCCACTTCCCTTTCTAAAATTATCATAGCAACGCTTGCTGCTTTCGGAAATCATACCTTTTAACCATCCAACTAGAACCACTTTTCATACACTGAAATAGTCCCTAAGGTACCCCTCAATTATGAGTGCCTGATCCACCACCTTAGTAAACTTCATTACCCAAAAGAGTGTGACTTTGGACATAATCTCCTATTTATGTCCAAATTAGAGATGTCTATCCATTATTTTCTCATCCACTCTCAATAGTGGGTAAAATAATTACAGAATATTTATGAATGAAACATATTCTATTACATATATGATATCCAGATTCAACCACTTGAACACATCTGTTCTATCCTGACTCAGCATCTCTGTATAGAAGTGCTCTTGGGACTTCTCCAATAAGTCCTTCCATTGCACACCCTCAGTCTGTCCAGTCTGACCCTAAATAGGTCACCAACACTTTTCTAATCCTCATAGAATTTAATAATCCGGCATGATTCTATTTTATATAGGATTATCTAATGTCAAAATATTGTCTGGATATACTCAATCCATAATTCAACTCCCTCATTTCCACCGACTCCTGTAAAAGTCTGAGGGTTCTACAAATGGAATGCATGCGTCTAGTCGGACATGATCTTCATAACCTGATATGGGTCTATATCAATAAACTACATGAATAAACAGATTTTCACATGGAACACATCTCTTTCTTCCTCACTTGGCACTACTGGTACCTTAGGTTCCACTAGTAGGTAAGTCTCTTCGGCTACATCATCTTATCTTGCAATTGGCAAGAATCATCATGGAGGAATATATCTACCATTCAAAAAACACATCTCAAGTCACATCACATGACTTTATCATGTTCACATAAGTTGAAAACACAATAAGTAAAAAAAACTATTTTCCCCCAACCTCATCACACTCTTAGAACTGAGGTGCTATCACTACCCTTAACAATCCAACATTTATGTCTTGGTTAACTAAGGGTATACTCGTTTTGATATTCATGTTTCTCATTATAGAGATATTATTCTCATAATGAACCATTTTACCACTTTGAGTTTCATAGTACTAACCATTTTTATTCTAGTTTCACAAGAAATGAATAATAGTTTATGTTCATCAAGTTTTGCAAAACTCATTTGCTCTTCCATGCCTAAAATGATACATGTCACAAAATAATCATGAGTCCTTTTAAGGATGCATTCTTACTCAACTACCATTAAATATTGGGCCATGACTAAAATCTAAAAAAATATTAGAGACCATTAACACATCACACAACAAATGTATCACATAAGGTGAAATAACATCCATTTGTAACAACACACATCAATGAAAACAGTCCCACCCTAGGTACTTCGGTTTTCCCCCATACATGGGTTTGAAATCCCTAAGAAAGTGTTAATGGCCAATCCCTGACTCTTCACACTCTCATGTATACCTTTTTCAAATAGTAACACAATAGAAAATCAATGAAACCTGGGCTATTATACCATTTTTTGACGTCCTAGCCTGAGTGCCAGAAATCGGTGCCCTATGTCTATTAGCCATATTGCCTCAGCAATGCCTACCCATATTCCAGAGGTTTCTGACTAGTAGAAAGGGTCTGATATCGACCATAGGTAGACAATACCCTCTTTATTAGTCTAATACCACTTTGGAAATAAATAAGAAATAACCAAATTATATCAAATAACTAGAGCAATACTAGTATGAAAATATGACCAAAACAGTAAATACTATATCAAAACTAAATAGTAGATATACCATGATAAAAGTACATGGAAAGAGTTAATCTAAAAAACCAAAAATAAATAAAGACACTAAAATCTCCCAAGCGGGTTCTGAACCATTTCTAGTTCCCTTATCCAAGCTCCATCAAAAAACCATTCATCTAAAATATGGAATTTCCCCTTACCCTTTCCTACAAACAAGAATTCTATTATTTGCTGATCAGACATCTTGAGTAGCATGTGAGTTCAACTCAGTAAGCTACAAATAATAATGTCTAAAACAATATATAGTCAAGTAAATGAATATGAATCTCCATAAAAAATATATATAAGTAATAAAAAAATAGTTTACACTTATTTAGTTACTTTTTATTTAACCAAATAATACTTGTGTTCCCACGGACACCCAAAATCACATTACGTACTTTATATATATCCAAATTACGAAGTATTCCCATGGGATATCACATAATTGAATTCCATTGTTACCATTAATTATTAATATTCACATGTGAATGTTATTGAGACCATTTATCATTTAAATAGAAACTATGGGATATTGATGGAGCAGACCATGTCTGATAAATGATATGACATGTGGATTCCATTGGTATCCTTCCTCATTTATTGTTAAACAATGGGATATTGATGCAATTGACCATGTCCCACACAATTATAGCATGTGAATTCCATTTTTACCACTCATCATTTCTTATCATAGTATGATATTTTTATGCAACAAACCATGTGCCACAAAAACTTTTCTAATTAGTTAATACATGAATTAATTATTCAAATTAAAAACATTCACTTACCCACCATTCCATTCACTATTTCAACAATTAATTAATCAAAAAAATTCCATTAATTAGTTAAAAAATTATTAATCAATTCACAATTTCGACATCAAATAATTAATTACAAAAAAAATTATTCAAACTCATAGTCTTAGTATCACATATTTAATTCATCAATTAATTATTCATAATAAAAATATCAAAATCTAATAATTAATTCAAAAATTAATTATTGATAACCACCATCTCAATTTCACATAATTAATTCAATAAATAATTATTCAAATTCATAATTTCAATATCTGATAATTAATTCAAAACCTAATTTTTATAATTCACAATCACATTATCCCGTAATTAAATCATCATTTAATTATTCATTATCAAAACTTGAATATCCTATAATTAATTACAAAATTAATTATTCAAATTCAGAATCAAAATATCTATAAATAAAATCACCAATTTAATATTCTAATTCACAATATAAATATCCCATAATTAATTACACAATTTTTTATTCATAATGAAAATATCAAAATAAAATAATTAATTAAACAATTAAATATTCCTAAAAACCATCACAAAATCACATAATTAATTCAACAATAATTTATTTCCCAATACCACAATTTCAAATTTCCTATAATTAATTCAATAACTAATTATCCCAATATAGGATTTGAATAATAAACCACCCATATTGATTCTTTGACAATACCCACCAATGTATGAATCCCCAATTTGAAGTGGATTAATGATGAATGTGATGCAGAAGATGGTCTAGATCTAAAATCAAAATCCAGGATCAAAAAAATAAATATTTAATTAACATATATCTTGATCTAGAATAAATATATAATAAACATCTATTCATGGATTAGATAATAATGGGAATGATATTGGAAACCCATCAGGATAAGATTAACTTACCATGGAAGGGGTAGATATTTGATTTGGTCCTTGAATCGCCTTGAACATAGATCAAGAAGGCTTGGAATGCATTTGGAAACCTCCAAAAATGATATAATATGAATTTTTCTGAGTGGGGGTTGATTTTTGATTAATATGGTGGTTCAATTATTTTTAAAAATAAAAAAACATATACATTAAAACCATGTGCACAGTATGATGGGAAGAGGTGAACTATTTTCCAAATCATGTTCCTTAACATTGCACCTCATCTTGGGGGGTGTAGAAGATTTAATCTTTTTTGGGCGAATAATTCGTCAAACCATGATCCATCCATGTGAATCCCCTCTGTTTTTTTCACATAGTTTTCCGGGTTTGGTCGCATGTTTAGGGAAAATCATGCGCCAACCATTCACATCCATCTTTCTTCCATGTTCTCATATTTTCACCCCAAACACACCCCAATGTAAACAATTGAAAGTACTCATCCCAAGGAAAAATATTACCCCTAAAAAATACCGATACATCACTAGAAAATTTCCATGATTTTCACTTTCATATGTTTTGGTATCATCCATATTTCAACACAAAATTATATATTTCCATTGCACTATTAAAGGGGAGTTGTTAGTCAAAACTCATTTTGAAAATCTCACTATAAAAATCATTTTTAGTTTAATTCCCTTTATAGCACATAAAAATTCAGTATTTTAAAATATGACAATTATACATATACTAGATATTTATATAATCCTTATTATGCATTGGATTTATACATATAAGTCAAACGTTTCTTTCTAATGTATGAAAATTATGAGTTATTATATAGATATAGAATATATGTTATTAAAGGGGGTTTCATAATATGAGTAAGAGTAGGATACACATCCATCATATCTTTTAAATGATATTCATAATGAATAATTTCTGAAAAAATCTACTCATGAAATATATAATATTTAAATTTAATATGTTGCTATTTTATAGGAAGATATTAATGTATTTGTCATGGAATTACATTAACATTCACAAAAATGTGAAGTTTCGTATTTCATTTTTTAAATTAATGAATATATATATATATATATAAGCCTCTATATAAAATGGGAAAATTTAAAAACTAAGAGGTGATGAAACAACTATTGGAATTTTGTGAGATGGTATTTAAAAATACTAGTGTTTAAACTCAGTGATCCCCTTCTCTTTTCATTAAAAATAAATATTCATCTATGAAGATATGAATTTATAATCATGAAATAAATGATATTACTATATATAAAATGTATCTTATACCCCTCATTGATTTCTAATATTATATTCATTATGTAGATAAATATTGTTTAATAACTAAAAATCATTCATGGGATCATCTATTATGCGTTAAGATGTAAGGTATTCTAAATACAATATTTCATATGTGGTGTTTATATTATGAATTTATATTATTTTTATTTTTATTTACAAATGAAACACTCATTATTATAAAAATAATGTACAATGTATTCAATGAATATAAGTATTCTTTCATTGTGGTATTTATTGATGATATCTTTATGTACACTAAAATTTAATAGGATCATGCGAATCACATGTGAATCATTCTTGAAATTATTATAGGAAATAGGTTGTATAAAAATTTTAGAATATGTGAAATCTACATTAGTTGAGTTTATTTTATTTCCAATATGACTCCAAGGACAATAATTTCCATTGATTTAGTGACGAAAATTTAAGTAAAAGAAATTTTTAGCCTAAAAAATAAAAAATGAATGTTATTTCAATGAATTGTTAGGTAAAAATATATGATTTGTTCAAAATGTGTGATGATAGGGTAAAACATTAACTATGAATACATATAAATGGTTTATTTTTGCATAAAAAATGTAATATGATGATTATTTTGGAAAATCTAATAGTGGAATGGTTAATGCATTTATTTTGACACCATCATTAGGAAATGATAGATTTTTTATATATAGTGTTTTATTTAAGAAGGGACATTACTGTGTCTTTATTTGGAAGGATAAAGATATTTCTTGGGTATAAAGGTTTACAAATGATACATGAATTGTTATATCTTATTTAAGATCTTGTGTTGGTAGCTATAAAATTTATCTTAAAATATAGAGACATTATGGAAATGTATAATGGTGTGAGATATACACAAAATTTTTTAAAATATATCTTTTTAAAAAAGTTTTAAATATGTGGATATAGTGAAAACTCAATCTATTTGAGTATTGTTATTAGTTAATAAAATCCCACCCAAATGTAAAATAAATCTGTATAAGCATTTTGTAGAAAATATCACGGAGTCGTGAAAAAACTAAAAATTGAAAGGTATTTTACGTTCATGAATTTAGTGATGATGGATATGATAATTATTGAGTAATGGAATAAATATCTAAATTTACAATTTATTTCCAAACCAACCATATTGAAAATGAAAAAAAAATCTCATTATGGGGATGTAAATTAATAAAAGAAAGTTAAAATAATAAATTATGTGAAATTGGTACACATCATATAAAAATTATTGAATTCTAAAATTTGTAAAGGGGATTTTCGTTCCATCAATTCCTATGAAAAAAATCAAAATAATATATGATGGTTACAGTTTGAATTTCACTATACACCCTGTAAGCATGAATACTGATAAATACTTTAAGAAAGATTTTCTTTATAATATAAAATAATAAATTTATAATTATGTATCATTATGTTTGGATTATCAAAATTTGAATGCTAAAAGTCAAATTCCTATAAGAGACTTGAAATATCTATATATTCATATGTAGAAATGGGATGAAAATTAAATTGACATTTTTACTACATTACCAATGGCCATTATGGAGAATGATGAAATGTGGGTCATTATTCATATCCATAAAAGATATAAATATTTCATTATTTTATTACATGATTTATCTCTTGAAATCCATGAAAAACATTATACAAATGAAGATATTAGACACCATTGAGCACAAAATTTAATTGTTTTGATAATTATGCATGATTAACATCAAAATTATGGAAATTTATTTAGAATGAATCTCATACTATGTATCATTTGATCACTTTCAACCACCCACAAACTAATGTACAATTTGAAAAGACTATTGAATCTTTAAGACATATATGAATGTTCTCACACTACTTTAAAGGTATTTGGGATCAGTATTTACAATTAGTAGAGTTTTCCAATAACATTTTCTCAAATTTATTTATCCAAATTGTATCATATGAATCAAAATATAGAATGTCATTCCATACACCAACTTGATGGCAAGAAGTGGGTGAAAGTAATCTTGTGGGCCAAGAACCTATTCAAGATATGATGGAAATGTTAAAGACTATAAAAACCCACATTTTAGCATCTCAAATAGTGAAACAGTGTTATGATGATAAATAAAATGAAGACATGGAATTTCATGTTAGATATCAGGTTTTCTAAAATGTAGCTCCATAGTAGGGTGTCGTAAGGTCTAGTTAGAATGTAAAACCTAGTCTTGTATACATTATATCTTTTAGAATTTTAGATACAATTTTACTTTGGGTTTATCCTTTCATGATGCCTAGTAGTATATCTAAAGTTCATGATGCACAGAATATCCCTTTATTGAGTTTGTACATTTCAGATCAAACAAATGTTTTCACATAAGAGAAAATATAATTTGAACATGATTTATCCTACTATGGAGATATTATCAACTTTCATGACACCACATTTTAGGTTTTGAATAATTAGATCACTCATATAATAATGGTACTTTGTAGGAATTATTATATAGATGAGGCAATGCGAAACATAAGGAAGATAAGAGGAAATAATACCCAAATAATTTCATTAGGTTTCATTATGAAAATTTCAATGATGAATATTTTTTAAAGAGGGGTGAATTTTAGACCCGACATTCGATTATAGAAAGCTTTTTTTTACAAAAACAACATCATAATACATATTGTTTAATTCAAGAATATTATAGAAATTTAAATTTCCAATTTTTTAATAATATTAAATTAATTAAAATTTTCAAATTATATAATAAAAATTATAATCGGTGAAATATTAGGATTATTATGAAATAATTTATTTGTCAGTGAATTTTTAAAATTACTAAATTTTCAATATTTCTAATTTTGTTTCATTTAAAAAAATAAAAAAAATTACATTATATTTTAGATTTGTCAATAATGTAAAATATGATCTGTTTGAGTAAGAATAATTTATTTTGAAGAATTAATTTGAATTATTTTGAGTTTGCATATATTTTAAAATAATTATTTTTTAAAAAACATTTATTCATTGTGTTTTACACATTAATATTGACATTTAATTATACCTGTTACATAAATTGAATCATGAAAAATGGATTCCATATAGAAAATTATGGAAAATGGAAATGATGTACCTTTTTTATTTTACATAATTAATATTAAACATAAAAAATATATGTTACCTAATTTTGTGTAATACAGAATACCTACATTTTATTATATAAACCATTAATTAATTGGAAAAAAAGAAAATACATTTTTATGTTTAGGTTCATAAAAATTAGAAACTTAATTCATGAAAACAAAAAACATTCATGAAAGACACTAAAAATGAGTCTTCAAGGGTTTATACTAAGATACATTTACTAAAAATAATTTCTTGGGACATCCATCAGAGGAAAGTGGTTTGCCTAAAGCCAAATAAGCGAATAAGAAAGATAAAACATTTAGAATTTGATCATTACAACTATCAATAAGGACATGACATAGAAAAAATATATTGAAAAAGAGATAATGGGGAATATCATAACAAAATAAATATCAACCGTATCATGTAATTTTTTCAATATTTAAAAGAGTCGTTCATAATAATATCCCCACTATTTATCACTAAGGTGATAAAAATGAAAATTACCAATTCTATTTACAAAGGGTACGTAAAACATGTAATCTCTAGAGATTAAATTATTTAACCATTACAAAAGGGCTATATCAAGGAGAACCATTAATATTTATTAATTTCTTGTGATACAAAAAAATCAAAGAAAATCATTTCATTAATATCCAATTGAGAATAGGTAATTGGATTCCTATCAAAATCATGGCATAAAAAAGCGCATAGAGACAAGATCGTTACATCATTTTTAACCCCTGAAAATGGAATGTGGGTTTATTATGTGTAAATACCCAAATAAAAAAAATAATTTTTACATCTAGGTGAATACCCATGGAATTTAAATATGTTTCGATATTCACAAAAATAAAATAAAGGATAATTTCAAAAATAGATAATGAAATATGAGAACTAAATTCAGCAACATGACGGGTATAAAACATGATTTTAGAAAAGGGTAAAATGAGGGATAAAATGGTATCCCAATGATAAAACCCAATTTTGAATTAAAAATATGATCAAAAGGTTAATTAAAGAGAGTAATCATAACATTTAAAAGTCATATAAAAATTAGTTATTAAATTGAAGTGAGGTGAAGGATAAATCCCTTAACTTGAAGACATAATCCTAGATCCTGAGGAATGGAACCATAGGGGATTAAGGAAACCTTAGGAAGTCTTAAATGGAGGAAAAATCACCCGAACATCATGGAGGATAGATTATGAGAGCATGTAAGTGGATATATTATATTTTATTTATAGATATAGTGGAATTATTGTTTAATAATTTGTAATTATAGGTCTTGGATTACTGGGATGTGGAATAAGAAAAACCATCAGCATAACCATGGTTTTTTCTCATATGGTTTTGAACATTTGGGGCACATTTTATTTTATTTTAACCCAAAAAAATCAATCATAAATTTTTATTACATTTTTTTCATGTAAAATTAATGTTTTCACAAATGAATTTTTTCAAAATCAATATTTCCATTTGATTTTTTGGAAGGTCACTTATAGGTTTCAAAATTTGATATTAATATTTTTAAATACATAATATTATTAAAATAAAATATATAGGTCATGTATTATGGTTAATTATGTATTAAATCACTATGAACTAAATAGTAAGTCATTAAGCATACAGAAAACCCAAAACTCCATTGTTACAATTCCTAGAAAAATTAATTCATTTTAGAATATTTTACATAAATTCACCCTACCCTAATTTCTACATGATTATTTGAAATTTGATGTTTATTTTATAACAAAAATTTACTAAAATTGATAATTTTATCTTTTAAATATTAAATAATTTTTTATTAAACAAAAATAAAAGTATTTATTGCAATGTAAAATTTTTGAATCTAATTAAATATTAATAGGACATTAAAAACATATTTTATCTTATATATTAAAATAAGAGTGATTTAAAATAATATTTCATAAAAGTAATCGTTTTTTATATTAACCTAGATTATACTAATTTTTATCATTTTTAAAATAATCCAATTTGTTTATTAAAATCAATTTAACAAATGTTTCTCAATTAATCATATTTTTTAAAGAAAAAACAATTCATAAAAATGGAAATGATAAAATAAAAAATTTATTTTTACCTTGTAATTAATATTTATGTAAATAGTGTCTGTACATGTAACCCCTTAAAACACTCACGTATTACCTAAGGGTATAGTGAAATGCTGTTGATATATTCAAAGTGTATCTCAGCTAACATTGAATAATGGGTAATATCTACTAACATGAAATTCTCCCATGGACGATTTCATTCTAATCTAACTTCTGGAAGCTTGAATTGGGATTGCTTAAGGAAATTCTCCAAGGACACTTCCTCCCTGCCATGTTATAGAATATGGGCTTCACATGACACAACCCTATATGTTGACTCCATCACTTCTCATTTTTTATTAATCATCAATTCTCATCACTTCTTAAAAACACTAATTAAAATGTTAAATTTTTTACCAAATGATAAAGATCCCAATGGTAATGTTTTTCTTTGGTTATATTGTCCAACAGTAATATTCGACCAACATTAATGTAACAATCATATCATTACAGTCTCATTTCCCTTTGTACATTATAAATACCATGTCAATATTTCACAAAATATTCACTTACATTTCCCTCAATGTTACATATTTTCATGTTCTAATATGTTTATTGGTTTAATAATATTTTTTTTATACATGGGTTGGAGATGGGGGTAATGATTCAAATATATTGGAGAAATCTATATTTTTCTATTTTATATTTTCATATTTTATATTTTTGTGTTATTTTAAAATTTACAATTGTCATTGGTTTCATAGAAGAAAAATGTAAGAATTGTTATTAATGAAATATCACTTTTTGGTTTCTGTATAATATAATATAATATAACACACATTTTTTAGAGAAAAATATAACTTAAAAATCATTGGTTGTTACATTCCTGGTAAGGGTAAGCAATACAGTGGAATATTTCATAAACCTAAACATTTATAATGGTGAATAGATAAAAACTGCCTTAAAAATGAACATAACACAGTATGGAAGCAATAAAAGATGAATAAAAATTCCATAAAAAAACATAATCATGGGTATTCTACTATTCGAATAAGAACTTAAACATTCAATTACTGTTTTCATAAAGATAGAATGCATAATTTGAGACAGCATGACCATACCTTCAAGGCCTCGTACCCAGACCACAAATAACCATTTGTTCACGGCCTTGTGCCAAGGCCGTAGTTTGTCTAATGAGACCTACCGATGCACTAAGGGGCCATATAAAGACCCACTTGACACTTAATAAGTTCAATTAATTCCTATTATGAATGGGGATAAACATAAACAACATATACATTCATATTGAAACTGGCATACAAATTGTAAATAACTTTCCCCAAACATTAAACATATACACTAACCATTATAAGTAAATTGGTGAATAGTATCATGATAGAACATCCACACTCAAAATAATCAAAAACACTTCAAAAAAATATTGTAGATATTATCATAATATATAAACCTATATGAAATTAATGATTCATAAACGTATGTTGACATAAATAAAAATAATTTTAAATGAGACCATTGAGAAATTATTGAGGAAATTAAACTTAAATATTCCCAAGTGTCACATACCTCATTGAAACATTAAAACAATAATCCTGTAGAATATCCTATGAATAAAGATAATATTTATATGATATATTAAGGGGAATTACAAACACCACATGCAAGGAATAATTCATGAACAAGTAATATATCTCATAAAATAAAAATGGAGCTGGGAAAAATCTATTTTACTTTGGAAAGAATAGTTATTTTGGAAAATCATTTTTATTTTTAATAAATAATGTTCTAAACATTAATATACCAAAAAAAGAAAAGTTAATTACATTGAGGTTAAATTTTAGGTATAAATTATGTACCATTAAAGTGAAATCATAAAAAAAGTGTTTTTAAAGAAGATTTATAATAAAAACATTTTAGTGCATTTTAAGGAATTCATCAATGGGATTTTAAAGCACAAAAACAAGTTTACTTTTTAAAAATCAGAAATGAACCAAAATAAATTTTCATGTTAAAATGTGTGATTTTTGAAATATAAATCTGTACTAAAACATATTATATGGTGAACTTTAAAATAGATAATAATTTGAGATTCTCCATGAATATGGCTTGCATTTTAGTAGCATTTTTTAAATATTATTTTATAACATTTACCTCCTCATAAAATAAAGCAAGATTCTGGTTGGTAAAAATATATAGAACATTCATACATAATCTCAGAGGAGTATATAAAAATAAATAATAATTTCATTGAGTTGAGTAGAGAATAAGAGAAACCCAAATGAAAATGGAGGTTTGGGTAGAAAATATTTACAACTTTGAAATCAATTCAATCGTATACCCCAAAACTAATTATCATAAAATAATACATTGAATATAATTAAAATAAATACATTCATGGTATGAAATATCATTGGGAAATATGAAAACACCATACATAAGTAAAAGTATTGAACAGTGAATATCTCACAAAAATGGAAGTGAGATGAAGAAACCCATACAATCATTTTACAGGGAAATGGGTGTTCTTGTGAGGGATTAGTGAGAGGTAAATGGGTATCCCATCATTTATATGTCATAAGGTAATTATGGGGAGGTTATAAAATATACCCCATCATTATGAATTAAAAATAAAAGGACACAACAAAGGGGGTGTTTCTGAATAAAAGTGAGAGGGAGGATCCCTTACGTTAAATATGAGGGTGTTATTCACTTGATCCTAATGAATTGAATAGAGAAATTAGTTACAATAAATAAAAATTAAATAACCATTTATATGTTTATTTGGTTATTTATGATTTTATTAAGTTCATTCATGGCCTTTTGAAGGGATAAGTTATCCAATTTCATTGTTTGTGAGTGCTCGTTTTCATAATATTCATCATCGAATCACTTATAAAAGAGCATGGTAGTTCATGTAAAATGGGAGTTGATGTCTTGAATTGATTTTGTATGTTATTGATGAAAATTTATAATATTACCTGGTTATAAAATTAATTTTGTTATTTGGAGTGAAAGTGAATCATTATATAAAAAAATTAATGATAAACGCTTGGGTTAATTTGGCAATTTTTCTCACAATTACCATGTTTTGTATTATTATTTTACATCATGAGTGAATAAGGATTACAGAACATTGAATAAGATAAAATACATATATAATAGTATGTTTAAACTATAAAAAAATTCAGGACCATATTTGAGGAAGTTAAATCAAATTGAAAGCATAGTTGTCCATGAAGGTGATAAATCAACACATCTCGAATGATGTTTCATTTTTTGCATAAATGAGGAGTAAAGGAGTGGTAAAGATGAATTATCCCATTATTATAACAAAATAATAGTTAATATATTGTAATATAGTTTTCATACCATTTGGATTCGGATGGGTTAGGAAATAAATGATAACAAAGGAACCTAAAATGAAAGAAAAGTTGAATTTTACCTCTTAAATTAACCATCCTTGAGAGCCTCTTAAGGGAAGAGAATTTAGACTATTTATGAGGCCAAGGGATGATTTTCATGGGGGAGGATGATAGGAGGATATTTAACCTTAATTTAGACAAGTACCAAGGCTTTAGAAGAGTTTAGAGAAGATGGAGTGAGGGGGGTTTATAATGGAGGAGAGGAGGGTCTCCCTATTATTTTACTCATTATTTTATTTTTTTTCAAAGACAACCAATAGTATTGATTCTTGTGACCAATAATAGTAATATGTGCATTTGTGTTCAAACCAAGTGTTCTTACTATAGTAATATGTGAATGGAAAATATTTGGTCAAAAAATTAATCATTGAAATAAATAAATGAATGAATGAATGAATGAATAATCCTTTTGAGTGGAGTGATATTTATTGGAATTTAAAACCTAGGTATAGAAGAAAAACCAAACTATGAATTTCTTGTGATAGAAAATAGGTTTAGATGAAAGTAGATTACCAGAAACCCATAAACTATAATTATGAAAATATTCGTTAACTTTATGAATGATTATGATAACAGAACAACATTTAGGAAACTTTTTTTAGAGTTGATGGATTCTTCCACTCTATTATTGTATAACTATATGTTTATATTTCATAAACACGATCTTATCCTTTGATTGTTCCTTGAACTACCTATACTTCATCTCTTAGCATAAGTTTCATCATGTGGTGACATTAAACTCTAAATCCTCATATAATGATCAAATTTAACCATTTAATAAATGGTTTAACGTTCCAAAATATAATAATCTAGCACTTAAGAGTAATTCCCATCTACATCCTTACTAGATCCATATACATAGGGTCCTTGGTAATCCTCATTTATTATGACTCTGTGATCTATCATACTCGATCTCTACTACCATATTTGTCTTTATTCAACATGAAGCAACCCTAAATTTTTTCATTATAAACTTATGAATACCTTTATCTTGTGTTCTCTTTAAATATGTTAATAACTCAAATTACCATAAATACTTATTTGAAAAAAAAAATCATGCATCCTTACACATGCTATTGGATATATTCCTTAAATCCAAAAATGTTGCAAACTCCATCAATAATAGAATAACCACTTGTCGATAAGTCAATAATCATTTTTGAAGTAGTCAATACTTATCAAAATCAATCATTTATTCACCATTATATTAATCATCAAGAATATATTTAGGGTTTTATTTCCCTCAACCATATTCTTTCCCAATATATTAACATTTTACTGAGTCACTTATCCTTGGTACAATTCATCATATGACCTCAAATACTTAATTAAATAGTATTGTAATACAATCCTCAAATATTCCATAATTCTTATAACTTGTGAATTGCTGATAAAATATTCAAATGACATGATTCTTAATGAGGAATATTAATCCATACACTTCATCTACGAAAGTATCATAACTTTATCATTATCCAGTAACATAATTTGGGGCATATTCCTTAGACACTTCGGACATTAATTAACATAGTGTCAAATCTTCTAATTGTTGAAGCATTATACATCAGAAACATTTTTTGTACCCTTTTAATTATGAAATTTGTGTCATTTTTCTGAAAAATTATAATAAAAACTCAATCCCTTGAAGCATTTACCAAGATGATTCTATCCACAATTATCACATGATGGAAACCCCTTATTTCCCTTCTTCCCTTTATCCATATTTTTCTCTACCATCCTCTTCTTATTTTTCATCCATTAACTGCCATGTCACTCATATAATTCTTTACATACCTTGTTAACACATGATAATATGTCCTCATATCATGTGAACACATGGCTGACTATATTCCTTTGTAACAATGTCTTAAGACCATAAGAGATATGATCCTTCTTAATCTTTGCATCATGTGCATTAGTGAAGCTCTCATTCCTTCTACTAGGTTCCATTTCTGATCAATTACATATAATATATTATCTCATAATATATTGAACTCTCTATATCTCTAAACATGGTATAACACATAACATAAATTTATACATTGTAAATCCTAAATCCATATACTTTGGTTACTTTGGGGGCCTAAATCCTTCATAATTATTTGTAATAAGATTATGAACTAACAAAATCATACCCCCTAGGAGTGTATAACCAAGAGTATAGCAAGGCCTATTGTCATTCACCAGTTCCTATTAGTGTCTATCTCAAAGAGGTGTTTTTAGGTTTTACACGTAGATACATTTGTTCCTAAGACACCTCTTCTTGTTCATATCCAAAAAAGGATGTATTTTCTTGATAAATAACATAATATATTCCTTACCAAAATTCTAGTATTTCCTTGTATTCTTATCCCCAAATTTTATCTTATGGTTTTGTTGACTAATATAATTTTTCTATATCTAGTTTCCACGTTCTCTACTAAAATTCCTTTGAACCCAACTATAAGGACCCAACCCCAGTTTCCTGGAGGCAATGCCTTATTTTATTACATTGGAATATAAACAAGGAATATGAATCCTCAAGGACTAAGTACTTTAGTATCTTTGGAAATGAGATACATAAATAAGTTAAACATTACAACTTGAAATTAAATACAACATATTCGTTTTATTGGGAACATCCACAACTTCATGTTTATCCCTGCAGGTCATTCATAATAAACTTCATCATGTCCTGAGGAAACGAAACATAAGAAAGGGGAAAGATAAGATAATCAAAAAGGGTATGCAATAAAGAGGAATACTTCATAAACATAAAAAAATTTCATGGTGAGTAGCTAAAAACACATTCTTTTAAAAATGATCTTGAACACATTATGGAAGTAATAAGATCTAAACAAAAATTCCAAAATAAAACATAATCATGGGTATTCAACAAGTCTAATAAACACATGAAATTTCAATTACTAGTTTCACAAATATTGAATTCATAATTCCAGGCATCATAACTATACCATCATGGCCTCATTACAGGACCATAGATAACCATTTTTTAAGGCCTCCTACCAAAACCATAGTTTGTCTCATTATACCTACCGATGAACTGAGGGGATATAGCGGCCCCCAGTGGACACTTACTAAGTTCAATGCATTCCTATTATGAATGGGGTTAAAAAACAACATATACATTTATATTGAAACTAACATATGAAATGTAAATAACATTCCCCATATATTAAACATAAACACTAACCATTCAAAGAAAACTGGTGAATTGTATCAAGATAGAATATCCACATTCAAAATAATAAGAAACCCTTCAACAAAATATTTTACATGATATAATAAGATATAAACATCAATGAAATACAATTTTCATCAAAGGATGTTGACATAAAAAAGATACTTTTAAATGATACCATTGAGAAATTCTTGAGTAAATAATCCTTATACATTCCAATGTGTCTCATACCACCTTTAAACATTCAAATCATAATCCCTTATAATATCATGAGAAAAAGGATAATCCTGATATGATATACCAAGGGGATTTACATATAACACATTCAAGTAATAATTGGTGAACAAGGAATATGTCTCATAAAAGATAAATTGGGGTGAGAAAAATCTATTTTACTTTGGCAAGAGGAGTTCATTTAGAAAATCATTAGTATTTGTCATAAATCGGGTTTAAACATGTATATCCTAGAAAATAAAAGTTAATTACAATGAGGTTACATTTTAGGAATAAATTATTTCCCACTTAATTGAAATCATGTAAATTGTTTTAAGGAATCTTTAGAATTAATACATTTTAGTGCGGTTTAAGGAATTCATTAAAAAGATTTTAAAGTGTAAAGGCATGTTTGCTTTCATAAAACCAGAAATGAACCAAAATATATTTTCATGTGAAAATTTTTGTTTTTAGAAAGATAAATATTTCTCAAATATAATATATGGTTAACTTTAAAATAGGTAGGAATTCGAGATGTTTCTTGAATTGGGCAAGCATTTCAAAAGAATTTTTGAATGATTTTTAAAAATAATTATTTCCCGTAAATTAAAAAATAATTCTGATTGGTAAAAATAAATATAACATTCCCACATAGTTTTGGAGTACATAAAAATAAATAATAATTTCATTGATGTTATTAGAGAACAATAGAAAACCGAATGAAAATGGAGGTTCGTATAAAAAATACTTACAACTTTATAATCAATTGAATCGTAAGCCCCAAAATTTATAGTCATCAAATGATACATTAATATTAGTAAAATAAATATATTAATGATATAAAATATCAATGAGAAATATGAAAACACCATACTCAAGTAATATTATTGAATATGGAATATCTCACAAAAATGGAAGTGAGATGAAGAAACCCTTACAAACATTTCAGCATAGTAACATGTGTTCTTTTGAGGGATTAATGAGACATAAATGGGTATCCCGACATTTATATATCATATGGGAAGTATGATTGAGGTTTTAAAATATATTCTATCATTCAAAATTAAAAATAAAAGGACACAACATATGGGGTATTCTTGAATAAAAGTGAGAGGGAGGATCCCTTACCTTAAATCTGAGGGTGTTCTTCGCTTGATCTCAATGACATGAATAATGAAATTAGATTATTAATTGACAATTAAAGAACCCTTTATACATTTATTTTATTTATTATGACTTTATTATGTTCATTCATGGTCTTTTATATGTGTTAAGGGATTCAATTTCATTGTTTGTGGGTGTTTATTTTCATAATAATCATGAATGAGTCACTCATAAAAGAGTATGGTGGTTCTTGTAAGGTGGGATTTGAAGTCCAGAATTGATTTTATATGTTATTAATGAAGATTCAAAAGATTAAACGGTTATAAAATTAATTTTTTTATTTTTTAGTTAAGGTGAATCATTATGTAAAATGTTGAAGATAAACCCTTGGATTAATTTGGAGATTTTAATCACAAATACCATGTTTTGTATTATTATTTTACATCATGAGTCAATTAGGATTATAGAGAATTAAATAAGATAAAATAAATGTATAGTAGTCTTTTTACATCGTAAAAATGGTTAGATGAATATAGTTAAAGATGGTAAATCAAATTGAAATCATTGTCTTCCTTGAATGTGACCAATCAACACATCTCGGACAATGTTTCATTTTTTGCATAAATGATGTGGAAAGTAGAGATAAGATTAATTATTCCATTAGCATAAAAAAATTCTAGTACATTTTTGGTACTGAATTTTTCATGGAATTTGGATGATGAGAGGTTAGGAAAGAAAAGATAACAAAGGAACAAGAAAATGAATGAAACGAAAAAATCAATTTTTCCTCTTGAATTAACCTTCCTTGAGAGATTCTTAAGGGAAGAGGATTTGGTATTTTTATGATACCAGGGGCTTCTGGTCATGAGGGAGGATATTTGGAAAATATTTTAGCAGAATTGATACATGGAACTAGACTTTGCAGGAGTAAAGAGAAGAGGGGGGGTTATAGTGGTGGAGAGGAGAGTTTTCCAATTATTTTACTCATTATTTTTTTATTTTTCCAAAGACAACCAATAGTATTGATTCATGTTAACATGAATAATAATATGTGAATGTGAGTTCTAACCAATTTTTCTTAAATCTTCCCTAATGCTAGAAATGGTGAGTTTAATTAATAATGTATATATATGGTCAATTACCATATTTTACTATTCATCCGAGATTCAAAAATTTCAGAAAAATTAGAAAAATTCAGTATAAGAATTTATTCACAAGTATAATAGAAAAATGAAGTCCATTTTTCAAAAATATTTTTCTAAATATGATTAATTTATTTTTAATTAAAATAATAATTTACATGAAAATACAGTTTCTGGAACATTTATTTACTTATTATAAAATATTGGTACATCATGCATTCACTTAAATCCTATATATATACTATCATAGGTGAGGTTACAGTTCATAAGGGCATGTAACTATTCATAAGGGTAACACTGATATTCATAAGGGTATGTAACTATTCACCAAAAATTATGATGGTCATATTAGACTCTAATTATCTTACTTATTAGAACCATGTATGTCAGATTTTTGAAATTCAAATCATAGGGGTGGTAAAAGTATTGTTACTGACTAGGTTATAATGTTGTGGTGTTTTTTAGAGACTCAATGTCTCATGTAATGAATATTAAATTTATTTTCAAAATCTTGGGGTGTTACATTATCCCATCCTTAAAAACAATTGTCCTTAAAATATGATATTTCACTTTGAATGTTAGTGGTTGTTACTTGAAAATTTCATGGTGAAAAAAAACCCATATCAGAAATAGCATTATTAAAAAATCCTCCTTGAAAAGGTTAAGGGGAAAGATATGGTAAAATAAATAAAAATAATATAAATTAATAAATTAATGAATAAATAAAATATCCTTTCTAATGGAGTGACATTGATTGTAATTGAAAACCTAGGCATATAAGGAAAAGAAAACTAGGAATTTCTTGTGCTAGAAAATAGGTTCGTATAAAAGTAGATTACCAAAAAATCATAAACTACAGTTATGAATATTTTCATTAATTTTATCAATTATTATGATAATAGAACAACATTTAAGCCTCTATTGGTAGAGTTGACGGATTATTCCACACTATAAGTGTATAAATATATGTTTATAATTCATAAACATGATCTTATCCATTGATGGTTACACTAACAACCTATACATCATCTCTTAGCAAAATTTGTATCATGTGGTGACCTTAAACTCTAAATAATTGTACAATGATCAACTTAAAGAACTTCATAAATTGTTTAGTTTTCCAAAAGATCATGATCCAACACTTAAGAATCATTCCCATATCCATCCTTTCCAGATCCATGTATACTGGATCCTTGGTAATCCTCAATTTTTAGGACTCCATGATCAATCCTACTCAAAGAATTTACTACTTTATTTTTCCATTAATCAACATGGACAAACCCTAAATTTTCACATTCCAAACATGTGAATATATGCATCTTGTGTCCCTTTGAAATACGGTAATAACTCAAATTACCATAAATACTTATAAGAAAAAATTCATTCATCCATACACAATCTATTGGATATATTTTTAATATCCAAAAATGTTTCAAAATCCATCAATTATAGCATTACCACTTCTCGATAAGTCGATAATAATTTTGAGGCAGTTAGTACTTTTCCAAATCAATCAATTCTTCATCATTATCATAATCATAATGAATATATTTAGGGTTGTCTTTCCCTCAACCATATTCTTTTCCAAGATATTGACTTCCTACTAAGTCACTTATCCTTGGTACAATTCATCATATGACATTAAATACTTAATGAAATAGTACTCCAGTACAATCCTCGTATATTCCATAATTCTTATAACTAGTATATTGCTGATTAAATATTCAAATGACATGATACTTAAGGAGTAATATTAATCCTTCATCTTTGTCTGCGGAAATATCACAACATTATCATTATATATTAACATAATTTAGGGAATATTCCTTTGACACTTGTGAAATTTATTCACATAGTGTCTCATCTCCATGCATTTGAAGCATTGTATATCGGAAAGCATTTTATTAACCTTGAAATCCTGAAATTGGTGTCAGTTTTCTCCATACTTATATCAAACTCTCATTTCCTTCAAGTGTTTACAATGATGATTCTTTCTAGAGTTATCACATGTGGGAAACCCCTTCTTTCTCTTCTTACATTTATCCATATTTTACTCTATCATCCTCTTCTTATTTTTCTTTCTTTCAAATCCATAGGACTCAAATAATTATTTACATACCTTGTTAACATGATACTATTTTTTTATATGAAGAGGACACATGGGAGACTATCTTCCTTTGAAGCAATTTCTTAAGACCATAATAGATATGATCATTCTTACCCTTTGAATCATGTGCATTGGTGAACTTCTCAATCCTCCTATTAGGCTCCATTTCTAATCAATTCCATATAATAAATTATCTCATTAAATTATGTAATATCTATGTCTCTAAACATGGTATAACACATAACATAAATTAATGAATTATAAATCCTAAAACCATATACTTTGGATACTTTGGGGGAATAAATACTTTATAATGGTTTTTAATAAGATTATGAATTTACCAAATCGTATCCCCCATGAGTTTCGAACCAAGAGAGCAGCAAGGCCTGTTTTCGTGCACCAGTTCCTATTTAGGTCGATCTCAATGCGGTGTTTTCAGGTTTTACCCCTAGATACATCTATGCCAGATCCACCTCTACTTGTTTCTATCCAGAGAGGGATGTATTTTCTTACTAAAGCACGTAATCTCTTCCTTAAAAATATTATATGATGTCCTTGTATTATTATCCCCAAATTCAATCTTATGGTTTTGTTTCCTAATCTTCCTTTTCTATTTCTAGTTTCTATGTTTTCTATTAAATGTCCTTTGATACCAACTGTATGGACCCAGCCCCAGTTGCCCGAAGCCAGTGCCTTGTTTTATTACATTTTCATATCAACAAGTAATATGCATCCTGAAGGACCTATTTTTTTAGAAGATTTGGAAAAATATACATACATAAGTTCATCATTACAAATTGAAATGAAATACAACATATAAATTTTATTGGGAATATCCAAAACTCTATGTTAATACTTGTAGGTCATTCATAATAAACATAATCATGTCCTAATAAAATGAAACAAAATAAAGGGATGACCTCAGATACTTAGTAAGGGTAAGAAATACAATGGAAGATTTCATAAACAAAAAAATTTTGCATTGTGAATAGATAAAAACAAATTCTGTTAAAAATGAACTTGAACACATTATGGCTACAATAAGAGTGGAGTAAAAATTAGATAATAAAACATAATCATGGGTATTCTACTAGTCAAATAACCACATGAAATTTCAATTAATAGTTTCTTAAAGAGGGAATTCATAATTTGGGACATCATAAATTTACCATCACAACATTGTTCCAAGACCATAAATAACTATTTTGTCAAGGCCTCATACAAAGATTGTAGTTTGTCTCTTGAGACCAACTGATGCACCGAGCGACTATAGCATTCCCCAACCAACACTTACAAATTCCAATGAATTCTTATTATAAATAAGGATAAAATTAAATAACATATACATTCATATTGAAAATAACATATGAAATGTAAATAGCCTTCCTCATACATTAAAAATAAACACTAACAATTCGAAGTAAATTGGTGAATGATATCAAGATAGAACATCCACATTCAAACTAATCAAAACCCCTTCAACAACATATTTTAGTTGATATCATAAGATATAAACCACTATTAAATACAAGATTCATCCAAGGATGTTTACATAAATTAAGTGACTTTTAAATGAGACGATTGAGAAATTATTGAGGAAATAATCCTCAAACATTCCAAAGTGCCCCATACCACCTGGAAACATTCAAATCATAATCCCTTAGAATATCATGAGAATAAGGTGACTATTGTTATCATATACAAAGGGGCATTAAATACACCACATTCAAGGTATATGTGGTGATCAAGGAATATATCTCATAAAAGATAACATGAGGTGAGAAATAATATACTTTACTCTGGAAAGAAAAGTTATTTTGGAAAATCATTTGTATTTGTCATAAATCGGGTTTTAAACATTTATGTCCAATAAAAGAAAAGGGAAGTACATTGACGATTCATTTTAGCATTAATTATTTCCCACTTAAGTGAAATCATGCAATTATTGTTTTTAATGAAGCATTGTAATTAAAACATTTTAGTGCGGTTTAAGGAACTCATTAAAGATATCTTAAAGTGAAAAGAAATGTTTTCTTTTATATAACAAAAAATGAACCAAAATATCTTATCATGTTAAAATGTGTGAATTTAGAAAGGAAAATCTATCTTAAAACATATCATAGAGTGAACATCAAAATAGGAAATAATTCCATAATTTCTATGAATTGGGCTTGCATGTTGGAAGAATTTTTGAAGGATTCTTTTAAAACATTTCACAACACAAAAAATAAAGATGTATTCTGATTTGGTAAACATATATTAAAAAATTTCACATAATTTATGAGGATTGCATAAAAATAAATAATAATTTCATTGAAGTGAGAAGAGAATAAGCGCAACCGAAATGAAAATAGAGGTTCGGGTTGAAAATACTTACAACATTGTAATCAATTGAATCATATACCCCAAAATTAATAATCCAAAAAATGATTCATTTAATATCATGAAAATAAAGAGATTAATGATATTAAATATCAATGAGAAGTATGCATACACCATACACAAGTAATAATAGTGAATATTGAATATCTCACAAAAATTGAAGTGAGATGAAGAAACCCTTACAAACATTTAGCTATATTAATGGGTGTTCTTACGAAGGCTTAATGAGAGGTAAATTCATATCCCATAATTTATATATTATAAGAGAAGTATGGAGGGGGTGAGAAAACATAACCCATTATTAGTAATAACAAATAAAAGAAAAGAACAAAAGGGGGTTATTGAATAAAAGTGAGAGTGAGGATACCATACTTTAAATCAGAGTGTGTTCCTTGCGTGAACTTAATGACCAAAATAACAAAATTATTTTAATTAACTAACAATTCCAAAACCTTTTATAACTTTATTTGGTTTATTAGGAATTTATTAAGTTCATTCAAGGCCTTTAGATGGGTCAAGGTATAACAAACCTTCTCTTTATTATACACTTAAATATGATTTGTCACATAAACTTGTACTTGAGACAACTACAAGGATTGAGATTTCTAGTGTCTTGAGAAATTAGGAACATTACATAACAACTTAAAATGTGAAATACAACATCTTTATTTCAATGTTCCTTGACATGACCAAGTCATTCCTTAGTACATAACACTACTTGGGATAACCTGAGGTCATGCATGGAAAAGGGGTGAGCGATAAATCCCATTAATGAGGTAAACAAGCCATAACATGAATAATATAATACATGTTAGGCAATAGGAATATCAATGGAGCATAATAGAAACATGAACATAACAACATGATAGAGAATGATTATCCTAACAGGAAAATGTGGAAAAAAAAATAAATCATGATATTAGCACGATTCAAGGCTCATTAGACATGAATTATCATGAGTAAACCTTCATTACACCTGGAGTGTCATGACACTAAACATTACCCAATACATTTAATCGCTATCAGGGTGAACCCTTTATAAATATTTCATTTCATGCATAAGTGTGCCCCATGGATCATATAACATGAAATCATTCAACACCATAAGTTTTTACATGATTAAGGAATTTGGAATTATTACATGTAAGTTCCATTAAATAATAATATGTGCATAAAGGTAAATACCCTTAATAGGGAAATGATTATTGTATTCACTACATGATGATTTTGGCTTGGAATATCATAGTGTTCTTTTAGTAGCATAACATCATCATATGAAATTAATAAGCTTGGTAGATAAGAGATAAATTGGTCTCTCATCATTTATACATGAAATAGATACTAAGGGTATCATGGAACATAATATCCCAACATATGAAATGTAATTTAGATACATAATATGTGATAAATACTTGAATGGATATAAGAAGAGAGAAACATAAGTATGGTATTATGGGGGCGGTGAGAAATCATACCGCAACATTTTTAATTGAATATAAAAGGTTCTTACAACCTTAACAAAACTTCGATAAAAACGAGAAAGGAAGGAATCTCTTAATTGACTATGTGACTTCAAGAACATAAAGAGGGGATTATTGAGATATTGGATCACCTTGGGAGGAGTATATAGATGGGGGAAGAGTAGGGATGTTCTAAAAGGATTTTTAGTGGAGAGAAGTAGGATATAGGGTGTGTTTATTTAGTAAATGATAGGGTAATTTTTTAATATTTCACAAACATAGGTTTTGGAACCTATATAATTAAGTATTCAAAACCACAAACCTTACCATGGATTTTTCCCATTGTTTCTCCCAAAGTGGAGTGGAAAAAATTATTTTATAAGGATAATGGCCGAAAAAATAAAAAAAAATATCCTTTCTTTTGTGGAGTTGAGTCACATTATTAACGAAACGAATTTAAAATCATAAAGTATATACATTTTTAAAGATTCAATAAAGCATTATGAAAGCGGTAAAACAAATATAAAATTACATTATTTCAATGGTAAAACATATATTTGGCCTATAATACTCATTATTATATTTATTTCATTAATTTAAGGTCATTATGAAGTCATAAAACACATATTTTATTTATAAGGTATTTAATTTTTAACCAAAAACTCGACAGTCTCAGAAAATTATGAAAATTTCACCATTGGATAATTTCAATGTCTTAATTATAAAATAATATTCATTTTATCAAAATAATTTCTAAATGTGTGAATTTTCACTTATAAATTGATAACAGACATTTATTTAAAATTCAAGGGTTTTGAAAAAAACAGTTTTCAAACCATAATAAAAATTACATTTGACTTCATAACAATTATATAATCATTTAATATTCCTAAAATTAATTTAATAATTATATTTTATTAAACAATAAATTGTTTCAAAAATTAATTCATTCTTTAATAAAAGTTCCCTAAATCGAATAAAAAATATAACCCTTATCAAACTGATTACCTAATCATTTATAGATATGAAACTAATATAATCGTCATTTATAAGAATTGTTTTTATAATATTGTTAATAAAAACCATATATTAATAAAATGTATATATTTCTCAAAAGTACCATTTTTACCCAAAAAGACAATTTATCAAATTCGTCATTTTTTGGAAAGACTATTTTCATAGAGGAATGGATGGAGTAAGACTTTTATTTATAAAAAGGTATTACACAATTAGTAAATGATACCTTATTACATAACCCCTTATGAAACCCATGTAAGGCCTAAGGGTAAGGTGTGCGATGGTGACAGAATCTTGGGGTGGCTCAGATAACATCGCTCGGGTGGTAATCTCCATTAACTTGAACATATCCCATAGTCCATTCATTTCAAGATTAACATGTTAAAGATCAGATTGGGATTAGTCAAGAATGAAGAAGAGTGATTCTACATCCTTTTTGTTCTCCGATAAATGAGCTTTGTATGGCCTTAGTCTACTGGATGAGGCCGTCGTCTCCTTTTTTGTTTTGAAAGGATTGTATTTAAAAACCTAAAATTTATATCAGTCATGTGATCATTGTTCAGTGGCTATATTATCATCAATAATGATACATAATGGTCATTTAAACCAAATAACAATTAAAAAAATAGTTCATGTGTTTTCTATTAGACATTAAAATAAAGGGAATTTTATCCATAAATTATTTGGTCGTTACAACATTCCCCCCTTAAGAAATTTCTCCCTCAAAATTTCCTTTTCCCACACTAAAAAAGATTAGGGTAACTCTACCTTATCACTTCCACCAATTCCCATGTTACTTATTCAAACTTGTGGTTTCTCCATAAAACTTTTATGAGGGACATTGCCTTATTTTGAAGAAATTTTTCGCTATGATATCAGATCATTACAGATTTCTATTCATAAGTGAGGTCATTATCATATGGAACCGCATTTGGATTGAGTACATGAGATAGGTCAGGTATGTACTTACTCGAGAGTGATACGTGGAATACATCATGTACTTGATCCAGGTTCGTTGGGTGTGCTAGCCGATAGCCCCCTCCTCCAATGTTATCAAGGGTCTCAAAAGGGCTATCAAACCTTGGAATTAGATTTCCCTTCTTCCCAAATATCGTAACTCTCTTCCCTGGTGATATGTAGAGAAGTACCATATCTCCAACATCAAACTATAGTTCTCATGGATTATTGTCAACATAGCTCTTTTTTTGACTATTAGCATCATTAATGTGTTGCTGGGTGCTCTTAACCTTCTCCACCATTTCTTCGACAATTTCTGAACCTAAATGTTTTCACTCCCCAACTTCATCCCAAAATGTTGATGTTCTACACCAATTCTCAAAAAAGGCTTCATATGGAATAATTTGGATACTTTAGTGGAAACTGTTGTTGTAAGAGAACTCAACTAGAGGAATTCGTTGATCTCATCCTCCGTTGAAGAACATTGATCTTGCTCTTAACATTTCTTAAAGTTTTTGGATATTCTACTTAGATTGGCCATCATTTTGAGGGTGATAAGCCATACTAAAGTTCATATCAGTATTTAGAGTAAGTTGGAGACTCTTCCAGAACATATATTAGAGTGTTGGATCTTAGTAGGATACAATAGATAGTTGTACTCTATGTAGCCTTACCACTTCTATGATATATATCTGTTACAGTTGATCCGATGAGAAATCATATTGAATTGTAATGAAGTTTTCACTCTTTTTAAGACGATCCACAACAACCCATATTGCATTTTTCCTTTTGGATTTCTTCGTATCTTCCATGACAATGTCCATGGTGATATTCAACGATTTCCATGTCGGTATGGGTAATGGTTGCACCATCCCCTTATACTTCTTCCTCTCATCCTTCACCTGCTGATGTACCAGGAACTTTGATGTTTAATCAGTGATCTTTTTCTTCATGTCATCCCGCTAATAATTCTCTCATAGATCTCAATATATCTTTGTTTTTCCTGGATGAATGGAGAAATTCGAGCTATGTGAATCATCCAAAAGTTCTTTCTTTAACTTTGGATTTGATGGAACACAAAGTCTGGACCCAAATCTCACAATTCCTTCTTCCTTAACATTTATCTCTGGGGATTTCCCTTTTCTAATAATTTCTACTTTCTTCTGAATTCCCACATCAACCATTTGATCATCCTTTAACCATTCCAAAATAGGTGGTTGATAAATCCTTTTTAATGGATTTTTGATGTTCCCCTCTTTATAATTCCCTTGTCCATCTTCATATAATGTAATAACATTGGGTACTTTTCAATTATCATCAATGATAGAATCATAGGTTCATTTCTACGTAGAGCATATTCCAACTTGTTCGCTTTCCCAAGGTGGTAATCGATTGAGCAGTCATAGCCTTTTATCATCTCTAACCATATTTGTCGGTGCATATTCAACTCTTTCTGTGTGAATATATACTCGAGTGTTTTTTGATCCATTTATATTTCACACTTCTCCCCAAAGAGGTAATTTCACCAAATTTTCAAAGAGAAGATCACCACAACCTACTTCAAATCATGTGTTGGATAAATCTACTCATGAACTTTAACTTACATTTAATCATAGGCAATGACTGTTTCATTTTTCATCAACACACAACCCAAGCCCTTATTCTAAGCATCACTAAATACCACGAAATGTTCTCCACATTTTGGTAGTGTGATAATGGTCACAGTGATAAGACTCCTTTTAAACTCCATGAAGATCTCTTCACATTCGTCATGCGAAGAATACTTGACACCCTTCTGAGTTATCTTGGTAAGAGGGTTTGACAATAGTGATAAATTTCTCACAAATCGGTGATAATATCCAGCTAACCCAAGGAAGATACAGATATTCATCATAGTTTTTGGTCTCATCCATCCTTCATTTGCATTTTTCATGGAGGTATCCATAGATAAACAATTTTTTGTGATGATATTACCCATGATTGAAACTTCTTTCAACCAGAAATAAAACTTTCTTTACTTATCATAGAGGTTATCCTTTTGCAAGGTCTCCATTGCAGTGAAAAGATGATCCTCATGATCCTCCTTTGTTTTAGAGTATATTATAATATAGTCTATAAATACTACCAAAATATTTTTGAGGAAATATATAAAGACTCTATTCATCAAGTCAATGAATATTTTTGGTGCATTAGAGAGTCCAAAAGGCATTAAAATAAATTCATAGTGCACGTAACTTGTACAAAAAGATGTCTTGGGGATATCCACTTAATTCACCCATACCTGGTAATATACTGACCACATATCCACCTTGGAGAAGTATTATGCCCTATATTGATGATCAAACAAGTCATAGATTCATGAAAAAGGATACTTGTTCTTTATTGTGATTTTCTTGATCCCATGATAATCAATGAAAAGCCACATTGACCCATCATTCTTTTTGACGAAGATGATTTTTTCACCCCATGGTGAAGCACATGGGTGTATAAACCCTTTATCCAGATTCTCTTGTAGTTGTTTCTTTAACTCCTCAAGATCCACAGTAGCTATTCTATATGAAGTCTTGTATATTGTAGATTTCTTAGATATAAGATCAATTTATAATTCAATATCTTTTCCAGGAGGAACTCCTAATAATTACTCACAAAACATGTCAGGGAATTCCTTCACAATAAGCATGACTTTGAGGTTGGTTCCTTATTTATAATAAATAGTCTATGCGAGATACGCATTCTCAAAGGGTATTAATATCCATAGTTGAGATAGTGGTTCTAAATAAGATTCATCCTCCTCCGTAAACTTATACAGAATCAGGGGTCGACCCGCCATATGGAGTGTGATATCCCTCTCACAAAAATTTATGTTGGCTCTATATAGGTAAATCCAATCCATGCCAGGGATTTTATGAAATTCCACTAGAGGGAGTATGATATGGTTCGCTGTGAATTTTAATCCAAAAATTGTGATATGGGAGGATTTATATTCATGGGATGAAATAATTTCCCCACTTATTGTTCTCACCGACATCTCTACTTCCCTGATATTTGGTGGTTCTTATATTTTTCTACTAAACTTTTCGGATATAAGAGAATGTATAAAACCAGAATCAAAAAGTAAATTTTATATCTTTGAATGAATAACTAGCATACATTTCACCACTTCATTATCGGGATTCACTTAATAATTAGTGATAGAAAAAATCTCAAACTTAATAACTTGGAGGTTATTGGTTGCCTCCGAAAACCCTTGGCTGAGGGAAAGGGTTTGAAAAGTGCCATGATTATTCGCAGTTGGTGTAATGAACAATGTGTTGAGGGACTAATGGAGAGTTCCTTTCTTAGGTCCTAGTAGTAGGTTTGTCTTGTTGATAGTTAATGGTCAGGTGACCTTCTCTCCCACACCTAAATAATTTTTTTGTCCCCTTCAAGAAATTTCTAGGGTGCTTCTTTCAACATCTTTGGAAAGTGGGGTGATGGAATTTCATAACACTATTGGATTTATCTATAGGACCACCATAATTAAAGTCAAATTTTTGTTTCTTATTCCTATGATACCATTGAGATTCTAATATCTCCATTTCAACGTTGAGGACTCATCGGACAATTTAGTCATAGTTATCAAAGTCGTGTATTGTTAGGTTTTTTAGTAGTCTTGGTTTTATCCCACCAAATAAGTGGCCAACCATGCATTCGGGTAAATGAAAAATCCAATGGTGTATTTTGAAATTCTTTTGAAGTTTTCTTCGTATGCTCTGATTGATTCGTCATCTTTTTTCTTGACTGTAAGGAAGTTCCTTCCCATCTTAAGTAGGTGGATTAGAGTAAAATATTTATCAAAATACATTTTATGAAAATCCTTCCATTAAAATGCCTCAATCTCTTCCTCATGCTTTGTATTTTTGATCAATTCATACCATTAATAAGCTTCACCCTCCGTACGATAAGAATTCAGAAGAACCTTCTCTTGTTCGGAACATTGATGAATGGAGAAGATCTTTACAATGGAGTTGATCCATAGTTCGATGATTAAGGGATTAGATGATCCATTGAATGTAGGAGGCATTTCTCTCATATATATATCGATTGTATCTTTTTTATCTTTGGGAGGGTGGAGGTTCCTCTTAACCCCTGTTTCTAATCAAAACAGGAGTTATCTTAGATAGTATCATGAAAAATTTTGTGATTCCCACTCCCATTGTATTAGGAATCTCATTTAAACAATCATCGCACTGATCTTTGCATCTATTGTTTGCCTGATTCCTCCAATTATTAGCCATTAGCAAGAATAAAAGGAAATTTTGGGGTATTTTTATTAAACACATAAAGTAGAATCCAATGAAAAAAAGGAATAACTTATAAATTACATTAATTTCCTTATCTTATGAATTTATAGCCTTCAATCTATGTTATCCATGATCTAATTCCAAAAATATATTCATAGGGGGATATTTTTTTATGCACTTATAATGGTTCATAATAAGATTATGAATTTAAAAAATCGTATCCCCTAGGAGTGTCGAACCAATAGTACAGTTAGGCCCATTTTCATGCACTATTTCTCATTTGAGTCTAGCTCAAAGAGGTGTTTTTTAGGGGTTACCCATAGGTACATCTATGAATAATCCACCTCTACTTGTTTGTATCTAGACAGGGATGAATTTTCATGATAAACCACTTACTCAATACCCACCAAAATTTAGGGATACTTTTCTTATACTTGTTCTTATCCTTAAGGCTTTCACTAGGGTTTTCTAACCCCAATCCCAAAAATAACTAAACCTATACATTGATACCAAAATTAAGAACCCTTATATTTATTACACATTTAAAGATGATTTATTACATAAACATATCCTCAAGAAAACTCTAAGGATTGAGAGTTATAGTGTCTTGTGAAATTAGGAACATTACATAACAACATAAAACAAGAAATACAACATCTTTATTTCAAACATCCTTGACATGACCAACTCATTAATTCGTACTTAGAATTTCTTGGGATAACCTGAGGACATACATTAGAAAGGGGTGGGATATAATTCCCGATAAAGGAGTAAACAAGTCTAAACATGAAGAATAAAATACATGTTTGGAAATATCCATATCAATGGATCATAATGTAAACATGAAAATAAAGGCAAGATATAGCATGATTATCTTAATAGGGAAATGGTGAAACAACATATAACATGATATTAGAATCATACAAGGACCATTACACAAGGATTATAATGATTAAACCCTAATTAATCACAACATATCATGATTCTAAACATTACGCAATGCATTGGAGCGCTATTAGGCTGCACCCTTCATAAACATTTCATTTCATGCATAAGTGTGCCACATCGATCATATAAAATATAATAATTCAACATCATAAGTTATTACATGAATAAGGAATTTTTAATACCTACATGTAAGTCCATTAAATGTGTATATTTTCATAAAGGTGAATACTCTTGATAGAGAAATGGGTATGGTATTCACTAGTTGATGATTTTGGCTTGGAAAATCGCAGTGCAATTTCGAAAGCATATCGTTGTCATATGGAAATTCATAATTTTGGTTGATGAGAGAGAAATGGGTATATCATAATTTATACATGAAATAGAAACTAAGGGGATCATGGAACATAATATCCCAACATATGAAATTAATTAATATGCATAATATGGGAGAAATACATGAATGGAAATAAGAAGAGAGAAATCCCTTGCAGAATTTCAGTGTGGTAACTGGTGTGAACGAAAAGAATTAATGAGAGATAAATTGGTATATCATCATTAAAACATAATTAGGTAAGTATGAGAGAGGTGATAAATCATAATGCAAACTTTTAATTGAAATTAATAGGGTATTACAATATAATAAAACTTGGATAAAAATGAAAAAGGAAGGAATCTCTTACTTGAGTGTGTAACTTCAAGAACATGATGAGGGTAATATTGAGAGATTGGAGAAACATGGGAGGATTATATAAAGGGGTAAGAGTAGGGACATGATCCAAGTATTTTTAGTGGACAGTAGTTGGAGATTGAGTGGGTTTATATATGAAATGTTAGGGGAATTCTTTAATATTTCACAAATTATGGTTTTGGAATCTATATAATTAAATATTCGAAACCACAAAACTTCACATGTTTTTTTCACATGGTTTTTTCCAAATTAGAGTGGAAAAAATAATTTTATAAGGCCAATTTCTTTACACATTAAAATATTATCCTTTCTTATGTGGAGGCTAGTCACATTATTTTAGAATTGAATTTAATATCTTAAAGTACATTATACATTTTTGAGGACTCACTAAGGCTATATAAAATATGTAAAATAAGTATAAAATCACATTATTTTAATGATAAAACATATATTAGGCCAATAATAACCATTATAGTTTTTATTAAATCAATTTTGGGTCATTATGATGTTATAAAACAAATATTTTATTTATAGGGTATTTAATTTTCACCCAAAAATTATACTATCTCAGAAAATTACGAAAAATTCACCATTGGATAATTTCAAAATCCTAATTCCAAATAAAATATTCATTTTATTTTAATAATTTTCTAATTATTTGTATATAGTATTTTAAAATGAAAATCAACATTTATTGAAAAATCACGGGTTTTGAAAAAAACAATTTTCAAACCATAATAAAAATTAAATTTCACTTAATAAAAATTATATAATCATTTATTATTCATAAAATTAGTTTTATAATAATATTTTATTAATTTATTATTTCTTTCAAAAATTAATTAAATCCTTAAAATAAATTCTTTAAAAATACTTTTTCTATTTTATCATATAAAAAATATAACTCTTATTAAACTTATTAGCTAATCATTTTCAAATGAGTAACTGATATAATCATCATTTATAGGAATTTTTGTTTAATGTGATTAATAAAAACCATAGTTTAATATAATTTATATATTTCTCAAAAGTTCCATTTTGACCTTAAAAGGCAATTTATCAAATTCATCACTTTTTAAGAAACAATATTTTCATAAAGGAAATGATAGAATAAGATTTTTATGTATAAAAAAGGATTACACAATAAGTAACTAATACCTTGTTACATAACCCCTTATCACACCTATGTAATACCTAAGGGTATGGTGTGCGATTGTGAAAAACTCTTGGAGAGCCTCAGATAACATCTCTTGGGTGGTAATCTCTATTAACTTGAAATTCTCCCATAGACTATTCCGTTAAAGCATAACATGTTGAAGCTTGGATTGGGCCTGGTGAAGTGCGAAGATGAGTAATGCTACCTCCTTATCAACCTCCAAAAAATGAGCTTCATATGACCTGATTCTACTGGATGAGGTCATCCTCTCATTTTTCTTTGTTGAAAAGATTCTTTTTAAAAACCTTAAATTTATATCATTCATGTGATCAATATTTTGAGGCTATATTATCAACAATAATGATACTTAATGGTCATTGAAGTCAAATAATAATTAAAAAACAGTGAATACTTTTTCTATAATAATTTAAATAAAAGGGAATTTTATCCATAAATGATCAGGTAATTACATAAGGGATTCACTTTCATTGTTTGTGAGTGCTCATTTTCATAATATTAATGATCGTCTCACTTATAAAATAGTATGGTAGTTCATGTGAGATGGGAGTTGAAGTTTAGAATTGATTTTATATGTTATTAATAAACATTACAATGAAAACATGGTTATAAAATTATTTTGGTTAATTAATGTAAATGTGAATCATTATATAAAACCATAATGATAAACCCTTGGATTAATTTGTCGACTATGCTCACAATTACCTTGTTTTGTATTATTATTTTACATCAAGAGTGCATAAGGATTTCCTAACATTACATAAGATTAAATATATATATGACATTTTGGTTCTACCTTAAAAATGGTTTCATGACCAGAGTTGAAGAAGGTAAATCAAATTGAATGCATTGTCGTCCTTGAATGTGATAAATCAACACATCTCATACGATGTTTCGTTTTTAGCATAAATTAGGAGGAAATGAGAGGTGAAGTTGAATTTTCTCATAAGAATAACAATATTCTAGTACATGTATGGTAATGGAGTTGTCATACCATTTTTATTATGAGAGGTTAGGAAAGAAATGAGAACAAAGGAACACAAAAATGAAAGAAAACAAAATAGGAAATTTACCTCTTGAATTACCCTTCCTTGAGAGCCTCTTACGAGAGGACAATTTGGTATTTTTATAAGACCAAGGGCTGCTGGTCTAGGGATATGAGCTTAGAGGATATTTTTGTAGAATTTATATAAGGCAGAAGGCTTGATAAGAGTTGAGATATGAGGGAGTGAGGGGGCTTTATAGTGCACTAGAGTAGGGTTTTCCCATTATTTTACACCATAATTTATTATTTTTCCAAAGACAACCAATAATATTTATTCTTGTTTCCAAGAATAGTAATATGTACATGTGAGTTTTAAACTAGTGTGATTACATCATCCATAATTATAGGGATTGTTATATTAACTGAAAATGAATATACATGGTAATTTGCTGTATTTTACTATTCATAAAAAATTAAAGTATTTCAGAAAAATACACAAAAATCACCCTAACCATTTAGTGATGTGTAGAATCCAAAAATGAAGTCAACATTTCAAATAAAATAATAAATATTACTAATTTAATTTTAATTAAAATCATAATTTACTTGAAAAATAATTTTTTTTAAAACATTAATTTACTTACTCCAAAACATAGGTGCATCATAATTTCACTTAAATCCTATATATATACTTTCTATAGGTGGGGTTACTATTCATAAGGGTATGTCACATTTTCTTTTTGGAAATTATCTCTGTCAGCATTAAATTATGATACATATTCCTCCAGGTACTTATCACTGTTTCCTTGTTCACTACTCAAAAGACTCATAATCCAAAAAATGATTACACAAAAATCACTTGATTTGATGAATATTTTTTAGGGTAGACTCATCTAGGTCTATTGGGTAACCTTTATTTCATTTTTTCTATATCCATCTAATCTTCTGGGAATCCATTCAAGATTTTTCCAAATCATAAAAAATTTAAAACCTCTAAATGGTAACTTTCCTTCAAATATATTTTTTCCATTGCTGATCTTTCTATTTTCAATATAAGGAAAAAATCATAAAAACCATCTTCAAAATCATTGACTTTACCAAATCTAATTTTATACATCTCTTTGAACTTCGTCTACCTTCATGAAAAAATATTCTCTTCTATTTTGATACTTATTACATAGGCCACCAAAAAAAATATCACATCATCAAGTGAATTCGTAGATAAATATATTTAATCTAGATATAAAATTTTCAGATTTTATAAGCCAACTATAGGTAAACATAAATACATATTCCAACATTTTATAAGAAAATTTTTTATATTACACAATAATTTCATCCCTATAGATGTAATAGCTTAGTGTATCTCAAAACTACATACATAATAAATATATTTAATGGTGTTTCATTAGAATCCCATATAAATTAATTCTCTAATATTACCCTTTATGTACATATAATATATAAACATTTAATCATAACAAGTGGAAAAGTGAATCATACAAAAGGATGATATTGAATATGTTGTAAGGTTAGACATGGGGGATTTTAATCAATGATATAATTCATGAATAAAACATCCATAGGTATATGATATCAGGATCATAACTTATTAATTTCATATTCAATACAACAATGTTCATAAACCACAAGTCCTTGAATTATGTATTTTCAATTCAAAAGACATGAGTTATAAGAGCGAGGAATAATATATAAATAATTATGATTAATGATACCATATCAAATATAAAATAAATTTCATAGGAATTATTTAATAACAATAAATATAGAAAATAATTTAATTAGGTAAGGATCCCTTCAAGTACATCATCACATATTAAACAAGTTCCCAGAATTGATTTTCCTCACTCACCAATCTATTTTTATCCATAGAATGGGTTTACATACCATTCCCTTCATATAATATGATGAGATATAATTCAATACCTAATGAATTGAATGGTGTTAGTCGAAATAATAATCACATAATGAACATGATGAATATGTGTGGCACAAGATCTTCAAATCATTCATCAATTCATCATAGAATAATCTATGGAAATGAAATTAATTTCATAATTATTTAAACTTCCCATAATAATAATCCATCCATATTAAGTATATGGATGGTATAACTACATCATATTAATAATAAATCATAATAATCATCAAATAAGTTTGAATTATTTGAAATATAACACTAGAATAACATTCAATTATTTCCTCAAAAACATTATAAAAATATCAATTTCCTATGATAAAAATATAAATAAAAATTCTCTAAATATTGAGAAAAGGTTATTCACTGAATATAGCGTTGGGGAAAAAATATTGGTACTACCAATTACCACTACATTCATGAAGGATAAAAAATAAAATCCGGCATTAAATTAAATAAATGAATTAATTTTTAACTTTTTATAAAAAGTCATAAATAACCTATTGAGAAAATATTGTAAAATATCATGTTTGATCAAATAAACATATAAGAAAATTTAATTTAAAATTAATTTATATGGTTATTTAGTAATAGTAAATAAAATACATAAAATCATTTTAATGATATTGGATGTGGAAAAAGAAGTTAATCAGCTATAACGAATATATTTTTGTCTGTAATAGAAAAAATAATTATTTTTTTATGTAACTATGATGTGAAATAAGAGAAACATAAATAAATAATAAATAATCATAGGATAAGAAAATTATTTTTTTTTGATATAAATATATCACATAATTCCCCAAATGTATATTCATGCATATATAATCCTAGTTAAACAATTAGACTTCAAACATCTCGCATGTCCTCATTATCTTGAGTTAAAGAAGAGTTTTTATGTGGCCTTAAGATTTATCCCTAAGGAACTAAAGGATGTAAATGAATTTTAAGGCCTTCAATATAGTTGGGGGAGATTTTTTTTCTTTTAAACTAAAATAAACACAACAAAATTTTTATAACTAAAACCCACTAAATGATGTATGATAAAAAATGAAAGACAAATCATTGTATATAAAATAAAACCAAAAATATTAGGGTTCCAAATTGAATGAAATAACTAAAAAACTCAAAACCTTGAAGATTTCAAGTTGGGAAATCCCAACCGGCTCTACATTTAATTCACATAATCCATTTCCATGTATCACATAGCACCACTAAAGAAGTGTAATGCTTTACGTTTCCTTATGCCTTGAAAAATGATATTTTCAAAACACCAATGTTCAAAACAGGGATGAATAATGAAACTCATTAGGTTTTCCCCAATTAATCTCCCATATTATAAAATTACTATTGAACAATTTAGAACATTTATATAAAAACATTTATATAAAACTACTTAAAACATTGTAACATCTCATATAAAAAAATCCATAAAAACAAATAATCAAGGAAATAAATAAAAAAATTATTTAATACAATTCAGATTTCATGTTGGAATTATCAATTAAATTTCCTCTAATTAGTCATAAACACATTGAACCCCACAATCTTGGTGTTATTATTAATGGTTGATGTTTACATCCCTAACTCATCCCTTTGATGGTGAAACTTCACATCAAATATCCATCATATTCAACTCACACATTAGTATTTTAATCTAATAACTATGTAAACATGACCTTTTCTAAACCATTTCAATAAAAATATCCTTTTATTTAAAAACATCTCCATAAATCAATAACAATCAAACATTATAAATTTATTATTTAATTATCATGTTACCACTTTCACATTCCTCTAAAACAACCAACTTTTCAAATTCCATAAAGAGTCCCCAAAGTGGGTTTACATCAAGAATTGTATAACAATTTAAAAATCAATTTAAAAGACAGAGTCATTTCAAAAAAATCCTTCATGTTCTTCTATGTGGTGTTGAGAGTGAACCCACCTACCTCATTAATTTCAGGGAAAACAATGAACGACACGAATATTAAACAAAACCGAGTTAAATTTCTAAAAAACCCACCATACATTTTGTTCCCAAACACCGACATATCTAACTCTTATAATGATTATCATCCACTATCATAGATATATCAAAAATGGATCGTATAAATGAATCTTTGATAGGTATTATTTGTATATATAAGGTAAAATACCAAAAACAAATACTTACCAAGGGAATTAGGCTTAAATGAACCAAAAATTTCCAACGATACACTCCTGGTTTGAAAGGGAAAGTATATGTAGCCATTGGGAAGAGGAAAACCCAAGTATGTGTCAACAATTGTGACGAATATATTCTTAGAGGTGTAAAATAGGAAGATCCACTTTTTTAGGATCTAGTTTTCAAACTATACCCTATTGGCTTGCACGGTTAGACAAATAATGCGCCAGCCTATGACTCATGGAGAACCTCGCATGGTTGGCTCTCATATTTAGACAACATGCAAGAAAAATATGCATAAGCCCACTACCTCACATTTAACAGTTTCACTTATGAGACCACACGTTTTTGCAGAATTTTGTGCCTTCCAAGAAGAAAGTGTCTTCATTTTCATAGTTTCCTATAAGAGGTTCATTGTTTTCACTAACCACGATCAAACTATAAACCTCTTGAAAATACCCAAAACCATGAAAAAAGTTCTCTACAACCTCAAAAAATTCAAAAAACTTTTGAATTACATAAAAATATTAAATATTGTGTCACTTACATGAAATTGGGGGTGCGACATTCTCCTCACCATTGGGATCTCCATCCCAAATCAAGTATAAAACCACTAATGTCCCGAAAGATTCCTTGACATATTCAATAATCTCCATATCATGTTCCAAAGTATCTTCATGAATTTGATCATGTTTCACAAAAATTATAATAGAATGATTTTTTTCCATGTAAGACATTATCTTTAATATCCACAATCCACATAGGCTTATAAACCCATGAGGCATCTCGATCCAGGTGAATGTGACCATGTCATTTCACTTGGTAATGATCGAGCAGACACTTTTTCACCTAATTTACATGAAACACATTATGAATTTCACAAAAATATGGTTTTAAATGAAACCTATATTCTACCTCTCCAACCTATTCACATATCTCTAAAGGGACAATTTATCTAGGAGATATCATTAACTTCTTTCTAAAATGATGATACCCATGCCTTGGAGAGATTATCAATAACACATGATCACTCCCCATGAAAAAAACGATCATTGGAGATGATCCACATAAGATCTCTACCAACTCTAAGCCATCTTAATTCTCTTCTCGATTATCTGAATCCTCCCAATTGACTCTTGGACAATGGTTATCCTAACCAATAAAGTCTCACCTATTTCCACCCAAAATGGTGGAGTATAAAAAGGAGTCCCATAAAATGATTCAAAAGGAGACATATGTAACATGTCTTGATAACAGTTGTCATTTGATGAGACCAAAACTCATACATCCACCTCCCATGATCCATCACAATTCATTTACCAAGGTTAGAGCATGTATTACAACAATTGTATCATTCGTTTTGATTTTCGATCCGTATCTGGATGACACAACGAACTCATTATCAACTCTGTCCAAAGGTGATTCTATAAGGATTTATAGAAATTGTACATAAGACTTGAATCTCAATCTAATACTATCAAAATTTTTATATCATGCCACATTATCACTTCTAAGATATAAAGTTTTGGCATGTACACCACCACATGAGATTCATGAATAGCAATGAAATGGGAAAACAATTTGAGTTGATCCACTATCAACTGTATAGAATTGTATTTATAATCTATTATTGGGAGACCTATCACAAAATTCATCACCATATCCCCCCAATTGAAAACATGAATTGGTAAATATTACAACATAGCCACTTTCAATTGATGTTATGCTTCAACATACTAACACATTAATCATCTTTGGATAAACTAATCCAAATTTCTTTTTAGACCAAACCACCAAAAAATTTCATTAAATACTTTATAAATATTATGTATTCCAAGATGAATAGCGTATCTTGAATGATGGTAAGCATGAAGATATTGTTCCTAACAAGCCAATGGTATGTCCATCTGTTTTTGAAACCACAAAACTAAATTTTACATCCATCTTCCATCCCTTAAGGGTCTCACCGACATTTAGTTTTGACCTCATTAGAACTGATTCCAAATCATCTTTTTATGCCCTTTTAACTATGTGAAAAAAATAAAAACAAAGAATCTTGAATGAAAACTATAATATCACCTTGGCCTTGACAATCCAAGTGCATGTCAGCTATTACCAACATCAACTACTTCTAATCTAAATCCTCTTTCACCAAATTATATTATGTATTTTTTTCATAATAAATATTATACAGAATTAATTTTACCATGCATATAAATCAATTCAATGTTAATAATTTTTAGATACTCCTTCCATATTAATTGTTATAGATTAGGTTTTCTTTGGGAGAAATATCTTCCAAACATTTATGATCTGTAATCACTATAAATATCTCACCAAAGAGGTAGTGACTCACTATTTTCAAAGTATGTACTATGGAAGATAACTTCAAATAATGTTTTGGATTGTTCTTCTCATGCATTTATAACTACATTAATCCATAAGAAAAAACATTATCTTGCTATATGTAAACACATCCCAACCTAGATCGAAACACATTACAATACACCATGTATTGTTGTCCTCATTCTGGCAATATCGGGATTGGTAAAAATGTAAGGTGAGCCTTATGCTCTTTAAAATACTACTGACTTTACTCACATAATGAAATGGAGAAATTTTATATGGAAATGTAATCATAGGTGAATCCGGTCATGAAAAATCATAAATAAAACATTAGTATTAACTAACAAATCCAAGAAAAATTATTTTTAAAAGACATGATTTGGTGATTACCATGAAATAATAGACTCAATCTTTTCTACATCCAAGGAAACCCATATTCCAATGATAACATGACCATGTAAATTTACCAACTACATCCAAAAAACTGACTTTGATAATTAGGCATATGGATGATGATACAGTAAGATTACCAACATTGTACCCAATTATTTCTCATGTTCATCACTTGTAATTGAATACACCAATATGTCATTCAAAAAAACCCCACAAATGAATCTATACAATTCATTAACTCAATAAAGAAAAAATATTAATTATAAAGAACTAAATGAATTAACATATACTCATAATGGTTATATATAATTTTGAATGTTGTCTTTTAAATATCGTCTTTCATTTCCTACAGTTAGTGATATCCTGATCGCAATCCAATTTTAGAGAACCACCGGCCCCCCTTAGTAGATTGAATATATCATAAATGAGTGGAATTGGTTACCAATTATTTATCATAACTTGTTTAAGATTACGATAATCCTCACATAATCAAGTATTTCCATATGAATTTTGATTGATAGAATAAATGCTTCCAAAGGAGTTGTTCTAGGCTTAATTAATAATTTTTATTCCAAATACTCTAACTATAAATCCAATTCGATTAACCTTATTGGTTCAATTCTATAATATAGAAGGGAAATAGAAATAATCTCTAGAAAGAGATAAATTGTAAACTCCACATATCTAGTTGGGGGAGCATAACTTTTTTTCATGAAACCCAACTAATAACTGATCAACAACTGTGGGAAATATTCTATTATCCATCACTTTCATCAATTTCAAATTCACCACTTCAATATGTCATGATATCGTTCCAACAGCTAGTGTTAACAAGCCAATTCCACCTAACTTTATATCATGGGCACCTATGATGATATTCTCCTTTCCATCATCACTTGTATATATAACCATTCGAATATAACAATCAATATAAGACTTGGACATTAACAACCAATCCATAACCAGAATTATTTCTTATATATCCTTCTATATTAGCTAGAAATCATATATCAACTCAAATTCATTAATCATTGTTTTACAACATTAAAACATAAAGGCTTGATATTCTATTTAACAAAAAAAAGTTTGAAATTTCAAAATATTAGGAATTATATCAACATTTAATACCATGGTGTCAACATCATGAGAAGAAATAAATAGATGGGATTCACCCATTCCAAAATTATTTCATAGGGGTATAATTCAAAGAATTGTACCTCTCACTATAAATCCTCTAGATTGGTCATCCACAATCACATGCTTAGCTTCATATAATTTCTTACTCATTGCACATTATTATTTATTAATCTACTGATATTTACCTTAAGGGTGAGTCATGGTATTCCTGGAATCACCATGGATATCTTTGTTCTACTAATGAAAAGTATTCTTCTGTCCTTGTTGGATCAAATCATAAGATATATGTGACAATCAATAAGTGTCACGACACCTAACCATAGAGTACTGTAAAAATAGGGTTGAAGATTCCCTATATGGTTTTATTTTTGGGTAGATCTAGGTGGTTTCATACAATCTCACTTCACACTATACAAAGATTCATACTAAAAACATCCATACATTCCCTTTGTCCTGGTTAAAAGATTCACTAATTTATTCATCTGATTTTGAGTCATCCCACTACCATGGAAATGGGTTACCCTCGTCTACTTGTTACCTGTATTATATTTCACACCATTTTCCATGGGCATCAACATGATTCTTCCACTATTATCTCATAATCTGTCTCTTTCTTCCACTATCTCTCTATTAACCATGTCTGTGTAATTATTTATATAGAGCATAATAAATAGTGAGTGATTTTCTTACCTTTTCCACAATTCAAAAATGTGTTCTTTAAGGGTTGTACTAGTAGAAAAATATGCTAAAAAGTAGACTAATATTGTATATTGATATGTATAATTTTATTAATGAGTGGTTATTTATCTTTAAGCTGAAAAAGTTATTCATTCGTCCAATCATGAACGTATTAGGAAAGAAAGAAAATTTTAAACTAATTAGTATTTTTTGTTGAAATTACCCATTACATTTCACCCAATTACTCATACACACACTAAACCACACAATCATTATGTTTCCATTGACATCATTATTTTACGTTCATAACATGTCCATTTGATGGTGGTATATCACAACCAATATCCATCCCACTCAACTCATGATTAACCATTTAATCGAATAAGCATTCCAAAAAATAATTTACAATACATTTAAATATATATATATATATATATTTAGAAAACCATTCAATTATTCAAAACCAATCAACCATTTTTAATTAATCATTTTAAAATCTTGTTACCACTTTCACTTTCCACAAAAACACCAAATTTTCACAATTCGATAAACTACAAACAATAAGAGTTTCCATAAGCCATTTAACTATAATTTCAAAACCAATTTAAAACAAAAAACAATTTCAAATCAATAACTCCATTAATACTATTTGGATTTGAGATTGAATCCACTAATTTTGGGAATGATTGCGAAAATAAATACTAACACAAATCTACAAAAAGGTTGGGTCAAATAACTAAAAACCCATGATATATCTTATTAAATAACATAAAAATAGAATCATATTACCATGATTAGAATAAAATATCATAGATATATTCCCAATGGTTTAGGTAAGATAATCTATGATATGGGAGAGAAGTAAATCTATGTAAAACTACAAAAAACAAAGACTTATCAATGGTATCTGTCTTCAATACACCATGAATTGTAAACGAATCACTCTTATGTATTTGGGAAAAGAATTCAAACACTTTAGGAGGTATAAAAATGGAAATATGGTTTATAATAGTGAAAAATGGGAGGCTTATAGGTAAAAATAGTGATATACACTTTTTTAGGATCCGATTTTAAACCGTGAAAGACTGGCTAGAACAGTTAGAAAAACTATGCACCAATCATGTGTCAGCCCTTAACTCAAGGATAATTACACATGGATGTATCACATGATTATAAAAACCGTGAACCAAACTTAAATAAGACTTATTCCTCAAAATTCTTGGTTACTCCTATGTGGAGGCATAGTTTAGCCAAATTCTGCGTCGAATCATGCCCCTATTTAGTAGCCAATGCCTACCTTTCCATTGTTTCCTATAGTTGTTAAACAATTTTCACTAACCATACTCAAACCATTATCCTCTATAAATTCCAAAAAATATTTTATAATGTTCTCCAAACCCTCAAATGCATCACCCAAACACTTCACATACTTCAAAAAAGAATGAATGGGTTACATACTTGAAACTAGGGGTTCTATAATATTGCAATTTAATCCCCTTCCTCATTTCTAGAAATTCCTCATATGTGAACTTACATTACTATAAATAATCTTATATATTTTATAAATATATAATGGTGCCATATTAATAATTATATAAAAAAATTTATAATACATTATGATTTTAAATTTCCCTTTTTTAATAGTACATCATTAAAATAGACATTTGGGTGTAAATTATTCAGTTTACTAAGAGTGTACATGTTCCGTTGTTCCTATCCTTTCACCTTGTTCATGGTTTACTAAGATTATAAATACTAATAATGTTATAAGTATCATATTTATTCATTTTATAACCATTTATAAAAATTCATATAATATGTTGATTCAAAATGAATTATATCACTTATTGGAGATAATTGTTCTACAAACACATGATTATTATTTAAATTTACAATATAATGAAATGAAAGATTGGTAAATAAAATTATTCCTTTATAGAATAATAAAAAAACATAAATATGTTACATTTTCACTACATTCAATAAAAATACTATTCATGTATTGAATACTTGAAAAACAAATAATTCAACTTCCTGGGCATGGTTGTCAACATGTACACATAGATAACATTCGAATTTAACATAGGATTTAAAGTAGGTGTAAAATCGTTCATCATTATAAAATAACTAATTAAATGTATTAATGATATTTATTTTATTATATTAACATATTGATAGATGATTTGGTGGATGTTAAGGAAGAGTGATAGTCGTGATAAATCACTAAAAATAATTTCCTCTTTAATAGTAAACTACCTTAATTCATAAAAATTATTCAATAAAATGATTTAATTTTTGGAAGAACAAAAGCTCTAGGATTTTGGGGGGTATGGTGAGAAGATATTTTTCTGGGTATTATCTAATTTACATGGCTCAATGTGTGTAACATTAATATATTTTACAATATATATTATGAATTTAAAATTTTGGATTCCTTGAAATATTGTAAATAATGAAAAAATGAAATTATGTGAATAATGATTAAATTTTAATAACTACATCACATTATATTGTTTTTAAATTAAATATAATTGTTTAAAAATAAATCAATTCACTTAGGGAATACATTTGATCATAAATTATTTTTTAATTTAATTTTTTTTGTAAGAATTTACATTTTCATATATGTTTTACATAAACATTTATTTAGATTAATAAAAATTTGGAAAAATAATTACAATTGTATGAAATTGATTCATTGTTAAAAAAATTTAATAACAAAAATATATGCATTTTAATGTAGAAATATACGAATTTTCAAAAAGACTATATTTATGTGGGAAATGAGTTTTCATCATAATAAATTAATATTATAACTATTGATGAATTATTTTGATGAAATATGTTTATTATATATTCAAAAAAACTAATTTATTATTATTCTATTTGTCTCAATTCAGAAAGAAATTTCATTAAACTCAATATTATTAATAATGATACAAATTTTATAAATGGATTTCACTACTTTTTGATTTGTAATATTTAAATTCATTACTAACATATATATTAACTGCACATGATAAAATATTTTTCTTATTATGATTAAGTTGGTTTTAATTTTGAAATGATTTCGATATCATTTTTGGTCCAAGTCAATTGTTACTTTATTAGAGATTCATTGATATGATAAAGGCTATGAGGGTCCTTAGGGTGTAAGTAGTAATTGATAATGGTTAAAATAACATTAAATATTTTCAAAATCATAATACATGATTGTATTTTGAAAAATAATTATCATTAAGTTTATTTATTTCTCTCAAAAATTCCACTTCCAGTTTAATAAGATTTTATTAAATTTAAATTTATCATGTATTTTTAAGAGTTCCACCAAAATAACATATAAAAGGGAACCCCTTCCTTTCACATTTTCACAAACATTAAGATCTATAGTTTATCCAATATAATGGTAAAAATAATTTTATATTACCTCATAATTTCTTTTATTTCTTGTTCATCACTAAATAAAAACCTTTGAATACATAAGGTGTAAGGCAACTATCAATTCCCAAAGGAGAGTAAAATATCATTACTGGTTTATTTTGAGTATATTTCTTACATAGCCTCATTTATATCATAAATAAACACAATGATATTATTAAATTCATATCATTACTATATGAAGATGTAAATATAATAATGTTATATTCAATTTCAACCTCATTTATATACATTGAGTAATGATGTCTTCTTTCATGAATGTGTGAGGATTAACACATCCACAAAGCAATGTGATTAGTTTTTCATGTCATCTATACATGGATTGTAAAATATATGGATTTAATGAATATAAATTTTATTTATGATATAATTATAATTATTTTAAGGTGAATTACTATTAATCTTTCTCTCGGTCCATTCATTCAAAAGTGTAAGTAGCATTCATGTGTTCGTATATACTATCATATCCATTATGATACACAATTAATTTTTCATCACAATGTTATATGAATGGTTATAAAATTTTATTTAGTGAATAAATCTGAATATTATAACCTTAAAACATTATCTATATGATTAAAACATTGACATGGGGAAAGGAAAAGAACTATCCTAATAGAACATGCATGGGAAATGAAAAAAGCTAACTCACTGAATGTTTTTTTAATAAAGATTTTATAATAAATTTTTTATTAGAAAATATAAGGCTATATTATATTGAAATATTAATGTAAATAAGGTTACATTATATATGTATAATAAATCAAAATAAAATATACATTAACTAGATATCACATGAAATGAAATTCAGGATATGAGGTAAGGGATTATATTGCACTCTTTTTTTAATCAGGATTGATAATTTTTTAATCCGAATTTTGGGAAATATATTAACATTATCTCTTAAACCCCGACAATTTTATTTTCCTATGTTTATTGATTGGTAAATCACACTTTTGTTTTATTTTCTATATATAGTGTATAAAAGTATCAAAAAATTATAAAAAAATTCTACCTTATGTCTTTTTGGATTTAAAATCTTTTTAATCCATGTCTGTGTTTGTTAAAATGATTTATAGAATGTTACTTTCTATGATCTAAAACTCATTTAAGGTCAAATTTTAAATAATATTAATTTAAAGAGAATGTATTAAAATGAATTTTTATAGAGATTTTTTATGATGGTTATTTATGACATTTCATAAATGTCTGAAATGAATATGAATTTTAATATTTAGTAAATGAATCCCTTTTATCTATATCAAGAATGATATTTTATTTGATAGTTATTTTTTGGATTACATGGATATTTTAAAAATAAAATAATTTCATTAATATTATTTTTATTTTCATTTAAAATAGTATCATATGAAAAGGATGTCATTACCAAGTCTTCAATGAATGGTTAGAATGTTTATTTAATGATATTTTTCATCTGTGTCAACAACATATATGGATTTTTATCCTTCACTAGTGATATTTATCTATTTTAATTTTCAATTTCAATATCTATATATATTTTAATCCTGATATTAGGAACTATTTATTAAATACAATTATTTTCCTATGGATCTTGAAATAACAAAATGCATAATTTTTTTATGATCCTTTAGACATTTAAGAATGGTTTTCATTGTGTGTTTGGTGGTACTGTAATTTTATTTCTCTCAAATGTATTGTTCAATGGTATAAATATCATAATATAATAAAAATATGAATTAGATTGAACCCAATAAATGGATAATAATTTGTTTGATTTTGAACTGAATCCATTATGATAAATTTCCAACTATATGATGATGGTCTTCGAAGTGATACCTAACTATGGAAATGATTTTGAAGGATTATGATTATTACAGAGTAATATTTAAATATTATTATGCTAATGATATTCTCAAGTGGATCATAATTGACTAATGATGATTCCTCACCCTTCTAACTCAAATCTTTTGAAATGATAATGCTTTATTCCATGACTCGTGATTTATGATCCATGACTGATTTAGTATAGAAATTATATGTTATGATCACGTCATAATAACATTATGATTATCTCATTACTTGATATGATTGTTGGTCTATATCTTCTATAATTCCCTTATTGATCATCCAATCTCATCATTTATCATCATTCCATTTACCCATGTTATGATGAATGGTTTTAATTAGAATGTATCTAAAAAATGTATATTGGGAGAAGCAATTTTTGGAGAAGTTAAATATATTTCAATAAATTAATATTTATTTGTCTTGTCTCCGTATAAATTAACCCTTCAATGTAATGTGGCATGCATTTCTATGAAATATGTTATGTTCTCATATAATTTTTTGTAACATTTTTTATGTCATCCATGGGTAACCTCAGTTGACACTAGTGTGGTTATTATTTACATATAGAGATTATATTATGAATAAAATATGACAAGAACATAGAAAAATATTTGATGAGATGGAAGTGATATTTGGTGAACCTATAATTTTCAAAAGATGATTATATTGTGTCATAATTTTGATCATCTCGGTAACATTTTTCAGTATTATATGATTTCACTATCATATTATAGTATATTTATTATAAAAAAGGGATTTCTAGTTTTATTCAATGAATGGAACTTGGAAGAATCGTATTAATGAAAAATGTGGTAGAAAATGTAATTATTGACTCTTTGAAAACTGAATGAAATTGGATTTTTATTAAATAAATATTATTTTAATTATCACAACCCTATAAAAATCCATTAGTTTTATTGATATTCTAAATGATAAATGGTGGTATAAAAAATAGTTGAATCTTTTAATGAGAAGACATCCATCAAATTTTGGTGTGTATAATGATCCACTCTAGGATGAAAAATAGATGAGTACAAATTAAGGGATATTTTTTATTATATAGTGATACACTACTGGAATTTAGGCTATTTGCGATGGGCTATTTGCGATGGGATCCCATCGCAAAAACACTTTGGCGACAGGGTCCCATTGCAAATAGCTCGTTGTAGAAAACGGCGTCACAACTAGTATTTTTTTGGGATGGGCCTGTCGGAAAAAATACAACGTGTGATAGGAAGAGGTAATATCGCAAATAGATATCCGATTAAATACATTATATATACAAGAACCTGTTGCGATGGTCCCATTGGAAAAAATATTTTTGACAGGACGATTACCTGTGGAAAATAGCTTTATGTTACAAATATGTTGTGATAGGCTCGTTGCAAAAAAAAAATTGATGCGGTAAAGTTACATTTCGCAAATATGTTTTAAAATATATATATATATATATATATATATATATATATATATATATATATATATATATTCTATTTGTGACTAGACCCCATCACAAAAGGCCACATTGAAAATACAAAATAAAATTAAAAAATATATATAATTTTGATTAGTGAAAAAATAATATAAATATTATTAAAATAATAAAAAAAATATTAAAATTCTCAATATTTTCAAATAATTAACAAAATAAAAAATAAAAAAATATTATTAAGGAAAAAATAAAATTTATATTATTAAAATAATAAAAAAATATTAAAATTCTCAATATTCGCAAAAATATATAAATAAATCATAAAATATTATTATTCTTATTAAAATAAACAAACATTAAAAAAATACAATACTAATAATAAAGAAAAAAAATATTAAAATGTTGAAAATAATAAAAATAGAAAATTATGCAATATTCGTACCAATATAAAAGACAAATACTGTAAATAGTTCATATTATAATAAATAATCAATTCATAAGTTTTTAACTGAACAAAAAAATAACTAGGGAGATAGACTTCTGGAGGGGATGGAGGAGATGGAGGAGATGGTGGAGGAAACACAATTCCTAGCCTTCAAGTCAGATGGCGCATATACTCCATCTTCACATGGTGCTACTACTACAATCGACGCATGTCCTCCTCGTATTGCTAACACATCTCTTCCTACTGCTTCTGAAAACTCTCTATAAGATCCGTTTGAGCTCGCAATTTCTCCTGATAGTGTGATTCCGAAGATGATGCCTCTCCATGAGCTCCTCTCAAGATGGACACAGACATATAGCAGTACCATAATAAGTCTCAGGAGTCAAATGAGTGTTGATACCAACTACTTGGCCTTTCTCGAAGGAATACAGGGTCGCCTGCCTATATGTCGCCTCATCAAAAAGGCGGGCACTAGTCTGATCTACCATCTCGACCTAGCTCTTAACCAATGTCTGAGAGGTTAAGACCTCATATGACTCTTTCAGTTTCAATTTGAAATTTAAATAGTGAAAATATTATATACAGTTAATTTTCAAACTGAAAAAGAAATAATACTAACCACAATCTGATATCGACAATTACCTCTAATGTCTCCAGTGGCAGTATCACTGTACATCCTCTAATAAATTTTGTACTCCGTAATATCGGGATGATCGACGACCTATAAAAACATAAAATAAAATTTTTATATTTAATGTTAAATAAAATATTTAAAAAAATACTTACCATGTGCTCTCTATGCATACTAAATGTACAGAAACCAGTTATATGTGCCACCTCATGTCTCCCCCAGTTCTGCCATCCTAATAAAGATCTCTTCTAAAATTAACCACTCAACCAGTGTGAACATAATCCATCCCAAACGTGATATGAAATATACTCTAGACATTGGGCTCTACAGGACTCATCAAATACTGACACTCATGCTTTCTTAATGGGTTTCCTTCTCAAATTGTGAAAAAACTGAGAGAAACGCTCACACATAGTCACCTCCCATGCCTCGTGGATTGCATCACACATAATATCATCGACGGAATACCATAAACCCTACAAATAATTTATTATATCAAGTTATTAATTAAAAAAGTATAACTAAATATTATTAATTTACGTACTATCCAATGATTGAACTTTCCAAGCTGCACATCAACAGTATTTTGTTCCCATGTGATCCATGGATGATAAAAATAATTGTGCAAGATAGCGCCCCCTACCCCAAAACTACATGCGCAAAACTATGAAAAAAGGACAAATAATTATACAATTAGTATATAAGTAAATTAATGATAGCAAAACAAAATACACTAGTTACAATAACTCTACGTGTGTGGAACGAAACCAAGACGCGGATGTCACTCGAGGATAGGATCAAGAAACATCAGTCATGCAAGACCACGCCCCCTCCGCGTACCCATGAACTGCCAAAAGGCTCAGGGTTAGATGATCCCAAATCCTCCACATCCAAAGGTAGATCAGCCTCTTCCAACTCATAAAATATATCAAGAACCATCTAAAACACAAAATGTTTATTGTTAGAAGATAGTTGAAAATAACAATTACATATAGATACATTTCAGTTAGGATTATAACCAACATTTAACTGTTTCAATGTTCACCTTCATCAACATCTTCATATCTGACGATGTCAATGTCTTCATATTCATCATCGCCGTCATCAATATCCATATGAGTTTTAGTTTAATCATTTCTTTCCATTTAAAATCCATTCGTAACATCATTAAAATCATCATCACCATCGACCCTTAATTATGGGGTGTCATCATCGATATTCATGTATCTTTGTGAATAAACATAGATTTTGGGTAGTCTCTTGAAAAAAATTAAATTCCATGTAATTAATCGAAACCACATTCAGTTTGGGTAAACTGATTTTCCTGATATTTCATTTTCACTATTCTCCACCAATCACTTGGGTCTCTTGAAGTGGCAGAGTAAAAATTATTTCATTTCTTCAATGTTGAGAAGAACATGTGTTTGAGCTCCATGATGTTCATCATCTAAAATCCATCATTCATGAACTCCACTAAAGCCAAGCTCTGGATGATTAAAAATGATAATTTTTTGTCCATTTCATCATCAAAATTCCCTTTATTCCATCCCATGTGGTTATGTTTTGAGGGATATTCAGATTCAAAATAATGATTGCCGAAAAAATTAATCTCCCCTTTCAAATAAGCTTTATAAATTGAGCCTTCAACTGATGCATTGTTACATAATTCTTTCTTTAGTTTCTGCATGCATCTATCAAATGGGAATATCCATCGAAACTGTAGTGGTCCTTCATATTTAGCTTCATGTGGAAAATGTAATATCAGATGTTCCATTGAGTCAAAGAAAGGTGGTGGGAAGACTTATTTTTTAGTTTATATGTAATGACAACATCTTCTTCCAGTTTACTTAGTGTATCATAGTTTGTTTTTCCCCATAAATGTCTCTAAAAAATATGATTTGTCTTTTATTGAATCTCAAATCATAGAAGTTAACAAACCATTGAATCAAATTGGCATAATTATTTACATTATAACATGTCAATCATGTCTTTTTAATCCTATAATATAAACATTTTTAACACATCTTCCCAAATTGGAAGCATAGCCATCTGGAAGTCTCAAATCTGCAATCCACTAAAATAATAATAAATGGCTCCCTTTTGACAGTTTATAAGCTGCTTTTGGATTCATTAACCTCTGTGATCTGACATTTTGAAACAGTACACGTTTTGGTCATCTACAAATTTGGGCATGATCTAATTGTGCCTGTACATTATCTTGGGTCGTACATAGTGTTTCCAAAAGTGTATGAAATAAATTATGAAAATAGTTCTTCTCAATATGCATGACATCCAACATGTATCGGACAAACAAATCAGACCGATATGGAATATTCCAAAAAATTCTTCGTTTTATCTAATTATGTTCCTTTCGAGAGCCATAAATTTTCTATTGGTTTATAGTTGGAATAAATTTGATGGGAGGTAATGAAAATACAATTTATTTTAACTCTATACTCGAGATAATTTTTGGAGGTTCATCCCTTTCAATTGTACCTTTTCTGAAATGAGATTTTTTTTCTTCGAAAAGGATGACCAGTTTGAAGAAATATGCGATTAGAGTCCAAATAAAAATGTTTTTTCAATTAACAATAATAGAGGCTTTGTTTTCTGGTATATAGTAAGGTCAGGATTTCAAACCATGTGTACTCCATCTAGATAACATTCCATATGTTGGGAAGTCAATAATCATCCACATTAATGCATCTTTTAAAATGAAATTTTGTTTCACTGTAACATAATATTTACTATCACCATAACTCCACAATGAATTTAACTCATCAATCAATGGTTTCTAATAAATGTCAATATTCTTTTTCAGATGACCTGGGATTAATAAGGTAAAAAAAATATAAGACCCCTTCACCCACATACATGGAGTTATATGGTACGGAGTTATAATGATAGGCCAACATGAATACTGACAACCATAAGAACAAACCAGACATAAACCGTCAGTAGAAAGTCTCAATCGCATGTTTTGGGGTTCTAAAGAAAAAGATAGATGCAGTCGGTCAAAATGTTTCCATGATTCACCATCAGATGGATGATTCAAGCTTTTATCAATTGAAATCTTGGTTTTTTTCCATGACATCATTGATGGTGTATTCTAAGACATAAATAAATGCTGCAAGAAATGTGTAAGGGGGAAATATCTCAACTTTTTTACATGAATCGATCCAAATTTCCCCGGTTGAGCTTATTTATACCTCAATTGTCCACATGTGGGACAACTATCCAATTACTCATTTTCAAAAGAATATAATATTCAATCATATGCACATGCATGAATCTTACGATAACTGAGGCCTAGATTACGAACCATCCTCTTTCTCTCATAGTAATTTGCAGGCAACACATTTCCTTCAGGAGATTGGGCATTAACCGAAGAAAATATCGATTTAAACAGTTGTTTGATATTTCATTATCTAATTTTATAGCCATAAATTTTGCAATAGCTTTCAATTTTCTTATCTTGCAACCATGATATAATTCATCATCAGTAGACCTTGATAACTCATATATTTTGGATGGTGCTAAATGAGGAGTTAAATCAATATCATCTTGAGTTTCAGTTTGTTGAAAAGATGGACCTACAACATCATGTACTAATCGATACGGAATCAAGTTATTAGTATCTTCTCTGGAACTGTGTTCACTGTGTTGATACCAAAAAACATAATCTCGTTGAAAACCAAACTGAAAGAGATGTCCCCCAACCTTGTGAAATGTGTCAAATGTTCTCAGAGCACATTTTTTACAAGAACACTTAATTGTGCTTTCTGAAACAAATTCTAGTTTTCATGATGCAAATGATAAGAAATATTCAAGACCATAAATATATATAAATTTAAACTAGACCCGTTTGGATTTTTGCGTGGATTTATCCAAGTGTGATCATCTAATAATGAATGTTGTCAACTTCCTTGGTCCATATTTTTCTACAAAATATAAAATCATTACTGTTTTTGAATAAATAAAAATTAGAAAAAAACTATTTAAAAAATAAGATAAATAATTACAACTACTTTATAATAATTACCATTTATTACGGATGACACAATTTACAGTTAATTGACAGCTACTCTTCTGTTTGACGTCTCATTTACTTGCAACTTGCTCACACTGAAATCACAATGAATAATCTGATCAGAGGTATGTATATTCATTCTCATGCATTTGAGAATGTATTATCATACCTCGGGGTAGATTCTTCATTGTGATTTCAGTGTGAGGAAGATTCATGTAAATGAGTCTTCAGACAAAAGGGCCCCCTTTTCGCCGATGAATATTCTTCTTGCAACTATCACCTTCTAAAAAAATTATGAAAAATGAGGTCCTACGAATTCATTTTAAACTCATGAATATGTTATTGGATATTCATACATATAAGCATACTTTTCATACTATTTTGAGTTGGGTAGAGTTGAAAGGAGAAGAGTCATCGAGTAATAGGAGTGTCTTCAAACCACTGGAAATTGTTCCAAGTTATTACAATCGATTTTATTCATAATTATTCCTAATTATTCATAATGATTCCTAATAATTCTTAATGATTCCTAATGATTCATAATGATTCTTAAGGATTCCTATTTATTGTGAATTATTCCTATTTATTTCTTTTTATAGCTAATTATTTCTATTTATTACTATTTATTGCTAATTATTTCATTTTATTTCTAATTATAGATAATTATTGATAATTATTTCTAATTATTGCTAATTATTGCAATTTATTGCAATTTACTACAATTTATTATTATTTATGGATATATATTGTTATTTATTTCTATTTAATACTGTTTATTAATATTTAGTCTTATTTATTTCTATTTATTCCTATTTATTCCTATTTATTCCTATTTATACGTATTTATTCCTATTTATTCCTATTTATTCCTATTTATTCCTATTTATTCCTCTTTATACCTCTTTATGCATATTTATTCCTATTTATTCCTATTTACTACTATTTATTCCTATTTATTACTAATTATTACTAATTATTACTATTTATTAGTATTTATTCCTATTTATTCCTATTTATTACTAATTATTACAAATTATTCCAATTTTTTCCTATTTTTTCCTATTTTTTCTTATTTTTTCCTATTTTTTCCTATTTTTTCCTATTTTTTCTTATTTATTCCTATTTATTACTATTTATTCCTACTTATTCCTACTTATTCCAATTTATTCATATTTATTCATATTTATTCTTAATTATTACAAATTATTAAAAATTATTATTAGTTAGTAATAATTATTACTATTTATTACTAATTATTACTAATTATAACTAATCATTACTAATTATTACTAATTATTACTATGTATTCCTTTTTATTCCTATTTATTCCTATTTATTCCAATTTAGTAATAATAATTTCTAATTATTACTAATTATTACTAATTATTTCTAATTATTAATATTTGTTACTATTTATTACTATTTATTACTATTTATTACTAATTACTACTAATTATTACAAAATATTACTAATTATTACTAATTTTTACTAATTTTTAATAATTTTTCACTAATTATCAATAATTATTACTTATTATTACTAATTATTACTAATTACTACTAATTATTACTATTTATTAATATTTATTACTATTTATTACTATTTATTTCTATTTATTTTTATTTATTACTATTTATTTGAACTTATTAGAACTTATTAGTATTTATTAGTATTTATTAGTATTTATTAGTATTTATTAATATTAATTAGTATTTATTACTAATTATTAGTATTTATTATTAATTGTTACTATTTATTACTAATTATTACTATTTATTACTAATTATTACTAATTATTACTATCTATTACTATTTATTACTATTTAATATTATTTATTACTATTTATTACTATTTATTACTATTTATTAATAATTAATACTATTTTTTACTATTTTTTAATATTTATCAACATTTATCAATATTTAATAATATTTATTACTAATTATTACTAGTTATTAATATTTATTACAAATTATTACTCATTATTACTCATTATTACACATTATTAATAATTAATACTATTTATTACTATTTATTACTAATTATTACTAATTATTAATATTTATTACTATTTATTACTAATTATTACTAATAATTACTATTTATTTCTATTTATTTCTATTTATTAGAATTTAGTACAATTAATTATTATTTATTCTTAACTATTACAAATGATTAATATTTATTACTATTTATTACAATTTATTACAATTTATTACAATTTATTGCTATTTATTACTAATTATTACTAATTATTACTAATTATTTCTAATTATTACTAATTATTACTATTTATTACTATTTATTAGTTTTTTATAGTATTTATTACTATTTATTAATATTTATTACATATTATAACTAGTTATAACAACTTATAACTATTTATTTCTAATTATTTCTATTTTTACTATTTATTACTAATTATTAATATTTATTTCTATTTATTATTATTTCTTACTATTTATTAGTATTTATTAGTATTTATTACTATTTATTACTATTTATTAGTATTTATTTTTAATTATTACTATTTATTACTATTTATTAGTATTTATTTCTAATTATTACTATTTATTACTATTTATTGGTATTTATTACTATTTATTACTATTTATTACTATTTATTACTATTTACTAGTACTTATTACTATTTATTAGTATTTATTACTAATTATAAATATTTATTACTAATTATTAGTATTTATTACTAATTATATCTAAATAATACTACTTATTACTAATTGTAAATATTTATTACTAATTTTTTTATTTATTTTTATTTATTATTTGTTATTACTAATTAGTGTTAATTACTATTAATTACTACAAAATACATCTACTAATTACTAATTGTCGCTAAATATTTATATACATTAATAATCGTTGTTAATAATTATTAATTGTTTCTAATTACTAATAATTAGTTCTAATAATTTAATTTTATTATTACAAATAAATACCGATGACAAAACAATATAAATTTAAGTTAATTATAACTAATCAACAATAATTAAAATTAATATAAAAAATTAAATAAATACTAAATTAAATAAAACAAAAATACATTGAAACTTGATCTCTTATAATTGTAAGCGGCTTCACAACTTCTTCGTAAAAAAACTAACTCTAAAAAATTCTCACTCTAAAATTGGAGTTTAGAGAAGTAGATGAAGAAGGAATTCCGAAGAAGGGAAGAAAACACAGATAAAGGTATATATAGGTTAGATTAGTTGTGATGAGATTCTCGTCGCAAATACCTTCGGCCGCATTAATTACGGTCTGCGGTTAAAAGGGTATTTGTGACGGGTCCCATTGGAAAAAGTAACCTGCTGACACACTATTTACGACGGGACAACATCCCTTTCGCGTGGTATGGCGCACAAACCGTGCCAATCCGAATGTAAGTTTTTGTGACGGGGCGTCTCTTCTCGTCGCAAATATCCAATTATTTGCCACGGGAAAATCAACCCATCGCAAAAAACGGTTTTTCCCATAGTGAAAAGATTATGAAAATGTTAACCTGATGTAATTTTGATTATGAGGTGTAGAATACAAACGGTGGAATGTTATTATGAAAATGAGGAAAGAATAAAATTATAACACCGTGGAATAAAATTATTTTTGGAGGGGATTTTTCAGTAAATATAGTCCACAAACTATTTTCTCAAAAATGATAAGGTAATTACTTGAGTTAATGAATAATGATGGTTAATCTATTGGAACATATGAGGGAAAAATCATGAGGGACATCGGGTTTTATCAATGATTAAAAAAAATTGTTCATTTGTTCAGTTAACTAAAACCAAGTATCTGAAAAGCATTTTCCATAAGGATATTTATTATATATGAAGGAATCATTCAACGTGATCTTAATATATAAATAGATACTGGATATTCCCCTCATTCTCGTTATTAAGATATGAAATGAAAGATGGAGTTTTGATGGAATTATAGAAATTAAACCCATAGAGGAAAGAAAATAAATATTCATTTATTCTGGAACTGTGGAAAGAACCATGGGGTAAATTTTCATGTGGGAATTATCATATGATTTATATATGGAAAAGGCCATAGAGTAAGTGAGTTCTCAAGAGATGAAATGGGGAATGAAAATTAAATAGATATGGAGATAACTCAACTCATTTCAGTAGTCACACTCCAATACTACAAATCCATATAGTATGATCATTATTCCAACTAGTGCACGAACCCAAGGGTTATTGATTGTAATCAGCATTTGAAACTTCATATTCCATGAGATATTGTGAATTATCATGCATTCAAAACATCTATATTGGATCACGATAATTATGTGGTGAAATTTCATCATATCATCCAATCTAAAAATGTCAATGAACTATTTTATTCTAGTTACACCCACTGTTTTATATATGAATAATTTTACATGGGTATCACATAAAAATATCATTAATTAGATAATGAATTACCATAGAAATATCCTAATAGAACAATGATTAAATATTATGTTTATTGAACCTCTCTAATATATCATTGTGGTAATGTGTGTCCAATAAATAATGTTTTCATTCCTATAGTTTAATTTAGGCATATTTTGGGAATGTATTAACTTTCCTTGTATAGATCAAATATCAATTACATGGGAAGGGATGTAACGTTTTAAATTTGGAATAAAACCATGATTTCCTATTGGTGTAGAGATTTATTTGAACAAATAAAGGAGATTTATTCCAATTAATGTTTCTTATTACCAATTCAATTGTTCTATCAATCCCAAATTATTGGGAAGAAACAAAACATTGAAGCTAACCCTGTTGTGTGGTAATTAACTGATATATTTCCAAATAACTGTATCTATCCTTTAACTTATTCAATATTTGGAGTTCTCAATATATATCAACATTGGTGTTAGGATTATTTCAATGTCTCCTTATAGAATGTACCTGATTGAGTTATTGGAATTTAAGAAGAAACTCTATTATTGCATTGATAAGGGATTCATTATTCCATAAGTGTCCCCATGGGGCATACAATTACTTTTTTTCATAAAGATTATTGGTTCAATGAGACAATACTTTACTTACATAGAAGATAAAAATATCATATTCAATAACATGTACCCACAAACCTATATTAATTATTCATCTGATTAACTATGAGAACCTCCATGAATTTCATATATTTAGATATGGTATAGAAATCATTAGTTAAGTGTAAAAATTATGAATGTTCTGAAATTATTTCTGTATGAGGTATGACCATTATGATTTTATTGTTATTCCATTTGGACTTACCAGTTCCCCAGCTATCTTCACATGTCAAAAATATATATCCTTTAGATATTACCAAGATTAGTTGTTGGTAGACATTATAGAATTTATTATAGTCTATTTTATGAGTAAATAAGAGCATGATTTTCATTATAGGATGGTGTTGAATACATTGAAAAGGTATAGGTTCTTTCATAAATATACCAAGTGTGAATTCTAGTTACAAAAATGACCATTTTCTAATAACATAATTACAAGTGTGTGAATATTGGGGGATCTATTAATGAATGATGTTATTTAAAAATTCCCTGGAAAAAATATAGTTACTAAAAACCATATTTCCAAGGATACTATGGAAACTACCAATGCATTATGATAAATATAAATTAGTAATAAAATCTATTGGAAGTGTTTATAAGGAAGGTAATGAAGTTCCTTTGAAAAAATGTATGTGAAGAATCATTCAATGAAATGAAGAGAATTTTTACAATTCACCAATTTTCAAACTAACCTGCAGTATAGATGGATTTTTGAAATATAATAACACGTTAATGAAAGGATTATGATGTGTTATCATGAAAAATAACATAGTGGTACAATGTTACTTTCACTGTAAGGACCCAGATATTGTATGTGGTATTTTTGTCACGACCCGTCCATGGGGCCCATGTTGTGACTACCCCAAGCCCACATTCCACAGACCAATGGCTGGCGAGTAGCACAAAAGGCGGATCCCTGATAAAAAGGGAAGGAATTTCCTTTAAACCTATAACACACACAGTCTGAATACTAGTAGTAGAGGAAATAAGTACTAAAATATAAAAGAAAAGTGTGTTGAAAGTAAGTGGACCAGTATACAAACCTAACTGAACAACAAGTACAAGTACAAGTTAAAAGGAAAAAACAGCTCCTAGATCGTCCACTGGGAATTCCTACCTCAAGGGTAGGTACAGAACACAAACAACTCGTCCCTACGGTACGTACCTTCTAGTCCAGCTCCGAATAGCCTCTCGTTTGTCACCCTCAGCCTCGATCACTATTGACCATCTTCTGCACAGAACAAAACAAGGTACTGGTGAAGCCCTTGCATGGGTGAGTATAACAATACTCAGTAGGGGACCCCGAGACACCCGAAGGTCTCCCAGTATCCACTAAGGATAAACCAGAGAAGAAAGACACAATCACGAATTATCAATCGTATTCTGGCTCCAACTCTCGAGCCCAATCATAACTCATTCCACAAAAGATTTAAATTCAATCATCTTAATGATATCGACGGAAAGTCAAGACTCATCTCACACAAGTATATATCTTTTTTAGAGTGATATAGATGATCAGATGTAGTCACTGATTCATCTAAGCTGTCGGGCCCACATAGGATACAAGACTAGCTAAGCTATCGGACCCACACAAGATACAGTACCAGCTATTCTAGAATAATAGATATGATCAAATGTATTCACTGATTCATCTAAGCTGTCAGACCCACACAGGATATATGACCAGTTAAGTTGTCGGACCCACATAGGATACAGGACCAGCTATTCTGTCAGACCCACACAGGATCCACGAATAAAAGTCAGAATTGTTGGACCCACGGAGGATCCAGGTACAGTAGTCATCTATGTCAGTCCCATGGAGGATTCTAGTAAAGTTGTCATCGCTATCAAACCCATGGAGGATTTCGGTACAATATCGTCGTAGCCAGCCATAGGGTTCCCGCACATAGCTCGCTCGATTTAGGGAGGGTCTGCTCCTTGAGCCAAGTGTTGGTACATCAACAATCATAAAATCTTGAGTTGATGTATCTCATAGTTCCTTCTCATCATAAGGAACCCAACGTGATAGACGGCGCGTCCATCGGACGCCCGGTCAGAGAGTTATTGTCATTTCTGTTCTAAGGGCCCGATTGGTTTTTAGGCTCAAACCAACCCGACCGTACCCCAGCTACAACCAAACCTCAAGCGGGGTATGCCAAAAGTATTGTCTCACTCCAAGAGTTACATCGCCGCATGTGGTACCTTAATGGGACACTCGTTGCCCTAGACGTGGGAAAAAAGGTGTAAACGGCCATAGCGGGTCCGGGTCTGTCTAACCCAGTTGGTCTAACCGGGACCAGGGGTCCGACCATGTCTAAGGAAGCATCCTGAGCCAAGGGGACGGCCTGGCCTAAAGGGACGTCCTGACATGACAGGCGGCCCGGCTGAGGGTGGCCCGGCAAAGGGCGGCCTGGCCGAGGGCGGCTGCGCTCGTGGCAGCCCGGCGCGTGGCGGCCCGGCCGAGGGTGGCCTCGCTGAGGGAATCTCTGCCGAAGGGAGCCCGGCTTGGGCACACTAATGGGGGGAGATGTGCTTCCCCTTGTCTCCCGAATGTCTTAGTCATTCGGGTAGAACCGAACTTATGATCGGTGCTTTCGGTCTAGCCCACACAGGACCCTATGGGGTCCCGCAACTCCCAGTTGGCTGCTCGGACCAGCCGCTCCCCGTCACAGGCGTTGCGCGACGGTACTGCGCCCTCCGCCGCGGCCCGGCCTGGCTGTGGCTCCGCATCTCCGGCGCGGCACGATGGTGTCATGATTCCTCTGCCAGGGCCCACCCTAGCCGCGTCCCTTTTCCGGTGCGTTGCGACGGCACCACACCCTTCCTGCTCCACCACGGCCTGCTTGGCCACGACTTTTGCCTTTGCGTGTTGCGACGGCGGCCCTAGCATCTCCGGCCTATTCTGTGATCCACCTCCATTGTCAACACAATGAGTACAAGCACAAGAGAGGGGGAGGATCCGACCGTATTCATGCGGTCTAATCCCTTCTCGTTACGTTGTTAACATTCGGCCTCAAGAGCACAACAAACAATGAGGAAAGGAGTGTATAACTCATACATAAAAATAATCAAATTTTCCCCTACATCGATTCAAAGTATGTTTTCGAAGTCGCGGAAAGAGGTCGGACATCAATTCGTTGACGTCGGGAAATGTCCGAGTATTTAGCGTCGTCGACATTCCTCGTGGGCGGCACCTTCTCTTATGGATTGATCAAATATCAAAGACGGTATCGTCGTTCTTCGGAGATGAGGAGCGTTCTTCATCGAGAGGATGATGTTCTTCCAAGAGTTCTACCAAGTTCTCCAAGGATTATGCTAACCCAAAATAAAATAATAAGATCTCTTATTTTAATGTTGGCATAATGAATTTAAAAGAATTCAAATCACTCAAATTAATTAATTAATCCATCAATTAATTTGTGTTGGCACCACTAAGAGGAAGTCCAAGAGTTTGCCCTATTAATGGGGAGCTCAAGGGGGGTTTAGAGGAGTTAAAGGGTTCAGGTGGGCCCCACCCTAAAACATCCTCCCAATGGTGGTTAGGGTGTGGTGTGTCCCACCTCCAGCCTCCCTTTAGAGGTTTTAACTACCTTTCAAATAAAAATACGATGCACACATTTTTATTTTATTTTTATTTGGAAACCCCTATTATTAAATTCCATTCATGTTGAAACGCAAATGCGATAAAGGTCTCCTTAAGCGAATATCAGCACTGCGAGTTCAACAGTGCCCTCAGATTTCAATTACGAGCACCGGTTCAAAAGATGTAAAATCTCACATGTACGTTTACTGAATGTACCCGAACAAAACTTCAAAAATTGATTACGGGAACCCCGGGCCTCGGAATCAAGCGCCGTCAGAAACTGCGGACTCGTCAAACTCCCATGTATTTTAAAAAATATCCATGGAATTTCTGAGTCTTTACAATTTTCCTCCTAAATAAATATGTGTTATAGAATATGAAATATAGTATTTTACATATAAAATACATAGAAAAAACAAGAAAACGTTATTTTTAATTAGAGATGATAACATTATTTCACAAGTAAACCAATGATAATTCCAAAAATTATAAAGGGAAACAATGAAAATGTGTAAAGTTGAATGGGAATAGTTGATAATTTTTAATATAAAATATTTTTCACCCTTACAAACATAACTTTACATTAGAAAAATAATATTGGTTAAAAAAGAAAATAGATTTTGTAAAAACGCTTACACTAGAAACCTAAAGTTGGTGTTATGTTTATTACATTGTAATATATACAAATGTTCAATCCCCTATGGAATGACTAGTTTTGTAGTTTTGGAGAACTCTATATTTACATGATACCCATTTTACATTGGTAAAATAAAATAAAAAACAATACATAACAAAATAATATGAATAAAATCCTAAAAAATTCATTCCATGAATTCTTCTTCATATATTGGAGAAAGGAAATAAGATAAGGGAGTTCTCAAAATATTAGTTTCAATAATTACATTGGAACCTAACATGAATGAACAATCATAATCAACATTGATTGACTAGAAAATAGGATTTTTTATTCCACCAAAAATACGGAAATTCAAGCTAGGGTGGGAGGAAATAGTGCATTCCTAGGTTTTCGGCCCAAAATAAAGTTATTAAAACATTTTGAGATAGAACCCATATGAAAATATTACAAGAAGGCCTCATCCTGACCTATTTTTCTAGGCCAGGAATCCATCACAAAGTTGTCTTCTCTCTAAGTATGTCTAACCATTACTCCATGATCCAAGAAGCTCCTCCCATTCCTCACAATATAATTCAGTTCACATGGTACCTTTATCCTCCCTCCAACTTCCACACTAAAATCATTCCACCATATTAAAATTCTTTGATGAAAACATTATACTACTCCTACAATTGTAAACCACTAATCAGCCCTCTTTCCTCTGCTTCGGGAGAATTCTCGGGACCATAATAAGAACTAAATCCCAAAGTAAATGACGCTCATTATCTCTGATCATCCCTCAACCTATCTTTAATCCATCTATAAATGACACTTCCACATTGAGTTTCGTCCCAGAATATGGTGGGTTTCATCATACCCACGCTCCCCTATTGTCCCGAGCAGAAAAGAAGCCAACATGACTTTTGACTTGGTTTGTCGTAGCACCAACAACGAAAGGCTAGAGGGATTACTTTCATCTGAATATATTCCTCTATAATTAAAGTCATGTCACTCAAATTCCAAACCATGAAATTCATTTTTGATTGGATCTATTTCCACTATACGATTTTTTTCCCATTTGAAATTTCTATTATTGATAGGAAAAAATTCTGAAAGGGAACTGCCATTAAAACCCCATGACTTCGAAGCCATAAGGACACATTATTCCGGATCTTCATTCAATTCAATGATATCTAAAATCTCTTCTTATTTATTGATAGTAATTTCATGGATGATAGATAGATACCCTATCACTTCATTGATATATAAGTCTAGATTTGGGAAGCCTAGGAAGAATAGGGGTTCACCTCTACAGTTGTCTCTCAAGTAACTAATCTCACCACAACCCTCCATCGAGCATTAATTAATCTCCATAACCTCCAAAAGTCCAAGCATGAGGAACTCCAACTTCAAAAGCTTATTTCTTCTTGAGCTCCAGTCATTAAACTTATCTTTATATTGGTGCTTCATGAATATCACCTGAGGAGAGTCCAATTCTATGATCTCTTATGCCAACATTTCTTGTATGGAATTTATCGTTTCCTTAATATCCCATATGTTAACTCCACCTTAATATAATGGCTTCCATCGTCTTCTAGCTCACCTAGTGACATCTTCCCATACCATGGGCATCCCAATGAAACTTAGACATGGTTGTTTCAATTCTATTTATGGTTCACTTTGTAACACTAATAACATAGAGCACATGAATTTCCATGGATGATAGAACATTGTTTATCAGTGTTATGAAACCTTAAAATGATTGAAACGTAGTATTCAAGTTATATATTTGATCTGTTATTTTTTTTCTCTTGAAACTAACACTTCATTATTCTTCTATTTGAAATGTGTGTACCCTGATAAATCAAATGAATATTTATCTCATGCATACCCAAATTATTACAGATATACCTAAATCTTCGTTCCCTATATTTGAAAGAGATATAAATTCTTCTCTTTTCATACTTCATCCTCTTCCCACTTTATTTTACATATATCTCCATTATATTTTTTTCATACATTGATCGGCCTCTTCATTCCATTAATGTGGAAAATAATATTTTCAGTGAACATGAAATGTGATATCCTACAATATCCATCCCTAATTTTAAAATGAAAAATGAGCCCATCCATCATGTTGTGGTTCAGATTTATTGAGATTGAATCCTAACCCATAATAAATATGTTAAGAGATATAGGGTCACCCTACCACAAACCTCGGACTATTTTTAATAATTCAAAGTTCTTCCCCATGAAGGAAATGGACAACCACAGAGAAGCAAAACACCATAATATCAAATCACAAACCCATGTACTGAAGCCGAAAATACTCATAAATATAATGAGGTAGCACCCGTAGATCCAATCATATTCCTTTTCCATGTCAATATTGATGATTATGTTTGATCCCAGAGTCTTGTTATTGATATCATATGCCATTTTTTTCAGAATTACCACTACACCTTTGATGCCTCCCCATGAATAATCCAATGTTGTTCATTATAAACCAATATAAGAACCATGGTACTAATCCTCTTATTCAAGATGGTTGAATAAATTTTATCCATAGTGTTTCATAAGAAAATTGGTTTATACTGATTCATAGTCTTAGGTTGCTTCAACTTAGGGTTCAGGAAACCCCTGGATACACAAGCTTCTCTCAGTAACACCCCCACCCCCTGAAGAAATCCCAAATAACTTCATTCACCTGAACTGCAATGATCTCTCATGCATCCATAAATAATGATCCAAGGAGGCCATCCGGCCCTGGTGCACGTTCAGCTTTCATACAGAAAATATCTTCCTTGATATCTTCCAAAACTGGAAATGACTCAATGAATTTTTTATCATTATCTTTAATCAAACAAAGGGTTCATTGTTAGAACCTTATCTCTACCTCATCCCTATCCAAACTCTCCTCAATGTAGTAAAAATGTTCTTCCAGTAGATGCATAAAATTATTTTGTTCCAAATTCCCAATGATGTCAACATCATTGGTGAAGGATCTATCTTTTAGTCAAATATGAACTTTATTTGACACCATTTTCTCTTTAATAAATGTATAAATATATGTTATGTTTCTATTGTGATCCTTAAACCAAAGATCTTTAGCATTATTCTTATAATTTCTCTCAACATACAGTATTTTATCAGTCAGTAAACATTTCTTTTTAATGATATTGGAAAACACATCATTATCCCATCATCATTGCACACTGCCTTCAAGCCTTTAAATATTCTTTTGAATCAACTCCATAGTTTAGTTGTTGTTTCTTCAACCTCTTTTAAAATCATGTAAGTCAGTTCTTAGAAAATTACACTACTTCATCAATCACTCCTAGTGACTCTCTTCAATTTTCTTCAACCATGAGTCTCTAAACTATTTTGTGAAGCCTTCCATATTCGACAAAATTATTTATTAGATGAACCATTATGGTCCCCTATTATTCTTTTTTATATTTATAACTACTAGAGAATGATTAAAGAGGGTTATAAGAAGGTTCTTGATCGATATATGAGGTGAATAATATAATTACTATATGTTTTCAATGTTGCCACTGATTCAACTCCATATATACATGTTCCCTTCTCAATTATTACACCATGTGAACCATCCTCTATTATAACCCAAATTTAATAACACATTTTAATCCTTGAAGGTGTTTAAGTCCTAGATGGAAACATTCGAATAATCATCACCCTATTCTTCTTATAATCTTTGACAATACTGTAAAAATAACATGCCAAAATCCAATCCAAGTTCCCAGTGTAGAATTTTTATAAGGAGTTCTCTAACTCCCTCTTACTAATGAAATAACAGATAGCATACACAAATGATATAAATAACTCTTCAACTCCCACATTAACATTCATATTGATGTGATGAGATAAGACATCAACTCTTTCCACCTCAACATTATGCATCTAGAAAACCCATATCCTCTAAATGAAGGGGTTTTCATGCAAACAACTACTGAAACCTATACATTTTCTTGAATAAGTTGATATGATGGACCGATTGTTAAGGTTCAAAAATAGAAAACAATGATACATATAAATGAGAGATTCCATCTGGATGTATGAAATTTTTTCCCTCACACCCAAGCCCCATACATTTCATAACATTAATGAAATCATTAATAAGAGAAAGTGGTTGCCTTTCATCCCGAGACTTAACTCCTTTTATGATCTAATGTAACTGATATTGATCTTCCTATCTGAGAGCATAACTAAGATCATGCATGTGTATCATTAACACAGTTACCAGGGGACGAACTGGGAAAAGAAGAGAAATTTTATTATTTGTTTTCTAGATTTTCTTAAATTGGTGTAGGTAAAAAATTGAAAATGTCTATGAAAGGGAATAGGCCCCATGTCGCCTTTCAGGATAAATAAAAAAATTACTATTTTAAATGAACATTTATTTATATTTAAAATTTTCTTTTTTTAGGGTTTTAATTGATTACATATATATATTTCAAAAAAAATTAATAGAATTTATCTGATATTTAATATCCAGTAGTACTGTCATTACAACATTTTGTATTCTGATAGAAACCCTCACACATGGCTACATTTTATAAGAGGGAATACCCTGGAAATCATTTTGCATTTCCGATGTTGGATTTTGGTGCTCCATTTCCTATGCAGAATTGATAATATGTTATTATAAATCATTTTAAATAAATAAATTATTATTATTAATTACTATTATATAATATTATTAAACAACTAATTAATTTTTAAATACTTAATATTGTATAATTTATTTTCATTAATTAGAAATTAAATAATATATAAATAATATAGAATAATCATAATAATAACTAAATAATATTTCTTAATTATATAACGAATATATATAATATGTACTTAGGGGTAAAATTACATTAAACACACACACCACTAATAATTACATAATTAATAGTTATAATACTAACAATAATATAAATAATAATTATATTACTAACTAACTAACTAATTATTAACTAATTAATAATTATATAATTAATAATTAAATTACTAATTAATTATTACATAATTGATAATTATATTAATATTTAATTAATTAATTATCATATAATTAATAATTAATAATTGTAACTTATAATAATATTACTAATTAACAAATTATTTATTATATAGTCAATAATTAATGAGTAATAATTAATAATTATATTACTAAATAACTAATTTTTTATAATATAATTATTAATTAAAAATTATAATTAAAAATTATTTTACTAATTGGATAATTAATTATTATATAAGTAATAAGTATATTAATAAATATAATTAATAATTTTAATTAATAATTACATTACTAATTAAGTGATTAATTATTATATAATTAATAATTATATTACTAATTAACTAACTAAAAGGTATACAATTATTAATTATACAATTAATAATTATATTAACAATTAATTATTATATATTTAGCAATAATATTACTAATTAACTAATTAAATGTTAATTTATTAATTATTAACTATTTAATTATTATAATTAATAATTACATTAACAACTAACAAATTAATTATGAACTAATATATTTAATAAGTAATTAAATAGTTCTTAATTAAAAATTAATTAATAATTAAGAATTATATAATTATTTTTAGTAATTATACATTATATAATTAAGAAATATTATTTAGTTTTTATTTAGATTTTTTTTATTAAGTATATATTTCTTAATTTCTAATCAATTAAAACCTATTATATATTATCATCTATACCAAAATTAATTAGTTTAATAATATTATTAAATACTAATTAATAAAATTAATTAATTGAGTAAAAATGATTAATAGTATTATATTATTTATTCTACGTAGGAAAATAAGAACCTGAATCCAATATTGGAAATACCGAATGATTTTCAGGGCAAGACCTCTTATAAAAGAGAGCTTTGGATGGGGGTTTTTGTCAAAATTCAGACTACTCTAATGACAGTAATGCTAGATATTAAATAATATATAATTTTTTCTAAAATTTTTGGTTTTATTTATATATATTTTTATATGTATAAACAAAACTAAACAAAGGAAAAAAATTAATTATACAAAAAGTATATTTAAACTACTAATTTTTTTCTGATTGTTCCTGAAATGAGGTAGGCCACCTCCCTCCTTTCACACACATTTCTGAGAAAAAATTTACCTCTCCATTTTTTTTAAATATATTTTTCAAAAACCATATAAAACAATCTTGGGAAGAGAAACACCCTCAGGTTCAAGGCTCGGATAAACCAGCACCTCCTTAGCTGATCCTGTAACCCCCATAACAACAAATTAGTTATGAGAGAAAACATTATCTATACCTCCTCCCCCCATATGAGCCTTTTGAAACCATACCCATTGGGTTTCGAGTATTTGGAGTGTAATATGTTGGGGAGACAACATGAACCACCTCATTATCTGATAGATTCACGTCCTTCTTCAGTGAGAAACCTAGAAAAACACCACATGGAATGATTGATAACATTATGTTCTCCGTGATTGAAAAAGTGGGATCCTATATTTGAAAGGATTACATGTAATATCCAACCCATTCCTCATTGGATTAAGAAGGTGGTGAGATGCTACGTGGCCTTAAGTGATGTTCCCACGGTACCAAATACTGGCAATAAATGCTAAGGGCCTCAATAATAAATTGGGGAACGATTTTCCCTTGAGATAAACCAACCAAACAATGAAATCATTACCATCAAAACAACATGACGCATGTAACATAGTAACCTCAGTCATATATCTCCAAAATACCACCAAGATATTACATAACAATTCCCAGATTCTTATACAAACAAACCATACCAAACCAATACCATAGTACCCAGCATAATACTAAACAATACGACCACTAGTAGAATACTAACCTATACCAACGGTTTGGAACCGTTGGTATAGGCCTCCAAACCGTTGGTATAGCCTATACCAACGGTTTGGAGAACCGTTGCGAAGTAAGCCGTTGGGATAGGTCTATACCAACGGTTTTCCCAAAACCGTTGGTATAGACCTATCCCAACGGTTTACAAAACCGTTGGTATAAGTAATATGAAAATCTATTCCAACGGATATAAAACCGTTGGTAAATGTATTTCAAAAAAAATACATGCGCTGGGATTTGATCCCACGACCCCTTGTTTATAATCGAACGACTTAACCACTAAGCTAACATCACTTTTGTAAACATAATTTCATAAATATATATATGTATTATCATAATTATTTAAAATTTAGATTTATATAATGTTCTCGGGTAGCAGACCTGGAAGAAATGAAAGAATCTATCCCAACGGTTCTCAAAACCGTTGGGATAGACCTATCCCAACGGTTCTCAAATGTGTTGGGATAGGTGGAAATTTGCAGGGAGGGTGAATGTTGGTTTTGGGGTGAGTTTTCCCAACGGTTCTCTCAAACCGTTGGGAAAGGGGGGGTCTTTCCCAACGGTTTGGGAGAACCGTTGGGAAAGGGTCCTCAAAACCCACCTTTCCCAACGGTTCTCTCAAACCGTTGGGAAAGGGGGGGTCTTTCCCAACGGTTTGGGAGAACCGTTGGGAAAGGTGGGTTTTGAGGACCCTTTCCCAACGGTTCTCCCAAACCGTTGGGAAAGACCCCCCCTTTCCCAACGGTTTGAGAGAACCGTTGGGAAAGGTGGGTTTTGAGGACCCTTTCCCAACGGTTCTCCCAAACCGTTGGGAAAGACCCCCCTTTCCCAACGGTTTGGGAGAACCGTTGGGAAAGGGTATATATAAGTGTTGGGAAAGATCCGATTTCCAGTAGTGGACCCTAAGGAACCATGACACCATTCCTAGCTCCACACCAAGATCCATGCTCCATGCACCATAATACAGCCAAAGCATCACGATGAACCACTGGTAAAATGAGATGATTTGCTGTTACCTATGTCCCGAAATACAACATCTTCAAAAAAACCAAAATTACAAATTAGTGGTGAGTAAGAATACTAAATAGGATTTCGAAAAATTACTTCCCTACATGCAACACAAGGAAGGAACGATTAGTACATTTTTATAAAACCAGTTATATAAAACATCTTGTAGTTCAAAAATTACTGATAAGACAAAAACACTGATATCAAGCCACATTTACCCAAACCATGAAACCCAAGGGAAATCCAAACAACCATTATAATCCATTTCCCCATTTCACAATAGCACAACAATTTTCGTCTTGCATCTCAATAGGAAAAAAGGAAACAAACATGGTGGAAATTCCAGTCCAAACTAGTTTACTACTTTCCCAATCAAGTGGTACTTCCCAACCACATATCCTTGATGGTGTAACATCCTTCCACTCTCCATACTCTTTTTATATTGGTACTCCCCTTCCACTTAGCATCATTCCAATCCCAACCATAACATTCTCAAGACAATAACCAAGTATATAACACACTATGCCCACAACAACAAGACAATAACCATTTCATAAAAAAATACCTTTAAGCATTTTCCATTCCATATCAAAACTCAATAATCAAACCGCTTTTCATTGAAAAGAATTTTCTCAAACCATTTCCATAAAACCACCCAAGTTACCGATTTTAAAATAAACATTTTAAAATCCAATGACAAGAACATTTCAATGCAAAACCCCCGTTTCCCCAAAAAAATACAAAAAACATTTCCAAATGGGATTTCTAACCAATTTATCACATCAAAATCACAAATAAATTCAAGAAACCCGAATTTATTATAACAAACCTTCTAGTTCTAAAAAAGTTGAGTCATGAGAGAAACCACCTACCATTAGGGTTCCAGCGAAATCGACCCACAAGGAACTACACCACAAATCAGGGAAAATGCTCCACCAAAACCACTCTTGATCTCCTTCCCTATCATCAACTAGCCTTAATATCATCACTTAAGGCAACAAAAGCACTAGATCAACATGCAACAAATGTAGATCTAGAAAATTGGGAGAGATGGATAATTAGATCAAGAGGAAACCCAAAGAAACCAAGAGGGGACACTTACTCAAGATGAACTGCCTTAAAAACACAAAGAAACCCCTTCTATTTTCTTCCAAAATGGGTGGGAGAGACTCTCTATCCCTTGAGATCGAGGAATCCTATGTAGGGTTCATATGGTAGGGGAAAGGAGAGAGTTAGGGAAAATCTCAACTAACCCTATTTAAAAAAAATTATTTTAATGTTTTGTACGGTTAGATCGCACAGTTTGACAAACCGTGCACTAATTTTATGGATGATACTGTCCAAACAGTGGATATCACATCGTTATCTGGGATTCTTGCACGGTTTCCCCTAACAATGATAAACAATGCAACCTTACAAATGCGTCTAAACTTTCCCAAAAACATTTCAAACACTCCCAAACTTCACCCAACAACATTTAAAACAACTAAAAGGCATAACAAGGGTAACATACCTCAATCGAGTGGGACTACATTCTCCCCAACATTTGAATTTACATCCTTAAAAAGTAGAGAAACCCCACTATGTTGAAAGAGCTCAGGCCATTGCTCATCCATCTCTTTCTCCTTCTCTTAGGTCTCCTCCTCAATATGACCATGCTTCCCCAAAAACCGAACTACGTTGATGATTTTACCATGCAAGACTATCTCTTGCCTCTCCCCAATCATCACTAGCATGTGCACCAAAGAAATATATGGTTCTAGAACAACATGATCCCAACGAATCACATGGTCATGATCTAGAAGATAAATTTTCAAACTACAACACATTAAATACATTGTGCACCACACTAAACTGTTGTGGAAAATCAAACTGATAATCCACATCTCAAATATGCTAAAGTATAAAAAAGGCCCAATATAACTTGGAAATAACATACCCTGATTTTGAAACCATCGATCTTCCAACCTATGAGAGATTCTAAAAAACACATGATCACCCACCTCGAATGACAATTGTCATTGACGATGGTCTACATACGATTTTTGATGACTCGATGTCATCTCCATCCTCTTCCTGATCGCCTGGATATTTTTTGTAGTCTCTTGGACAAGGCTCGGCCCAACCATCAGATTCTCACCCATTTCCACCCAACATAGTAGAGAATGAAACAGTCACCCATAAAATGCTTCCAATAGAGCCATATGTATGTAAGACTGATAATTGTTATTATTGGAGAACTCCTCCAATGAAATGTGCTCCTCCCAGGAAACACAAAAAACTATCACACAAGGCGTTAGAATATCCTCTAATGTTTGTATCATCCTCTTGGATTGGCCATCTATCTGAGGATGACACACCATGCTCATTATTAATTGTTTCCAAAGGTCTTGCTACAAGGATCTCCAAAAATGAGATATGAACCTCAGATATGTATCTGAGATAGTAGAATCAGGCACACCATACCTCTTTACCACCTCACATATATAGATATTGGGCAGATCCTCCACCATATGAGATTCATGAATTAGGATGAAATGGTCTGACATTGCATGCTGATCTACTATCACCCATATAGCATCGTTCTTCTGTACTTTTATAGGGAGACCTATAAAAAACCCATCACTATATATTCCCATTTCCATATTGGGATACGTAAAGATGCAACATTCATGATGGCCGCTGATGGTCCTCCTTGACTTGCTAGCAAGTCAAGCATCTCAAAAAAAAATCGGCCACTTTCCTTCTCATATCATCCCACAAAAAAAGTGATTTAAATGATTTATAAATTTTATAAATTCTAGGATGGAAATACCATCTGGAATGACAATAATACTTAATAATTTCCTCCTGAAAAGATACCAATACATCTATGCAATTCCAAAAATGCAATACTGAATGCACATTCTGTTCACAGCCCTCAATGGTCACCCCACAATTGAGTTTCCACCTGATCTCCATACACTTGGAATAATATTCCTATGCCTCTTTAACCAAACCAACCAAGTCAGGAGCCAATGAAAAAATAAATAAGACCCCTCTATCCCCCTGGTCCTCACATTCCAACCACATGTTGGTTATGACTTACATAAACTACCACTAATCTAATTCATGTTTCACCACATGACTATATGGTTTTCAACTTAATTAATCTGCCACTGAATTTCCATTACCCGGTCTGTACATTATGTAAAAATCAAACATCTTGAGATACTCTACTTATCACTTTTTCTTCATGTTCAAATATCTTTGCGAGAAAATATGCTTTAAGCTCTTTTGATTGGTAAATATCATGATTTTCTCACAGAAGAGATAATGATGCAACATTTTCAAAGCATGAACCACTATCACCAACTCCCAATCATGTTTTGGGTAGTTATTCTCATGGAACCTCAACTTCCATGAGAAATACACAACCATGTGATCCCCCTGCATGAGAACACACCCCAAACCTGGTCCCAAAGCATCACAATAGACCATGTACCCTTTCCCTAGTTTTGGAAAAACCAAGATTGGTGATGATGTAAGGTGAACCATTCTCTCTTCAAAATTTTTTTGACACTACTCATCCTTTTGAAATGGAATATTATTCCTTGTCAAAGCTATCATTGGTGAGGCCAATTGAGAGAAATCACAGAAAAAATGTCCATAATAGCCAGTAATACCATGGAAGATCTATATATGAAAAACATTATTTGGTATTTGTCAGGAGATAACAACTTCTATAATTTCTGAATCGACTAAAAAAGCCTTCTCTGAAATAACATGGCAACGGAAATGAACCGCTTGTGTCCAAAAGTCACACATTGAAAATTTGGCATACAGCCGATGATCTCGCAAGATCAACATCACTATCGCCAAGTGATGCTCATGCTCCACCCTTCTCCTTGAATACACTAGTATATCATCAAAATATACCCCCACGAAATAATATAGATATTTCTAAAATATATGATTCACCAAGTCCATAAACATTTTCGAGGAAGTCATTAGACCAATGGTCATATCCACAAGCTCATAATGGCCATATCTACTTCTGAAATTTTTTTTGGGAATATATTCCTTATGAACTCATAATTAATGGTATCCTAACCTCAAGTCAATTAGGAGAATGATAGAGAACCCCTGAAATAGTCAAGAAAATCATCAATTTGTGGAATTGGATATCAGTTCTTTATCATAATCGGATTCATCATATAATAATCAACACATTGCTACAGGGTTCCACCTTCTTTTTTAACAAATAAAATAAGTGTTATCCACAGAGATGTGCTAGGATGGATGAACCCTTTTTTTCTTTCTCTTCCAACTACACTTTTAATTCTCGCAATTCTACTGGATCCATTCGATAAGATGGAAGTGAGATAGGGTTGGTCCCCAGAAGGAGATCAATCATAAACTCCACTTCTCTCACAAGTGGAAACCAAGAGAAATAATTGGAAAATACATCCATAAACTGACCAACAACCTCTAGAAAAACTATATGCTCAACTAATTACACTTATTCCAAGGATAATTTCACTAAATTATATGATATCGATCCAACAACTAGTGCCAAAACATCTATTTCACCTAGCTTTTTATTCTTCTCTCCTTTAAACAGGTGTTCAACACCATCCTCCATTATAAAACTAACTATTCGTATATAGTAATTGATGTGTGCCTTAAACATCACCAACCAATACTTCCCATGATTATATCATAGGTATCCATCTTAAGAACTGAGAAATCCAACATAAATTCAATATCAACCACAACCAAGCAACATGCTCTACACAAGATGACTCAACACTCTCTTTAACCTATAGGACTTTGATGTTAGAAAACTAAAGGCCTTATTTCCACAATTAAACCCCAAAAAACTAATAGCACATAGAACAATAAAATAATTGGAAGAACCTTTATCAAAAAAATAATGCAACAATGTGGAATTTAAAATAACCCTACCCTGTGTTGTGGATACTCCTGACTGATTATCCATCACAACCTATTCAGCTTCGAACAACTACTTTTTTTCCACACTATGTTCTTTATTACCCGACTAAGGCATCATGGTATTTCCAAAATCACCGTGACTAAATCAACTCTACTAATGTGGAGTATTTTGATGCCCTAGCCCTATCGAGGCATAAGATGCTTGAGACCCTTGAGGAGTGTCATGAACACCCGACCTCAGAGCATTATGACAATACTAATAAAGATGACCCATCTTTATATAGTTATGACATGCTTGAAGTTGTGTCATACAATCCCATTGGATGTGTCTCATAGATCTACAGTAAAAGCATCCTGGCTTAATTTGAGGCTTTGGAGGAAGATTCCCTAATCCTGCCATCAGATTCTAAGCCATACTCTCACCTTGGAAATAAGTGTCCCTCTTCTGCTTAAACCAAGTGTTATAGTTCCCACAATTTCCTGTGTGTACCAATATACTTACCAAACCTCTAGCCCCCAAAATTGCCAATTCAACTAATATTTCTCTATCCACAATTTCTATATAATCATTTATACAGAGCACCGCTATATTGGAATGTATTTACTACTTCAATCCAGCTTCAAAAAATAATTCCTTCAATGATGTACTACCTGTCACCTCAAGTGAAAACTGCACTATGTTCATAAACATATCCCTATATTCTACTATTGAAGGGTTATACTGCTTCAAATGGATGAAATTCATTGTGTACTGAATTCTGAACTTATGAGGGTAAAAAAAATTTAAACAATTCCTCAAAACCCTCTAATGTTACACCTGGGTCCATCCCAGCTTGGACTGACAACTCCCACCCCTGAAGGGAAAGATATTCCAGCATGTACATGGTTAACATCACTTTTATCTCTACCGATGTTCTCAAGAATTCAAATATCCTATTAATTTTTTTAGACATGTTTCTTTTCTTTCGAACTCTAAATCACCCCTAAAGATTGGTGAACTCTACTTTTGAAACTAAGATACAAAATCCACATGATTTGGATCATCTGATTTCTTCCTACTTTCCATAGATTGAAAATCTTGCACTATACTCTTCACTAACTATTGGTTCACCTGAGGCATTGGAGAAACTAAATTTTCATTAGCCTCCTTTGGTTGGTATCTATGATGACTACCCAATGCCATTTCTATCGACAAAAAAAAAATTAAGTGCCACACTCATATAAAGAAAAATATTACAATTAAAATTTAATTACTTTACAACTATCAAAACCAGGATTTCCCCAAATTTACATTTTCCATGTTTCACTATTTTTAAAAATCCACCAGGTTTTGAAAATCAAGCCATTTTAAATATACCACAAACATTCAAATTTTAAAACCGCACGTTTGAAAAAAATTCCTGATTCTACACAATTCTATATCATACCACAAATCATTATACCACAATTAAATATGCATCCAAGTGAGAATTCATTTCTACCATGCATGTTATGCTCATCACATTGGCTACACCCATGATAATGAGATTTCGATTTCCTATAAGTGTATCCAAAACGCTTATGTACCCAACTCCTTGTTACATGAATTTTAGTATAAAATGGTTAGTTATATACTTTATCCTATATATTCCATGTTTTTAAAATCCTACACCTTGCAACTATCCTGATTCAAAAAATAGGCCAGGAATATATTTCAACATCGAGACCAACAATCAACACCAAAATACTGAACAACTACTTTCACGTGAAAGTTAAGGACTGAAAAAATAGATACCACTCATAACATCCTACCCCTTCCTCATGGTCTTGAGAAGTAACTAATGCTATTTAGCCTTAAGTGACATTCCAATTGTTCCAAAGTCTGGAAATAAATGCCGAATGACTCAAGAATAAATTGTGGTATGATTTTACTTATAGATAAACCAACCAAACAAAAAATCCATTACCAATAATACTACTTGATGCATCTAACATTGTAACCCAAGTCATATCCTACCAAAAAATCACAAAGTTATTCCACAACAATTCCCAAAAACCTATACAACCAAACTACACCAAACCAATACCAGAGTACCAAGAAGAAGACTAAACAATAAGACCCCAAAGAATTATGACATCATACATAGCTCCACACCTATATCCATACTCCATGCACCACAAAACCACCAAACCATCACGATGAACTTATAGAAAAATGAGATGATTTATACTTACCAATGTCCCAGAATACAATATCTAAAAATTCACCAAAGTTCTAAATAAGACATGGTAAATAAAACTCAATAGGGTTTTCCCAAATGAATTCCCTACACACACCACTAGGAAAGAACAGTTAGCACAGTTATATAAAACCGTTTATATAAAACATCAATAATTCAACAATTAACGATAATTCAAACACACCCTTATCAAGAAACATTTATCGAAACAATGAAACCCATGGGAAAGACAAAAAACCATGCCACAAGACATTTTACCATTTCACATTATCACAATAATTTTCATCTTGTATAGAAACACAGAACAAGAAAAAAAACAAGGTGGAACTTCCCGTCCAAACCCATTTACTACATTCTCAATCAATTAGTACATCCCACCCACTTATCTTTTTTGTGGTCCCTTCCATAAACTATCCATCATCTTTTTACTGTGGTACTCCTCACTCAAATTATATTATTCCAATCACAAATATAACACACATAAGCCAATAACCAAGCATATAACACACCAAGGCCATAAAAACATGCCTATAAACATTTCATAATCAAACAATACCTTGAAGAATCATTCATTCCATATAAAATTTTAATAAAGAAACCTATTTTTGTTGAAATCCATTTTCTCAAACCATTTCCATATAACCACCCATGTTACCGTTTTTAAAATCAACATTTTAAAATCCAATAATAAGTTCAATTAATCGTAAAACCACTTTTCCCCAAAAAAATCTAAAAAACATTACAAAAGGGATTTATAACCAATTTAACACATAGAAATAACCAATTAATTGAAGAATAACCGATTAATTGGAACCAGTATTCTAGTTCTATAAACGTGGAGTCGAGAGAGAAGCCGCTTACCTTTAGGGTTCTAGTAACATCGACCCACAAGCAACCACAACACAAATCTGGATAAATGCTCCACCAAAGACACTGTAGATATCTGTTACTATAATCAAAAAAAATTAATATCAACACTTAAGGCAACAAAAACCCTCTCTCTACACACAACTGTTGTAGATCCAGAAAAATGGGAGAGAGGTAAAAGTGGATCTAGAGAAAACCCCATAAAACAAGAGGGGAGACATACAAGAGAAGAACCGACTTCAAACGACCAAAAAACCCCTTCAATTTGTTTCAAAAAATGGGTGTGAGAGCCCCTCTATCCATTGATATCAATGAATTCAGTTTAGGGTTTGTATGGGAGGAGAAAGGAGAGAGTAGGGGAAAATCCCAACTAACCCCTATAAAAAAACTAATTTCAATGGGTTGTGTGGTTAGCTCACAAGGTTTCAAAAACTATGCACTAACTGTGAATATGTTATTTTCCAAAGAGTGGAATATCGCATGGTTACATAGGATTGTTTCATGGTTTCCCTAACCGTTCTCAACCATAGAGCCTTAAAAAGGCCTCCAAAATTCTCCAAAACCATTCCAAACAATCCCAAACATCCCCTAACAAAATTAAATACAAATAAAAGGAATAATAGGGGTTACATACCTCAAAAGAACGATGCTAAATTATAGACCATCCTTTGGAGTAGGAACATAGATAAAAATATATATCATATGTCCTTGATACTAGTATATTTTTATTGTAATATATTTAATGATTTTTTTAAAATTTGTATGTTAATTTTTTAAAATGTATACAAAAGGAAGAAGGGATGTTGCCGCCTACCAACCCCCCACCACGACATTTTCATCATATTAATAACATGTAAAAGGTGGTGGCTGGGTTACCTCTTTTTCCTTAATGCACTATAAACAGTCCATTGGCCCCCGTTCTCCTCACTTCAAATTTCCCTCATCCCTCTAGAGTTTAGAAAATCTCTCTCTAAAAAAGACCTTTTTGTGTTTGGTGGATCTGGTGGTCTTAAATAATTCTTGTTTCATTGTGAAGAATCATCTAGAGGTATTTTTTATTTATTATGGTGGTTTTTATTTAATTTAATTTATTTATTTTAGTTAGTTCAAAAAATTTCATTTATTAGGTTTTTAGTTAGTTCTAAATATTTTATATTATAATAGTTCATTTTGTTATATTTAGATTGAAATAATATTTACAATACGTAATGATTTAGTATAGATTAACTAATAAATAACTTTATATTAAACTTTCTAAAAATTTTGTCGCATAAATATTATGTGGTTGTCTATGCAATAAAATCCCTATCTGTACAATAAAGTGGATGTGGCTTTGTGATAGATGTACCTAGGAGTAAATACTCTGAAAAGGAGTTCTAGGCTTGACTCGGGGTAACCTGGTACTTGACAAATGACCTTGATGCATTATTGTTTTGACAATCCTATAAGATATGCTTTAGATTATTCCTATTTTCATTGTAATATAATAAAATACATAACAATAGAAGAGTAAAATAATTACTATTATTAGTAAGGATTAATTATAGATTAATTAATGAAAAACATAGGATTAAAAAATTAATACATATAATGATAAGCTAAGGATCCTTATGAACATATAAAGTGAAATGGAGAAGAAAAAATAAATTGAATAAAACATGAATGTTTTACAAAATATAAGAAATACATTAAAATTTTTCAATAAAACATGGTTTGGATGAGATGAGCCTCACTTAAGACATGACGTAAAATCCAACTTATTTTCACTTGGTATATTAATAAAGACTTTGAAGGATATGTACTTAAATTTAGAATTTTTAAAATAATTAGGCCATATAATAACATCTAATAAAACATCTAATATATTTTATTAGAATTTTGGATGATTTTCAAAATTCTAAATTTAAGTGCACACCCTTTGAAAATGTTATTAAACTACCAATTGATAAAAAGTTGTATTTTACCTCACATCTAAAGTGAAGTTCATCTCAGCCAAACCATGTTCTATTGGAAAATGTCAATTTTTTTAATGTTGTATGTAATTAATGTGTTATTTAATGTGTTTGTTATTTTCAATTTTACATTATATGATGATAATTGTCATTTTATCATTGATAATTCAACTGATTTGATGTTTTCTTTTAATTTTACCTCAGCTTTCAAACCATTTTGTGTCTTATATTCGCATAAATTTGTTTATAATTAAACATTAATATCATATACTAGGGTATAAAAAGACGGTCGAAAATTTCATTATAATAATTATTATATGGTTAACCATCATTATCAATATTATTTCGACAATTATAATCCTAATCAAAACATATTTTTGATGTAGAGAGTCAGGTTTTCTTATCTATACAGTTATGGGGAGGTTATTCAAATTGAGCAAGGAGCTTATTATAGTACCCAACCAACAAGAGTGGTTAGTATAGCTGATTGTGTAACCCTAAGTGAACTTCAAGATAGAAATCATGGTTCCATAAATCTAGGACCCAATCAAGATATCAAGTCTATGAGATATAAAAATTTATAATTCTTGGCTACACTATGGCATCTAGCTTGTCCATTGGATAATAATTCATAGTGGGTCCAAGTAATAAATTTATTTTCCCAATGGTCAGATGGTACCGCGATAGATTTCCATGTTTATATTGCTACATTACAACAACCATGTCCAGTATTATGAAGATATAGACTTTCAATAGTGTTTGAATATCTTCCCCATGAAATTGAACCTATTCCAAATGATGTAGAAGAGGATATACTAGATGATCTCCTAGATATATATGTCAATCCCACTTCTGATGAGGATTTTTGTAATAATGGAAAAAATGTTGAAAAAAGTGTTGATGAGGAGGGAGTAGTGGATGTTGGTGAGTATGTTTCTAGAAATTCATTAGTTTTACAGAAACCTCAACCCATAATAAATCCTCCACCACTCTTTGCATCTTGGTTGGAAGCAATGACATGTGTTCTAGAATTTGACTACAATGTTCTCACACTTGTAACTAAGTTTCCAAGACTTATACTAGATAGGTTTACTGACCTGAAAAAACCTTATATGTTGGAAGGGATTTGACAAGTAAATATGCATTGAAAAATATGCAAAATAGATATCACATTGAGAGAAAATGTAGATATATAGTTTAGAAAACATGCCGTAAAAATACCTCATACGGTGTAAAAAGTATGGGTATGATTAGGGATCCATCTTGAGGGAATTCTAGACATTGTATTTAGAGGTTAGAGAATCTTAGAGATTGAGGCAGCTCATACTAATGTTCAGAGAAACTTAACACAAGATCATACCTTGTTGGATGCGAAATTTGTGTCATCCATTTTCATCGAGATGATTAGGACACTCCAAGATGTTTCTATATCCCTTGTCCAAGAGAGGATACAACAAATATTTGGTAATAATATTTTTTATAATAAGGAATGGATGGTGAAATAGAAGTAAATTATGGAGTTCTATGGTGATTGCGATGAATCATATTGGGTGTTTCCTCAATTTCTATCCATACACAGACACAACAACCAATTTTTCATCCATATTAATATGAACGAACATGTGTCTCAACATAATTGAATTGATCCATCTCATGTTCAATTTCATTAGTTTTTTTGGAATTCCTCCCATGTATCTCCACATTTTATTTTAGAAAACCATTCATACAGATTGATCAAAAGTTTCTATATAGAAAATACATGGGCGTATTATTTATTACGGCAACCCAAGATATAAACTATTCACCTCTTCTGCTTTCCTTTTCCCTTTTGAGGAAGGAAAACTATGAAACACGGAGTTGGTTTTTGGCATGTATCAGCAACCACATCACCAATATATGGGGTGTATGTTTGATATTTGATTGACATCATGTAATAAATCAGCCAATGAATTAAGTCTCTAATACATAGAGACCCCCAAATGCACATCATCAATACTACATCAGACACATTTCTAGAGACATATGGAAAACATTCCATAAACAACCTATGAAGAAATCAATCATAAGGCTTGGTACACATTGTCTTTGTTGTTTTTACTATTTCAACATAAAGTTAAAATCATTTTATGTGAAATATAATCACTTATATGCAGAAATTGAGCTGGATCAATGGATATTTGAAGAACGTTTCGAACAAATCTACAAGGCTAATCATGAAGTGTATGATTGTATGATACAGATTACAAAATAAAAATGAACATTGGCATATTAGAAGGGGAATAGGTATGGAAACTGGAAAAAAACATTGTGACGGGAATAAATAGTGTCTTCATGGGGATATGAAACTTACCTATAACTTCCTTAGTTCAGGATAAATTTTATCATTGTGTGAAGTACTTCGTTGATAGAAAAAATACCAGCCTTGGATGGTATTTAGAAAGGGATAAGTTATGGAAGGAACTTTCAACGTGAGATTCAAAACAAAATTGAATAATCTTTTGGTGATCATGTATTTCTTTTCCACAAATAAGACACTCGATTTGAAGTTCAAGAGAATTAGGACCCCATCAAAAATGCATCCATGAAAAATAGTGGTATTACTGGAAGCGAGCCAATGTCAATGTGGAAACTTTTAAGCCTTATAGTTTCCATGTGCACACACCATCATAGCATGTGACTCTGTGGACATATCATGGGAAGAATATACTGATCCATTGTACCAAATGGACACTATTTCTAACTATTATGCTGCACCATGGATGCCTATTGGGGAGTTTTGATATTTTCCAATGGCCAAATGCCAACCGGTAGTGATCCTTGACATCAACCGGTTGCATAACCATGGGAGACCGAAGGCTCTCAGGATTCTGAATTAGATGGAATGGCCTCAAAACAATGTTAAATTTTGAGATACTCTATATGTAATCAAGAAGGTCACAACCGGAAATGATTCCCTAACATTTCTTGGTTGAGTTCACACTATCATCCACAAATTATTTATTTTCTCCATTATTATATTCTCATATTCTTAATTATATGGTGATATTTTATGTGTATTTTCTTCTCTATTTCACTTAATATGATCATAAGTGTCATTTAATAGATGACAATTGAACTAATTTTGTATTTTCTCTTCTTTTTACCACAATTTACAAAACATTCTATGATTGATATTATAATAAAATTTTATATAATGAATCGATAATATCATATTTTATGGTATAAAATGTCATTCTAAAATTTTAGTATAACAAATATTATATGATCAACCACCATTTTCAATATTAATTACTCTAGCAGAGTCTTGATCGGAAATTTTTTTTGACATAGAGGGTCATTTTTTCCTATGTATACTACTATGGGGATGTTATTTAAACCAAGAATGGAGATTTTTATAGTACACAATCAATAATAGTTGTTAATATAACTGAATATGTAACCCTTAGTGATATTCAAATAGAATACATAGAAAATTTACCTGGGTGTAGGAGGAACGGTGAAAATAAAAATAACGATGATGTAAACCCATTCCATAATCGAGAAGATGAATAAAGCAAAGAAACTGAAGAAGTTAGAAAAGGCGAAGAAGGAGAAGATGGAGAAGAAGGTGAATAAGGCGATCATGTGAGAAAATAATCATAAAACAAACCATCATGTGGGAAATTATTCATAAATTACAAAGAATACTATTCTCAAATAAACATTTAGAAAACAAATAAAAAATGTTTATATTTACATATTACACTTATGACATGTTTCATTTTTTATATATAGATGGAGGATACTATACTACCCACTGAGCGAGCTAAAATTATTTCCCAGGGCATGCTATATGGTGGTTTGGTTTGGCAGATCAGGGTGCATCGAGCACACAAATTTCATCACAGACTTCCTCCACCCTCTGTTATACCATACCTTCACCGTGCTAGAGTCTACAGCATTGCGGTATCTGATTTCATATTTGTTGACCATCACCTAATTATTGTCCTCCTAGAGAGGTAGTGACTGGAGACACATGAATTCCACCTACCTAAGGGAGATAATACCATCTCCCTTTAGGATGTCATAGTCATTCTTTGTCTTCCCATCCAAGGGAAGCTAATATTGGACCCACCCATGCATACTGTCCTGCCCTAGTTAAGGTGTTTCAAGGCCTAAACATTTTTGATGACCCTAGGGCTATAGATGGTGGGTAAATATCTATGACCTGGCTTGAGATGCACATTAAACATTTACATGGTGACGGTAACCAACAGACTATCATGTGTCCTCCCCGTGCATAAATATTACGGATCATTAGAGGGACCTTGTGTGTTAATCACTCGGGGAAGAAAATGCAGATGATGAATCTAGATATATAGGAGGACATTGATCAGGCATGGAAATATAGCTGGGGATTTTACTAATTGACTTACACATACAAGTCATAATGTATGACATGCCATACGAAACACAAAGATATTGGGGGATGCATCATCCTTCTTAGAATGTGGGTATGGGAGCACATCCTCGTTGACTAACCTAATCTTTCTAGAGAGACGGTGCTTGTTGAGGTTCTACCAGAATCTAAACATGGTTGTTATCATGATCACTCATCTCTATTGGTTTCTAATTCTATTTGGAATTACTGAATTTAATGTTTTATTATTTATCACTTTGATGTGGTATTTTACCAGTGGACTCAGAAACACAACTTCGACATGATTCCGACACACCATTTGGGTGTATACCATCTCATGTTTGATAGTGTTCTACCCAGCTAGGTAATTATATAAAATTTACAACTATATATCAAATTTAATAATATCCTTAATTATTGTTTTTAGAATGTAACTTTTTTGTAAAATATGACATGTCATTTCAGATTACATGGATTCCATATTGGCCTATATTGTATTAGTTTCCAGCACACAACACTACTGGAAATCATGAAGATATAGATGTAGTTCTACTCATTCACTATCATATTATTGTGTGGAACCACTTTAATATATTCATTCACCAGTTTGGATGAGATTATACAATTCGATTTCCATAACCAAAAACATTGAAACTTCATTAGTTGATGCTGACAGGGAGGCAGGATGAAGACTGGAACCTAAAGAATGATGACATTCTCAACCTATAGGGAAGACGAGCAGAGCATCATATATAGGGTAAACCTAAAATGTGATTCCATATTTCAAATTAGTTTGAGTATGTGTGATGGTATAGAATAAAGTCTATAATGTATCTCAACCACAACGATAGATCACTTTATGATATCTCAAGTAAATAAATTTCCAATAGTTTATTTGCTGAACCCTTTTCAAATTCATTTTGAATATATTTCTAGCATTCCCATTCAAATTATCTTATTCACTTGGTTGACCCCAAGTAGGATCGGGTCACTAACCTGACAGTGATCCATGCCACACCACTAGCATTCCAGCCAAATTATGAGGTGATTCATGAGATAATATTAGATCAGATAACCTAGAGAGTGGAGGTTCCTACTCAGAAACCACCTCATATGGCTGCTAATACTGAGGATCCACGCCTACGATGATGTAGACTGTGTTTTCCTATATTTGAACACTCACATATTCCATAGGTTGATGTTGAAAATATAATATTCTATCCTCAGATGATTGAGGATGTCCATAAAAAGGCATGGGATCCATCTTTCATGTTATTATATTCATGGTTCTCTCCAGGTTGGGGTGCAGATCCATCGTAGGATTGGGGTCCAAATCCATTTCAGGGTTGGTTCCGTTCTGTGATGATGGTAGGTCCTTCTATTACTCTAGTGTGAGAAGGATCGAGAGTGCAGTGTGACATTCATTTGAATCCTTATCCCATGGACAAATAGGTGGAGCATGTGATATTCGGCATTCTAGTTCTCGAGGGTCATCCCTCTCAAGGTTATCAGACTCCACCACATCATAGTGCTTGTTGATCTCGATACGGGCATACCCTTCATAAAACACTGTGTGGGAAAAAATCTCCTATACATAGAAAATGATTTTACTTTTTCATGTATATGTTTTATTAATATTGAAATAAATACATTGATATTACTATTAGTAATTTTTAAATGTTTATCCATTGTTTTTTCATTAATATTTTAGTCAGAGTTTATATTTTATAAGCATTGAAAGTAGACTAATTGAAACATAGGAAAAGTTATTAAATTTTAAGTATATAACATGAAAGTATTATGAAATATACACTATAAAAACTTATGTATAATTAACAATATATCTTAAATATTTAAAATATAGTAAATAATAAATTGAATTTCATAAACATAACAAATAATGTTTACTAAACTATTTTTTCAATGACCTATATCTCATATACAAATTATTATATCATATTTATAACAAAGAAATATATAATTATCCCACAAATCTAGGGGTGAAATATCTTTGGGAATTGGGTACATGATAAAAACAATTACATAGTATTTTATTCCCACCTACATACTTTATCTTGGACCTAACCTTACTCTTACAGCATTGAATATCTTAGAGACATATAATGGAAACAAAAATGGAATGATTATAATACATCACTTACAAACATAGTATAAGATTAAAATATCATAAGATCATGGTAAGAATAAAAGAGAAAAAAGTGTGCCAAAAACATAAGACATGTCATCGTAATGTATATATTTATAATGTATAATAATATTATAGTTATCTAATAGTGTAAAAATTATCATTTAACTAAATAAAAAGAAAAATAATACCATATGTAATTTATTTCTAACAATAAACATATAAATCATAACATAAAAACCAATATATTAATAAATATAAAAAATTAATATTTTTTGTGGAAAGGCGATAGGGGTTCTGTCGCCTTTTGACTGAACTGCAAGGCGGTAGCAGCCTTACCGCCTTTAGTACAATTTTTTTTAAAAACCCTACACATTTAAATAAAATCTGAAAACATATAAAAACATGATTTCAGCACCAAGGACACATTATTAGGAAAATTATGACACAAAAAACACAATGATGCATGGGCATATCCTATACAAAATCTAACACCTCATTTAAAAAACTAAGAAACAGAACCAGTGTGTGAGGCGGCTTGCCAAAATTTGACTTATAGGGAATCTTGTTCTAGAAACACTAATCCACCACTATCAACTAAAATGATTTCACCTCCAGTGATTTAATTTCTAGATGAGACACAGAATCCACATCTAACATCCCACGCACTTATCCCCTCCCTAATGATACCACCTTGAGATCACCCGATGACACCCCAGCAGAAGAAAATCCCAAAGAACTCAACCCAACCAGCCTTCAAGATCCATGATTCATCTTACAAAAAATTCATAAAGATCCATTTCTGACAATAGTGGGACAATATCCTTGGAACCCCATGATATAATAATTTATCACCAATACAATCCCTCCCAATATTTCATAAGAATGCGTGGTGGGAACTTCACATATGAATCTATCAAAACACAGATTTGAGGAGAAGCCGCTGACTGAAGACACAGTATGTAAAACAATTATATATTTCATGAAATAATAATTTCAATCATATAATATTATTTATATTTTATATAAATATAATATCCAATTAAAATGGTCATAATAATGGTATTGTTTCAAGATAAATTTAACAACATAAAAATTAATTGAGGTTGTAAATTTAATTTCATTGCATGGTCATTTTCATGTCAAATCGAATTAGAAGAAAAAAAATTATAATTTAAATATAAAATACCATGTATTATTACTAAATCATGGTAATATATTTGAAATAGAAAATATGTGCATTTTATAAATTAAATTTGGTTCATAACATGATAATATTACTCGGTGAAGGGAAACTGAGACAAAGTCCCTGGCCTCATGCTTTCCTTTTGTTGAACATGATTTAACCTCATGTATAATAGTTTAAATCTAATTATTAATTTATAAAAATACATAATCATACTTATAACACCATATATTATCCTCATATATAATTTTACCACCCATTTTTTAATAATATTTCGTTATTTTCGTTACATTTTGTGATAATTTATCTTTATCTTCTTATGTATCTAATTAATAAAGGTTATTATTATTGTAAAAAATATATAAATAATTTATAAACAAAATGAATATATTGGTATAAATATCCTTTTTCCAAATTATATAAATTATTAGAACCACTCTTACATTTTGGACAAGGAAAATGAATAACATCTCTTCGTAGTGACAGTAGGGTGTACTTATGCACGAATGATGATACTGTTCTTTTAATGGATGAAAATGTAATGATGTGTGTGATATATTAAATTTCTATATTCCAAATAATCTCATATATTATACATAAATTCACTAACATTATATTTATTAAATTTAAAGTAAATAATAATTGAAAAATGTTTAAAATCACTTCATGAGGCGATAATCAACAATACACAGGATTGACATTATCATATTTTAAATTGAATGGAATGTAAAACAAATTTGTGACATTATATTTTAAAAAGGATATTTTTATCATAAATATTATATATAAACATTAATTACATCATGGTATCCAATAGTGAGTGGTTTTTATGGAAAATTAGTTATATCAGTCCTTGAAGTGTTAGTTTTCTGTACAAATGATTGTTGATTTTGTTTCCCATTTTTTGGATCGGGATATTATTAAATATTATAACATCAATATAATAAATTGTAATTATATTTGATATACTATTTTTGTTATATTTTTTGAGATAATACATACTTTACCAGGGATAACGGATAAATAAAATGAAATATCATTTTCATGATAATTGCAATCTCTATGAAAACCCTCCATTGGATCTCCTATTATGGAAACTATAGATGGTGTTTTGGGAAGAAGAAAAGATATATAATGTCACTATGTATTTTGGGGTGAAAATTAGGTTGTGTTTGGTCGAAAAAATGGGATTAGTTCATGTTAAATTGTGAGGGGAGTGAGTGTTCATATATAATTGGAAAAGGGAACCTCCAAGGAAAATACTTGTAAATTTCACAATAAAATCCATAATGAGAAAGTAATTCATATTTAAAAACATAGAAAACGACCCTAGACTATAAATTTGGAAGTATATGTTTTAAATATGTCTATATGATAAAAGTTTTACATGTTTTTAGGTCATTTTAACAATTATCTTCTTAGATTAACACCATGGTAAACACATTCTTCTCTTAATCATGGTAATTATTATTATTTTACTTCTCTAACAATTCATTATGAAAAAAATAACATTCTATAAAATATAAATTAATTTTCAAAAAAAAATGTAATCCATTTTTCAAAATTCCATTCACATATGTGTAAATTTTCAATTTAAAATTAATGTTGTAGAAGTAACAGTAAAGCAGGATTTCAAAGGGACCATGTTTATCACAACGCATCCTAGAGGGGCTCGAGATGTGACTTCACCAATCCCACCTCCAATCGGATAGGGTTTGTTGACTAGCACCATGTAGGAATATCACACATATGGGAGTCGTTGGCCTAAAGTAGTTGTACATATACACACATCTCCAAGCCACAAACGCAGAAATGTAAAAACACTATATAAACTACGAATGTAAACCACTATAACCCACAACCAGAGTAAAATAGTGAAAGTGATGGACAGTAAAAAAGGTAGGATAAAATCATACCAAAAAAAGTCTATAACCATGTTATTGAAACTCATCTTTAGGAAACCCTACCTAATCCAACATAAATGCATGGTGCTAGAATTGTTGTCTGAAGCCTTAGAAACACCTCAACCTGCCAGATCTCATAAGGCTCCATAAAGTCTTGGTTCACCCTGGACTCTTTCAAAAGGTAGGTCATTGACATAAGACATGACATGTGTGGTCAAAGCCTATGTAGGTGTGAGTGTTACAATACTCAATATGACACCCAGAAACCACCAAGCAATACACTATTGAAAGATACAGTAATATCTATAGAACTATATGTCTACAACATATAACAATAATATTCAGATATACTAAAACCATACCACATAGTATAGAGTAAATCATAACCACTGCATTCAAATACTAGGGATTTTGTTCGAAGATGTCACAAACCACACATCTATGAGAACACACTCTTGATTATGACAGCACTGATGATGTCCGTTCGAGATGTACCATTCATTAGAAACCGTCATTAGAGAGAGATATGTTGAATGTTCTGAAGAGAGATATGATACATCACTGGAGGATCACAACTAGGGCGATGGGGCAATACCGACAACTCCTTTTGGATTAACCTTCTATGTAGTGGATAGTCACCTAGTGATGTTGGTCACGTCAAAACTGAAGACTCTACCTAGGGCCAAAAGAATGAATAGTGGATCCACTCTAGGCCACTTGGGGGATTCCAAAAACTCTATCATTGAAGTCCATATAAAGGGATCATACTCTTGGGAGTAAGAAATGATACCAAAAAACCATTAGGTAAATGATAAAGGGATTGAACCAAAATGAAACTCATATAAGATATGGTGAAAGAGAGAATCATCCCACTTAGGAATGGAGGGTACACGATGAGTAGTGGTCACACCCTCTATGTCCCATGACCACAAGTACTTCCAGTGTAAACAACTCATGTCACATGAAATAATTACATGTTAAAACACACCATTGGCCTCAAAAGGACCACCTCATCATTAGAGTCCAAACACCACAGAAGAAATGTCAAACATGTGATTCGTTTGAATGTTATGCCCGTTTGTTTATTTCAAAGGGGGGTTACTATACATGTGGTCTTGACTCGATTCTAAACCATTCAACCTGGCTCACCTAGCTCAGATAGAACTACTCATGCTCGGACCGCTCCATCATGCTTCGGGCTTCTTAGACCCACTCTGGCCCACTCTATCCATCTGTGTCTCTCTTGCTCCACTTTCCAGCGTCCCACATGGTCACCCTACTATGCCTCGTGGCCACCTTACCTTGAGACTATGCCTTTGGTTTTTTCTCAAGCCTATGCATCGCCTGCAGCACCCACACACTTTGTAGCCACCACTCTCGGCTAATCTCTGCAAGCCGACTACCACACCCACTAAGGTTTCCATGTCTAGCTACTAACACTATGATATCCAGTCACCACTGACCACCTCCACTACCAACTAATGCACTATAGCCGAATCTCCATGCTAGAATGCCACAGACGACCTATGTTGGTTGTCCCTTCCATGGACCACCAGGAAACCTCCAATTCCCAGTTTCAAAATGGTTGAAAATCCAAAATTCTTGAGTCTTGATCATCACATATTCAGCATCTGATGTCAAGTCTCCTCAAATCCAGGGGTCTGATCATTCTTCGAACATACCAAAAACGTCTATCCATGGCCACATGGCCCCAATAGTGATGAATTTTTAAAATTGAGGGTGAAAATAACAATAAAAATGGTTTTAAAATCGTTTTCCAAGCCTTCTGGGACAAAAATAAATATCGGAGAGTTTGGCATAGAAAACCAAGGAAAAACTCTTATTGACCAACAATAAAATCCCTCCCGCAACATACAGCCGATCCATGGGAAAATATTTTTGTTGTTTAGCCCTGGTCATCATCGAATTCAAGAACATAAAAATTAACTAATGAAACAAACACCCTTCCAAGAGTTTGGATCATTCATTGATGAAGAAAAATTGTGTTTCCATCATTGATGAGATCATCCAACTCTATTGGAGTGATGATCCACAATATGCTCGATCTTTCATCATCATCGGTTGAGATGGATCCCCACCACATCTTCAAGGAATTCTAGTTTTATCATTATAACCTTGAATTTCTAGACAATTATTTATTAAATGGAAATTTTACTATGTTGACGTAACTTTAATATAAAATAAATTATCAATTTATTTTTTCATTAAATGTCTAAAAACAAACTTTCAATGCTAGCCTACACTGGCCGATGATATGCCCCAGCTAGGGTAAAGACGTTGCTCTAAATTAAATTATTCCCTCTGATTTTTAATTGGGGAACCTCTTAGTTCGTTATTCCACGATTTTAGGAAAACCTCCCATGTGTTCGATTTATAGTTTAGTTGTTTTCAAAAAACTGTTCTAGGCACACCAATCATCAGAATCAAAATCCATCTTAGTGCTTAGGCTCAAAATAATTCCATATAATATTTAAACATAATACAAGAAAAAATATTGGACATTACATTTTCCCTACCTTAAGGATTTACATCCATAAAAAGACAAAAACAATGATACTAAAAAAATGTGAGTATTGTGCGAAAATCTGAGGCTCCCACTCCACGTTCTCTCCTAGAGATTCATATGCTGCCACCGAACATACACCAAGGGAATCACTCAATAGAAAATTATCCTCTCCAATCGATCCTCAGTCTTCATCGAGTACTCAGAAAATGTTTCTTTATCCTCAATGTTCAGCTTGTCCCAGTTTATGATGTGTGGTGGGTCATGCACGTACCTCCTTAGCTATGACACATGGAATACATAGTCAACCTTGTGCAACTATGAGGATAGATCTAGTTGGTGTGCCACCTCTTAAACTCTACATAGTATCTAAAAAGGACTAATGAACCTCAGAGATAACTTTCTTCCCCAAGAAAATCTCTGCAACCCGCGTCAAGGTGAGACGTGAAGGAACATGGTGTCTCCATCCTCAAACTCTAGAGGCCTCTATATCATATCAACATAAGACTTATGCCATCCTCGTGCAGTGTTCATCTTCTCCTATATGATTTGCACCTTCACAATAGTATCTCACACCAAATCGAGGCCCATGAGTGCAAACTCTCTTAGGCCATTCCAATATGGCGGTGAACCCCATGGTTTCCCATAAAAATCAATGAATAGTGCCATACTAATGGTGTAGTGGTAGATATTGTTGTATCAAAACTCCAACAATTGTTGGTGATCCTCCCAACTATGACCGAAATCCAAGATGTAGACCCAAAACATGTCCTCCAAAACCTGAATGGTCCTCTATGTCTATCCATCCATATAGGTATGAAATGTCATGATCAACCGTAATTGAGTCCCAAATGCCTCATGCAGTTCCTTCCACATCTAGGATGTGAAACGTGCATCATTATCTAAAACAATAATCGATGTAACTCCGTGAATTCGAACTATATTATGCACGTAGAGTCTCCCCAAACTCTCTACTATGATCTCATACCAGATAGGTTGGATGTGGGCCGACATGGTTAGTCGATCAATAATCACTCAGATGGTATCATGTCCTATGGATTTGCATGGTAAACCAGTAAAAAATTACACCGATATCCCTTCCCACTTCCACTCTGGCACGTCAAGGGGTTCAACAAAACTCACTGGAACCTGGTACGTAGCCTTCACTTGCTGAAAAGTGAGGCACCAAGAAACAAACTCAACAACTCTTTTCTTCATTCAGAGCCACCAAAACTCTCATCAGAGGTACTTGTATTTATTTACCACACCTGGATGTATCGCTAAATGGAATGTGTGGAACTCCATTTGATCCTCCTCCAGTAATTCCACTAGTACAACTATGTGTCCCATAAAAAAGAAATATATTCTCCCCACCTTTTGAATATCCATTAAGAGCATGTCTTATGGATAACTGAGCATGTAGAGTCTCACGGTTGGTATCGCCAATTTGTGCCTCCCATACTCACTGTAAGTGTATAGGGGTAAAAACATTCAACTAGTAGTAATCTAACCCATCACCATTCATAAAGTATAACTGTAACTAGGTCAACTTCTCGGATGCCTCATCCAACAAATATGAACTCAATATCCTGCTGTGAGAACCTTCCAACGTGTTCCCCTTCAAAAGATTATAAATAATATCAAAGTAATATTACTGGAGGAACTCTAGACACCACCTCATTATTATGTTTAGATCCTTCTAATAGAATATATACTTGAGACTCTTGTGATCAGAGTGGATGATAATCTTCTCGCCAATCATGTATTATTGCCACATCCTCGACGCAAAGACCACCTCTTCCAACTCAGGATCATGAGTTGCATAGTTCTTCTCATGTGGTCTTAACTAGAATGAACCATAGTCAGTCATGGCTTTCCTCTAACTCAAAACATAACCATTTATTTTTCCAAATGCATCATGGAAAACTATTTACTTGACAACCTTCTATAGAAATATCAATATTGTGGTACACTTCAAACTCTACCTCAACTACTGGAATTCATATTGACCCTTCTCTGTCCACAGAAAAGGATTCCCCTTTCAGTTTAAATCCATAATAGGTGTTGATATCCTAGTGAAATCAAGTATGAATATCTAGTAATATCTACAAGAACATGGAAGCTCCACACCTCTATCACAGTCCTATGTGTCCCCTATACTAATACTGAATCAACCTTAGTCAGTTCCACTATCAATCCATCCACTGAGAAACCATATCCTAGAATGTGGACTGACGGAATCTAGAACTAGCATGTCAAGAGTTTCTCAAAAAGTGGGTGCTCTCGAATCACGTCTAGAACCATCCTTAAGTGTCTCGTGTGCTCTTATTCCAACCCTGAGTATAGAAGGATACCGTTTATGAAGACTATCCAGAACTGTTCTAAGTAGGGACAAAAGATTTGATTCATGAGTACAATGAACACTAATAGGGTATTCATAACACCAAAGGTCATCACCATGTACACATAATGACCATAGAGGCATCAAAGTTTCATATTATGAATATTTTAGTCACCCACTCCCAAATTGTGAAAGACTAATAGAATTTCAAACATCAAGAACCATCTAGTCCCTATCAACTAGTTGAAGAGGTCATTGATACTTGGTAGTGGATACTTTTTCTTCACGGTCACCTAGTTCAGGCACCGGTAATCCACACATAAGCTCAAGCTCCCATATACCTTTTTGGAAAACAACATTGGGGCCACCCATAGTGAAACATTCGATCTCACGAATCCCTTACTCTATAAATACTCCAACTACACCCTCATCTTGTGAGGCACTACAAGATAGATTTGATATGTTGGTGAGGATATAGGTGTCATCATGGGTTGTAAGTCGATGAAATAGTTTATCTCCCGACATTGAGGTAATCTTGGAACTTCTTATGGTAAGACATCCTCATACTCCATCACTATTGTTGGGAACTGGAAACCCATAACATCTACTGCACTAAGGGTCAGGATAACCAAGAGATTAGTAACCAGATGCACCCTCCTACACATGATTCCATCCTATATTTCATGGTTTTCCTTTTCAATAACAAAGGAAAATTTCATCCCATTGCTATATACACACCACACCCATCGCCTAAAATAGTAATTCTAGGCATGGAATTTTGATAACCAATCTATACCAAGAATGATGTCAAAAGGCCTAGACATTGCCACAAAGTGGTTCCAATTGAAACAATCCCCTCCAAGGGTAATATCACTCTGTAAGAATTTATGTGTGCTCATCGACCCTCCTCCCGTAGGTGTCTCCAAGAATAATAGTCAACTCAATGGTTATACCAGAATCTCAAGGTCTAGAACAAGATAAGTGGTGATAAAGGAATGAATAGAACCTATGTATATCGGTACTGCAGCTAAAGTATAAATGACACACATCATACCTCAAATCATCCCGTGAGTCCATGGCTCATAAGTCTTGACTGCATGCAGCTGTCCCCGTGCCAGTCCTGCATCTCCATAAGCCAAGTGAAGACAACCTGGGGTGGTGGTGGTATCATGTCAAAACCTCGAACACATCCTGCTAATCTCCAGCTCCTTTTCCACATCTATTTCCCTAAGGATATTCCTTCTCTTGGCTCAATCTTTGGATTGGTGGACTATCAGCTATCTCCCAATTAGTAGTATGGGGGGGTTGGACAATCTCAAAAGAGATGTCCCCTACCATCATATGAGTAGTAGTTCCTACATCTAGGATGATTTTATCCACCCTGTGAACCCTAAACTATAGATCCTCTATCCCGGGACCTCCTCCTGAAGAATATCCCACATACTGATCCCTAAGATTGACATCAGCTCCCTACTTCCAAGGTCTCTTCACCTGCATATCCTCTAATAAGTTTCACCGGCTATCTCTACCCATCCTAGAAGATCTCCATCCCTAAGGCCCACTTACGCACCCTATCATAAGTAGGAATAATCATAGGAATAATACAAGATCACATGTCTCTACTCAGACTTTACTTTAATGTTCATGCCCAGAAGTACTGATATCTTACCATATCCACAGAGTACCAAGAAAGGTTGGTAAACCTCAATTAATAATCAGATACTAATGATTATACTTATAGAAAATATAATTAATAGAGGATCCACTCTAGGCCACTTAGGGGATTCCAAAAACTATATCCTAGAAGTTCGTATAATGGGATTGTACTGCAGTGAGTAGGAAATGATACCAACAAACCTTTAGGGAAACGATACAGTGAACGAACCCTAATGAAACTTTTCCAACTTATGGTGGATGAGAGAATCAATCCAAGGAATAATGGTGGGTTCATTGTGAGTATTGGTCACACACATTGTGTCATTTGACCCATGGTAATACATGTGTAAATGGCAAGCATCACTGGAAATAAGTCCATGTTAAAACCCACCCTTGGTCACGAAAGGAATATCTCATCAACAATGTCCCAATGTTGTATATGGCTCATCAAATAGATCCTACATTAAAAATTTATGCTCATTTGAATATTTTTAAGGTGGTATATAAGTCCTGTGGGCCAGACCCAAGGCTAAACTAGTCGGCCTGGCCAACCTGGCCTAGCCCAGACCGCTTCGACCAAACCTACCCCATCCCACTCCAGCCTATTCTTGCCTACTCTAGTCCACACCATCATGCTTAGACCTAATCCATCACATAGGCCCTCTTGACATCCTAGTCATACCCCAATGGCCTTCTACAACCCCCTACTTTAGGCCCACGTCATAGACAGTTTCACTGCCAAACATCATGGCCCCCTTACCATGTGGCTCTGCTTGCTGCGTCCGCTCCTGCCTTGACATCCCCTATAGCTCTCTCATTCTCTGCGGATGCCACCCATGGCTCTACTCTTCTCACCGGCCGCCACATTTACTGATTCCCCAACCTCTATCCAGCAATACAACCACATATGGTCGCCTCTAGTCACCGCTGGCCACCACCATCGCACACTGCCACACCATGACCGCCTCTCCTTGCTAGACTACCACACTAGACCAGCACTGGTGGTCCATTCCATGGACCACTGGGACACCTCTGATGCCCAATATTCATTTATTTGTCCTCTAATGTTGATTCACCTCGAATTTGGGGGTCCAATCATGCTCGGAACCTCCCAACAATGTGAATACATGGCCATGGGGGCCCAGTGGAAATGAACGTAGTGAATGTTGGGAGAAAAGCACATCAACGAATGTATTACCATTCTTGGTCTGGAGTTCTTGGTAAATTATCAAGGTTGTAGTGTTTGGGTTAGAAACCTAAGGTAGATCTCATGTTAACCACCAATAAAATTCCTCCCTCAACATACAACTAATCCCCATGCTAATATGTTCATATATTATCCCACATTTGATGATGAATTCATTAATAGAGAAAAGAAATAATGAAACAATCACCCTACCTAAGGTTTGGATTGATCATTGATGAAGAACGGTTACATTTCTATCATCAATGAGATCCTCTCACTCTATTGGCATGATGATCCACAATCCGCTTGATCTGTTATCACATTTTTTGAGGGGGTTCCTCACCACGACTCATTGTAATTCTAGGGTTATGGTGATAACTCTGAATTTCATGACAAGGATTAATTAAAATGAAACATCATTGTGTCGACGTAACATCAAAATAAAATAAATTAACAATTTATTTAATTCATTAAATATAAGGCCTCAGCCTTAAACCTTACTTAATCTTGAGTTATTACAAGATTACACATTGAGGATCTTTTCGGGTTTAGAGTTTTAGAGAATTAGATCATAAAACTTGCATTACATTCCACATATAAACAAAGTGGTTACATAAAGATAGTATTCTTCTTTCCCATCAATGGAAACATATTTAAAATAAACATGGATTCTTCCTTGACACTTCCTTGACACTATCATCATATCAAGTATCTTTCCCCTGACCTGTGAAAAACATTTCAAAAAACTTGGGATGAGCATAAAAAGCTCAGTAAGGGATACAAAAATATGGAAAGGAAACATGGGTACATATATACATAAGGATGAGATCATACTTTACCAATAAAACATAAGCACTTTAAAATACCTCATCAAATCATGAATAAATCATAGAAATCATAAGACATAAAGGTAACTTGAGGCATTCATAACATTCTTACGTAGGGAGTAACCCTCTTGGTTACGTTTGAAATACCCATCACAGTATATTCCCTAAATCTCTTCGGAGAAACCTTAACGTTTCACTCCTTCATGTTACCCAATGCATTGGAGAGCTATATCGGGCTCACCCGCCCTTAGTTTATCACGGAACCACCTGTTTTCATAATAATTCCCAAGAACCTCAACATAATCGTATCACATAAAACATGCATAAAGGAAACATAACATTCCCACCTTTCAATCACAAGATATCAATACAACACATTGATATAAAAACATTATGAAAACCATTTTCAATACCAAAATAAAAGAAAAGTAAAACATGGTATTTATTTTTCTTTTTTTAAAAAAGGTATGGCTTGTAGAGGAAGCTGAAACTCAAATAATGGTCACGAAGGCGGAGAAGTCGTTGTCGCCGCATACATACGACAAAAACATTCCCTTTTGTCGTTTAGTAAATGCTTCGTATAAAAAAGATTCTTTTTGAATAAACGTAAAAGTCAAAGGGGTTTATACACCGTATAAAAGAAGGTTGTGTATAAAACAAAATATGCCTCAATGAAAGGAGATTGAGACGAATTCCCATACAAAGACGATATCCTTGGTTTAAAGATAAATCAATTACATAATTATGCGTGACAAACGAATACACCAAATATAAGTGGATATTAAGTGTAAAATAATCAAAGGTAATTAACACATATTAAAAGGATGACATATTCAATAACTACATATTGAACCCAAAGAAATCGAAATTGGGTTAAGAAGTTCCCTTGACAGCCTAACGGCGTCACATCAAAATGAGTTGATGAGAGATAAAAAGTGTATCTCATCACTTGGAAATAAAATTTACATCAATAAGGATATATGAGAACATATCCCAACATAACAATATGTAAATTAAAATACCCAACAAAAGAAGTCTTTTAAAAAATAGGAGGGTGAAAGGTTCCCTTACTAACATGGGTATCCTTCGAAACATACGCCCCGTGAAAGAAGGACAATACATCATTGATGTAAATACTCATAAATGAAATAATATTACACAATGAGTAAAATAATGGTCAGTACATACACCACTCAAAGTAAATTGTGGAAAATGTAGCATAAATCTCATGAGAATAAAAGTGAGATAAAAAATCCATTACGAAAATTCGGCAGCCTAACGGCGCCACTCAAAACTTCCAAATTGGATTAATGAGAGTAAATAGGGTCTCTCATCATATGAACATAATAAGTACAGTAGGAGTAATATAAAAGAGCATCCCAATCATAAGAAAGATGAGCTTAAAAGGAATGACATAAAAGAGTGTACTAAAAAAGAAAGAGAGGTGTAGGATCCCTTACGAAAATTCGGCAGCCTAACGGTGCCACTCAAAACATCCAAAATGAATTAATGAGAGAAAATAGGTTCTCTCACCATATGAACATAGAAATTACAGTATGATTAATATAAAAGAACATCCCAATCTTAATAAATATGATCTTAAAAGTAATGACATAAAAGAGTGTACTTAAAAAGAAAGAGAGGAGTAAGATCCCTTACCTCGTATCCGACTTGACCCGACCGTTCTTTAATCTCCTGAATAATAAACTTTAGTTAATCTCTACTTGCTTAAGAACCTTTTTCAAGTTCATTATTCCTTTTATACCTTGTTATGAACATCATGTAATCATTTAAGTTAATAATGTTCATTTTGTCGGTATTTGGTTCTTAAGTCAAAAATAGACTTCTTACACTTACATGTTGTTAATTTGGTCAAAGGTTCGTTATAAACAGAATTATATTAATGATTTGGATAACATATATATCATATATATTCATAATATTCATGTATTTATAATATTACATCACATTTAAAGGTAAGAAATGAAATTCACCGTTCATGGAGACGGTAAGCCGTACGTACGCATGAACGCTACTTCCATTTCTATTTCGTATTTTATGGAATGGAATCATAATGATATAAGAGTATATTATAATTCCAGTATAATAAAATATATAATATTATTAACTTTATCCTTTACACATCCCACATATGGTATTAACGAATCAAATCACTTTCAGGGGGCGGTAGTCCGCACTTCCAAAAATAAAGATATCGTGTTTTTCCCATAATGGAAACAATAATGGTATGCCATAAATGAAAAATACAGAAGCTTAAGGAAATAATAAACATACTATATATCATATATAAAAATAGTGACATCATAATGGCCACCTTTGAAGGTGTTAAATGAGTATTGAACAATCATCGTTTCGGGAGGCAGAATTTCGCCATCCACGGAAACCGTATGTTCTTTAACCATTTGATGTAGTTGTGTGAGAGTGTAGCTCGAATAAATCTTATTTACAACATCCTAGTATATTGAAGATACTGGTGTTGTTACAAAAGAAGTAAATAAAAAGAGTTTAGGGGGTTGGAGAAGCAAAATAAAACAAATGAACATGAGAGAATGAATTACCTTTAAAAGTGTAACTCCTTTTGATTTGATCCTAAAGGCTTCCTTTGAAAGGATTATTCCCAAAGGGAATCCTCTAGGATGAGGAGAGGGATGTGGAGAGAGTAAATGGGAAGGGGATGGCCGAGACAAAGGCTTGAGTAGTGTGTGAAATGAGGTAGAGATGGGGGCCTTTTATAAGAAGAGAGGAGGGGAACTTTTGGAAATCATGAAACTATTATTTTATTTTCAAAAGTGTTTCGAATTTCTAAGGTCCCACATTGATATATTTCGCAGATAAAATGATAAGGCTTATAAATATTCCCATCCAATAGTTTTTGGACAAGTGTAGGTCTTATATTTTATATTATTGTTTCATTTTATTTAAACTGTTCATTAATGAGGTCATCGTTGCATCATCATGATGTCATAATTCAATTTATTTATTTAATGTCTAAAAATTATAAAAAAATATACTGATGTAGGAAATATATTTATCTTTCCAATTAATATTTATAATCAAAAATCTTATCTTTATAACCCCATGTAAAAATTGTTTTTGTAAAACATATTATGTTTGTGTCATTTTTACTTTTAAATTAAATAAAAAGTTATTTATGTCATTTCCCAACCAAAGTGGCTCCATGGGGTCCCCAAGTTTACCCATGGATTTTCTTGATCGGTCATGACACATCCAATGAGGGTAGGACATGTTTCAAGCTCATCTCATATTATTAAAACCTTATTTTTACCTTAAACTACACTAATTACCACTAATCGTGATTAAGAACTTAATAAGTTACTATTCACCAAAAAATTATTTTAATCTCATTGAACCAAATTTTACTTCTTAATGAAAACCATGTATGTCGGATTTTTGAAATTCAAAACACAATGATGACAAAATTTCATTTAAACGGAAAATCAGTTTTTATAAGTACCACTTAGTGGTTTAACTATTCATCAAAAATTGAAGTTTTTCAGAAAATTACCAAAAAATCACCCTAAGATATATTTGATATTCCAAATTCAAAAATGAAGTCTATTTTACAAAATTCAAAACATATAAGTCACATCAATTAATTTAATAATTAATTCCCGTTGTCAGAGCAAATAGCGTGTTTTTATGAAACAATAAGTATCAAAAGATTGATACTAGTTTAAGTCCGATTTCAAAGTGAAATTGATTCCAACGACCAATATTGGATTTAATGGTAAAAATATATTCTAATTTCACTTTAAAACCAATTCAAAATATAATCTAATCATATTAATAAATTAGATTAAAAAGGGGTTTTGAATTAAAATACAACATTTTGCACTATTCATTAAAAAAATAAACTTTATCAGAAAGATACCAAAAATTTACACAAAGTAAATTTTGATGTCCCAATTCATAAGAAGAGTTTTATTTGGTCCAAAAGGATGTATAAGAGTGAACAAAACTATATTTAATGACGGTTCTCCATCAAAAGGCGATAAGTGAACCTTTAGTGAAAACTAGGGCATATATGCCAAAAATTGAATTCTTTCCGTATTTTATGCCTTTATCTTTTATTGGATAAATTTAAAAACATTTAAAAACATATATAATCATATTTTATTTATTTATATCCATTACTGCCAATACAACGGCTACATGTTAACTACCATTTAAAATAATATTATTTTATTATTAGAGTGCAACGTAAGATTCCCATGACATTCCTTATTGCATGTTGGGTACGCCATCGAGCATAGAGTCCCCTTTAAAGTCATATTAATATTTTATTCACAAATATGGATAAATATGAAAATGTTATATTCTTTATTTACCTGGGGTGTTACATCCTTCCCCCCTTTTGGGAATTGCGTCCTCGCAATTTTAAAATTGGGCTTGGAAACATCCTTGAAAGTCCCACATCGGAACAAGAGTCGGTAAAACAATCACTTTAAAATAAAGAAAGATAAGTACAAAGGTCACCCGAGTTAACCCATACTAGGGTTCCATGTAGAAAAATATGGACATGGAGGAGAAAACATAGGGTCATGTTCTTGAGGGAGTGTGATAGTAAATATGTCTAGGAGAAAGTTAACCATAAGAAAATCACAAACTTGTGATGGGTTAAACGGTATTCGATTCCCCAGCAGGAAAATTTAATAGACAAAATTTTTGTTTAAGTTACTTTTTATTGAGTAATTTATTCATAGGGAAACATAATCACTTGTCATGTTGACTTTCAACTTTTACACAAACTCATATTTTCTCAAAAAGACGAGTATTTAGGAAGACTTGTTCACATTAAGAGTACTATAATCAACTTCTAGAGAATCACCTAATCCAAAAAAGAGAACTATATACATCCCATGTCTTTAGGCTTTAACCAAAACCAAAACCAGAAAGGTTAGTACAAGGTCAGATAATCCAGAAAAGGATAACCCATTAAAAAGTAAATCTATGCTTAATCTCCAAAATTTGTCCAACAAAACCCAAAGTTCAACGAGGACCATCCAATAAACAATTTGTCCATAAAATTATTCAAAGTAAACCAATATAAGATTGAAACCCAAATATTTGAAGGATTTAGTCACATAGTCTTCCAAGTTAAATCGTAACATTTATCTCCAAACAACATCAGTTGCTCCTAAAGTTTCATATTGAACAGTAATTAACATAATCACATATCCTCCATGATAGGTTAATCATTTTCATAAATAACCCAAAATCAACTTACTCTTAATTCATAAAATCATATAACTAAAAATAATCAGTAAAACTAACCAGGGACTTCACATAGTCCAGTGGTAGGTGATAAATACCAGTCGCACTTTGGTTGTGGGTTCGATTCCCGCAGCTTTGTCCGACGCGACGGGTTGTCACACGGTCTGCGTGTTGTCCTTTTTATAAAACTCTAAAAATAACCCTAACATGTTTTAACCTCAATCGTTTCCTTATACCTTTAATTTTCATCCGAATTCGTTACGATCTCAACATCTTAATTCTTGAAGTCTTATTTCACCACCATAAGATAAAATAAAACGATTCCCAAAATGAATAACATCATACCTTGATCATGGCGTCCACTCGGTTTCATCGTCATCTTGCTCACGTAGGTAGATGTCCCATGCATTACAACAATGATTTAGAGATCCTTCAAAATCATTTGCTTCCTCCATCCAAATACACCTTGTACAACATGGGTCATATGGTGTTCACAAAAAAACAGTTTTGGAAAATAATCATGTATGACATATAATTCCAAAACATCTGATAAAACCTGATTTCTATAAAATAGTCGGACCGAAATTGAGTTGAAACTTTCTATTATTGGTCCTTTTAAAATACCATAAGTATGTGATGTGAGACTATATTTTAAAAGCAAATATAAATAGGTAGCGCATGGGTCTCCTTCCTCAGAACCATTTCTAAAATCATAATATGCTTCAAATTCTTGTGATAAGGTAAAATATTTGAAAATACCTTGATAATATTTACCTTTCTTGAAAATAGGAGAATATTGTGAAAATAGTATTTGTCTAAAAACAACCCATGATCCACGATGATAATGAGGTATAGTGGAGGTGTTTGATATCTCAAACAACTACTTGCAAGTCAGTTGTATGCTAGAAAAAGTTTCACAATCATCCGAAGATGACTTTGCAATAATTATTGCAAGCATGTAATCAGGAAGAGATAGGAATGTCATTTGAGATCCTTCTCCTTCCATTCGTAACCGACTTTACTTGACCTGAAAAAAAAGTTATAAAACAAGGATTTAACTGAAATAATAGATATAGGGACTAATCATGCATCTCACAAGAACTCTTAATCCCTAAAGTTGTCTAAACCGACCTTTGATACCAACTATAAGGCCCCAGCCTTAAACCTTACTTAATATTGAGTTATTACAAGATTACACATTGAGGGTCTTTTCGGGTTTAGAGTTTTAGAGAATTAGATCATAAAACTTTCATTACATTCCACATATAAACAAAGTGGTTACATAAAGATAGTATTCTTCTTTCCCATAAATGGAAACATATTTAAAATAAACATGGATTCTTTCTTGACACTTCCATGACACTATCATCATATCAAGTATCTTTCCCCTGACCTGTGAAAAACATTTCAAAAAACTTGGGATGAGCATAAAAATCTCAGTAAGGGATATAAAAATATGGAAAGGAAACGTGGGTACATATATACATAAGGATGAGATCATAATTTACCCATAAAACATAAGTACTTTAACATACCTCATCAAATAATGAATAAATCATAGAAATCATAATACATAAAGGTAACTTGAGGAATTCATAACATTCTTACGTAGGTAGTAACCCTCTTGGTTACGTTTGGAATACCCATCACAGTATATTCCGTAAATCTCTTCGGAGAAACCTTAACGTTTCACTCCTTCGCATTACCCAATGCATTGGAGAGCTATATCGGGCTCACCCATCCTTAGTTTATCACGGAACCACCCGTTTTCATAATAATTCCCAAGAACCTCAACATAATCGTATCACATAAAACATGCATAAAGGAAACATAACATTCCCACCTTCCAATCACAAGATATCAATACAACACATTGATATAAAAACATTATGAAAACCATTTTCGATACCAAAATAAAAGAATAGTAAAACATGGTATTTATTTTTCTTTTTAAAAAAAGGTGTGGCTTGTAGAGGAAGCCGAAACTCAAATAATGGTCACGACGGCGGAGAAGTCGTTGTCGCCGCATACGTACGACAAAAACATTCCCTTTTGTCATTTAGTAACCGCTTCGTATAAAAAGAGATTCCTTTTGAATAAACGTAAAAGTCAAAGGGGTTTATACACCGTATAAAATAAGGTTGTGTATAAAACAAAATATGCTTCAATTAAAGGAGATTGAGACGAAGTCCCATACAAAGACGATATCCTTGGTTTAAGGATAAATCAATTACATAATTATGTGTGACAAACTAATACACCAAATATAAGTGTATATTAAGTGTAAAATAATCAATGGTCATTCACACATATTAAAAGTATGACATATTCAATAACTATATGTTGAACCCAAAGAAATCGAAATTGGGTTAAGAAGTTCCCCTGACAGCCTAACGGCGTCACATCAAAATGAGTTGATGAGAGATAAAAAGTGTATCTCATCACTTGGACATAAAATTTACATCAATAAGTATATATGAGAACATATCCCAACATAACAATATGTAAATTAAAAGACCCAACAAAAGAAGGCTTTTAAAAAAGAGGAGGGTGAAGGGTTCCCTTACCGACATGGGTATCCTTCAAAACATACGCCCCGTGAAAGAAGGACAATACATCATTGATGTAAATACTCATAAATGAAAGAATATTACACAATGAGTAAAATAATGGTCAGTACATACACCACTCAAAGGAAATTGTGGCAAATGTAGCATAAATCTCACGAGAATAAAAGTGAGATAAAAAATCCCTTACGAAAATTCGGCAGCCTAACGACGCCACTCAAAACTTCCAAATTGGATTAATGAGAGGAAATAGGGTCTCTCATCATATGAACATAATAAGTACAGTAGGAGAAATATAAAAGATCATCCCAATCATAAGAAAGATGAGCTTAAATGGAATGACATAAAAGAGTGTACTAAAAAAGAAAGAGAGGTGTAGGATCCCTTACGAAAATTCGGCAGCCTAACGGCGCCACTCAAAACTTCCAAAATGGATTAATGAGAGAAAATAGGTTCTCTCCCCATATGAACATAAAAATTATAGTATGAGTAATATAAAAGAACATCCCAATCTTAATAAATATGATCTTAAAAGGAACGACATAAAAGAGTGTACTTAAAAAGAAAGAGAGGAGTAGGATCCCTTACCTCGTATCCAACTTGACCCGACCATTCTTTAATCTCCTGAATAATAAACTTGAGTTAATATCTACTTGCTTAAGAACCTTTTTCAAGTTCATTATTCCTTTTATACCATGTTATGAACATCATGTAATCATTTATGTTAATAATGTTCATTTTGTCGGTATTTGGTTCTTAAGTCAAAAATAGACTTCTTACACTTACATGTTGTTAATTTGGTCAAAGGTTCGTTATATCCAGAATGATATTAATGATTTGGATAACATATATATCATATATATTCAGCATATACATGTATTTATAATATTACATCACATTAAGAGGTACGAAATGAAATGCACCGTTCATGGAGACAGTAAGCCGTACGTATGCATGAACGCTACTTCCATTTCTAATTCGTATTTTATGGAATGGAATCATAAGGATATAAGAGTATATTATAATTCCAGTATAATAACATATATAATATTACTAACTTTATCCTTTACACATCCCACATATGGTATTAACGAATCAAATCATTTTCAGGGGGCGGTAGTCCGCACTTCCTAAAATGAAGATATCGTGTTTACCCGTAATGGAAACAATAATGGTATTCCATAAATGAAAAATACAGAAGCTTAAAGAAATAATAAACATACTATATATCATATATAAAAATATTTACATCATAATGGCCACCTTTGAAGGTGTTAAATGAGTATTGAACAATCATCGTTTTGGGAGGCAGAATTTCGCCATCCACGGAAACCGTATGTTCTTTAACCATTTTATGTAGTTCTGTGAGAGTGTAGCTCGAATAAATCTTATAAAAACATCCTAGTATATTGAAGATACTGGTTTTGTTACAAAACAAGTAAATAAAAAGAGTTTAGGGGGTTGGAGAAGAAAAATAAAACAAATGAACATGAGAGAATGAATTACCTTTAAAAGTGTAACTCCTTTTGATTTGAGCCTAAAGGCTTCCTTTTAAAAGATTCTTCCCAAAGGGAATCCTCTAGGATGAGGAGAGGGATTTGGATAGAGTAAATGGGCAGGGGGTGGCCGAGACAAAGGCTTGAGGAGTGTGTGAAATGAGGTAGAGGTGGGGGCCTTTTATAAGAGGAGAGGAGGGGCACTTTTGGAAATCATGAAACTATTATTTTATTTTCAAACTTGTTTCGAATTTCTAAGGTCCCACATTGATATATTTCTAAGATAAGATGATAAGGCTTCTAAATATTTCCATCCAATAGTTTTTGGACAAGTGTAGGTCTTAGATTTTATATTATCGTTTCATTTTATTTAAACTGTTCATTAATGAGGTCATCGTTGCATCATCATGATGTCATAATTAAATTTATTTATTTAATGTCTAAAAATTATAAAAAAAAATATCCTGATGTAGGAAAGCTTTTTGTCTTTCCAATGAATATTTATAATCAAAAATCTGATCTTTATAACCCCATGTAAAAATTTTTTTCGTAAAACATATTATGTTTGTGTCATTTTTACTTTTACATTAAATAAAAAGTTATTTATGTCATTTCCCAACCAAAGTGGCTCCATGGGGTCCCCAAGTTGACCCATTGATTGTATTGGTCGGCCATGACACATCCAATGAGGTTAGGACATGTGTCAATCTCATATCATATTATTAAAACATTATTTTTACCTTAAACTACACTAATTACCACTAATCGCGATTAAGAACTTAATAAGTTACTATTCACCAAAAAATTATTTTAATCTCATTGAACCACATTTTACTTCTTAATGACAACCATGTATGTCGGATTTTTGAAATTCAAAACACAATGATGACAAAATTTCATTTAAACGGAAAATCAGTTTTTATAAGTACCACTTAGTGGTTTCACTATTCATCAAAAATTGAAGTTTTTAGAAAATTACCAAAAATTCACCCTAAGATATATTTGATATTCCAAATTCAAAAATGAAGTCTATTTTAAAAAATTCAAAACATATAAGTCACAACAATTAATTTAATAATTAATTCCCGTTGTCCGAGCAAATAGCGTGTTTTTATGAAACAATAAGTATCAAAAGATTGATACTAGTTTAAGTCCGATTTCAAAGTGAAATTGATTCCAATGACCACTATTGGATTTAATGGTAAAAATATATTATAATTTCACTTTAAAACCAATTCAATAGATAATCTAATCATATTAAAAAATTAGATTAAAAAGAGGTTTTGAATTAAAATACAACATTTTGTACTATTCATTAAAAAAATGAACTTTATCAGAAAGATACCAAAAATTTACACAAAGTAAATTTTGATGTCCCAATTCTTAAGAAGAGTTTTATTTGGTCCAAAAGGATGTATAAGAGTGAAAAAAACTATATTTAATGACGGTTCTCCATCAAAAGGCAATAAGAGAACCTTTAGTGAAAACTAGGGCATATACGCCAAAAATTGAATTCTTTCTGTATTTTATGCCTTTATCTTTTATTGGATAAATGTAAAAACATTTAAAAACATATATAATCATATTTTAGTTATTTTTATCCATTCCCGCCAATACAACGGCTACATGTAAACAACCATTTAAAATAATCTTATTTTATTATTAGAGTGCAACGTAAGATTCCCAAGACACTCCTTATTGCGTGTTGGGTACGCCATCGAGTATAGCACCCCCTTTAAAGTCATATTAATATTTTATTCACAAATATGGATAAATATGAAAATTTCATATTCTTTATTTACCTGGGGTGTTACATTAAATGTCCTAAAATTAACATTCACAACTGACCCGCACCGATTGATATTAATCCCCGAGTAGGGTAAATCGATTACTTTGAATGCAATTGTTCCCATGGATTTATGTTTGGGGAAACCATTTGGAATTTATTCCACTTTTTCTATACAATCGCTCATGTGCACTATTCAAATTTATATATTCTTCAATCAGTTTTTCTGGGCACCCTAGGCCTAAAAATCACATGTCGTCTCAGTGCTTGGTCTCAAAATAATTCTATATAATATTTAAAACAACACATAGAAAAATATTGGACATTTAACTAATCTTGATTTTTCCACATTTTATTACAAAATTAATTTTTATATTGATTATAATGACAACAATTGGAATAAGAGAAATAAATTTGAAATAAATTTATTTTAATAACAATTTTAAATATAATTAATCAATATAAATAATTTTCAAAAAAACAAGTTTTTAATTAAAATGTTTTAATTTTCACTATTTTTTTAAAAATGAAACTTTTGAGAAAAATCCAAAAAATTATTACTAAGGTAATTTTAATTGGATGATTTAAAAAATGAATATAATTTTTACCAAATAAATTTTATAATAGTGGTAGAAATTAATTTTAAATAATATGTCCAAAGCTTAACTAATAGTCTTTTTGAAAAAAAATTCTTAAAAAAATTCTTTTTATTACAAGTGATTCTTATTTTTAGTTATAATACAAATTTAAAAAAATGTACACGTGTAAAATATATATTTTTCACAATTAATTAAGTCTTATTCTTAACATCCATCATAACATAATTGTTATTTTGGTCATGTCTAAATAATATTTTAACAGATTGTCATGTCTTGTTCAAAACCAGTGTTGTGTGCATTTCAAGAGATCATTGAATTTATGATTATTCTAAATTAAATATATTTTAATATCATGTGGTGTCACATTCTTCCCTAATAAAATATTTTCTTAATATATATTTCTTATGTTTTAACTTATAAAAATATTTGGGATGTTCTTCCTTATAACATCTATAATTCCCATGTTTCTTCTTCCATTTTATGATTTCTCCAATGTACCTTTTAAAAAAAATAGCTTGTCTCTCAATACCTTATATATAGTACGATGTGTTTAGATGGGTTCTTCACAGTAAGATAAATAATTTTCCAATAATATTTCATCATAGATGAGAATATGTGTTGGGTTTGAATTGTACACGTGGGAGACTTTGTGGTATTTACAAAAGATAAAAAATTGATTCAATTCAATAAAGTAAATCGAATATAATGATGTATATGATTATAAGTTACCCTTTCTTACCAAACATTTTAACACCCTTCTATTACGTTACTTTCATGAATACAAGATCACCCATAAGGAATTCCCAATATTTCTTATGATTATCAACACAACTCTTTTTCATAATTTGATATTCATTAATTTGATCATAAATATGCATTAACTTTGTTGTTATCTCTTTAATAGGTTCTGAGACTTGGAATTTCTATTCACCAACATCATCCCTAAATGATGAAGTATGATATATTAGTCCACATAATTCTTATATGGTACCATTTGAGTACATTAATGGAATCTAATGATATACGAAAACTCTACCAATGGTAACTAATGATCCTAAATACTTTGAATGTTATGTCATAAATACCTCAAGTAACATCCAATTACCATTTTATTAGGTGTTCCCTTCACCTCATCCTAGTTTTACCCTCCTTTAAGATTGGGAGGATACCTATATTGGTGAAGTCTTATATTGTTTGGAATTTAAAATTTAACTAGATTTTTCTACAGTATTCAAAAAGATTTCATGTCTTGTAACTAGGTTACATGCAATGAAATGGTTGTTGGGTACAAGCTGTAAAAGGGGATTCATGCTGTGAAAGATTAAACGTCATGAATGGTGGGTTCATGTTGTGAATGTTTTAAATAATGTATTTTTAATCAAAGGGGATGGATTTTTCAGCATACATGTACACACTAGATTTCATGGAATGTAACTATATTACACATCATGAAATGGTCTGCATCGGGTTGTAAAACATTTTCACAACACTATTTTCTTGGTTCTTTATCCAGCTCTTCATTTCTCTCAACCCAAGGCTCTGAGTGAGTATCCTTCCCTCTTATTCATTGATATTGATCAAAGTAGTGTCCTGACATTGTGCCATCTGATCTATTGATCTAAGTGGATTTTTATTCTTTTCTTCTTCTATATCCTTTGGTTGATCTCACTCTGGAGGCTATTACATGGTTAGTTTTGGTGGGATGAATGTTTGTTCTTGAGGTATTTGGGTTATCATTATCTACCTCCCCGTTTTTCTATGTTGGATCAATCTTGATATGTGGATTGGATTGCAATGTCTCCTCTGGTTTTGTTGGGTTTTATTATTGGTGGATTTTGTTTCTAGTGTGTGTGGCCGAAGATTTCAGGTAGGTGGTTCTGTCTCTATCTTATGATAATCATCCTAATTTATTTATAGGTTCATTTATTAAATTGGAATGACTTTTTGTGTCTGTTGAAAATGGTTTTTTGTAGAGAAACGGGGTTTCCATATTTTTGATAATTGAATAGGAAATGGGTACTTTTGAAACATTAAAATTGATTAGTGAAAATGAGGACATGGGTAACCATTGGTACATATGTGGATGGTTTATATTGAGGTCATATTCCATGTTTGGTTATTATAAAAAGGTTTAGCCATGGGGATTTCCTCTATTTCTTAGGTATGTTGTTCTGTGGGACAAATATTGACATTTGTCAGGGGGTTTTCTTTTGGAGTATTTCTCTGCTTCCTAGGCTAGTGTTTTGGGAACTGAATTGTGCACTTGATTTATTATGGTATGAGTATTCTTCTAGTTTGGACTATAGTGTTCCTTGGTACTGAGGCATGTGCTGCTATTTCTATTTTGTAACACAAGGTTTTCTGAGTTAGCCTTGATATGCATGTTATATATTCTTTTGTTTAGAACTATGGAAAAGGTAAATGTTTACCATTTTTTCTCTAAGACCACTTTACTGATCATCGTTCCATGTTTTATTGATAGAAATATACAAGAATTATTTTACAAAGAGTTGATATGGAACACCAGGTTGGGATAAAATTGAGTCTATTAGCTCAAACCTTATGCACCACTTTGGTGGTTCATAGACCTTCATATGTATTCCAGTGTAGGAAGGACATGGCATCATCATGAGGAAGTGAGGTTTCATGTAATATGAGCTGGGTAGCTAGTGCTGAGATGGTGGTAGTTCATCCATGAAATCACTTGGAGTTACTATTGGGTTTACTCCTTTGCATCTGTACTTTTCCTTTCGAGTTTTTATTACTTTATATTTATTGGCTCCTATGCCTTTCTCACTGTTATTTCATACATATTCGTTAGTATTCCACTATTTCTTTCTTAAATTATATATATTCCATGTGGTTGTTCAGGTTGGGTGAAGTCATTCCCTCTTGTGTGTTGTTCGATTTCCTGGGTGCTTGTCACCATCCCATGGGGATCATGAACTCCCTTCAGATATGTGGCGGATCGGTTCAGCTTCTAGTTTTGAGGGTGACCTAGGATGGTTTGTTAAAATTTGGTATCGAATGAGGTATTTCCTTAATATTCATGGTCTTGGTATGTCTCTTAAACTATAGATAGGATTGTTGAGACATGAGAGGTATGTTTTGATGAGTGTCTGTCCAACTCTTGTCGTGTCGAGAATCAATTTTCCATCGGATTTTGGGATGTGTGTCTCTAGTGTTGGGTTTGGTTTTAAATATCAGATTATGTTTATGGGTTTTTGAGTTGGAACTGCTTTTTTTTTGTTTTATGATATTTTTTATGTTTTGGTGTGCAGTAGTATGGCTCAAAGACATCTTCCATGAGTTCCTCGGGAGGGTGCAGTGGATTCTCCTCAAGGGACTCCACCAATAAATAAAAATCTCATCGATAATATCATACAGGTTGCATGTGTTATGGATTAGGATGTACCATGGGTTAAAAATGCTATTATTGAGGTACAATCAGGCACTGGAGGTGATAGATATTCACAAATAGATTCCTTGTGCAAGAATCCACCATCCCTTAAAGGAATGAGTGAACCTAAAAAGGTAGAGTAATGAATGGATGTGATTGATCAGATTTTCAAATTTCTAGAAACACCTAAGAATACAAGGTTTATGTGTGAAAAATTCAGGGTCGAGGGTTCCAGTACGAAATGGTGTGATTCTATGATCTTGGAAGATAGTCTTGTAGACATAGATTTTAAGGTTTTCAAACCCTATTCTTTCAGTAGTTCTGTACAGTGTCAATGATTCTAGAAAATTCATTGGATTTTTTATCTTTACAATAGGGAGAGCGTTTAGTGTCAACGTACACCAATAGTTTTTATGAGCATGTTTGTTTCTCTATTAACATAGTTAAGAATGACTATAAGAAGGCACAAAAGTACCTACCGATTATGAGACCGAATATTTGATCACAAGTGTTTTTGTTGAACCTTTCGACCTATGCAGAGAAGGTAGATAGAGTTATTATGTAAGAGATGGATATATAAATTAAGATTGGTTTTCCCAACCCTTATTTTTTACCATGTATCGTCATTAGTGTTGTACAAGGTAAGAAAAAGTTATGAAAAGAACATCGCAGGAGTGGTGGAGGTGGGTCTCATCAGTGAGCCTCCTCACCACCATTCGTTTATCAATGGATGTCACACAAGTCATTCTTATCATATGACCATGATGATGTGCAGTGGAAATGGATGTATTGGTCACCTATAGCACATATGTCAGGCTATCACTATGTCTCGTTATGATTAGGTTTCTTCGACTCTAAAGGATACTTTGATGTAGTCAGAAGCTTCAAATAGTAAAGGTCTCCAACCCGAGGCCTTAGGAGTGAAGACTTTTTATGTTGTAGATCGGTGTCAAATGGAAGTTGATGCTGGTCTTGAAATAGTGAGAGGTACTCTTCTTATTGCATCTTTAGAAGAAATTGAATTATTTGTTACAGGTGACTCCCACTCGTTTATTTCTTCATGTTTCATTGATATTATAAAAAATCCAATGGATATTATTTCAATTACAATGGAGTTAGTTATGCCTCTTGGTAAGAGGAAAGAGATGGGGTTTCGAGGTCCTTCTTGTTCATTAATGATAGTTGATATAGAGTTTGACTGATATTTTTTCATTATTGATATGGATCTATTTATCTTCATCATCGGTATGGATTGGATTGTCACTCATCGAGCTGAGGTTGATTGTTATCATTGGTGTGTCTCATTTCTTGCTGTTGATAGGAGCTCTCTTTTTAGTGATGGTGGGATCTGAGATCAGGTCGTGTGGGGACTTCCTTTTCCGAGCTCATGAGTGTGATTTCTATTGTTGGGTTTGATCCCTATGACATTTCTCTTTTTGTTGATCCTCCAATTGATGTTTTATATTTTCCTAAATTTTTTGTAGATGTCTTATTTGGTCTTTATAAAAAGATATATGTTGAGTTTACTATTTACCTGGTGGAAGGTATATAGTAGGTATATATACATTCATATCGTATGGCACCATCTAAGATGAAGGAGATCAATATTCAGCTAGACTACCTGTTGGAAAAAGGTTTCATTTTCCCGAGAGTTTCACCTTGGGAAGCTCCTATGCACTTGGCTAACAAAGAAGGTGGTTCACATCAGTAATGTGTGGAATATCTTATGTTGAACTGGGAAAAAGTTATGAAAAAAATACCATTTCCCTTGTGTGGGTGAATTTTTTAATCATTTTAAGGGTGAAAAGTGGTATTATAAAAATGATCTTTGATTGGGTTATCATCAGCTCAGATTTTGGAAGTCTAATATACCAAAAATAGATTTCAGGAGAAGGTATGGCCACTCTGAATATCTTGTGATACCTTTTGGTTTGACTAATTATCCTTTAGTTTTTATGGCCATGATGAATTTAATATTTCTTCACTATGTTGAAATTTTTTGTAGTGTTTGTGGTTGATATTATGATTTATTCTAAATCCATTCATGAGCATGGGAAACATATAAGTATGGTTTTAGGAGTTCTGATAATTCATCCTTTATATATATATTTTTTAAAATGTAGTTTCTCGAAGGATGTAGTAAAATACATTGGGTAAAAAATTTCTAATCATGGATTATCAGTTGATCCAATGAAGGTAAAGGTTTTTTTTGTAATGGATGGAACCATGGAATTCATTTGATCTACGAATCTTCCTTAGTCTTGCTGGACAATACCAATGGTTTGTTAACGATTTATCTAAGATAACATCACCATTGACTGCTCTTAATAATAATGCGATGAAATTCATGTGGGATGTAATGTTTCAGTATTATTTCGATGAAGTGAAATTAATTCTGACATTAGCTCAAATTCTAATCTTACCTAAGCCTGGTAAAGGATACGTGGTGTTTTCTGATGCTTTAGGTGCTGGTTTCGGATGTGTGTTAATGCATGATGACCATGTGGTATCCTACAGATCTTGTTTTCTTTGACTAGATAAGAAGAATTACCCCACTCATGTTTTAGAGATTTTTAATTTTATGCTTGTGGTTAGATTTAGGGGGAAATATTGTTTGGGGATAAGTTCATAGTATTTTCTGATCATCAGATCCCTAGTTATATATTTTTTTAGAAGGACCTGAATCTAAAAAAGGGAAGATGGGCTTAATACCATCAAATTTTTGAATTTGATATCACCTACACCTCAGCAAAGGGAAATGTCATTGCAGATTCCCTTAGTAAGAATGTTCCATCACATGATGTTTTAGAATAGAAGGAGGAGTGGAACCTTAAGGGGATTTTCACTCAGTTTCACTTGGATGCTCTGGAGGATGTTTGGGGAAATGTTCTAACTAGTGTTCAGTTATAATCATCTCTCACATAGTTTATTTTGTAAATTCAGCAGTATGATGATGTGTTTTAGAAGACTCAAGAATGCCTTTTTATGGGGGAGACTGTTTCTGGATGATGTCTTTCTTTTGATGGTATGATCCACTTCGGGAAGTGGGTTTATACACTGGTATCTTCAAGAAGTTTGGTCTTGTTTGATTATCATAGCTCATCATGGTACACTCATCTAGGTGTAATAGAAATTTCTTATAACATGATGTGATGATTCTAGTGTCGAGGTATGAATTTGGAAGTCACGGAGTTTTTGTATCGCTTTTACACCATCTAATGGATAAAGTCATAGCACTTGAAACCATATAGTTTGTTTCATAGTCTTCTGGTGTTGATTTATAAATGGGATGAGGTGTCCATGGATTTTTTTTGGATTACCGTGAACTCAGAAAGGGAAGAATTCTATCTGGGTAGTTGTTGTTCATTTGATGAAGTCTGCTCATTTCAATCCAATCAAAGACAACACTAAAGTTGATGATCTGGGTAATATTTATATGTAATAGATTGTGAGGTTTCATGGGATTTATTATACAATTATTTCAGATAGGGATCTTAGATTTACCTCAAGGATCTAGAGTAGTCTCCAAGAGGCAATGGGAACTTAGGTTAAGTTGATCACAACTTACCATCCTTAGAAAATCTGTCAGATGGAGCATGTGATTCAGATACTAGAGGAAATGCACCAAGCTTGTGTCTGGGATTTAAAAGGACCATGAAATAGACATCTGATACTGTTTTAGTTTTTTTATAAAAATATTTATTAGTTACCAATCATATTATCTCCCTTTGAGGCATTTTATGGTATCCTATATAGATCACCTCTTTGTTGGGCCGAGGTGGGTGAAGTATCTTTAGTTGGACTATGTTTGGTTCAAGAAACATCTGTGAAGATTAAGAATGTACGTTGTTACCTGTTTATATCCCAGAGTCGATAGAAATCATTTGGGGATTAGATTCATTGACCTTTAGAGTATTATATAAGTGACGAGACTTTCAAAAATGTTTCACATCAGTTGGGTCACCCTGGACTAGGAAATCTTGGAAAGATGGAACAGAGATATGTTGCAGCATTTGAGGTCATTGAACGGCTTGAAAACGTTTTTTATCAGTTAGAATTTCTAGTTTAGTTGATGGGTATTCATGTTATTTTCCACATGTATCAGCTCTGTAAATACCATCCTGTTCCCATTCATGTTCTGAGTTGGGAATAAATTAAGTTAGATCTAGATTTTTATTTTTTTGAGAAACTAGTTTTGATAGTTGACAATCAAGAAAATGTCTTGTGTGGGTAGCCGATTCTATTGGTCATAGTTATATAGAAATAAGGATTATATTATCATGAGAATTCGGAATGGGAATCATTGAAGAGGGAGCAGTATCCTTATCTCTTTCCAATTATGACATCTTCCACATGATTTCTTGGGAGCTAATAGTATTTTCGGTGGGGACTTTGTAACATTTCATTACCATTTTATCAGGCACTCTATTAACCTCATCATGGTTTTCCCCTCCTTTTAGAATGGGAAGATACTTATAATGGTGAATTCAATGAGTTTTTAGACATTAAACTTTAATTAGATTTTTCTATAGTATGTAGAATGATTTCATGACTTGTAACTAGGTTAAACGCCGTGTAATGGTTTCTTGGAACAATCCATGAAAGGGGATTCATGCTATGAAATATTACACATTGTGAATGATTGTTTCAGACCATGAATATTTTAAATAATGTATTCTGAATATGAGGTGGTAGATTTTTCAGTGTACATGTACAACATGGATTTCATGGCATATAACTATATTACACATTGTGGAATGACCAACGTCCAGTTTTAAAAAATGCACACAATATGTTTGTATCAGTTGATTCTCTAGCACTTTATTTCTCTCGACCCAAGGATGTTCCTAGACATTATTAAGATACTCCCCTCTTTCTAGATCGAATTATTCAACACTCAATATCCATTGAAATTGTAGTGCATCTCTCTAGGTGAGTAACCTTTTGGCTTTTTCATTGCTATTGATCATGGTTTCATCCTGAGGATGCATATTTTGATCTATTTATCTATGTTGGTGATTCTTCATGACTTCTTATAGATCCATTGGGAAATCTCTTTCCAAAGGACATTCTTGGTATGTTGTGATGCGGTGAATGTCCTTTCTTGAGGCATATGGTGTTTTCCCTTTCCGTAAACACCTTTATTTCTATGTTGCATCAATCTTGAGGTGTGGATTGGATTCTATGGTATCCGCTAGTGTTGTTGGGTTTTTTTGGATGGTTGATTCCATTATGAGAAAGTGGAACCCATGTTTTGAGGAAGGTTATTCCATCTCTAGCCTATGATAATTTCCCAGATTTATTTTTAAATTTATTTATCAAAATGGAATGAACTTTTGTTCATGTTAGAAAAGTTTTTTTGACTATAAATGGTTTTTATCAATCTTTGATAAATGAAAAGGAAATGGGTACTTTTGAAACAATGAAATTGATTTTTTAAAATGAGCACATCAGTTACCTTGGGTACTTAGCTGGAATGTATAGCTTGAGTCCATTGTCCATGTTTTCCGATTATCAGGAGGCTTTCTCATGGGGATTTTCTTTTGTTTCCTATGTTTGTTGTTCTAGGGGAAGGATATTGACATTTATCGAGGGGTTTACTCATGGGGTATTCCTATGGTTTCTAGTCATGTGTTCTAAGAATTGGATTGTGCACTAGATTTATTATTTTACGAGTAGTCTGATAGTATGACTAATATTTTTTCTTGGTAATAATTCATGTGTGGTAGTTTATATTTTGTGATCGTTGTCTTTCTGAGTTATACTTGATATGCATATTATATCTCCTTTTGTTTAGAACTATGGAAAAGCAGAATATTTACCATGTTTTATATAAATATAATTTACTGCTCATCATGGAATGTTTCATTTAATGTAATTATACATGAATTACTATACTGAGATATGATATGGAATACGAGGGTGGGATCTTATAGAGCCTGTTATCTCATGCCCTGCAGAACTCTTTGGTTGTGCATAGACCTTCATATGTCGTCTAATGCAGGGAAAATAAAGGCGCAAAAGTTAGGCGGTGAGGTTTCATGTTAGGTGAGTTGGGTAACTGGTGGTGAGATGGAAGGGGTTCATCTACAACATCACTTAGAGTAGCTATTGTTTTTATTCCTTTGTATTTGGACTAATCATTGGATGTTTTGAATACTTTCTAATTGTTGGTTACAACATCTTTCTCACTATTATGTAATATATATTAGTTAGTATTCCATTGTTTCTTCCTTGATTTATATATATGCCATGTGGTTTATCATGTTTGGTGAAATAATTCACTCATGTGTGTTTTTTGATGGCCCAGGTGCTTTTCTCCAGCCAGTGGGGATCAATAATTCCCTTTGGGTATGTGGTGTATTTGGTCAGGTGTAAGTTTTGATGGTGACCTAGGTTGGTTCATTACACCTCAACATGTCTTCCATTAACTGAAAATTCCTTTTGAGTTGTTCAACAATTTTTTTATGGTAGATAGTGATGATTTTAAGATCATTATCAATATACATCTGAAGAATACTCTAGAATTTGGATGTAAAATAGGGATCATGATTATACATAATTGAAAAAGGTGCACTATAAAGTCTTAAAATGACATTAATTTCCAGCCTTTGGAGGTTATCCAAAGGTAAATCACCTCTTATGTCATTGAAATATCAATATTGTTTTATAGATTAATGAGAAAACATATTAAATCATTATTTCTAATATTTTTTTGGCATTATTATAATAAATTACACATAAATATCTACCCATTTCCAAAAACTAATAGAAAGAGGTTACATGACTCCTCTAGGATTATGTCTCATACTATTCACAAGTTGGAAAAAAATTTGGAAACACTATCAGAAATTTCACTCTTCATGTTATCCCACAAAAAAATTCTCTCAAATACATATACATCATTGTGCTACTAGAGTGTATACAGAAATTTGAGCCATTAGATTTATCCAACAATTTATTTTTTAGCATAAGAATTTATGCATCACATAATCCCATTAGGGATTTTAGACCATTGTCACAAAAAATTATGTCTTTTACTTTCCCATTATACATTGATTAAATATTCCACTAAATTTTCACACCATATTTTTAAGAACATATTATCTTATCTAAAAAATATGGGTTCTCAATCATTTTAGAAATGTGTTATGCCACCCCTTTTTTTAATAATTCTCGTATTCATCTCAAGTATATCAATAAAAATATTATATCAAATAATCCTCATTTAGGTTATAATTACACGAATATTCCCACCTAATTTATCAAATAACTTTTTTCCATTCCTTAGGTGGTATTTTATTTAGAAATAATAATACATGAGAATATTAAGTCATTTCCTTTTCCTTATATTAAGTTATCTTTGTAAAAATATTTATTTTAATATATTATGATCATTGTATATCTCATATTTCTCACCATAGAGATACAATATCCATATAAAAAATATTACATCTACAAACTCAAGATCATTGGTTCGATACTTCTACTTTTGAGACATAAATACGCTTAATAAATATGCAAAAAATTAATCATTTTTTCATTATGTCAAAACAATGTCCCCTATTAGAAGAATCAATATATATTGCAAACCCATAATTTCTTAATGGTATTTTCAAAATCAAATCATTGACCAATATCCTTTTTAGTTCATCAAAAAATTATTCAAATTCCTTTTTCCAAAAAAATATAAAACGATTACATGTATGCATTGTTAATGGGATATCTTGTAGAAAAAATTTTGGATCAGGTTGCTGATAGTAACCTGCTAATCCAATGAAAATATGTACCATAGTTATTTTGATTATTATATTCCATTCACGATATACTATCTTCTTTGCAGCATCAAGTTATATTCCATCAATGTAGATAATATGGCCATGGAAAGAGAGTTGAAGAATCTACAAATCGCACTAATTGAAATTCCCATATAACTATTTCTTTATAAGAGTATCAGTAATTATGTTAATGTGATTATTGTGGTCCTTATAGATTTTAGAATACCCAAAAATTTCATCAATGAATGCCAACAAAAAGTCAACAAAATATTCCTTGAATACAATTTTCATTAGATCCATAAAAGTATAGTATTAATTTTTTAATCAAAATGGAATTTCCATAAACATGTAACTCCCATAAATCATTTGAAAAATATATCTATATAATTTATTCATTATTTACATTCTATTTATGATACACAAAATGAAGGTAAATCATTGAAAAATATTGTTCTATGTAATGTTGGTCTAATAAGTCATAACATCATAGATTAAGACACTTATAATATATCCAAATAGCATTGATTTCCCTATAATAAATTGAATTCTTCATGGATCCATCATTCTTCTTAACGTAGAGAATAAGGACGCCCTGAGGGAAAAAACATAGGTGAACAAATCTCGTATCACCAAACTCCTTTAGTTGTTTTTTCAACTCCACTAATATCATAGTGGCCATTATATAGGGAGTCTGATATTGGTCTTGAATTAGGGGTTTAATCAATAGAAAAATCAAAAACTATTGCTCTTATATTTCTAAGTATTCCCCATGAAATATATCATTGTATTCTTTTATAATAGGCACATCATTAATTAAAAAATCACCTTCTCTATATCTTGATTTTGTTATCTCATCATCCTGTTGAATCTCATTTAGTAAAGATACTAAGGGTGGATATAGACATAACTCAAATGAACAAGTCTCCTCACTAAAGATAAGGAATTATACATCTTACTCATGAAAAATAATATCAGTTTCCTTGAAATAAATTTATTCATCAAATTTTTAAATCCATTCCATACCAAAGACTATTTTGAAGTAAATCATAACTTTGATAATATGTTCAAAAATTAATCATGTTTATGTCCCATAATGGGGAATCAATGAGACATACATATTGTACTGAGACATATCCTTTATGTTTCAACTAACAATAACATTCAAAAATTAAAATTGAATGTCTAATTTTCATCCAAAAATTACTAGATATGAAATAGTGTCATTTTCAAGAATTAAATAAATAATTATCTAGATATGATTATATAGTTAAACTAATGGTAATAAAACATTGAGTACTTCCACCTCATCTATTGTTATCACATAATCGTTCCCTTCTCCCCTTATCCTATTATATATTGGATTCCCTTGATACTTGGGATGTTTATTTTAAGAGTTCCTCATCTCTCTAAAGTTGAGACAAGACATAAATCTGTTTTCATTATCCCATTTTATTTCATTATATTTTGAACTATATATCTTCACTTATAAGAAACTCACAATCCCATCAAGAATTTTCCGATGTGGTTCCTTCTATAAATTTGAAAATGTGTAAATTGATGTGTTATCCTATTCTCCTTCAACATATTCCCATTTTCATGGTTTTTTAATGACCTATTTATATATCTTTATTTACCTCTAATATATAAGATCTGGGTATTTTATTCTTCTATTTGGTGGAAACTTTAACAATTTCAAAATAGGAAAAAATATTTTTTGAAACTAGTGCCCTTCCGAAACATTTCATAGGCACATTAAAGAAATGATCAATATTTCACTCAATATTGAATTTGAAATACATATAATATCTTTCTATAATTATAATGGTCTATTTATAATCTACAACACAATATCATTCATTTTTAAAGCTAACAGATATTCTCTTCATCTGATTTTGTTTCTCATAAGATAAATATTTGTTGAATAACATCTCCTTTAGTACATTCAATTCCATTATTTATATTTCCTATTCCTCTTGAGTATTAATTATCAATAAATATCATTGATCTGCATCACCATTGAGACTGTACACTAAATTTTTATCCCTCTTTAATTTTCATTGCATACCATAGTAATAAATATCTATTATGGAGTATTATTCTATTTACCATTTTACATTGGATTAGAAGTTGAACCAATGGATTTGAGATTCTTTCACATGAAAGGATCCAACATATGAGAACCACATAGTGGAACATGTTTCTCTAATAATTAAATTTTATTTTAAATTACATAATGAATCTACCCTAATAGATAAATCATATTTTTAGTTCCAATATAATCTACATTGGCTTCCTCATTTGGAAAACTCTACATTTTCTATGAGTATTGATACACTTATTCATTCCAGGAACTATTTCTAAACAATGTCATATACTATACTAGCTTAGAAAACTGTGAATTGTAAATCATAATGTTTTATTCGAAATATGATGAAACACATAACATAAATTTAAAATTTCTTCATTTTTAATATCAAAATAATCAACATGGTTTTTTCAGGGATATACATATATTTAAATGCTTTATAATGGTTTATAAATAATATAAGTATTATCCTAAGCATAACTATATAAACATTGAAACCTATATAAACTTTAAAACCTATTTCTTAGTAAGGACTATTTTTTCCCCATGTTATGATCAGGTAATGATCAATTGTATTTTTTAGAGTTATTACCTATAGGTACCTCCCTTATAGTCAAATGACCACATGTAATATCCATATATGGATGAATTTATAAGAAAACCCACATAATATCTTTCTTACCATAATATTAGGATTTTATTATATACTTATCCTCAATGTATACCATAGGGTTATGTTTCCAAATATATATTTCCCTTAATCTAGTTCCAAACGTGTCTAATAAAATTCTTCTAATATTAACTATAATGTCCTCAAATCTAGTAACCGAGAGTCCGTGCCTTATTTATTACTACAACATAGATAGATAGAGTCGAATCCTAATTGATAGATCAGTTTAGTAGTTTTTTGAGAACTAGATACATACATGATACCAATTATATATTGGGAATAGAAAATAAATCATAATACATAATAAAATTTAAGGAAATTTACTCATGAAAACGCATTCCAAAAATTATTCTTCATATATTTTTTAATGGAAAAAAACTATGGGTTATCTAAAATTCTTATTAAGGTTTATGTAAATCAGAATTCATCATGAATCAATAGGTATAATAGACATGTTATGTGAATTAATTGAACACACATTCCATTTAAATAACATTAATATCAAGATAAAAAAAGGGTCACTCAAAAAAACATGGTATATAACTAAAAACACATGCCATTTAATCCATATCATGACTATTATAACTGGTTAAGGAATAACCAATATGTAAGGTAAATAATTGAACACACACTTCATTTATTCATTAATATCATATGGAAATGGATCCTGAAATAATATCATTGGGAATATATTAGGGATAATATAATCAAGTGAATTCTCAATGATGTATATTATTAATTTGTAGAAAAAATGATCTTAGAAATTATGATACATCTACCATCAAGGCCTTTCACAAGACTATTTAAAAATATAAGTAAAACCTATTTAATTTTGTCAACTCATTTGTCTCATGAGACCTAGAAATGAATTTAGAGGCTATATAATTTTGTTCACCAACTATCACTGTATTTAACCATAATACCTTATATATAAAATAATTTATTCTATTTATCAATAATTTTTAATATAAAAAATATCCATATTAGGTGAAGAATACAAATTTGTCAATATTTCCATATTGTATAAAATAAGATTTATAACAAAAACCATATGTAAAATTGGGATGATGATTTGGAAATAATAATATCCATAATAAATAATATTTATAATTATGAGAAATATAATCTGCATTGTAAAATTATAACATGAAATTGACTATTTCCATAGAAATTTAATAGTTGTAGAAGAAAATGAGATTGTATAATAATATTCCATGCTTGTAAATTTTCCGAATAAATCAATTTGGATGAAAAAATTATAGTATAAAAATATAATATTGTAAAGTATGAATGAATAATTATATTAAATGTCAACGATGTTGTATTTACACCATATAGAAAATAATTAGCGGCATAACATTACAATATTCCTTAATAAGGGAAAATTTAGATGAATTCCATTACTTCACCCTTTCCATTAGCTGAACGTGCATTAAAATAACGTGTAACTGTTTTAATCATGATAAAAATATATACTATAACCATATTTATATTTATAATATCATATATGATCCCCTTATTACATTTTACCACCTATTTTTAAGTAATATTTCAAAATTAATTTTTTTTGTGTAAATTTCCTTACTTTATCATCTAAGTTTTTTAATGAAAGTATAATTTGTTACACATAGAATATAATTAATTATTATACAAAAATATAATAATGTAATTAATATATAATTTAATAAGTAGATACATTATTATTATCACTCTTAAATATTATTTATGTAAAATGAATCACATCGCTTTGTGGAGACTGTAGGTCGTATATATGAAAGACTGACGATGTCACTCCATTAATAAGAGAAATGGTAATGAAGTAACTAATATATAAATTTAATATAGAAAATATCATCCCATTCATATCATATATTAATTAATTTTATCATCATTTCATTCCTTATAATGTATAATTGAAAAAAATCATTCTCCTCCCTTCGCGTGGGAGTAGTTTCTTGTAGACACGAGCGATATTATCATATTCTAAACGACATTTAAAGAAAGAAGTTATGTGCCATATTATAATTAAAAAATAATATTTATGTCATAAATAATATATATAACAATTACTTTTATCATTATTTCCATCCCTGATAATAGCTTATGGGAAATGGATTACATCGGTTCTCGAGGCGGTAGTCTTCCATTTACACGATCGATGATTATGTTTCCCATTTGATGAAAGTAGAGAAAGATAAATGCTATTACATAAAAAAAATAAATTTTTTGTATATTGGAAGTAATTTTGTTAATACATTGGTATAGTTGGGAAATAATGTATTGTTGAAAATGAAGAATTAAAATGGAAGATATTTTTTAATATAATTAACTTCTCTATGTGAAACTTCATTTGGTTCTTCTATTAATGACCATAGGAATGGGTTTTAGGGAGGACCCGAAGTTAAATAATGAGACTAATGGTTATTTGGGATAATTATTTAGGCGTAGATCGATCCAAAGTGTTTAGAACGTGTGAAAATGTGATAGGTATGAGTGCCCTTCTATAAGTTGGGAAAGGGGACCTCTAAAGAAATTACCTAGAAATTTCCAAAAGAATTAAAAAATATATAGTCATTTACCTAAAGAATTGTTCAAATGAACACAGATTCAATATTTTGATTAATAAGTTGTAAATATGGATAGAAAATAATATTTTCACAAGTTTATATGTACTTTTAACTCATATATGTTTTGTATAACCCTACATTAAATGCATTTTAACTTAACCAAAATAATTATTTTTTACTGGTTTCAATCATCATTTTGGAAAAAAACTATGTTTACGTTATTAGTTAACCTAAATAATTCATATTTTAATTATTAAATACTTTTTTTCAAATTCCACACATATATGTGTCAAGTTTTAACTTAATATAATCTACAAACGCGATGAGAAAGTTGGTTTTCCAAGATAAAATATTCAAAATTTTAAAACAATTATATAAAAATTAAAAATAAAATTGATATAAATGAAAAAAATGATATTAATAGAAATATAATTGATATAATTTTATTTTTAAACTATTTGAAAATATAATTTAACTATATAAATAATTTAAACGAACATACAATTTTCAATTAAAATTTTCTAATTTAACTATTCATTGAAAAATCAATCATTTCAAAAAAAAATATCATAAATTAAACATAAGAAAATTTTTATATGTTGGCTTAAAAAATGAATTTTATTTAGTCAAAAAGATATTTAAAATTTTTTAAAAATTAATTTTATTTTTCTGTGAGCAATTTTTTATTTATACATCTTTTAGAAAAAATTATTTTCTTAAAAACAACTATTTTTCCTCAAAATGAATAATTTTTTTATTTATAATCAATGGATAAAAATGTTCATCTTTAAACTATATATTTATAATAATTTAAAAGGCCTTATTCATTAAATCTCATATAATCTCTTGGTTATAGTGGTTATTTTTAAATAATATATTTATGGACTATCTTGTTTTATTTATACCCAGTGTTTCACACATCGCATGATATCAATTAAATTAAATTACTTCTAAAAGAATTTTTTTTAATTCCTTTAATTGTTACTATTTGAAAATTAAAATATTGAATTTTGATAGGAGTACTATTAAATAATTACAAAGGAATGCAGCAGTATTTAATATAGTTTATTTGACCATTAGAATAGTAACATGACCATTGGGTATAGCAACCTAACCATTGGGAATAGTAAAAGAACCATTGAAATAGTAATTTGACCTCAAAATAGTAATGATTAATTTTAATAATTCTTTTTCATGTGTAATTTAATAATATATAAATATTATAGTACTATAAATTATTATTAAGTATATATCCATATATCTAATGTTGGGTTTCCAGTAAAATACAAATTTAAAAATAATAAGTAATATACTAAATATCACTCTATGTAATTGAGAGAAATTATAAGAACATTTTTAATAAAAGTAATTTTATTTAAAAAATATATATATTAATAGTAGTAGTACTTTTTTTATAAAATTATATTTAATAAATTATTATTTTTTAGTATCAACTTGTTGAAGTTATCAACGGGTGAATTTTTAATACTTTTCTAAAACACAAAATTTTATTTCTGAGGGGTAGATATAATATTTTTTCTAAATTGTTTTATTTTAAATTACATAATTCGTGATATAATAATTCCACAATCATTTTTTGATTGGTTTTGTTTATTTTTTTTATATTTTAAAAATGATAAATTTAAATAAAGTATTTTTTTAAACCTAAAAGGCATTATCAAAAGTCTAAATTCTATTATATTTTGATAAGATAATATTATTTTCATTTTCCACCTTTAATTTTAACTAAACTAATTGAATTAAATTATACAGAATTTGTCTTTATTAAAATAATGTTATCTCAAATAAGTGTTCTAATGTGAAAAATATTACCATTTAAGGGATTACAAAGAAAAAAATAACTAATTTAATATTTTATTCCTTAAATACCCCCATAATCATGTATAAATAACCCTTTCCATCTCCCTTGGAAATCAAATTCTATTTTTCATACCAATAGAAATGCTATACCATATCCCCCTCCCTTTATTCCCATAGCCTCCATTGAGATACTCTATATTAATCAAATTCCATAATTTCAAGATGTTAAGTGAAATAAAAAAGGAACAATTTCAAGAAATATGTATCATTATTTCCTTTTTTTATTTTATTTTATGTTTTAAATTTCACATCCTTCTATTCTCATAAAATAAAATCCTTCATAATACTATTAAATAGTATGTCGAGATGGTCATAATATCATTTCCATAAATGTGGATGGAATGCATAGAACTAACTAAATTATGAAAAGAATATGGTTTACACATGTATAAAAAATCATTCGTTACCAATTAAGTATAAATAAAAATACAAAAACTCATTTTAATGTCAAAGAAACGTTTTTTTAAAATGGTCTTTTCATATTGTGTGTTTTTATATAAATAACTTAATTGAATAATTTTATTAATGTTTTTAATTAAAATTATATAACATATATTAAATAAATTCTTCTATACATCATTTAATTTTTTTATAGGTTAGATATAATAATAAAACCATATTTATTCTAAAAAATTGTTTTTTAAAAATTTATGTCATCTCACCATTTGAAATTATATTGAAATTAATTTTTTTAACCTTTAGAAAATTTACAAGAACAATAATATTCATTTGTGAATATTAAAATCTCAATAGTTTCCAATAGTTTATTTTTTATAATTTTTTCAAAATATTATTCTCTCAAGGAATATTTAAAATAATTTTTTTAATATGTATTCTTATAAATAACTCAAAATGATCAATTTGTTTAAAACATAATTTGAAATTTTTTAAAAAATGAATAATATTATAAATAAAAAAATATGTGTCATTGGAATAAATTTTATTTTTAATTTTATATAAATAAATATTATTCATTTGAAAATATTTTCTTTGGAAACCTTCTTTTCATCAAATTTATAAGATTAATTTTTATTAAAATTATGTCTCTTCGGTGGATTCAATTTGATAAAATAGATTTAATTTTTTAATCCAAAATATTAATATTTTTTAATATTTTAAACATACATTTGGAACATTATGAATTCAAAAAAAATTCAAAATATGTAACAAAGTGTATCATTAAAACAGTTTTATCAGGGGTGAAAATATAGATATAATGGATTAAATAACTAATAAATAATATGAAACCCCTTGAAATTTTTGGAATTGGATATTAATATTAATAAAATATAATATTATCTATTTTTGAGAAAATTTTCCACAATATCTAAATTTATTTTAAAATTGTGACAAATTATAAGTGTGTAACTCATGTCATTTACAGAAGGTAACCTCCTCCCCTAATATCATAAAAAATCTAAATCCATTTTCTTTGATGAAACCATACCAAAATATCTCCCAATAATCTGTAGAAAAATTATAGAGATTTTGGTTTTCCAAAAAATCAATTCTTAGGGTCTCAAAGAAGATATCCAAATGAAGTTATTCTAGAAAAATGTATTCCCCATCACAAAGATCATTCAGTTCACTTATTCTTATACGACATTCAATTTTTTCAAAGTAATTTCAATATAATAATATTAGTATGTATCATATATTGATATTTTCTTATTTTCATGAATAAACCTATATCCATATCATCTTCCCTCAATTATGAAATGAAAATGTTGATCATGTGTATCATGGACTACTCCCCCATGAACCGAAGTAAATATTTTTTCATCCCTACTTATCATAAATCAACATAATGATGGATATAAAGTATATATATTTGTGTGTGTGTGTGTTATATTTATGAAATATTAATACTTCTAGAATTATAATATCTCATCAGCATTCCTATGATCATTCTTTTTGGAAAACTAAAATGTCACTCGCGCATACATGTGAACTATCACCCTAGTAAAGGTATGGGTTTTTTTTCAATTCCTCTTAATAATGATTATAATAAAAATATATTTAGTGAATATATAAGATATAATTAATATAAAAATTATTACATAAATTTATTTTAATATATTTATTTCTTTTTATCCATCCATCAAAATGTGAAAATTGTGTTCATGAATTGGTACATTTTATCATATCTATGGACTTGGTGATTAATTTTTTTATCAATACCCATTATGGATGTCTCTCTTTATATATATATTTTATATGACATTTGCGTGATCATTAAAATTTCGTAGATGATAAAACCATGATAAATGTAAAGTGACTTGAATTATGGAATAAAAACACTTTGGAAAAAAGAAATTGTCAACACCGAGAAATTATTATTTTATCATGGAATTATTAATATATGGATGTTGAAATACTGTAAATTGATTATTTAGGATATTATGAGTATTAAAATGATTCTATTATATAATTATTATTAACTTTAATTTAAAATATATAAGACTATAGTAATTTCAAAGCCTGTGGATCTTGAGGTATGGAATTATCATCAAACTTATAATTATATGGGATATATGCCACATTCTTGACTTGCTTACTTTAGGTAGTTTATAAGATCCACATTAATTTATTTTATGATTCCCCTCATTAAAATTATGTGTATATAAATTAATATATAAGGTTATCAATTTCATGAATATTTTATTTTAATTTTAATATCATCATAATGGTTTTATATTACAATCTCATTATTTTTCGAAATTGTTTAATATTAATATTTTGATGGGGTAATATTATAATATACCACTCAAGAAACACATGAAATATTTTATCCAATGGTTTCCTCCTTAGGACACATGTTTTCATTTATTTTCCTCACATTGTGTACTCTATGGAATGAAAAAAATATATCACGGAAAACTGACTTAATTTCCCTATTTGGTCTAATGTCTTTTTCTAATAAACACTTATTTTATAAAAAAATTATCAATAATATTAATAATAATATCATATTAATTTTAAATGTCATTATTCAAAATTATTTAATTTTTTATAATTTTTTTAAAGGAACCTTTTGTAATTTTTTATATGGGGAAATTTTTTAGGTTTTACAAATGTATGAAATGAATGTTTTCATTTAACTTATTTGGAATGGATGTAATATATTATCATTTTCACTAATAATTGATTTGGAGATTCCTATAAAAATATTTTAATGTAATTGTATAATAATTTTATCCATATTATTTTGGAAATTATTATATTTTAAATAAGTTATTTTAAAGTGGAAATAATATTTTTCTCCAAAAATATTCCATGTGGTATTTTAGAGGCATTTTTTATCTTTAATTTAATCAATTAATGTTACATATCATATAATTGGGATATGATAAAATAATACCATCCTGATTCATTATTCGGATGGTTTAGGATTTTGAAAATAACATTTATATGAAAATCATTTCACTTTCAATGGTTATTCTATGATGAAAATATTAAATATTTATGAGTCCAGTTTATTTTCCATGGATTATGGTACGGTGAAATTCCGAGGAAACCCATTTCATTTTCATTATTTATGATATGATGAAATTTCTATGATCTTATGGTACATGTTTGATTGTTTCTCATTATTTTATATGTGGTCCTCGAATTATAGTCCTCTAATGTCTTGGGTAATGATGGATATCTCATGTGATAGATAGTACTAGAATGGAGAGTGAATCCAATGTAGTAAGGGGCTCTACCCACCCTGATAGTACACGAAGTGAACCATGCCTACTATGATGGTTTGGGTAGTGAACCCATTCCCCTATCATAATCATGTAAGTAAGACTTAATACTAAGGATGTGATTATATATTCCTTTGTTTATTCCACGAACTTATATATTATTCCATTGTCATGAACTCATAGATCATGCTCTTTTATTCCATTATGATTAATTCCTTATGAAATAAAAATTATTATTCCATTATTATGACCGATGATATATAGAGCACAATATTCTAATGTTCCAATCATATTATTATACCCTTCTCCTTAGGTAATGATTAAGTTTTCATTGATATATATATATATATATATCTTTTTACCATTATATAGTATCTTAGATCACCCATTATTATGTTTCATTTCCCTAGGTTATTAAGATAGAAATTATTTATGATATATCTTCACTGGTTCTGGATATGAAGAAAATAATGAGAGATTTTGTATATCACTTATAAACCAGTTTTTTATGTACTAATGTTTCTAATGGATGTAAGCCTATACAATTAGGGAATGGATCATTATGTTATGGTAATAAAAATTAATATAATATGATGTGATATCTATGTATTCAATGTATGTGTATCAATTTGGATCGTACCCTATTAATCCCATTTATTGTATCTTCCAAGGGATGTGGAAACACATGGAATTTCACTTTAGAAATACCTAGATTAAATTTAACTACAGTATCATGAGTGAAGCCTTTCATAAGAAAAGTTTAATCTTATCGATATTACAACCCAACCAATGTTTGTAAAATGCCCCCATGAAATTCCCACCATTTAAAAACATACCCATAACGAATATTCTACTGCAATAGGGGTTTCTATATCTAGGAACTCAAGCATTTGAATTTTAATATTTTCCATTTTATTAAAATAATTATTTGAGTAAAAACATTTCATTAAAATAGTATTGTATGATTTTTTAAAAATGGATTCTAATATAAAGAATCCAAGATTCTATTTTTTGAAAAATATGTTGTTTTAATTAAAACACAACTGTTGATAATTATTTTTTTAAAATAAATAATGTTTTAATATTATAATATTATTAATTAATATTTATATAAAAATAATATAAAAATTTAGTAAATTCAAATATAAAATTTATAAGGGTTAGAAAATTGTTTTTTTGTAGAAACTAGTATTTATCAATAATTTTGAATTTTAATTTGGATGTTTCAATTTTCACATATAAAGAGATATTTCGATAAAATAATTATTATTTTTTAAAATATCATGTATAAATTATTCAATTCAAATTTTTTTAGGATTTTAAAATATAGCCATTTCTTTTATAAAAGATAAATGTTCTATAAATAAACATTATGTATTGTGGAATAGTAGGAGCTCAAAATTTGAGGTAATAAAAAGTATAAAGGGACGAAACATCCAAATATATTCTTCCCCTTTATAATAATTATTTTTTATGTTATTGGAATAATTTTATAAACCCTTAATTAATTTCTTTATACCTATATTTTCATTTGTGATTTTATTTTTAATTTAATATAAACAAGACTCACATCCACATCCCCAATGATATTATTAAATAGTGTAAAATTTACTACCTTATAAAATACTGAAAACTATTTCCTTTAGATAGACACCAAGGATAAATACTATGTAAATTTTTCTAGTTTTTCATATTTTATCACAGAGAGTCCAAAACATTTGTATAGAAATTAATAAATAATTAGCACATCCTTTTCTATAAATAAACACCCATACCCCCACTCCATTACAATAAAATTCTATCAAGCCTAAATTTACTCTAACTATCCATCCCTATGTCCCCATCACCATTTTTCCTTGAAATTAAGTATCTTTTATGGTGATTTTATAAGAACCCTCTAAAAGGTAAAAGAAATATATCTTTTTTCATTCAAAGATAATTCGTTGTATTTAGAATTGTTTAACTCAATTAGTTTTTTATTTGAATTTATGAATTACCTTTTCTATACAATTTATTTTCTGATAATGAAATATCATTTCTACCCTCTCATTATAACGATTACCTAATCTATTACTATGATAAATTAAGGGATTCTATCCTCCTCATATTTATTTATTCTCTTAATTTTAGTTATTAATTTTTAATTACAATGTTCATATTAGAATATTTCTTTAAATGCCTTTAATATCATTATCATTATTAATTAATTAAATTCCCTTATTAAAATCATTAAACAATTCCATTAAACATTATATACACTAGTTATCCCTCTGAAATTAACCTCTGATTTTCCATTCCAAATATGTGTATAGTGAATAAACACCTCAATTTACACTCAATAATATTCCCTTAGATATAAATAAACCAATTTTATTGGGACTTCCATGAATATAAAAGAAACTACATAATAATTAAAATAAATTTTATAAATTACGTTCTTATGATTTATGATCAATGTGAAACCTGAATGCTTGTACCTGATATTAATGTGATGGGTGGGACTATAATGTTACATCCATAAAATTCATTTTATAATATTTTTATCTTGTTCGATTATATTAATGATGAATGGTAGGTTATCCTAAGAACAATATTTGATGATTTTTTAGCAGATATCAATTATATATGTTTATAATGTAATGTATTTTGTTGTTTTCACAATCCTATTTTTCAATGATTTAATAACATTATATCATGTTTTCATAATCATGTTTATGATTGTCACACATTTGAGGTCACCATTATTCATATTTTAAATAACTTTTATTACTTTCATCATGTTATTCCTTAATTATTACCTTCCATGAACTTAAGTATAGACCTTCTCTTAAATACATCCCTAGGTTATCTAATACTCTATTAGAAGATCAATTGAATATAAGGTCATATATTGGAGTAGTTAAATAATTTTCATATACCACGATTCATCTTAATGTGTTATGTATCATGTTTCCAAAATACACTATGCCTAATGACATTCTAAGATTATATTGTGTGTATATTTATATAACATATCTTGAATTAATTTGTATTGATGATATGAGTTTTCATAGTTAGTGTAATAATAATTTCAATTTATTTTTGGGGATTGGTATTAGAATACATTTTCCAAGCCATTGAGATAGTACTAAAACATGGAAAATATCTCTAAATTTGGTTAATGTATATAGTAAGTGGTTTATAAGATAGAAAATCCCTATCTGGATACATCAAGTTAATGTTCCTATAAAACAATTGCACACAAGGGTAATGACTTCAAAAAGGTTGCCTTTTGCGTTGAATCTATTGTCACATGGTTCATGATAATGATGCATTGATACAAATATAATTTTATAATATCACGAGACATTAATTTGACGAATAAAAAATATTATACAAACCGTTATGAAACAAAAAAATGAACATAAGATTTTGTGTTTGGAAATAAATCACTCTTATCCAAGACTCAAACCTCTAAATTCAGTGGTTGAGGAAAGTAGGACCATTATGATTTATTGCATTAAAGAATATGGTTTCATATTTAGGTGTTTAATAGTTTGATAATTCTTTTCCCTATTATGATTCTGGATGAAATTTGATGTTGTAATTAGTAAAAAAATTTGAATATAAGGATTTTCTTCCATGGTTTTACACATTCAATCTAATCATTCAAGTTTATTGGAACCATTCAATCAAAACCCCAAGACATGGACGTGTAGATATCGATGAAAATAATAATGTGGATTTCGTTTCATCATATTTTAATAAATTTTCCCTTATAAATAATTATGTGATGAACTTCAAATGGAAATTTTTTATAATTCCTCTAGTCACATTTGATTAAATTATGGGTATGGATTGACATTATTTATATAGGGAAGAGCTAAAATTTTGAGGGGGGGAAATCAATATTTATATCATAAATCACTGAATGACTCTATATATGTAAAAGGAGAAGGTTGAATCCCAATTGGAATTATAATCTTAGAAATGGATATTATTTCACTATAAGTTATCATATCATTATGAAATTATTAAGACTAACAGAAAGATTATCGGTGCTAACATTCCCATTTTAATGGAATTTTTAGATTTGTTTTATAATGAATTACCTTGTCTATGTTCTAGTTGTGCGGTCACGTTATTGATTTAATTTTTTTACCTTTACAAATATCCCTGACTTAATATGTAATTTCCATTATTGAACAAGATGTAATGAAGAAGAAATGACATGAGAATCAAGATAAAGGGTTTATACACCCATGTTATTCACAATTAGTTGCACCAGTCCTTTTCATCAACTCTCGGGATGTGTTAATAAACATCATTATTGATTATTATTTAATAAATAATATCTTGATAAATAACAAGTATCCATATCCAATGATTGTGTAATTTTATGATGATCTATGTATAGCCTAATACTTATCAACGATATATATTCATTTTAGATGTTATCATGTAAGGTAGAATAAGGTAGATATCACCAATATTACTTTTCATACAAGTTATGGGAATAAAAATTTCATAATTATTCATGTCGGACTCCCTAATTATGTAGTGATCATCATGTTTGTGATTAATAAAATGTTTAGGTATTACCTCAACAAATTATTCGTAGTATTCATAAATGATATTGTTTTATACTGTAGTATAATTGATGAATAGTTGGAGAAATGGAATGATGTAATGAATACAATATGAATGGAAATTTTATATGTGAAGAAAAAAATAAATGTTTTGGATATAATAAGTAATATTAATTAGGGATATTATAACAAGGAAATAGATATTTGTGGCCTACTCAATAATAAGGGAAGATGAAGGATATCCTTGACTAAAATATATTCTAGAGATCCATAATTAAAATGGATTAAAATGGTACTATCATCAATTTTTGAGACACATATCATAGTTATCAAGATAACTACCCATGATAACTCAGAAAGGAGTGATATTTTTCTTGATATATGAATTATAAGAATGTTATGATGAGTTAAATAAGAGGCCAATCATTGAACCTGTTCTGACATCACCCATAAGAGAGGAATGATTTTTGGTCTAAAATGATGTGTCCAAAAAGGGAATGGTATGTTCAATCATTAGTAATTAAATATTTATCTCATATTCCGCAACACAATTAAATATACATGATCTTGAATACCCATATCATTATCTGGAATTGGTTGTATTGATATTTCCAATGATGATTCAGAGAAATTATCTTTGCGGGGATATCTATAACATATACCTAGTTCATTAAAGTCACAAGAATATATTCAAAAAAATAATCTCAATGTTTTATAATGAAGGTGGTTAAACCTAACCAATTATTATGATCATTCAATCTATTAATATCCTATTATGTAAAATAATGTTGATTATTCTCAGAGTAGAAATGATGCAATAAACTATTGATAATAATTATTGATAGGGATCCAATCATATTAGACATGAAAATGATTAACATGGGAATTATATAGGGGACCTCATCTAGACTTTTACTAAAGTTTATTTTGACTATTGTAATGTTTAATATTTTGAAATATGTAGTTATAATTTTTGGAACTCGAATATGTGTTATATAAAAACCTAAACATGAGATGGATATTCTAGCTGATTTATAAAACCCATCCACCTATATTCATTGACAAAGCTCTAATATATATAGGTACTTAAGGGAAAAAATTTATTGGGATAACATGAAAAGATATATTATAGAATATATATTAGGATTCAAGGTATACAAACATGAGAAGTCTATATGAAAGAAGTCTATGGTTATAATTAAAAAAAAATCCCACTAAAGCACTGAAAATGGGAAAAACATTAACATTTATTACATCATAAGACACCCCATAAAATATAAATCTAATAAATCCATCCATGTCTTAGTAAATAACCTTATAACGTTAGTGCATTTAATTTCTCTCAATGAATATTTATCTCTTAACAAACACTCGATGATATATATAATGGAATTCCTGAGACTGAGTGTAGTTCCACTATCCATTTCATCTAATCAAGGTAAGAGGATTAACATGAGGTTCTTGATAAGACCTCTCCAAGAATTGAATTTGGAATAGTTTTGTAGTATATATTATCACTGTATAATGGATGTTTAGTCTTAAAGAACCATTAAAACTATAGAGGATGTAGTATTATAAAATTAAATAAACATTCAATGATACTAGAATTGAACCCTTCCATTATCATAGTGCTAATTTATTAATATCTTCCACTATAGATTTAATATGGAACATTATGAGAAACTATTTGGAAAAATTAATCAAACTCTGAATTTCTAGGATGATATTTAAAAGTACAAGATGATGGTACATGATCATAAATAAGAAATGATATAGAAGGTTTAAACCATCCAATGAAATTTGAAATCCTTGAATAGTCAACAAAAAATCTATGAAAAAAATATTCAACGAGACTTGAAGTTTGTAGTTGGAGATAAGTTGTTCCATCATATATCGTCACAGAATAATGCCATGTAGTTTTTGAGGATGTGAAATCTTAGGCCAAGACACATTGACCCCTTTGAGATAATAGATCACCTCAAAGATATGTATCATAGTCATGTACTTCCACCTATCCAATCTCACGTACAATATATGTTCCATCTATCCAAATTAAGGTTGTATATACTTGACTGATCATATATACCTCATAATTAATTGGACCGATTTGATAAAAATAATTTATATGATGAGAAACTGGTGAATTTATTATCTTGCAGAGACTATGATTTACAAAAAAAAGATAACGCACCTTGTTAATAAGCTATGGTGGAACAAAAGGGTTGAGGAAACAACATGGTAACTATAAGAGGCATTGAATCACAAGTACCTAGTTTAATTATCGTGCTTGAGATGAAATATTGCAGGTGAAATTTCCTAGGGGTAATAATGTAACAAACTGAACAATTATGATTGAAATATCTATTTGAATGAATAAATTCATTACTATTTTCTTTATTTTTTACAAAATCAGGCATTAAATTTGTTATTTTTGGCTATTATAAAATATTTTTGGTCAAATTTAAAATGTTATTAATCATCTTAACAATTGATAATATAATCATTTTACAATGACCATTATGATATGTATATATTTAAGGTTATAATAATGGCTAATTAACACTAAGAGAAGGATGTATGACCTCGATCATTATTGGTGTACTATATATGGCCCATTTATTTTAAATTTTTAGGGAGATGGAATCATACAGAATATCCCTTAACCAAGCCCATGAATAATTTCAACAAATAAAGCCTAAAATCCATTTAGGATTATTGTTCAGGTTAATAAAGGTCACATTCCAAATCATGTTCAAATAACCACCCCATGAACTCCCCACCATCACACACTATACTTATAGGATGTAAGTTGTGGTAATATGAGGTTTTGTTTCAAGACCATAGTACTATGAATTTTTATATTTTCTGTTTCACTAAAATTATGAATACAAATTTGTATTTCATATTTTTAAAATTTTATCTGTTGAGGAAAAGTATATTTTGATATGAAGCAACAAATAGTGTATATTTAGAAAATATATAGTATTAATTAAAATATGATTTCATATTAATTCATGAATTTTAAAATAAATGAAATTTTCATATAATTTTTTTAGGATTCCAACTTTTTTTTGAAGACATCTCGGGCCCATTTTTAGGAACATTTGGTTGTTTATAAGTACCCTTGTTTTGGATTTGTGTCTTGGGGTGAATTTGGGTGAGTTTCTAAGAAAAATTAATGGACAAAGTTCTATGAAAATTTTGTGCATAGTTTAAAAAATCAAGCGCCTAAACATTGGTTACCATGTGAATTGTGAAAAAATTGATAGAGAGGTCTGCACGGTTAGCTCACGGTTTAGTATAACCATGCGCCCTTTCCCAGGAAGCCATGTATATGAGTTTTAATTAACCAAAAATTAGTTTTTAAATCACCCAACCCCCCAAAACACCCCTATTTCAACTTTGGCTCTGGATTTCCAAATTCAAAGATATCCCAGAGCCCTCTGAGGGGACTACAAGATGATTCAAACACAGTTCTTTGAGATCTAAATTCCAGATTGAAGATCCAATCTCTTCTTAGTAAGTGGATTTCAAATTTTTTGTTCTCTTGTTTGTTTCTATATCTTTATTTGATCTTTTCATGGAAGGTCTCCACCATTTCCATGGATCTAAACCACTGAGTTGATATCTAGATCTGGGAGTGTGGATCTAGATCTAGAATTATATAATCTTAATGTTATTGATCTTAATTGGTTTGAGGATTTAGATCTAGATCATGATCGAAATTATTCTATTTCTCGAATTTTGGGGATTTCCTTTGGGTTAACATTTGTTAACGAACTGTGGTAGGTAGTCTAAATAGAACTCCCACATTCGTGGATTTGATAGGTGTATGTGAGATTATTGGTTTTCTACCTTCCCTTGGTAATTTATTTCCTGAATTAGAATAATTATGAATATTAATTGGACTTGATGATGCTTTGGAGATATAATTTATTAATTGATGATTTAATCAACGAACAATGTGGGCTTCCCAATTAGATATTTTATTTGGTTATTTTTTTTTATGAATTGAGATATTGTATTTGAGATACTAAATTGGTTGTGTTAAGATAATTAATTGGGGGAAATTAATTATGATATTTTGTTTGGGTATGTAAGATAATTAATGGTTAATTAATTGTGTTCCATGATGTTGATTAAAAATAATTAATTGTGAGAATTAATTATGATAAGTTGAGGTTTGATTTGGATAATTAATTATGACGAATTAATTTCAGAATAAAATTTGTGTTGATTTATTAATTAATTAATGGGTTATGTACATAGTTAATTGTTGGGTTAACTAATGGGTTTGATATGTTTAACTAATATCTAGATTAGTAAGGTAATTATGTGGTTAATTATTGGGAATTAATAAATGATTTAAATGGTTGAGAATGTGGGTTCTAGACATGGATTTCTAGACCGATATAGATGTTGGGACTTGGACAAGGGATTCCTCCCCATTAGTTATTCAAGCTTGTGATATGGGTGTTAGACAAGGAGATATACACTGAATGAGATTTAGGGTGTTATACAAGGTGATATACACTGAATGAGATTTGGGGTGCTTGAAATGGTATTCAACACCAAATGAATGACACTAATGGATAATGATTTATATGGGAGATATGAATTGAAACTGAGTCCAATGTGATGGTTAAAGAGTGAATGAAAATATGATAACTAGTTATTCAGGAATTGTAATTGTATTTTCATATAATTTCATACACTACCTTTTGACTAGAATTGTTTTTGAAACCGTTGGTGGTGGCCTACTATGTCATACTCACACCCTACTCGGGCCACATGATCGACACCCGAGCATACATTGTTGTTGTAAGAGCAAGAGTGAGGGAACCAGACATGGTTCGGGACCCACCATGGAGTTAATGTCTCTTTTCATTTAGTTTCATTATAGACACTTGACACTTGAATTTTCATAGCATGTTTTCCCTTTCATTTGTGTATTGAATTTCATATTTTAACTATCATGTGACATCGAATTTTTTTGGTTATATATATGATTCCACACTTCTTTATTATTATTTTCATCCATTCATGTCATATTCTAATAAAAGAGGGTATAGTTTCCCAATGAATGACTTACCAGACCCTCACTAATAGTTGGAACCCTCTAGCATAAGGGGAGTCACGCTTGAGGGCTTGTGACCGACCGGCTCGGGGCACTGTTTAGTGGCACCTGGGTAAACACATCACAAATTGGAATCACATGAGTATTCTATTCTATCTCATTATTTCTTCTTACTATTTTGGAAAAGGTAGACAGGAGACTAGGAAGAGTCAGGGTTTAGTATAGAGCTCATGCATGGGGGTATCAACCCCATGTATGGGGAAAAATCCTGGTACAGATAGTGGGATTATTGTAATTGATGGTTTTTTGTTACAGTTGGATATTATTTCACCTTGGGTGATGTACTTGTGGTGTGATGTGATATTTATTTAGAAATTTTTTGAAATTTTATTCATGGCCTAAGGAGGCAAGAGACTTGATTCTGCATGAAGCATTCTAGGAACACAGGGTTATTGGGACATTCATCATTTTAGGAACTCATGGGAAGACGGGTTATAGGTAAGTTTTTGAACATGAATTGTTTTCCATGTTGTGATATTGAAATAATTATTCAAAAGGAGAATAAATAGGTGTATAATGAGAGTCTTGATTGATGTAATGAGTATAATTAATTAATTAATTGTTAAATTAATTAATTTTAGATATTGTGATTAATTAATTTGAATTAATTAATGAGAATGTGCATACCCTTATAAACCAAAAGTTAAGGGTATGATGGTTAAGGGTGGTGATAAGCCCTAGGTGTTAACTATGTTGTGAGAAATGGGGAAGGACATATTGAAACATGTTTTGTATCTTTATCCTAGTATGTAAATTTTATAAGGATGCATTATGAGACCTAAGATGTGAGTTTGGCTTTGTAGATATATCCCTCCATGATGTTTGTTGAGAGGGAAACCGAGGGGTATGGACTAAAACGAACTTACAGACTAGCAACATGAGGCACTATTAGTCCCAGTTGAGGAGAAAGGGTATAAGTTCTATGGGAACATTTCTCATTTCATGAAATTCATAAAGAGAAGCCCAAGGAAAGTTCTATAGAGCATATCTGAGTTGACAAGGGAGTTTCAGATACATCACCCTCTAACTTTTACTAGAGAGGGTGGAATAAAGGGAGATGAATTCTCGATTGAATACATAGCAATGATAATTGACCTTATGGAGAATACATATGAGAAGAGGGTCATGTTGTCTTCTTATATACTATGGGGGTTAGCGAAGTGATGGTGGGACATTCAGGTATGGTTTGGACAGACTGATGATTTGTTATGGAAGGAATTTCTAGAGAAGTTCTTAGAACACTTCTATTTAGAGACACTGAGACAATATAAGGATTTAGAGTTTTTTCATCTAACCCAGGGGAGCATTTCCATAATGGATTATGCAGAACGTTTCATATATTTACAGTTTTTTTCTCCAACTTTGGTGACAGATGAGACATTCTTTCGGAAAAACTATTTTAGGATAGACTTAAGTGTGACATTAACTCCAACTACTGGATTGGTAGCTGTCAATGGAAAATCAGGGAGTGAACCTTCCGAGAGTATGAATATCCATTACAAGAACCTTAGTTATGACTATGGAATGAAAGGTGGACAATCAGGAGCAGCAATTACACTGGATATTACTCATGTTCTTTTCCACCAATGAGTCAGGTCGGGGCACTATTGCACACATTATACTTGACCACAAGTGGAGTGTCAGTTTTGAGGAAATATGGGGAAAATATGGTTGTTCTGTAGGAAGCAACGATAGGCTAGTGCTGAGGGAGTAGCTACACAGAGTCAGAGTGTGGGAAAGGGCTCTTCTACACATTTTAGTTCGGGCATCTAGAGTTCTAATAGAAGAGGTGGTCGAGGTAGTGTATGTGGTGAATTAGTGTATAAGCACCCGTATCAATAGAGTGGTGATACTTACGGGAGTCAGACAACGCCACAAAAAAGAGGGGTCAGATAGTTACATATAGTACAGCCTACACTTTTTGAAAGTGAGGCTGGGACATCGATATTGAGAGGTACTATTCTTGTAGCTTCTATTTTAGCTAGTGCATTGTTTTATACTAGTGCATCTCATTCCATTATATCAGCGAATCTTGTTAATGGATTGAGTTTATAGGTGGAGTCTGAAAGTGGAATAATGAATGTTGATACACTATTGGGAACTCAGATTAGAGATATCTGTTTATGAAAGGGATGTTCACCAGAAATCAGAGAGTATCATTTTTTTGAGATCTCTGTGTCCTTGATACGACAGGCTTGGAATTGATTATGGGTATGGACTAGGTAGTCACAAACCGAGCCCATGTTGATTGTTACTATAGGAGACTGAACCTTGTGTCTCCTAAAGGTGACCATTATGTTCATCGTGGGGAATGGGATATCAATTCAAGCTGAGCCGGTCCACTTACTCAACAACTGTGAGAGATCACATCTCCTGTTTCTAGTATCTTTCTTAATGATGGGTGTGGTAGGAAATACGTCATTCCACCAATATTATAACTATTTCATGATATTTTTTCTGAAGACTTATCAGGGTTTCCACCTGAGAGAAACATGGAATTCATTATTGAGATCATACCAAGGGCTGATCCAGTATCTATTCCTCCTTACAGAATGGAACTAACTAAGCTTCAAGAGCTCAAGGCATAGTTGTAGGGATTGGAGGATGAGGGGTTTATCCATCCAAGTGCATCCCCTTGGGTATCACCTGTATTGTTTACAAAGAATAAATATGGGAGTTTATGTTTGTATGTCGATTACTAGAAGATAAATAAAATAACTATGAAGAACTGATATCCTCTTATGTGATTCAATGAAATTTTTTTCTAGATGAAGGGGGGTTGTGTGTTCTCAAAGATCGATCTGATATCAAGCTATCATCAGGTGAAATTTCGAACTTCTAATATATTGATTACTGCTTTTAGAAGAAGGAGTGGACTTTATGAGTTAATCGTAATGTCGTTTAGTTAGAAAAAATATTCTGTATTGTTTATGGTCTCGATAAACATGATATTTAATTTGTTCTAGGATCAATTTGTTGTGGTCTTTTTGGAAAAAATCTTGGTGTACTCTAAGTCACATGATGATTATGCCCAAAATCTTGACATCATATTTAGTACACAGAGAGAGCACCAGTTATTCTCCAAAAAATATAAGTGTCAGTTTTGGATAGATAGGGTGCACTTTTTATGGAATATCATCTCAGAATAAGGTGTTGTAGTGGACCCAGAAAATGTACAGGCTGTGGTTTCATGGTATCATCCCAAGAATGTTTTTGATATCCGAACCCATTTTGGATTAGCTGGATATTACAATGGGTTCATCCAGGACTTTTTTTGAATGGAAGCTCCGCTTTTAGGTTTGACAAAGAAAGTGGTAAAGTTTAACTGGACGGAAGCATGTGAGAGTTCTTTCTAGGAGTTGAAGAAGCTATTAACATCAGCACCAATTTTGGTCTTACCTAAGCCAGGGGAGGAGTACACAGTGTATTGTGAAAATTCTTGGATTGGACTGAGAGTTGTGTTGAGGTAAGGGGATCGAGTTGTAGCTTATGGGTCTCGGTAGTTGAGTCCACATGAATGGAATTACCCAACACATGACCTCAAGTTGGTAGTGATGGTTTATACTATTAATTTCTATTGACAATATCATTTTGGTGAAAATTTATAGTTTTTATATATCAAAAAATATTGATGTACATCTATTACCATGGGACATGAATCTTTGGCAGTGAAGATGGGTAAAGTATATGCAGTCCTTTGATTTTGAACTAAAATATACACCTGGAAAGGGGAATAATATGGATGATGCCTTGAGCAGGGAAACATAGATTTATTTGGTACATGATTTGGGTGAGGAGTGGATGATGATGACTTTACTGGCTGAAATGCATGTTGTGGTTCATGGGAGTTCTGGGAAGATTACTCTAGTTTTAGCAGAAGTGGAGTCTACACTCTTGAGATGGATCAAGGATAAGAAGTATGAGAATCCTTAGTGTATAGCCTTAAGGTGAAACCTTAAAAGTGGGGAGACACCTTCAAACTGGTTGACAGATGAGGATGAGGTCATCTATGTAAATAATCGAGTTGCTTTTCTTACAAGTATGTGAGAGGAACTCATGTTGGAATTTCATGCCTCAAAGTGGGCGATACATCCTGGGGTGAAAAAAATATTATGTGGTCTATGACAACAGTTTTGGTGTCCACGCATGAAAAAAGAGATAGTAGGGTTTGAAACAAGTGTTTTCACCTATCAGTAGGTGAAAGCAGGGCATCGACGAACTAGAGGCCTATTACAACAGTTGCTTATTCCATAATTGAAGTAGGACAAATTAACTAGGAATTTTTTGGTAGGCCTTCCAATGACGACTAGGAATAATGATTCTATTTGGGTCATTGTGGATCGACTGATGAAGGTAGCACATTTCTTCCCTATAAGGGAAACCTTTATTGTAAAATAGTTCGGAGAACTGTATGTTAGGGAGATATTTCATTTTCTTGGGGTTCTAGGGACTACAGTTTCATATCAAAACTCTCTCTTTACTTCACACTTTTGGAAGTGCCTATAGAAGTCACTTGGCACCCATGTTTTTTAAGTACAGCTTTCCACCCACAGATAGATGGGTAGTTGGATCTTAACATAGAGGTGTTGAGTGTATGTTGTGGGCATGTATTCTTGACTTTGGTGGTTCTTAGGAGAAGCATTGGCTTTAGTAGAGTTATCCTATTACAATAGTTATTATGAAACTATACAGATGACACCATATGAGGCACATTATGGTAAACCTTGTAGATAACCACTATGTTGGATAGGGGAAGGTGACTCAGATATATTGGGACTGAGTCTCATACATAATAAATTAGAGCTGGTTTGGTAATTTAGAAAATATATGGATACAGCCCATAGTAGGCATAAGTCGTATGCTGATACATGGGGATGGCTCCTAATGTTTTCATAGGGTGATCAATTATTCATTCGGGTGTCACCTAGGTTGGGACCCCGAATGATACAAAGGTAGGGAATGTTAGAACCTATGTTTTTAGGGTCGTTTGAGGTCATAGAGATAATCAGGTCGGTGGCATACTGATTGGCCCTTCAACATAAATTCAGCGATATGTATGATGTTTTCCTTGTGTCACAACTATGATGGTATCACCCTGAAGCTTCTCATGTGATCGATGTGGATGAGGTTGACCTCGTGATAGATGTTTCCTTTAAGGAGCATCTGATACATGTGCTATATCATTGTGATAATGTGATGTGGTTAATGACCATGTCATTAGTTCATGGTTATGAAAACATAGACATGCTCAAGAGGAAACTTGGGAACGGGGATAACACATGAGGGTTCAGTGGAAACATATTTTTGGATTGGAAACTTAGTGAAGTTTGGGAGTGAAAATCAAGTATGGTCTATTATAAGGTGGAGAGATTATAAGATCTTGACATTTTTATGAATTCATCTCGGGGCCCATTTTTAGGTACTTTATGTTGTTTATATGTACTCTTATTTTGGATTTGTGGCTTGGGGTGTATTTTGGTGAGTTTTTAAGAAAAACTATTGGACAGAGGGTTATGCACAGTTTTTGCACAATTTACAAAACCTTGTGCGTAAACCCCAGTAACCATGTGAACCATGAAAACCTAGATATAGAGGTTCACATGATTGTCGCATGTTTTACCCTAATCGAGCTCCCCTTATTAGGAAAATATGAACATGGGTTTCAATTATCCAAAAATTATTTTTTAAATCACCCAATCCCCCAAAAGTCTTCTATTTCGACCTAGGCTCAGGCTTGAAAAATTCTAGGCAATCCTAGAGCCTTATGGATGGATTCAAATTTGATTCAAACACCGTTATTTGATATCTAATTCCTAGATTAAATATCAGCTCTCTTCTTGGTAAGTGGATTTAATTTTTTTGATTTTCCCATTATTTCCTCTATCTTTCTTTGATATTTTCATGGAAAATCTACAACATTTCCGTATATATAAATCTATGATTTGATATCTATATATAGAATTGTGGTTCTAGATCTAGAATTCCTAGATCCTGATGCTTTTGATCTTAATTTAGGGTTTAAGGATTTAGATCCAGATCTTGATCGACGTCGTTGTGCTGCTCAGATTTTGGGGATTTACGTTGGGATACCATCTATCAATGAACTAAGGTTGGTACTCTAAATTTAACTCCCATAGTCATGGATTTGACATGTGTATATGGTATTATTAATTTTCTAGCTTCTTTTGATGATTGATTTCTGGAATTGGAGTAATTATGAATGTTAATTTGATTTGTGGATGATTTTGAGATATATATGATTTATTGATAATTTAATCATGGAACAAATGGGGGTTCCCAATTAGATATTTGATTTGGATATTTTGTTTATGGTTTGAGATATTGTAATTGAGATATGTAATTGGTTGTGTAAGATAATTAATTGAGAAAAAGTAATCACGAGATGATGTTTTTATATGTATGATAATAAATGGTGAATTAATTATTTCCCATGATGTTGATTAAATATAATTAATTGTCAGAATTAATTTTGATAAGTTGATATTTTATTTGGATAGTTAATTGTGAATAATTAATTATGGAATATGATTTTAGTTGATTGATTAATTAATTGAGGAATTATTTAATGGGTTATGTGCTTTGTTAATTGTTGGGTTTACAAATAGGCTCAGATATGATTCACTATTCATAGGACAATTAAGGAAATAATTTGGTTAATTCTTATGAATTAATGAATGATTTAAATGATTGAGAATGTGGGTGATATACATGTCGTTCTAGACCAATATAGAAGTTGGGACTAGGACATGGCGTTCCTCCCCAATAGTTATCCAAGATTGTGATGTGGTGTGTTAGGCATGGAAATCAATAGAGAATGAGATTTGGGGTGTTAGAAATGGTGATCTACACTGATTGATATTTGGGGTTCCTAACATGGATTTTAACACCAAATGATTGACACTAATGGATTGTGATTTAAATGGGAGAAGTGAATTGAAATAGAGTCTAATGTGATTATTAAAGAATGAATGAAAATGTTGTAACTTGTTATTTATGCATTGTAAATATTTCTTGAAAGAATTACATTCAATGTATTCTGACATGACTTATTTTAGACACTGTAAGTGGTGGCCTACTAAGTCATACTCATAATATACTCGAGACTCCTAATTGTTACTTATAAAGACATTGTTGTTGCATGAATAGATAATGTTAAGTCTATAGGATAGGTTTCTATTTGGGAATGGATCATGGTTGAGGGAACCAGATGTGGTTCGGGATCCACCTTAGAGTCATTATGTCTTTTCTTTTAGTTGCATTGTTGACACTTGAAAATTGAATTTTTCATAGCATGATTTACCTTTTAGTTGATTATTTTATTTCTTATTTTGACTATCATGTGACTTGGTATCGTTCTTGTTATACATATGCTTCCAAACTTGTTTATTGTTTTTTTATATTGGAGTCTTATTCTATTAAAAGAGGGTATAGTCTCCCCATTACAGACTTACCAGATCCTCGCTTCTAGTTAGAACCCTCTAGAGTATGGGGAGGCACACTTCAGGGCATGTGACCTACCTGACCGGGGCACTATTTAGTGAAACCCAGGTCAGGATGTCACAATTTTATTATTAAATTATTTTTATATAAAAATTATAACCCAATTCAATGATGTCCAATATAATCATTATTATTGATAGAAGACTGTCGTTGTTCTATATCCTAGTATTTTTCAAAAAATTATTATTTTTATTTGAACTTATAAATTTATTAATTTATAGAATTATTTTGATAATATATGAATTATTTTTTTATATAATAACATCAAAATATTTGAATAGTTATTTTTTCATAATTTATTGAGAGTCAAATTGTTGTGTAAAAATAAAAAACATTATAAATATATGGTATTTATTATGATATCATCATCATAGAAAATTTTCAGTATTAGTAGTTTTAATAGAATGCATGAATGAAATATGTTTCCCCTTTAGAATAATACTAATTTTTAATTATTTAATTAAATTATAAATCCTAAAAAAATCCTTAAAAACTGTATTTTATTTTATGGTTTTAGAATCAATTATTTAATTAATTATTTTCACATAACCATGGTTATTATTTTAACATGTTCAATCCATTGTCTAATAAATTATATAAAACCACACAATTTTTTTGATAACATGGTTAAAATAAATGTGATTTTTTTTTATTATTTTATCATATAGGGTCCAAAACCAAAGTTTAGAAATGAACTAAAGATCACCCCTCTTTTTCTATAAATGACCTACCACTCTCCCAATCCTCATCACTAGAAATAAATCTAGATTGGATTAATTATCCTTCTCAATCTCTATACCCCTCCAATTTTTTCCACTAGATATTAAGAAGATATGCCCATGCTATTAGAATTTCCCACCAAAGTTAAGTCATCTCTTCCACTTCTTTACCATTCAACCAACTTTTTTTAGACTTTTTAGTATCAATTTATTATGTTTACACTCATTTATTAATTTATTATTAATTACCAGTTGATCTCATACGAAATAGAGATCATATAACCCCTCTCTGTATAACCAATACCTATCCTATTACATCACCGATATAAGGGACACTTTCCTTCTCTATAGTTAAACACCCTATTTTTTTATGCCTTTTGATTACAAATTGTTAAAGTTGGAATGTGTTTTTACACGTTCATTTTAGTAAATATAGGGGTTTAATTATAGATATAACCCCTTTTATTCTCATTAAACCTTTCCATGATTATTTGGTCACCCATTATGCTAAAAAAAATTATCTTGTAATTTTCTGTAACAATCATTTTTCCAGTGAATACCCACCCACATTTCAACTGAATGGTATTCAACTAGATAAAATTATATTTGTTTTTTGGGTGGATTCAATGTATTTAACTGACCTAGCATAATCATGGGATCAAATGTGATGAATTATGTCTTTATGTTCAATGATCTATCAGGAAAGAAATGTATGCACAAGATAGGAATATAATTTGTGGACTAATAATTATATATCCTCCCAATGTATTTGGTACTGCTATTATCACCATAAATCAAATGTATAGTGAATAGAATGTTAAAATGTGTGCACTATGTTTTTATGTCTTTTTGGTTTTTCTTATACTTATACTTATGATGTCATGTTTCATATTGTTTCTATGTTCTTATGTGACTTTGATGTAATCATCTTATACAATGCCTTGATGATTGTGAATATCATTATAACCCCATTTTCACTTTGTAAGACCTATTGACCAACATGTTTTACATTAATTATGTTAATAATTGATTATTCCTAATACATTCAATTTAGATCAAAATTTTATTATATATATCCACAGGTTATCATGTGAAGTATTAATAGATCAATGGAATATAAGGTCTTGTTTTTTATTATTTAAATAAGAATTCCATTATCATTATTCATGTTAATATGTAATGTACCTAATATCCAAAGGAAATTTTCCCACCTGATCTTATGGGACTGTATTCAGTGTATTTGTATGTACGAAATCATGAATTAATGTGTATTAATGATATGTGTTATCAGTAAAAATATGTTTTTTATAGTGATGACAACCAAGATCATAGTATAATCTCTAATAATACCAACATTTTGAGATGACTTGTATTCAATAATTCGCCAACTTCTACTTGGAATGATAATCCGGTTTTAGATGTACCTTTTTCTCACCAAGTGGTATAACCAAAATTCTCTTATATAGTATTCATAATTCACCTGAATTTTTTTGGGATGTCACAACCTTCCTATACTTTCCTATAAGAGGTATAACGAATTTAGTTATATTTTTTATGGGAAATATTTTAGTAAACTCTATAATCACAAACATAAGATATAAATGAACAAAAATGAACGACCCAATTGATTTAAGAACAATAGTGTAGAATATGGTGATAAATGTAAATGAAAATTAAGAACATTGATCACTTAAATAGTTGATGTACAAGATTAAGAATCCCCTCATCATCACACCAATAAAATATAAGTCAAATGAAAAATTGAACAATTTGATAATTTTATATGAATTTTTTATTCTTCCCTCCCAACAACCATATGTCATTATACACAAAAAACTTATTTAAGTTTACTATATCACATTTATCGATCTTATTCTAATGTATAATCTCTTTTCATTAATCATCGATGATATTTTTTTTCTATGAAGGAGATTTTAGATAAGTAATCTCATAATTCCATGGTTTAAAATAATAAGCATGAAAATAAATCTATTATATTTTATTTGAAATAGAATGGTCATTAAAAATTAATTATTTCACTATTTTATACTAGAGTTTATCTTATTCAAAACACATTTAGATATTTTCATTATTACACATGATAATTATTTTGGTATAAAATATATTAAAAAATATTAATATATACTTTTATTTTATGAAATAATCTCCAAAACGTGGTATAAAAAAATTATATTTCTATAATTAATCACAATAATACTTTCCCTATATTTTCTCTATTAAATAATTTACCCATATTTGATACATTATATATTTATTTTACTATGTAATATAATGATTGAAATTAACTTATTAAACATTCTATTAATTGAAATTTCAAAATATAGATAAAATATTGCATGTTGGAAAATGTAAATTTTTCTAAAATAATTAATATAAATAACTTCCCAAGTGAGGAATATTTTATGGGGTTGGATAATGAACCATTCCATCAAAGCACACAGTCAATATAATAATAGTGTTAATAATATTGTAGTACAATAACATGAATTTATAACTCATGGTCACATTGATAAACTATATCTACATAACATTATAAAATAAATCATTTCACCACATTTAAAAAATTATTTCCTTTGTTCATTATATTAAATAATTCATGCAGTCATATTAAAACATTTTTGCATGCATTTACCTTAAAACAGGTTCACGATAGGCTAAAAAATACCATCACTATAGCTTCATATTAACATCACATTAGGTAAAAATAACATGATGCTATCTTAATAAAGGAATCAAGGTAAATTGAAGACAAATTTGTGGTAAATTTATTTTTCATGTTCTAAATTTCATTCATAGTAGGTTAGAGTAGGCATCACGGTAAATTTAAAAAATACTTATAGTAACACCATATAGCATCATAGTGAATCGATGAAATGATTTATGGTTACTCCAAAAACTTTTTTTTGTAGTTTTATCACTAGTTTAAAGTCCAAGATACCACATAGATCTAAGGAATGTTTATAATGTTTGGAATATTGAGTATTAGTGAATAAGACTCGAATCTATCAAGCTACACGAATGATCTAATTCCGTTCATTGATGGTGTATTATTCACACATGATTAGGTGAATACAAGAACTAACGTCATAAAATGATTGAACAAATTAACTATTAAAGATATGTATTGGTACTATATGGACTAAAGGTATCAGTGGTGATGATAAGGACAAAAACTCTAGCGATATCAAGTAATGAAGATGATCCCAAAACTAGTATCACATATTGGGAGCACAAAAAATTAGATGATGCATGTTGGATGAGATGAGTTGTTGTTGAGGAGTAGATAAAGTCAATCAAGGGAGGATTCAACCATGGATTTGAAAGTGAAGCTAATAATGGATGCAAGTAATGATAATCATTGTATATACCACACACTAGAAAAATATTTTTATATATATTTCAAATAAATATATTGTTTGATATATATACATAAATATATATATCATAAAATACGTAATCATGATATAAAATATGTATTAAAAATTATACCATCATAAAACATATAAAAAAATAAAAAGGATTAAGACTAATATTAAAATTTACATTCTACATATAAAATTAAATATGATAAACTTATCTAAGATATAAACCATTAATTATATGACAAACAAAATTTATAAACTAAAATTATCATAAAGTGTTATATAAACATTTTCAAACATTAACACATGTAATAATATAAATTTAGATAAATAATAAAAAATTTATTTGAAAATAAAATTATTTTCAAATCATGTAATTTCAATTAAAATAACACTAAATGTAAAAAAAATTAAATATCATCATATACATAAACAACACATTATAGTAAAACTATCTCATGTATCAATAACAACCTCCATGGAATTGTAGAACACATACAACGTAATTTATACATGGCATGTTTGACATATCATCCAGATAAAAATTGTAGAAACACATAAAAATATTTTATTATGATAAATATTGGAAACAATATACTATATTATAACTCATGGAATCTAATATCACAACATAACTTATGCGATTCACAAACATACCCACAAGCAATTACAATTATGAACCGTTATCAGTAAACCTACCATATAAATTAAAACATGGAATCAAGTGTAACAATATCACCTAGAGTAATGGAACATCCAAGAAAAAATATGTTTACTTAAACGATAAGAATAAATCACCATGTTCAGTTAAAATGGTGAAGTTTAGGTCCTTAGATCCAATAAGACCTCCTCTTGGGACCTATTATTGTAGTTGTCAACATGTGAACTATCAAGCTTCATCAGGGGTTCCCAAAACCAAAATCATATTTTGTTAATTTGAAAGGGAAATAAACTATGATAAGAGATGGTACTCCCTCACTCATGGATATTTTTAGGAAATCATTTTTAGTTAATTCATGCACTAGCAGTCCTCTCCTAAAAAATATCTACAAAACCACATTTGATAATAAATGTCTCTCCATATTAATTCAAGAAATAATATCGGTGTACTTTATCAATTTTCATTAATAGCTCTAACTAATTATTCTTTGTTTAATTTTATAATTATCCATTATTATTTTTAAAATATCTTCATATAATAATTATGTATAATTATTTGTGAGTGTCTATGTCCATTAGGGGGAGACTATAACCTCAGTACCATGTTATTGAATAAATAATAATATAAAATATATTTTTTATATAATCATTGTGAAATATGAGGATATATCCTTACATAAATAAAATATAATGAAATGGGATCCAGAATTGGAAATCCAAACCATAGAATATAGTTTGAATAAATAATAACATATACCTGGTCTTTCAGAGTCTGTTCTTATCTTATATCATCTCCATACCCGTTTACTTAGCTTTACACTACAGGTACATTCCCGTTTGTTTGTTATATAGTCATGAAATATACAACAACATCGAAAATTCTAAATATGGTGTGTTTTTAGGCCAATTTGAACATCACTAATTCATCCATTACCACGTGTTATAATGAATAAGATATGATATCTTTCGTAATAAAAAAATGCATAAAATTAAAAAATCAAATGTCTAAACAACTATTTGTGCATTAATTAATCCATAAGAGAAAATATATTGTACCAATTTTGTCATTATTCTATAACAATAATCATAGAATTAAATGAGAGAAAGAACAAGACCCTGGGCTCATAGAAAATCTCAAAGAAAAATCAATGAATCGAGTTAGTTGTAGCCTCCTGACCATTGTATCTTGGATCATTCATTGGATGGGCCAGCAGTTCGTTATACCCCACCTATGCCTCGAGTCAGGCCCCCATGACTTTATGTCCAAAACGCACTACCTATGTTCAGGAACCCAGACTCTCATTTTGAAAACCTTCCCCCATGGGTATAGAACAACACCTTCATACCCATTCTTTATGCTCATGTTGGAAACTTTTACATCACTGTATGTTTAAACATTTCCTCAATGGAATAAAAAATACATGATGGTCCACATGTATCAACTACCAATAAAAACCAACATTGAAATGGTGACACGATTCCCATGTTATCGGTTTCATAGAAATAAAACCACATCATTATGAGAAAATATTATACCAGTACATATCAACTTATTAATACAATCACATATGGAACAAACTAATATATAAACAATACTTAAATCATATATTATAAAATTCCTCACAAGCTACACACACAATTACATGTGATAAAAATAAAGCATTGTCATCAGTTATTCCAAAAAAATTATTGATAAAAGTTTAAAGGATAGCCCAAAAAATCTTAGGAATATCCTACCTAATAATGCATCGATATTGGAAAAAAATAAAGCACTATGTGTTTCTTAAAAGATGGAGTGGAATCCTCAATAGCCACAAACACCTCCACATGGGACATATTATTGTTTATGTTGAGAGATCAACTCCTATTGTTTATCAGAGTTTTTTATCCAAATACAAATAATTACATTCAAAATAATATAATTGTCACATGAGAAGTCAGTATCTCTCACCTAGATAGTTTCCAAGTTATAACATAAACTAACTCATACGCTATTATTCATTTCCTCATGAATATTTAAAAAATAACATTTGATATTATATATATTTATAAACTAATTTTAGAATACATGTGGTAGTCTGTTAAAATTTTTCTTTGATAAATTTGATGAATTATTCTTTGATTTTTTTATATATTATCCATTGATCATATTAAATTATAATGCCTTTATAATTTTCTTATGATAATTTCTTCTATATTATATTATAATTATATGAAAAAAATATCATTTGATAACTATAAATAATTACCTTTCGATAATTTGATAATAATTATAATTTGATAATTTTAATAATTTATCCATAAATAATTTGATCTAATTATCTTTTGATAAATCATTATAATTATCGTTGGAATTTTTTTATTAAAACATACATTGATAATTGTAAAAATTTCCCCATGATAAATTTTTTTGTAATTATCACATTATAATTTATGACCCTTATAATTTAAGATTTTAATTCCATAATTTTTTCTTAGAATTAAGAATAAGGGGAAAATGAAAGAAAATAAATAAAAAATGAATATTATTCATCAAGAATTATGAGATTCACACATACGAGAAGAAGATGTAGATTGACATGCTTCAAACAATAAGAATTAATTAAACCATATTGACAGATATTTGTCATTCACAGGAAATGGAATTTTTTATTCAATCGGACTCAAAAGGATAATTAAATTCCAAAATATAAATGATTTTTAAATTTAATAAAAAAAACTATGCCTACATTCATCCTTCATAAACCTAATATTTAATTTTTCATAAACAAAAAAATGATTCTGAAGTGTTTTATTTCACAACGTTAAGGCATTAAGAATTTAAATAGGTAAAAATAGATGATTTCAATGAATAATTATCAAAGCTTCCAGATGATTTACAGTGTTACTATGGCATGATAATGGGGGAATAAAAGTGAAATAAAGAGAAAAAATGAATAAAAAATAATGGTTAAAAATTATCCTTATGCTCCATTTCTTTATTTAACCAATCACTTGACGTGTATAATTAATAGATCACACCACATGAAAAACCAACATTCTATATTTTATTTTAATTTTAGATTTCACTTATGAAATTTTTTTCGATAGACATTCCATTAATTTTGAAAAACCATGAATGTGTGTTATAATATTTTAAATAAATTTTTTTTTATTAATTCCAATCTTTTACGAGCTTCAAAATCTCACATTAACTCCATATCTATCTCTAAGAATATTGTATAAAATATTAATGAGTGATTTAGGTAAAAAATATATTAATTACATTAATATGGATTTTAACCTTTCAAAAATCCAGAATAACATTGGTATTGTGATTTTATTGATAGATTAAATTTTTAGATAAAAAATGCTTGTAATTTATTAACAAAATAGGGTTCAGGTATTACTTAAAATTTTAAACATTGCATTTATCCTCCTTTAATGACCAATCATCCGTAAAAATATTCTTTAACATTATAGTTCAAATAACATAATCCACTAAGTTTGAACAGCAGATTGTCCCACACCACCACCTACCAGAGTCAAATCCACAATGTACACATTTCTTACCTCATATCTATGATAGTATCCAAGAGATGCATGTCTGGTGTATTTCATCTACTAATTTTGCTACTGAGGACCCTAGACAAATCCTTGATTCGATGTTTGAGATTATCCTAAATCACTATGAAACACATTCCACAATGAACCAATGTATAACTATTTTATAATTTATGTATTTTCAAATTGTGGGAACTATATCTGGGGTGTTGTTCAGGCCCTATTAGGGTTTCCAAACATTCCAAATCTATATCACTATTCACCACATTATGATGGGGTAGATGTAGTCAGACTTTTCTCTAACTATGTACGAATTCAATGCTACTAATTCACTATCTTACTCTTTCTATCATTGGAAGAAGTACACAAGGGATCTGTAAGAGGGCCACATGATTATTCACTCAGAGGTATCAGAAAACCAATAGCTCCTCCTTCTTTCATGATAATCTCAATGGTTGTGATCTTTAATTGAATAACATGGCATAATGATAAGTTGAATCTATAGATCTACTATTTGATATTAGGATGAATCTTAATCTCAAAATTTCTAGATAAAGGAGATGTAATTTGAAGATGGTCAGTGGAGTAAGAGTATATTTGTATGTATCCCTATTGTAGCTCCATTAACTCTAACACTTAGTCGATAATCTACATATCATGGAATAAATCCATGAATATCATATCCTTGTAAGCCTAAAAATTGTGACACTCACATCATCCGACCTATCTCATGAATCCCAACTAATGTCTGGTAAGTACATGTAGCATGAATGATATTGGATTCTCATTCCCTCTGATCAATGTATCAAAAGTTTAAGGATTCCCTCGATGATATCCACATAGTCTTCTGCATACACTGGTCCACCGGCACCCTAAAATGATTGAGTATACAAGAGTTTGAAATCTATAGAATAGTTATCCATGGATATCAGCAGCTACTATAAAGGATCCCCTACCTACGCCACTAGGTAATGAATTACAACAAGCTCTAGATCGCCATTATGCTCATCTGGTGGTCCCACGATGTGTCCAAGGGGTGGAATCATCCATAATCAAGAAATAATTTTATGAACATGAACACATCATATCTAGTTTATGGGATCACACATGGTTTTACTTGGAGTCCACCCATACCCCATGCTATAACCCTCAAAGTACTAACCTCACTCTTCAACCCTTCATAGAAGTCACGGCCTCATATTCACACCATCAAACAAACATCCTCAATTCAACAAATAATTTCCATTGATTATATAATAATATATCATTTCCAAATGATATATAAAAATAGACAAACTATCATAAAAAAATTGAACACTTCGACCATTTTAATTATAGAAATATAATGCTACACAAATTTTTATTGAATATATATGGAATATTTTCATTTCTTCCTAGTCGTGACACATGTACTCACCTATAATCATGTAAATATTGGGTAGCCAATCCCATCCATGGTATCATAGAAGTCCACAACACATGTGATACCAAGGAAAATGGAAGCTCTGTAACTCAAGTCCCATATATCACTCTCTGTTCTAAAATTACATATTTTAGTCACTAGAAGAAAGAAAAAAAACAGGTCCAGTGATATCATTTTATAACTCCCCAACCCAAATCACTGACTCCTAGATGGAGAGTCACATGACCTCATGTGAACCTCCCCCTGTGCAGTAGAACTGTGACTAGTAATGAGGGAATATATCCATCAGTTGGGACACAATACACTCAATATAATGTCATGTCAAAAATAATAAAATACAATATAAAAAAATTAGAGCAACATGTAGATATGGAATGCATAACATACAAATAACTGATCTTCTAACCTGGAAAGATACACTAGAGTAAAAAGTTGAGATTAATAATAAAATAATATATTGGGACTACTGAAATATTTCCCAGTCTACTAGTATCTTTAGGACCCTCTTCCCAACCATCCACAATAGGGAGATTTCCCTTCAATGGATCCCATGTCATCAAATCAAAATGTGCACTAAAACGACTACATATGGTGTGAGTGAAGGACTCAGTATAGATCCACCAATTAATAATTAACTTGGTTTTATCTTGTATAACATGTGTATTACATGATAATAATTAATGTGTTTAAAAATTAAGAATATGATATAAAAAAATATATAGATATACACAATTCATGATAACAAAAAAAAGTTGGATGTACCTGATTCAACACCATGATTAAAGGATTGATATGGAAGTCAATTTCAGAAAGATTAAGCCACTAATCTCATAACACATATCCTATAAATATCAAGGCTTCAATGTAGATCATTCCCCAAACCAATCATATCATAACTCTCTAATGAGTTAGGCTACTCAGATGACATACCCTTTTTATACTTCAGATCTGGCCCCCATGACATCATTCCTTAAATATGCTACCTCAGGTTAGGCTTCATGGCCATTAATTACCTAATTTACTACCTTAGATCTGGATACCTAAAATCATATACCCTTCATGTTCTCTAGTCCATCATCGTTGATATCACTTTCCAATCACACTCCTCCTCTAAGGAGTAAGAACCACATGATGGTACACATATCATAATTCTAGTAACTAACTTCAGGATAATGGTAATACATATAACATGGTAGAGAATAAATTGAAGGATATGAAAATCCTCATCGGAAAATATTGTTGTAGCACACATGAACATGTGATAAAATTCAAGCCCGACACAAGCTACTCTATAACTACTCATGGAATCAATTGGTCTCATTAGATAATATGGTTCATTTTTTATTTAGTCTTAATTGATCAATTTTCTTTTTAAAAATGAGTTTTTGGTGTGAAAAAATGAATAAAATGTGTAACCTTAGGGGTAAATAGAATAACATGTTTAGAAAATGTTTAATTTTTTATCGTAGTGGTATTTATCAATAGTATCTTCATCCCACACTAATAATTACCAATTTATGATCCACTATCCCAATGAGGGATTTCCAATTATTACATTTTTTTGTATCTTAAAATATTCCACTAGTTTTCACTTATAAAAGGAAAACTCCTCATCTCACATCCCATAGCAACGAAAACATTTTTTTACAAAAGTTACCCAAATATCCTCTCCACACTCATAGAAATCATAATGAGTTTTCTTCCTTAAATGAACATCCCTCAGAAGTTTAATCCCCTATTGAATGGAGTTACTACAAGGCTGATTAACTATAAATTCTCTTTTTATTATTATTAATATAAGATACCCTAGTCAAATGGGGTGAAAAGATGATGAATATATAGGAAATAACCCCTTATGATGTGTTTATAGTCATTTTTATATACCTTATATAAGTATAAAAAATATTAGTCTCTCTTGTAATCCATGTGGTGTCTAATGAATCATCACCAAGGTTCCCTTCCCTCCATGTGTGGTGATCAATAGTTCCCTAATTAATGATCATCCTGTATTTTCTATCAAAATCATAAAATTCTTTTATGGATCGATCTATTTCTAAAAGAAGCCCTACTATAATTGTTTATGCTTCTTCAACCTATGAAATGGTACTATTTTAATGTCTACATAGTATTGGTCTAGTGACCATCTATCATACCTCTACTCCAATATATTTTTTAGGATCATAGCAATCAATGAAACCCAAGATCATCATGACCCAATTATCAATCCCAAGACTACACCTTTCATTCCCCATGAACCTAAATAGATTTAAAAAAAATCAGGATCCATGTACTTAATGGCCTCTATTTTACCCATATCTCTTGGATATTTTGACCTTTCACTTGTGTATTACTAAAAATTCTATGAGTATTCTCCTTAATGACATAGAAAACCCCATCTATTGATGATTTCTCCATGTTCTACCTTAAGTGACATCACATGGACAAAAAAAAAAAATTTATGTTCTTCCTTCTTATTCAAAGAAACTATACTCTCTCTACACCTAAATTACAACCATTACATTCAAGTTAAAAATATTAACCTCTAAACTTTTCTAAACAACTCCATGGAATGAATACACAATAAAATCTAGGTTGTATTCTCTACTACTACAATGTATAATGCCACATCCCATTTAGTTTAATATAAAAATACCCCATTCAAATTTAAAGAATTTGATCCAAATATATTCATTTCTAAGAGATTAACAACATGGAATCATGATTCCTGGAGAACACCCTTCTTCTACATATTGTTTCTATAGTAATTTTATGGTTCTTCAGGCATGACACTATAAATTTCGTATTCACAACATTCTCCATCAACCATTTATTTATGGGCCTTCATTATTTTATAAATTTCACTTTATAATCTAATAAGTATATATTTGTATAATTATTATATTAACATATTATTTTAATCATTGTACAAGCATTGGAAACCCTCCAGTTTTCATTTATATAAAGAGAATGAATCGAGTGTTGTGTTGTATGTTACCCCAATGACATATGCTTTTTCCCCTTCACCACATTACAAGGATGATACTAGTTGAAAATTTATTATATTATTTTGATATTAATGATATATTTAAATTTTAAAAGTTATTAAAAATATTATTCATTTTCCCTATTAAAAGGAAAAAAAAATCATCAATGACATGTATGTCTAGTCTATTTCCTCCATGGGTTGATTGACATCAATTTTTCATTTAATACTCACAATACATTACTAGTGAAAAAAATGGTTTTAAATGATAAATATGATGTCTTTATTATAATTTAGATAATGATAAGATAAATGAAATACCTTAATAGAGATATGATCAACTAATAATTATCATAAATTCTATATTTTGTAAAAAAAATCTGATAGGAAAATAATTAGTTAATGTTATAAAATATTTTCATCTATATCACATTGTCTCATATGTTTTTTAAAATTATGATTTATGTCAAAACCAACTCCCTCCAAATATACCCATCCTGAAATGGAAATGATGAAAGAGAGATAATAAACAACAAGTCCCTTCACCATTAGGCATTAGGTTGGATACTTGAACCAAGGTTGTACTATTCTAATAATATGAGAAGCATTTACATTTATATGAAACTAGAGCATGAGATAGAATGAATCATCCCTAACAAATACAATACATAGTATAAATATAAATAACAAAACAATACCATATGAATTAAAAAATTGAACTAATATAAATAAAATAATGTCTCCATGTAAAAGACCAAAAAGTAAATCTAAGCCATGACACCAAAACTATCCTAAGGCCTGATCTAGTATTTATCAACAAAATCAACAAAATATACATGGAATCCTATAAGAAATTTAATATACATACAGTGATCATACTAGTATACTCGTTAAGAAAACCAAATTCTCCCATTCCCATGTGAAATAATCATACTAATTCTCCCATTAGAAAACAACAGAACTAGCAGTTCAGAAACCAGTATACTAACCATCCCAACTTCTCCAAGTCATGGACACAAAGTAATGAAATCCAATTAATATAATATAAATTAAATCAATGATAGGGTATCCTACACAAGATTCCCATAGGAATTACCCTCTCACCCAATGTCATATTTCCGGGTGCTTCTATCCCTTCTATATATCACATCACATCCCAACCCACACACCTATGACTCACAACACATAACTCTCGCACACACCTGGACTTCACAACACATCCATCCCACAAAAATATGGTCTGCACAACACATAACTCCCACATACACAGTGATATCACAACACATCTCTCCCACACACACTTGGGCCTTAGAACACATCACATCATATCTCATTCTGAAGACACCTGGAAAAGCACATCACATCTCATCCTGCATACACCTAGGACATCAAAATCCTCATCTCCATGAAACAACAGGGATGTCACATTTCAACTAAAGATATATTTTCCATTAGAACCCCCCATATAATGAACTAATAGGCCTCTTAAAGAAACAATATATTCCATACCTACCTCTCCTGGAAGAGAGAGAGGAAAAGAGCTGGTACCCATCCATCCATACTCCTCACCGAATTTTGGGAAAAACATGCCCCGTGTGACGATGCGGGTGTTCATCACATAGTAAAAACATTGGTTGGCAGTATATAGAAATCAAAAAAAAAATATAAAAAAATTTGTATTATATCAAACACTCTAGCATAACCTATGTGTTTATAAACAAACAACCAACTCAAAACAACATCACTTTTTCTACCTGCTCTAATTTCATTTACTTGTATCAACAATGGTCATTTCAAATAAAGAAGAAATCTAATAAATTAACTCAGCTTCACATTACCTCTACTTTCAACAACCCTTCCTTTCATTATTTTGCATCAACTTCATTTAATCACATAATCCATCATTTAATATTTCATTAACAATCTTCATCTAATTAACAAAACAAACCCAAGCCATTCCAAACATTATTAAACCATTATTTATTCATTCCATAACTACTCAGAAATCTACCACAACAAAACAACATATCAAAAGAAAAATATCATCCCCAATATCCTCACCTCATCTCTCTAAAAGAACATCCCACAAACTCTCACCTCACCACCCAAAAGTATTAATAAACAATCATGTATCACCAAACACCCCAATAAAACCACAAAAAACCATCCCAAAAGAACTACCACACATCACAACACATCAATATCCATTTACAGATTTACAGACGGGATTTTATCACATTCTGCTTTAATTTAGAGGTGTTATCACACATACCAAAATCATGGGGAAAACATTTCATTAACAATGAATTAGTAAATAAACATTTTCTATTTAAAGTGGTATCAAAGAAGGAAAAACAGTCACAATACAAATATCCACCATAAAAAAAGATCCCAACGTCCACAATTTTCATAAGGCCACCAAGCATGAACAATCATAATATCATAAACAATATTGAAGCTGTAAAAACATGCGGATCAAACCCCACTGTGCCTTTCAATTTACTATCCCCAATTTATTTATATTAGATTATTTAGAAAAAACAATAATCCATAGATAACAAAAGTAAATTTATTACCTCATGATGCATAGTAAATAGAAATGAATTTATTTCTACCTTTAGGATGCTTTTTAATTTTTTGGTAACCATTGGGTGAAGAAGTACACTCGCGAACCACATCTTCACCATTAAAATTGTGGATCATTCTATAATAAATTCCAAGTCCACCAAACGCAACCCAACACACACCCCAAACTTATAAAACACCACCATAATGGATCCTTTGGATAATAATAGCATAAAATATGTGATAAGTGTAAGATAACTCACCTTATATAACACGCATGTTGCCAAAGAATACCAAGAAGGATTAATGGATCAATGGGGGATGAATAAAGGCTTGACGAACACCTCAGGGCACCTAGGTTTTTTTCAAAAACGATAGGAAGAAGTGAGAATTGATGAGAAAAATGCACATTATCGAGGTATTGTATGACATGTAATCCAATTTCATGTCGTGTAATACTCATGGTTCAGTTTTTGGTGAAATAACCATCGCCTCTTCATTTTATTTTATTTTTATAACCTCAAAATATTACACGATGTGAAAATTTTCTTCATGTTGTGTAAAATATTTTCACACTATGAAACATCCTTGAAAATCCATGAAACTGAATTTCACATCATGTAACCAAATTACATGATGTGTAATCCCCATGTTTACATCCCTTAACAACCAAACTTCTCCAAACTCTCTTTTATCCTCCTACGAAAACCTCCATCAACCTAAACTAGAAATGTAACAGACCAGGAAGGCACATACCATTACATCAGATGCCTCTCATATGATTATCTCACTTGAGAATCCAAAACCAAGTTGAGAATAAAAAGGGGTTCGAAAAACCACCCCGTGAGATACCTCTCAAGTATCTCGTCATACCTCAAACATTACCACCAACTAAACACGCCAAACAAAAAGACCGAAAACATATCACACATCCTCATCCCCATGAAACCACAACTATAAATAGTTTTCTCTCACAAAACTACATTTCCACACAACCACTACAACACCATCTCATGCTCCATACATCCCAAACCAACAACCACTACAGCCTAGGAACCGTACTGTCCAAAATACATTAGAAAACAATTTCTTCCTTGTCAAGGTAATATCTACCCTAGATGACACTGAATCATCCCCACAAGATTAATTACCTCGCGATAAATGTTTCTGAATTAGGAATATGTTCTTCCCATTTCTTATGTTAGGTATTTACCACATATCACACCACGTATATCACAAACTAAAGAAAACATCTCATCACATAAAACAAAGGGATCCAAATAGTACAACACAAAGAAAAATAGAGGAATGAAAAAATAAAAAAACTTTAGGTACTGGTCACACAACTATGTATCTTGATCCCAAGTACTCTCCTCTCTACCACTATTCCTCAAAAACACCCAATCCTAAGGAATGGTTTTTACATGTAACACCTTCTCCTAACAATCCTATATCACCACTGGCCACTACAGAAACATCACATCATCCTTGAAATCCATTTATCCCTAATCAATCACATAGGATCCATCATGAAGATACCGATGAACCAGAGAGATGTGGAAGAAATCAAGGATCCTCCCCAACCATGGTGTCAACACCAATTGATACTTCACTTTTCTAACTCTCCCCAACACCTCAAAGGGACCAAAAAACAAGGTAGAAAGATTATTCCCTCTTCCAAACCTCTGATAAACATGTTGAGGGGAAACCTTCAAGAACACATGGTCCCCAAGATATAAATCCAATGGAATCCATCTATAAATGACATAAGACTTATGTCGGTTCTACACTTCCTTCATCCTCTCATGAACAAGATGAACATTCCAGGTAATGTTCTGCACCACATTGAGACCATGAATGACTATTTCCCCAACCTCTATCCAACACAATAGTGAATGAAATGGTCTCTCATACAAAACATCAAATGGATACATACCAATGGAAGGTTGATATTTATTATTACTAGAAAAAACTACCAAATTTATCTTTCGTACCCAAGATCCACCAAATTCCTAGACATGCACAAGCAATATATCCTCCAATGTATGGATATCCTTTTGGGACTTCCCATCTCTCTAGTGGAGGGAACCATTATTGATGTATAACTGAGGGAAAAAAAGCGTGATACAATCCCATATAGACTCATGAGGTAAAATGTGTGTCTCAATCTAAGAAAATGGACCTCAAAGCACCATGAGACCTCACCACCTCATCAATGTACCTCTTATCCAAAGTATCCTATGCACCCAACTCCTTGATCACTAAGAAGGGGGAGGATTTTTCATCAACTGATCCACTATCACCTAGATAATATCAGAACAATCATGAGATTTGTGTAACCTAGTGATGAAATCCATCGATATATCATACCATTTCAACCCAGAAACATAGAATAGATGAAACAAACCACCAAGAACACAGTTCTTATCCTTTACCTACTAGAAAACCAAAAACATTTCCAAAAACTCTGCCACTACCTGTTGCATCCCGGGACACAAAAAATACATCATTAAGCCATTGTACATCTTAGAAACTACTAGTAATACTACCAATGTTGGGATATGAAACACAATAGGGATTATATCATGAATACACTTAGGAACATACAACTTTCTACGAAATATCATATGGTTCTAACAATCCTATGACCATCCCTCAAAAGCATCAGCATGGCCAACACGATCGCATGTCACATATGCCTATGAGTCTTCCCACTAAGACATATCTTAATGCAGCATCAGAGAAGACTACACCATCATCTGAAACAAATAACATTTACCATCATCCACTCTTGAATCTATATGTAGGTATACTAACTCCTCCATTTCCCTCCAAGAATCCACAAATTCCTGAACAATCTCATTTTTTGTCTTAATGATCAAGGCGTCATCCATGAAATTTATCTTTTCATGTGCTGTAGGAGATCTCAAAATCATAGTCCTAAATAAACTCCATCAAACTATGCTGTTGTAGATTTAGGATACATTGGGAAAAGATATACCTCAAGATCTTGTGATCTGTGAAGACCATAAAGAGTTCCCCAAGGAGGCAATGTTTCCACATAATCAACACAAACACAATCAATACTAGCTCTAGATAATGGGTATAATAGTTACTCTCATGGGGTAGTACCTACCTAGACCCGTAAGAGATCACTTACTCCTATTACATCAGCACGCATCCCAAGCCCAGACAAGAAGAATCAGAAAACACCTCAAACATCCCCCCATCCTCATGATACCATAGCACTAGATAACTAACCAACTTCCCATTAAGGTAACCAAAAACTTCTTGTCACTAATCACCCAAAAAAAGTATTGGTCCTTCTTGGTAAAATTTTTCAATGGGGCCGCAAATTTAGAGAAATTGGGCACAAATCTCCAATAATTGCCTTCAAGATCAAGAAAACTACAAAAATATGCCACGTTATTAGGTGAAAACAATGAAACAACTACATCAACCATAGACAGGTCTACCTCCACACCGTGCTAGAGACACCACATGCCAGATTAAATTCACCAATTGTGTCCAAAACTTACACCTGGCCAATGTTCCGTTGATCTGGTGTAATTGATGAATCTGAAAGACATTTCTGATATTCTTGGTGTGATACTCCTTTAAATTCAAGTAGATTAAGGTAACATTGATGAATATGATGGTGAATTATTACCGAAACACGTGAAAATGGAGTTTATAAGTCTCATGAACATAGCTGGTGCATTCCTATAACATAATTGAATGACCTCATACTCAAAGTAACCATACCTACATCTGAAGGAATTTTTCTGGATATCACCCTCCATCACTCTGAACGGGTGATATCCTGATCATAAATCAATCTTATAAACCCAACTCAACCCTCTCATCTATTCAAAAAGATCATCTATCCTCAGAAGAGGGTAAAATTTCTTTATTTTCACCTCATACAAACCCTGGTAGTTTATACAAAACCTCATTCTACCATCTTCTATCTTGGAAAACCACACTAGAGCACCATATGGGGACATACAAGACTGAATAAATCTCTTCTCCATCATATCATCTATCTTAATTCTGAACTCCCACAACTCAAAAGGTCACATCAAATAATTATCCATCAAAATGAGAGAAGCATCATGATGTAAGTCTATCAAGAACTCAACATCTTGTCGAGGGGGTAAAATCAAAACCACCTTAAGGGAAACATATAGGAACTCTCCAATGAACCTAGGAACCACTACCATATCTGCATCCAATGATTCAACTGATATCATATCTAACAAGAATATATGGGGCTCTACATGTCAACTATTCACTTAAAAACTCCCCACTCCAACAAAAACCAAATGTTGTCTATCTACATATGAAAACATGTCTCACCTCTAGAATTAGCCGATAACAGAATTTATATAATACAAAAAGTAGATGCCTAGGATGAAATCATATGACTACATATATATCAAGAAGGGATCCCCATAGGACTGATGTGGTCCCATCATTAGTTTAGATGCTAGGTACACATCAAAGAAGCTGGTATGGCCCCCAACTAGAATAATCTGCAACATGTTCCTGAGAAAAATCAGGATGTCTAGTCCCAGAGCATGGGATAGAGAAGGATAAACAAATGAGTGTGAAGCTTCTGAACCAAACAAGGCAAAAACAAGGGTACTAAACAAACTGATCGTACCTCTCATGATCTATGGCCCCTTAAGAACTGTTACGTCCATTGCATGCAACTAACCACACCCAGATCCTATGCCTCTCTAATAACAACGACATCCATGTCCATGCTTATGTAGTGGTCCCTAAACATGATGAAAATCCTGAGGCCAGCCTCTATATAATCAATCTCCCCTCAGTGGAGATAAGTCCTACTTCTCCTACTACTAAAATGGTATCACTAGAAACTGCTTCTAAGGCTGGTGATGAACCTATCCACCTACACAAAACTGAGACCAGGGAACAACTAGGTTCTAGCTCTGGTGATGACCTTGAACTCCATAACCAATGAACATTGGGGAAAACCTCCTGGGTGAAGAATGTAAACCACTGGTACCAGAAGGCAGTAAGGAGAGCTGCTGAGGTCAACTCTCTACTTGTTGAAACCTTGAAAGTTATGGAACCCAAGAATTACCCTCAATAACTATTCCTCTTGATTAAATCTACTAGATCCCCTATCATGGTAGATCTCATCAAAATTTCATTTTCTCAACCACCTATTCCTTCTTTTGAACCACCATATACATCGCCCATGTAAATGGAGTAACTGCATACTGGAAAGAAGGATGAAGTGCCTCCTCAAGATGGATCGCATAAGACTCCTCGTCTGGAGAGTGTTTCAGCAAAAAAAGGAAGGTCCTAGAACATGATCCACTACTCCCACCCAGACAAGATCCATTTCTAAAGAGAGATATGATCATGTCTCATTATTTCCTTCATGTTCGATAAAAGGAACTTTGTGCATAACCCCTTCTAGATGTCGACCTACAAAACTTATACCTCCTTTCACTCTATGAGATACAGAGTTTACCATTGACATGAAGCTCCTTCCGAATGACTGACTACCAAAGGGACCCAATACTCTATCTTCTCTCGGATCAAACTGAAAGAGATATGTACCTCCCCCATCCTACTCTCTGTCTACACATTTGAAATTCATCCCTCATACTTCCAAAAATCCTGCCTATGGAAATCATGAAATGACTTCTACCACTGGTCATCCTCAACAACTAGATCAACCATACGATGAACTACTGAATCTGCCTACCTAACCTCCATTGCCAGATCCACTTGAAAATAAAAACTAAGATCCATAGGTGAATGTTAAACAAATAATTCCTAAGACTGATAGTATATAATTTTTTTAAGATTAATTTAATTCATTTTATTTATTTTATACATTTTAACCATACTAATATTTCCCAAATCAAAGAAGAACACAATTAATTATGTTTCGTGTACCTTTCTTAGGTCTCTACCTTACAAGCAGTTCCACCTCACTTGGTTATTAAATAGCTCAGAGACTATGCACTGGATCACGAGGTTCCCTAAAATCCCATGTCCTAGACGGTCTCCCTAGCCATTTTCATTCACAAAGTTCAACTGGAACTATTTTTATAATATCCTATGTAATCATCATTATTCCTAACTCCAACTCCATCCTATATCTGAATTACAAGTCTCTGATACCACGATGTCCTGACCCCTCCCTCCAAAGATACCCCTCATGGGATGGCATGAAGAAACATAGATAATAACCCCTGAGTCCCGCCTCCAATAGGCCCCGAGATGGTGACTAGAACCAATGGTGTACTGATCTCATAATATGGGCAGCATTACCCTTTATAAGAATAAAAATTGGGGGATAGAATGAATCATCTCCAAAAACTCCAAGACGTATTATCAAATGAAATCCAAAAACCATCCCATATGCATGAGAAAATTATAATTGATACAAATATAATAAATTCTCTAAACTAAAAAACACCAGAGTAATGATATGTAGTGACATAGAAACTATCCTAATGACGGAGCTAGTAACACCCAGCATGGTCCTTGAAATCCTCTCGAAAAACTAAAAGAAATTTTATATACGTAGGGTGAGCATAAAAGTATTCTTTGTAGGAAGACCAAAGACTGTTGTGCAGATGTTAATTAAGAATAAAAATTAACCTGTGATAAAACATAGAACCAAACAAAACCTTGACATGTACAATAACCATCCCAACCTCTCCAAGTCATGATCACCAAATAATACAATCCAAGTAATATAATATTAATTAAGTCATACCAATGATAAGGTACCCCACACCACTTTCCCATAGTTATTCCACCCTCGCCGAATGTCATAAGTCTTGGTGATAAAACCTCTTTTGTATACCACATCACATCCTATCTGCATACGTCTGTGCATCACAACACATCATGCCCACACACACCAGGGACTCATAACACATCCTTCCCACACACACCTGGGCACCACAACACATCATGACCCTACATAATTGGGCCTCACAACACACCCTGCACTGTAAAATCTAGGCCTCACAACACATCACATCTTATATCATCCCAATGAAACCTAGGAATTCACATCACATCTCATCATGTATACACCTTGGACATCACAAACCACCTCACCCGCAAAAACCTGGGCTATCACATATTTCTTGAAGACACCTGGGACATGAAAACCACCATATAAATCATTAATAGACATCCACCCATCACAATTGGTGCCTTACCTACCTCAGATGGAAGAGAGACTAAAAAGGACATGAACCCATCCATTTGTAATCCTCGTTGGATTTTGGAAAAAAACACCCCCACGTGATAATGTGGGTGCTCGACACACAATGCTCATCTTGGGTGGGGTACCTATATAAATCACCGGAGTATAAAAATATATTTATATTATCAAACACTCCAAAAAAATCTATGGGTTCATGAACAAATAACCAACTCACAACACTATCACATTTTATGCCACCTCTAAATTCATTTATTAGTATCTACAATAGCCATTTTAGAAGGTGAATTTCCCAGATAAATTAAAGTGGCTTCACATTCAATAAAAGTATAACACCCATTCATTTCATTTTTTAGAATCATTCGTATTTAATCACAAAAACCATCATGTAATATTTCAATATCCACCTTCATTTTATTTTCCAAAGCATTCCAAGCCCTTCCCAACAATATTAAACCATTAATTATTCCTTCCATCGCTACTTGGGAATCTACCACAACATAACCACATATCACAAGAAACCATTCATCCCCAACAACCTCAACTCACCACCCCAAAATTACATCACACAAACTACCACCCCTCTACCCCAAAATCACCACCCACAAACAATCACATCACCACACAAAAGCATAGACAAAAACCCATCTCCTCACCTCCACAAAATCACATCCCACAAACAATCACATCATCGCCCCAAAAGCATTAAAAAAACCATGTATCTCCCCACAATCAATTTAAACCACAAACCACTATCCCACAATCACTTCCACACATCACCAATCAAAAAAATCCATTTCCAAATTTACAGAGGTGGTTTTTCACATTCCACTTTAATATAGGGTAATTATCACAAAAACCAAATTCCTAGGGAAACTATTTCATTATCCAAGTATAAATAATTAACCAATTTCCATTTAATGTGATATCACAAAAATAAAAATAGTCACAATGCATATATCCAGCATAAACCAAGAACCCAGTGGCCACATTTTTCAACAAGGCAACAAACCCCAATAATTAAAATTACACAAACAATATTGAAGCTACAAAAACATGTGGATAAAACCCCATTTCCCATTTTAGTTTCAATTAATCAATTTCATTATATTATAATATGATGAAAAAATCATAATCCATATATATAAAATGTATATCCCCTCCCACATGATGCGTAATAAAGAGAAATGAAGGGAATCCTACCTTATGGAAGCTTTCTTATTTATGTGCACTATAGGGAAAAGAATAACACTCGTGAACTACAACCACACCATTACGTCTTAGGATAAACCTATAATGTATCCCAAAACCATAAAGTGAAACCAAACACCCTCACAAGACCAAGGATACACCACAATAGTAGATCCTTGGTAGAATAACGGATGAAAATTGGTGAGAAAAAGAAAATAACATACCACAGATCAACTACAGATGGCCAATGAACACCTGTATGGATAAATGGATTGAAGAGGGGTAACGAAGGGCTTGAAAAACAGAACGGTCTTCCTAGGGTTTTTCCAAATCGAGATGAATAAGAGAGAATGACTGAAATAATAATATTTCAGTAAAAATTAATTTTAAAAAAGGCACATGATTAGTTTATTACATGATGGGTAATCCCCTTTCTTGTCATGTCATACCTGGGGTTTGGTTTAACCAAAAAAACATGTCATCTCTTCATTTGATTTTATTTTTCTAACACTGAAATATTACATTCTATGAACATTTTATTCATGTCGTGTAAAAAAATTACACATGGTGAAACTTCCTAGACAAGCAATGAAACCAAATTATATGTCATGTAGTCCTGTTACGTGACGTATAATCCCCCTGCTTCTAGACATTAACTTCTAAACTTCTCCAAACTACCTATGAGCCTCATATGAACACCTCCAACAACCTATAATGGAAATGTAACAGACCTGGAAGGCACATACTATTACAATATTTAAGATTAATAGGAAATAAATGATATTATTATGGTATTGGTTTTATAGTTTTAATAATAAATCACCTCATAATCAAAGATAATCTTGGTATGTTTATGTTGGGGTTGGTTTGACCACCAACAAGAAAAATTCTATTAAATTTCATCATATATGATACTAAAAAATGATCATCGTTTATAATATTATATATATATATTTGAATAATGTTTTTTTAATTTTGGAAAAGATATATCAATATTTAAATCCATAATTTAGAAAACACCCTTCATATGATGAATATCACCTAAAAATATTTGTAGTAGATTTCATCATCCTTGATAAATATTAAATTAAAAATGGAATAAATAGAAAATTTCATTAATAATGATAAATTATTTATTATATTAATTTTTATAAACTTTTATTTGATGAAATTTCGAATATAAACCAATATTCACCCCTCTCTTATGATGCTACTACACACAGTCAAAATTGTAAACACTTGATGTTGGAAAAAAGGAAAAAATATCTAATATACATATAAATAATGATTATAAAAAAAAAATAAGAACAATTTTTAGTATAAATATGGTTATAAAACTGTATATTTTGACACGTAGGTTTTTCATATAAGAGTTAAGATCTCATCCAACTAAATAAGGAAACAATGTAATGGATTCATTGTCTATAATTTGAATCCCTTGAGAATTTATTAATATATATACTATGTTTCTTTTTCAATGATGAAAATATCTCCATGACTTTTTCTTTTGTAAACATTTTATTATACTACAAGATATTCAATGTTTTGTTTAATTTTATAATACTCATGGGATTTTGATTCAAATGTTTAAATGGTAATAAGGGATTTTATGCACTAAAAATTATTTCCCTGGTTCATAATCAATCTTATTTTACTATAATCAATCTTTATTGATCTATTATAACCTATCAAGAATTTTGTTTATTTTTTACTCCTTTTTTTTGGGAAATCTTGATCTATAAAAAAAAATTCTTCCATGTTGTTTCTATTATTTAATTAAAAAACCTTTTTATTAAGAAAATTTAAAATTAAATTGAATGGATTTAATTTCATTTTACATGTTTTTACTTTCCACTCATGTTCTAATATTCTTGGTAGAAAATAATTTATTTATCTATAATTATCATTTTTTTCAACCTTATTTTATTTTAAAAAATGTTTTTCCTTCATTCAAATGATTTTCTAAAAATGTTACTTCAAAATTTTGAAAATTATGTTTAATCATTAAAAAATAATGTGTAATATCTTCTAGAAAACATTTTGTTTTTATATATTTTTTATTCATTCAAAAATTCATTTATTAATGATTCATTTTTAATTAAAAAATTTTAAATATATTTTCACATCCATGTAATGAAAACATAAGGCATTTTTCAAGTTTGTATTAATAAATTATATTTTTATAGATAAAATATACTAATCGATTTTTAATTTTCCATTTTGAAAATTTTATGCCTTATTAAGGCTTAATTATTGATGGTTCATTTAAAAGTAACATATTGATGTTATTTTAAATTTTCCTTTTTGAAAATTTTTTTATTTGAAAGGATCATTTGTCTTTAAATATAAACAATTTTTTGAAAAAATTATTATCTATCCATTCCTAGAAATGTGTTTTTGAAACAATTTAACACATTAAATTTTTTAAAAATGATTCAAAGTGTTTTTATGAAAATAATTATGTTATTACTTCTATTTTTATTCTAAGGAATATCTTCCTCAAATTGAATTTTTGAACATAACCTATATACTATTTTGTTAAGAATACTCTTGTGAAGTGATAATTTCATTCAAAATGATTACTAATTCTCATGTTATGTGAAAATTTCAAGAAACACTCTTTTCTATGGGTTTTCTAGATTATGATGATGACTGATTTTATGTGGAACACATTTATATTGATAAAGAATGTCGGGGTCTTTTATCACCCTTTAATTTGATGGTTTATTATTATATATCAAGATATATTTAAATTTATATATAATTGTTTTGTTCACCTAGGTGTAGGAATGATGGGTTGGATCAAATTTTTATTTAGGTACATAATGAGTTTCCTCCCACAAACAATGGGAATAATGGGTTTTGTTTCATAATTTTTACTATGATTTTAATTTTTTCACATTATCATGTTCCTTATAGAGTTTGGAAAAATTTACAAGGTGTATTTAATTTTCATGTAATATAATTTGTTCCACGTCATGACATATATTTATTATTTTGAATATTTTAAAATTATATGACTATGTTTTGAGATTAAATATATGTCTTTGATAAATAACATATTTTCTATGCTTCCATAAATATATTTTTTTATCCTATATTTCTTCATTAAGTTTTATGATAATCATACATGGTCATGAGAAATTTTATCACGATATTTATTTCATCATCATATTCTCCATCATTTTTATGATATAACACTTTACCTTTTTTACTTTTCAATTATTGAGGATTTATTCTCTCTCCATTATTTTGATTCCATTCCTCATATAATGAACTTTATTATAACATATGATATTCCATGAAATAGTTTCAAAGATATTGATTATGTATAATAGTTTTCAGTGTGTTTTAAAATAATATTTTTACATTTCTAGTCCCTATGAAATAAAACAATTCAGTCTTTGGGGTAAGTAATTCTTTCTGAGATATAATATATAAATCATGATATTATAGTACATTTTATATTATAAATATGAAGGGTCACTTTAAAAAAATTAGATGTGTATTTTCTTCAAACGTTCTAATTTATTGAATATTATGTATTCTAAAAGATGAATTGATGGTCTGATTCATGATTACATGGTCGAGACCTTGATGGATTGTTCATGAATGTCGGGATTTATACATTTCATTTATGGAAAGTTCTTTTTTCTTTTTCTATGTAATATCTATGTTGATATTAGATATTTATTTACCTTGAAATCATGTTTTGGATTAAAAATTATAGTTTTTTTATTATCCAATATATCATATTTATTATGAATTCTTTTTGTATGATAGCTTCCATTGTACAAAAACTTTATTGACCATCTAATACCTGCCCATATTTTTTCATTTTTCCCTGATTTTAGGACGGATATTTTTCATAAATTCATTTGATAATGAATTTATTTCAAGGTTATGTTTTCAAATTCTATTTTAGTATGGGATTATATAGTTTTTCTCATACACATGAAATCTAAACTGATCGGTCTTTTTTAGGGATCCTATGTATATTATACCAATTTAATAATGTAAACATCAGAGCTAGGTTATGGAAGTCAAGGTGTTATTTTTAGTATAAGGTAATGTTTAGTAGTACCCTTGAGATATAGATTTTGGATTAACATAGTCAACTAGGAAATTATAACAATTCTTTAGTGTATTTGAGAACTTTTAGGTATTTTTATTCTATGCATAGATATTCTTGATGTGTTTGGGATAACTATTTGAGATCCATTTTAAATATATTGAACCTAGAGGATGGTAGGGGGTGTACATCAATAGTCAATTTAGATATTATAATGATAATTTATTTTTTGAATACATTAATTTTAACTTATTATATGCTAAGTATTATGAATAGAATAAAAATAAAAAAATAATCTTTCTTGAGAGGTTTAGAAAAAAATAATTATATTGGTTAATAAGTCACTATTATATTATATTTTAGGAAGGTTATTTTTTTGGAAATATTTTCTTCATGCATGAAATATATGTTAATCATTTTATTACATTGGGTATTGATAAAACACTATTTTGTTGAATATTTTATTGATAATAAATGAAATAATTTCCTCAAATTGTGTTAAATATGTTTATTTATAAAATATTTGGGATTTGATCATTCATTTGAAAATTTGGTGAAAATTTCAGTTTTACCCTTAATAGTGCACTGTAGTATTTCGAAGATAAATATTTTCATATATATTATTTGAATATGAAATTTTTTTATAGTGTTCCTAACGTAATTTTCTACAACTTTAATTCAGGACACTAGATCTAAAGAGTTCATTTGGATGGAGTAAATGGGATATTAATCCAATGGTGGGCTGGACTCGGCAGAAGGGACATGGGTTCTGTATTTTCGCCATATATTCTTAATCAAGGCTTGGATTGAGCCCATATTTTGAGGGAAGATAAAGTACATGATTTGGAAAAAATCATCCTTCTGTACGGCTGGTCAATTCACGCGTTTTGGAGGTCAAATGAGCAGTTAAAGATGGAATAAAATATTTGTCCGAATTTACACATTCACACTTAAAACCACTTTTAACCTCTCCTCCCCTCCCCTCTATAAATTGGATATTTTCTCATTTGGAGGGGTTGGGACGTACTTTGGGAAGTTTAGGGCAGATGAGAAGTGGGTCCACTCCAATTCTCATACCATTTCAATAAGGGTAGCTCTTGAAGAAAGGATCCCTTCGACGAAGCCTTCTTCTTCTCCTTCATGTTGTAATGATTTTGTTTGTGTAATAAACTTCTTTGTTCTTATTTTATTTCTTATATTTTCTTCTGTTTTGTTTAAATTTCTTCTTCTATTAATCTTCCTCTTTGGGATGGAATTCTTGAGTAGAAGCGTTATTGGGTTATACCCATTATAAACCTTTGCACATGCAAAACGCTTCTACGATGATTACGCCACCCATGGAAGAGTAGTCTTTTAGTAATCGATCTATCTTCTACCCTCTTCATTTAATTATTTTGAATCAATGAGCTTCTGTAAATCGCATAATATGATCCATGAATTGTGTTATTAAATTAAAAGAAACTAAGAAAGAAATTTAACAATTAACACACAAAAACGCGAGGTCGGGATTTTGTGTAAATTGTGAGAGCATAATCGTAATCGGTAATACAAGACCACAATGGATAAATTTTTAGAGTTAAAATACAATCCCTAAATACAATTCATCCCCATTTTCAAAATGGATATGTGCTCTAATTAACCACTGACCATAAGCTATCCTTATAACAACAATCAAAGTAGGGTGCTGCAATTGCCTGTTCCGAAGCTAGCCTAGGGTTTAAGTAATTTCATCTTTGTGGTTAAGTTAACTCTCGTAGGGTTCGAGGGATAACAAATTAAGGGATCATAATTAAGTTTATATTTATATAAATGATAATTATTAATGATTTAATTAATAGGTAGAGTTAGATCAATTATTCCTTTTAAAATATTTTCTAAAAAAACATCTTCTTGTTGTGTCTTTTTAATCAAACTTCATTTCAAAATTAAAAACAAAATAATGAAATCTTATTCTAGCAAACATCTTCTAGATTTATAAACTATAAACAACCACGCCCTATAATTTCAAGTAGTGTTTTTATTCTCTTTTATTTTATTTATAGAATACCTCTGAAAAGTTGTTTTAATTCACTTCCTCCATTGAGAGACGACCTTGGTCAGCCACTCTGTTGCACCTAAGTACCCCAAAATCACATTTATCATTTCAGGGCGCCCACGACAGTGACCTACCAAATTGGCTCCATTTCCGGGGAGGAAAGTAATTATTTCAACCAATTAGAGGTATTTATTTTATTTTACATTTTATTCTCTTCCTCTCTTCTTTCTTCCTTCTTTACCCAATATGATTTTTCTTCTTCTTCTTTTATTTTACTCTACTTCTTTTTGGACCATCAACTCAAACTTCTCATTTTTATTTTACTATGGTCCACTTTCCTTCTTTTCATCTTTCATTGATTGATGACATGAACTAATCCCGAAGATCTCTTAGATCTTGACCCTAAGATTGAATGCATCCTTATGGCATGAATCAGACATTCTCAATCAACAAGAAGTTTCAATATTCAACCAGTATTTGAATTCCTCTCTTCTGGAAACTTTGAAATTGGAAGCAATTCAAATTCAAACATTAAAGAATAAAGAATGGCTAGAAATAATATAAATGAACTTAATAGAACCATTCGAGAATTGAATTCACCTGATATTAACTATCAACCAAATTGTATTGCAGACCCAAATCTCAAATCAGACTTTGAACTGAAATCTGGGTTAATTCACTTACTTCCAAAGTTTCATGGCCTCTCTGGTGAGGATCTTAATAAAAATTTGAAAGAATTTAATGTGGTTTGCTCAACCGTGAAACCAAGAAATGTATCTGAAGACCAAATCAAATTAAGATCATTCCCATTCTCACTTGATAGAGCTGCAAAAGATTGGATGTATTATTTGCAACCTGAAGATGTAACATGTTGGAATGATTTGAAACGCCTTTTCTTGCAAAGATTTTTTCCAGCATCAAGGACAACATCCATTCGAAAGGAGATATTGGGGATCAAGAAAGGCCAAGGAGATTCAATGTATGAGTACTGGGAGCGATTCAAGAAGTTGTGTGCAAGCTGGCCACATCACCAAATCAGTGAGAAATTACTCATCCAATAATTCTACGAAGGACTCACACACATGGAAAGGATCATGGTGGATGTTACAGCTGGAGGAGAATTGGTGGACAAGACACCAGCATTCGCACGTGCATTGATCGACAAGATGGCCCAAAACTCCCAACAATTTGGTGATCGAGGTACACCACATATCAGGGGAGTACATCAGGTAAGTCATTCTTCTCTTGAGAGTCATTTGATTGATACCAAGATAGAAAAATTGACAACTATGGTGAGGCAAATTGCTTTGGCACAAAATACATATCTACCCCCTCCTTCAAGGCCTTGTGGAATTTGCACTGAGACAAGCCACCCAACTGACTGTTGCCCACAACTACAAGAGACAGAAGATTGTGCAGCAGTGTTCCCTGGGAGACCACATCAGTAGAAACAACAACAACCATATCCCCAAAAGAAGTTTGATCCAGCATACAACCAAGGGTGGAAAGATCAGTCGAACATGAGGTATGGCTCTGGACAACAACAAAGGCCCCCTTTTCAACCAAACTTCAAGCAGCCTCCACCTTACCAACAGGGTTTCCAACAACCCCAAAGGAGATTTGAAGCTCAAACATCAAAAAGTTAGCAAGAAGGGAATCCTCCACCAAAGGTAGATTCTAATACTAAGGATATTTTGAAGAAAATTGTTCTTAATCAACAGAATGAGATGAAGAGTCAAAGTTCGGAGCTGAGGGAGTTGAAGACTCAAATGAGCCAAATTGCCACCGCCCTCCATTAACTTGTGAGTAAGAATTCTGGAAATCTACCTTCCCAACCCACTCCAAATACAAAGGGGAATGTCAGTGTCATCACATTGAGAAGAGGGAAGAAAATGAACAATACATCTGTACCTACCATTCCACCGAGATTCACCTCAACTCTGGAGAAGCTGTATTCCAAACCAACTGATGAGCAATCAAAGGAGAAAGATAAAGGTAAGAAAAAGATTTATGATGTTTCTCCTAAACCCCTTCCTTTTCCAAATAGGGTTTTTCAAACCAAGAAGATGGCTGAATAAGCAATGAAAAAAGAGGTTTTGGACACATTCAAGCATGTGTAGATCAACATTCCTCTACTTGAAGACATTAATCGAATCCCAAGGTATGCCAAATTCTTAAAAGAACTCTACACCAATCGAAGAGGGCTTAAGGGAAATGAGAGGATCAACCTTGGAAGGAATGTCTCGACACTCATTACACCAACTCTAGCAATGCCAACAATGTGCAAGGATCCCTGGACATTCACCATCCCATGTACCATACGGGAGTTGCACATCTCTGATGCTCTTTTTGATTTAGGAGCTTCAATAATGTGATGCCTCACTCTGTATTCTCTTCCTTGCAGGTTGGTGAGTTGAAGCCAACAAGAGTAGTGGTGCAATTGGCAAATAGAGCCATGGCATATCCAGCGGGAGTCCTTGAGGATGTACTTGTCCGTTTAAGAGACATGATCTTTCCAGCAGACTTCTATGTGCTTAACATGGAGGATGATCAGGTAAGATCTCATGCCCCCATTATCTTAGGTAGGACCTTCCTCAAAACTGCAAAAACTATCATAAATGTCAATGAGGGTACACTTTCCAAGGAATTTGGAGATGAAGTTGTGATATTTAATGTTATGGATTTCATGAAGTACCCCTCAGAGGACGATTCTGCTTTTGTTATCTCCCATTTTGAACCACCATGTAAAAACACCATGGAATTGGATTGTCCTATGCTTAGGAAGATTATGAGTATTGGTTCTAGTTTGATGTCTAAGAGTACTTCTACACCTGTTATTAAGGAACAAGACTCTCTAAGATTTGATTTTTAAATAGAATCATATTCTGATTTTGATCATGTGGATTCTGATTATGACATGGCTGTTGAGTACGCTGATGGATTTGATGCATTATTTTATAATTGTGATAATTTTTATTATGATACTAATGTTCATTGTGCAGATATGTCCGTTGCATCAATTTCTCCATCTATACATCACCCCCACCTACATTGGAACTCAAGCCATTGCCCCCAAATCTTAAATATGCATACCTACTGAGTGGTGATAGATTACATGTTATCATTGCTAACAATCTCTCTTTTGAACATGAAGAAAAACTTTTTAATCTTTTGAGAGATAACATTAGGGAAATTGGTTGGACATTGGCAGACATATCAGGTATTAGCCCATCTATTTGCATGCATAGGATTCTCTTGGAGGATGGGGCTAAACCGGTGAGGCAACCACAATGGAGACTCAATCCAACCCTTCTAGAGGTTGTTAAAAAAGAGGTTGAAAAATTTCTTGAGGCATGTATAATTTACCATATTTCTGACTCACAATGGGTTAGCCCCGTCCAGGTTGTTCCTAAGAAAACTGGTGTTACTGTTGTTAAAAATGAGAAAGATGAATTAGTTCCAATGAGGTTACAAAACAGTTGGCGTGTGTGTATTGATTATAGGAAACTAAATCATTCCACTCGCAAGGACCATTTCCCCCTCCCATTTATTGATCAAATGCTTGAGAGACTAGCTGAAAAAACACAATATTGTTTCTTGGATGGATTTTCTGGATATTTTCAGGTTCCTATAGCTCCAGATAATTAAGAGAAGACCACATTCACCTGTCCTTCGGCACATTTGCCTACCGGAGGATTCCATTTGGACTTTGCAATTCCCCAGGTACCTTCTAGAGATGCATGGTGAGTATTTTTTTCTGATTTTATTGAGACATGAATGGAGGTATTTATGGATGATTTTACAGTGTATGGGTCTTCATTTGATGAATGTCTATGTAGTTTGGGAAAGGTGTTGAATCGTTGTATTGAGAAGAATCTGGTCATGAACTTTGAAAAGTGTCATTTTATGGTAGAGCATGGCATTGTCTTAGGGCATGTAGTGTCAAAACATGGGATAGAGGTTGATAGATATAAGGTTGACATTATTTCATACTTACCATATCCTTCATGTGTGAGTGATGTTAGATCTTTCCTAGGGCATGCAGGATTTTATCGGCGCTTCATCAAAGATTTTAGTAAGATCGCTCTTCCTATGTCACGATTACTTCAAAAAGATTCTGATTTTGTGTTTGACGATTCTTGTAGGACTTCCTTTGATGAACTAAAGAAGTTTCTGACCACTCCACCTATCATACATCCCCCACGGTGGGAGATTCCTTTTGAGCATATGTGTGATGCCTCCAACATCGCGGTTGGAGCGGTCTTATCTCAGAGGGTGGAGGGACATTCACATGTGATCGCCTATGCATCGAGGACACTGGATTCAGCCCAATCAAATTACACAACCACAGAAAAGAAGTTTCTTGCTGTCATATTTTCTTTAGATAAATTCCGTTCATATTTATTGGGCTCTAAAGTAGTTGTTTTTTCTGACCATGCAGCTTTGAGGTACCTCCTAAAGAAGCCAGATGCAAAGCCACGACTTATCTGTTGGATGCTCCTTCTTCAGGAATTTGATATTGAGATAAAGGACAAGAAGGGATCAGAGAATTTGGTGGCAGACCACATGAGTAGGCTTACTCACACACTAGAGGATGACACCTTGGACCGAGTACCACTTCGGGACACTTTCCCCGATGAGCATCTCTATACCATCTCAGGTACGCATCCTTGGTATGCTGATTTAGTTAATTACATTGTTTCCTCTGAAATCCCATAAAATTTTAAGAAGCATCAAGTCCAAAAATTAAAAAGTGAGTCTAGGTATTATGTGTGGGATGATCCTTAACTCTGGCGCATTTGTAGTGACCAAGTCATTAGGAGGTGTGTTCCTGATCATGAGTTTGAGTCTGTTTTGCATTTCTGTCATACACTTTCTTGTGGTGGACACTTTGGACCCCAACAGACAGCTAGGAAGGTTTTGGACTTTGGATTATATTGTCCTAGCTGGTTCCATGATGCCCATGTCTTTTGTAAGTCATGCTCTCGTTGCCAACACACTGGGAATATTTCTAGGAGACATGAGATGCCCCAACAACCTATACTATTCTGTGAGATTTTTTATGTATGGGGCATTGATTTTATTGGTCCTTTTCCTAGTTCATTTGGATTTGTGTATATTTTTGTTGTGGTTGATTATGTGAGTAAATGGGTGGAGGCCAAGGCCACCAGGACTAACGATTCTCATGTTGTTGTGGACTTTGTCAAAGCACAGATTTTTTGCAGGTTTGGAGTACCAAAGGCCATCATCAGTGACCAAGGGACACACTTTTGCAATAGTAATTTTCTTTCCTCCTTTGGACGTATGGGGTGACACAAAAAACATCAACACCATACCACCCCCAAACAAATGGCCAGGCTGAGGTTTCAAATCATGAGCTGAAACAAATATTAGAGAAAACTGTGCAGCCAAATAGGAAGGATTGGAGAAAGCGCTTGGATGATACATTGTGGGCTTATAGGACAGCATACAAGACGCTCATTGGTATGTCCCCATTTAGGATTGTTTTTGGGAAAGCATGTCATCTCCCAGTGGAAGTCGAGCATCGAGCATATTAAGCTATAACGAAATGCAACATGGATTTGGCCCAAGCTGGAATTCAAAGGAAGTTGCAAATTCAAGAGCTTGATGAGATTCGACTGTCATCATATGAGAACTCAAGGCTCTACAAGGAAATATCAAAAGAAGATCATGAAAAAATGATCCAACAAAGGGAGTTTCATATTGGAGAGAAAGTCCTTCTCTATAGTTCACGACTCAAGCTTATGCCTGGTAAGTTGCGTTCCAAATGGTTAGGTCCTTATATTGTGACTAATGTTTTTCCTTATGGTGCAGTGGAGATCACACAAGAGGACACTGGAAGGATCTTTACAGTCAATGGGCAACGTTTGAAGAGATACATTGAGGGACTTCCTACTGATGTAGTGGATTTTATCACACTGCATGACCCCATCATCAATTGATCACATGAGGCAGTTCCTAACCCTTTCACTTTTATATTATTTGTCCTATTTAAAAATTCTGCATTTCGTGTGCATGTATCATCTCATGGGATCACATTGAGGAAAATGCAATATTTTAAGTGTGGGGGAGGGAACCTTTTAGTTTAGTAATTAAAATTGTTTTCCTATTTAAAAAAAATGTGTGTTTTTCAAATTTTGTGTGTTTATTTTTCAATTTTCTTTGTGTTTTTGAAATTTTTGAGCTGAAATGATTCTCATCAGAATTTTGAAATGTATATCAATGAGTGAAACAATTTATCCCTTGAAAATAATCTTAAATGAATGCTAAAAATGACTTTGTTTCAAGTTCAAATATTAATTAATTTCATGGAAAGTACACCGAATTTTGAATCTCATGCCACATCTCACTGTCTTTATATTTGAAATCACTTTTCTGTGAGGCTTCTGAACCATTATTTTCATGTTATTTAAATTCACCTCACTTCTTGAGAGAACCAAACCATGCTTGATTTAACCAGAATTTGATTTATTCTTGTCAAAACTTGAGGGTTTGAGGTACTTATATTTAAATGATTAAGGCATTTTTTGGTATTAAAGCCCTTATTTCAGAGAATCCTATTTTATAATGGCCTACCTTGAATATTAAATCATTTTAGCCCTTAGAATCCATGCACATCCTATTATGTTAGCCACATTACAAGCCAATTTTCCCTATCCAACCAACTCTTGAAGTGAAATTGCATAATATAGTTGAGATTAAGTGTGGGGGAAGCTATGTTGTGTTGTGTTGCCACATTCTGTGATACTTTGGGTGGAAAATTAAATTCTTAAGAGATGTGTTTGCTGATGAAGAAATTCATTATATTGAAATCTGTGCCTTTTCTGGAGCTTTCATGACAAGTGAAGCTGTGCCTTTTCTGGAGCTTCTAATTGAGGTGGAAAGCTATGCTCATCTAGAGCTTTCAAGAAAATCATGTTTGAGAATATTAAAATTTTTTATTCTTAAATGATGAATGGTGTAAACATATCATGACTTTTCATGATGATGGAGATGAATTTATACTATGTGGATGGAGGAGAAGACCATATTTAAGTGAAAATTAGATTAATGCAATTTTTCTTCAAAAAGAGTCAAGCCCTCCTCCTTCAGCCTCAGAATTTTTCAAATCTAAATCCTACCAACCGAAAGCTACAGAACATCCCTGGAAAGTCCTCCTGATAAACATATGTCCTTGACTCACATCGGGTAGTGATGTAGGAATCTATCAAGCCTATGGTGACACCTGTATGAGTTTGGATGAGAAGGACATTGCAAAAAAATGACATTTGTGTGATAAGAGAAAATTCAAGTGAGGTAAGTGTTTTGTGCATGGGAGGATAAATAAAGTGGAAATATATTGAATGATATAAATGAAGAACTTGAAATAATTATTTTTTATGAGGCATGATATCTTTTGTTTCATGGTGTGTAATTGTTTGATCTCAAGGATATGTGTTTTAAAATTGGTTTTCATTTGATATTGATGTTTACTTGACATGAGGTTTCGCCCAGGAGTGCAAAAGGGTAAGTGTGGAGGATTTGATAAAACACTATTTTGTTGAATATTTTATTGATAATAAATGAAATAATTTCCACACATTGTGTTAAATATGTTTATTTATAAAATATTTTGGATTTGATCATTCATTTGAAAATTTGGTGAAAATTCCAGTTTTACCCTTAATAGTGCAATGTAGTATTTCGAAGATAAATATTTTTATATTTATTATTTGAATTGGGAATTTTGTAACAGAGTTTCCAACGTAATTATATACAACTTTCATTCAGGACAATAGATCTAAAGAGTGAATTTGGATGGAGTAAATGGGTCATTAATCCAATGGTTGGCTGGACTCGGCAGAAGAGACAATGGTTCTTTATTTGGGCCATATATTCTTCATCGGGGCTTGGATTGAGCCCATATTTTTAGGAAAGCTCGGGGACATGATTTGGCACAAATCGTCCTTATGGAAGGCCGGTCAATTCACTCTTTTTGGAGGTCAAATGAGCGGTGCAAGTTGGAATAAAATATTTGGAAGAATTTACACATTCACACTTGAAACCACTTGTAACCTATTCTCCCCTACCCTCTATAAATTGGAGATTTTCTCATTTGCAGGGGTTGGGACGTGCATTGGGAAGTTGAGGGCAGAGGAGAAGTGGATCCACTCCAATTATCCAACCATTTATATAACGGTATCTCTTGAAGCAAGGATCCCTTCGACGAAGCCTTCTTCTTCTCCTTCATGTTGTAATGATTTTTTTTGTGTAATAAGCTTATTTGTTCTTCTTTTATTTCTTCCATTTTCTTCTGTTTTGGTTAAATTTCTTCTTCTATTAAACTTCCTCTTTGAGATGGAATTCTTGAGTAGAAGCTTTATTGGGTTATATCCATTATAAACCTTTGCACATGCAAAACGCTTCTACTATGATTATGCCACCCATGGAAGAGTAGTCTTTTAGTAATCGATCTATCTTCTACCCTCTTGATTTAATTATTTTGAATAAATGAGATACTTTAATTCATATAATTTGATCCATGAATTGTGTTTTTAAATTACAAGAAACTAAGCAAGCAATTGGAAAATTAACACAAAAACACGCGAGGTCGGGATTTTGTGTAAATTGTGAGAGCGTAATCGTAATCGGTAATACAAGACCACACAAGATAAATTTGTAGAGTTCAAATATAATACCTAAACACAATTCATCCTAATTTCTAGAATGGATATGTGCTCTAATTAACCACTGACCATAAGTTATCCTTAGAACAACAATCAAAGCAGGGTGCTGCGATTGCGTGTTCCGAAGCTAGCCTAGGGTTTAAGTAATTTAATCTTTGTGGTTAAGTTAACTCTCATAGGTTTCGAGGGATAATAAATTAAGGGATCATAATTAAGTGGATACTGATTTAAATGATAATGATTAATAAGTGAAAGAAGAGGTATAGTTAGATCGATTACGCCTTTTCAAATATTTTCTAAAAAAACATCTTCTTGTTGTGTCTTTTTAATCAAACTTCATTTCAAAATTAAAAACAAAAAAATGCAGTCTTCTTCCAGCAAACTTCTTATAGATTTAGAAAATATAAAAAACCACCCCCATACTTTCAAATAGTGTTTTTATTCTCTTTTATTTTATTTCTAGAATACCTCTGAAAAGTTGTTTTAATTCACTTCCTCCTTTGAGAGACGGCCTTGGTCAGCCACTCTGTTGCACCTAAGTACCCCAAAATCACATTAATCATTTGAGGGAGCCCACGACAGTGCCCTATCAGGTATTCAAATAAAATCCTAATGGGATGAATGTATCCGTTATGTATTTTGATTTCAATTAATTATGATTAAATTGGAGATTATATGATTATAATGTTGTGGTATTTTTAAATGTTAATTTTTTATAAGGATTTAGAGAAAAAATACAGGGATTGTTCTAATAATATATAGATCTATGTAAAATATTAAAAATTAGAATTTTGGAATCATCTAATGAATGGAATCAATCACCCTAAAAAGTGATTTTTCAAACTACATGACATCTTTTGAGACATATATTTGATAATTTATAAATTTATAATATGGTTACTATCTGATTTTCCATGGTGATACTAGTTGATATTTATTTAACCTTTTTCAAGACTTTTTTGGGGAAAATATCATTTTGAAATATGAAATTATAGAATATTCATATTTGAGTGAAAATGGATCATTTGGAAAAAACATAGTTGATTTTTTAAGAATAAGGGAGAAAATAATTCTAATTATTTGTTTCCAAATTAATCAACCATATTCTAAAAGGTTTTGGCTGTTTTTGGTTAATATTATGGTTTTAGAGATTAATTTTAATAATGGGTGATCCATATATGTTATTAATTTAAGTTTCCTTAAACATTTAAATGTTATATAGGAGAAATAATTTTCATCATTGTGTGGATTTTATAGCCAATTAGAAGTACATTATAGTGTATCGGAAATGAAATATTAATTATGATAATTATGATGCATATAAAAGTGTGAAATAATTATTATATAATTTTAATAAATTATGTAAGTACATTTTCTGATATATTATCTCCCAATAATAAAGGATTTCCTAGAACTCAAGAAAACACAAGTAAAATCTATTAGGTCTTTTGTCAAAATTAGAACTCATGTGTTGAGATATATTTTTAGAATACCATTTTCGAGTTTTTTTTGTTATAGATGTACATAGATAATGTGTTTTCTAGTCAAAACATAGATATTATAGTTATTATTAAAATATATAATCAAATATATTACTATGTTATGATTAATTTTGTTTAGAAAATCATTATTAAAATATTGATGTTCCAAATTCTATATGGAGGGTATAATGTAATAACCTGATATTTTTATATGTATTTGTATTTTATAGGATCAATATGTTAAACATCAGATTCCAAAACCACCTCAAGCATAATAGAACAGTGAAATAATATTATATAAATGTAGTGAATATTAATTAGATAACGGGTTAGTATGCTTGGATAAGAATATCCAAATTATAAAAAATAAGTATATAGATTATAAATAATTAATTCTTACGAATTAATTCATAATAAATAATTTCTAAATTATTATTAAAGTTATCTTAATCCTTAAAATTTAATTTTCCAAGAAAACGGGTTTTAATGAATTTTGTAAATGGATATTATATTTTAATAATTAAATGTTTCAAATTTTTATTTCAAAAAATTAAAATAATTTTTTAAATAATCATTTCATAATAGGAATAGGGATAACTATTTATATTATTCTATAATTAATAATTTTAGAGTAAATATTTTAAAAAATTGATTTCAAGAAAATTATTATTTTAATTGTCCATATAAAGTAATTTAAATGTATCGTTTAATTTTTTAATTTATTTATGATTTACATTAAGATTAATATTTCTTTAAATAACCTAAATCATTCCATATGAATTATATTATATTATATTATGGAATAATACTGTTTTTAAACAAGAAAAAAAACGAAAAACCTTATTTCATTAAGTTTTTTAAATTTATATTAAAATTTAATGTTTATACTTTTACAAATTGATTCATAAAAAACATTAACTTTTTAAAAATTATGTGGTACATATTTCGAAAATAGAAAACATTTAAATTTTTTCATAATAAAAAATTAAAATGGCATGTCTTATCACTACATAATTTTAAAAACATATTGAATATGCAGAAAATAATACATTAAGGCCCCAAAATAATCCCAAAAAAGATTCATTATTTCATTGGATGATGTTAATTACACAATATCAATCATAAATTCTAATATATTTTATTTTGGTCGTATTTACCACTTATAATAAAATTTATATTATTTTATGTAAGGAATAAATAAAAATGTAGGGATCATTATTTTAGAATCTCTAATATATATTTACTTGAACAATAATACGTTAAGATAAATTATACAGGGTCATTTTTTAATATTAATAAATTATTTTTATTTTATTTATTTTATTTATTTATTTATTGGAATATATAATTATTCGAAATGATTATGCAATGCTGATATAGCAATTATACATGAAGAATATAAATAATGTTATATGATATTAAATTTAATAACATTAATAGGTTTTGGATGAATAATTATTTTCCATGAATTAAAAAGGAAATTATAAATTATGAATTATGAAAGATGGATTTATATTTTAATTATATTCCTTTCTTGATTTCACTGAAGTCAAAATAAATGTATATCCGCTAACTAACAATAATGATATTTTATAAAAAATATTTTCTTTAATTATATAATAATAATAATAATATTTAAATAGGTGTGATGGGAAATTGTTAAATATGTAATCAATGTTCCATTTTTATCCACTCATTACATTATATATAAATATATGACCCTTAAAATATAATATTTTTGTTACCATGATTAAGGATAAGAATAAGTTAACGAGTGAGATAAACCAAACAATTAGGATTATAATTTACAAAAACATTCATAATTTATATTTGTTGAATGAATTATGACATGAAAATGTACTAAATTAGATATTATTACCACTATATACCACATAACATTGTCTTGATACATATTATATATTAATCAGTCAGTAATTTTAAATGTCTTCTTTCCCTCTCCTATAAAATGGAATGAATTATTCTCTATCATTCATGCCTCTTGATCAAAGTTTCTATAGAATAACATATCCAAATTCCTTCCCAAACACACTCCCCAAAATCTATATGATTTTCTATCATCAAATTACCCTCAAACAACACATTAAATGTTTTCCAAATGTGGTTATCTAAATAATTTCATTAACTCATGGTAGAGTGTTTTCATTTTATTCATTATTTACGTAGTTTAAATATCAAATAGTCATGATCAAATAATTACATCAATATATTAAATACGCTAAAAACTTTTATTCTAATGGAACTACCCTTTTCCATCTCATTTCCAATATATGGAAAATGAAGACACTACCTATTTGTACGAATGACTTATCTCTTTATGTAGTAGTGCAATTTTATTTTCATCATATCTGTAATTTAATTTTCATCACATTATAGAAATATATAATATCACCTTACTTATAAGCATTATAATGATTATATTATGATAGTTTCACTTAGCATGTGTGCTGGCTACCACCTCTATGAGGCAATGTGATTCTTTTTTATATTAACAACCTTCATGGATAATTATAAAATTTATGATTATGAATAAAAATTATATTCATTTAATTATTAAAAAAATTTATATGATTAAAAAAACTAGGATAACATTAATAATTGAAAATATAATGATGTCGTTTTGTAGAAATTGGTTGAACAACCTTAATGTGATCGTCATATGAAAGCACTATTTAATGAATACATTATAATTGGTTATAAAAGGATCTTAATTAACATTATTTAGATTATAAAGGTTCTTATTGAAGAATTTTTTAAGTTATAAATAATTATATAGGAGGATCAAATACCTATGACTAAGAGGAGACCCTTATCAAGTATATTTTTCCTTATTTTCATTATAATGAGACATGTTTTTCATTATGCCAATAATTTTTTTAAATAGTGTATACAGTACCACTCTTGACATATTATAGAATGAATCCCTGTTTATTTATGTTGTCAAATTTTTTATTAATTTTTTGTCTTTATGTGATTATGATTCAAATGCCATTAATATATTAAGAGAATTATGTGACAATATCATTTTATATTAGGATTTTTTTTATTTAGAGTACTTTTTTAAAAATTATTCGATCAAAATTTTATAAATCTCAGAAATTTTCATCACCTTTGGTTATGTTGTGTTTTTTAAATTAATTTTCTATTTACCCTATTTTGGGATCATGAATCAACAATTAAGTTACTTTTAAATACCATTCATAAAATATATTTATTTTTCAGTTTTCCTTCTAACCTTTTTTATTCCATGTTAATATTTTATTTAAAATGTTTTCAATAGTTTTTTAACTATTATCTATTATTTTTTTAATATTTTTTCTATGATTTTCATTCTCTAAATATGTTTTAGAGGAATATATTTTTCATTTTTTGAAATGAGAAAAAAATTTCTAATGGTGTGAGGAAAATAATTGTTTTAGCATACACCACATGAATAGATTTTACCTACAAAATGACTAATATTTTAACTGAATCTTCTTTTACACGATTCTATGGTTATTTTCAAATAAACTTTTTTCCTAGATATTTTGGGAATTTTTATTTTAAATTATATCTTAATAAATTATATTTTATTAACAAATGAATAATTTTTATTTTGAAATGTAATATATAACTCTATTATAACATGATGTATACAGGGTAGTTTCATTAATTTTTTTATTTCTATTTATTTTATAACGGAATTGTTTTACTAAAAACACATATTTTTTTATGAATAAATGGTCTTATATAATCATTTACTAATATTGGATTATAAATATATGAGATTATTCACTTATTTCTGATGAAGTTTAATATCATTATCTTTATTCATTGTACATTATTTTTCTCCTTCATGTCTGTATTTTCAAAATCATTTATTAAATTCAGTATCATATATATTACATTGATGATGAATCAACTATATACCACTACATTATGTTATAATAGTGGTTGAAGGCTTCTTAAAAATGTTACTACATTCACTATGTAAATATTCATGTATTCTTATTAATTCCAATAACTTAATTATTTACATATGAGGAATTTTTAGAATGAGTTTTCTTAATAATTATATACATGATTAATGAACAATATGTGAATGTGATTATTTGGGCATATTTAGAGATACAACATCAATACTAGGATATGAATAAAAACACATAATAGGTTGTCCCTATAAGGATAGTACCATAATCATTAAATAATATTCAGTTATGTTAAGAATTACATTTTTTCACATTGAGGATCTTTTCTGGTTAATATTTTTAGATAATTAGGTCACCATTCAAACAACTCATCCTTCATATATAGAAAATGTTTACAATTAAAACAATATCCACTTTTAAAAAATATAAAAAAATAAAATAAAAACTAATTTATTTTTCTAGCATTTCACTTACCCATCCTTATACCCTATGAAAGACATTATAAAACATGAGATGATCACAAAATTCTCAATAAGGGGTGTAAAAGAAGGAAAGAGACCATTTGTCCATGAATATTTTAAACTAATGTAAACAAAATCATACTTTTCATGCATAAAACCTAGAAACTCTCCCAACCCCCAGGAAATCATAATATTCCTATCATACTGTATATAAATCATATATCACAAATACAAATTGTCGAATCCATATCCTTCTTACATTTTAGCTTTCACAACTACATAGGGAGTAACCATTATGGTAACATTTAGAAAACCCATCACTGTATATTCCATAAATCTCTTAGAAGAAACCCAACAATTTAACTCCATCTATTTATGTAGTGCATTAGAGAGGTATCAGGGATTAACCGACCCTCAGTTTATCATGGAATTTATGGTACATACAAACAATGCCCATGAAACATAAGATAATCATAACACATAAAAGAAACATAAAGGAAAAATAACATTTACACATTCCAATAAAAGGATATCATTTCAAGATATTGATATAGTCAATACATTATTAAAACCATTTTCAATAACAAAATACCTGAAAAGAAGATATGTTTTTTATTTTTCTTTTAAATACATTACACCTTATTGAGGAAGCCAAATATCAAATAATGGTTATGGCGGCTAAAAACTCATTTTCTTCATATATGTTAAAAATATATTAATTTCTTCATTTAATAAAGTAAATTTATGAATATTAAAAGGATCATTTGTAAAACCATTTAATGAATTAAAATGTCAAAGGGGTCGATTATACACCTTATAAAATAAGGTGGTGTGTTAATTCAAAATCTGCCTCAATAAAATGTGGTTGAGACAAAGTCCCTTACCTCGAGTCTAATTCATCTCATATGTTCGTTATATTATTTAATAATGAACGTAGGATAATTTATACTTTTTTGAGAAAATTATTTATTTTTATTATTCTTTTTATATCATTTATAACCATGATCAAACAATTACTAATTACTTTAACTCACATTGGATGTTTTGTCAATATAATGTACTTGAGTTCAAGATGACTTTGGTATGATGTCAATAGTCAAATTAGTCATGATTAGATCATATATATAATAATATTCATGACATAATAATTACATTTATACATAATTTATACATTTGAATCAAACCATTTATGTATCGTTATGAAAAATAAACAATGTTATAATCGTGGAGATGGTAGGTCATACGTACGCATTAGTAAATTTTCTATTTTTAATGATCAGTATGGAAAATATATAGTGGTAATTTTAAATTTTCATAATTATTATAATATTATTAACTTTATATTAATTATTTCTATATAATTATATACATCATAAATGTGATGTGGTGATGGAAAATGAATAATAATGCTTCATGGAGGTGATAATTCACACATATACAAGAATAAAATTATCATTTTTATGTGGATGTAAGGTAAGAACCTATATGATATACTATCCTTTAAAAATAATAAATATTTCATGAATATCATATATAAATATTTATTTTATCATTATAACCATTGTTACTAGAAGGTAGTGTATTTTTTTATCTCGGTTCATTTTTTATTTCAAATGGCTAAAAACTAAATTATTTCTATGATAAGACTACTTTTGGTCAAAATAAAATCATAAAATTAAAATTAGATAAGTTTAGAATATTTTCAAACCATATATTTTTGTTTTAATTCTTACTGTGGCATTATGTAATTTACACATTTGAAGAAAATATAATTACAATAAATTCCAAACAACCCAAAACGAGTAATTAATGACATATATAGACTTAATCTAATCAGTTGGAAGAAGTATTGGTTTTTATGAATATTATATCATTTAATAAAATATTATTTATTTCGTAATCTCATAAATGTCAATTTTGACACAATTCTATAATTGAATATTCAAAAATATCATAACAACTTGATTCCATTGAAAAATCATCTTTACCATATCCCTAACATGTCAAATTATTCCATCAAATTATTATATGGAATAAAAAAATTATATTATATTTTTTATAATATTCTTAAAATATTTTATTAATTATTCCTTTAATAAATCAATTATTTCATCATCATTGTATCATAATTAAATTTAATTACATAATGTCTAAAAATTATAAATAAATTTTAATTATTTATATAAACATTATAGGGTTCAAATTCATATTTAAAGTTGTAAGAACCTGGACCTTCATTTTAGGTATGGGTTTTTCTTTTTTGGTGTTTTTTATAAAAATAAGAGAATCTGGAAATTTAAGGAGTACACACCGTGTACTTTGGAGTACACATTGTGTACCCGGGTGTCGTGGGTGACCATGTATTGGCCGTGTAATTGCAGAATAGATGGAAGTGTGGGGTTACCAAGAGACCACGTAAAGAGAGGGTCGGTTAAAGAAAGTACATGTTGTGTACCTTTGAAGAACACACCGTGTACTTTTCTTTTTTATTTATTATATTAGATCGGGGTCATGTCTCGTTCACAGAAACCCATTCTTCTAAAGATGTCTTGTTGTGGAGTGACCAAGGAGTGAAATTCTTCTCAGAGCCCCCGATCAATCATCCATTATCTGATTTAACCGACATTGATTTCATTGGAATTGGCACGGTGAGCTCTTCCTTATTCTAGAGCCTTGTTTCCTGATTTCTCTCCTATCATGAGATATCCTTGGTTGAACATTTTAGATGTTTTTATAGATCTGCATCATTCTATCCCAATTCAGGGGCCGATGCCAAAGTATATCGATCATAGAATGCTGAGTTATGTGTTTTGTTCCTTTCTGTAGTTATTCTATGAATATTATGTGCAAAAGTTCCTAATACCCTAGAATAGCGTATTGAGTGTTTAGTGATTTTTGCCTTTTTAATGCCTTTTATGTCTTGTGTGCCTAAGAAGAGGTTAGTTGATTGTGAATAGGGTTATGTTCAAATATATGGGTTAGTTTCCCATTTTTGTTTTGATATTGACCGTTTCTTCTAGCTTTTCAGTTTAGGATGCTTGTTTTCCATGCCTAGTGTTGTTAGGATGGAGTTATATTATCTGATGTTGTTATATGGTTGTAGCTGATTATCCAAGTAGTTCTTCAAAGATGTTATTCAAGTAGTTCTTAAGGTTTAATTTGGTTTTTGAACATTGTATTTCATGATTGACATACATAGGTGTAACACCCTAAGATTTCATAGTATGTCATTTTATTTAAAATAATTCAATATCTTGCGCTACAAACAACACCGAGTTTGAGTGCACCACGACTTACTAAACGAGCCGTTAAAAAAGCGGTTATGAATATTATTAAATAAATTTTGAATTTCATACACTCCATATAATTTTTAAATCCATATTATGTGTTTCTTAGACATAATATAATAACAAATTCAATGTTTCAGATAATAGAGGTATTTTTCAAAAAAGAAATTTTACTACCTTTTAATGGTGAACCTTTTTTAAATCCAATATTGGACACTTTTATATATTCAATTTGAAAAAAATAAAAATCTTCATTATAAGTGGGATATAAAAATTTAGTTTGGATAAAATTTTGATTCTTCTCTGATAGCATTCATATTTTGATGAATATTGAAAAATACTAATTTTTAATTAAAAACAACTTTTTTAATCAAAAATATTTATAGTGTTAAATTATAAATTTGAATGGTTTTGAAGTATAATTGGATTTTATTTTTATCATTTAACCCAATGTTGTTCATTAGAAGTAATTTTACATTTAAATTTGACATAATCACATATCAATCATTTTATAGTTATTACTTCTAAAAAACATGCCTTTTGTTTTTGATAACAGGCTTATTTCTATAAATTAATTAATAAAACTTCTATGTATTGAATTTGGTAAAATAGAAATCATTTTTGAATTTGGAAAATCAAAAATATCTTTGGGTGAAATTTTGGTAATTTTCTAAAAACATTCAATTTTTGTCAAATAGTGAAAAACACTGCGTTATTTTTTAAAGCCGACTTTTTATTTAAATAATTATTTATAATTTAAATTTATTTTACAGTCAAAATATATACATAATACCTATATTATTTTATTTTAATTCATTTAAGTCAATTTATAATAACATTACATATATAAAATTTTATTGAACTTTTTACGGTCTTAAACCCACCTTCTAGGCACCTTTTCAAATTTTCATAAAACATAATTTTACTAATTCTGTGAATTAAATAACAAAAATATGAGAGAAATGGTTGATATTAATAAGTAAAATGTGGTTAAATAGGATGAAAATTATTTTTGATGAATAAAAACTTATGAATTTTATTTACCATCGTAAAAAGTAAATAGGGTAAGTAAAGGTAAAAATGATATTATAATTACCCCAACACATGTCCTAATTTTATTGGATAAGTGTATTTCGACCAAAATAAACTTTAGGAATAAAATATGATCCTTTTTAATCCACTTGGATTATATTAGTAAATTTATTATTATTTTATTTAAAGAAGAGTTAAAAGTGTTAAATTGAGTGTTTAATAAATAAAAAATTTTAATTTATGGTTTCACATAAGATAAATTCTACTATAAATATTCATTAGAAAGATAAAACTATTTAATACATAATTGTATTTTAATTATAGTTTTTATAAGTTAAATAAATAAATTAATTTATAACACAATGATGATGTAGTAATTACCTTATTAATGAAGGACTAAAATAATTGATGTTATATATATTAAAATAAATTTAAATTGAAACTTTTGATGAATTCCACTAATTTTATAGGTTAATATTACATCTTAGGGTTTATTTAATATATTTTTTCGAAGTAATGAAGATTTTTTGACTTTCACAAAAACCAAATACTATATAGTGACAAAACTGATATAAATGAGTTTTTAAAACAAATACTATATTATTAAATGATATAATATTCCTAAAAATATAAGGTTCGTACAAAGTACTTATATAATGATATATATGACATTAATGAACCACTTTAGGTTCTCTTTTCAATTTAAAGTAAGTTTATTAACCATGTAATATAAAAAGACAAGAATACATGGTAAAAGTTAAACTATTTAACTAAGAATTAAATCTAAAAATAAGTTTAATATGGTGACCTAAACGTGTATAAAAGCTATTGGTTGAGAATATTTCTACCAATCCCCACCATATCCCTGAAATAAATCTATTTTGAGACATTATAAACCAAATATGATTTTATAATAAAATTATATTTCAAGATTTTCCTAAAGTGACCCTCACCTATCTTATAAAAGGGTACTTCCGCATCTCCCAAATTCAAAAATCCAAATCCATTTAGATAAGACAAACCCTACTCAAATATCCTCTCAACTATACAAAATTCAACCTATAGGACATACTTAGATAAAAAATCCAACCTATGGAGCTCTTTTGATCAAATCAAAAGGCAGCACCTGAAGAAGAGGTAATAAGTTCACCACCTCTTTCAAAATTCTTTTCTTCTTCCACTTCCTCTTTATTTGTTTTTTCCATAACAAAATAATAACTATAGTACATTCCACATATTTTTGTGTTATTATAAATATGGTAAAACCATATTCATTATTCTATCCATCCTATGAATGACAAATTCATTATAAGTGCAAACGTATGGCTTACCGTCTCCATGTTGTGGTGTAGTTTGTTATTCAACATTGAATTATTTGGATGGGTATAATAATGAGTATAGTTGAAGTAAATAATAAATATAACATGGTAATTATTCTTTATATATGATATACCATCTAGTTACATACGATTTCACCATCAATAGAATGATATTATCGCTAATGTGTACGTAAGGTTTACCGTCTCCACGAGCGCGATGACATTCATTTCCCATCGTAACCATTCAAGAATAATTTTATTTTTATGATTTAAAATATCTTTTAATAACTAATATCATTATGTATATGAATGAAATACATTTTATCCATAAAAAACATGACTTACCTAACAAAACATATAAAGGAAAACGAATCAGTTAACACCCGAAATAATGATACTACTGAAATATTATTAAGAAAGCAATATTAGAAAATCATAAATGATATAATATTTATGTATGTGGTTCATTTATAATTTAATAAAAATTATTTAACTATTATATATGAAGTTAACTTACCCTCGACTAAGGAAAAGTACAAGTTAAGGGGTTTTCATCTCACTTCTTATTCCTGTGAGATTCAGGCTATATTTCTATTATTTCCTTTTGTGTGGTGTATGTACATACCATGAATGTATTATTTGTTTAATATAATTTAATTTATGGTTATTTACATCATCATTTTATTTTCCTTCTTTCATGGGGTGCATGTTTCATAAGTTACCAAATCGGTAAGGGAATTTCTAATTTCGGTTTCCACTCATTGGGTTTTACGCAAACTTCATTGATTATTTTTACTTCAAGATTATGTGTGAAATAACTATTTATTTATTTATGTAATAATTTCCACCCCCCTTTGTGTGGATATTCTTTTCATACACATAATCACTTCATTGATAAATTCCAAATTATTTGATATGAACATGATAAGGGTAATCTTAACTCAATTTCAATTCATTGTGTTAATCATCCAAGTCATTGGTTTTGTTTTTAGAAGAATATGTGTGAATGTCCTATGTTTTACATACACTGAATATTCAATCATATTTAGTGTATTTATATTTTTCACACATAATTATTTCATTGATTTATCCTTTATCTAAGGATCAGGTCTTTATAAGTGATTTCATCTCAATTTACATTAAATTGAGACTTCTTTGTTGTTTTGAACCGATTCACTTTTATATGATGTATATACTATCCTTTGAAATATTATATCATGAATCCCTTTATTCTCATGATATTATAAAGTTTTGATTAATGTTAATCCTCAATTATTTTTATTCGATAGTCTTTCATTTGGTTAGGAACTTTTTAACTAAAATATTGTTTTAAATGTTTTAAAGATGTATTCTTCTAAATAGTTATAATTAATGTACATGTTTTAAAAATGTTGTTAGTGATTTATTTATATGGACCTGAATGTTTTATAATTAAAATTACATTTAAATTTTCAATGTTTTATGGGACAATTTGATTCAAAAATCTATTTTTAATAGCTTCTTGATAAATAGATATATTTTTAAATGTTTTCAAGAAAAGGGGATATTTATCTCAAATAGTTTTACAAGTTATTTTCATCTATGTAAATTTAATTAATTATTCTTGATTTAGGTTCATTTATTATAATACAATCTTCAATATTATATTGAATGAGTTATGTATGACTGTGGATGTGATATTTTTATACCATTCAAGTTTTGTAGTTAAAATATTGAAATTTTGTATGATAGTTATAATAGGAATGTTTACATTATGTTTCAACATTTTCATATGAGAAATTCATTGGACTTATTAAGAGATGGGTGAAGCACTCTATAGCTCCTCTATTCATCGGTTGGTCTCAAGAGACAAACTAGTGTCTTGGCATAAGGTCTTGAAAAAATATTATTTGTAGTCATGGCACGAGGCCAAGACTATATGGTTATGATGTCTGACATTATGCAGTCCATCATTATGAAATAAGCTATTTATATTACATGTGATTATTCAACTAGTATAATATCAATGTGAATAAGTAAATTGAATTATTTGATTTATATTTTCCTTATTATATTGATTTTTAAGTTTAACAGGCTTTTGTTTTAGTCTTACACATTTCCATAAATGTTTATGATTATTTATGAAAGTTTTAGCTATATTTTTATCTTTACTGAGCATCTGAGCTCACCACTTTCTTATGTTCTCTTTTTCCTAGGATGTGAATAAGTATATTATGTTTGACCTTCAGGGATAGGTTAAGTGATATGAGTGTGTTCAAATGGGACAAAATGTTGTTGTTTTTTATATGATGATGTAATGTAAAACTTATGTATTTATATAGTACTTCTAAAGATACTGAACTAATCGGCCTTTCAAGTCTTGATCTCTTATGATCATAACAATGTTATGTAATAATGCACTAACTCTTGGTAACTAGGGTCGGGGAATTACACAGGGCTGTGGGAACCTGGTGTAGTAGACCATAGGGGGATTCGATGTTGAGGGCTTTTGCAGAGTGTTTGTTTACTTTTACATTGTGAGACCATAGGGGTGATGGACTTTGTGCTCCCTCATAGTGTCTTTAGTTCCACGTTTCGAGACCACAGGGTGAATTAGATGTTGAGTGCTTCCTTATAGTGTCTATAGTTACCGATATGAGAGAGCATGGGGAATTGATAGTGACTGCTTCCTCAGGGAGTCTTTTATAAAGATGAACCTGAGGGGTTAGACTGTGAGTACTTCCCCGAGGGTTTCTTGGGTTTGATTGGTTGAACCAGAGGGGTTAGGCTATGAGTAATTCCCAGAGGTTTACTTTTTTTGATTATATTATTACTTGAAATATGAAAATTACTGCAATTTAAATGGTAAGATTGTTTACTTTTGAGTACTTCCTTGTTTATTGCTTCATTTTTCTTATTACCTACCGTATATATTCAATGACTCTTAGGAACAGATATTTGAGTGGTTTCCTACTAGGATTCATATCACACATTATTTGGGTCATGATTTTGGGCCCAAACAGATTATATTTCTATATTTATAGATAAGTGAAAGTGCCTTCAACATCTGGTACTTGACTACTGTGGAGTTGGAGAGCAAGGGACCAGGCTTGGACTTACGATTCTATTGGAGTTTATTTGTCATCTTTTTAATTTTTATTATTACTGTATTCTAGCATTGTGACTTGTTTGGATATTTTCCATATGTATCATGCATCATTTTTATATGTGCTCTAGTTGTATATTACTTTCAGTCTTCTATTGTTTACATATTTCATGTTGTTACTGCTTCCGCTATTATTATTTGTTTATATCCACTACATTACTCTGCCAATGAGGGAATATTTTCCCCACTATCACACCCAAGTCCCTTGTTTCTAGTCATCATCCTCTTGAGTTTGGAAAAATGTGCTTGAGGCCATGTTTCCAACCAGGTATGAGCCACCTCTGGATGGCACCTAGAACCAGGACATTAAAAAGTGGTATCAGAGGAATTATTTTCTTCTTAACTTACTGTTTGGAGCCTATAGTCAGGTATTGGATGGAATAGATAGTTGGTAATAAGGTATGTAAGGGAGTAGCTAACCCATGTACAGGGAAAAGCTAATTTACGTCAATTATTTCAATTTTTCTGGTTTTTCAATTATTGTCGTTGATTTGATTTTATTATTGGGTGATTCACATGTTTTATGTTGTTAACATTGATTATATTGAGGTTCTATTTCTATTGCAACCTGATGAGATGAGGGTATTCCAAATCATGCATCATATAGGAACTTTCTTGAGATCACAGTTATGGAATTATTGCCATCCCATTTTGGGGGAATTACTAATTACATCTTTTTGTGATAGATTTTGTGATAGATATGCATGCTGTTGTGAGAGATTCCTTCATAGAATACCTGCTATTTTATAGGGTATTGGATTTTGTAAGGTTTCTTTTGAATGAACACAATACTTTGGTTGTTGGGTTGTTATGGGCCCTCATAGATCATAATTTTGTGGATCATTGCACGATTATACTTGTTTATGACATGTATAAGATTCCAAACATTGATCTATGGGGAGTATGGGCCCTCACAGATCAGAATTTGGCAATTTAATGTTCGTTTCATTTTTTTTTCTGGGGGTCCAAAGTAGTTTCTAAGGCTTACTGTCTGGAAAACCCCAGAATACACGGTGTGTATTACTTAATACGTACCATGTATACTTCTATTAGGGAAGGAATAGTTATTCTTAAGTACAAACTATGTACTGTATGTACACTTCATGTATTCTCTAACCATGTTACTACCTGTGTGGTCTGAGACATGAGGTAGTGAAATCTTTGATGGAACACGTCGTGAACTAGACCTACATGTCATGTGTATAGACCATTGCCTAGGTGTGTGACCAAGGACATGGGTGGATTATGGGTAGTTAGTAAATGGCGTGTCCAGAACAGACACGCCATGTAGAGTCAGCCATGTAACCGGTCATGTGACTAACAACAAAGGTTAGTGAAGTTCTTTCTATTACACATCATGTCTGGCACAAACATGGCGTGTAGTCTTGCTCTAGGAGAACCGTGTGGGTTGGTCATGTAGAAGAACTCAGGAAGGGGAAAACATTTCAAGTACACACCATGTCATGGGAGAACACTCTGTGTGTATGGGGTGTTACATGACCAGGGTTTCCAGGTGTACACCCCCATTTAAAGGCTTAAAGAAACACACCGTGTAGGGGACATACACGTTGTGTATCCATGTTTTGAAAAACATGAATTCTTTATTTCTCCTGTTCCTTTCTTGAACATATAAGTTTCAGTTCGTAATAATATTGAAATAAGGTGTGTGCTTGACCTTGTATAGTCATGCCACCAAGACATCTTATAATTTTACACCAAATACAGGGCAGTGAACAGACACTAGACACGGTAGATCAGGAACTGCCAGCAGATCCTCTAGTCGTGCATGTCTTGGCCCCAGCTGTCATTCCGGATTCAGTTGTAGATGCATAGTTCTGAGAAGCCTTCATGAGTTTTATGAGGATCTTCATGGGAGAACCATATCCTGCCCCATCTATGGCAGAGTAGACGTGGGTCATTTAGCAGCATCATCCCCCCACTTTCTCAGGGGATGGAGGACCTCAGCCCACTGAGTCATGGTTGGAAGCCATGTTATCTATCTTTGAGTATCTAGAGATGAATCCAGAGAGGATGGTGAATCTCTCTATATATATTCTTCGAGGCTTTTCCAAGAGGCGGTGGGATGTTATCTCACAGGCGGGATTCCAACAGGTTATGGGTTGGGATGAATTCAAGTGTGCCTTCTACGATTACTTCTACAAGAATAATTTGAGGGCTGATTGAGCCTGAGAGTTCATGAGTTTGGATCAGGGTACTCTCTCAGTCATGGAGTATTCTTCTCACTTCACAGATCTGTAGTGATTCGCACCCATCCCAGGAGGTGATGAGTTATATCTAGTGAGGATGTTTGAGGATGGTCTCAGGCACGATATCCGATCTCATTTGAAAATCGTTAGGTTGACTTCCATAACCTCTATAGTCTACCAGGAGCTGATCACGAAGCAAAATATGAAGGATTATAGAGCTGTGATCTAGGGCAGCCTAGCATATAGATTTGGTACCCCACCTACTGATAGTAGGAAGTTCCACATGGAGTCTATGCATGAAGATCTGAGGATACATGATACTTCTTCTAGTAGCCAGGTGGTGTGCTACCAGTGTAGGAAGAGTGGGCATATGAGGCTGCACTGCTTGAGAAACCCGGTGGAGTGACCTTCTTGTGGAAAGATGGGTCATATTCAGTGTTTTTGTAGGTTTTTCTCACCATCAGCTAGGGATAGGAGTTCTGCAATGAATCCACGTTCAGGAGCAGGACCACCAATTTCTCATCAGTCTGGAAACTGGAGTTATTTTGTCCATTCATGATGAGTTGGACTTCATTGTTGTGGTAGTCAGTCGACAAGAATTTAGTAACCACTGGTTGGATCATCTCAGGGTGGTTAAGTAGGGTCATAGGGCCATAATACATGCTAGACTTTTGTAGTGGAGAAAACCTAGAAGGACTAGAATCCTGGACCCTCAACAGTTTGAGGTACGATTCTAGTTACCTTAGTTCTTGTTTCTACACTTTTCAATACATGGGATTCCAATAGTTTCATATTTTTTGTTGTTTTGAAGAGCCTTGGGATATTTATTTTTACTTATATTGATGTCCTGAAACTAGACACTCTGTTGGGGTCAAGAATGGCCAGTGTATGATAGTGCAAGGAGTTCTCTCCTGAGGTTGGTGGGTGTCACTTCATATGTGACCTGTATGTCTTCAAGATGATAGAACATGATGTCATTCTCATAATGTACTGGTAAGTTCCCTTCTAGGTAGTTGTTTATTTCTATCAACAAAGGGTGAGTTTCAAATCACCAGAAGGTGGATTATTTCAACACAAGGGCGAAAGGGATATCCAGGAGAGTAGAGTGGGACCAGAGCATCATGGGTAGGGTGGAGTTACATCCTATATTTCAATTCTATATATGGATGACAAGGGGACTTTATAATTGGACTTTCCTCCAGTGGTAGATCATTTCAGGGATGTCTTTCCAGAGTAATTTTCATGTTTTCCTTCAGAGCGAGAGGTTGACTTTTCTATTATGCTTGTTCTAGGAGAAGCACTAGTGTCCATTCCTCCATATAGGATGGCTAAACCAGAGTTACAGGAGCTCATGAAGTGGTTATATAAGTTACAACATAAGTGTTTCTTCTGACCCAGTACATCTCCTTTGGGTTCACCTATCCTGTTTGCAAAAACGTTAGATGGTACCCTCGGACTTTTTGTGTATTATCGGAGGTTGAACCAGTTGACGGTCAGGAACTGATATCCCTTGCTGAGGATTAATGATCTCTTCGATCATCATGGAGGAGCCTAGGTGTTCTTGAATATTGAATTAGATACATTTGTCATCAGTTTCATTTTAGACCATCAGATATACCTCTTATAGCCTTTCGGAGTAGGTATAGTCTATTCGAGTATGTGGTTATGCCGTTTGGTCTCACGAATGTGATAATAGTTTTCATGGCACTTATGAACCGAGTATTCCATCCATTCTTGGATTCTTTGGTGGTAGTCTTTATGGATAATATCTTGGGGTACTCTCACACCCGACAAGGCCATGACACACATCTTGATATTGTTTTAAGTACACTGATAGGGCATCATTTATATGTTAAGCTCTCAAAATGACACTTTTGGATGAACCAAATTCAACTCTTGGGTCATGTCCTCTTAGAGACATGAGTATTAGGAGACCTAGATAAATTGAGAGTAGTATTTTCCTGGGAGCATCCGATGAATTTTATTGAAGTACGATGTTTTCTAGGGCTACCTGGATAATATATATGTTTCATACAATACTTTTCATGCTTAGCAATTCCATTGATTGGCCTAAATAAGAATGGTAAGATGTACTTATGGTAAAATTCTTGTGAGTCAGACTTTTAGAAGCTGAAAGGGTGGTTGAATTCTACACTCATAATAGTATTTCCACAGTCAGGCAAGAGCTATATTGTATACCGTGATGCATCTGGTATCGGGCGGGGAAAATTTCTTATGTTGGGGGAAGGAGTCATTTCATATGGGTCTTGAAGTTGAGGCCACGTGAGAGGAATTACCCGACACACGATCTGGAGTTGGCTGCAATTGTTCATGCTTTACGCTGTTGGAGATATTGCCTATTGGGGGAGAATTTTGTGGTTTTGATCGACTAAAAAAGTCTCATGTATATTTTCACTCATCATGATCTGAATCTGAGACATTGAAAGTGTGTCGAGTACCTTCAGTCCTTCAGTTTTGAGCTTGCATATACACCTAGGAAAGGCAACGTAGTATTTGATATGTTGAGTAAGAGGACTCAAATATATGAAGTTTAAGAGGTCAGTAGTGAGTAGTATCTTATGGCTATGTTCTTTGAGATGAATTTGAAGTTGCACGACAGACAGGGGAATACATTTCTTTCTTTTGTAGTTGTTACTTCTATTCTTCTTGATCGTGTGCGAATGAGGAACCTATCATATTCTGAAGGCCCATCTCTACAAGAGTGTTTTTCAGGAGAGGGCCCTATTCCTATATGGACCATAGGCAAGGATGATATCTTGAACATTCATGGATGGGTATGTGTGTCAGCAGACATATGTGAAGAGCGGATGTAGAACTTCCATTCCTTAGTTTGGGCTGTTCATCCTGGTGTCATCAAGATTTATCATGATCTACATTGTCAGTATTGGTGTTCAGGTATGAAGAAAGTTGTTGTTGGGATTGTCATGAGGTGTTCCACCTATCAGTAGGTGAAGGCAGATCATCAGCAACCTGTATGGCCTTTTTAGCAGTTATCTATTCCTGAGTGGAAGTGGAATGATGTCGTGATGGATTTTGTGACAGGTTTGTCGAGGTCGCCTCGAGAGAATGATGCAGTATGGGTTGTTATTGACAGAATCACAAAGGATTATCAATTCTTTCCAATCAAAGGGACCTTCAGTGTTGATGAGTTTGGAAGGATATACATCTGAGTGATTGTATGTTTACATGGAGTTTGGCACTCTGTTGTTCCAAACAGGGATGCCCGTTTTATTTCTCACGTCTAGCAAGGTCTACAGAGGGCTGTGGGTACAAAATTACTTCTAAGTGAATCTAACCATCCCTAGACAGATTGAAAGTCTGAGCTAACAACATAGGTGCTGGATTACAGGCTTTGATCATGTGTCCTAGTTTTTGGAGGTTCTTGGGAGAAGCGCATACCTCTTTTAGAGTTTTCCTACAATAATAGTATTCAAGAAACTATTCAGACGACACCTTATAAGGCTTTGTAACATAGACCATGTTGATCACCCTTATGTTGCTTGGTGGTAGGAGAGGCAGCTATTCTGGGACCTCATCTTGTAAATGAGAACACATAGTAGGTGGAGTTGATTCAGAAGAATGTGTCTACTGCACAGTCATGAAAAAAGTCTTATGATTATCGACAAAGATGACCTTTTAAGATTGAGGTTAAAAATCAGGTTTTCCTACATGTCACATCGAGGTTGGGGCACTGGAGGATTAGAAGATAGGGCAAGATTTCACAAAGATACGTTGGACCGTTTGAGGTTTTGGAGAGAGGCAGGCTGGTTGCCTATCAGATGAAATTACCTCAGAGGTATCGGGCTATGCATGACGTCTTCCTCATTTCTCAGCTATGAAATTACTTCTCAGACTCATCCCATGTTTTTCAACTTGAGGAGGTTGAGTTGGAGGTAGACGTATCATTCAAGGAGTATCCTATCCATATTGTGGATCACAGTGCAAGGGTTTTCCATGGCCAGTCTATTCCTCAGGTATGACTGCTATGGCAGCACAGGTGATTATAGGATGAGACTTAAGAGAGGGATAATGATGTACGATCACAGTGGCTAGAGCTATTTGAGGATTCTTCTTCTATGTTTCCTTGCAAGGGAAATTTGGGGACAAATTTCTTTAAGGGAAAAGCTTGTAAGAACCTAGACCTTCTTTTTAGGTATTGGTTTTTCTTTTCTGGTGTTTCTGAGAAAAAGAGGAGTATCTTGAAATTTAATGAGTACATGCCATGTAATTTAGAGTATACGTCGTGTACCCATTTTTCGTGGGTTACCATGTACTAGTCGTGCAACGGACTAGTACATGGCCGTGTGGGGTTACCTAGAGACGCCTAAAGTGGGGGGCCAGCTAAATAAAGTACACATCGTGTTCCCTTAAAGGACACACCAGGTACTTTTATTTTTTAATTGTTATATCGGAATGGGGTCGCGTCTTTTTTACAAAAACCCCTTCTTCTAACGACGTCTCATCCATGAGCAACTAAGGAGTGCAATTCTTCCTAGAGCCCCCGATCAATCATTCGTTCTCCAATTCAACCACCGTCGATTTCGTTTGAATCATCACGGTGAGCTCTTCCTTCTTCTAGATCCTCTTTTCCTAATTCCTCTCCTTTCGTGAGATATCCTTGGTTGAACTTTTGAGATGTTTTGGTAGATCTACGTATTATTAGGCCGATTTAAGGGACGACATCAGAGTATATCAAATGTACAATGCCAAGGTAGGTGGATTGTGCCTTTCCGTAGTTGGTCTTTGAATATTATGTGAAAAAGTACCAAATACCCTAGAACGGGGTATTCCATGTTTCGGTATTTTGGCTCTCTTAATGTCCATTATGCCTTGTGTTCCTAGGTAGGGGTTTTTTGATTTTGAATAGGGTTATTTTCCATTCTATAGACTTGTTTCCCATGTTTATTTTGATATTGACCGTTTGGCCTAGCATTACCGGTTAGCCTTCTTTTTTCCATGTCTAATGTTGTTAGGATGGAGTGATACTATTGGAGGTTGTAATATGATTGTAGATTTTTAGCCAAGTAGATCTTCAAAGTTATTAGCCAAGTATGTTTTAAGGTTTAATTTGGCTATTGAATGTCATTGTACATGATTGAATTACACAGTGTTGTGGGAACCTTGTGTAGTAGACCATATGGGGAATGGACACTGAAGGATTTTCTAGAGTGTCTGTTTACTTTTATATTGCAAGGACATATGGGGTGGAATTTGTGCTCCCTTAGAGTGTATGTAGTTACATGTTGCGAGACCATAGGGGGAATTGGAAATTGAGTACTTCCTAAGAGTGTAAATAGTTAATGATATGAGACCGTAGGGGGAATTGTCAGTGAGTACTTCCTCAGAGAGTCTTTGTTAAAGCCGAACCAGAGGGGTTAGACTATGATTACTTCCCAGAGGGTTACTTGTGTTTGATTGGTTGAACCAGAGGGTTCAGGTTTTGAGTACTTCTTATTGGGTTACTTGTTTTTGATTAGTTTCTTACTTGATATATGAAAATGAATTCATTTGAAACTGTAGGATTGTTTACTTTTGAGTACTTCCTTGATTGCTGCTCCATTTTTCTGATTACTTTTCATATTTATTTACTGACTGTTACCAGAGATCTTTAGGTGGTTGCCTACTAGGATTCATATCACACCCTGTTTGGGTCATCCTTTTGGGCCCAAATAGATTATATTACTACAGGTATAGATAAGTTTAAGTGCCCATCTATGTTAGGTACTTGACTGTTGTGGAGCTGGAGAGCCTGGGACCAAGCTGAAGCTTGCGATGTTGTTGGAGTTTATTTTTTCTCTTTATACATCAGTTTAGTATTGTATTCCAGCATTGTGACTTCTTTGGATGTTTTCCTAAACATATGTATCATGCATCATTTATATATTTGTTCTAGTTGTTTATTACTTTTAGTCTTCCACTGTTTAATTATTTGATGTTTTTACTACATTCGCTATTGTTATCTATTTATTTCCACTGCATTACTCTGCTAATGAGGGCATAGTTTCCCCACTATCACCCCCAAATCCCTCACTTATAGTCGGCAGCCTCTAGAATTTGAGCTATTGCGCATGAGGCCATGTGACCAACCAAGTACAGGGCACCTCTGGACGACACCCGAAACCAGGACATTACAATAATAAAATTTATCTATTATTTAACCCTATATTAAAAATTATTTACATGATGAATATTTGAGTGTGACATTTTTAACTTATCCTTAAATAAAATATAATAATTTTCATATTAATACCCAAGGGAATTAAAAAGGAAATAATATCTCCTAAGGTTTATTGTACGCAAAATAAACTCATCCAATTAAATTAAGATAATTTTTAGGGTAATTTTATAAAATTGTAATATTATTTTTACCCTTAATTACTCGATTTACCATAAACTGTGGTAAATTAAATAATAAAATTTCTATTAACCAAAATTATGTTTGTCCTGTTAAACCAAAAATTTTATAATGATTGAAACTATGAAAGTATATTTTACAAAATTCAATTCTCTAATGTGGCTGAAATTAATTTAAAATTAATCTCTTTGAAGTAATGAAGATGCGAGTTTTTAATGTCAAAATGTTGAAAAGTTTGCCAAGTTATTATTTCTAATTTCAATTTGAAATTGATTTTAATGATCTAAATTGGATTAGATGACAAATACCTTACTTAATTATACATTAAAAAAAATAAAACAATAATACAACTCTATAAAAAGTTTAGATGAAAAATAAGTTTTTGAATTAAAATACATTATTCTTCATTATTCATTAAAAATAAATATTATCAAAAAAATACAAAAAATACAATATGGGTAAAATTTTATACACCTCTTATAAAGGAGAAGTTTAATTTTTCATATAAAAACAACATAAGTGACAAAAAATAGATTTCAAATGGGTTCACTATCAAAATGTGTTAAAAAAAACCTTTTTGTTAGTGCTTTTATGATTAAAATTTGATTTTATTCTTATTTTAAGCTAATCAGATTTATTAGATTAATTGAAAAACATTTAATAAACATATGTAAACATAATATAGGTAGTTTTATTCATCCTATCCAACAAAATATCAAGGTGATTAATACCACTGAAAATAATAATATATATAATATATTATTTATTGGTATGTATCATTCTTGTGTGCAACGTAAGATTTCAGATAAACCCATTGTTTCATTTAGGGTATGTTATCAGACATAGAATATCTATTAATGTAAAATTTATATCTCATTCTAAAATATTAATAGATATGAAAATGTATTATTCTATAATTACCTGGGATGTCACATCCTTCCCCCCTTTTGGAAAATTAGTCCTCATAATTTTATTAATTTATCAAACAAGTTGTGTAATTTCTCCCTCATAAAATTTTAATATTCCCATGTTTCCTCTTCAATCATATGGTTTTTTTTCAAATCATTAACCAAATGATTGACATTATTGTCCAACACTTTCTCATTCTGTTCAATAAATTTAATTAGTCATTCCTTATAAGAAATATTATGTTCCAGCTAAACTACATCTGCACTAAAAACATGAGATACATTTGGAATATACTTTATTAATACTTATACATTAAAAAAATTTGTACATATGACATACATGAATGTAAATCCACTCAGTAAAAAAATGTTCTAACTTTTTCTTAGATTTCATAGGGTCCAATGAACCTTGGAATCACCTTCACCTTCTTACAAAAATGAATCACACTTTTCCTTAGTGATACTTTGAGAAACAAATATGACCACCTACCTCAAAAGAAAGATCCATCCTATAGTTAGTAATGAAAATTTTCTACCAACTCTGAGCTGTCCTCAGGTGTGGTTGAATCAACTAAAATTTCTCATACATTTCCTCCCTTAACTTTTTTACCATTAACTTCTTTTATCATACACTATCACAAAAAATCTGGTGTCCAAAACTAGTTTCCATATAATGCCTCAAATGATTCAATTTGTATATTGGAATGAAAACTATTATTACAAGAAAACATAACCAATGAAATATGATGATCCCACCTTCCTCTGTATTCCATTTAACAGGCACATAACATATCCTCTAAGTTCTAAATTGTTAATTCTAACGTCCCATCTAATTGAGGATTAAAAGCTATGGTGAAATTTTATTAAGTTCCCAATGAATTTTGAAGGACTTTCCCAAAGATAGAAGTGAACTTCAGATTATGTAAAAATATAATGGAGAGATGAAATCCATGTAACCTGACTATCTTCTTTAGATATTGTCGATAAAGTTGACCCGAGATAATGTAACTCAAATAGTAATAAAATAAGAAGATTTATTCAATTGATCAAAAATAACCAAAATTTCATTGTTACCTCAAGAAGTATTAGGTAATACCACTAGGAAATCCATGGATATATAATCCCATTTCCAATATAGAACTATAAAAGGATAAATCATCCCATTCGGTAACTAGAATTCTACATTAACATGTTGACAAGTCAAACATCTCAGGGTAAAGTCACCAATATATCTTTTCCTTATATCCCGCCTGTAACACAATCAAAGGTCATCATACATCTTATTGCCGACAGGATAAACTCAAAATGGGGAACTAGGAGATTCACTTAACAATTGTTTTTTCAATTGTGAATCACAAGGAACACATAATCTCTTACCAAATCTCAAAACACAATATTTAACAATGTTAAATTCAGGGAACTTAACCATTTGAACCAATTCTATATTTTTCTACAATTCACTATCTTCCTTCGGTGCTTGATTAATTTTGTATGATGGTGATAATTTCACTAAAACCTGAAATAAAAAAATAATAATTTCCTACAAAAACAACATCCCATCCAAATTTCATCAAATAATTAACCAAAGGATCACATTCTAACTATAACATGGTTAATTGATCATGAATTATTCTACTCAAAGAATCAACCACTTTATTTTCTTTTCCTGGATGGTAATGAATTATGAAATCATAATCCTTTATTAGTTCTATCCATCTTACCTGTCTCAAATTAAATAATTTATATGTGAATATATACTTTAAAATTATATGTTCAGTATATATTTCACATTTTACTCCATACAAATGATGCTTCAAAATTTTTAAAGCAAAAAACAATAACACCTAATTTCAAATCATGTGTAGGGTAATTTAACTCGGGAGGTTCCAACTGAAAAGAAGCATAATAAATTACCTTATCATTCTATATTTGGACACAACCAATTTCTCTCAATGAAGCATCATTGTAAATGAAAAATTCAGCATTTCTAGAAGGCAGGTCCAGAACTAGAGCGCCCACCAATCTTGTTTTAAATTCTTGAAAACAATCATCGCATTATTTTTTCCAGGTGAAATTAACAACTTTTCTAGTAAACATAGTCAGTGGACTATATAACTGTGTAATGTTTTTAACAAATATCTGGTAATTTTTTGCTAAACCATGAAATCTATGAATCTCAGTTATATTTGTGGGTATTTTCTTTTATTCAACAACTTTAATTTTAGTAGGATCAATAGTAATGCCATCTTTAGAAAAAATGTTACCAAGGAAAGAAATTTTTTGTAACCAAAATTCACACATTTTGAATTTCCCATACTGTTTCTTTTCATTTAAAGTATTATAAAAAAATCCTTAGATGACTTTCATGCTCCTCTTTACATTTATAATATACCAAAATATCATCAATAAACATAACCACAAACATATCCATGAACTCATGGACTATTCTATTCATAAGATCCATTAATACAACTTGTGAATTAGCTATCCCAATCATCATATCTAAAAATTCATAATGGCCAAATCTAGTTTGAAATGTAGTCCTCGGAAGTTTTTCTTCTTTTACATTCAGCTAATGGTACCCCTACCTCATGTCATCCTTTAAAAAATATTTTTCTCCATGTAGTTGATCAAACAAATCATTGATATGAGGAAAAAGATAATTGTTCTTAATAGTGATGTTATTTAGGGATCTATAATCAATGAAAACTGTAATTCCCCAACCCTAGTTTCCTAGATTTTGTGCGTTATTCTATAACATTGGCATGATCACAAAAAACAAAATCTCAAAGGACTGATCAGTTTAGCTGCCTTGAAAAAACTAGATACAAAAATAAGTTTTACATTAGATCCTAAAAAACAACATATTATCCCCTTTGAAAACAATCATATCCTTTAGACTATCCCTACAGGTCATCCTAATATTCTTCTTCACATCCTGGGAGAAAAATGAAACATAATGATTGGGTGTGCTCATATGCTCAGTAAGGATAAACAATATAGAGAAATCTATAGTAAATATGCATAAACTATTAAGGCAATGTATAAAATAGAAACACAAGTCTTTTTAACATAATCTACAACATAATAGGAAATAATAATTCAAATAATTCAGTTTTAAAAATTCTCAAGGATATTATACTAGTCTAATAATGACAAGTAATATTAATCACATAAAAATGAAATGCATAATCACGGACATCATAATCAAACATAAATGTAACTTCCCGGTCCCCAGTTCCACTCAACGGGTGCCCCGAATCCAGTTCGCCACAAGACCTCAAGCACATTTCCCCAAACACCAAAGGTTGCCGACTAGCACTGAGGGCCCAGGTCTGATAGTGGGGAAACTATGCCCTCATTTGTCAATGTGTAGCGCACTGGAATTTAAATCAAACATACAACTACAGCGGAAGTAGTAAACCATACACAAATGAAATAAACAATAGGAGTGGATATAACCAACAGTATATAGAAAATGATGCTACATGTCTCAAGTTCTAAGAAAACAGCCAAAACATGTTATACATCAATACAATAAAACCAAGAGCAGAGTACATCAAAACAAAGCAAAATAGCTGGCAGCGGCATCGCAAGCCTAGGCTCGGTCACATGCCCTCCTACTCCTCAACAATAGTCAAGTACCTGTATAGGGACTCTTTCCCATATCTACACCTACAACAACATAATCTATTTAGGCCGAAAAGCATGACCCAAACAGGGTGTGAGAAATATATCTCAGTAGGCACTAACCAAAGGCCCATGCCCAACTGCATGCTAACAAGAAACAATACTATATAGTGGTAAAATGAAATAAGTAAGCAGTACTCAAAAGTAACTAACTACTAGTTATATTTCCATTTTTAATATTCATTTAATCCATTTAATATAAGAAATCACCACAGTGCATTTCTGGTAAACAATTAGTGTCCTCAGACACGTAAACTCCTACCCTCGGGTAACGAGTATCCCACACAAGAATCTGCCCTCAGGAATAAAAAATTTTCCCTCAGGCGTAGGTAGTGTCGCCCACAGGCACAAAATCAGCTGCCCACAGGCACGGAAGAAGTTTCCCTCAAGCCGAAATAACTACTACCCACAGGCTAATTAGTGCAGTGCCCACAGGCTAATCACAACAATTCCCGCAGGCTAAATAGCTAACCAGTCCGTACCCAACATGTCAAAATGAATTAAATAATCAATTACTCTCATGGAAATTCTACAATTACTACAATAAAGGCATACCCTCGAGTATCCTGGCCAAACGGCAAAACAGTGAAACATACCCCCCCTGGGTGGTTCCGGATCCAAGAAACGATCCCAACCATCATTTTATTATCACAATTCAATCACCTATGAAATTCTAGGGATTAAATATAGAAACGGCCTCAGCCACACGACACACCAACATGGGTTCGTGGCACAAAAACACACACAAAAGCACGACAGTTGGAAATTTACACCAAGCCACCTACCTTATACGCCAACGAACATTATACCCGAACACCGACTCTAGAAATGCCCAAGAATGGTGTAGATCTGACGAAGAACAAAACCCAAACAAATGTAAATAACATTAGTTGGGAGAAGAATTGGTCAGAAGCAGCCACGGAGGTAGAATCCCTTACCCGTGCGGTTCCAACGGGATCGTCCGAGGCGGAAACCAATTCCAGACGAACAACCGACGGCTCTTCAAAGGTCCGGCCTCCTCCTTTGGCTCCAAATATGCTCAAGTGTCCCCTATACCAAATGAAGAGGCTACTTCCTATTTTAAGCCGAAAAAACAAAGTACGCGGTGTGTACTTCTGAGTACACGACGTGTACTTCTTTCATTTAACTATTCATTTGGCGGCACCGCCACACTGTTCATCCGTCGACTTGAGTACACGGTGTGTACTGTCGCCCAGCTATCGGCTGCTCCACCGCCTTACTGTTTAAGCCTGCTGACTGACTACACAGCGTGTAAGGTACCACTACACGTCATGTAGTCGGTTCCTACACCCCTCGTCGCCGACATGGCTACACGCCCCATGTACCCATTCCACATGGCCAAAAGTACACGGTGTGTGGAAAAGTATACGGCGTGTAGTTCCAAAATTTAGGATTTCTCCCCATTTTCCATATTTTCTCAAAAACACTTAAGGAAAAAGAAAAAGAAAGAAAACTGTACCTCAAAATAAGAACCGGGTTCTTACAAACTTCCCCCTTATAGAAATTCGTCCCCGAATTTCCCTTCCATGGGTGGAAAAGATAAAGCTAAGAACAGCTCTGGCCACTGAGCACGTACGTCGGCTTCCCACTCTCAGGTCTCGTCCTACACTCGGCTATGCTGTCATAGCACCTGTATGAGAAGAATTGACCATCCTCGGAGAACCTTTGTGCTCCTATCAATAATACGAATTGGATGCTCCTCAAAGGACGCATCTGCCTCTAGCTCAACCTCCTCAGGCTGAAAAACGTGAGACAGGTCTGAATGGTAGCGACGCAACTAATACACATGGAAGATGTCATGCATGGCTCAGTACCTCTGCGGTAACTGCAACCGATAGGTAACCAGCCAAAATCTCTCCGAAATCTCAAATGGCCCCACATACCTTGGTGAAAGCTTACCCTGTCTCTTGATCTGCTTGTGTCTCAGCCTCGGCGAAACACGCAATAAAACCTGATCCCCGACCATGAAATCCAAAGGTCGTCTGCAGCGATCATCATAAGACTTCTGAAGAGACTGCGTGGTAGCCATCCGCTTCCGAATCAAATGGACCTGCTCATATGTCTCCTACACGAGCTGTGGCCCCAGTAAAGCTGCCTCACCAGCCTCTAACCAGCACAAAGGTGGTCGGCATGGTGTACCATATAAAGCCTTGTATGATTCCATCTCAATAGTTTCATGAAAACTATTGTTATAGGCAAACTCGACTAAGGGTATATGGTTCTCCCAGGATCCCCCAAAGTCTAGGACGCATGAGCGTAGCATGTCCTCTAGCACCTGTATCGTACGCTCTGACTGGCCATCGGTCTGCGGGTGGTATTTTGTGCTCAAAAACACCTCTGTACCTAGTGCCCTCTTAAAACTCTACCAGAAACGAGACATAAAACGGGCATCCCTATCTGAAACGATAGAAATAGGGACCCCATGAAGACGTACGATATCTGGGATATACAGCCATCTGAGCTCGTCAACACCGAAGGTCTCCTTGATCGGCAAGAAGTGAGATACCTTCGTGAGTCTGTCAACAACAACCCACATGACATTATTACCTCGAGGTGACCTCGACAATCCCTTCATGAAATCCATCGCGATGTCATCCCATTTCCACTCTGGAATAGGAAACTACTGTAATAGCCCAGTTGGCCTCTGGTGCTCTACCTTCACCTGTTGACAGGTGGAACACCTCGTAACAAAACAAGCTATCTCTCTCTTCATACCCGGCCACCAGTACTGACGTCTCAAGTCTCTGTAAATCTTTGTAACCACGGGATGAACTGCCCAAGCTGAAACATGAAACTACCGCATCAGCTCCTCGCGTATATCCCCTGAAACCCATACTCGCCCATGGAAACGCAAAGCCTCATCATTGCTTACCGTCCAACCAGGAGAAGGGTCCCCACATGCCACCGACTCCGGTAGAACTAGGCCTTCTGAATCAGATAGCTGCCTCATCCTCACTCTGTCCAGGAGGGTAGAACTCACATCTAAAGAAGAAAGATAAGTCTTCCCCTTACTGTCATGCACCTCCAGATGCATCTCAGAGAACAAAGTCATAAGCTCCCACTCACCACTGGCCTCCTGCACTTCCTGTATCTGAGTCTTCCGGCTCAGTGCATTAGCTACTGCATTACCTTTACCAAGTGTATAGGAAGCTCAAAATCGAAGGACTGTAGGTACTCAACCCACCTTCTCTGCCTCAGATTCAGGTCACACTGGGTAAAGATATACTTGAGGTTTTTGTGGTCGGTGAAAACCACAAAATGCTCTCCAAATAGATAATGTCTCCAACAGTGCAACGCATGCACAACTACAGCGAACTCGAGATCATGCATCGGGTAATTCCGCTCATGTGGCCTCAACTAACGAGACCCGTACACAACAACTTTGTCGCCCTACATCAAAAATGCTCCTAGACCAATCCCTGATGCATCACAGTAAACTCTATTACTCTTCCCCTGCTCTGGGAGTATTAGGATCGGTGTTGATGCCAACCTTCCCTTCAGGTCTTGAAAAGTTGTCTCGCAAGCTTCTGACCAAAGGAACTTCACACCCTTCTTAGTCAAACTCATCAACGGTGCTGCTAAGCGGGAGACGTCATGTATGAAGCGTCCGTAGTAACCATCCATCCCTAAGAAACTCTGTATCTCAAACACGTTATTTGGCTGCTCCCAGGAAACTAATGCTCTCACCTTCTCTGGGTCTACTGCAAATCTTGCCTCTGAGATGATATGACCCAGGAAGTGAATCTGGTCTATCCAAAAGTGTCACTTTCAGATCTTAGCATATAGACGATGCTCTATCAGTGTACTCAATACGATATCAAGATGGGTGGCATGGTAATGTCGAGTGTGAGAGTACACCAATATTTCATCCATGAATACTACCACAAAAGAATCAAGATACGAATGGAACACACGATTCATCAGAGCCATGAAAACTGCTGGTGCGTTCGTTAGTCCGAACAGAATAACTGTATACTCATATAGACTATACCTACTCCTGAATGATGTGATAGGTATATCAGATGGTCTAACACGCAGCTGATGACATCCTGATCTCAAGTCAATCTTCGAGAACACTCGTTATCCACGAAGTTGATCAAACAGATCATCTATCCTCGGCAAGGGATATCGGTTCTTAACCGTCAACTGGTTCAGCTTCCGATAATCCATGCAAAGTCTAAGGGTACCATCCGCCTTCTTCGCAAAAACGGCTGGAGAACCCCAAGGAGAAGTACTGGGTCAGATAAAACCCTTCACTTGTACCTCCTCTAACTTCCTCTTCAGCTCCTGCAACACAGGTGTGGCCATCTTATAAGGAGGAATGTACATCAGTGCTGCTCCTGGAACAAGATCAATAGTGAAATCCACCTCACGCACCGGAGGTCGACCTAAAAAGTTGTCCGGGAAGACATCCTTGAAACGATCAAAAACTGGAGGGAAATCCGTCTGACAAGTCCCCTGATCATCCAGATATAAGATCGCTATCTGGGCTGAGACTCCACCTTACCCATGATGCTATGGTCCAGCTCGACTTGCCTGAACATCCCATTCTCCCTTGTATAGAAACTCTCCACCCTCTGGTGACGTGAAACGCACCCTGCGAAGATATTAGTCTACAAAGGCTCAATAGGGAACCAACTATTCCATCCCAAGAATGACATCATAGCTCGTCATCTCTAAGACATAGAGGTCCCAAAGGAAGTGACACCCACCAACCTCAAGGGGGCACTCCTTGATCTGATGCACACCAGTTATTCTAGTCCCCAACGGAGTGTCTAGCGTCATGATATCAGAAGAAGTAGAAACACAGAGCCCAAGGATCTCCACAATGGGTATAGATATGAAACTATGCATAGAACCCGTATCAAAAAGCACTGAAGATAAGACAGAAGCTACTAGAATAGTACCTCTGACTGTAGAAGGTCCGGGATCCTGCTCTTGTTGGGTCTGTTGCACTGCATATGCCTGCCCAGTACCACGGCCCTATGACGCAGCCTGGCTACCCTGAGTTGTCCCACCCTAATGCCTCTGAGATCCTGGTTTCTAGCTACAACGGCCACGACCACCATCTCTGCCTACATGCCCTGACGTACTCCAGTTCCATGACTGGTAAGAATCCACTGGTCCTGCTCCCGCACGTGGAGTCTGCACAGAACCCCTCTCACTAGCCACTAGTGAAAATGCCCTACAAAAGTGCTGCAGATGACCCATCTTGCTGCAAGCTCGGCACTCCACTGGTTCTCGTGGAAACTGCAGTCTCTTGTACCCCTCTCTGCCACACTAGTAGCACATAACCTGGCCACCTGAAGCATTCTTCTGACTTGTGTTGCCACCCTGAGAGAAGTCCATCTGTCTTTTCCTCTTGCCTGCAGAAATAATACCTATAACTGGTGTTGAACCGCCCTGGCCCACACCACTCGATTCCCGCAGGTTCCTCTCTGTTATCAACGCCTGGTTCACAATTGAGTGTACAGTAGGAAAACTGAAAACATTCACCAGCGCTCGGATGTCATACTGAAGACCATCCTCAAAACCTCTAACTCTCAACATCTCATCACCCACCAGCACAGGTGAAAAATGCTGAAGCTCCGTAAAACGAGCATAATATTCCATAACCGACATAGCTCCCTGCTACAGATTCATGAACTCTCGAGCTCTATCTTCCCTCAGCATCTCGAGAAAGAAGAAGTCATAAAAGACTGCCTGAAAATCTTCCCATGCCATGTCTCTATGATGCACTGTCTGGGTGGTAACAACCTACCACCTCTTGTCTAAAACACGCAGCATGTAAGTCATGAGCTTGACCCTCTACCCTAGAGGCATCTCAAGATGCTCGAAAATAGTCTGCATCGATCCTAGACAAGACTCCATAGATTGTGGTCCGCCATCCCCTGAAAACGTATGCGGATGCTGATACTGAAAGATACTAGTCAGCTCATCCATATATGTAACGGCCTGCGGTGCTCCCTGAAAGGTCTGCATGAACCGCATAATGCCTTCACAGAACTGCACCTCCGCACCTGTGTCCGGTATAGTAGATGTCATCGTATCTGGCTCTGCTGGAGGATCAACTGGTAGCCCATGGCCCACCATCTCTAGAGTATAATCATCACAGCTCTCCTGGAGAACAACTCGAGGTCGTCTAGGCGGCATGACACTACTGGGTGAAAAGCATGCCTCAGATTCAAGATTATTAAGACTGAAACGAAAGAACCACAAACGGACAAGAGGAAGAAGGAATTTCAAAATTTTCAAAACAAGACTACACGGCGTGTACACTGACTACGTAGTGTGTACTTGACTTCTCTTCCCCAGCTCGTGTCCTTACACACAGCTAAGCCAAACGGTTTCTGTCAAAAAAAACTACACGGCGTGTATGGTGTTATTGTCCAACTACCCGTGTCGTCTGTGACACGGCCGACTACTCAGCTTGACACTACACGTCGTGTTAAACCCGTACACGGCGTGTACATCACCCCATTTCCCTGCCACACGGCTAACACCACATGGTCTGTCCTCGAACAACACTACACGGAGTGTCCCACAGGCACACGGCGTGTTCAGGGAAAGGTGACACCAGCCCATGTTGTTAGTTACACGGCCAAGTCCCCAGGTCACACTACACGGCGTGTCTATAATTGACACGGTGTGTTCTGTCAAGGAGTTCACCGACCCGTGTTGTTAGTTACACGGACGGACTCCGGGTCACACTACATGGTGTGTCCATTCGGTACACATAGTGTTTTACCCAAGAATTTCCCTACCTCGTGTCACCGCCGACACGGTTTGTGACACAGGAAGAGACTAAACGGTGCGTACTTACGGTACACGACGTGTACTCAAAAAGTTCACTTTTCTTCCCAAACAGAAGATCATACACGGCGTATATAAAAATACTACACGGCGTGTATACTGGGTTTCTAGACAGTATGCCTCAGAAACTTCCCCGGAACCCAGAAAATACTGAAACTAACACCTAAGTGTCAAATTCTGACCCGTGGGGGCACATACTCCCCATGAATCAAAGTTTGACATCTTATATGTGTTTTAACCAATAAACAGTCAATGATCCACCCAATTCTAGTCAATGGAGGCCCATGCTCCCCAAAAACCAAAGTTTTGCGTCCATTCTATAAACAAGTTCAAAAAAACATACCATATCACAAGGCATGTATTTATCAAGAATCTATCACAACAGCATGCTTTATTAGCACAACAACTATCACAGCAACATGAAAATTCTAATGCACCTACATGGCATGGAAACTATGCATGGAATGTGATATCTAGCATGTTCCTATATGATGAATGATATGTCATACCCTCATCTCATTAGGTTGAAACTAAATAGAACCCATAGATAAAATATATACTGCACAATTTCAAAGTGCGTCACCCAACGATGAAAACATATCAACCATAAAATTGCAAAATCAAAAGAATGCAAAATACGAGGTATACTGGCTTTTCCCTGTACATGGGTTAGCAACGCCCAGGCACAACTTATTACCAACTACCGCTCGTCATATCCCTGACTACGGCTCCAAATAGTAAGTCAAAGAAAAGAAACTCCTCTGATACCACTTTGTAATGTCCCAGTCCCGGGTTCCACTCAACGGGTCCCCCGAAGCCGATTCTCCACAAGACCTCAAGAGCAATTCCCCAAACACCAGAGGCTGTCGACTAGCTGCGAGGGCCCAGGTCTGAGAGTGGGGAAACTATGCCCTCATTTGTCAAAGTGTAGTGCAGCAGAATTTAAATCAAACATACAATGACAGCGGAAGCGGTAAACCATACACAAATGAAAAAAACAACAACAGTGGATATAACCAACAGTATATAGAAAATGATGCACCATGTCTCAAGTTCTAAGAAAATACCCAAAACATGTTATACATCAATACAATACACCCAAGAGAAGAGTACAACAAAACAAAGAAAAACAGCTGGCAGCGGTCATCGCGAGCCTAGGCTCGGTCCCATGCCCTCCTACTCCTCATCAACAGTCAAGTACCTATATAGGGACTCTTTCCCCTATCTACACCTATAGCAACGTAATCTTTTTGGGCTGAAAAGCGTGACCCAAACAGGGTGTGAGAAATATATCTCAGTAGGAACCCACCAAAGGCCCGCGCCCAACTGCGTGCTAACATGCAACAATAGTGTGTAGTGGTAAAATTATATAAGTAAGCAGTACCCAAAAGTAACTAACTACAAGTTATATTTGCATTTTTAATATTAATTTAATTCATTTAATATAAGAAATCACCACCGTGCATTTCTAGTAAACAACTAGTGTCCTCAGACACGTAAACTCCTACCCTCGGGTAACGAGTATCCCACACAAGAATCTACCCTCAGGACTAACAGAGTTTTCCCTCAGGCGTAGGTAGTGTCGGCCATAGGCACAGAATCATCTTCCCACAGGCACGGAAGAAGTTGCCCTCTGGCCGAAATAACTACTGCCCACAGGCTAATTAGTGCAGTTCCCACAGGCTAATCACAACAACGCCCTCAGGCTAAACTGTTAACCAGGCCATGCCCAACATGTTAAAATGCAGTAAACAAGAAATTCCTCTCATGGAAATTCTACAATGACTACAATAAAGGCATACCCTTGGATATCCTGGCCAAACGGCAAAATAGTGAAACACACCCCTGAGGTGGTTCCGGATCTAAGAAATGATCCCAACCAGTATTTTATTATCAAAATTCAATCACCTATGCAATTATAGCCATTAAATATAGCAACGGCCTCAACCACACGAAACCCCAACATGGTTTTATGGCACAAAACGCACAAAAACGCACGACAGTTGGAAATTTACACCAAGCCACCTACCTTATACGCCAACGAACGTTATACCAGAAGGCCGACTCCAGAAACGCCCAAGAACGGCGTAGATCTGACAAAGAACAAAACCCAAACAAACTTAAATAACTTTAGTTGGAAGAAGAATTGGTCAGAAGCAGCCAAGTAGGTATAATCCCTTACCCGTGCGGTTCCAACGGGATCGTCCGAGGCGGAAACCGATTCTAGAAGAACACCCAGCAGATCTTCAAAGCTTCGGCCTCCTCCTTTGGCTCCAATTCGGCTCAAGTGTCTCCTTTTCCAAATGAGGAGGCTACTGCCAATTTTAAGCCGAAAAAAAAGTACACGGCATGTACTTCTAAGTACACAGCGTGTACTTCTTTCATTTAACTGTTCATTTGGCGGCACTGCCACACTGTTCATCTATCGACTTGAGTACACGGCATGTACTCTCGAGTACATGGTGTGTACTGTCGCCCAGCTGTCGGATTCTCCACCACCTTACTGTTTAATCCTGCCGACTGACTACACAGCGTGTAAGGTACCACTACACGGCGTGTAGTCAGTTCCTACACCCCTCGTCGCCGACATGGCTACATGCCTCGTGTACCCATTCCACACGGCCAAAAGTACAAGGCGTGTGGAAAAGTACACGGCGTGTAGTTCCAAAATTTAGGATTTTCCCCCATTTTCCAAATTTCTCAACAACACTTATGGAAAAGAAAAAAGGAAGAAACTCGTACCTCCAAATAAGAACCGGGTTCTTAAAATAAATAACCACACCATCAAGGCCTCATGCCAAGACACTAGTTTGTCTCATGAGAGCTATTGATGCATCGAGAAGATATAGAGGTCCATGCTCGTCACTTACTATTTCCAATGCATTCCTCTTATGAAAAGAGGGAAACATAACATAAACATTTGTATTAAAACTAGCATACGAAATGTTAATACTTTATCCATAAACCATAAATTGTATAAAAATAGCACATTCATGGTCAAACATATCATAAAAACATCAATACAATATGTAATATTATATCATAATAAATAAACCACAATAAAGCATAAAATATAAAAATGGATGTTGACATTGATGAAAATAATCTAATAAATTCATTAAAACTCTTTGAGAGAAATATCCATTTTTTACTTTGAAATTATTTAAGAGCTGTAAAATTATAAAAGAAAACATTTATTTTGAAAATAACCTTGTTAGATTGTATGGAATGAATAAAAATTTAATTGCATTATAATGGTGTAAATAGCCTCTTACGTCATATATGTTAAAAAATATTCTTTCCTTAATTTATCGAAAAGGTCATAAAGTACCTTGTTTGTTAAATGATGGTAAGATTCCTTCCAAACCATTTTATAAAAAGTCAAACATGGGTAAAAATTACATAAAAAAATTTTCAATATGATTTTGAAATACATTTTATGAAATGCAGATATGGATGATAAATATTTCCCTATAGAGACTTAAGTATAAATAATCTCAGATAATATAGAGATTGGGAAATTAACCCTTACCTTGTACTTTATATTACTAGAGGGTGTGTTAACCTAATATAAAATGGTTAAAGCATAATATAAAATTATACCAAGACCATAACCATATTTATGATATCATATATGATCTTATTATATTATTTTGTCAATAGTATTTCACTATTACCGTTATTTTAGATGTTATTTGCCTAGTTTTCTCATTCCTCTTTTTTCCATGTAAGTAATGTTTGTCTTGAATAGGATGTATTTTTATCATATACGGAATGTTATTATGTTCTTAAAAATTATTTTTACTCATTATAAAAATTTTATAATCATTTTTGAATGGTTAACATGGAAAATAAATCTCACCTCCTTTTGGAGACGGTAGGTCGTACATACGCACGAGCGGAAATATCATTATCTTAATGGTTAAATGGTATAAAAATGGATGGTATATCAATTATAAGTAATAATTATAATGATATATACATTACTTATATGCACTATAATCATCATTATACCCTTCAAGATAGTGTAGTGTTGAATAAAAACTTACAACATTGCATGAAGATGGTAAGTCATATATACGCATGCATTGTGATATTGTTATTCATAGGATAGATATATAGTGGAATATGTTTGTTCTATAATTATAATAACATAAAATAATGTATATGATAATTTAGTTATTACTTTGGTAGATAAGAAACATTTTATGAGAACATATTAGAAGAAATTAAATTGAATGAAATTGGTAAAACAATTACTTCTTCTTTGAGCATATCTTTTGATTGTCACAAAAGGACTTCATAGGAAGACTTTAAACCCAATTTATAGCCTCTAGGATGAATTGAGGGAATTTGGGAGGATATTTGGGTAGGTTTGGGCCGATCCATATGGATTTATAGGTTTTAATAAAGGATAAGGATATGAGCCCTTTTATAATAGAGGATAGTGGAACTTTTGGAAACTCCAAAACAATAATTTATTATAAATTTATTTTCGGTTTCAAATTGATCCATATTTAGTTATTTAGAAGATAATATGTTTATGGGTCTAAATCCTCACATATAACTATTTTTATACATGTTTATGTCATAAAAGTAGGTCTATCTTCTTGGTTTAACCCGTTGTTAAACTGATTAACTCTTACCGTGTATACCTATCTTTTTATACTATATGGTTAATATAGTTACTATAAAGTTACTAAAAACCCAAATTGGATCATTTAAGAAATATTTAACATTATAATATTTATTTTATCAAACCTTGTATTTTTTATGAATTTTATAACATTTAATAAAATAATATTTATTTTAAAGTATCATTTATATCAATTTTGATACTATTCAATATTTTCATTTTTAAAAATATAAACCAAATATGATAACTTAGAAAAAACACTCAAAATATGTATATAACATGTATATTTTATATATTAAAATCTTTAATGTCATTAATTAAGTTAAATTATATTTATTTAAATATCTTTAATATTATTGAATCGATTCTTCCTTTAATAATTCTATTACTGCATCATTATTGTGTCACTATTTAATCCAATTATTTATTTAAGAAAATTATAAATAAATTACCATTATATATATAAAAAATTAAAATTTATAAATAATATTTATATTTGACCATATCACTTATATATCCCCATAAGAAAGATGATATATTTATTAAAATTTGAATATGACATTTTTAACTCTTCTTTAAATAAAATTTAATAAATGTACAAATATAACACTAGTGGCTTCAAAAGGATCATATTTTCATCCTAAGGATGATTTTGGTCAAAAAACACTTAACCAATTTAATTAGGACTTGTGTTAGGGTAATATTATATTATTATAATATCATTTTACTTTTAATTACCCAATTTACCTTTAATTGTGGTAAATATATTCCAAATGTTACTATTCACCAAAATTATTTTGATCTTATTAGACAAAATTTTGTATACTTATTAAAAAAATATTTTTATGTTTTTTAAAATTCAATTAATCGAAGCTGTAAAACTATGTTTAATAAAAATCCCGTAGATGTGGCTAGATGGCGGGTAAAAGAGACTTTCAAAAGATCAATAAATTTTTATATCTAATTCTATTATAAAATGATTCCAAGGAACTATATTGGATTAATATATGTATTATTTGTCAATTGTAAACATAAAATAAATTTATAGTAAAATAATTATTTAAATGAAAATGTTGATTTTTAACAAAAATGCAATGTTTTTAACTATTCATAAAAAATTGAATCTTTTTAGAAAAATACCAAAAATCACCCCAAGAAAATTTCAATGTTTTGAATTAAAAAATGATGTATTTTTTGAAAACAAAAATTTATAAATTTCATAATTTTTTAATAAAATTCATAACTATTTTTAAAATGGCTAGTTTGATAGGTCATGGTGTGCTCGAACTCGCTGTTGTGTATAGTGCAAGCTATTGAAATATTTAAAAAGAAGCATAATGTGGAGGCTTTGGGTGTTACATTGTTCCCACCATCAAATAATTTCATCCACAAAATTTCTATAATATCACTTCATAAAGAGATTCAGGTGGTTATTTATTATTAGTTCTTCTGGTTCCCACATCTCCTCTTCTATTTTATGGTTTCTCCAAAGGACATTTACCAGATGAGTCATCCAATTTCTCAACACTTGTTCTCTAGTGTCAAGAATCTTGACAGGAAGTTCACAATAAGAATGATCGGGTTCCATTTCTATTTCTTCATAGGTGATGACATTCATTGGTTCTAGCACGTATTTCCTTAACTGTGATATGTGGAAAACATTATGAACATTGGAGAGAAATGGCGTCATTAGAAATGGTATGGTATGGCTCTAATTCATTCAACAATTTCAAAAGGTCCTATGTACCTAGGACTTAATTTACCCTTATTAACCAATAATATAACACACTTCTATAGAGATAGTTTCCAGAAAACATGATCTCCCAATTGAAATTCCAAATCGTTCCTTTGGTAATCACCATCGGTCATTTTCATACAGTGAGATATTTTGATATGTGTCTGAAGAGATATTACATTTTCCATTTTTTTCATCAACAAGCTATGAGCCTATGAGTTTTCATTCACCAACATCATCCCAACAAGTTTTTTTATGAAATCACTTTCCATATAATGCTTCACATGGAACCATATAAATAATTAAATAGAAGCTATTGTTGTAGTAAAATTCTACTAGAGGTAAATACTGATCTCGCAAACATTCAAAGTCATGTGAGAATGATATCAACATGTCTTGTAATGTATTAATAGTATTTTCAGGTTTTCTTTTAGTTTGATGGTGGTGGAAAGTGCTTAAACGAAGCATAGTATCTGGGGCCTTCTAAAGACTCTACTATAATTGTGTTGTAAAATGGAGATTATAACCAGAAATAAGTGACAGGGGTACACCATAAAGTTGTAAAACTTCATTAATATATAGTATTTCTAAATGTTCAGGTGGTAAATATTCTCTTATAGTAATAAAATCCACTGCTCTGGTAAGACGATCAATAATAACCCATATCTCTTCATTTCTTCTAGGAGCCTTTTGTAGACAAAAAAAAGTCCATCATAATATCATTCCACGTACACACAGGTATTGGAAAAGGATTCATGACTTCTCTATGATGTTGTATTCCAGCCTTCAACTATTGAAAATCTAAATATCTCAACACATAATCAAAAATCTCCCTCTTCATTTTGTCCCACAAAAAATGTTCCTTCAAACTAATATATATATTACTTCTATTAGGGTGAATAGAGAAATTGATCTATCAGAATCATCCAATAACTACCTTTTTTGATCAGGTATAGCAGGAACACAAATCCGCTTTCAAGATTTTAAAATTCCTTCTTCTTATACAAATTTAATCAATCCCACATCATTCACAGTTTTAATTTTATTTTGAAACTCCTCATCATCAATCTAAGAACTTTTTATCCTTTACCGTAAATATGGTTTGGCAACCATTTGAAAATTTATTGTTGTTTCACCTTCCATGATAATTTGTATATCCTTATTTAATATATCCATGAACATATGATCGCTTTCAAATATCATCTTGTTCAGAACTCTATGGTCCTTCCTACTTAAAGCATATTCCACCTTATTTTCCTTCTATGTGTGGTAGTGTATTGTGAAATAATAATCTTTGAGTTTAAAGACTTATCCTTTTTTTCTCATACTGAGTTATTTCAGTGAGAAATTATATTTCAAACTATTGTGATCAGTATATATATCGAATATTTCACCATAGAAACAGTATCTTCCTATATTTTGAGAAAATGTTACCACTAGTAACTCAAGATAATGAGTTGGACAGTTTTGTTCATGAATTTTTAATTACTTGGATACATAACCAATAACCCTATAATTATTCAAAAGGACTCAACCAAGTCCTTTCTTTAATGAATCCCTCAAAATCTAAAACCCCTCATTCCTAGATAGTAAACATAGGAAAAGAGCATTCACAAATCATCTCATTAATTATTCAAAACATTCTACACCCTCTTTTGTCTAAATTAATTTAACCCTTTGACGTGTGGGCTAGGTTTATGGGTTTTCCAATCAGGAGAAATTCTAAAAGAAATCTTGATTGTAACCTATTAAACCAATAGAACCGTGTACCTTGGTTATACTCATCAATTTTTTCCATTATTGGATTGCCTTTTTCTTTTTAGGATCAAAATATATTCTATCATTTGAGATAATATGGAAAATAAAAGAAATTTCCTAAATCCAGAATTCACTTTTTCTAAACATCCCATATAGTTCATTTATTGTGAGAATCCTCAGAAAAATCTTCAAGTGGTTCTCATAGTCTTCATATATTTTTTAGTATACCAAGATATCATCAATAAATACTATAGAAAAATAATAAACATATTCCAAGAACACTATGTTTGTTGGATCCGTGAAAATAGAGGGTTCATTAATCAGTCAGAATAGAATTGCTATAAACTCGTAATTGCAATATCTGGTTTGGAATTTTGTATTTAGAATATCTTACTTCTTTACACACAATTGATTATATCCAGAACAAAGTTCAATCTTCAAAAAATATTGAGTTTCATGAAGTTGGTCAAATAAATCATCAATGTGATTCATATGACACTGGTTATTTATTATAATAGCTTTGATTTCTCTATATTCAATGAACAACCTCATTGATTAATCATTATTCATAAAAATAAGTAGCGGGGCTCTCCATGGAGAAACACTAGGTCAAATAAATCCCTTAATAATCAACTCCTCTAGTTGATTATTTAGATCTAATAATTCCACAGTGACCATTCTATAAGGATTTTTTGATATTGGCCTTACATCATGGATTAAATCAATAGTAAACTCATCTTTCCACTATAGAGGATGTCCATGAAAATCCTATGGAAATACATCAACATATTCTCATACAATAGGTACATTAACAATTTGAATATTTCTTTCTTCATCACTAAATGTTACTTCCTCATCCTCTCCAAGAATCACATTTAGTAAAGCTAGTGGGGGTGGATTTTGATAAGAATCACATGATGATGTTTCTACTCTAAATATAATGGATTTTATATCTTCCTCACAAATCGTAACATCCTTCTCCTTATAAAAAATGTTCACAACATATTTTGTTAGACAATCTATACTAATGATTATTTCAATGTTGACCATAGGTATGATGATAAAGTCCATAGATAAAACACATATATCTTCCATAATGGCAATTACCTGACACATCTTAGTTACAATGAGAGTACCCTTAGGGTTTTTGACTAAGAACTCCCTTGTTTATGTGAATTATAAATATCTAATTTTTAAAGAAAACCAAGATGATATAATGGAATGATAGGATCCATAATAAAATTTATATTGGGATAAATTTGAGGAAATGGTCAATTTATATTCCACCACATAATTAAGAACTTCAACCATAGTAGCTGTGATAAAGAAATCGTGGACTTTCTCCCTTATCCTTTTCTGGGGAATGTTTCCTTGATTCATAGGACAATCAATTTAATATTGTCCAATGCCTTAACAATTGTAGCATTGATCATTGATATCTTCTTTCTTTCTCATGCAATCACAAGCATGGTGGCCATTTTTTCCACACATGTATCAAAATCCCTTTCTATTTAGTCACGTACCAGGGTACTTCTTCACACAATTACTGAAGGGTGGAAATTCATCATTTCTCTCTTTCCCCTTCCTTTTTCAGAGTGTTCAGCATCCCTCTTCTTCTCATTCTTTACTTTTGAGTCATAATACTTAGAGGATTCATTTTTTGTCTTGATAACACATGAGACTATATCATCGTATGTTGAGAAAGATTGTGAAACCAATGCCCTTCGGTGGAATGTTTTTAATCAATATCTGAATCGATCAATCTTACTTCTTGGGTTATGTATGTACTCTATAGCATGCCTTGAAATCCTTGTGATGTTAGCTTCATACTTTGCTACATTTTCATCCTCATTCTAACTCATACTCAAAACATTCCTCTCCATATCCACTCATAGATCATGAGGAATATAATTTTCTATGTAGTGTTCTTTAAATTTCCCTCCATTCCAAAATTACTATCTCTTCATCGTCATTCATGTTTTGAATTAATGACAACCATTGATCTGCATCTTCTAATAGAAAAAATAATTACATAACAACATTTTCCATTTCGTTACTCCCCAAATAATGAAATATTTTCTCATAAGAACTTATCCATTCCTCATATAAAAGTTGACTTGTTTCGCATTGAATGTTGGAGGCTGTTGTATCATGAATCTATATAATAATGATCCTCTATATTAGAGATCAGGCTGCTATATACGGGTAAGGTTATTATTTATAACCTAAGTCGGTTTTCCCAATATGGTTGTAAGCTTTTAAGTTCCAGTTGTATCACCAACTCCACTATAATTATCTTTCATTGGTGGAAAATCCTTAATTGGATTACATATGATGATACGGTGTCCATTCCTTTTATTAGAATCCATTTCTAAACAACGTCATAGACTAGATTAAGTTTTGAATCATAATGAATAATTCCAAACTAATAACATTAATAACATAAATTTTAAAATTTATGCATATCTAATAAATACTCATAAAAATGGTTTCTTTGGGGACATATTTACTCACAAGTACTTCATAATGGTTCGTAATGAAAATGTGAATTATACCAAGTATATCCCTCTGTAGGTTCAAACCAAGTGCGCAATAAGGCTCATTTTCATGTACCAGGTTATCCCAAGTCATGATCAGAACACCTTATCAGTGTTATTACTCCTAGGTACATCTGTTCCAGAACCACATCCACTTGAAATATCCAAAAGGAGATTTATTTTCTAGGAATACTCACATAATCTCTACATTACCAAAATTTTAGGATGTTCTTATATACTTATCCTCAAATTCTATCTTAGGGTAAGGTTCCCTAATCAAAATTTCTCTAACTATACACTACAGGAAAAACCATTTTTTGCGATGGGTTATTTGCGATGGGAATAGGCGCCCAGTCGCAAAAACATACGCTTGGATTGGCGTTGTTTGCACGCCAAATGGTGTGAAAGGGTATTTGCGACGGGTAGGCACTGCCCGTCCCAAATACCAAGAGACGGTAAGAAATAGTTGCCACGGGGGATCCCCCATGGCATCTAGTTTGACCCTCTGAGGGTATTTGCGACGGGTCCCGTCACAAATAACTTGTGGCAGTAAAAACCTATTTGCAAAGGGATGTTGTCCCGTCGCAAATAGTGTGTCGGCAGGTTACTTTTTTGCGGTGGCGCCTGTCACAAATAACCTTTTAACCACCGATCGAAATTAATGCGGCCGAATTTATTTGTGACGGGTCCTGTTGCAAAAAATACTATTTGCGACGAGAATCCTGTCACAAATAATCTCGTCGCAACTAATCTAACCTATATATAGACCCATCTGTTTTTTCTTCCCTCCTCCTAAATTCCTCATTCCTCTGCTTCTCTAAACTCTAATTTTGGAGCGAAAATTTTTGAGAGTAAATTTTTTTTACGAAGAAGTTGTTAGGTCATCTACAATTTAGTATTTATTTCATTTCTTTATATTAATTTTAATTATTTTTGATTAGTTGTAATTAAGTTAGATTTAAATTGCTTTGTCGTCGGTATTCATTTGTAATAATAAAATTAAATTATTAGTACTAATTCCTAGTAATTAGTAATAATTAATAATTATTAACGATAATTCGGAATGTTTATAAATAATTAGAGTTAATTAGTAATTAGTAGTTGTATTTTGCAGTAATTAATAGTAATTAACACTAATTTGTAATAATTAGAAATAAATAGTAATAAATAGAAAAAATAGTAATAAATATTCACAATTAGTAATAAATAGAATTAATTAGTAATAATTAGTAATAAATACAAATAAATAGTAATAAATACTAATAAATAGTAACAAATACTAATAAATAGTAATAAATACTAAAAAATACTAATAAATTCTAATAAATAGTAATAATTATTAATAAATAGTAATAAATAGTAATAAATACTAATAATTAGTAATAAATACTAATAAATAGTAATAAATAGTAATAAAAACAAATAAATACTAACAACTACTAATAAGTACTAATATATAGTAATAAATACTAATAAATAGTAATATATAATAATAAAGAGTAATAATTAGTAATAAATTGTAATAATTGGTTATAATTAGTAATAAATAGTTATAATTGTAATAAATAGTAAAAAATAGAAAAAAAATACTAAAAATTACTAATAAATACTACTAAATATTAATAAATTGTAATAAATAGTTATAAACAGTAATAAATAGTAATAAATTTTAATAATTACTAATAATTTTTTATAAATACTAATAAACAGTAATAAATAGTTATAAATAGTAATAATTTGTAATAATTAATTATAATTAGTAATAATTTCTAATAAATAGTAATAAATACTAATAAATACTAATCAATAGTAATAAATAATAATAAATAGTAACAATTAGAAATAAATACTAATAAATACTAATAAATACTAATAAATAGTAATAAGTACTAAGAAATAGTAATAAATACTAATAAATAGTAATAAATAGTAATAAATAGTAATTAATAGTAATTAATAGTAATTAATAGTAATAGTTAGTAATAAATAGTAATAAATAGTAACAAATAGTATCAAATAGTAATAAATTTGATTAATTAGTAATAATTAGTAATAAATAGGAATTATTAGCAATAATTAGTAATAATTAGCAATGATTTGCAATAATTAGAAATAATTAACAATAATTAGAAATAATTAGCAATAATTAGAAATAATTTGGAATAATTAGCCATAATTAGGAATAATTAGCCATAATTAGGAATAATCAGAAATAACTAGCAATAACTAGCAATAAATAAGAATAAATAGCAATAAATGGAAATAATTAACAAAATTTAGGATTAAATATCAATAGTTAGGATTAATTTGGATTAATTGGGATTGATTAGGATTAATTAGAATTAATTAGGATTTATTAGGATAAATTAGAAATATTTAGGAATAATTAAGAATAATTTGGAATAATTAGTATTAATTAGGGTTAATTAGGAATAATTAGGATTAATTAATATTTTTTGGATTAATTAGGATTAATTACGATTAATTAGGAATAATTAGGAATAATTAGGAATAATTATGAATAACTAGGAATAATTAGAAATAATAAGGAATAATTAGGAATAATTAGAAATAATTACGAATAATTGGTACTGATTGGTAATAATTGGTAATAATTGGTAATAATTGGTAATAATTGGTAATAATTAGGAATAATTCAGAATAATTTTAAATAATTAGTAATAATTAGAAATGATTAGAAATAATTTGTAATGAAATCAATTATAATAAATTGTAATAACTTGGCATAATTTCCACTGGATTTGCGGCACTCCTTTTGCTCAATGACTCTTCTCCTTTCAACTCTCACTGACTCAAAACATTATGAAAAGTATGCTTATATGTATGCATATTCAATCTCGTATGAAAGAGTTTGAATATACATTCGTAGGACCACATATTTCATAATGTTTTTATGCAGTGACAGTTGCAAGAAGATGATTCATCGACAAAAAACTGGGCTCTTTTGACTGACAATGAATTTACTTGCATCTTTCTCACACTCAAATCACAATGAAGAATCTTCTCCGATCTATGCTTATACAATATCGTATGCACGAGAATGAATATGCGTACCTCTGAGAAGATTCTTCATTGTCATTTCACAGTCAGATAGTTGCAAGTAAATGAGTTGTCAGACAATAGAGTAGTCGTCAATCCACTAAAAACTTTATCACTCGTAATTAATGGTAATTATTAAGAAGTAGTTGTAATTATTTATCTTCTTTTTTCAGAAAGTGTTTTTCTAATTTCAAATTATTCAAATATAGTAATGATTCTATAATTTGTAAAAAAATATAGAACAAGGAACTTGACAAAAACCGTTATTAGATGATCGCTCTTAGATAAATCAGCGTAGAAATCCTAATGGTTCTGGTTTAAATCCAGTATAAATTGAGTGTGTTGAAGCTTTCTTTTCATTTTAATCATCAAAACCAGAATTTGTTTCAGAATGAACAATTAACTGTCCTTATAGAAAATGTTCTCTAAGAAAGTTTGACACATTTGACAATGTTGGGGGACATCTCTTTCGGTTTGGTTTTCAACCAGATTATGTCTTTTGGTATCAACATGGTGATTCTAGTTCCCGAGAATATACTAATAACATGATTCCTAATACATCACGGTTTTAAAATTTAGTACATGATGTTGCCGATCCATCTGTCCAAAAAATTAAAACACAGGATGATATTGATTTAGCTCTTGAGTTAGAACTATCCAAATTTTATTAGTTATTGAGGTATGCTGATGATGCATTATATCCTGGTTTCATGATAGGAAAATTATAAGCGGTTGAAAAATTTAGGGCTATTAAATCAGATAATGTAATTTCAAACAATTGTTTTGATTAGATATTTTCTTTGGATAAAACAATATTTCCAGAAAGAAATGTGTTTCCTTAAAATTAAAAATAGAGAAAGAGGTTGGTTTCTAATCTAGGCCTCAGTTATCAGAAGATCCATGCATGTGAAAATGATTGCATCTTATATTCTGGTGAAAATGATTCGTTGGATATTTATCCCACATGTGGAAAATATAAGTAAAAAAAGAAACTCAATCAGGGAATTCTAGATCAATTCATATAAAAAAGTTGAGATATTCCCCCCTTACACCCAGTTTGTTGTGTTTATGTATGTCTCAGAACACAACATCAAAGATGTCATGGCACAAAACACAGATTTAAACTGATAAAATCATGAATCATCCATTTGATGGTGATTCATGGAAACATTTGGACCAACTGCATCTTTCTTTTGCTTTTGAAGCCCGAAATGTGCGATTGGGTCTTTCTACTGACGGTTTCTGTCCGTTTGGTTCTTATGGTAGTTAGTATTAATGTTGGCCTGTCTTTATAACCACATATAATTTACCTCCATTGATGTTGGTGAAGGAGACCAATATCTTTTTGAACATATTAATCCTATGACATTTGAAAAAAAAATATTGTTGTTTATTTGAAACAATTGATTGATAAGTTAAATTCATTTTGGAGTAATGGTGTTAGTACATATAATGTTTCTGCGAAAAAAAATTTCATATTAAAAGTTGCATTAATGTGGACGATTTGTGAATTCTCGGAATATGGTATGTTATCGGGCTGGAGTACACTTGGTCCAAAATCATGTCCTTACTGTATGAAAGGCAACAAAGGCTTTATGCTTGTTAGTGGAAAAAACCTGGCTATTTTGAATGTCATCACAGATTCCTTCCAACCGATCATCCTTTTCAGACGAACAAATCTCATTTTAGAAAAGTTACAATTAAATGAGATGAACCTCCAAAAATGATCTCAGGTATAGAGTTAAAATCAGTTGCATTTTCATTACCTCCCATCACATTTGGGCCAACAGTAAACCAAAAAAAAATCAACGCTTTGGGAAAGAACATAATTGGATAAAACGGAGCATTTTTTGGGATATTCCATATTGGTTTGATTTGTTGGTCCACCACATGTTGGATGTCATGAATATTGAGAAGAATTGTTTTGATAATTTATTTCATAGAGTTTTGGATACACCAGGTAAGACCAAAGATAATGTAAAGGCACAATTAGATCTTGCCCAAATTTTCAGATGATTGGATCATGAACTATTTCAAAATGGTAGATCACGGAGATTAATGAGTCCAAAAGTATCTTATACACTTTCCAAAGAGAGTCGCTTATTATTTTCTCAGTGGATTACTGATTTGAGACTTCTTGATGGCTATGCTTCCAATTTGGGCAGATGTGTTAAGAATGGTCATATTACCGGATTAAAAAGTCATGATTGTCATGTTATAATGGAAAGAATTATGCTGATTGGATTCAGAGGTTTGTTGAATTCTATGATTTGGGATTTGATAATAGGCATATCATACATCTTCGAGATATTTGTGCGGCGACAACAGACTATGATTCACTAAGTAAACTTGAAGAAGATGTAATTGTCATTATATGTAAACTGGAAAAAATATTACTGCCGACTTTCTTTGACTCAATAAAACATATGATATTACATTTTCCATGTGAAGCTAAATGTAGAGTTCTGGTACAGTTTTTATGGATGTACCCATTCAAGATATGCCTTAAAAAATTGAAGAAAAATGTATGTAACAAATCATCAGTTTATGGCTCAATTGCTAAAGATTATTTTCAAGAGGAAATTGTTTGTTTTCTACCCTCAGTATTTTGAATATGAATATCCCTGAAAACAAAACCACATGGGATAGAACAAGGGGAATGTTGATGATAGAATGGAAAATCAATTATCATTTTTTTTATCTTCTATAGCTGGGATTCCGTGGAGTTCATGAATGATGGATTTCAGATGATAAACATCACAGAGCTCATACATATGTTCTTATTAACATTGAATAAAGGGCATCATTTGTAATGTGATTTATTCTGTCACGTATTCTATAATTTATGTATCAGTGAATAAACTTATTTTATTTGTAGGTTATATAATAATCATATCAAGAAACAATTTACAAAAATTACTGCAGCTGCTCTTGAAGAACACCGACCATAGAAAAGTTTTCAATGGTTTCAAAAACTAGTAACATAAATTATTTAGGGTTTAACATATCAATTCAGTTTTTATTTACTATATTGATAACTTTTTTTCAAATTTTCTTGCGTCTCAACATGCCGATAAAATTGATAAGCGACTGTGTATATTGAGTAACCCACCATCCAAAATGGTTAAATCATATAATGTATATCTGGAGAATGGTTTTTTATTTCATTCAACTGCATTTGGAGAATCAAAAAAATGAACAGTGGAGTTTTCTTGAGAGGATCGCATCATAGAGAAACTGAAGTTGACTTTTATGGCATGCTGGATAAAATTATTGAACTGTGTTATCTAGGGAAAAATTGCATAACAATGTTTAAATGTCGGTCGCTAAATACTGAGAGAGGCTTGCGTGTTCATCTGATTCATGGAATCATCAATATTAAATATAAAAGACTTCTTACGGTAAATGAACTATTTTTAATAGCTCAACAAGCACATCAATTATATTATGCAAAGTACTCTGCTATTCAAAAGACCTAAGTGGTTGGTGGAGCATAATAAAAATGAAATATCATGAAAATAATTTTACTGAAACTGAATGTGGTTCCGATGAAGTACAAGGAATTGAAATTTTTTAAGAGGCAACTCAAAATCAATCTTTTTCATAGAGACATGAATATCGATGATGACACCCCACAATTAAGGGTTGACAGTGACGATGATGTTAATGATGTTACAAAAGAATTTTAAATGGAAAGAGATGATGAAACTGAAACTCATATGGATATTGATGACACCGATGATGAATATGAAGTCATTGACATCGTCAGATATGAAGATGATAATGAAGATGAACATTGACATAGTTAAATGCTTGTTATAATCATAACTTATATATATCTATATGTAATAGCTAGTTTTAACTATCTACTAACAATAATCATTTTGTGTTTTAGATAGTCCATGATCTATTTTGTGAGTTAGAGGATGCTAAGCAACCTTTGGATGAGAATGATTTGGGATCATCTGACCCTCAGCCTACTGGCTATTCAGGGGGTACATAGAGGGGACACGATCTAGCGCAACTGATGATTCCTGACCCTATCCCCAAGCAACGTCCACGTCTTGGTTTCAATCAATGCATGTTGAGGTATGGTAACCTATGTATTTTTGTTATCCTTCCTTAATTTATTTTTATACTAATTGTTTGATTATTTTCTCTTTTTTCACAGTTCTGCACATGTAGTTGTTGAACAGGGGAGCGCTCTCTTGTGCAATTATTTTTCTCAGCAACGGATCACATGGGAATAGATTCTCGTTGATGAGAAGCATGGAATGTTCAATCATTAGCTGGTATGTAAATAAATAATATTTATTTTGAAATTTATTTCATTAATAACTTGATATAATAAAAAAAATGTAGGGTTTATGGTATCCCATCGATGATAGAATGTGTGGCACTATCCCCGAGGCATGGGAGGTGTCTATGCATGAGATTTTTCATCGTTTTTTTGAATAATTTGAGAAGGACAACCATTAAGAAAGGAAGAGTGATAGTATTAGATGAGTCATGTAGATCTCACTAACCAAAGTACATTTCATCTCACATTTGGGATGAATTATGTTCACAATGGTTGAGTGGTGGATTTCAGATGAGATATTCATTAGGTCGGCAGAACCGAGGGAGATGGGAGGTGACACATCAAACTGGTAGTCGTACAATCAGTACGCATAGAGATCATCTGGTAAGTATCTTTTATAAATATTTTATATAACATTAAATATAAATAGTTTATTTTATATTCATAAAGACAGTCGAGCATCCCGATATTACGGATTACGACGTTTATCAGAGGATGTACAATTATCTAGCCACTGGAGAGCTTAATGGTGATTTCCAGCATCAGATTGTGGTTAGTGTTATATCTTTTTCAATTTAAAAATTTAACTGCATATAATATTTTCACTATTTTAATTACAAATTGAAACTAAAGGAGTCATATGAGGCAATGACCTCTCAGACACGGGTAGAGAGTTAGGCCGAGATGGTTGATCAGACTAGTGCCCACCATTTCGACGAGGCAACATGGATGCAGGTGACCCAGTATACCTTCCAGAAGGGCCGAGTAATTGGTATCAACATTGATTTGACTCTAGGGACATATTAAGGTACTGTTGCGATGTCGGTGTCTATCTCAAGAGGAGCTCATAGAGAGGCATCATGTTCTATCGCATAATATCATTAGTAGTTGTGAGCTCAAACTAAGCTTATAGAGAGTTTGGAGAAGCAGTTGGAAGAAATGTGTCAGCAACACGAGGAGGACAAGCATCGATGGCAGCATCAGCAACACGAGAAGATTGAGTACATACACAGTCTGGCTCATAGTTTAGGGATTAAGTTTCCCCCACCATCTCCTCTAGCTCCTCCAACTCCACCAAAAAACCATCCCCCAAGTGATTTTTTATAATTTTAAAAACATTTGAATTGAAAATTTGTCCTAATATAAACTATTTATAGTTTTTCCCTTTTATATTGGAGCGAATATTGAGTAATTTATTTTTTTTATTTTTAATATTTTTATTTTTTTCATTTATTGTTAGTATTATATTTTTTAATGTTGTTTTATTTTACTAATAATAATAATAATAATAATAATAATGTATGATTTTTTAATTTTTTTTGCAAATATTGAGATTTTTAATTTTCTAATATTTTTTATTTTTTTAATAATATTAATATTATTTTTTCATTACTCAGAATTTTATGATTATTTTTAATTTTATTAAGTATTTTCTAATATTGATAATTTTAATATTTTTTATTTTATTAAGTATTTACGACGGGGCCATTTTTGACAGGGTCCCATCACAAATAGATTATTTATATATATATATATATATATATATATTTTAAAACATATTTTTGATGTGTTACTTTACCATAGCAAATTTCATTTTGCGATGGACCCTTCCCAACAGGTTTATAACGTAAAAGTATTTGTGACGGACCACCATCCCTTCGCAAATACTTTTTGTGATGGGCTCGTCGCAACAGGTTCTTGTATATACAATGTTTTTAATTGGAGATATATTTGCGATGGGACCACTTCCCATCGCAAGAAGTATTTTTTTTGTTACAGGCCCATCACAAAAAATATTATTTGTGACGTAGTTTTCTACAATTGGTAATTTGCGATGGGACCCCGTTGCAAAAGACTTTTTGTGATTGGATCCCTTCGCAAATAGACCATAGAAAATAACTGAAATTCCAGTTGTGCTGGTTTCCATGGTTTGTACTAGACTTTCTCTAACACTAACTTTAATGCCCCAATCCCCGTTTCCTAGAGTCAGTTCATTATTTCATTACATTAACATGATCATAAGAAATAAAATCCTAATGGATCAGTCTTTTTGGAGCCCTGAAAAAACTATATGAAAACATATGTTTTACATTACATTTTGAAACGAACAACGACATATTATCCCCTTTGAAAACTCTCATATCCATTAGACTATCCCATCTTCTCAATAATAATACACTTCTTCGCATCTTGGGGGATAAATAAAATATAAGAAAGGGGTGAGCTCAAATTTTTAGTAAGAATAAACAATATAGCATAATAAATAACAAATAAGAATAAACTTTTAAGGTATTGTATAGAATAAAAACCCAATCCTTTTAAAAATAATATTCTGTATAATATGGAAAGAATAAATCAACCAATTCCATTTAATCATTCTCATGGATATTCTTCTATTCAAATAATCACATATAATATTAATCAAATAACGAGGAAATGGATAATGTTGGACATCATAATCATACTGCCAAGGACTCATGCCACGAAACTAGTTTGTATTATGAGACCTATAAATGCATCACGGGGATAAAGTGGTCCCCTCCTGTCACTTACTAAGTTCAATTCATTTCTCATATGAAAAGGGTGAAACATAACAAAAACATTCATATTAAATCTAACATAAAAAATGTTGATACTTTAACCATAAAACATGAATTGTATAAAAAAGCACATCCATAGTCAAAATTATCATAAAACCTTCAATACAATATGGATGCTTATATCATAATAAATCAACCTCAATCTAGCATAAAATACAAAAAAGGATGTTGACTTATATGAAAATAATTAAATAAATTTATTAAATATCTTTGAGAGAAATAACCCATTTTTTCATTAAAATTATTTAAAATCCACACAATCATAAAAGAAATAAATTATTTTGAAAATAAAATTGCATTATTGTATGTAAAGATTCAAAATGTTAAGGTTTTGTAATGGTATAAAATAACCATTTGTGCCTATAAGTTAAAAAACATTCTTTCCTTAATATGTAAAAATGGTCATAAAGTACCTCATTTGGAAAATGACGGAAATATTCCTTTTAAAACATTTTATAAAAATTCAAAAAATGGGTAAAAATGACTGTAAACAACTTTAAAAAGTATTTTGAAATAATTTTTAAGAAACAAGGACATCGATGATAAATATGTTCCATAAGATACTTATATATAAACATTCTTAGATAATAAAGAGATTGTGAAATTAAAACTTACCTTGTACATTCCTTTAGTATAGGGTGGATTTAACTCCTGTGTAATATTGAAAGATTTTTATTAAATTATACAAGGACCATTTCCATATTTTTGATATCATATATGATCATATTATATAATTTTTTTAATAGTATTTCTGTATTACAATTATTTCGAATGTTAACTACTTCGTTTTCAAAATCCTATTTTGCCTTGTAATTAATGTCTATTATGCATTGGATATATTTTATTAATATCCATGATGATATTAAGTTCAAAATAATTAATTTTTATCATCATATAATTTTTATAATTATTATCGAATGGTTAATGTGTTAAATGAAGCGCACTGAGTCTTGGAGCCCGTAGGTTGTACATATGCATGAGAGATAGTATCATTTCCTCAATTGACAAATGGTATAGAATTGGATGGTATATTAATTATACAAAATAATTATCATGTTATATTAAGTATTTATATCCATTATACGCAAAATTATTCCCATCCAAATAAATTAGTTTTGAATAAAAAATTACACCACAACGTGGTGACAATAATCTGTATGAACTCATGCATGGTGAAATTGTTATTTTTATGATGTATAAATGGTGGAATCAAGTTTTTCTATATTTATAATTATATCTTAGATTGTATTTGATACTAGATTTATTAATTTATTATGTAAATAACAAAGGAATTTGAAGTGGAAGAAAAAATGAAATCGAATGTAATTGGTAAAACAATTACCTCTTCTTTGAGCGTCATCTTTTGATTTGCACAAAAGGAAACCATAAGAAGGATTTATTCACAAATTACAGCCTCTTGGATGAATTGAGAGAATTTTGGAGGAGAATTGGGAAGATTTTTAATCACCCAAAGGGATTTATTTGTGTGAATAAGATATAAGGAGATGTGTCCTTTTATAATAGAGGGGAGGGGCACTTTTGGAAACACATAAACTATTAGTATATTATAAATTTATATTTGATTTAAAATATATAAAAAGTGAGTTATATAGAGGATAACATGATTATGGGTCTAAATACTCACAAAAAATAATTTTTAGACATGTTTTGTTCACAAAAGTAAACAAATATTTTTTATTTTACCCTTAGTTAAACAATTTAACTCTTACTGTGTCTACTTGACTTTTTATACTATAGGGTTAATAAAGTTACTATAAAACGTAAAACAAACCCCAATTGGATAATTTATGAAATATTTATCATTATAATAGTTAGTTTGACGAACTTGACATTTTCATGTATTTTATAACATTTAATAAAATACTATTTATTTTAAAGTATCATTTATGTCAATTTTGATACTATTCAATATTTCCATTTTAAAAAAATTCAAACCAACATGATAACTCCAAACAAATACTTCAAATATGTCACTAATATAACTTTATTATATATAAAAATCTTGTATTTCATTAATTAAGTAAAATTATTTTTTATTTTAATATTTCTAATATCTTTTAATTGATTCTTCATTTAATAATTCTATTACTGCCTCATTATTGTGTCCCTATTAAATTTAAATATTAATTTCATAGAATTATAAATAAATTACCGTTATGTAGATAAAAATTCTATAAGTCTAAATAATATTTATAGTGGACTATATCACTTATATAAACCTCATAGTAAAAATTATATAATTATTTAAATATTTAATTTTTAACTATTCTTTAAATAAAATAAAATAAATGTCTTAATCTAACACAAGTTGCTTAAAAATGATCAAATTTTAGACCTGAGGTTGATTTTTTTGAAAATTAATTATCCAATGAAGTTAGGACAAGTGTTGGGGTAATATTTTATTATTATAATATTATTTTTACCTTCCATTACCCTATTTATCATTAACCGTGGTAAATAAAATCCAAAAGTTACTATTCATAAAGAATATTTTGATTCATTTAGATCACATATTACATAATTATTAAAACCATGTATGTCCATTATTATAAATTCAATTAATAGAAGCACTAAAATTATATTTAATTCAAATCCTGTAGATGCGGCTAGAAGTTGGGTAAAAGCATTGTTCAAAAGTTTGATAAATATTTATATCTAATTATATTATAAAATGATTACAATGAACAATATTGGATTAATATATGTAATATTTTTATTTTGTGAATTTCAATTTCATTTATAATAAAATAAAAATTTAAATGATAAATTCGGTTTTTAACAACAATGCAGTATTTTTCCCTATTAATCAAAAAAGGAAACTTTTCAAAAAAAATACCAATAATTCAACCTAAGGTAATTTGGATTATCCAAATTCAAAAATAAAGTCTATTTTGAAAGATTAAATTTATAAATTTTATAATTTGGTTAATACTATTCATAACCACTTTTTAAACAGTTAGTTTGATTGGCCATGGAGTGCTCAAACTCAGTGTGGCAAGCAACGCAAGCTATTGAATTGTTTAAAAATAACAATACCGTAAAAGTTTGGGATGTTACGAAAAGTCTCATTAAACCACATTTTTTTAAAAAACAAGACTCATGAACCCCATAGTGATGTGATGGGTTGAAAAAAACTTTTATATAATAACTCTTACAATTGCTTCTTCGACTCTAAAAGTTTATTTAGAGGCATTTGATAACATGTTTCTGAAATTGTATTACCATATAAAACTAAGTCAACAATAAAATCAACTTCATAATCAGGTGTTATACCAAGAAACACATTAGTAAAAAACATCAAGATACTCATTTACCACTAGCACATCGTTAATCTAGACAACTACATTATTTCCAAAAATATGCACAATAAAAAATTCATTTCCATTTTTTAATAGTTTCTCACCTTCCAGATGTGTTATCAATGTTAAGGGATCATTCTTATGTACAAACATAAAATATACTATAAAAGAAATTTCTTTAGCTCTGTAGTAAATCATAACATGGTAAAGGGAAAGCTAATCCATACCTAAAATAACATCAAACTCTACTAGAGGCAATTCAAAAAGGATTATAGGTACATTATTTCATTATAAAAAAACATAAATATTTTTATAATTTCTTTTTTCCATAAAATCTCCCCCAAGTGGTTTTACCATAATTTTTGCCTTCATTTATTGAGGTGGAATTTTCAATTTAGTAGGAAATTTCTTAAAAATGAAAGAATGTGGAGACCCAGAATCAGAAAAAAATATTGGAATAATTTGAATAAACAAACAAGGTACCTAATACCACTTAATTTGATGTCCCCATATCTTATGTTGTATTTTCAAAGGATTTCACCACATATTTTTTCTTATAGTCCAGCTACTTTCCATCATTTGGGTTCCTCTCTTGACACTTATTTTCAAAATGAGAAGTCTCATTGCATTTAAATTGTTTTACTGAATTTAAATCAGATTTTGTCTTATCACTACCATGATCCATTACATTGTAGTTATGAGCCTTATGTCCCATTTTACCACATCATATTCACATACCATAATTCAGAAGTAATAATCTAGTGTGTTTTCAAAACACAATTCATAGAAACTGTAATTTTAATTTTCCTACCATCAAACTTTTTTGATGAATTTTCTGCTTCGCATTCCATACTCACCTCTCTTTCTACTTATTTTCAAAGAACACATGGTCATTGGAAAACTCCATTTCCACCACATCCCCACATCAAACATGTTTTTATAAAAATTTTAATTAATGATAAGACAACTCCCTTTGAAATTTTGGCTTCAATTCGGAGTTAAAATGATTCATTTTAATATCAATATATCGGATGAAATTGGGAGCTTACGTTTCCAGTCAAGTAAACTTTATTTCGTATACAACCATTGTGTAATCCTCCAGCCTGAATTATAGGAATTGTTTTACATCCTATGTTGAACCTCCTTAGGAAAATATTTCTCAAGAAATAAATTTTTGAATTCAACCCACTCTATAACACCAATTCCCTAATTATTATTAATATTCTTAACCATTGAAAACCACCGATTGGCTTCACCATTACAATGGTAAACAGAAATACTAAACTTTTATTCTCAAAACACCCCATGACATCAAAAATATTTTCTACTATTTTAATTCAAACTTCTGCTATAATGGGGTTAGATGATCCTCTAAATGATGGGGAATGTTTCCTCATTATATTCTCCATAATCAACATATTCCTCTATATTTGATCTGGTAGATCTCATGCATGGATTCCAAAACCATTTATATCTTGTGTAAATCGATCGATCACAGAAAAAAACTATTTAGTTCCAGTTCCATCCTTTTTAGCTTACTAATTTGGACGGTCGTTTTCCACTAGATTTCATCCTAACACAATTGTCATGTTTCATCTATGGAAAACCATTCTGAATAGATATATCTTTGATGAAGAAACTTGGTACTCTACAAATGAGATATCATTTCAATTTGACTATAAAGTACAAATCATTGATTAATATTATTCTGATAATATCCTAACCCCTAAATTTATCTAAACTGAACTTTAATAATAACTACAAGCATCCATTCTTAAACGTCGCAGAATCTTGAGTAATATCAATAATTTTATTCATTCACTTTTAGGATCTTCTTATGTTTAGTTTTTTTGATAATTAAGTCATCATTAATATTTTAAATCCCTTATAAATAAAAAATGGGAAAAACCAAAATAGTATCCATTTTTTAAAAATATAAAACATTAAAAATAAAACATGCATTCTTTTTCTTGTTAAAAATCATCGTAACATTAATCTTGTCATCCTCTTTATATTACCCATACTTATAAAATTCGAAAAACATTTTAAAACTTCATATAAGCAAAAAAATATCTATAAGGAGCATAAAAGAAGGAAAAGAAACTATCAGTCCATGAATATTTTATACTCATGAGAACAAAATCATAATTTTCACCCAAAAAACATACACACATTACATACCTAATGAAATCATATTCTTTATGTAAAACTCTATATATATCATAAATCATAAATGTAACTTGGGGCATCCATATCACTCTTACATTGTATCTTTCACAACTACCTAAAGAGTAGCCTTTATGGTTACATTTGGAATACCCATCACGGTATATTACCAAAATATCTTAGGTGAAACACAATCATTTAACACCATATCATTATCCAATGAAATAGAGATCTATAATGGGCTCTCCCTCCCTCAGTTTATCATGGAATCTCCCGTACTTATAAAACATTTCTAAGAACAATAACATAATCATAACACAAAAAACATGCCTAAAAGAAAAATAACATTTTCACATTGCAATCACATAATATTATTTCAACGTATTGATATAATCAATCCATTCTGAAAATAATTTTCAATAAAAAATTATGAAAAGGAAATATGGTATTTATTTATCTTTTAAAAACATTACTTCTTGTAGAACAAGCCAAATATCAAATAATGGTCATGTCAGCAGAAAAGTCGTTGTCCCCGTATACATTAAAATACATTTCTTATTATATTTAATAAATTAAAAATATTCATAAAAAAATATTATTTTTTAAAACTGTATAACTAAATTAAACGTCAAAGGGTTTGAATATACACCATATAAAAGACGGTGTTTGTAACACCCCGAGATTTTATGAAAAATATTCTTTTCAATTTCATTGATGTCTTGTGTTATACGCTACAAAAAAAGGAGCTTTCACTACACACATCCCTGACATGGCTTGCTTTACACGTAATCACGACCTTCCACGATAGCGTGTGTTGTACGCAATATTGAGTTTCACTAAACAACGATATGTTATTAAAATATTATATAAACTAGCCGTTATGAATAGTAATACCCACTTTTTGAAATTTTATAAATTTTATCTTTAAAAATGGAATTCATTTTTGGATTCGGAATATCGAAATTATCCTAGGGTGAATCTTTTCTATTTTTTTGAAAACATTCAATTTTTTATGAATAGTGAAAACACTGGGTTACTGTTTAATAAATGACTTTTTATTTAAATAATTATTTATTTTATTTAAATTTATTTTACTTTAAAATTGATACATAATAACTATATAAGTTCAATGTAATTAGTTGGAGTAATTTTATAATAATTTTATATATATAGAAATTTTATTGAACTTTTCACCGTCATTTACCTACCTCTTAGGAAAATTTGGAAATTCACATAAAACATAATTTTACCACTTCTGTGAGTGGAATTTCAAAAATCCGAGAGACATGGTTAATATCAAGAACTAAAATGTGGTTCAATGAGATGAAAATAATATTTGTTGAATAGTAACTTTTTACTTTTATTTACCACGGTTAAAAGTAAATAGGGCTATTAAGGGTAAAAATGATATTATTATTACCCTAACACATGTCCTAATTCTTTTTTATAAGTGTAATTCGACCAAAAACAACCTTATGAATAAAATATGACCATTTAGGTCCACTTGGATTAGATTAGGACATTTATTATTAATTTATTTAAAGAAGGGTTAAAATTGTTAAAATCAAAGGTTAATAACTAAATAATTTTTTATATATTGTTATACATAAGATAAATTCTACTATAAGTATTCATTAGAAAGATAAAACGATTTCCTACCTAATGGTATTTTATTTATAATTTTTAGACATTAAATAATTTATGTTATTTATGACACAATGGTGATGCAGTAATTACCTAAATAATGAAATATTAAACTAATTAATGTTATAAATATCCAAATAAATGTAATTTGAAATTTTTTATGAATTCCACTAATTTTATAGGTTAATATGACATGTGATTATTGAATTAATTGACTTTATTCGAACTAATCATGCTGTTATGATTTTCACAAAAATCCATTACCAAATAGTGTCAAAATTGACATAAAATAGTTTTTAAAACAAATATTATATTATTAATTGTTATTATATTCTTAAAAATATAAGGTTCGTCCAAGATACTTATATCATAATATTTGTATCATTAATGTATCACTTGGTGGTCTCTTGGATGTATATTTTAAGTTTATTAACTATATAATAAAAAAATACAAAGTGACATGGTAAAGGTCAATCTAATTAAGTAAGAGTTAAAACTAAAATATAAGGTTAATATAATGACCCAAACCTGTCTAAAATCTATTGGTTGAGTTTATTTCGACCCATACCCACCTTATATTTTAAAAAAATAAATTTTGACCTCTTAAAAACCGAATATGACTTTATTATAAAATAATATTTTAATTTTTTCCAAAGGTGCCCCTCTCCTCTCTTATAAAAAGGGCACCCCTTCCCTCTTCTCTTCACACCCTTTTGAGCCTTGAAGATCGTCCAAACCCTGCCCATTTTTCTTCTCCACTTACCTAGAAACATTCTGGATGTTCTGGTCTTCTCAAAAGACCAACTCTACTTCCTTAAGAGGACGCTTAAAAGAGGTGCATCGAAGAAGAGGTAATTTCTTCTTCAGATTCTCTCAAGTTTCTTTCTTCTTCTACTTCTTCTTCTTTAGTTGTATCATTATAAAGTAATAAAATAAGTATTACTTATATACTGATATGTTATTATAAATATAAAACAACCATATTTCACCTTCTATCCATCCTACGGAAAACGAAATCACCGCGCATGCGTAAGTACGGAATATCGTCTCCATACCGTGGTGTAATCTGTTTTCGACCACCACCTTACTTAATTGGTTTAATGGTGTAAATAAATAACTATATATGATTATTTTAAAGTGATATTGATTCTGAAATATTATACAGACACTTCAATACAATTCCACGATCATGGGAATGATATCATCGTTCGTGCGTACGTACGGACTATCGTCTCCACGACGCGATGAGATTCATTCTCCATGTTAACCATTCATGAATGATTATAAAGTATATATAATGAATAATAATAAAATATATGACATAATAATGATACTCGATTTATATATAATATTATATTTATGTCATGTAATTAATTCCATTCAATTCAATAAGGAAGCGAAAACATCGTTCATGCGTATGTACGGCCTACCGTCTCCATGAACGGTGTATTTCATTCCATTTAGCGATCTATCATATATATATGTATATGCTGAATATATATTATATATAAATCATGTTTTACATTCCGGAATTTTTAAATCAGTATATATAAGTAATAATATCAAGAACCACATGTCGAAACACGTACGATAAATGAAACGATTTTACCCAAAATGCTGCATTAACATTGAATTTACAAAAGAACGGGTAAAATAAATTCATAAGTGAACCATATATGATATCCTAACAATTAATATGATTTTTTAATAAGTCAATGACATTATTTAAATCATTATATATGAGGTTCAGATATATACGAAGCATATTAGACGTAAGGTAAGGGATAACTTTTCCAATATCGTTTTTATCCGGGATTGATTATTCATAAGTATTTACTGGGGTTATTGTTATCATCCATGTCCATGTTTTCTAGAAATGTTTTCATGTATTTTTAAAGTCCTTTTCATCCATTTTGACTTTTACTACATGTTATTTAAGTAATCTTTTGTCATACGAGATACTTTTTTGACTTTTTGGAAAAAGTACAGGAAGAATTTTTTTTAACTTATACGGCGTGAACGGATTTTTACGGTTTCATAACACCTCATTTTCATGAATCTTCTTATACAATATTGCATGATTATTTTAAAAAAAACCCTTTTCTTATAAAATTTCCTAGAATTTTGTGAAAAGAATATGATTTTGACGAAGAAAGGATATTTTCCTCAAGATTTCATTTCAAGTGTTTTATCAAAAATATTTTCCATCTAAAATGACATTATTTAATATGTTTTTGTTTCAAGTATAATGTCTCCATTATGTACATGGTAAGATTCCTTTCATGATGAAATTATATCCATTGTTTTTATATGGATTATGTTATGATGGTATGATGTTTAAGAATTCCATTCTATTACATGGGTTATGTTATGATGTATGATTTATGATTTTGTGGCACATGAAAGAATGATTTAATTATGAGATGGGTGGGACCTATATCTCCCTCCAATTCATTGGGTAAAGATTTATATCTCATTATATATACATGGCTGGAATGGTAAGTTAATCTGGTTCAGTAATATAGGACTGGAATGAGGAGTGAACTCAATTCAGAAAGGGACTTTGTCCACTAAGATGGTCTTTGAAGAAATTCCTTGGCTACTATGGAAATAATATCTTGTGCTTAATGGTTGCCACAATTACATGTTTTATTCCCATTCTATCTTTTCATGATTAATGTTTCTTTATGATCCATTCCTTACGTACTGCCATGTTTTACGTCATTGCAAAATATTTTGATGTTTAAATATTATGTTCATGTTTTGAAGTTCAAATGTATATGGTTTGTTTTATTTTCTCCATGCTTACCCTTACTGAGAATTTGATCTCACCCTTTATATGTTTTCTTTTCCCCAGGATTTAAATAAAGGTTTTAGGCAAGAAAACCAAAAGGGGAAGATCTTTGTGGGAGATGTTGAAGATCTTTCACCACGATTAGAAGATTACATTCCGAGTTTCCAAAGACACTAAACTATTACGGTCCTTGTGTGTCTGTTTTTGTTATGTATTTAGTATTCCGCAAAAGTAATGTAATGTCCATGTACGTCAAGATCTGGGTCATTACAGTTGGTATGAGAGTAAAGGATTAGTTAACCTTTGGAAACTAGGATGTGAAAACTTTAGTGAGATCCCTAGAGATATTTCTAACGTATGTCTAGGGATCTCCCTATGGTTAAATATAAGTATAGGTTATAGTCCTAGAATTACGATAATGATATTAGAATTAAACCTAAGATGTTAGTTATCGAAGGTAATCGCCCTTTATTATATTGTTTTCCCTAGCATGATTTTTGCCTCTCACAATATTCTTTTTGGGTTTTAGATGATGGCGGGAACCCGAAGTAACCGTGTTGAACAATGTAGTAGAAAATGCAACGATTTTCCTCCTGAACAAACAAATATTATGGGAGATGGAGTGAAAAAATTTATTGCTATACTTATGAAAGCTATGAATCATTCTGGACTTCCGAATGAGAAGAGAAGGGAACAATATTCTATTGAGTCCTTCATGAGGAAACGTCCACATTCTTTCAATGGGTCTTCTGATCCACTTGTTGCTGAATAATGGATCAGTACCATTTAAAAGATATTTTTCATACTTCACTGTTCGGAACAAGCTAAATTCATTCTAGCATTTTACCGTTTAGAAATTGAAGCAGACCAGTAGTGGACTCTAATTAAGAATACAAGGCCCCAAGATGAAATTGAATCCATGGAATGGGACGAGTTCAAGAACTTGTTTTTCATTAAGTACAACCCTCGTATTCTTTGAACAAAGATGGAAAAGGTGTTCATTGAGCTTAAGAAAAAGGATAATGAATCTCTTGGTTTATACTAGGCGAATTTTACAAGGCTTGCAAGGTATGCATCTGGCTTTATCATCCAACCTGAAGGTAAAGTTGATCGATTCTTCAGTGGCTTAAAACCAAGTCTTCGAAGTGCATTAGCTATAAGAGACTTCAGTAGCTACGAAGAAATTGTGCGTTGTACTATCAAAGTAGAAATAGAAGTTGGTGTTACATATCCATCTCATGGTTTGGACAAGAAACGAAAGATGAAGTACAAGGAGAAATCTCAGAACAATGGTGAAAGGAAGATGATTATTTCTTTATGCTCGATGTGTGGAAAGAAGCATGGTGGAGATTTTCTTAAAGGGACTAAAAAATGTTTTAAGTGTGTAAAATAAGGTCATCGAGCAGTTGATTGTCAAAGTAATGGGAAAAATGTACCTAATGGTGTGAATAGAGAAAAGAATACAGAGAACGCTCCACCAACACTTCAATGCTTCAAGTGCAAGGAAATGTGGCATTATGCTAATAAATTCCCTAATCCACGAGTTAATGATGATCAACGTGAGCAACCACTTTAGGCAAAGGAAAATGGGAAGTCACATGCGATCACTATTGGAAATGTTGAATATGACAATGATGTCGTAGAATGATTAAGTGTTTATGTAATGAGATTCCAAAATATTGTTGTATATAGTATCATGGAATATTAGAATATTTATGTATTGGTCTATTATGGTTTTCAATAATTTTATGGTACTAGTAGCCATGGAAAGTGATTATGATATTTTTGGAAAGAAGATGATATGTGCATAATGAAGGGATAAGAAGAAAATTAAATGTTTGACAGTATTTATGAGCTCATGACTAATATAAGGACAAAGTTATATCATGGTTTGAGTATATAGACTTTTTGGATTTTGGTATATGGAAAGAGTTAACTTTTGACAGCATTCATGTTTTCACTAAGGTTCAATGGGTATTCATTTTTCAAGAGAATACATGATTAAGAAATTCACATGTTTGGAATTTGACCAACAATATATATATATATCTTATGATATACGGGCGATAAATGATTGTATTCAATACTTGGTAGATGACCTTTCTAGTAATCATTTTATTTATACTATGATATTGGACACAAGTATTTTGGATAAACCTAAAGATTGGAATCGATTAATTTAGACATCAGATAGTATTTTTAAGGCTAGAAATTTCTGTTATGTTTTATAAAAAAGACAACCCGTAGTACGGGAGACAACTTGTCGCGTCGGACAAGGTTGCGGGAATCGAACCCACAGCAGAAGTACGATTGGCCTTCATCGCCTACCATTGTCCTACTGGAAGCCCCTGGTTAGTAGAAACTAGTTTTATTTTATTAAGCGCTATGATAGCTGAAGTATAAGTCCATTTTAGAAACCATTAATCTCAGTATAGATGGACTTCGGTATATTTAATTAATCGTGCTAAACTTTTTTTGATAGAAATAGATGGAATGAAATATCATTCTATCGCATAATCTTCTAACACATCATAGAAGAAAAATTCAACTTCATTTCCTTAAGAGATGAAGGGGAAATTTTTCGAGGCACGAGCAATGATGAGATGATACTGACATAAAGTAAGTATTTCTTCTAATTCAAATTCTTCAACTTTAGGGAAATGATCTTGAAAACAAAAAAATATCGTCCTAGTGCTCTCATATCTGATGAATTGGATGGTACCTTAGATCATCACAAATTTATGGATTTTTGATTTTTGGCTTTTTCATAGCCATGTCCTCTACCACTCTTCATCAGAAGTTGATGGTTATATTTCTCTTCCATATCCATATTTTCACTTATGTTCTCTTATATGAAAACCCATTGATTAGTTAATTTGGGTAACCATTACGTTTCATACTTTAGTTTTTTAAAGTCATGTTTTGGTATTCCTTTTTACTATGTGGGTTTCTATGAAAGAAACATTCAAGTAGTAACCACTTATAACCCGAACAAATTTCGAGGGAGAAATCCATTTTAAGGGGGGTAGAATGTAACACCCCGAGATTTTATGAAAAATATTCTTTTTAATTTCATTGATGTCTTGTGTTCTACGCTACACCAAAAGGATCTTTCAATACACGCATCCCTGACTTGGCTTGCTTTACATGTAATCGAGACCTTCCACGATAGCGTGTGTTGAACGCAATATCGAGTTTCACTAAACAACGATATGTATTTAAAATATTTTATAAACTAGCCACTATGAATAGTAATACCCACTTTTTAAAGTTTTATAATTTTTATCATTCAAAATGGACTTTATTTTTGGATTTAGAATATCGAAATTAGCCTAGGGTTAATTTTTGGTATTTTTCTGAAAACTTTCAATTTTTGATGAATAGTGAAAACACTATGTTACTATTTAAAAACTGACTTTTTATTTAAATAATTATTTATTTTATTTAAATTTATATTAGGTCAAAATTGATACATAATACCAATATAAGTTCAATGTAATTAATTGGATTCATTTTATAATAATTTTAGATATATAGAAATTTTATTGAACTTTTCACCGTCTTTTACCCACCTCCTAGGAAAATTTGGAAATTCACATAAAACTTAATTTTACCACTTCAGTGAGTGTAATTTTGAAAATCCTAGAGACACGGTTAATATCAAGGACTAAAATGTGGTTCAATGAGATTAAAATAATATTTGGTGAATAGTAACTTTTTACTTTTATTTACCACGGTTAAAAGTAAATAGGGAAATTAAGGGTAAAAATGATATTATTATTTCCCTAACACATGTCCTAATTCTATTTGATAAGATTAATTCGACCAAAAACAACCTTAGAAATAAAATATGACCATTTAGGTACACTTTGATTAGATTAGGTCATTTATTATTAATTTTTTAAAGAAGGGTTAAAATACTTAAAATCGATGTTTAATAAATAAATCATTTTTAATATTGGGATATACATAAGATAAATTCAACTATAAATATACATTATAAAGATAAATATATTTCCTACCTAATTGTATTTTATTTATAATTTTGATATGTTAAATAATTTACGTTATTTATGACACAATGGTGATGCAGTAATTAGCTAAATAATGAAATATTAAAATAATTAATGTTATAAATACCCAAATAAAAGTAATTTGAGACTTTTTATGAATTCCAATAATTTTATAGGTTAATATGACATGTTATAATTGATTTAATCAACTTTTTTCGAACTAATCATTCTGTTATGAGTTTCACAAAAATCCATTACCAAATAGTGTAAAAATTGACATAAAATAGTTTTTAAAACAAATATTATATTATTAATTGTTATTATATTCCTAAAAATATAAGGTTCATCCAAGATACATATATCATAATATTTGTATCATTAATGGACAACTTGGGGGTCGTTTGGATGTATATGTTATGTTTATTGACTATATAATAAAAAAAATACAAAGTGACATGGTAAATGTCAATCTAATTAACTAAGAGTTAAAACTAAACGATAAGGTTAATATAATGACCCAAACCTATCTAAAATATATTGGTTGAGGGGATTTATACCCATCCTTACCTTATCTTCGAAATAAATCAATTTGGAGCTAATAAAAACTGAATATGACTTTATTATAAAATAATATTTTAAGTTTTTCCAAAGGTGCCCCTCTCCTCCCTTATAAAAAGGGCACCCCTTCTCTCTTTTCTTCACACCCTTTTGAGCCTTGAAGCTCGGCCAACCCCTACCCATTTTTCTTCTCCACTTCCCTAGAAACATTATGGAGGTTCTGGGCTTCTCAAAAGACCAACTCTACTTCCTTAAGACAAAGCTTAAAGGAGGTGTGTCGAAGAAGAGGTAATCTCTTCTTCCGATTCCCTTAAGTTTCTTTCTTCTTCTACTTCTTCATCTTTAGTTGTATCATTATAAAGTAATAACATCAGTATTACTTATATAATGATATGTTATTATAAATATGAAACAACCTTATTTCACCTTCTATCCATCCTACGGAAAACAAAATCACCGCGCATGCATACGTACGGAATATCATCTCCACACCGTGGTGTAATCTGTTTTCGACCACCACCTTACTTGGATGGGTATAATGGTGTAAATAAATAACTATATATGATTATTTTAAAGTGATACTGATTCTGGAATATTATACATACTATTCAATACAATTCCACGATCATGGGAATGTTATTATCGTTCGTGTGTACGTACGGACTATCATCTCCACGACGCGATGAGATTCATTCTCCATGTTAACCATTCATGAATGATTGAAGTATATATAATGAATAATCATGAAATATATGACATAATAATGACACCAGATTTATGTATATATATATATATATGTATTTCATCTACTTAATTCCATTCAATTCAATAAGGAAACAAAAACAGCGTTCATGCGTACGTACGGCCTACCGTCTCCATGAACGGTGTATTTCATTCCATTTAGCGATATATCATATATATATATATATTTATATGCTGAATATATATTATATATAAATCATGCTTTACATTCTGAAAATTTTTAAATAATTATATAAGTAATAATATTAAGAACAACAAGTCGAAACACGTACGATAAATGAAATGATTTTACCCAAAATGTTGCTTTAACATAGAATTTACAAAAGAATGGTTAATATAAAGTCATAAGTGAACCATATATGATATCATAACAATGAATATGATTCTGTAATAATTCAATGACATTATTTAAATAATTATACAGGATTTTTGGATACATACTAATCATATCAGATGTAAGGTAAGGGATAACATTTCCAATCTCGTTTTTATCCAAGATTGTTTATTCGTAAGTATTTACTGGGGTTATTATTATCATCCATGTCCATTTTTTCTAGAAATTTTTTCATGTATGTTTAAATTCCTTTTCATACATTTTGACTTTTACTACATGGTATGTAAGGATTCTTTTGTCGTACGATATACTTTTTTGACTTTCCAGCAAAAGTACGAGAAGAATGTTTTTTTTAACTAATACGGCGTGAACGGATTTTTACGGTTTCATAACGCCTCATTTTCATGAAGGTTCCCATACATGATTGCATGATTATTTTCAAAAAATCCCTTTTATTTTAAAATTTCTTGGAATTTTGTGAAAATAAAATTATTTTTAAGAAGAAAGGATATTTTCCTCATGATTTCATTTCAAGTGTTTTATCAAAAATATTTTCTATCTAAAATGACATTATTTAATATGTTTATGTTTCAAGTATAATGTCTCCATTATTTACATGGTTTGATACTTCTTATGATGAAATGATATCCATTATTTTTATATGGATTATGTTATGATGGCATGATGTTTAATAATCCCATTCTATTACATGGGTTACGCTATGATGTATGATTTATGATTTTGTGGAACATGAAAGAATGATTTCATTGTGAGATGGGTGGGACCTATATCTCCCTCCAATTAATTGGGTAAATATTTATATCTCATGAGATAGACATGGCTGGAATGGTAAGTTAATCCAGTTCCGTAATACGGGGCTGGAATGAGGAGTGAACTCGATTCATGAGGTAGACCATGTACTATCAATTACTTTATTATTTAAACTCGTGGTGGACGTTTTGTCAATGTTCGGTACTTGGGTACATGATGACTTTGGTATGATGTAAATAGTCAAAGTGTTCATGATTCCATAATATCTAAAATAATATTAATGAAATAATAATAAATTTATTCACAAATTATATATTTATACCAACCCATTTCTGTATGGTTATGAAAAATGAACACTGTTAAAATCTTGGAGACAGTAGGTTGTGCGTACGCATGAGTAATGTTTCCATTTTTTCAATGATCATTGTAGATAGAAGTTAATTGTCATTTTTTAATTTAATAATTATTATAATATCATTAATATCATATTAATCATTTAGATATAAATATACATATCATACATGTGATGTGGTGAAGAGAAATTAATCACATCGCTTCGTAGAGATGATTTTTCACACACATGCACGAACGACATTATATTTTTTATGTACCTAGAAGGTAAGAAAATAATTGATATATTATTATTTTAAAATGATAAAAAAGTAATTATTATCATATATTAAAATTAATTTCATCATTATAACTAGTCCTGCAAGATGGTAATGAGAAATCAATTATATTGGTTCATGGAGGTGATAGTTCACAGGAACGCATGAACGATTAATATTTTTTTCAATTTAATGGAATAGTGGACGTATTTAGCTGATGGTATTAAAATAAAAACAAATAATTATATTTAGAACATGGGAGTGGTTATATTTTCATTTTTGGAGAATATTTTAAGGAACATGAAGATAAAATAAAATAGAAACACTTAAATAAAAGTGTTGCATTTCCTACGGACGATCACTTTTTCTTATCACCTTAACACCTCTAAGGATGGTGTTATGCCAAAACTAATGCCTCTAGAATGTTATGATGTATTTTAGGTAGGTTTTTGGGATTATAATAGATGAACCAAATGGGGTTTCAACTATAAGGAATAGATTTGAATGGGTTCCCTTTTATAAGAGAGGTTAGGGGCACTCATGAAATTATAAAAATATTACATTAATACAAAAACATTTTTCATTTCAAATGGCGTCAAAATAAATTATTTCAAATATTGGATTATTTTGGTTCATAATCTATTCATCCAATTAAAATTATACAGTGTTTTATTATTTTTTTAATACATATTAATTCTAACTGTGACATAGTGTAATTTTCACGTTGAGAATTTATATAAATACAACTAAATTCCAAATGACCAAAAATGAGTCAGTAATGACATATTAAGACATAAAACAGTCCTTTTTCTGAAATATTGATTTCCATGAATTTTATATCATTTAATATAATATTATTTCTTTTAAAATCTCATAAATGTCAATATTGACACTATTCATTAATTAAAATTTCAAAAATATCATAACAACTCGATTCCTTTGAAAAACAAGTTTAACATATCTGTATCATGTCAATGTCATCCATAAAAGTTTTGTGTGGTATAAAAAATTTAAAATATATTTATTTTAATATTATTAATATCATTTATTTGATTCTTCCTTTAAGAAATCAAATTCTACATCATCTTAATGTCACGATTAAATTTAGTTTTTTAATGTATAGAAACTATAAAAATAATTCATGATGTAGATAAATATTTTTGATTTAAAATTGATATTTATTGTCGAATTTTTCATTTATATTACACTATATTAAATATTATTTACTTATTTAAAATATAAGTATCATTTTTTGACTTATCTTAAAATAAAATATCATAAATGTCATATTCTTAACAAAGGTGTAAAAATATTATATTTTTAGAATAAGGTTGATTTTTTTGAAACCCACTCATCAATGATATTTTGACTACTTTTCGTTTAGTTTTACAATATTATAATATAATTTTTACCTTTAATTACTTGATTTTCCCTTAAAAATGGTAAATAAAATACTAAAGTTATAATTCACCAAAAATTATGTTTAACTTATTAGACCAAAAAATTCCAACTGATTACAACTGTGTAAGTCCATTTTTAAAAATTCAACTCATAAAAGTAGCTAAAGTTCATTTGAATTAATCTCGTTGAAGGATAGAGGAAACATGTTTTTAAAGTAAAAATGTTCAAAAGTTCACAATGTTTTTAAATCCGATTTATATTTGAAACTGATTCTAATTAGCTAAATTTAATTAAATTATAAAAAAAATTAATTAATTATACTTTATAACCAATTAAAAGTATAATATAACTATATAAATTAATTAGACGAAAAAGAATATTTGAATTAAAATGCTATATTTTTCAATATTCATTAAAAAATAAATATTATCATAATAATACCAAAAATTAAGACAATGTAAATTTTGATACTCATCTTATATAAAATAAGTTTTATTTTTATTATAAAAATTATAAGAGTGAAAAAACTATATTTAAAACGGTTTCTTTATCAAAAGTCGATAAAACAATCTTTTCAAAATATTCGATCCTTTTACGCATAAAATCAGATTTTATTCTTATTTTAAGACAGTAAATTTTTTTAGATGAATGTAAAAACATTTAATAAATATACATAAACATAATATAATATGTTCTATTCTTTCAAATAAATACAATGCTAGGTGATAAAAACTGCATAAAATAATAATATTAATAATATATTATTTTTCAGTATAACTCAGTGTGGCATGCAACTTAAGATTTTGAAGAAACCCATTATTGCATGTTAGGTACGATATCAAACATAAAATATGATTTAAGGTGAAATTACTATATAATTTATAAATATTAATATAAATGAAAATGTCTTATTCTATAACTACCTAGGATTTTACAGTCACATTGGTTGTGTATTTGGTTTTCATCTTCTAATTTATTAATAATGATTCCTTAATTGGTAATAATTGATTATAAAATTCCAGATAAATTAGTCGAGGCCTTGATGTAAAGTTCATGAATGTCTTTATTTACTAATTTCCTTTATTGAAAATTGTGTTCCTATTACTATTTTGATTTCTATGTTTATATTAAGCATCTATGTATAATGTAATCATCTTTTTTATTGATATGGAATCTTTTTTTATTATCAACTATTATATATTCATTATGAATTATTTACATGGGATATATTCCATTGTACCTAAGAAATAATACCTATCTTATCTCCCCATTAATTATTTTTTCTTTTCCTTGGGATGTGAATAATTATATTATTAATAAATTCAATGACACCAAAATAATTTTCAATGGTATGTTTTATATTACCAATTTAACATTATATTCAAGTATGTATTCAGTATCCCATGTTTTCTAAACTCATAAATAATATTTGGTGATTCTTTGTATGATTATCAATGAAATAAGGATAAAATATACACTTATTTACTAGTTTTGAGGTTTTAAAATAGGTATCTGATATTGTTAATTGATAAACTTCAGAATTAGATTTTATATTTAAAATATATAACATGATAATTAAGAAAAAACCTAATTTTATATAACCATATTTTATATATTTTCTTTCCATTCCTCAATACTCACGATGTATTTGTGATGACTATGTGACTTCCATTTTTCAGATATGGTACCTTGTGGATGAAATAGAATCAACACCTTTGGTAATTGAAGATGTTACACTAATAAATTTGAAATGGTATTTATTAATCCTATCTTATGATACTATAAGTATTTTAAATAGAATGGAAATCAATTTATAATAATTCTTGGGACATTTACAGAAAAAAAGATTTATTAGATAAATTTAGTATGTATTGATTTTGATTTCAGAAAGTATGATTTCATTTATGTAGTCTCTCCTTTGATAGAATATATTTTGATCATTCTACAACAAGGGTCTATTAAAGAATATCCATCAGGGATTCATTTTACTTTTTGGATTTGAATTGAGGGTAATTTTGGTAAAATTGGGGAATATAAGATTAGGATGTAGTGTTATTTATCAATTAGTGATTGTTATGACGATTAAGTGAAAACATCCTAGGATTTTTTAACAATATTAATTTTTATATAAAATTATGGAATTTTTAATTTTATAAAAATGGCTGAATGGTATCAATCACCCTAAAATGTGATTTTTATGAAAATGTTTAATTTTTTGAGATATTTATTATGGAATTTATAGGCTAACTATATTTTTTTGTCTAATTTGACAAGGTAACATTAGTTGAATTTTATATTATTTTTTAAATTTTATTTAAGTAAAATTACATGTAGTATTATTTTATTATGGTATATAAATATTTATGGGATAAGGATGTTTAGGGATGAAAATATAAAATTATTTTGGAAAAATAATGGATAATTTTTTTTATTATTGGGTTAAAATTTAGTAAATAATATTTGAGGAGTTTTATGTTGATATTTGGTTACCATAAATATTTTAGATATTAATTTCTATAAATATTTATTTATATTTGTAATTATTTTTGGTTATTTAGACCATTTCACTATTATAAATGATGAATAAATATTTATCATTTAGTAGATTTTATAGTCGATCAAAAGTTCATTTTAGTTCTTCTGTATTGAAAAATTCATCAAGATCAAGATGAATCACAATGAAGGACGATCTAATGTTTTTATAATGGAGAGAAATCAATTAATCCCATTTTATCATATATTTCAACCCTATAGTAAATAAATTTCTCAAACTAAAGAAAGTTTAGGTAAATATATAGAGTGTTTTGTGAACTGTTGTAAGTAACTTCAAAATTAATTATGATAAAATCACTATAATGTAAGAGTCTTATATTCATAAATCAATAATGGGTTTATTTGACATAAACTAGAAATTAATATTCCTGAAAAAATATATATCAATTTTTTTTTACTTTTTAATGATATATTCAATTTTGAAAATAAGAATAAAAATTTTAGGTATGAAATTTTTTCAAGGAGAGGAGAATGTAATACTATAATATTTTATTTTATATATTTATTTTAAAAGAAATCTATGTTTTCAAAGTAACCCCACAAAAACCATGAGTTAAATGAATAACAAAATAATATTATTTAAATATGTTAGTTATAACATAATTTTTTTATTGGTGGGTATGAATAATAATAACCACATTATAAAAAAAATAGGTTTTATATATTGAAAACATAATTATTAATTTTTAATAGAAATGTGATCAATTTGTAGTAAATAAAATTTTGAGGTCTACATTTCATAATAGAATTAGGATAAATTTCTTATATATTTCTGTAAAGATTTAGTTTTTCACAACGAGTGAATAGTGTTAATTTTGAAAAAACTTAATTTACATATCATTGAATAAAATAATTCGAATCTACCAATTTTTTTCATTTATTAGAAACATAGTAACAATTTTATTGAAGATTATCTAAATAATTCTATAATAATCCTCACTATATTTTTTATATGTTCTTTTTTCTAACATAAAACATCATTTTTCAAGAAATTAGTTTTCATGGAATTTTACTTATTTTTATTAAATTTTATTTTTTTCCACTTCGTAAAAATGAATACTTGAAAATTTATTCCGTGATTTGAATCAGCATTTTCACTTTTTAAAATTTGTGTATTTTTCATTATCTCATAATGAATAGCAACCATGGAAAAAATTGTATCCCTACAGAAATGGGAAAAACATAACAATTAAATATAAGAATATATGATGTGATATCAAAAGAATTACATTATATCACTAAAAGATATGAATTTTACCATATCCATCCTAAATATTAATTAATAGGTTCTTGGATATATTTACCTTTTAAAATGATAGTTATAATATTTTATGTACCAAAGATATTCCAAAAATTTAATCTATTTCTTTTAATATATTTAATATATTCTCCATAAGATAAATGAAATTCTTGATTGGTTATAAATATTTATTTAAAAAATTAATAAATTATTTTTATGATATACATTTTGTTTTCTATTGATTACTTAATTAACAGAAACAATTATGTGGAACTCATACAATGCTTGTGAAATTAGAACATAAATCAACATAAATGATTTCAAAAACAATAACATTTATAATTTTTTGAATCGATTTTTTTATCCCTTAAATATGCTAGGTAATTTTAAATAAGAGATGATTTAGAATGTGGTTATATTTAAATTAAATTGAAATCAGAATTTCATTAAGGTAATCAAAAATTTATAGTCCCAAAAATTATTCGAATAATATTTTATGCTAAACCATATATTATAAAATAATTTTAAAATAAAATAATTGAATAAGACAAGTAGGGTGGTAAATGGTCTAAATTTTAAAACTTAGACCATATATTTATTTTATAACTTATAAGTAAACTTATAAAGCTTAATATTTGAAAAACCTGTTACTATAGTTATGGTTAAAAAATAGTTAACAATGGGTTAAACAAAATTTTAATGTTTAAAATACTAAATAATAATTTTAAAATTTTATTTGTTCATTTTTTAATATCATATCATATTTTACATTATCAATAATTACCATTGGGTTCCACTTGACATGATTTTGTTATTTTTTACATTTTAATATTTTCACTAACTCCTTGTGAGTCATTTCTTTCACTTGTAAAAGGGAATCACTTATTCCATCTTCATCAAACCTCCTAAGCCACATTTCACAACCAAACCATTACAAGTCCATTTCCAATATTCCTCCCCATTAATAATAGTCTCTATATTAAATAAAGTAAAAACCAAGATATCTTAAGGAGAAATAAAATGGTGGGTTTTTCAAGGAACAGGTATAACTCTAAACCCAATGTTTTGGTTTAATTTCTTCCTCAATATCCGAAAAATATTCTTTTTTCATGACCCTATAATAAATAAATAAATTGTTTATAAATAAATTTTATTATAATTGAGGAAAATATTTATTCCTATACATTAAATCCAATGAAAAATAAAAATATATCTTCTCAATATGTTTTTCCTACCATCTCAATGTAATGGTGTAATTATATTTTTATTAATGTTTTACATTGATGGTTAGAAATATGCACTACTAGAAATTTAGACTATAGCCACAGTTTAGAACCATGCCTATAGGCACAAAAACCATGGCTATAGGTTATAGCCACAGTTTCATGAACCGTGGTTGGTATTGGCATGGCTATAGGGCAGCTCCTATAGCCACAGTTCCAACCGTGGTTATAGACCTATAGCCACAGCTCCAACCATGGCTATAAGGCGATACCTACGGTTTAAAACTGTGGCTATAGGGTATGCCCTATAGCCATGCTAATACCAGCCACAATTCATAAAACCGTGGATTTAGGTCTGTAGCCATGGTTCAAACTGTGGATATAGGGATTTAGCCACGGTTTCAAACTGTGGCTAGAGGCCTTTCCATTTCATAAAAAAACCAGTACGGTTCACCGTGCTGGCTGTTGAGAGGACACAACCAGCACCCACTACCCCCTTCTTCTACACCCCCCGGCACTCCCCCTGCACCTTGAACCCCCCGTGGCTATAGGCCTTTCCATTGCATAAACAAAGCCAGCACGGTTCACCATGCTAGCTGTTGAGAGGACACTACCAGAACCCCCCACCCCCTGCTTCTGCCCCCCCCCCCACCCCTGCACCTTTCACCCCCCTTCCCCTCCTCACTACACCCCCTCCCCCTGGACAGCCCCCCTCCCTCCCCCTAGACCCCCCCCCCCACTCCACCAACATCTCCCCTCCACCCCCTGGACATCCCCCTCCCTCCCTCCGGAAAGCCCCCCCTGACCCCTCCTCACTACACACACCCTCCCCCGGGACATCCCCCCTTCCTCCCCCTAGACCCCCCCCCCCACTCCACCTGCATCCCCCCTCCACCCCCTGGACACCCCCCCCCTCCCACCCCCGGACATCACCCCTTCCCCCTCCTCATTGCACACCCCCTCCCCCTGGATAGCCCCCCTCCCTCCCCCTAGACACCCCCCACCACTCCACCTGCATCCCCCTCCTTCCCCCTGGACACCCCCTCCCTTTCCCTGGATAGCCCCCCCCACCCCTGGACAAAACCCCCGCTGAACATCCCCTCCCCACCACTCCGCCTGCAGCACCCCCCTCCCTCCCCCTGCATCCCTCTCCCTTTCCCTAGACAGCCCCACTCCCCCTGGATAGCACCCCCCCCACAACTCCCCCTACATCCCCATCCCCCTGGACAGTCCAGCCCCACCACTCTGCATGCATCCCCCCCTCCCCTGTAGGCCCTCCCCACCGCCACTTCCCCTGGATCCCCCCACCCTCCCCCTGGACACCCCCCTCCCCCACCACCACTCCCCCTACAGCCCCCCTTTCCCTGGACCGCACCGCCCCCACTCCCCCTGTAGACCCCCTTCCTGGACAACCCCCCATTTTTTGACAGACCCCCCCCCCACCTTACACACCCCATCCTGAACATACCCCCCCCCCCGGATAGGCCCCCCACCCTACACCCCCAACCCGCCCTACACACTAGTCAATTGAATTGTGAAAACCAAAAATATGCTAATATATCGTATTATACAAAAAATTCTAGTCAAATTAACTACACTAATAAAAACATACTAATATGACTATAACTAAATCAAACATCATCAAGCCAATTTGAGTAAAGTGAAACCAAACCAAAAGGTTTTGAAAAAGATAAAACTGAACCAAACTGAAAATAATTCAACCAAAGTGACTCAAACCAATCAAAAATGACTTCAATAAAGCATAATAGAACATAGAAAAAATGAAACTAATGAAAAATACCTGATTGGATCTAAAATTAATTTAATTAAACCGAATATCCCCAAACTGAAAAAAATGAACCTGTTAAAATTGACATAAACCAAAAAAATGAATCGAATAAAAAATAACTTAGCAAACCTATCCTAGCTCAAACTGAACCAAGGATCCGAGCCCTGTGATGAACTTTTAGAAGGCCTCATGCTCGCAGGTTGAGAGGATATCCCAGTCATGTGGTGCTTCAATGTCCTCAACAAGATCCAAAACACAGTGCAAAAAGATAGGGAACCCAAAAATCACAAAAACCCTAATTAAAATTGAGCCAAAGAATAAAAATGGAAGAATCCTTACCTGAATCCGATGTTGAACTCACTTCCTTCTATGGTGGTGGGTAGAATCGACCTCATCATAAGTAACCACCTGTAAGTAAATAATAGGAAAAAAAGTGAGATATAACAACTTCTTATATATATGTGATCAATGTGTCAACTGTACATGATAAATGATACATAATTCCATAATCAAAAATGAACAAGGAATATTCAGATTGATATGTATATCCCAATATTTAATAACACGATCGTTAATAAAGGATTTTGTTCAAATTAAATCCAATTTCATTCAATACATACACAACAGAAGCGTTGGAGTAATATTATTCTATATTTGTTGAGTATTCCATAATGGAGTAGGTTGCGCCACTATCGATGGAAAACATGAAATATATGAGGGGATAGTGATGCAGTTTGACAACCCTTGGGTTTTGTTATATTTTTTTGACAAAATTTGTGTACTTTTCTCAAGATGATTTGTTGAAAATATGGGGAGATTAATGGAAACCCCTAAAGTGATTTTGAGTTAAAAATGTTGACAATGAGATGTGGTGGACGAAGAGTGGTGATGGAGCTTGGCCATGTGAGGGAGTTCATATATTTAAAACTATAAATGTAGGTATTTTCAATTCCAGTATGTAATATTACACAATATCAAGATGATTCATGTAAGAAATGCTCTAAGGCATGGAAATTTCTCAATACCCATTCATAATGATTTCTTTCTCTTGAAGGAAACTTCAAATCCCATCAATAGGTAGATAATTCCTCCATGTTTCCCACTGCCTTTAAAATAGGGTATATATGGAATCTATGGGGAGGAAAAACTAGGAAGATAGCTTGGTAGCTTGTGTCGTGGGGGATGTAACTGCTATTTTAATGGATCATGCCCAGAATCATCAATATTTTCCTCTCTATTTCAAAAATGAGAGGATTCCTTGGTGAAATACCATTTACCGGCCTTATTACCACATTTTTATGAATCTTTATCCACCTACATCCCCCTTCCACCCTGGACAGACCCCCCCCCCCCACTCCATCTGGACAGACCCCCCCCCCTCCCACCCTAGATAGACCCCCCCCCCCCCCCACTACAAAACTCCCCTACTAGACATACCCCCCACCCTGCACCCCCCTATACATATGTCCAGGCCCCCCCACTGCAGACTGCCCCTACTTGACATACCCCCCCTGCACCCCCTGGACATGTGTCCATGCCCCTTGATATTTACTAGACACAAAAAAACAAGAAAACATAACAAAACTCTACCACCTAGCATTTACATTTCCAAAAACATGAACCCACTAATCATGATAGAACCATATCCAACCAATAAACCAACAGCTCAGTCATCATAGGCTACAACTATTAATATAGATAACAGACCAGAAAACTAAAGGATTAAACATTCTTGAAACAAATATTCCCAATATAATAATTCAATCAAACAAGGAAACTTCCATTAAATAACCCCCCAGATTCATGCAAAGCTTTTGAAAAAATTGTGCCAAAATACTGCATTCTGTTGAGCCAAATAGGGGAGGGAATGGTTTCTAATTACTTTGACTATAACCATAATAAAGCGAACCAAATTCCCTTGGAATGCAATGAGGCTTTAGTGAACACCCAGTTGTCAACATGAAGACTACCAGTTTCCATTTTAATTTCTTATATATATGTCTCTAAATATATTTGTGTGGAAGGGGACCCATACCAGCTTCATTGTAGCACAGGGCTATACATTGGAACTTCCATAAATAAGAAGCCCAAGCTGTTCGGTTAGAAGATCCAAGTTCCGAGAATTCTCTTCTGGACAGACGCCCCCTCCCACTCCATCCTGGACACCCCCCCCCCCCCACCCACCCACCCTCTCCCCCACTACAGGCCCCCCTGGACAGCCCCCCCTCCCTGGACACCCCCCTAGACAGCTGAAATCCCACAAATCCCTTCCGGACAGGCCCCCCTCCACTCCTTCATGGACAGACCCCCCCCCCCCCCCTCATTTTTTGAATCATTGCCCCCTGTAAATCCCCCACCCATCCAATCCCCCCTGAACATCCTCCCCTCCCAGTTTTCACAGATTTCCTCTAGAGTCTAAATCCATTATCTGGACTACATCCAGTGCTACAACTGAATCAAGAATTGGGAATTCATCATGGAACAAGATATTCATAGATCTATTGAATGTTGGTCTTATGGAGTCTTCAAGATAATCCAAGGGTCATTCTTATGAAAGACCATGAACCTTCCCACAAGAGAGGTCATTTAACATGAAACCAGGTTGATAATCCCCACCATAATAGTATAATAATTGTTACCTCGTAGCACTCACATCATTCTACCTAGACCTCGAGTAGTCCTACGCAAAACGCAATGACTAAAAAGGATTGTCAATTCACACTTGATTTCGAAGATACTACCAAGTATTGAATACACCTAGATTACTCAGAACAAAACTTACTGCATTCAATGATTGACATGAGTTATGAATTTTAGTAACCTAGGTGTGGGATATGAATTTTTACCTAGATAGTTTTTATCCCCTCAAACATTCTTCTACTTAAATCCATAGTATTTCTAATAAATGACAAACTCTCGTCAATCGCACAATGGTAACTAGATTTATCATTGATGTTGTCTTACACCACAGAGACATCTGCACACACTCACTCCTTTGGGATACCAAGAGCTATCATATTCACATCGAACATGTCAGTTGCCAACTATATGGGTGACCCTAAACTAAATTCCCCAGTGACCTACTATCACCACCTCCTTGGAGATCATCCACATAAATAGAAACATTCTCAATGGTCAGCTCACCACCTCAAACTATCGTTTCAATGGTCCCTGCATGTAACCACAATGTGAATTTTCATTCACCAATTCATTCCCATCAACTCATGATTACACTACTCTTTACAATAACATAGTGATTACCCCATGATTCAAGGATCTCCAGGCCTGGACACACATTCCCTCACATTTTTCCCATTCTTGCAGCCTTCAAAACACCATCAACTGTCTCAGATTCCAGTATCTAATATTGATCTTTTTTTCTATCATATTGATCTTCCTCAACATCATCATAAGAATATTGTTCTTGCTTATAATTCCATTTTATATTTAGATCTGCAATCAGTTTCAGTGCCAACATAAATGGCCTTACCTCTTCCACGGATTTATTTTTCTTACCAGAAGATATAGTAGCCCAAGGGAATCAATAAATTTGAATAATAGTTACAATGCATTATTATTTTCACTTTACTGACTGGATAATTCCATGACTCACCGATGTATTTCTTCCAATTCCTTAATCCTAACCCAAATAGAACTATCGCATGATGATCCTACTCATAGTATTAAGAAAATTCGGAATCTACTTATTTATCACTTTGATCTGGTTCTGTATAGATATTTGAACCAACCTGCTTCATTTTTCACCTAGGAATGACTATCTTCCACCCTTAAGTATTGTTATCACCCTCGACATTTTCATTCAAATCTTTGAAATGGTTGTGAATATGGATTGAGTTAGTGGGGCTCACATCTCAGAAGACAGCTACATTTCAAAATCACTGGTATCTAGACCATAAAATGTCTAAGGATTCAGTTCTGCCACATTTTTTCCCAAAAAAATCTATAATAATACTAGAAACACCAACCTATAAAGTTGAAATATGAACTCAATCTAATGGAATCAGACTATAGTAATTAAAAATTCTGAAAGTAGTGATCAGAACAACACCATCATCAATCCCCTTCCCTTTGCACCCATTTATAGAAGTCGCGGATTCAGAATAGGTGGATATAGCAGTGAAAGAGCTTGGATATACCTCTCCCATGACTTGCATATCCCACTTGGATGTTTCCAAGTCTTTCATCAAACTAAAAAAGATATATGTGACCCTTAGTTCTAGTTGCAGTGACCTCACCCCCTTCTAGTGAGAATAATTTATTATGTTGCCTTTGATTTATGAGTTACCTATTGAGAGGCCTACATGATGTTAAACATTATCCCCATGCTTCCAGTTGGATAGATCATGACTCATGTTTCTACAAGATGAATAGAAGTCATCCCAAGATTCATAGAAGACCTGATGCTTCCAAAAAATCTCCCCTTCAATATAAATGCAGATCAAATCCATCGATACCTTTGATACATCGAGCTCAACACATATTTTAGGAGAAACAAGGTGGAAGAATGTTATGGTGTGATTATTAGTACATAAGAAGTGGCCAACATATTACCAACCAATTTAAGAACACCAAATTCTGAAATTGGGGATGTAGGATAGGGATAGAAATCCAAATCATCATGGAGGGAAGATCCTATTTTAGGTGGAACTTGAAAAACCAATATAAAATAGAGAAGTTTAAGCTAGTGAAAGCATATAGAGAATTAAATTAGGAAGACATAAGGGAATCCTCAGTTGAAAATGAATCAAAAAATTCCATAGATCCATAATCCCTATAATCACCCATTCAAGAAAACCACATGAATAAAAAATAATCCTATAAAAGGTTTCGATTGAGGGGAGACTCTTGCCGAAGCGAGCCACTAATGTGAGATTCAATAAAAAAGAAGAATTTAAAAATTATATGGGGAAACTACAGTCTTAATAATTTCATCATCTCATGATATAATTTTAGCGTTAATTTATAATTTGGGAAGCTGGGTAAAATGCTAGGGTTGATGAAGGGGGATAATGGCCAGAACTATGAATCCAGAGTAGTCGGGATGAATTCTCACACCCCCCCCCCAACCGAAAGAGAGGGGGAAAAGAGGGGCATCCATGCAGCCTATAACATTATCGAAGGAAGCCACATGATCTAAATATGTCTATCCTTAGAAGTAGACAAATATAAGAGTTCGGTCAAAATAATTTCATCAAAAACTCATATTTGTGCTTGCTCCCCAATAAGCCTAACATCTAAACTGTTCCAAGTCTAATCACACAACCACCCATCAACTAGTATCTTCTCTAACCTTGACTCTATACTTATACTCCATCAATCCAAGATCAAACCATTTAGGATCATAATCATCTATGTCATCAGGATTCATACCCAAAAACAGTCAGGCCAAGTATCCTACCAATCCTTCCCTTTGAAATCCAATCCCCAATACTGAAACGCCTAAAGTGATTTTCATCATGGAAGCCTAAAGAATCCCCATGCCTATACCACATACTCGATAGTACCTATAATGCACCAATATCATAATTTAAATCATCTACCCATGATTTTTTCTCTAAAGGAACTAACAATCCCAGACCAACGCCTCTATTAAATTACTATCATATACCATATCTCATCTCAATCATAGTACCCGAAAAACCAATATCTTGAGTCATATCTCAAGGGAATTAGGCCCTCCCACCTAGCTCAATAACCACATCTCACATAGGTCTAATATCATAGGTAAACATCTATTTTTTCCCGTTTGAAATATCTTAATATAACTAATGTGCTAACACCCACTCTAAATTTCTCAAATATACGCATATCAGGAATTACATGAAAATCACCATCCTACTAGGGAACTGATCCTAAACTAAGGTTATACTGTCATCCCCAATCCTCACCTCATCTCAATTTTCAATATCATCCTAGATATCTCAATCAATCTTGAAACTATAGGCTTTTTCCAAACCTGAACCTACAATTAGTGAATTATTCTCAAGTTCCCAAGCATCATGGCCACCTAAGAAGTGTTTGAGTTCAAGAAAGTAGAAAAACACCAACGAGGTACTATACATAACCATCAAATATAGTGTATGGGTAGATGATATGCTTATTTGAATAAATAAATAAATTGTGGAAGCATAAATAAAAACCCATCATTGATCCTTGGGCAATAACGTGACACTTAGTATTAGTTATACCTACTTTAGTTAGTGTCAATGTTTTTTTAGCATGTCACATGATCATTCCCACTAGTACGGAGCCCAATAGAAATGTATTATAAGGTGAAAGCATCAATTTAATGGAGGTAATTCTAGTAAATCTAATTGTATCAAACCCATGCCTAATTCCAAGGAGTTTGTTCTAGGAAATCTTATAGTATCGATCATATAATAGATTCCTAGGGAGATAGGCATAGGAAATCCAATAGTATCATCAATAGAATCAATTACTTGGGGGATGACCCTAGGTAATCATATTGACCCAAATATGGCATCCCAATATCCTGGGAATTCTATATAAACCAAAATATTGAATATAAGGGTATTTCCCAATGCATTAATATTGTATCAGGATCAACATCCAGAGCCTAGGAGTATATCCCACGCATCCTATTTTGACTATACAGGTGAATCCTTGGTAAAATCTTGGGTATTCCACTTAAAGCCTTTATGGTAGTGTGTTCCTCCCATAATATCTGATATAACACATTATATACAAGTTTTCAATCGTCTCAAACTCATCTCATAAAACCAGGGTTTCCCTCTCAAGCGCATGACCTATCATCATCACTAATTACATATCATTATCGCTAATGCCATATCTGTATCACACACAATTGATTTGGGTTCGAATGTGACACCTACAATCATCTATAATCTTTATTGCATGCACCCTCACAAGGTTAAAAATCATTGAGGCACCCTCATGGGTTCCCTAGGTTACATTATAGCAAGAACACCCTGTGTGGATTCCTTTATCAAATTCACATCTATCATGTCAATGCCCACCACTGGGAATCACGACCCTCGAAATAGTCATAAACATCTCATGACCTCACTATGCTCATAAGAAAATCCTCACTTGCAAAGATATAAAGATATGGAAACATTCTTATATCACTTTCCAAGTCACACTATGTCGGTCCGCTCACCAAACCTATCATCAATTTAGCTAAATTATACCCACAAAGGTATCGAAACCACATTAGGGGAGGAACATCTTCCCACACTCATCTCTACTGGCATGTAGGTTTTTAAGGCATATTAAGGATCTTTCGTGGGCTACTAGGTTTAATAACTATATCTCATCACATCCCTCCACTTAAAGGTCACCTAGGTTCCTAGACTAAGGTCTGCTGCGCTTATATAATTCACTTTATTTTATATACAACCTGCATGGGGTTCATTTTTCTCTAGGCATAAAATTATACTTATACTCTTTGACATCTTCGGTTGAGATATATAGTCAGTTCACAATGGTCCATCATGGACCTTGGCACTTTCCACATTTAATTCAAATGAATTCTATTATAATTAAATTAATTAATTAATTTATAAAGGTTAATATCTTTAGGTGGCGAAACTGCACACATCACATTTCACATAAATCCTATATAAACCAAAGGTTTATGCCCAAGAAACCACTGACCTTAATTGAAGTTATTTCCTTTAAAGAAGCATGACCACCTACTAAGCTTTTATAAGATCTAGCATCAATTGAGGCTCCTAACCTAGCCCCGAAATTACAAATAATAAATTATAAAATTTTATAATCAGTTATCTTATCCAATTAAATTAATTATATTGATTATAATTAATTTCATAATTTAAAAAAACACATAAATGCTTAATCAATCACTAGGGTGCCTCAATGAACCGAAACCATGAACAAACACACATGGAGGTTCCATGGAATACACCTGATACTGTCATGGGAAAATCCCAAAAAATGGTATCTATTTAATAGGTGTTTTAAGTAAATTTAGCTTAAAACCATAAATAAAATCATCAGGTGACATACCTTTGATGACACAGCAAGAAATAACATACAAACTTTATCTCAAGACATCCTCTATCTACACCAAGAAAAATCCCCATCATGTGGGACAATTTCCACCATCCTTTGGTGGAACTTTCCAATAAACCCCAACATAAATCTTTTAAAATTATATAATATGGATGGAAACCAAAACAAAAGGAAAGGGATGGAATAACTCACTCGAAATCATCATCAAATAATTCCAAAAATCGATCCCCTCTCAAGGTGGATCAAATGAGGGACAGTGCGGTAGAACCATCAAGAACTGTCCTTCTCCTAATATCCAAAACCCATTAAACCCAAATCAACCTTATTTCAAATAAACGGGACTAACCCCATGTAAAAAAGAAAATTTGGCTCCATTCATGGCATGAATAGGGGGTTCATCGAATGATTTACCTTTCACCTAAGTAGCTTTCGTGAAGGATTAATCGCAGCAATCTTCGCAGAATGAGTAGGTGTTGGCTCGTGCAGATCCCACTCATGGATGGTCTCAGTTCGGCCGATTCACTGATTAGAGGAGGAACGCGCAACAAAGGAGGTGGAGGAGGAGACGAACGCACAGAGAAGGGGATGGGACGGATCGCACGAGGGAGGGGTGAACCAAGTGGAGAACCCAGTGAGGATTGTCTGAGGGAGAATCCACAAGTTGGCGACAAGGGAGAAAGGTTTTTCAGGTGGGGGATGAGTCCCGACGAGGGAGAGATTCGAGTGAGAGATGATTCCCGATGACGGAGAGATGTGGGTGGGAGATGAGACATGATAGAGTTAAACTAATTGAATAACTATTTCCATGGACTCAGTTTATCCATAGGTTTAACTATTATAATGCCATAGTTTTCAAATAACTGTGGTTATATTTTAATCTATAGCCATGGACCAATTAAACTGTGGCTATAGGTTCGTGGCTATAGATCATTTTTCTAGTATTGATTTAATTAATGAAATATATATGATATTTTTGAAAAAATTAATATTCAATATTTATAAAATATTATCTACCTCCATACCCATATATAATTTTTATAATGACATCATTGCACATTCGTATATATGGACGAACTTCATCATGAAGAGATATGATTCATTTTATATTAAAACCTTCTCTAGAAGACTCTATAATTTTACAAAATGAATAAAAATTATATGGATCACATTTTAATTTTTCTAAGATGATGGAACCATTTCAGAAGACATTTATGCAGGGAATGTATACTAATAAAATTTTGGATAAATTTACTTAAAACATTAATGTGACCAAACCAGAAAATAATTATACAATAATTTGATTCAAAATGAATATAAAATTTACTTAATAAATTAAAAAAATATGGAATTTTTTTCTTATGAAAGTATTAATATAATAAAATTTCTTTAAACAAAAGGATAATAAATGTATGACTAAGTGGACTCCCATAGAAAATGTAATTTCATTTTATTTCAACTTCAAAGAGACATGTTGTAAATTATGGACCTAATTTCATTTAAATGAGTTATATACTAGAACATGTGAAAATTTATATCATTAATAACTATTTTGTAATGGTATTTAATAATATTTTTTCATTTTTTATCTTTATTGGGACATTATTAAAAACTTATTAAAGTTCTAAAATAATTCTATTAAAATCTTATGTTTTATTAGGATTGTTTTTTTTATATTTCAATTGGTATAATTATATTATGATAATTAATCAAATTTTCTATATTTTAATATCCTCTATTTATTTTATTAAATTTTTTATTTCCCCTTCTTATTATTTTGGATCAAGAAAAAACAAGTATGTTACATGTAACATTCTTCATAGTAAAAATATTTTTTTACTATTTTCCATCAAACTCAAATTATTTCATTTCTATATTATCTTTAAAATGTTTTATGGAATATTTTTACTATTAAAATTTTTTATTAATTAATTTTTTATGTGATATTAAATTTAATTTTATAAAAAATAATTTAATATTGTTCAATTTTTAGTGAGGTACATTTCACAAAATATGTGATCAGATTATCTATTTTAATATACACCATATGTATTCATTTTCCCTCCATCATGGATAGCTTTTCCTTGATAATTACGAAACATTTTTTCATTGTTAGGTTGAAATAAAATATCTTTGTCATTTTTATAATTTATATTTGAAATTTTATCTATTCAAAAGTTTATTATATTATAAACCGAATGAAAATAAATTTTATGAAGGGTTTATCACACATTTCTTACAAGATTTTACATGCATTTTATTTTTAATCTATTGCTTCAATTTTCATTTATAATTTATTTTTTTACTATAAAGAATACCTAATTATTAATATATCATCATCTATAATTTTTTATTTATAATGTGATGTCCTTTTATAAGTTGGGTGGGTAACCCACATGAAACTTTCTTAGAAGAATATAAAATGAAAAAGTCATTTCCAACACAAATGAAAAATTTTGAAAATATATTTTAATTTTGGATAGGATAAGGTCAAAATTTTTCCATGTAATATAATTTAGTTAACTTAAATTTCAAAACATACCCTTATAATTTCCATTACCCCTTGGTGAACCCATTTTAAGGTCAACCACGCTAATTGATTTTTGCTGTTTTTTACAATTTATTAATAAAAAATAATTTTAAAATTATTAAATAATATTAATTAATTTCATTTGAAATATGTAATCCTGTTTATAAAATTAAATTTACATAAGTGGAGAAAATTAATTTAATATTTAATATGAAAAATGTTTCAAAAATTTGCTTTTCTTGAAATTCATTTTTCACGCATAAGATGACCATAAATTAACTTTATGACTACTGATCATGAATATATGGATTTAAATTAACATAGTTATACATATTATATTTACATTTACTTTAATTATTTATTTATTTGGTTTGTTTTAATTAACTAAAATGGATAATCTTTTTTCACAAAATAAAATTTTCAAAAAAATGCATTTTAAGATTAAAAATAAATATATACCAACATCATGACAATTTATGATACAAATTAAACAAAATATATTATCAGAAATAAATGTTCATATTTAAAATTTAAATATAATGGGACTTCTAAACTTCATTATTTAATTAATAGAAATGATATTATTTTAAAAATATGTAATTTTCATTATTCAATGAAAATCAACATTTTCTAAATGTTTCCAAAATTTCACTAGAAGATAATATTAATATGTTGATTTATGAAAAAAAATCAATTTAATATAATAATAATTCTCAATCTCCGATAAATTAATTATAAAATTTTCCCATCAAAATGAAAAAAAATCATTTTTGAAGAAAAAAATAACTCACTGAAAAATAAAGTGATTAATAACTAAGAATTTATCAACCCATTTGTATTTCAAAGGATCATTATATATAATTAATATTGTGGGTAATATTAATAATCCCCTCTAATTTAATTTCTAGTTTATAATTTTCATATTTAAATAGTACCATTTAAATTTTCATTTAGTCTCAGTGTTTCCTGACTTGTATGCTCTCAAACAAAGATATATTTTATTAAAATAATTGGGTAGTATGTAATTTACTATATATTTATTATATAATAGTGAAACTAAAATTTTATGAATTATATTTTTTTTAAGGAGAGTATTATATAGTAACTTGAATTATATTATATTTTTTTCTAAAAGACCATTATGTTCCATAACATACACCATATAAAACATTAAGAAAAAATGAACCATAAAAGAATATTATTCAAATTTTATTCTTATAAAATTTCAATTGGGTTTGAGGATATGAATTTAAATAAAAGAATTATAGAAATTATTTATAATAGTTTTATATTTTTAAAATTTATTTATCTATCTATTAAAAAATAAGAACACAGTTTTTTGTATTTTATTTTTTGCCTTAAAAATACATTTTAGCCAAAAAATTCGATTTATTGCATATTGTTGTTGAATATAATAAATAAGTACAAGTAATTGTAGAATTTGTTTTGAAAACATAACATAATTCTTAAAAATATTAGTGCATTACATTAAATAATATATTTTAAAATAAAATTTATATTTTAAAATTTATATTATAATAAAATATGATAAAAATTAATAATATTAAAAAAAAGCTTATTCCATGTTCATTTATATTATATTTGATGTTGAAACAATTTCATTTATATGGTTAAAAACAAAATTTTCAAAAAACAATTCTATGTGTTTTAAACATTTATTTTCAAATTAGTTTATATCAATGCTATAATATGTTTAATGAACAATGTATTACATTTCAGGAATCATGAGTTTCATATTTGTAAATATGAATCCTTTATATTTCATTATATGGAATTATAAGCATGGTAAAATTTTATCACCATAGTGATGTGTAAAATAAGTTCATTAGGGTTAAAACTATGATATAATGTCTCTCAATAAACCAAACACATCCATATATTAAATTATGTTATAGTAAATATTCAATATATATATATATATATATCCTATCATCTAATATATGTAATTTTGGATCCATCTAGATTTTATAATTACTTTTAAATTATTTTAATTAATAAATAATTTCAAAATGACACTCTATTTATATCAATATAGCTTATATATTTTCATTATGATGAAAATAATATTATACCAATTATAAATTTTTATTTATAATAGTAATTTGTTAATTATATTATATTAATTTGTTTTTATTTTTTAGTATTAATTTAATTACCATAAACACTTATGAAAATTTAAGACACTATTTCGGAAAGTAGAAAAAAATTAGGGTAAATTATATTAAAATCAACAACATTATCATGTTTTGGATTAAATGTGGAACTACTTGAATTTTATTAGAAATTTTAAAAATATAATTTTTTTTAAATTTTTTTATATTAAAATTAAAATTTTTTCTTGATGTATTTATTGTAAAATTAAATGAATTCTTCCAAAAAATTACAACAATATTTTTTTGGTAAACAATAATTAATTAAATGTATTAAAATTTTAAAAACAATTGTAATGGTAGAAGTGTCATAGGAATGGTGAAAATGATATAAATCGACAATTTATATTCAATGTGTCACCATATTAAAAATTTTATGGCCTCTAAATTCTAAAAAAAATTACCATGATTATGGTTAAAGAAGAGTTAACAAGAGGGTTAAAAAATTATAATGATTAAAATTAAACCTAAAACTAACTAAATGTTATTTATTGAAATTATTTAATCTTTATCATGTATTACCTTTGATATTATGTCAATTTTCTATCACATTGCATGATAATGATATATATTATATTAAACCATTTAAAAAACACAACTTTGTATTCTCTTAGACTTCTTAAAAGGCCCCACTTATTCTCTCTTCTTCACACCAGTTGTGCAATATATATTGTCCAATACCCACGTAATTACCATTCAAAACGACCTCGCTATTATGTAGAAGTTTAATTCTCTTCAAATTAATAAATTATAATGATTAATATGTAAGTCAATGGTTGTTTTTAGAAGAATACATATAACTCTTAACTGATTTTTATCAATTAATTTCCACTTTTTCCACATTAAAATATTATATAATCAAAATTAGATTATCATTATTCTCTTCTATGTAATTATTTATTTTTATTTTTAGGTAACAACCTCTTTGAGTCAATCCCTATAACCAATTTTTTTTATACATTATGATAATATGAATTCATATTTTTGAATATTAATAAACACTTTATGATATAATTAATGTTAATATGCATTACATATTATGTGATTAGGTCCTAAGGGTATCTGTCGCAATGAATGTTCATAGCAGTTATCTTCTATGATCACAACCCATAAGTGTGATGATTTTTTCTTAAATAAATGTATTATGGTAGGATGAAATAATTTGAGTGGAAAAAATGATTCAGGATATCAAAGGTTGAGATACATTATACATTGAGGAAACTTCTCATTATGTAAACCATTGGTAATATCTAATGTAGCATCATATAAGGAAAATACATATTAATAGGTAATACACATTTATATGCGTTATTGTATGTTCATATCTTTAGACATTTGTATTTATCCATATAAATTATGATTATTATTAATGAATATTATAAATTATGTACATTGATTTATCGATGAATACTGTGAGAACAAATCATCGCTATGAAGTAGGAAACATTGGGCGCTTTACAATTAATATTTCATTAATTAATTATGTGAGAAAGGAGTTGTCCCTTTTTTCATTAATAGAAGTTGATATCTTAGGCCCTTTTATGGAAATGATATAGCCTAACAATCATTACATGTGGTGTTATATAGGAAATTTCTATTTTGAAAATGTCAAATAAAGAGACATCAAGAAAATATGTTAAAGGAACCACCATGAATCCCGCTTGATTAGAGATATAGTGGTAAACAGATTATAGTACACAATATGTATCTATATGAGATATTATTCCATTAAGGCATTGAATTCTTTCTCTATAGGTCCCTTTGTATGTTGCAAGATGCTAACATTGGACTTTAGTGTAAGGACCCGACTCTAGTTTCTCAAAGTTGATGCCTTATTTAATTACGTTGGAATGATTATTAGAAATTTGTATCCTTAAGGAATGAATTAGTTTATTAGTTCTAGAAAACCAGATACATACATAAATTCAACATTACAACTTGAAATGAAATACAATATGGAAATTCCTTTGAAAGCATCCATAACTCCCAGGTTACCCTTGTAGGTTATCCCTAATTTACTTCTTCGCATCTTGGGAAAATAAAACATAAGAATGGGGTGATCTTAGTTGATTATAAAGGGTAATAAATATAGTGGAATATATCAAAAACATAAACATTAGGGCATGGTTAATAACTCAAAACACATGCTCTTAAAAATGAACTTGAACATAATAGGCATGAATAAGGGTTAAATAAACAATTCTTTAATAAAGAATAATCATGGGTATTCTAATAATATCTTAACCTTATGGAATATAAATTTTAATGATGAGGTAAATGAATATTGCGTGACATTATGAAATATATTGTCATGTCCTGAGCCAAGACATCTGAAAATGATTAAGGCCTCAGCCAAAACCATATCTGAAAATGGGAAAGGCCCTGGAAATTGCATATACTTTTTGTCTAATGAGACCTACCAATGATTCTAGGGTATATAGAGGGATCCAAACATCACTTACTAAGTCCAATTCATTCCTCAAATTAATGGGGATAAACATAAACAATTCATACATTCATATTGAATCTAACATATGAAATGTAAATAACATTCCCCAAATATAAACACTAACCGTTCAGAGTAATTTGGTGAATGGTTTCGAGATGGCACATACACAGTCTAACTAATCAAAAAACTTTCAATAAAATATGGTAGATGGTATTTTAAAATAATAGTCCCAATTATACATATTACTCAAAAAGAGTGATGAAACAAATGATAATACCCTTATAATATCATTGAGTAATTATAGAAACAAATACTCTTTTACTTTGAAAAGAATGTTTATTTTGGAAAAATAATTATATAAAACCAGAAGTTAAATAATATAGTATTTTCAAAACAAGAGGACTGATTTTATAAAAATAATGGTGCATAAAAACATATTATATATTGTACTTGAACATGGGTATGAATTCGAGAGGTTCCCTTTTATCGAACTTGTATTTCAGGAATATTTTTTGGAAAATCCTTTTAAAACATGTAAATGAGCATAAAAGAAACAATAAATCTAATAGGTACACATATATAAAACATTAAAATATAATTTATGAGGTGTAAAAAAGAATAAATAATAATTTCATTGAGGTAATTAGATAATAAGATTAATCCAAATGAAAATGGGGGTTCGGGAAGAAAATCCTTATCTTATGTACAAATATATTCTTCACTAGACCTTAATGTAACAAATAATCAAATTAAATCTATTAATTTACTAACTAATAACTTTATCTAAATATATTTGATTAATTACAATTTTATTAAGTTCATTAACATCATTTTTGATAATTTATAATATGTAATTCTGTTATATCAAAGTGTTTGTTTCCTTGATTTCATGATCGGTTTGCTTGATTATAAGTAATGAAGTTCATGTGGAATGGATATATTTCACTATAATTGAACATATATATAAATAATGAACATAAATAAGTTTAAATATTTATATATATATATATATATCATTTTTTACATGGTATTAGGATGATTTATTAGATAGACTATTAATGATAACCATTTAGATTATTTTGGCGATATTTTGACTATTATAAACAACTTTGTGTGAATTAGTATTATGTATATACAATGTTTCTATAAAATTTAATAGGTTATAAAAAATTATTATATTATTTTGAAATCATAAAAATGTTTTCATGACCATCCTTGAAGTATAAATTTAGGAATGAAGGTTCTTCGTCCATGAAGGGTGTAAATTTTCACCTCCCGGGCGATGATTTCGTTTAAAAAATAAAAGAGGGAGAGATAGCAGTTTGAAGAAGTCTGTTCCATTAAAATTATACCATTATATTAAATATATTACACTAGATTTATCATAATCATTTTGATAGAGGAGGTTATGAGAATATGAGAAAAGAAAATAAATTGAAAATTATAAGAAAATAAAGGAAAGATGGTTTAACTCTTGAAATGTCCTCCCTGGGAACCTCTTTAGGGGAAGGGGTTTTGGTATTTTGGAAACAACCAGAGATCCTGGATTTGGGTTGGAACTAGGGAAGATTATTTGGTCATAACATTGAGAATATTAAAATCTTATAAGATTTTAGAGAATAGGTAAGGAGGGGTGGATTTTATATTGGAGGAGATGAGGGGTTTTCTATTATTTTAATCCCTGTTTTTTTATTTTTCCTCAAGACTATGAATATTATTTATTATTGTGACTAAAAAAATTAATATTCTCATATTAGATCGAACTAATGGCCATTTACATCATCCATGACTCAAGTATGAAGCATAAATTCATTTATTTAGTATATACCATAAATTATTGAATTTCACCATTCAATAATAAATTCATGTATTTTAGAAAAATACCAAAAATTCACTCTAAACATTTTTCAATGTGTAAAATTTAAATACGAACATAATTTTATCAAAATAAATTCCTAAATAAGATAAATTTAATTTTTAAATAAAATAATTTCTTACCAGAAAAATACATATTTTAAATTTAAAACAAATTTTATAATACTTTCGAAAATTAACTGAGGTGTCATAAATTTACCATAAAATAATAGAAAAATAAAATATTTATTTTGGAATAAATTTTATGAATATTTATTTTATTAATTTATTAATTTAAAAATGTAATTAAATATTTTTTACTTACAAAATTACCAACCTTTAATTATTAATTCTTAAAACATTCTATTTCATTTATAAGTTTACAAAATATTATTTCTACTTACATGGGTGAGGTTACTATTCATAAAGGTACATTAGAATTCATAATGGCATGTCACTATTCATAAGGGTAATTTACTATTCACAAAAAATATAGGTTGATCCTATCAGACTCTAAAAATATTACTGATTGCAACTGTGTATGCCATTTCTTAAAAATTAAAATGACAGAAGAGGAAAAATTACGTCTAAGGGCTAGGTTATAACTATGTAATGTATATATCAAAGTGTTTTTTATATACTATGTTTTGAATACATTCTTTAATAAATCAATTTGTAAATTCTTGGGCTATTACATTTTTCCCCCTTAGGACAATTTCCTACTCAAAATTATAAGAATGTTACCTCATAAAAAGATTTGGGTTGTTCTTCATCATAAATTCCTTAGGATCCCAATTTGCATCTTCAATTTTATGATTTTTCCAATATACCTTTACCTAACGAGTCATATGATTCCTCAACACCTATTATTTAGTGTATAGAATCCGGATAGGCTCTTCACAGTAAGATAAGTTAGGTTCAAATTTTATACCTTCGGATGTGAGAACATGTGTTGGGTCTTGAATGTAATTTTTCAACAATGATACATGGAACACATTGTGTACCTTATAAAGTCTACGTATAATTTCCAAAAGATATTCCACAACTCCAACTCTTTAAAAAATTTCAAAAGGACAAATGTATCTAGGGTTCAGTTTACATTTGTTCCCAAATATTATGTTACGCTTCCATGGAGATACTTTTTTGAAAACATGATCTCTCACTTGAAATTACAAATACTTTATTCAATTATTAGTTTAGATCTTTTTACTACATTGAAATTATTTTTTATTGGTTTGAATATAATTTACCTTCACTTTTGTTTCCTCCACAAACTTTTGGCCCAAAAGATTTCTTTCACCAACTTCATCCCAACAAGTTAGTGTTCGACATCTCTTTCCATAAAATGCTTCATATGACACCTTTTGAATGATAGAATGGAAACTATTAGTGAAGGAAAATGCCACCAAAGGTAAAATATGATCCCACATACCTCTGAAATATTGTGATCATAATATCAACATGTCTTCTAACTTTTGGATCATTGTTTCTAATTTCCTATCAATTTGACTATGATAGGCAGTACTCTAATGAAGCATAATGTCCAAATATTTTTTGAAAACTTTTCTATAATTTTGATGTAAATACATGATCATGATCAACCACTATTTAAATAGATGATCCATTAAGTCTTACAACTTCATTTATATATAGTCATGAAATGTTCTCTAGTGGAAAATCCTCCCTTATAACGAATAAATGTGCATATTTCATAAGACGATCAATAATTAACCGTATTACATCATTCTTTATTGGTCTTTCTCGGTAATCTAGTGGAAAAATCCACAGATATGTCATATAATTTCATTGTAGGAATTGGTAGAGGTTGGATGACTCCTCTAGGATGTTGTTGTTAGGCCTTCACTGGTTAAAAGACAAAACATCTTGATACATAATAATAAATTTCCTTCTTCTTGTTGTTCCACTACACATTTTCCTTAAAATATCTATACATTTTAGTACTTCTAGGGTGTATGGAGAAATTCGACCTATGGGCATCATCCAATTACTCCCTTTTCAGTTTGGTTATTGAGGGAACACGTAGCCTCTTCCCAAATTTTAGAATTCCACCCTCACACATGAAGTCAGCTAACTTCCCATCATTCACACCAATAATTTTGTTTTGAATATTCTCATCTTCAAACTGAAAAGTTTTTATCCTTTCTAATAAAGATGGTCAGGCAACCAATTGAAAAATTAATGATGTTTCACCTTTTTTTCTAATTCCCATATCCATCCTCAGTAGATCCATGTAGATAAGATCCATTTAAATCCTCAATTTGTTTAGGATTCCATAATCATTTCTCTTTAAAGCCTCAGCTACCTTATTTTCCTTTCTTGGGTGGTATTGTATAGAACAATCATACTCCTTGAGTAGTTCGATCCATCATATTTCCCCTTATAGAGTTAGTTTTGTGAGAGAATATATTTTCAGCTCTTATTATTTGTATATATCTCACATCATTCTCTATAATGATAATGTATCCATATATTCAGAGAAAATATTATAGCTGCTAACTCATGATCATGATTTGGATAGTTCTATTCATGAATTTTTGACTACCTTGAAGCATTGGAAATAACTCTATCATTCTGCTAGAGGACATAACCAAGTCCTTACTTTGATGCACCACTATAGATCAGAAATCCACCATTCCCCAATGTTAGACTCAGGATCATAGTATTTACTAATATTCTCTTAAATTTTTGAAAATATTGTTCACATTATTTTTTTCATATAAACCAATCCCATTGACGAATAAGCTTGGTTAACGGGTTAGCTAATCGGGAAATGTTTTGAAGGAAATGCTGATGATAACCTTCTAAACCTATAAAACTACATACCTCAATTATGTTCATTGAAGTATAACATTATCGAAATAAATTTTTATTTGTAGGATCAACTAAGATTCCTTCCTTAGAGACAATATGGCCATGAAATAAAACTGTTTGAAACCAAAATTCACACTTTCTAATATTCCCATATAACTTGTTTATTTTAAGAGTCTACAGAATAATAGACATATGATTTTCCAAATCTTTATAGATTTTGGAGTATACTGGGATATCATAAATATATAAAAAAAAATTGATCAAGATATTCCTTGAAAATTCTAATCAATAGATCCCTGAAAATAGAGGGTGCATTTGTCAGTCCAAAAGGCATTAATGTAAACTCGTAATGCCCATATCTTGTTCGAAATGTTGTCTTTTTAATATCTTCCTTCCTCACACACAACTGATGATATCCAGATAAAAGGTCAATATTTGAAACATATTGGGATTTGTGAAGTTATTGAAATAAATCACCATAGTGTGGTAGGGGATACTTATTCATTATTGTAATAGCATTGATCTCCTTGTATTCAATGTATAACCTCATAGATCTATCTTTCTTCTTAATAAATAATATGGCCTCCCCATGGAGAAACACTAGGGTGAATAAATACTTTACCACTCAATTTCCCTTGTTTTTTCTTCAGTTATACTAATTCCAAAATGTACATTCTCTAAGGAGTCTTTGATGTAGGCCTTGAACCAGGAATTAAATCAATAGATAACTCAACTTCCTTCTATGGAGGATGTCTGGGCATATCCTCTAGAAAAACATCAATATATACTTTCACAATAGGTACATTTTAAACTTTAATATTTATTTCTTCACCCAGATATAATTTATTCTCATCCTCACCAAGAGTTTCATTATGTATAGATATTGGGGTTGGATCTAGATAAGAATTATATTGTGATGTTTCTACTCTAAAGATAATGGATTCTACCCCATCCTCACAAATCATAATTTCCTTCTTATTATAATAGATTTTCATATCATATTTTGAAATCTAATCTATTAAAAGGATTATGTCAAATTATACTATTGGTATGATGAAAAAATTAGCAGATAAAGCATACTTATATGCTATAATGGGGACATCCTGGAAAATCTTTAATGCAATCAGACTTTCCATAGGGGTTTTGATTGACAACTCCCTTATAAAGGAGAATTGAAAATATCTAATTTTAATAGGGAATATATAAAGTAATTTAATGATCCAAAATAAAATAATGCATTTTCAATGTTTTAGGAAAGTATTATAGTACCTACCACCACATTTTTAGGAAGTTCTACTTCAGATGTTGGGATCACATAAGCTTGTCCTTGCTCCATTTTACTTTTTTAAGGAACATTTCCTTGATGCATTGGAAAATCACTAGCATAGTGTCCCATATCTCTACAATTACAGCATTGAACATTGATAGCTTCATTCTTCTCCTTACAATAACCAGCATGATGGCCTTTATATCAACACTTTTAGCACACTCCTTTTACCTTTAAGCAGCAACTAGGGTGTTTCCTTCTACAAGAATTGCATGTTGGAAAATTCCACTTCTTATTATTCCCTTCATCTATTATATCCTCTTCCACCCTCTTATTCTCTTGTTTTCCCTTAAATTTATAAGATATAGATAATTATATATATTTTTTAATAACACAAGATATAATGTCTTCGTATGATGAGAAACTTTGGGATACTAGTACCCTATGGAGGAATGGTTATTTTGTAATTCCTTGAAATGTGTGTTCTAGTTTTAAGAATCACTACTTCTAGGAATTTTCCATTGGATTTATTCATGGAACTGGAAACACCCAACAGTTCTTTATCCAAAATGGACCTACTTTCCAAAGGTATGCGTTCGTTATGTTTGAACATTACAATACTTAGGATCCTGAATTGGTAAAGAGGATGGGAGGTCGAACTCATCACACTCTTTTAGATGGAATTATTGTCTACTTCAAGACACTCTATATAAATTTATGATATTTTCCTGAACCCTTAGTAATTCACCCAGTATAAGAAAAAGTTCACTTATAAATTGAAATCAATTTTTAACTTGTGTAAAATTTTGAATCATCGGTATGTATTCAAGGCTCTTCATTAATGGGATATCTATATGTATTCATTCTTCTCCATCAATGGTATCCTCCCATATACTATTTATAGATTCTTTTAATCTTCATTATGATGATTCTAGTTTTTAAGCCACTCGATGGGGTACTCTGGAATTTATTGTCATTCCGGGAGATGAAGGTTTGTTTGGATATTGGGATCATACCCAAGAAATGGGCTACCTACATATCCTTTTGAAAGTAATTAGAACCCTCATATTTTGGTGCCTCTTAATGGGAAAGATCATACCTATTAAGGTCAGGTAATTAGGACATAGTCGTACATTTTAATTTCATGTGGTATGCACATCTAAGAGAAAGGCGTTTAATGAAAGTTTGGTGTGGGAATTATGCCTAAGAATCCCTAAGAACATGGAAGAATATGGGTTTCAAAGTAAGATTAGACCATGTTACGGCCCAAGGATAACAAGGTTGATTTGAAGTGTTGGGTTTGAACCTCAAGGATGCTTCCTACGTTTCCCATGTGGATGGGAATAAAATCCCACATAGTTTGATAACTCTCATAAGAGAGTATAGTCCTTTGAGAGAAATGAGTTATGTCTTACAATCTAAAAAGTATTCCTTGATGATTTGGGGTTTTAATTTGGGGCTTATTCATGAGGAGGATGCCCAAATTAAAATAATAAGAGTTGGATTCCTTAAGGGGATATCTAGTGATCTCGGGCCCTAATAAGGCTTCCTATGTATCTTAATTAGGGTGGGAATTAGAGTTCTCTCAGGTCATTCACTTTGAAAATGTTACGATCATGAAAAATATCTACGCCCACATGATTCATGCTCAGTGTGAGAAACAAGAGGATGTAAAAGATTCAAAAAAGGCAACCACACTTTTCCTCTTCTTCTAGTAGAAGAGGGCACGCCTATGGTGTCCCGGGTGCACGAGGGGGAGGCGACGAGCCTTCCCTCTATTCTCTTTACATTGGACAATGGTCCAATGAAAGGAAGGAGGGATGAAGGTTAGGAGCTTACACCTGGATGGATTCCCTAAAATTGACCCTGGTAGGGGAGGGAGAATTTTCCTTTTCTTTAATGGAAAAAAAATTGTGAACTGTACCTTCTCTACTAGAGACCTAAGGTTCTGGGTCTTTGATAAGGGAGAGGTCAGGACCCAAACCCTAATCCTCCAAACCAGGAACTTCCCAAAACTGTTTCTGGGAGAAAGTTCCATGTGACTGCAGATATACAAACCCACATAAACTTCGTGAATCCTAACCCCATTATGAAACAAATGTGGGAAACTTCTGACTACAGAAATACAAACCCAAATAGGAGACACACAGATGTGCCTTTCCCAAGGTTTTGATAAGTCAGGAGGTTTTGGTGGAGGCTCCAACTTAGTCCCTTTCAGATAAGGGAACCAATGAAAGAGATGCCCTACCCCTAATGGCTCAAAGAGGGTATTTAAATTGGTTTTTAGGCTTTATACCAAGTTCTTCCAAGTTGTTACTTCACACAAGTGTTCCACATAGGTACCCCGCGTTAATGTGCCACATAGATGTACCGCACAGGTGTGCCTCGCAGATGTGCCACGCAGGTGTATGTGATGACTGATAATATGTTTCACATAGGGGAATCAATACTGTGTAAAAATTGTGAAAATTATTTCAAAAAATGATTATCCCATTTAATTATTTCTTCTCTCATGTTTTAGAGAGCTACCTGAACAATTTGAGGGATCTGGGCGAAAGAGCTACACTATGGGAGCTTCAGGGAGTCTTTTAACTTTATTCAGTATCTTATGTGGGGAGCCCAAGGGCCCTATTTATAGGCATAGAGGGGACCTGGTTGAAGGGAAGCTATTCCCACAGGTCCTATTTGTAGCTCTTCTGCATAGGGTTGAAGAAATTATAATTCCGCATAGGTCCTCTGCCCAGGTCCTCCGTGTAGGTCCCCCAGATAGGTCCCTTTGTGAAATTTATCTATCTTCCGAGTGCCATAACTTTTGATCTCTAAGTATGTTTGGGCTCCGAGTCCAGTAAAATCGAATTTCATGAAGATATCTACACTTATTGAGATGATAAAAACCCCATGGCTTCTTGAAAGAAACTTGGAAATTGAATTTATTGTGTCAACACCTTTTCATCATCGATCTTGAAAATGCATTGCCTACTCCTATATGGGGGAATCATTACAACTATCCATCGATATAGAGTAGTATTTGGGAACATAGGAATACATCTTAAATCCTCTTACTTCTTGTTGAAATCATATTTAATCATACTTTAAATTTTTTGTCTTTGTGAGAATCATATCTTCATTCTACATAAAAGTGCATGGAACACATTTCAGGGTGTCTACAAAAGCCCCCCCCCCCAGAATTTGATTCGTTTAGAATGAAAAGAATCTTTTTCAAAGGTAAAAGTAGAGAAATTTAATGCATTCCATTGGTTAGAATTAAGGGTATATCATGTTTGGAAGGATGCTCAAATTTTTTCTTAAGCTCTAGGGCTTAGAGAGCATAGTTATATTATTTCTAGATTTATATGGAAAACCATACATATATTTTGTCTTTTGACATTATTATTTTTTAATATTACCTAAACCATTCAAAAAAGTTTGTTCAGTGAGTTGGGACTCAACTTTTGTACAGAGTTCACTTTGTGGGTTCTAGTCTTGTGAGTACCACGTCTCTTGTTATTGGTAATTTAGAGTCATGTATGTTGGAATATAAAGGGATAGTGTTTAAGGTCAAATACCTTTGACCATAAATTTTGAAATTAGATACCAAAAAATACTCAATGACTAAGAATTTCTCTAATATTCTTTAAATATTCCCAAGGTGAATATTAAATCGTGAATTTTTTAGGGTCACAAAATCTAAAACTTGTTTAAACATAAAGGAATATTCTTCCAAAAATGAAGTTAACATTATTTGAAAACCCCATTATGGGGGGAATATTATGTAGGGCCGACAAGGGCATATGCTGCATAGCCAAATAGTTGCATCTTTTGACCAACATGCTCATTATGTAGGCAACTTATTCAAGACCACCTAAGGGAATGTACTACGTAGTCAAGAAAGATAGATCTTAGGAATTAAACATTTTTTTATTGATAGACAAGGGAAAGTAATATTTGGGTGACTCAAGACCATAGTGTGTGGTTTTTTCAAGGAATGAGATTTTGAGAATAAAGGGTTATCTAAGGAAAAATATGTCATGAATAGGAAAAATCACTTCTACACAAATTTGGTGTATAAAGAATGGTTAAATTTTGTCAAAAAGGATAATTTTGGATATCATGTTATGTAGTTTTAAGTCATGCAGTGAGGACATTGTTCTATGCAGTTTTAAGTCTTGTAGTGAGGACATTGTACTATACAGTTTTAAGTCATGCGGTGAGGACATTGTACTATGTAGTTTTTATTCATGCAGTGAGGACATTGTAATATGCAGTTTCAAGTCATGCAGTTAGGAAATTGTACTATGCATTTTTAAGTCATGCAGTAAGTAAATTGTGTTGATTTAATTTAAGGTATTTTACTATGACCTTAGGTATGAGGCTCTCCAGATTTATTGATAAATTTTTTGGAAACATACTACCATATTCAGGCATGGAAAATAAAATTGTAAAATGTGATTTGGGAATTTTTGGATCTGAATAATAATATGGGAAAAGGGATAATATCATTAGAGGATTTCTTTTCCCAGAACGAAGTTTCCATTATTTGATAAACCCATTATGGGGGAAGTATTATGAAATTCCAACTGGGTCATATGCTGCGTATCCAAAGAGTGGGATCTTTTGACCGACATGCCTATTATGTTGGAAAATTTATGCAAGGACACCTTGGGGAACATACTACACAGTCAAGAAAAAAGGGATTTCAGAAGTTTGACATTCTATTGCTAAAATATGAAGAACTTTAATGGAGATTCCGATTTTCCAATTCACATAGTTTGATTTATAAAGAAAATTACCTGAATATGGAGAGAGCATTTCCAATCATGGTATCCAAATAATTGAAGGAATAGTATTTATATGAAGGTTTCACCCAAATGAAGGAAGTAAGGTGTTTTTAGTTTTTGGTCATACAACTAGGACCAGAAATGGAAGCAATATATGATATGTGATCAAGTGATCCAACTTTATTTCATATTTCTTGGAACATGTAGAGAGAGTTGTGTAAACCATGGTCTTGAAGACATTCATATCGAAAGAAAGATAATGGGACCAATATACAAGAATACCTATTTTAAAATATTGATTATTCTATATTCTCATCAAAATTTGAAGGGGGAAAAGACACTATAACCAAGAACAAAATTAACATCCCTTGAAAAACCTCTTATAGGGGATGTATTATGTAGGGCCAACTGGGGAATATTCTACATAGACAAATGGTGGAATCTTTTGACTGATAGGCCCGTTATGTAGGCAACTTATGCAGGGCCACCTAAGGGAACGTACTGCATAGTCAAGGAAAAGAGTTCTCATATATTAGAAACTCGATCACTAGAAACCGAAAGAAAGATTACAAAGATATGAAAATATTCAAGATTAAGAGTGTGAAATATGGAAGGGGGTAATGATCAAAACACAAGAGAAATATTTGAATAAATTTTGGCTATGAGTTTGAAGTCCATTACATAGATCTAAATCACATGTAAAATGGAGACTCACTTTGTTTCCTTTGAATCAATATTATGCTATGTAGTTTAGATTCATGCAATGAGGACATTGTACTATGTAGTTTAAAGTCATATAGTGAAGACCATTGATAGCCCCCTAAGAAATTGAGACAACTTATTTATACAGAGAATTTTTTTACCCAATTCCTAAGACCAAGTGAGGTATGCTCGGTGTGAGAAATAATGAGTAGTAAATGATTCTTCTATAACAAAAATATGACACAAGTGAATAATGGGAGTATAATGATTATGTGATGGCTGAGCCAAGGCATAGGATTCGAGCTTACTATATATCTCGTTAGAGCAAGAATCAAGTCAAACATTGTTCTTGGATTTTTGTCCAGTTTAACATCATGTTGTAAGGACAAAGATGAATCAATGTGAAAAGAAAGAAATATCATAGCTGGAATAACGGGAAAAATACAAGTGTCACTATGTGTCTTTCTATGGGCAAGAATCAAGCCGATGGTAGTTCCCTAACCATTCCCTATGCAGGTTTTGATTCATGTATATGGAATAAAAGGGGGATTTATCATGGATGGGCCCAAGATTGGAGATATGGGCATCTATATGTATCTCATATATATGAGAATCAAGCCATACATAGTTCTTGAAACATTCATTTCCCATACCAATCGAGTTTGACATGGGAGACAGGGTGATTTTAACACATGCTAGAAGAATGATTAAATTTATGACACAAGATGGAATGAAAATCAAACCATGTATCATAAAAGGGAGCTCAATATAGATCTAGTTCATATAAAGGAGAAAAAAAGGGAAATAAAATTTTTTGTTGCTTGTGGATGGCCCCACCATTGGAGACCTAGGCATCTCTATGTATCTCATATGAACAAGAATTAAGCCACACGAAGTTCTTGAAATGAAGTCCCTATGCCGATTTGACTCAGACAATGGTAATAAAGGGACTTATGTGCCACTAATGTGTAGTAATAATGTCAATGATGATTTCATAAGGAAGATCTTAATGTCAAGTAGATAATTGTTTAGCCGTATAGTTTAACATCGTGTAACGAGGATAAATGATGTCATGCAGTTTAACGTCTTGCGATAAGGACAAAGATTATACACTTTTTATCGTCTTGCAGCATGGACTCTTATGGTTGTTATTCAGTTTAACATCTTATGACTAGGACTTTCTGTTGTGATATTTAGTTTCATTCAGCGATGATGATGTACTGTGTAGTTTTTAAGTCTTGTAGTGAGGAAAATTTGTTCAATTAGACAAAGTATTTCTTCCAGAATCTCCAATTGTTTGGAGTTTTAATAATCTCTTCATCTATTGAGATTAAGTAATAATCTTCATTTGAGTATACCTTATGTATTTAATAAATTCTTTCCCACTTAGGATCAAGCATTGGAGGTTTCTTTCCTTGTATCATTGGATTTTCGAGGACCAATACCAATTCTCCTTGAAGAAATGAGAGGAGGAAAACTTTCTTGTTAAAGGCTTGTACTATTCTATTATAATAGACTTAAAAATGATGCAAAGTATCCAATATTTTTTCATCTAATCGCTCCATCTCATCAAACCATTTCTGAGACTTCTCATCTATAGACAACTAATCAGAGATTTCAACTCTGAGCTAAGGAAATAGAATTTCAATCTAAACACTCCTTTTGTTTTTTACACCAATGAATAAGGGGTCATCTGGGTGGAAGTACGGGTAGTAGTCTGATAAGACCATAAAGCATGAAAACGTTTATTAGGACATGATTTCTTATCCTTACCCACCATCTTCTGAAGTATATTTTATAGGATCTTATTGAAGGCCTCTATTGTCCCATTGGCCGCCACATGATAGCGAGATGATTGGTTGGATTTGATATTGTGGTTCTAATATAACTTCATTACCTAAACAAAAGAGAAATTGGTGCCATTGTCCGTCAATATAGTATGAGGAACATCAAATCTAGTGATGATGTTAGTTTTAACAAAACTGACAATGCTTTTGGATCCAATTTATTTGAGATGTATTACCTCAGACCATTTGAGGAAGAAGTTAGTAATAGTAAGAATATAATTGAGCTGCCTATTCGTGGCTAGAGTATAAGGCCATAATACATCCATTCCCCTAAATGAAAAATTTCCTAGAGTACTTATCTGTATGTAGAAACTCTGGGGGTTGATGAATGAAGTTGGCATGCACCTATAGGGAATAACATTTCATTGTGAAATATGTGCATTCCTGTGTCATTGAAGGTAAAAAGAATGAGAGAATTCATATTTGATCAGAAAGCCTATTCCTAGACTGGTGATCACCATAAGTTCTTGAATTTACTTCTTTTATGACATGTTCAATTTCTTCTCCATCAATACACCTAAAAAGAATTCCTTCAATGCCTCATTTTTTAGAGGATCTTTTGGTAATCTGGACTATCATAAAGAGTATAATTGGTCGCTCGCCATCGGATCTGTTCTTTTTCCCCCCTATCTGGTGGAAGTACACCATTTTGAAGTTATTCTATTATAGATGTTCTTTATCCCGTGGTATGACCATATGGCTCATAAATAGGGATAATTTCATTAATTTCCTCCATCCTAGTTTCAAAAAAAGGTGATACCACACGATGATGGGCTATACTGACGACTGTATCATCCTGATTTGTATTTGACAATTCTGTAGCTACATTAACCAGTGAATTATCTTGGGAATTTTGTGATCGCAGGACATAATACAATATTGGATCTGAGGGACATTCAGCCATTAACTCTCTAACGTAATCAGAAAAAGGCATTAATTATTCTTTTCTGTTGAAATATTCCCCATTTATTTGTTTACTCACTAACTCTGAATAACCTTTCACTTTCAGGTGAGTCACTTTTGCCTGAAGTGCCAATTTCAAGCTTGTGATGAGAGCTTGATATTCTACCTCAATGTTGGTTCTACCATTCAATAATAAGATGTAATAAGGAAACACTTCCTTTTCTAGGGAGATAAGTACAATTCCTAACACAACTTTGTTGAGTTTAGGGTTTTTCGATATCTTCCCTATTGGACTTCTAGAGGCACGACCAAAGTTCATCTCCCATGTTTGGGGATTATCTTGAATAGAGAAGTCATCGTCTTCAGAAAGTTTAGTATTCAATGATGTATCTTTTGAAAATGGGTGTTCATCAAGGAAGTCAGCCAGAGATTTGCCCTTTATTTCTTTTTGAGGCACAAACTAGATATCAAACTGTCACAAATTTACTACCCACCATGCCAGACGCCCTGTAATCATAAGATGACTGAGTAAAATTTTTACTGCATTATTGGACGACAAATATTGGACCTCATGATGCTGCATGTAGTGCCTCAATTTTTTAACTACAAATATTAATGCCAGGAAGAACTTTCCAATACTTCAATACTGAGTTTATGTAACATGCATACTTTGATTGATATAGTAAAGGATCTTTTCATTCCCAACATCATTCTTTTTGGTTAGGATGAAACCTGGTGATCTCTCTAAAGCTATCACATTGAGAATAAGTTGTATTTGTTCAACATATGGAATTAATACTAGTGGACTCAAGAGATATTTATTGAGGGTATCAAACACCTCTTAGAAGTCTTTAGTCCGTTGATAGGAGACTCCCTTCTACATTAATCTGGTGAATGGAAAACACTTTCCTGCCAAATTGGTGATAAAGCATCGTAAATATGTCAAGTTTCCTTGGAGTCTTCTTAATTATTTCAAATTTCTAGGAGGGGTCATGCCAAGAAATAATTTTTTTTCTCATTATCAACTTTGATACCATGATGGTGTAAAATGAGGTCGGCGAACTTTCTTATGGTTACCCCGAAAGCACATTTCAAGGGGTTCATATTCAAATTGGGTTGAAAAAAGTTTATTGAATATGGTCTTCAGATCATCCAAGTGATCAGAACATTGCCTATATTTTACTACCAAATCATCAACATAAAATTAAACATTTTTCCCTAAGAAGGGTTTGAAGATATGGTGTTTAGAACATTGATACCTTGCACTCGCATTCCTTAAGACAAGGGGAATTAACCTATAGAAAAACCCACCTTGAGGGGCTCTAAAGTTTTTAGATTCTTCATCCTCTATGGCCAAAAAGATTTGATTGTACCCAGGGTAACCATACATGAAGGAAAGAGCTTCATTGTCAGTTGTTGAATCAATTAAAAGCTATATGATCAGAACTGGAAAGTCATCTTTAGAAAAATTCTGGTTAAGATATCTGAAATCAATGCAAAATCTGATTTTCCCATTCTTCTTTTTCACAGGGGAAATATTGGACATCCATTTGGGATATTAAACCTCATAGAAAAAGTTTTCCTTTATAAGATTATCAACTTCAGCTTCAATTTTAGAGGCTTAATCTGTTTGTGCTCTTCATGCTTCCTACTTGAATCCTTGATGTTTTCCTAGAAAATTGGAATGATGAGTTGCTACATAGGGATAAAGTCATTGAATTTATGTATAATTAGAAAAAAAATACATCTCAATTTTTCTTTATAAATGATGTATATGTCTCTTTCTTTTCAGAAGTCATGGTCGCACTAATTAGAGTGGGGATTGGATCTTGTTCTATACCCAAATTTATTTCTTTTCACTCATCCACAGTGGTAGAGACACCTTCCTAAAATGTTGGAGGAGTCTCCCTAATAACTTCTTCTTCATCATCATTATTTTTTACTTCATATGTTTCAACTTTTATAGTAGATGATGAAGAAAAACTTCCAGAGTTAGTGTTGGAGTCAATATTTGAACATCTTGAAGAATAGGACACCATTTCTAACCCTACTGATGATGAAGGGTCCTCTTGGGGTAATAAATAGGAGATGATGGATTGAGAATCAACATCCTATAATTCCTTTAGTATTACTAAAAATTCATCTAATCTGATTGACTAAGAAGAGGCTTGTTGAAGTTCAATGGATGGAATGAATACATCTCTATTTAAGCTATCACCACTGCTCGGTGAATCAACAATTTCTCCCATGTTGTTAGGATTGATTGCCACAATTGACATTACAAAAGCTAATAGAAGATTGCTTGGATTTGGTTTTACCCTTTCAATTTAAATGATAGGTAATGCATAATCTATACACAAATGTATGAATGGATTTTCTGGGATCTTTTCTGAGCCATTCAGGGCATTGATTCTGGTTACCTCTTTTGTCATAGACCTTGTTCCCTTTATGTTATAAAATTATGCCTCAATGTATTGAGATTTACATATTTTTAATGGAGCCTTATCACCATAAAATGTCTTAATTAGACCATTGAAATAATACTTGATACATTGGTGGTATGAATAAAGTATGGTTTCATGTTGATGTAGCCAAGGCCTTCCAAGCTGAATGTTGAAGGCTATGTCTTGATGGAAAACCATGAAATCTGAATTAGAAACACGATCTAAAAACTGAGTTCTCATTATAATCATGCCTAGAGGTTCTTTCTCATTCTTATCATAACCTTGAAACATTAATGTATAAGGAAATATGTCAGATTCAGTGAGGCCCAACAGACAAAATGTACGAACATAAATGAGATTGACTCCTAAGCCATAATCAATGAAGGCTTTTCGGATTTCTATGTCATTGACCATTCTATATAGATACAAGGGCCTGATATGTACATGTACAACATCATATTTATTTTCATCTATAAAATGCATAACTTCATAGGATTCTATAGGATCATTCTCTATACAGTAAACCTCACTAGTAGCAACTTCAGTTTCAAACTCTTGAGGACTTGACAAAGCCTCAATAAGTGCTTCTTGAAGATCTTTTGACAGATTAAATGAATCCAAAATTGACAACTTGGCCGTTATATGGGCCAGCTACTTCAAAACATCCTACTTTTGGTCTAGAGGTCTATGTTTCTCCGCATGGATATGTGATTTTACAGGTTCCTTGGAAGTTGACGCTCTTGATGTGGATGTTCCCTATGTCAGAGAAGAAATGGTAAATACTTCTGGATTTGGTAGAATAGACTGACTAGGTCAATATATCTACTAAGAGGGTGATGGTGTAACATCTAATCGTTCCTCCAAAATAATTATGTCAGGACCGAACTTGCCATACATGGAAGAATATCCTTGTTCCTGTTGAGCCCGCTGAAGGGGTCTTTCATGAGTTTCCACTGCATATACAGTTCAAGAAGGGGTAGAGTTAAAATAGGGGATTCTAAAATACCCACATCTTCCCCTATATCCATGAACATGGCCTATTCCTCTAGTTCCCCAGTTATATATAGGGAACTCAGACTCATTATATCCGGAATCACCACTAGCATTGGGATCTGTTAAGTGGATAACATTGACGGAACCAAAGATTAATTCTTTATTTGATGAAGGTTTAACATGATAGTTTCATTCTAGTTGTGTCGTTTGGTGGGGCAGGGCTAGTGATTTTAAAGAAGATATCATGAAATCTGCTAGATTTAAGGACAACTTTGGCCTTGACATGAGCTTGTCTTCCTCTGACTCCTCTTTAACCTTCTGATAACGTTGCTTATTTGAGGACTGACCGTTGTAGGACTGATCTTTTGATGAAGATTATTTTACTAGTTTAGGAGTAGTAGAAGACATAATCGGTAGATTCAACTTTGTTAGTAAAATGGCATGAGTTTGGTTCATCATTTTCTAGATCATTCAATCATCATATTTTTGTTCATTTTTTATTTTTACTTTCTGCCATTCGCCTTTTTCCTATGGATTAGTAGCAGTAACACATGCTACTTGGGATGAAGAACATTTAATTTTTGCTTGTCCAAACTCTACCATTTTTTGTAGGAGGTCATTGAAAACAAAATAATCCTGAATGGGATACCCCAACATCTGGTGAAAGGGACAATAATTCCGAAGATCTTCATCTCTTTATTTATTTGGTTTCTTCGGCCTTGGAAACTGAACAAAATTATTTTCCAAAGCTGAGATGAAGTAACTAGGTACCTTTTCATTCTATAAAGAATAAAAAAATTTCTTTAACTCCTAAATTTGTTTCGGCCTTTGATCTATTTGATCATATTGACGAGGCGGTCATTGTTACCAACACTCGGGAGGTGGATCCCTTCGACATGATGAAGGTTTTGAAGTGGAAGAAGGTACATGTGCTTGCTTGAGTGTGATTGTAGTATCCTATGCTTTCCCTATTCTCTTTACCGGAGCTGATGGAATTAAATGAGATTTAGCATTAGTTTCCATGATGGAATCTTCAATCTATTGAGTACTTTAAGAAAGGTCTTCAAACCCTCCTATGTATTACATAGGGATCAGTGGTGTGCGTAACTCATCACACAAATTTGACACAAAAATTGGCAGAAACTCTTCTTGGGGGAGTTCTAGATTTAAGGAATTCATTATTCATTTCCATCAAGCAATGAAATTTGACACTCTTTCATTTTTGCTTATCTTGTAATTTGTACGATCAAAAAAGGTTGTATTCGGTAGATTTGAGTTGAATTGAAGAAGGAATTTTTGATAGAGATTTTCCCATCTATTAATTGATCAAGATTGCGAACTTGTATACCATATAAAATATAGACACCGTAATAACTGCACAAAACACATATGCTTTACTGCTTCTTTTGTTGAGGAGTTCCCATCATGTGATCACAATGAGAAACAAAATGGATTAAGTGTTGTTCCAGATCTCCCAAACCATTAAATATTGGGAATGTGGTATTCCCAAAATTTAGGTGGGGGAGGGATCAAATCCACCCACTCAGGTTAAGATTTCTATTCCATCTGAACTGGCACACTTCATTCTTCCATAGCTCCCAATTGAGTTATTAATGCCTCAATTGTGTTGATAAGCACTTGGGGAATATCCGGATGAGCTGGGACCTGTACAGGTACATCATCCGAATCTTGAACTCGTGCAACGGTCGGCAAAACCACTGGTGTTGGTGCTGGTATTTTACTTGGATAACCCACGGAAAGAGGCCTATAAAGATGTGTTTGATCCTTCAACGGTTGTGTAACAAATGGAGGGAATTCATTATCTGCATCTATAGTTACCACAAGTCCTCTTGGCTGAGGAGATACTACAGGATGTGCAAGTTAAGGATATGCATGGGGAGCATGTCTAACATAAATGCTACTTTGAAGTAACTCTATATTGAGTCTTTTCAACTCTTTCATCTCTACTTCTTATTGTGCAAATGTTTCTTCAAGCGAAAGATATTGACCTTCTCCAGTGGAAAAGTGAGATGCATTCTGAGACTATGTTCATCTAAATGTTGAACTCTCGAGAATTGTTTGGAAGATAGTTACCTGAAGGGAATCCTTGGATAGTTGAGTTGTACACTCTATTGGTGGCTTCTCCCCTAATCAAGAGAAAACTAACTTCCATTGAGGAGGTGATTTTAAATGTGAAAAATCCCCCTTCCCTATAGGATGGGGTTGTTCCGGTTCATCTTCATCAAACCATTTAACATTGTTTAATGAATTTTACGGTTTAATTAAACAAGTCCCCGGCCCTGCAAGCTGGGGGCTATTGAACTGATAAGGATTATATTCGCACAACTAATCTTCTTATGTTATGTATTTTGCTTCGGACATTAGTTGGGTGTATTATCCAAAAACCACTCATATCACCAATTTCAAAATATCATTATGCTATTTCAGATATTTTCATTATCTGACGACTGACATCCTCTAAGAAGGAGGCATCCTCAGGATTCTCATATGCTTGATACAAAAGTAACTCAACAACATTTTTTCTTTGGGAATGACTCTAATGAGAGCTATTTGATTCCCATTCTTGAGCATATATTTTATTACATACAAAATATGTTGATTTTAGTCAGTCATGGATAGTAACATTTCATGAGACCACTTTTGGTGGGATTTTCTGATTCTAGAGTATAGTGAAATGCAATGCTCCATGGGCACCCCATCCTCTGATACGAACATGAGATAGGGTGTAAGAAATTAACTATTCAAGACTTTTTAGAGTATTGAGGAATCCATGCTGAAGGTTTCTCTGGTGCTTTTCAACCTTTGGATGTCTAGAAACCGAGAGAGATGCCAAGTCAATTCGATGTTGTAACCCTTCTATTACCATTTCATGATTTTGATATTCATCATACGGTAATACTTTAGTTTTCAAATGGTCAAGAGTATTCTGTATGTTGAGGAAAAAATCATTAATGAACTATTCTTCCATTAATTATAGAATGTTATATTGAGAATTTTCCAAAGGCCAAAACATGACTGGTATTTCTCCTTTAGCCAATTATTTTCTCATGTTTAACATATCTTCATTGTATTTTACTAGAGTTTTCTCCACTTTGTCTGGCCAAATTGGATGCTCTGTATTAGAAGACAAATGACCCAAGGGAGGTTCAAATAATGATCGTTCCCTTAATATGTCTTCTGGTTGAGAAATTATTTCACCGATTAATAACAAGGCATCAGAGATGACTGGCTTTGTGTTAGAAAGTGCCTTGAGATCATAGGGCTTTCTCATAACTAAATTTTCAGTCATAGAATTATCTATACAATGTGAAATAATACTGCGAAGAAGAATTTCATATAGAATGCCATCTGGAGGAGGACCACAATGGTGGATTGCAGTAAGGGATAAATCCTCTTACCCCTTGTTCTTCTGGCCACACGGAGGGTTCCTGTGGCTCTCATCTAGAGATAGGATCTCTGGATGGACCTTATTTTCATGAAAAATCCTTCATGATGAAGTGTTTGATGTAGAACTTCAGAATCACTACTACCACTCCCATAATTTAGAAATGAGAGGGTAGGATCTTGAACTACAAAAGATAAATTTATGAGGGCATCAAGAACTCCAGCATTAAGAGAAGTTAGATTTTATCTTGACTTCTTATTTCCCAACTGTGTTTAGAGAGACTTCATCTAGGATGTTCTCTTTCACTTAGTTGGGTACACATTCTGGGAGAATTGATTATCATGGGAAGGTGTATCTTCTTGCCTTCGAGTGGTCGCCAGAATGGACCGATTGCCTTCAATTAGAAAGGGTGTATGTTCCCAATCCCGTTGTTCGTATGATATGGAAGAGTATGCCCCATGGACCTCCTAGATTTGAATAGATGTATATATATTCTCCAGGATAGAATGATGATGTGTCATCCAAGGTGTGGGGACAAATTTATGTGTCTATTCCTCTGGTACCACTAAAAGTGTTGTAATGATATCCTAACATGCTTCTATAATATATGAAGGAATTTGTGTATGCCCTTTCACAACTGATAATATATGTTTGTTGACTTAAGCATCCAGAAAAAGAATATATGTCCATTTTTTATCTTCCTTAGGTGTATGTTCTAGCTCTTTTCCTCCTTTTCCTATCAATGGGTACCGATGATTTTTATGTATGAGGGCAGAGAGTTGAGTTTGCCCAAGATTTGTCATCGATGCTTTCTGACTGACTTCTTTGGGTGCTGCCAAATGAGACACTTGGAAGGCTTGAGGAACACTGGTAGGTTTATCTACCTAATGGTTGTTTTCCATCATGAATGGTTGAAGAATTTTCTTCAATACTAACAGAAGAGACTCCTGGTATAATTGGTGGTTATAATCATGTGTATGTTCATGTTTACCAGTTGCCACCACATTTGATTGGCAGGATTCATTAAATGTAGTTATATGATCCTGGATGTTGATTTTTAAAAAGGTTTATATTCATGTTCATGATACTCCACTAAATGTTCTTGGTGGTATTGTTGGGTTACTTCCAGGTGTGTCTGTTGAGAAGCATAATTAGGACGGATGGGTGTATGTGTTTGTTCGTTGTTCACTATCACGTTAGGTTGATGGACATATCCAGAGGGGGAAGAGGTAAGAACCCTCTCCTCATTTGCAAGACATTATCCCCAGTGGTTCATATTCGGCACCAGGGTTGGAGGGACTTGGGCCTAAAGTCCAGAGGTAAAAGCCCCATCATGTTGGGGTTCACTATTGTGCGATTCTGCTGGCAGAAATTGGTCATGGGATTCCTCAGGAAGGACCCACATATCTTTGTATTGAGTCCCTAAGTGACCAGTTGATCTACCTTCCTATAGTATAGGAGGAAATTTTTGTTACGTTTCGGGGATAAGGACCTAAAACTATTGAATACAGTGGTTAGAACAGTCTTCTTCTTGATCACCAGTCGTAGTTGGCCAAATGATCGAGGATTGTTATTAATCTAGGGAGCTTGTTAGGCAGCCTCTAAGGTTGTGATTGTACCATGCTGATGGTACTTCTTTACTAGCACATTGGAGTCCTAGCGTTGAAGACACTGGGAGGTTGATAACTTACTTCTCGTGGATGAGGATCCATCTTGAGAATTGGTCAGGAAGTTCATAGATGTTGTCTTGAAGAAATCCATTTTTGACTGAAGGGATTTCTAAGAAAAAAATGAGAAAAACAATAAACTTTATTAAATCAACATCCTTTAGATGGATACATGCATGATTGATTCCTTTGACTGGACTTCCTTTATCATTTGATAGGGGTTTGATAGGTGGGTAACATTATTAACATGGTTAAGGATTCATGTCGGGTTCACCTTTTTTATTTCTTAGTTCTTTGAAATGTGTTTTCTAGTTTTAAGAATCATTTCATCCAAGAAGTTTCCATTATATTTATTCATGGAACTAGAAACACCATATAGTTCTTTATCCAAAAGGGACCTTCTTTCCAAAGGCAGGTGTTCATTAAGTTTGAAATTTATGATACTTAGGAATGTGCATTGGTCAAGAGGATGGGATGTCAGACTCATCACTCCCTTTTGGGGGGAATTACTGTCTACTTCTAGACTCTCTTTACAAATTTAAGATATTTTCATGAATCCTTATTAATTAACCACGTATAACATAAGTTTCCCTTGTAATTTTCAATCAATTATTAACATGTGAAAAAATTTTGAATCGTCGATATGTATTTAGGGTTCTCCCTTAATGGAGACATCCATATGTATTTTAGGTTCTCTATCAATCGTATCCTCTCGTATACTATTTAGAGATTCTTTTAATAATCGTTATAATGATACTGGTTTTAAATCCACTCAGTGGGGAATTATGGAATTTGTTTTCATCCAGGGGGACGAAGGTTTGTTTTGATATTGGGATCATAATAATAAAATAGGAAACCTACGTATCCTTGTGAAAGAAATCAGAACCCCCGTAGTTTGGTGCCACGTAATGGGACACATCATACCTTTTAAGTTCATGTGATAAGGACTTAGCCATGCAGTTTAATGTCATGTGGTACAAACATCTAAGTAAAAGGTTCTTAGTGAAAGTTTTGTGTGGGACTTATGCCTAAGTAGCTCAAGGAACTTGGAAAGAATATGGGTTTCAAAGTAAGATTAGACTTGATTGAGAATATGGCCGAAGGAGAATAGGGTTGATTTGAAGTGTTGGGTTTGGATCTCAAGGAGGCTTCCTATGTATCCCATGTGGATGGGAATCAAAGCCCGTGTAGTTCGATAAGTCTCGTAGGAGTGTATAGTACTTTTAGAGGAATGAGTTTGGGCTTACTTCTTGAAATGTATTCCTTTAGGATTTGGGGGTTTAATTTGGGGATTATTCCAGAGGAGTATTCCAAGATTAAAAGATTTGGATTTGGATTCCTGAAGAGGATATCCAGTGAGGTAAGGCCCTGATAAGGCTTCCTACGTATCCTGATTATGGTGGGAATCAAATTTCTCATAGTTCATTCACTGTGAAAATGTTGTGATCATGAAAAATACCTAAGCCCATGTGATTAATGCTTAGTGTGAGTAACAAGAGGATGTAAAAGATTCAACAATGGAACCCACACTTTTCCTCTTCCACTAGTGGAAGAGGGCATGCCTACGGTGACTAGGGTGGATGAGGGTGAGGTGACAAGCTTTCCCAGTGTTCTTTTTACATAGGACAAGGATCCAACGAAAGGAAAGAAGGGATGAAGGTTAGGGGCTTACACTAGGATGGCTACCCTAAATTTGATCCTGGTAGGGGTGGGAGAGTTTTCCTTTATAGGAATGGAAAATCAATTGTGAATTTTACCTTCCCTACTAGTGACCTATGGTTCTGGGTCTTTGAGATGGGAGAGGTGAGGACCCAAACCGTAATCCTCTAAAGTGAGAACTTCCCAACATTGTTTCTAGTAGAAAGGTCCATGTGAATGTGGATATAAAAACCCATAGACAATTCATGTATTCTAACCCTATTGTAAAACAAATGTGGTAAACCTATGACTGCATAAATACAAAATCAAATAGGAAACACATAGATGTTCCTTTCCCAAAGGATTGATAAATCATGATGTTTTGGTGGAGGCTTAAACATATTCCCTTTAAGATAAGGGAAACAAGGAAAGAGATACCATGTAATTAATAGAATTTAAGAGGGTATTTAAGTTGTAATGTAGTCTTTATAACAAGTTCTTCCTTGTAGGTACTTCGCACAAGTGTGCTGCATAGGTACCCCATGTTGATGTGCCCCACAGCTAGGTGTGTCGTGCAGCTGTATGTGATGACTGAAGAATATGTTTCACATAGGGGAACTAAGCCTATGTAAGAATTTTGAAAATAATTTCAAAACATGGTTATCCCATTTAATTATCTCTTATCTCATGTTTTAGAGAGCTAACTGAGACCATTTTATGGATCTGGGCAAAAGAGCTATACAATGGGAGCTTCAAGGTGTCTTTAAATTTTTTTTCAGAGTCTTGAATGGGGATCCCAAGTGTCCTATTTATAGGAATGGAGGGGACCTGGTTAATGGGAATTTTTTCAAGTAGATCCTCCATGTAGGTCCTCTGCATAGCTCTTCCACGTAGGGGTGAAGAAATTATATTTCCTCATAGGTCCTCCGCGTAGGTCCCCCGCATAGGTCCTTTTGTGAAATTTATCAGTCTTCCGAGTGCCATAAATTTTTATCTATAAGTTTGTTTGGGCTCCAAGACTAGTCAAATTGAAGGTATTAAAGATATATACACTTATTGAGATGATAAATACACCATGACTTCTCATAAGAAACAATGAAATTGAATTTAATGGGTCGACACCTTTTCACCATCGATCTTGAAAATCCACTACCTACTTCTGGATGGGGGATTCATTCCACTTATCTATCAATATGGAGTAGTATTTTGGCACATTAAAATCCATCATGAATCCTATTCATTATTTGTGAAAACATATTTACTCATACTTGGCATTTGATTTCTATGTGAGAATCATATCTTCACTCTACGGAAAAGTGCATGGAACACATTTCATGGTGTCTACAATGGGTTATAACTCAATATTGCTCCATGGATTATGTATATTGTCTGCAACATGCCTTTTTATCCCTGTAAATTTGGGTTCATACTTTGAAAAAAAAAATATTCTCTTTCTATTTGAGACTCAAGAATTGCCTCTCCATATCATCTCAATGTTCACGAGGAAAATATTTTTCTAGAAATTTTCTTTAAAATCCCTCCATTCCATTTATTATATTTCTTCCTCCATTTTGTTTTGAATTAATAACCACAATTTATCTACATCTACCTATAGATGATAAACCACCAAGAAAACCTTCTATATTTTTTACATCCCAAAGATAGAAATATATTTACTAAATAACTTATCCACTTCTTTGATACAAATGCATTTTTAGTTATATTGAATGATGTGATGTTATCTTATAAAGAGGTCTAACATTGGTCCTCCATGTTGTGGATGAGGATGCTCCACATGGGTACGGTTATTGTTCATAACCAATGATATATGTCCCAGTATAGTTATATGTTTCTCAACACTAGTTTTCCCTCCAGTACCAATATTAGTATCATACACAGGAGGGAAATCCCTACATGGGACACATGTATTGATTTGGTTTCCATTCCTTTCACTAAGATCCACTTCTAAATAATAAAAGATGCTAAATTAGGTTATGAATCATAATGTATAGTCTCAACTTGAAAAATACTTAAAAAAATTTAAATCATATGCATAGAAAATATCACAATCATAAACATCATTTATTTTAGGAAAATTTTACTTTTAAAACCTTAATAATGGCTTGTAAAGAAGATAAACATTATCCTAAGCATATCTCACAAGAGTATAAATAGGTTCAATGTAAGGCCCGTTCTCGTGTACCAAGTTACCCTATGTCAAGACTAAAATATCTTGTTAAAGTTTTTACTCCTAGGTACATATGTTCCAGAACCACATCCATTTTTAGTATCCAGATAGGGATGTATATTCTTGGTAGATCCACATAATCTATAACTTACCAAAATTCTAGGATGTTATTGTATATTTATCCTCAATGTTCATCTTTGGGCTTTTCTCCATAATCTATGTCTTCTAAATCTAGTTTCCAAGGTTTCAACTAAACTTTATTTAATAAAAACTATAAGTAACCAACCCCAGTTTCCCATAGTCAGTGCCTTATTTCATTACAGTATGATGATTATAGGAATGTTGTATCCTAGAGGAACAAATTAGTTTAGTAGTTTTGGAAAACCAGATACATACATAAGTTCAACATTAAACTTGAAATTAAATACAATATGTAAATTCCTTTGAAAACATCCATAACTCCTTGGTTACCCCTAAAGGTCATTTATAATTTACTTCTTCACATTTTTGGGAAATAAAACATAACAAAGGGGTGATATTAGATGCCCAGTAAGGGAAATCAATACAGAGAAAGATATCATAAAAATAAACATTATGCATAACAAATAACTAAAAAACACGTCTTTAAAAATGAACATGAACATAATATGGAAGAAATAAGTTCTGAATAAATAATGTAATAATAAAGAATAACCATGTGTATTCTACCATTTTAATATCCTCATAGACTATAAATTTTCATAATGAGGGAAATGAATAATACTATACATTCTGAAATATACCATCAAGGCCTTGGCCAAGACATCTAAAAATGATTAAGGCCTCATCCAAAACCATATCTGAAAATATACTTTGTCTAATGAGTTCCATATATGATTGGGGGAAAACATAAACAACATATACATTCATATTGAAACTATCATATGAAATGTAAATAACATTCCACAAACATAAACACTAACTGTTCGGGGTAATATGGTGAATAGTTTCAAGATAGAACATCTGTAGTAAAACTAATAAAAATACATTAAATAAAATATGGTATATGATATCATAAAATACTAGTCCCAATTATACAAAATAATTAACAAGAGTTTTGAAATAAATGAAATTAACTTATAAAATCATCAAGTAATTCTTGAAATAAATACTCTTTTACTTTGAGAAGATGTGCTCTTTTGAAAAAAATCTTTGTTTAAAACCAGAAGTGAAATAATATAGTTTTTTTTATAAAAAATGATTTATTTTATAAAAATAATCATGGAAAAAAACAGATTATAGAGCATATTTCAACATAAGTAGGAATTAGATAAGTTCCCTTGAATCGGGATTATATTTCGAGAAGAATTTTTGTATGATCCTTTTAAAACATGTAACTCCCCATAAAAGAAAAAAGGATTATGTTTGGCACACATATATAGAACATTCACATAGAATTTATCTGGAGTACATAATAATAAATACTAATTTAATTTAGGTAATTATAAAATAAGAGTAACCTGAGTGAAAACTGTGGTTTGGGTAGAAAATCCTTACCTTATGTCCGAATATATTCTCTACATAACCTTAATATCTTTGATAATCAAAATAAATCCATTAATTAGTTAATTAATAACCTTTCATACATATATATTATTCATTATATTTCTATTGAGTTCATTTATGTACTTATTGATATGTTTAAGTATGGAATTCCATTATTCTAGAGTGTTCGTTTCCTTGATTTAATGATCGGTTAGCTTGATTATAAGTAATGGAGTTCATGTGGAATGGATATAATTATCCATAATTAAACATATATATTATTAATTAACATATATAATTGTAAATTGTTATATATGTCATTTGGTCATAGGGTGTGCGGATGATTTTATCATGACTTGTCCCCCGGGCACCGTACCATGACTACCCCATGCCCGCCATCCATAGGCCCGGGGTTGGTGACTAACACTGGAAAGGGGAAACCCAAAAAAAAGGGAAGGCATTGCCTTTAAGCCTATACACACACTATTCAAACCACATACTGACACACTTAAAGGGGGAAACAAGTATACCACTAAAATAAGGCTCAGTGCAAGTACAAGTTAAAGTCAGTGGTCCAGAATACAAACCCAACACGGTACTGAAAACAGTAAAGTACAAAAGAAAACTCTAATGGCCATCCATGGAAAACCCAACCTAATAGTGAGAATAGTGAATTTACTTGAAGATGAAATATTATTTCCTTCCTGCCCGATCCTACTGGGCCCCACATGGACTTAGGCCATCAATTTCGCTATCGTAGCCTCCATATGTCTCATCCCCTTGAGCAGGTATGTCGAAACGTTGAGTGTCTGCACCGGACACAACATGTGCGGGTGAATCCTGTGTAGGGGTGAGTTTTAAAATACTCAATAGGGACCCTGAAACCCGCAAAGGTCTCTCAGTAATCTACGAAGCAAAACACCACAAATAAAAATACCCAAGAGGTAAAACCACCAAGAAAGACCTCAACCACATAGCACAAAGCTAAAGAGGCATCTCACACCAGGTATATAATTTAATGAATATGAATAATGATGATTAGTTATAAAGTTAAATCATTTATTCCATTGAGAAGTTCCACTATTAAAGCACAAAGAAGTCATTCTATTATGGATCCACAGGGGGTCGTAAGTCACTGATTCACACAGGGTCGTAAGTTATTGATCCACACAAGGTCGTAATTCGTCTATCCACACAAGGTCGTAAGTCGCGGATCCATGATGGGCCTCTCTAAGGTTGGTCCTCATCGGGTCATTATACTTCTAATCCACATATGGTCATAAGTCATCAATCCATAGAGGGTCGTATGTCGTTGATCCATGATGGGATACTCTAATACTGGTCCTTGTCGGGTCGCGCTACTTTTGATCCACACAGTGTTGTAAGTTATCATTCCACATAGGGTCGTAAGTTGTTGATCCATGACGGGCTGGTCCTTATCGTATCATGATACAACTGATCCACACAGTGTCTTTAGTCATTGATCCACATATGGTCATAAGTCGTTGATCCCGGACAGGCCACTCTAAGGCTGGTCATCATTGGGTTGCGCTACTACTAATCCACACAGAGTCGCTTTGAGGCTGATCCACAGAGGGTCGCTCTTCACTTGACCGCCAACCACAAGACTCCAACAATTGCTGCACTTGAGTTCTATAGATTCTCCTCCTCAAGCCATCAGTCACCCCTCAAATTCCACTAAGTCCCACTAAGAATTAACCCGATGATCCTTCATGTCATAAGGGTTCCAACACACCAGATGGTCCGTCAATCGGATACTCGGTCTGTAAATTTTAGACATTTTAGAACCAAGAGTCCGGTTGGATTTGAGTTCGATCCAACTCAGACAAACATTGACATTCTCCAAAACCCAACTGGAATTTCTCAAATGTACTGCCTCATTCTTAGGGTTCCATCTCCATAGGCAGCGTGTCAATCGAACACCTGGTTTGCGAGATACGTCTGTTTTGGAGATACAGGACCGGTCGGGCCCGGGTCTGGTAGGGGTCTGGTCGGGAAGGCAGGTCTGGTACACCGAGAAACCCGGCCTACATACAGGTAGATTCTCTCAGTTGGCAGTGCCAGTGGGGCACCACCTGGTTTTCCAAAAAGGACGGCTGCAGCCGGCCGTTACGCTCCAGCTGAGCGGTCTAAGAGGGCACTCATCTCCCCATAAGGCGCCTCGACGCCATACAGTTCCACCCATCGTAGCCTAGCATGTCATGGTTGACGCCACCATGGTGGATGTGGGTTCCACTGTCCCCATGAGGCCAGCTCGGTCGGCCATCACTGCCGGTCGCAGGCACCGATGTGTCAGCGTGTGCTTCCGCGGGCCACCAGAGATGCTATGATGGTTTTTTTTCTTTCACTTCTTTTCCTACAGGCCTCCCGGGTCACTGCCTTCACTACGTGGACCTCAAAATCAAATTTCAAATACATTTTTTTATCCACATCGAAGAATTCACCAAGAGAAAGTTTGGCGGAGGGTCACGCCCTTTTTCAGTTCATCTCGCACCCTCCGCATTAGCGCTAAAACATGCGAAGGGATCATTCAACTCATGATAATGATTAACAAAAAACAATTTACTACAACAACAACCCATAAAAACGAATGAATTTTCGATCAACCTGTTAGTCAGATGATCCGACTTCATCATATTATTCAGGAACGGTGAAGATAAAACTTTTAAATGCATAAACAATTATACCCCCTACCTTGAACTCATTGGAAAACATTGCGAATGAGGGAGAAGAATCCGAGTTCGAAGGTATTCGTCATTGTTCATCGATCCCCAGATCGATTACCCCAATGGTGTTCATTAATCCACCATTCTTCATTGGAGAGGAAAGTCTTCAGCGTTTCATGAGAGGTTCCTCCTACGGGTATCCAATTCCTATGCCAAAGGTTTGATTAAATAAAAGAAACTGCACCACGTTACATTCATTAATATGGTTTATTAATGAACCGTAATTAATGAACCTTCAATACACGAACATTAAAGTTACACATTTAAAGGGATTTGTAATTAAATGTCTCTTATTTCATGTGTGTTGTTACACTGTGGTCCCGTCATCCACTGCTCAATGATTGCAGAAAGAAATAAAATAACTCTTTCAGTAATTTTATTATTATTTTCCTGAAAATTCCACAAAAAATATTTTTCATTGTACCCTTTCTAGTCAAAGTTAAGCATCTCCTTAGTGAATACAGGGACTGAGAATCCAACTGTTCCCACGTAATTTCAATCTGAGCACTAGGTCAAAAGATAGAAAATCATGCTTGCATGTTTACTAAATATACCTTAAAAAAATTCAGAAAATATTAGCAATCAACCTTGACCCATGCCAGTTGAGGTTAGGAAACTCCTAAGGGTAACACTCCCTTATGAGCTCAAATGTACTCTATGATTTCCAATCCTGGTTACGGTTTAAGAGTTATAAAGATTATACAATAAAATAATTATTACTTATTTTTTATTTATGGACAAAAACTAACATACATTGTTGGCCCGCACTGGCCAAAGTTATGATCTTCCTAAAGAAAGCATACCCTAGAGATATCCTTGGTGGTCTCGTATTTTTAATCTGAGTCGCCATTTCTGAGTTATAATAATTTTAAAATTAAAATAATTTTATTTAAGGTAATGAAAATTTTGGTTTTTCCCACTACAGGCTTGTGATGACTAAAATTAAGTCACACCTAGGGTAAACCTACCATCTTGAACGCAACGGTGCCCTCAGATTTCTGATCCAGGAACCCGTATAAGAGTTATTCCGCTTTTTTAGGAAAATTGCCCACACACACTATTTAAAGCTTAACATTTTTCGACGGATCATTCCAGGCACTCCGGGCCTTGGAATAACATGCAGTCAAATTTTTCTTTCTCAAAATAATTCCATATAATTAAAATATATATATGTAATTTTGGGTCCTTACAATCTCACCACCTTATGAATTAACATCCTTGAAGGCCACATCAAAATCTAAGAAAAACAAATGGGTTGTACTGAGCATGAATCCAAGCTTCCTGATCCCTTGTGCTCTCTTAGAGGTTCTCATCCTACCACCAAACTCACACCATAGATATAAACTATCCACAGAGGACCCGCTCCTATCAATCCTCAATCTCTATTGGGAACTCCTCGAAAGTTTCCCCATCATCAAGGTCCAGCTCACCCCAGTCGATGACATGTAATGGATCAGCCACGTATCTCCTCAGCTGTCACATGTAGAAAACATTATGCACCTAGTGCATATGTGGGGTAAGAGTTAAGAGGTATGCCACCTCGTTAAATCTTCTAAGAATCAGGGAAGGTGTGATGAACCGTAGAGATAGCTTTTTTCTTTGGCCACATCTTCGTAATCCTTGTTGTGGTGAGACCCATAGGAAGACACGATATCCCTCCTCCAACTCCAAGAATCTTTGTATCTTGTCGGAATAAGACTTCTATCTACTCTATGAAGTCCTCATCCGCTCCTGGATGATCTGCGCCTTCTCATTGGTAGCTCATACCATCTCTGGGCCCATGAGTATTGACTCACCTGGGTCTGTCCAGCATAGAGGTGATCTGCATGGAAGCCCGTACAAGGCCTCAAACAGTGACATGCTAATGGTGGAGTGATATCTATTGCTATACGCAAACTCCTCCAATGGGGATGGTCCTCCCAATTATGATTAAAATCATAGACCCATATATGAAGAATGTCATCCAATGTCTATATGGTCCGATCTATCTGACCATATGTCTGGGGATAAAATTTGTGATCAAGCATGCGGGAACCTGATGCTCAACATTCACTTCATGACAGGTGAGGCATCATGAAACAAACTCAGCCGCTGATTTCTTCATCCCTGGCCACCAATACTGACATCAGAAGTCCTGGTACATCCTTTTCACACTAGTATCTACTACCAAAGGGGAATTATAGAACCCCCTCAACACCTCCTATAACAATTTCACTTGTACTAATGTGTGTCTTATAAAAAATTGATGTGCTCCCCACCTATCGATAATCAATCAGGAGAATGTCATGAGGATATCTGAGCACATCGAGTCTTGTAGTGAGCCTCCCCAAGTTGTGCCTCCCTAACTCGCTGAAGGAGTGCGGACATTGACAATCATAGACTGGGGGTAATCTTCTCGATCACTATCCACGACGGATAACTGCAACCTGGCTAGCTGCTATGTCGCCTCACTTAGAAACTGTAAACCATACCTCCTACTGAGTGTGTCTGTCACCACGTTCTTATTCCTAGGAGTATATAATATCTCAAAATCATAGTCTTGGAGAAACTCTAACCATAAATGATATATCCACTACTTAAAATCCTACGAGCACCTTTCCATCCATGATAAAGGCCACCCCTTTTAACGTATTGATGTTCCCATCGACCCTTTGGTTGTCGGTACTCATTATCCACATACACATGGTTGAAGTGTTGGTAATCCACACATAACCTCGAACACTGGTTCTTACTAAGACCTTCCTCTACAAGTCCCCGAACTATACTCTCAACACCCAGAGCTCCGTGGGAGCCATATAATATGCAGTTTTAGATATCAATGTTGTCCCTGGGAACAAACCAAAGAAAAATTCCCTCTTCATATGGAGAGGTAATCCTAGAAAATTCTTTTGAAAGGATGTTCCCGCACTCTACAACTACAGCTAGAAACTAAAAACTCTAAAACACCGGCTACCACGAGGGTAAGGCTAGCCGACTAAAGAGTGATCGACAACACCCTCCTACGCATGAGTTTATCTCATGCTGCATGGGTTTCTTTTTTTACTGACAAAAGAAAACCCCATTTTAATGATGTAAATATACCATATTCATTTGCCTAAAATATTAAATATGAGCATGAACTATGGATGACTATTCCATACCCAAACTAACGTCGCAAGGACTCGATACTACCACCAAGAGGTTCCAACTAAAACTCCTACCTCAAGGGTCAGATCACACTGTCGGCATATGTGTGATTATCGAGTCTCCTCCCATAGGTATCCTCATATATAAGATTCAAGTCAATGGTTTAACTAGAAACTCTAGTTCTTGAATAAAAATTTTGACAAGAAGGAATGATTAGTACCTATGTCTATTAATACAGTAGCTGGTAGTAGACCTATACCGTACATCAAATCATTCCTATAGACCTTGGGTCATTCTCTGTGACCGCATGCAGCTACTCCCTTCCCCTATCCTCCAACCCCCTAGACCTAGTGGGGACCACATTGGGGTGTTGGTTGTAACATGTTTAAAAGTATACCACCTCCTGATTCTCACCTAACTCATCTTCCACGTCTACTACCATACAGATTTATTTGTCCCTATCACTTCCCCTTCTCGAAAATTTTTACACATCCAAGTCTCAGAGACTGATGTCTATTTCCTACTTCCCACTGCTGACATTCACTGGATGTATCTACTCAGGCCAGGAATTTTCAACCACAAATTTTCTCTCTACCACCATAACATAAGTAGGAATGCACATAGGAATAGTTCTAGCTCGGATTTCCCTAAACACATATTTCTTGGAAGTCTGAGCCACAAATCACAGGCTGAATCTTATTCATCGAGTACCTATAATGGTCGATATTCCTTGACGAATACTTAGCTACCGATGTGTCACCCTGCCGAAGCTGTAGAAGCTCATGGTAAAACATAACCCTTAGATTTTTATGAAAAGGGACCCCTTCTATGGGAAAGGTTCTCAAGATCTATCCAAAGAAAAGTCACCACATAATTTGATAGGGGTAATCTAAACCCAACTATTTACCTTTTGATCCACATAGAATATTCACTACAAAAACCTCTATCTAATCTAATGGTGCATTGGCTAGATGAAAACTTGGTCACCACCTCAATCTAGTCCTTAGCCACCTGTGGGTCAGCCTCGCCTCGAAACCAGAGGGGTATCTCTCTCTAAAACTCATGTATGTCACTGAGCCCACATGTTCCCTCTATCGATAGTTCCAGTAGTAACTACTGACCAACGAGCAGTGGTATCAATGGGACACCGCCCAATGGTACCATCTCGGTAAACAGTCCTTGTACTGAAGCCTCATCACTCTATGGACCATCCTCATGGTCACACATTGGAATCATGGATGGCTGTGTGCATGGAGGCATCTTGAAAGAGTATCAAGGTGAACCAATGTCATTAAGATTTACTTGGTGATATGACTCAAAAGAGAACAAGTGAAAAGCACTTTCTAAACACATAAAACTAGTGTTTTTGTGTTTTGAGTCAGAAAATAGATTTCAGGGTCCTAGTGTTTGGATATTTCGGCCGCCACACAAACATTGGACACCATGGACTGAAATTCGAACTCAAGACACTTAACAATATTTCCCCCATTGAAAATGCAGACTCTTAGTTCTTGTGGTACAACTGACCGCCCTTTGATACAACTTTTTCACGACCCATCCTCTGGGGCTCGTGCCATGACTACCCCAATCCTGCCTTCTATAGGCTAGGGGATGGTGACGAGAACTGGAAAGAAAAACCCCAAAAAATGGGAAGGCATTTCCTTTAAACTTGTACACACACACATCCTACCACATCCCAACACACTGAAAGGGGGAAACATGTATACCACTAAAACAAGGCCAAGTGTAAGTACAAGTGAAAGTAAGTGGGCCTGAATAAAAATCCAACAAGGTACTAAAAACAGTAAAGTACAAAATGAAACTCTCATGGATATCCATGGAAAACCCCACCTAATCGTGAGAGTAGTGAAGCTACTAGAAGCCTATATAGTTTATCCTGCCCAACCGGTCCTACTGGGACCCACCTGGTATTAGACCACCAAGTACACTGTCATAGAATACGTATTTCCCGTCCCACTGAGTACCTATGTAGAAACTTTAAACTTCTGCACCGGACACAACACATGTGGGAGAAGCCCATGAAAGAGTGAGTATAACAATATTCTATGGGGACACCAAGACCCCTGAAGGTCTCTTGGTAATTTGGGAAGGAAAACATCAAAAAATAAAAATATTTAAGAGGTAAAACCACCTAGGAAGACCTCAACCACATATAACAAAGAAAAATACGCAACTCACACTAGGAATATAACTTAAACAACATCAAATATGATGATTAGTCGTAAAGATAAATCATTTTATTCCTTTGAGAAGTTCCACTGTGGATCCATAAAGAAGTCGTTCTATTACGGATCTACACAATGTCATAAGTCACCGATCCACACAAGGTCCTAAGCCATCGATCCACATAGGATCGTAAGTCGTCGATCCACATAGGGTCATAAGTCGTTGATCTGTGATGGGCCGCTCTAAGGATGGTCCTCATCAGGTCACACTACTACTGATCCACACAGGGTTGTAAGTCGTCAATCCACACAGGGTCTTTAGTCGTTGATCCATGACATGACGCTCTAAGGCTGTTCCTCAACGGGTCACACTACTACTGATCCACACAGGGTCATAAGTAATCAGTTCACATAGGGTCGTAAGTCACTGATCCACGACGGGCTGCTCCAAGGATGGTCATCGTCAGGTCGTGCTATTACTGATCCACATAAGGTTGTTAGTCATCGATCCAAATATGTTCGTAAGTCACTAATCCAAGACAGGACACTCTAAGTATGATCCTCTTAGTGTTTCTCTACTATTGATCCACACAAGGTCGCTCTGATACCAATCCACAGAGGGTTTCTCTTCACTTGACAGCCAACCGTAGGATTCCTGCACTTGGGGAACTTGGGTTCTGTAAATTATAATCCTCAAGCCATAGTTCATACCTAAACTACCAAGAATTCCCATGAAGAATTAACCTAAAGAACCTTCATGTCATAAGCATTCCAACACAATAAACGGCACGTCAATCGGACGCCTGGTCTGTAAGTTATAGGTGTTTTAGTACTGAGGGCCCGGTTGGATCCCAGTTCAATCCAAACAAGAGATACAGAAAATTTTTCCAAAACCAAAGTTGAGTATCCCAAAAGGAACACCTCATCCTTAGTATTCGATCACCAAAGATAGTTTGTCAATCGGACACTCGGTTTATGAGATACGTCTGTTTTAGTTAAACGGGACTGGTCGGGTCCGAGTCCGGGTTTGGTAGCGGTACGGCCCAGCCGGCCTGGCTATCGGACCCTCCCTGGTTGACAGACCCAGCCCAACTAGCAGTTCTGGCCCACCTAAAAACACAGCCCGCAAGCTGGTTGGTTCTCGGGTTGGCCACGCCAGTGGGCCACCGCCCGGTCTTTCGAAACGGTCAGTGGGTGTCTTCTGTTATGCTCTAGGTGAGTGGCCCAAGTGGGCCACTCATCTCCCCACACTGCTTGTCGATGTCGCATTGTTCCACCCTCCATGGACCGTCTGGCCACGGATCATGCCGCCGCAGTGCCTGAGGGTGCCCCCTTCCCCATGTGGCCGGCTTGACCGGCCGCCACTGTAGGTCACCGGCACCGTCGAGCCAACAGATGCTACGGCAGGCCATCAGAGATGCTCTAGTGGTCTGTTTTCTTCCTCGTCTATGCCCACGGGCCTCCGAGGTCACTTTTTCACTGTGTGGCCCTCAAAATTATATTTTTAGTGCATTTTTTGATCCCCCTCGAAGAATTCACCAAGGGAAAATTCGGTGGATGGTCCGAGCCTTTTTTGGTTTGGCCCGCGCCCTCCGCATTAGCGCTAAAACATGGGAAGGGATCGTTCAACTCAATATAATGATTAACACAAATAAATTTCATGCAACAACCACCCATAAAAATTAATTAATCACAGATCAACCTATTAGTAGGCTGATCTATGTTCTTTGTATTATTCACTAACGATGAAGTGAAATCATTTAAAAGTATAAACAATTAATCCCCCTACCTTGAACTCATTGGAAAACACTACTGATGAGGGAGAAGAATCCATGTTCGAAGATATTCGCCATTTTTTTCGATCCTCGGATTGATTCCCCCAACGATCGTCATTTGTCCACCGTTTTTCATTAGAGAGGAAATTCATCGGCATTTATTCATAGATTCCTCCCTTGGGCTTCCAATTCCCATGCTAAAGGTTTGATTAAATAAAAGAAACTACACCAAGTTGAGTTCATTAATATGGTTTATTAATGAAGCACAATTAATGAACCTTTAATCCATGAAATTTGCAGTTACAAATCCAAAGATACATGTCATTAAATGTCTCTAATTTAATGTCTATCATTACACTGCAGTCCTGCCATCCTCCGCTCAACGTTTTCAAGAAGAAATAAAATAACTCTTTTAGTTATTTTTTTTATGAAAAGTCCTAAAATTATATTTTTCATCTGACCCTTTCATGTCGAAGTTAGGCTTCGTCTTATAAAAACCTAGCCTAATGAATTCAACGGTGCCCTCAAAATTTATATTCGAGCACCGGTACAAAAGATTGAAAATTTGGAGTGCACGTTTATTGAACATTCCTTAAAAGAGTTTAGAAAATATTGACAATCACCCTCAACCCACGCCGATAAAGGTAACACTTCTCCTAAGGGGAACAAACCCTAACGAGCACAACCATATTCTCGTATTTCCAATCCGAGTTACCTTTCAGGAGTTACAATGATTTGACAATAAAATAAGTGTTACTAAGTTATTTTATTTATGTCCAAAAACTAACCTGCACTGTTAGCCCATTCTAGCCAATGATTAGATCTTCCTAAGGAAATCATACAATCATGATCTTAGTGGTGGTCTCAGATTTTTAATATAAGTCACCATTCGTGGGTTATAAGCATTCGAAAAATAAAATAATTTTATTTAAAAAATTTATTTACAGTTATTCCATTTTTTTGTTTTCTCACTGGAGACCTGCACCGACTAAACATAAGTCTTACCTATGGTAAACCCACCATCCTGAACACAATGGTGCCCTCCTATTTCTGATCTACCCAACAGTTTAAGATTTATTCCACTTTTTTAGAAAACTTCTCACACGCGTTATTTAAATATAAACATTTTTCGATGGATCATTCTGGGCACTCCAAACCTCGGAATCACGTGATGTCAGATTTTTCAGTGTCGAAATAATTCCGTATAATTAAAAAAATTATATATAATTTTTGGTCTTTATAGATTTCTAAGATAGAACAACAGTGATAACCATTTATATTATTTTGGCGATATTTTGATTATTACAAACTAGTTTGTCGTATGAATTAATATTATGTATATATAATGGTTAATGAATATTTAATTGGTCATAATACACAAATTATAGTCTTTATAAACCATAAAAATGGTTTTATAACCATCTATGAAGAATAAATAAAGGAATTATGGTTTTTCGTCCATGAAAGTTGTAAATCTGCACCTCACAGATGATGATTTTTTTATAACATAAAAGAGGGAGGGACAGTAGTTTGAGGAAAGATATTCCATTAACTATATATCATTATATTATATAGATTATACTGGATTCATCATGATCACTTTGAATGAGGATTATAGGAAAAGGTAAGAAAAGAAAATAAACTAAAATGAAATGAAAAGAAAAAAGGAAGAGGTTTTACCTCTTGAAATGTCCTCTTTGAGAACCTCATTAAGGGAAGGGGTTTTGGTATTTTGGAAATAAAAAGAGATAATAGATATGGGGAGGGACCAGGAAAGAGTATTTGGGAAGAAATTTTAGAAGAATCAAGGCATAGAGGAGTGAAGAGAAGCGGGAGTGAGGGATGGTTTTATAAGGGAGAGGAGGGTTTTTCCATTATTTTAATCGTTATTTTATTATTCTTGCTCAAGAATATGAATAGTCTTGATTATTGGGACTCAAAACAGTTATTATTTCATGTATGTTCGAACTAATATCCATTTACATCAGCCATGACTCAAGCATGAAGCATAAATTCATTTATTTAGCATATTTCGTAAATTATCAAATTTCACTATTCACCAAAAAATCATGTATTTCAAAATAACACCAAAAATTCACCCTAACCATTTTTGACATGTAGAATAAAAAATTAACTATATTTTATCAAAATTAATTTATAAATAAGAGAAATATAATTTAAAAACAAAATTATTATTTTCTTGAAAATTATAGATTTTAAATTTAAAACTGATTTTATAATACTTTCAAAAATTAACTGAGGTCGCATTAAATTATCCTAAAATAATAGGAAAAACAATAATTATTTAGGAATACATTTTAATAAAATTATTTTTTTAATTTATTAATTTAAAATTATAACTAACTATATATTACTCACAAAAATATCAACCCTTAATTGTAAATTTTTAAAATAGTCTATTTCATTTAAATGGTGTTTAAATTTTATTTAAACATACATGGGTGAGTTTACTATTCATAATGGTACATTATTATTTATAAGATTATGTTACTATTCCTAAGGGTGTGTTATTATTCACCAAAAATGTAAGTTGATCCTATCAGACTCTAAACATCTTACTGATTGCAACTATGTTTGCAAGTTTCTCAGAATTCAAACCACAAAAGCCAAAAAAGTATATCTAATGGATAGGTAATAACTATCTCTTATAGATATCAAGGTGTTTGTTTCTCATAGACTCAGTGTTTAAATATTTCTATAATAAATATATTTTTAAATCCTTGGGGTGTTACAATTAGCCATCATCTCTTAATTCCATTGTGAAAGGGGACTAGAAGCTCACACATTATGTGTATCAAGAATATCAGTTAAATAATATATTATTATTAATAATTTAAAAGTTTTAATAAAAATTCTTCCCACATCTAGATTAATAACTATTCATGTTTCGTTGATCACATATATTCTATCCCCAGTTATTCAAGAGATTATAACATGAGAATAATATTTAAAATATATTTCTTTTCTATTTAGTAAATATGATATTTATTTATTTATTAAAGAATAATTCAGTGATTTTTATTAATAAAATAATTACTCGTTTTTTAGGTACCAATAAATATTGTCGAGGAATGGATGAATGAGTCTTATAATCCGCTGAAAAAACATATATTTAATATAATTTTAATAAATAATATTTAATTTAATTTTTTCACTTAAAATCGCATCTAGAAGTAAAAAAAATTATTATTATATACATAGGGTTCCATATGGATTAAATAAATAATTATTTTATTTTTTCAATTATTTATTTCTAACCCAATCCCTATATAAACCCAATTATATTATTTTTCAAGAGAGATAATTCATTTTATTTTTTTCTACACAATGATTAGGGGAATCCTCTCGAAGCCCTGTATAATTACTTTCCCAAAGAATGATCTAAAAAATGGAGATCTATATGCATCCACCCTCAACTATCATGTCTAGATAAATCATGGTTAATCCATTAAAAGTGATAATCATGTAGGTCAATGGGTAACAACAAAAGAGATATGATCTACAATGACTACACACAGAGATTCCTACATTGATGTTCTCAGATTTGGGGAAGACATATGTGTTACTGTTAGAGGGATTCAAAATTTGATTCTTACCTAAAAATTATGGTACAATGTAGATCTGTTTTAAGATCTATCAAAGAAGATAGAATTTATCACATGGTAAATATTTAATTGGTTAAATTAATTATAAATAATATGTGATTTTCATGTGCTTAGTTATGAAATTTTAACTATTACCTTTAGTCGTTGATTTAATTTTTCTGATCATCACCTTCAATGATGTGTAAAATCTCATATAAATAATTGATCATAGAAAAAAAATGTTTTTCAAGACCTATCATATGATTCCACTACACCCTAAACATTAATGTGGTCTGAGGGCCGTCACATATTGTTTTATTAATATTTAAATATAATTGATTTATTTATGAATTTTTCATTTTGTTTTCAATTAATGTTTAATTATTCTTTAATCTAAAATCCAAGATATGATTCTTTGTCATTTTTTTCTTTTAAATATAATAAAATTGTTTAATTTAATAAAGGAAATAAATTTAAATAACTCAACCGAAGGTGCTGAGAAATATTGTAGGATAACACGATAGTACCTACCTTACAACTCAGTGGTACACTCCATGTATTAGTGTTCAATTCAACACAAATTAATTTGGAATTAATTCAATCCATATAAATTTATTATTCAGGATGTATTTAATTAGACACATTTTGTTTACTAGGGGATCTTGGCGCACAGTCATCCAGAATACACTCTATGTTACTTCTATACATAGAATGTAGTCCTTTTGTCACAGGCCAACTACATATCTTCTTAAATGGACAACCTAACTAGTTACCATGTTACTACGATACCACTCACAGTGTAGAAAAATTACAATTTTTGTACTCTAATATTTTCCATGGAACAGTTTACATCCCAAGTCCTTAGGTGTGTGTGTCAGATAAATTATGATAATAGTACTCATCACATTGATATATTGTATACAACATGCAGTTATGAAAATTTATGAATAATGTAAGAATAAATTATTATATAATGAAAACCTTTTCAAAAGAATTATTTTCTACAGTTATTAAGTTCATAGGACATGCTATGTGATGGGTTTTAATATATATAAAGTTTTAATTAATATATATGTAATATACAAATCTACATATCATGTATGATTTGTAGTAAAATAATTACTCTACATTTATTAAAGCATAATAGATGAAAAAATAATCACGTAATTTATATGATCATTATTTTATACAACACATCTTATGAGTATGCGATAAGCAGTGTATGAAACATGTTTCAATTATAAACTTCATACGAGTATAATAAATTTCAAGTAGATTGAGTGGGGACTCATCGTCATGCCTCTAAGGTATATTTATGTACAAATTTAATTTTATATAATTATATTTCATTTGATTAACATTATTATGGTTGATAATGTCAATTAAATTTGAATGAGAATTAAGATAAAAGAAAATATTAACTAAAATTGATAATTATTTTATTTGATAATGGTTTATCTTAAATAAAATCAATTATAATTGAATTATTATTTTTATTAAATTAATAATTCATTTCATAGGGATGATGATTATCTTAGACAAGACCTTTTTATGTGATTGGTTTCTTTTAATTTATTATTAAAATAAATTTTCTATATGCATTCCATCTCTTCTCTTATTATTTACGAGCTTTTGTTCCAATTGTTTCATTATGTAAACCCCTTTTCCCTCACCTTTGTGTGAGTAAAATAATATGTAATGGATAGAGCTCCAAATCTAGTGGTGGTAGTTGATTTATGGAGCCGATGAGAAACCAATATAAGAGTGATATGTTTTTAGATGGGTGGGAAATTGAAACATTAACAATAATGGGTTCAATGAGTTTTTTCCTAGGTCGATGATTAGTTTATCTTCTACTAGATAAACTATCTATTAATAAAATATCATGATCATTAAATTTTATTATTTTATTTATTCCCTGTTCCATGGTCATTTCATTATCATTGTTTTTTCACAATCACATTAATTAATGAATTAATAACCATGAAAAATAGAACTACTATAAACTGGCATATGCATAAATATTATCTAAGACATTTTTAATCACATAAGTAATTAAACATAATATTAAAAATCATGTCATAATGCTAATAATTATAAATTTACCTATAAAATATAAAATCCATCTATTATACATATTATGTATGTATATCATTCCAATACTTCTATTAATGTCAAACAATAGTATAGTGTTCATGAAAATCTAATTTTGGGGTGATATCAATTATCTATGAATTCTGAATTTATATTTTTATATCATTACTTATTTCACTTCAAGGGTTGACTAACATTTAATGACTTAGTGTAACTAAGAGAAAAGGGATGAGTAAATCCAATTCAAGGATTTCAGAATTGGAGATTCCACAAAACATATAATGGAACTATGATTTAATGAAGTTAGAATTTCGAATTCCTTCCAAACACCCTTCAAAATTATTGTCCATCCAATGTTTGGGTGGTGAGCATGGAATATCAATATTTTTTACTATAATGTCCATGAAAAAGGATATTCTAAATCTAATGGATAAGGATTCTGTAATTCAATAAAATCATGGAAGATTAATAAATCTAGTATCTATTTTATCATCTAATTTTGTTAGTTAATATACTAAAATTATGATCATCTTTTTTTTTGAAGAAGAATCAAAATTCCTTCAAAGATATCATTCTGATACATACATGAGAAGGATATCCTTCTCAATGGAACATATTTCTCATAGGGGTGATGGTAGATACACATTATCCTATGAACAAAAAGTAAATTATATTTTCTTAAAGAAAATATTTCTAATGAACCTGGTAATGAGTCTAGTGATGAATTGATGTATATCTATGAAAAACATTTGAACAAAAAAACATATGTTCAATATTTCATTCTAAAATCCATGATGATAAGAAATTAAATAAACTTGAGTACATGGATTCATATAGCATGATTTATCACATTTATGATCTCTTTCAAGAGAATCTGAGACTAGAGTTTTAGATATCTCTAATGCTCTCTTTGAAGTTATTCGTGGATATTCAGTTCCTTCTAGGACTAATGTACTGAAGCTTATTAGATACATTAAACCCTTTGACATATAAAGTAAAAAATTAAAATTAGAATTTTTCATAGATATAATAATATCATCACTATTTAATCCCTTATCATGTTATGCTGGTAGTTATAATATGATAAATAATGAGAAAAGTATTTGGGAACTTTTTTCACTGATTTTTCATGTGAATAGGGACATAGGTCGTGACAAAACAGTTAACTTTATGGTGAATAAGAGAAGTAAGAACAAGGATAAGGTTCCTAGGACTCAAAAAACTACCAATCTCCAATGATCCATCTTTCCAAGATGAAAAATACATAAATAAAGTGTATAGAAAATGATGTATTATGTTTTTCATGTGGAAATCAAGCCCACGGGATGAAATAATTAACTAGAAAAAATGGGATGCTAAAGGTGGGTTAGTTATAAAGTATAGTGTTTCAATATCTACATATTGGGTATTAAATTCATCTTCTTGTGTCAAAATAAATATCAAATTTTAGGAACCATATATATAATAACATATTTCAATATGATAGGTGGGTTTTGAAGCTACCATTTTTGTGAGGTAGGATGATCTAGACATTGGTGACAACCACCCACCATTACCAAAAGAAATGATAATATTATTAGGTGGTTCTTATTTTTTACTAGATATTAACATGAACAATATTTATATATAATTACACAATGATTATGGGTTTATATTCAAATTTTTAAATAAGTTCGATTTCTTTTATAAAGATAACATATGTTATTTTGTGGTGCATTTAAATAATGGTCCTTATGTATTAAATTTTGAAAACAAGTATTTCAAATAGGTAACTGATCATGTGGACATTAATTATATAACACATATCTATAGAATTACATTATTAGTAATTTTAATGAGAATTATTTGAAAATATTTTTCAAGTTGGTTATTTTGACTCTTCTGATCTAAAACCACTTGAAATATGTCATGCCTGTTTATAAGGAAAAATGAATGAACTATGATTTGGTTGATATGGTAAAACCACCATAGATATTTTAGTACTAGTACACATTTATGTTTGTATAATATATATAGAATAATCTATTGGTGGATATTCTTACTTTATAACATTTACTAAAGACTTGAGTAGATATGGGTATGTCTAATTAATGAGGTATAAGTTCAAGTCCTTGCTAATTTTAAATAATTCACAAATGATGAATTTAATTAATTTTGAAAGAAGATAAAGAATCTTAAAATGGATGGAGGGGGTGAATAATATAACCGAGAATAGTTATATTTCTGTGGGTGTTTTGGATTCAGACTCAACTATCTCAATAATACACTCTATAGTGGAGAAGTGTTAGTGATAGGAGGAACCATACCTTGTTAGAAATGGTAAAATAGATGATGAGTCATGTGAATCATCCATTATCATTTCTAGTATACTCATTACAAATTGTGGTATATATAGTAAAACACGTACCAAATATTGTGGAAAATGTAATTCCCTTCATGTTATGAAGGGAAAAGAATTCTATGTTTTCACATACATGTGTATGGGTTTGTGATATATTCATTAAATCTGTCCAAAGGAAAAAAATAGGACCATGGATTTGAAACTGTATATTTATAGGGTATCCTTTGGAATTAAATTAATACTACCTAAACAAACCACGAGACAAGAAAGTGATTGTCTCCATACAACCCATCTATCATGAGAGGGAGAAAACCCTAAAAATGAATGTAGAGAGAAATATTATATTTAATTGATTTTATTCCCATGATCACTAGAGTTGGTAATAGAACACATTCAATAGGTCATCATTGAATATGAATTTCCTAAAATAGAACTACATTGTAGGATCACTGGAGAATTAGAACACATTCAATAGGTCATCATTGGATATGTATTTCCTAAAATAGAACTACATTGTAGGATCACTGGAGAATTAAGATAAAATGGAGTTATTATTTTATTATCATGAAATATGGTAACTCGTTATTGGTTGAAAATGACAAACCATAGTCCTAAAAAGATGAAATAGAGAGATTAGAATTATTCTAATGGAAATAAACCATGAATTATGAAAAGGATTCCATATATCAAAACCATGATTGGGTTCTATTTTATGCACCTTTTGATGTTAATACCATCAGGTGAACTGATTATTTAAGATAAAAATGGGAATGGATGGTAATGTAAATTCCAATAATGCAAGACTAATGGATAAAAGGTTTAAAAATGTTAAGGAATTGACTATTATGAAACCTTTTCACCATTCACCATGTTTAATTCCATTGTAATTATACACGATATACTATCTTTCCATGAATATAAAATTATGAATATTGATTTCAAAATAGTGTTCCTTAATCAAAAATTTTAGGAACATATCTACATGACACAACCAGAATAGTTTATGAATCCATTTGATTTTAAAATGATTTTAAATCTATAGAGATTCATTTATGGATTGAAGAAAGAATCAAGGTCATGAAACATTAAATTCTATGAATCTATAAAAGAATTTTGTTTAATAAAGAAAAAATGAGAACCATGTGTTTATAAAAGTATTAATGGAAATACGGTCATTTTCCTAGTATTATATGTTGATCACATATTACTTATTGGAAATTATATAACAGTCATACAATATTTTAAGAAATTTTTAAAAAATTTATTTTACATGACGGACTTAGATGAATCTACCTATATTAATGGGATCATGATCATTCATGGTATATCCAAGAGGTTTCTTGGACTATGTTATGGTACATTCACTGAATATATACTAAATAAATGTACTATAGAAAAATCTTTGATAGGATTGGTTATAGTGTCACATGGTATACATCTATCTAATAACATGTGTTTGTGGACAGAACAAGAGAATGATAGAATGATTAAAATCCCATACACTTTAATGATAGGATCAGTCATACATTCCATGTTATGAACAAGACGTGATGTTTTCAATGCATTGATCATGGTAGCGAGATGTCATAATGACCTAAGAGAACATTATTATTCTGTTTTGAAGTTCATCCTCAAGTATATAAGAATAATTAAATATATTTTCCTAGTGTATGGAGGATATGATGAGATGGACCTCAAGAGTTGTACTGATTTTATTTTTCAAACAGATCATAATGATATGATGTCATAGACCAGACAAATTTTCTATCTCAATGGAGGAGATGTGAGTTGGAAGTGTTCAAAGTAGCTAGTTATTGTTAATTATGTTGTGTATTCTATTTTAAGTGGATTCTTATGTTTCCAACGAATCCATTTCGATTCAAATATTTTTACAAGATATTTATTTGGTACATCTCACTAAATACACTATAAAATTGTATTGTGATAATACTACAGCAGTGGCTCTTACAAATGAACCAAGGTCACACCATGTGAACAAACCTACACTCCTCAAGTATCACATTTTGAGGGATTTTTATGAAAGATATAATGTAGGAGTAATAAGTATACCCAATAAAAAAACATGGTGCGCCACTTGTTTAAATGAATGTCTTAGTGAAAGCATGGGTATCAGGTGATAGCTAACGGACTAAAGGTTTAAAGCTGTTGAATCTACTGTAAGTGGGATTTAATTGGAATTGGTTCCCTTGAACCAACTTATGTGTACATTGTGATAATTTCTATTCATAGATTTTAATATTTATAAACTCCTTAGAAAATCCTTAATATATTTCTACATAACATATTAAGTGATAATTTCATTATAGTAGATATCTCACTATATGTTCACAGTAGTTCCCTACAATGTTGAGAACCCAAAAGGTCCAAAATAGTATTATTAAATATATGTTCTATGGATGGATGAAATAATTTGTGGAAAAAACGATTTATACTTTCATGGAGACTTATTGAATTTTGAGGAACGTTCATAATGTTTATTACATTGGTAATGTCCAATTTTTGATATTATAAGAACAAGACCCGCGAGTAGAGAAGAAACATTTATATATTTCATTGGATGTTACTTTCTATGATTGTGTGAATTGATCCTTAAACATTATGAGTATAATTAATCAATATTATAATTCACATAATTTTATTTATTGATGAAAACATTGAAGACATATGTTCAAGGTGAGGTAGTATATGATGGGTGTATCATGAGTAATATTGAATTAATGAATATTTTGAGAAATGATATTCCCCTCCTTTTCATTAATTAATGATTATGATTCAATACCTTTGATTTAAATGATATATCCTAAAGAAATCCATATCCATGGTTTTTTATAGGAAAGTTATTTTCTAGAATATCAACGAATGAGACATCGAGCATGTAGGTTGATGTCACCAGCATGCAACCCATTTCATTAGAGATATCATGATAAGGGTATTATATTACACATTATGTGTGTTTATGAGGTATTATGTAATTGCATCATTAAATTCTTCTCAATGGGTGACTTGGAATGTTTTCTAGATGCTATCATTTTTATTTCTGCCACTTCAACTACTGGAACCATGAATGAGGACTAAAGGTTCACACACAAAGTATATCAAAAATCATTGTAAAATAATATTTTATTATTTATTTGTTAACAAGTATATTATATATTAATGTATCATGTGGTTTAATAGTTATTCATGATTTCTTGATCACATATATTATGTCACCAGTTATTACAATTAATATAATTTTAGAGGAATATTTTGAAAATATTTTTTTTATTTAGTGGATATAATATTTTTTTTATTTATTTCAGAAAAATTTCGTGATATTTATTTATTAAAATAATAGCAATTATTCTGGGCCTAATAAATATTTTTTAGAAATGGAGAACTGATTTGTATGGTCTAGTGAGAAATAATGTATATTAAATATAATTTGATTAACAATTATTTAAAATAATTAATGACTTTAGAGCATGTCTGAAAAAATAGTAATATGATTATTTTATAGATATGGGATCTACAAAGATTAAACAAAAAAACAATTGGAACCTGTGAAATTATTTATTTTTCACCATAGTAGTATATAAACAAAATCATATTATATTTAAAGGGAAATAATTATTTTTTTCTATTTTACTAAGGAATTCATATAATACTCTTGATTTCCTAGAGAGCTCCCTTATCAAAGAATGCTCCCAATAATAGAGAGTGATTTGTAATGACTTGACATTCCTCAAAAGGTATAGATCATTTTTTCAGATTAAAATCATTAATTCATTCATTGTTTTACCTAATGGAGTCATGGATTTCATGAATGTATCCTGGTCTAGTTTAGATCCTAGAACACATGAATCTGGATAAACTAACTGGGATGCATGGTTAGAATAATCCTTTCACCCAGCCCACAAGGATGCCTCTACCCATGTGGGGCGTCTTATTGGGGAACATGGAGAGGGACATTTCCATTTATATTTTTTATCCCAGGAGCACATTGGTGTGGATTTCATAGTGATATAGGAATGTGATATTTCATGTCTTTGTCATGGTTGGCTAAACTATGCACCTAGTCCATACAGGGTCCCTCTTTAGGAATTGTTATAGCAGACGTTTGGCGCATGTTTTTGAAAACTGTGTGGCCACAACATTTGAACCAATTTGGATAGGTAGTTGAATAATTTTCCCCATGATAAATCCATTATGTAGACTCCCTTTCAGGTAATATCATAAACTTTGGATATAAATTAGTAACCAAATGAATCTCATTTCTTCATATTTCAGTTTTTCCCTCCATCCCTTTTAGTATTTTTTCTATGAGGTCATTCTCCCCTTTTTCAAGGAATTGAAACCTTTTTTATTTCTTCCAATATAATTCCAATCTAAAGCTGATATTGTATAATGAGTTTTCGTTGAACCGATTGTTGGTGGTCTATCAGTTTTCCATAAATCTAGAGTTGGTTTCGAAGCTTCACCATTGTGTCGTATGATTACTATTTTCTCGTATTGCCTTAAAATACGTTATTCCTTTTTAAATATATTGGATTATATTATTATACCATTAGGGACCATTAATAAGATATTATAGGATGTATAAATAATTTTTAGCATTGTATTAGGTGTTATAATTCATTGTCCCACTATTATATAGTTGTTAAATAGACCAAAATACATCTAAATGTTCCACTTGTCTATTATATGGAATTTATCCCTTCATATAAATGTTCAATGGACTAGGAAAAAATTATTAGTGGTTATCTTGAAATGTATTTTAAATTTTCATACCATGATTAAATAAATATATTTTTTGTATTTAATGGAAATAGCTGCAAAGGAAACACCACATGTTATATAATTCAAAAACGAGCATTCTATGGATTGTGATTCCCATAGATATGTTGGGATTGATTATTATGATGGTAAAAAGTAGATTCCACATGATATTATTATTAATATTATTATTCAATGGATATTAGTTGTGGAATGATGGTTAAGGGACTAGTTGATCACAATGATTCACTCTCCCTTATATCAGGTATTGAGTAAGACGTCACACACCATTATACTCTTAGATTTTTATAATGGGCATGATGTTCCATGTTCCCCCATTTAGTGTTGTATTTATTTCATCTCACCCCACATATATCGAGTGTTGAGAATGATATCTCACATTCACCATAAGATTTTGGGAATGTACCCTTGGTTGATCTTATAGCTTATTATACTGGTTATCGACGTCTGAGTTACACCCTGAGTTTAGTCAACATCTCGTATTCATGTATATACATACTAATTTCCTTACATACATAATTCATATTTGATAATATAGTATATAACAATACTATATATATTATTAATATATATATGAATGGTTACTGCTCAAACTCTTCTTCTAGTCTATGTCAAAGTTGGTAGATCCATCCAAGTTTCTAGTAGGAACATGATTTGTATGGTATTTATTTATTAATATTTTCTTATTAATTTTATATTCCCCGCACTACTATTTCTATTTCAATATGTAAGAATATTTCTAGAAACTATTGGTGGTGGCATATTGGGATTTTATCTCACACCCTACACAGGTCACCTTTGGTATTTATGTACATTACGTGTCTGTATGTATGGATATGGGAAAGAACCCTACTACATATTCTAGATTAATTTTAATTATAGTATGGATCATGGGATCAGAGGATCAATAATATACTCATAATGAAACTGGATCCATATTTGGGCCATTTTTTGTATTTTTTCATAGCATTTTGTATCTTCTTGTCCTATATTTACCATTTTTGTAAGTCATTATTCAATGAAATCATAATGTATATCACTCTGCCTAAAAGATATTTATATTATTAGAGTCTTTTTTATTTTAACTTCTTATTTTTATCATATTTGAATCCACTGTACGATTCGGTATATCATGTTTCCACTATAGTGAGTTTCTAGAACTGTCGTCGTAATGTATGCTTCCATTGTGCTATTGGATAATCATATGAATCCACTTTCTAATATAAGTTCATTTAAATTATCTTCTATACCACTCTAATGTGAATTTATAGTATCCCCACCGTAACACTATATACCTTTGCTACTAGTCAGCATCCTCATACATAGGGGGAGGCGTACATGAGTCCTGGTGACCCACTAACTTGAGGAATGGATTAAGTGGATCCCAGTTTGGGATGTTGCAATATAGTATCAAAGATTCTTTTTTTACATAGTTAAATTATTTTTTTACTATATAGGAGACTTAGATCTAATAGAATTTGGAAATTCTCCTCTTCCAAGGAATAGCTAACCTGCGTACTGAGGAAACTCAAATTATCAGGGGTCAGATATTTTTGGTATTTGAATATGTTTGTTATAGTTGATACATATTCACATTTTAGTGATGCATGCATATTATGAAATTATTATATTAATGTTATTTTAATTATATTTCTTTTCCATTATCCTTATGAAATTATGGTATCAACTTCCATTCGTCATCAAAGTCACATTATGAATAACATGCCATGCATTTTTTTCATGACACTTCTGGTTCTACATTCATTTACAAGGTGTATATAGTAAGTTCCTAGATTATTATATGTTGAATTTTTTTTGTATTTCTTATAGTGAGAATATAATTAGATTAATAAAAGTTACTACTTAAAATAAAAATGGTGTTTTACTCCATATATTGGTGATGACACCTTAATTATCCAATTATACCATATTGTGGGTTTTGGACTTACTGGTTGTAGAACATGATATATATATATATATTCATAAATAGATTTCAAACTAAAATTAAATTTAAATACTTATAAATAATACAGTTACCACAAAATGGGATTCCAATTGTCATGTAAAAGGTGTTTAACTCTATATGTCACAATTGACACTCCATATACATGAACCTCTATTATGTGATATGAGACCTAAACCAGAAAATATCCTTATTACTAGGTATATGAAGGTATATCTCATGTTATTATAGATTTTTATGGTCTTTCATATTACATAGAACCATCGTTAGGTGTACATAAAGAGGTGTGATATTTACTATTTGAAGGATTTCTACATGTCCTAGTTATAAATATATAATATTTAATGTATTGATTAATCTTCTAAGGTGTGTTTTTTTCATTATATAATCATGCCATCATGGAAAAATCGAGTCCTATGCCCTGAAGGTGGGGAAGACCATGCACTAAAGGTGGTGGGAACTCATCTACTGTGGATTCCTCCTATAGTGACATCTATAGAACTACCTTATATTCATGATATGGGCACCGACCACCAGTTTTTTGAGTGATATTTCTATATGATTAAAAATATTTATGGTGTTCCTCAACCTATCCTGATTATGGAATAGTTGACTTGTGAGTTCCAATAGCGTAATCCTTAAATTAGATAGGGGATAACGGACCACATGATGTAGAGTTATGGTGGGATAAAATTATTTCTATCATGAAGAATCTGGAGAAATGTCAAGATAGGAGGGTAAAACATGCTTCTTATTTACTATGAAATTCTTCCATGCGATGGTGGGATGTTATTACCAATTTAGAATGACATCGTGATATATTACAAGAAGAATTCAATATAATATTCTACTACTATTTCATTCTAAAAAATAGGGATAATAATGATAGAGTGTTTATGAACCAGTAGTAGAGAGAGATGTAAATCACGCAGTGTTATGCTAATTTTACTAATCTATAGAATTTCAATCCTACTGTATCTGGTGATAATATTATGTTTAACGGGTGATTCGAGGATGGGATGGTATATGCCATCTGATCACAGGTCAAATTCTCAGGTTGAAAACTATTTTTAAAATTGTCAATCAATCCCTCACTATTGAATGGAATTTTAGGGAAGATTATGGTGTTAATAAGGGAGGTTTGGCACTTAGACCTACAGTAAGGTATTCTAGTGGATGAAATTATCTCATCTAGGTTTCTCACATGTGTAGAAGTAGTCAGACCGATTGAGATGGTAGCTTTTTTCTTTTTCACTAGTGTAGGATGCGAGGTGATACAAAACCCAAGTATTTATAGTATCTTATTTAATGATGATGTTGTGGAAACATGGGACATTTCTAGTGTTTCTATATGACCTCCCTAGAGAGAGGGGAGCTACACTGAACCCATAATTTGGATCATGGAAAATAGTATCTTACCAGGAAGGTTGCTGGAATACCACTAGCCTCTCTGGCTGAGGTGGCTGTTGAGGAGGAGGTAGTCAGATTCAAGACTTTCAATGCCAGTAGAGTGGGCCTTTTTAGGGGTGATAGGCTATGACTCTGTTCCACATTTTTTATTATAAATATCTATTTAAAATTATTCTGGAGGATAATAGAGATGAGATACTACTCTATTAGCCACTTCTTTAGTTTATTCTTTTCTTGACATAGTCTCTTTACACTCATATATGAGAGGAAATTAAAGAGAGTATTTTCCTTGAGATAGAACATTTTTGCGGTGTGATGATGCTTGATACCCTATTGGGTATCTGATTAGAGAGTAATATAAGGTCAAAATATTTTCCCCTTGAGGTTGGTGGATACCTCTTCATATGAAATATATTATTCTTCATCATGATATGGTATGATGTAATTATCGAGTTTTATTGTATGGTCTCAATCAAGAACTCGTTTACTTATATTAGTGTAGGGTGACGTTTACATCACCATAGGGTGGTAGACATGTACACAATGTAGTGTTTTATATCCAAGTGACTTGTTCTGGACCAGAGCATCAAGGGATGAGCAGTGTGATAACCCAAATTTCTAATCGTTTCATGTATAATCAAGGTATATGAAATTCTATTTTACCTCATGTGTTTGATCATTTTAGGTACATCTTCCATGAAAACCTTCCTTATATACCTCCAATGTGAGAGGAATAATTCCCTTTTTATCTATTTCAATGAGTGGTGTCAGTATCCATTCCCCTTATATGATTGAACCTATAAAACTTCTAGAGATCAAGAAACAGTTTTAAGATCTTGAGGATAGAGGTGTTATACTCCCAAAAACATCTCTATGGGGTTTATAAATCCTTTATTACCTGAATTTATGTTGTATCATCTGGATTTGTGTAGATTACAGATGATTGAATAGGTGAATGGTAAATAACAGGTATCCACAGACTAAAATAGATGACCTCATTATTTATATCTATGGAGTAAGGGAATTCTAAAATATATATTTTTCATTGGACTATCGTCAAGTGTGTGTCATAACATTAGAGATACCACACATAGATTACAAGAGAACATATGGTATATAAGAGTTTCTGGTCATGTCATTAAGTCAGAAAAAAAATCCTATGTTTTTTATAGATCTGATGAATTGGGTTTTCTACCCATATATAGACTCATTCAATGTAGTCCTTGTAGATGAAATATTTTTTATTCCCTCTATCGACATGAACATACCAACCATCTTGATATCATTATGAATTTACTAGGAGAGAATCCTCATTATGTTATACTCCTTGATGAAACTCCTGTATTGAAAATTTCCACTTATTGGGGCATATTATCTTAGATTTTGGAGTATCAGTAGACCTAGAGAAAGTGAGAATTACATTTTCCTTAGAGAAGCACATTAATTTCTTCGACGTATAGATTTTCTTAGGGATAGCTAGATATTATAGATTCTATATCTATAATTTTCTATGCATTTTGTCACCTCTTTCTGGTCTGGTAAAGAAGGGTTTAAAATTTGAATGGATTGGGGCCTATAAATAAGCCATTAAATATCTGAAATGTTGATTTTATTCATCGTCGATCCTGATTCTATAGTATCTAGGTAGTTTTTATACTATAAACTTTGATGCATCATGTATTGTTCAGGGAGTTGTACTATTGTAGTATGAGATAGTCATCATGTAATAGTCTCATCTGTTGAAGCCTCATGAATGGAATTACTTGACCCATGAAATCACACTAGTTTCAATTATTCATGCTCTATACTATTGTTGACACCATTTACTAGGATAAAATTTTGTGTTATTAACTGATAGAGAAAGTTTAAAGTACATATTCACAAAATCTGATTTCATTCCCAGGTATCATATATGGGTTGATTAAATATAACAATTTGGTATTGAGATTTCCAAAATTCATAGAAATGGGAATGGGGTGGTAGATTCTTTAAGATGGAAGACCTAGACACAAGTATTTCAGGTGGCCTTTGGTTTATGACAACTCGTGGATATTTTTTAAAAGAGACATGATGAAGTTTTGTAGGATCGTTGGAAAACTATCCACTTTTCTTTAGTAGTGACCACTATACTCCTGGATCATGTGAGAAGAGGCATCTTTTAAATCCCAAGGGATCATACCTAAGGTTGAGTATCTCGTATAAGGATTCATCATCTGGATGGAACATAGATGTGGATTAGACATCATTCTTTCATGGGAATGTCTTTTCCCCAACACACATCTGAGAAAAGAAAAGGTGGGTATTCCATGCCTCATCTTGGGAATTAAATCCCCATAATTACAATACTCATCGGGACATATAACAACAGTATTGGTGGCATACAATGAAACACATTATTTTCAGATTTATCACTTTCTATTACACCATCCCCTAGTTGTAGATATATAATCAGTGTTTTTAAGGACATTTACAACCACTATCCATTCACATGTGGAAATGGGTTGTTTTTTATAGAATTTATAATTTTTTTAATCATATAAACTCAAGGAAATTATACAGTTTGTGTAGTAATTGATCATTAGAAGAAGGTTTCACACTTTTTACCAGTTTGAGATACCACCTCAGTAGAGGAGTTAGAGAGGATATATGATAGGATGGTTGTAAAAATCCATGTAGATCCATGATCTATCTGATCTTATTGGGATTATCATTTCACATCTTAGTTCTTATTGGGTTTTTAGAAGGATTAGATTTCAATAGTGCTTCATAGATTGACCTAACACCCCCATACTAAAGGAATGACATGGTTTGTGATTCATGGGTCAGGGGACCTTCTCCATGCATGTTTCCTTGACTTTTGGGGTTCTTGGGACACCCCCCCCCCATATAAAGATTTCTTATAATTTAATAATTTATTCTAGTGTTCATATGGATCAATATGAAGCCTTATATTTTAGGCCTTTATGATCACCTCTGTGAATAAAAAATGAAGGGGAGGTAGCATTTCTTATCTTGTGTCTCGTATAGGTTACTATAGATTAGGTCCATTTAATATGAAATCACATGTTAATAGCTCATTGAAGATAGAATTCATATGCAAACTAACACTGATGACCTCTCGAGTTTGAGGTAAAAATTGGGTTTTCTTACCGGTTTTACCCAAGTTGGTCTATCAATTTATTCATAGATAGGGTAAGCTTCCACCTTGATTTTTTTGGATTATTTTAGATTTTGAAGTAGTTCAAACCTATATTTTACTAGTTATAAATTCTTAAAAGATTCAAGTATTTTTATGATGCCTTTAAAATATATCAGTTTCACCAATATTATCCAGACCCATCACATGTTTTCTCACCTGATCTAGTTGAGTTATATATGGATACTTAAATTGAGTAGTATACATTGCTTATCATGGATCAAAGAATGAAGACACGCTAGGGTCTGTTAATTCTCGTAGTATAGATGCCATGGTAGTAGGAATATGTACCAGATGAGAACTAGGAGCAATATGTTGATATAAGTGCTCAGGTGATAGAGTTATTCTATAATGATCTCTCTTTACCCTCCACAAGAAAACTCAAGGATGAGTTTCATAATAGAAGGGAGGTTTTAATGACTCTTAATTTCAAGATCTATTGGATCATCTATTTTTCTTCTTAAAAAACATAATTTGTCCTCCAAAGTGTTAACAAATTAGTCATCGAGGTCACCTGGATGATTGGATATTGTTCGAGGAATAAAACCATAGTTGTTCAAAAAATGTATAGACTATAAAGTTATAAGAAACCATGCCACCCAACCCACATGGTTACCCCTAAACATGTGGGGTGTTTCAGAGGGGTCTAAGGATCCAACTAGTTTTCTAAAACCATGAAATCCCATATAGGTTGTAGACGGATTTCTTATAGTAATATAGACATGGATTGCACATGATTAGCCAATATGTGAGCCTATCCCATGTAGGGTCCCTTCTAGGGAAGTAGTGTGCCACACAATTGGCACACATTTTTTCCAACCATGTGACATCGTGTGGAGAGATGATTTTTCAATTTTTCAATAAAAATGTTTTGTAACATAAACTATTATTTCCACCTATCTTACCTTCAAATGTTAGCCTCCTCCCCTCGCCATTGGGATCTCAATTTTCTTAATCTTGGAATCATGAAAACTCCTTTATAAGGACTCCAAATCAGGTGTCATCATATTATTTGGATCCATATTAATAAGAACTAAAATTTTCTTTCATCAAAAAATATATTGTCTTTACATATCTTATGCTATGTTGGAGTGTGATTATTCTACCAATTTTCAGGGAATTATACCATTTTTAATTTTTAATTTATTCTATTTCAATCTAAATCCTATATTGGACAAGGATTCATTTACAACCCTGAATAATTTTATCTATTTTTTTCTTTAATTTTGAGTTGGTTTCATAGTGTCTTCATTGTTCTCATCGCTTTCCACTACCAAAAATTTCCTTAAATTATGTTCTTACTTTTTAAATTAATTGAAACATGTTATTATACACCCATGGACCCTCTTTAAGCTAATAGTTGATGTAAAACACTTTATTTCCACCCCTTGGTAGTTCTAATTCATTTTAAAACTTTTATATAATTTTTAATGGACTAAACACCATATATGTGTTCTCCTTGGATTGTAAATTGAATTTCTGTCATTAATATAAATGTCCAATGGACTAGAACATCTTATAAGTGTTCATATTGAATTTGATTACTAATTTCCATGTATTGATTAATTATATTTTTTGTTTTTATTGAATTGAAATGCGTGGCAAGGACACACATCTTTTTAGATAATTACTAATTTCCATGTATTGATTAATTATATTTCTTGGTATTTATTTGTTTTTCTTTGGTTATTATTTCTATACTTCCACACTTTTATTTTTCTGTTCATAGGTTAGATTTTTTCTCATCACTTTTTCTGGTGGCCTACTAGATTTTTATGCCACACCATACTCCAGCATGCTTTAGTACTTGAGTAGATTACTTTTCTACGATTGTCGATAAGGGATATAATGTTTCTGTATATGCTTAGGTTATTTTACTTAATGTATGAAGCATGGTAACTAAGGACCTGACATATTCTTGAGATGCTTATAGAGTAATATTATAGCTATTTTGATTTCTGTATAGTATGTTTATATGCATATACCAAGTTTCCCCTCATAGTAAGTCATAAATCCATGACATCATCATTTTTATGAATCATCCTGTTGTATTTTGATATTATTACAATTATTGGTCATTAAAAATTTAGTAATTTTTATCATATTTTTTTTTCCAAAGTTCCATTATGCATTTCAGGTTTCTCATACACTAGGTTACTCGCCCTATCAACATAGTTTATGTTTCCACTGTGTTGTTGGTTATTCTTGAAATTCTAAAATATTTCATCATTTTATATATCTTATCTACTATTACTCTCAGATATGTGGGTATGGCCTCCTCACCATACCACCATAGACCCATATTTCTAGTTGACAACCTATGGCATTCGGGGAGGCACACTTGAGGCCATGTGACCCACCAGCCCAGAGCACAGGTTATGTGGATCCTAGGTTAGGTCATTACATGATATTCCTCCACCTACACTATTGAGTCTATAGAGATCAAAGAGAATCCTTTGGACGTGATTATCATGGAGATCCATAGAGAACTATGCAAGAGATGTGATCTATCGTTCTAGAAACTATATATTCCAATGATGATGTTTGGAAATATGTGGAACACGTGTACATCACCACTTAAGGAAATATTACCTTCATTCATTCAATACAAAAATGGTAGAACAAAGAAATGTTTCTATATCCATCAACGAAGAAATAATTTCCCACAAGTAAATTATTTAAAACCTAATTTAATTATAAATAATATGTGTTAATATTTTTTATTGTCCTAATGTTTTATCCCTTATCTATATTCATTGATTTAAATCCATTGATCATAGAGTTTAATGTCACATAAAATATTGGAATAATCATCGATCATGAAAAAAGTCATAGTTCAACACAACCCATTGCATACTTATTCTATGCCCATAACCTTCAAAACCATGGTTAACATTTTTTCATCCAATGGAATATGAAAAAAAAAATACTCATGTGTACATACAACCTACTACCTCAAGGTAATAATACAATTGTTTCCTCACCATTTCACAAATATGGTTTTAATGACGGAGTTAGTGAAATATATTTTAAATTAATGAAATAATTATTATTTAGAAATATTATAAATTATTTACCTTTTTATCGTTCCAAATGTTTGAGAATAATGACATCACTTATCCAAACTTATGGACCGCCACATCCACAATGACATGTAATTCGTTCTTTTACCAACACATGGAATGGATGATTCTAAAATAGTACCAAATGAATAAAAACAATATTCAAGACAATTGAAGTATTTCTTTTGTGATAAAAGTTTTAGGAAATATTTAACTATGGATAATATAGTGAATTTTTTTTGAGAAATTTACTACACACCCTTAATGTGGTCAATGTACGCATTAAAAATTCAATAAATGGATAAAAAATAATTATAAAATAACCTTAAAATTGAATAAAGATGAAAAAAATTATCCATAAATATTTAATAAATTTATATTAATTATATAGGAGGATCAAACATGTATGAATATGGACGACACAAGGTAAGGGTAATTTCATATCATTTCTACTTTATTTTGATATATTTTACATTATTCGCCTAGTTTATTTTAAATGTTGTATATGTTCCCCCATTTTAAATTTATATCATGAATAAAAATTTAATTATGTTCTTCAATTTTTTTAATCATTTATTATATTTATTGTGTTTTATTAAAAAAATATCAATGTATAAAGTGACCAATATTGCAATGTCATCTTATTTTGGAATTTTTTATGTTCAAATTTCCTTTGGGGAAATCCAATGACAAAAATAGTTTAAACCAAATATATTTTTCATCCATGAACAAATTTTATTTAAAAAATATTCAAAATTTTTTTTACTAATCTTAGATGAATTATTAAATTCATTTGTACTTTTAATTTACTTTATATAATTTTTTGAAAGGATTATTCAAACCATTTACCTAGTGAATTACATTTTACCAAAGCTATGAGTGAAATATTAGATTCACCATACACCAAAAGAATGGATTTACCAATCATACTCACATATAGTTTCACTAAATATTCCATTATAAATTTCTATGGTCATTTCTAATGAATGTAATTTTATTAATATATTTGTAATTTTTATTTAAGATTATATAAAAAGGTTATTTTTTTAATGGAATAATACTAATTTTTAAATGTTATTTACAACTCTATTACAAAATGAAGATACAAGGAACATATTTTTATTGTATTTTTATTATTTTCTTTTATAAAAGATTGATTTTACATAAAAAAGTAAATTTTTATTAATTAATGGTTTTCAGTCATCCTTTAGAGATAAGAAATTGCATATTTTGAGTCCATTCACTTTTTGGTGATTTTGTCCTCTATCACTCCAAATTATTCATTGGAAAATATTTTCCTCCTTCAACTCCATCTTTACTCATTTTTTGGAAAATATTCAATATCATTTCAATAACATTGATGATTCTCAACTGTATAACAGTCCTATATATGGTATTAGTTGTTTGATGATTATCAAAAAAATTATATCATTAACTAGGTAAATATTTATGTACTATATTAATAATTCTATTCACACAATTTTCAACTTACAAGGAATTTTGGAATGAATTTTATTGATACTTGATAATAAGAGGAATGCGTAATATATGAAGGTGACCTATGGGAAATAGTTGTATATAACACCTATATAGAGCGTCATGTCTCGTGATGAAAATAAGGTGGCCATATTGTATGTGTATTAGGTTTACACATACCAATTTTTTAGTAATTATGTATTTTTTTAGAGGAATTGATGGTATTATTCAATAATACATGGCTGATGCATTGGTTGAAAGTCCATGAGTGTCTATATTTATTCGTTTACTTTACTAATAAATCAATTTTCAGTATCCTTGTTATTTAAATTTTGATATTATCAATGAATATACTGTGAAATCATGTTGTTGATTGAAATGAGATGTGGTTTTTATCATCCACTCTTCAATATTACTCATGATTTCTTTATTGATGATAGGTTTCTTTATATGGTACCCTTACGGGTCATCTAATATCACCCATCATTTTTATTTTTTTCAATAGGATATAGAAAATGATATAATTAGTGAATTCATGGATACAAGAATAAACTATCAATATATGATTTATATTTTCAATGTAATAAGGGAATCAAGTATGTATATACTCTCATAAGACTAATAAACTAATAGATTCTTCATGGTGTGATACTTTGTATATTATACCAGTGTCATAAATTAAACATCGTCTCTGGGTTATAGCATTTAGATTGTAACTATAATGATTATACATTATAAAATAAAAAATATTATATTTAATTTAATTTAATTATAATTGTTACAAATAATAACAAATTCATATAGAAAATATTATTGATTATAAAGTACTCTTTTGAAATATTTTTTAGATCCCTCTGTTTGAAATATATTTTATACAAATTTTCATCCAAATCATTAAAATTTTAAAAATTAATTATTACATATATAGAAAAAAATTCATTTTTTACCAAATTATTACAATTGAAGTTAAATTAAATTTTATGCAAAAAGTATGTTTTCGAAAAATATGATTTTAGGCACAGAGTGTGATTTTATCTTACTAAATTAAATTAATCACTATTTATAAATGATTTTAATAAAGGTTTAAGATAATATAATAAATAAAATATTTTGTAATTCATTTAATGGATATTACATGGAATGTAATCAATTTATATTATGATATATTCTTAATAATGTTTTTTTGAATGGTTTTTTTCTACATCATCACACTTATTTTAAAACACATTTCTAGAATTTATTGGAATTCAATTTTATAAAATTGATTCCATATTTGGACTAATAATTTTCAAATTTTTCAAAAATGTAAACTTCATTTTTTGACATTATTAATAATAACCATTTTAAAACATTTCCACAATGGTATGGGATTAATAAATCATGTTGGGGTAAAAAATAGGGATATGGAATAAAATATATCTAAAAATTTTCTAAATGGGATTGGTTGAAGTAATTTTGACCCACCTATTTTTTATAATTATTTGGATTTTCATGGTGATAATTTCACTTTAATATGATATTCTTATATTTTAATGTTTTACGTATTCACAATAGTTCCACCTACATCACTTATAAATTGTAATCCACAATATTCACATATTTAAACATGATAATTCTTTTAAAACAAACATTAACTAACAAAGTACAATCTTAAATTATTTACACACATATGGTTTTCCCAATAGAATGACTATTTAAGGAATATGGTGCATGCCAAAAAGATGTTTCCTGAAGAAGATGTAATTGTATTTACTGATCTACTTTGAGGTTTTCTCTTCCTTAACCACATAAAATATTTTATAACCATAGTAAATGTATTAAATATGTATAACTAGTAAAAATATTCTGGTTATGTTATTGTTACATCCCTTCTCAACTTCATTTATATCCAATGAGAAATGTTAACATCGTCAGTTCATTCTTCTCGATTAGATCCCCTTGAAATAATGTGATTCACATTTCATGTCTCCCAAAAAATAATAGTCGTATTCATTAATTTAATGAGTATATATAATATTTATCATATAGTTATAATTATATAATGTTGATGTTTTATTTATATTTATTTTATTTCATTCATTGAAAAGTAAAATCTTTACATGTGCATATCAATAAACAATCACCTACATGACATGATATAATTTATTTTTTCATCACCACCTTATATTAAGGATTATACAACTATATATAATGTAATTATATATTTCTATTTTATATTTATTCTTCTATTTATATATGTATAATGAATCCAACATTATTATATTAGATATTAGGATCATGTATGAAGAAATTTAGGACCTAAGGTTTCTTTTTATGTGAAGATATTATTTTTATTCAGCACTATATATTTTGGTTGTACATTTTTGAAAATATGGTATTTATCCTTTATAACCCATATAATTTATTCTCCACTATTTTATTCATTTATTTTCATGAATTTTTACATTCCCCCACCCTCTTTGGTACTTAATGTAATCGATAAAATGTTTTTTAAGAAAACCCCACCTTATTTCTATTTTTGGTCGCATATCATTTTATTATCTGCTGATATTTCATTTTTTTTTGAAAGTTTCCATTTAGTATTAAAATAATCCCTATATACATTTACTTCCAGTACATAATTTCATTAAAAGGATTATAATTTAATATTTTTAGAATTTTCTATTCAATTATTTTTGAATTTCATTAAAAAAGATTAATCATAACAAATATTTTATGAATTGTACAAAGAAATGGATTTCCAACTTTAATTCCTATTATTTCATTTGAATATTCATTTAAAAAATTTAACTTTTATTTTACATGAAATTATTTTCACAATATTATATGTATTTTTTATTCTTAATATACTGAATATAATAGTTATTTTTTTTATTCTCAATAAAATGATCAAAAGAAAATTAATGATATTTTCATATATTTTAGTATCCATATTTGTTTATTATTTCCCACTATTTATATTTTATAATGATATAATCTTTACAATTTCATTGAATGTATTCTTATTATATGCTAATGAAATATTAAAGGAACCATTTTTCAAGGGTTATTCTATAATGTAGTGATATATGTTTTTTTATATTTCTGGAATAGTTATGTATGGTTATCTTTATGTTACATGTGATACTAGAATTATATATCCTTAAAAACCATTGGGAAAAAATGATATATTAGGAGATAATATGATCATGAATTTTGTTATGGGACTTTATCCACTATATTAGTCCTTGTTGCGAGAATTGACTAATGAATTGACAGAATGGGTAGTGATCCCAATCCAAAATTGAATAATATTAAACATTTTAGTCATGGTAGTGAGCCTTTTATAAGAAATTATTTTATATATCTACTTTTATTCAATAAAAATATATATTATTCTTATGATATGTTCACATTTTTCATGATTTATGATTGATTATTGCACACACTTATGATTTATATATTTTTTATGACAAAGCCTTTATATATTAAATCATTATTTATGATCTATGACTAATTTAGTATAAATATAATAAGTTGTGAACATTTTATAATACCTTTATTATTTTCATTTAAATTTCTACGATCATTGATTGATGTCTCCCATATTTACCAATATCGAGCATCATAGATAACACTTTCTTATGTTTCAATTTTACTAAGAATATGAGAAAATATTATATATGATATTTATCAATGGATACTATATGGGATTACAATTATGGGATATACTAAATATCATTCATAAAATATGTTATTTATTTGTCTATAATCTAAAGAAACTACAAGTTTACAGTTTAGGGTCATTAATTATTCTATAATATATTAAGTTATCAAACAAGTTCGTGAAATATATATATAATTATTACTATGGTCACCTAAGTAGATATAAAATGTTTGAATATATGTTTTTTTGAGATGATTAGTTGAAATTAATGGTAAAAATATATGGGGTATTTTTAATCCTATAATAACATTCAAAGGATTTTATAATGTAGATATTGTGTAGTTTCCTTGAATTAATATCCCTCTTTGGATACAAATCTATAAGATCTGATTCATTGTTTCACCCAGAAAAGATATAGCAGTACCTCACCATTAATTTCATCATGGGGTTTTGAGTATGGTTTCACAATAATTCATGTTACTAATTAATTGCATTCGTCTAGTGGATTATGATAGGGTTGATTCATTAATCAAGAAACGCTAAACAGATATCACATACAAGACTACCCATAGACCTAAATTTCAATGGAAGGAATCCACTGGGGAATTAATCTATATATATTATTGGTTTTCCTTAAATTAATCCATATATAAGTATCATAGGTTTTTCATGACTTTTTATTACTTTTTGGTCTATGTTATTGAGAAATAGTAGTATAAATTCACCTAGTGGAGCGCTCTATTGTGTACGACCATCCAAGAAAGTGGTTATTATATTACTATTAGGATCAGGCTCATGATGGGACTTCCTTTTAATACATCAAAAATGAATAATAAAAAATGTAATTTTGTGTAACATATTCATGTTATACATTTTAATGTTCTATGAATGTGAAAATTCGATGTAGTTTAACATCGTATTGATAGGATGATTGGGCCAGATATTACTTGTTATCTTTGACCTGGGACGTACACATATATGACCCTTTAATGTTAATAATATTTGAAATATATCCCAATGATATTATGTTGAGGTACACATAATTTTTCCATTTTAAGCAGAATCTTATCCTAAATATTTCATGATGGAATGATATGATGTATCATAAAATGTGTATACCCTTCTAAGAGGGAGAATTATGTAATCATGAATATGGCCCTATCAAATTGGTAATTGAGTGATGATGTTTGATTTAAACCCTCGGGGTGTATCCAAAAAATTTATTTCTTATATTAGTCAATGTCCTTAATTTTTTATATGAGGTTTGGGAATACGCCTAAGAATGAGACCCAATATTGATGTGTTTTGAATATAGTGTGATCAAATCATACCTATAAACACATTTTAGTGATGATCATTTTGAAAAAATTGATATAATGGATTTTCAAATGCATTTCACATAAGCATGTCAATATATTTCAGTGGGGAATACATTCTAATGACTCCTGGGAAGATATATTGGTTCTTACACAATGTCAGAGGCCCATTATAGAGGTGTTTTACGTATCAAATGGAATGAACCACTTGATTCACCAAGACCACATGATTAATTATATTTTTAGAGAATAAGTTTTAAAATATGATCATTAACTTTTAGAAAATATGCTTTTATAGATGTTACATATGAATATTAATCTTGCTATGGAATTTCCTTCCTCATCCACTAGTAGATGATATAGGGGGTATAATAGGTAGGACGTATATGAAATCTATAAAGAAAGACTATGAAATTAATTTATTAAGGGCTCATGAATTAAATATTATTATATCACTATGATGGATAAAGTAGTGGATATGAAGGGCTAGAAATCAAGAAGGATAAGGGGATTACTTTATGATGGATGCAAGTTCCCATCATATAGTCTATATTTAAACATTGAGATTGGGAATATAAAAAAATCATTTTTGAAAATAGAAGGTATGGATGATGCTTATCCCAAATCATGTATTATGTAACATGATGGAATTCTGTATCATTACAAGATATTGGATAATTCCCACAATTTCCTACAGAATAGGGGCACTCAATACCAAAGGGATCTACGATTACAAAAAATATGAGGTCTACTTTATTAATGGAGGAACTATGGTCAACAAACATTATTATGAAAATGAATTATTGAAAGTGGGTTTTGATTTTGTGCTTCATACCTTGTCCATATAAATATATTGGATGTATTGGTGGCCTTAAATTTAGTATTTAAAAATATTATAGCAGGACAAAGTTGGAAGTAATTTTAAGGAATGATTGACCATTGGGAATTGATTTCATAGTTGGGCATCCCTGGGTGGTTGATAACTTATAGTGGAAGCCTTGGTAATATGGTCACATGGGTGGGAAATAATGGGGAGATATACTCATAGGTTTCTATTAAAGGGAGGGTGGTCACTTACATTGAATGAATTAGGTGGCTAGTCACCCAGGTGTAGGACCGAAGGAGGTCAGTCGCCCAAATGAGGGGATCATAGAGGTCGACCACCAAGTTGGGGGACCCCCAATAATTTGGCCATATTGATGATATGTTTCACATAGTTAGTATCATACGGGACACAAGATAGCTCTTCAAACATTTGTTTATCCTTGGGTGCTTGGATTCCCATACGAGGGATTCAGATGAAACTTTACTACTACAAATGTTTGTTTTTCTATGTACTTGTGTGTTATAGGATTATTAACATATGTGATGAAGGAATGAGTGAGTTTTCTCTATGAATATTTCAATAAAATCTTAAATTATTAAACCTAGGGTCTATATACCATACAAGGGAGTATATTTTGTAAAATAAACAATGAGACTAGATCGAGTAGGTCGAGTATGTTAGGAGGTGCAGGTAGCTATGTTGGGGGATGTAGGGTTGATAACCCATGGGGACCTAAGAGAGATAGGATGGTAGACAATAAGATACATGGGAAGGGATAACCTAGAGAACATATAGGACCACAAAAATACATAAGTTGGGGAAAAGGGGTTTATCAACCTTCTCTCTTCTTTTCAATTTGTTTTCAAAATGGTCAGACAATAAATTCCCTCCTCGGAATAGGATATCAATTGAATTTTTAGGGTAAGTTTCTGAAGTCACTCTTTCACTTTGAATGAAAATTTTTTAAATCATTATCTTCTCATTGAATAGATTAGGTCGATTCATACTATCTACTCTAAGCATGACTAGTTGTTCATGCAGAGTTGGACATGATGACTGGGGTGAGTTATGTGGAAAAAAAATAAAAATGGGTGGTACTCTAAACATATTATTAAGAAATTATCCTTGTCATTACCTCTTCCGCTTCTTTGAGGTTCTCAAGTTTCTCTTCCCTTGAGGGGGAAAACCATAGCATGGGAAACAAAGTGATGCCACCATAGGGATGGGACCAGAGAAATTCCAACCAATAGAAGGGTTATAGTATTGATACTCATGTATGGGATTTTGGGTTGTGTTTCCAAAGTGAAGCCATCAGATATAAGTTAAAAAATAGTAATTTAAAAAAAATCATTGTTAACATTAAACCTAAATCATCCTTGTTAAGTATTATATCCTTATATTTTCCTAATTTTTATTTATAACATAAATAACCAGTACCGGATGCATGTTCAAATGTACATCCCTTCCAATGTTATATATATTTCTAATGTTGCTTCTCATATATGATAAGTAGTATTGTATGATGAGCCAAAATCATTAAACATAATTATCCAATTCTATAAATATGTATCAATAATTTTCAAGATACTATTTCCCAATAATATTTTTTCTCATAGATATCTATTATATGTGTTCATCCTTTTAATTGATCATTCATCATTCTTATTAGGAATCTCAAACATTAAAATATTTTCATTTGAGGTCACACCTCAAGAGAATATTTATCTCAACAGCCATGTCACCCACGAATATAATAGAACAATATTTTATTTTATAGTATATAATCTAGAATCAATGAAATATTAAATGAATTCATATTCTACAACATATCAATAATTCATGTCGATCTGCCGAAGGGTATGGAGGCTTCAACTTGACCATCATCTTGTCGGTATCTTCTCTAAGTAATGGGTGTGGACTTATTGGCTGAACCAAAGATGTATCACACAAAAGGACTTCCTATGGGATATTGGGAATTGAAAGACATTTTAGAATTTAAAATTTTCCATCTACCTTCATTTATATATCACTAGTATGTTTTATAGTCAATGGTTTTTTGAGACCAACTTGTTTCATCCATTTCATGGTGAGTCTGTCATTATCATTTCGAATGTTCATGAAATCAGGGTAATCCCTATCCTAGGGGATGTGTATGATGAATTATATTATCTAAAAAATGTTTTAATGGATGTCAATATTACTCATAATCTAGAAAGGTTCATATTATAATTAGTTGAAAGGGAGATGAAGAATGAAATTATCTCATAACATAATGTTCCTTTTAGTATATAGATCAAACTAATCATCATGCCTCAATGATCAAGGCCTTGAGTAAAAAGGTTAAATACATTACATACACAAAAAAATTTCAATAATCATAATACTAATTATTTTATATGAGATTATGGTTGTTATTAATAATTGGGATATATAATTGGGTGATTATTGACCTCATAACACCAAATGTAGAGATTAAAAGACATTTTCCTTAGAGGATTCTCATTACCATCTTGAGAAGATCATACCAAGGGAAGGGAAAAACCTTTGTATTTTATACATAACAAGTAATTTGAAAACTTTGGCGTCTTTTATTTCCATGATTGGGGTACTACAAATGTTTTTGTCAAATTTAGTACGGTGAATCTCACCAAAAACTTACTACCAAATCCAACTATTTCATGACTAGATGGAAGTGAATCATGGTAATTATCACTCAAGGAACAAAACCTTTGTTCCTAAAATTTAGAATTTTCATATATTAGATTATTTTTTTGAATAAAAAATATTAATTGATACAAAATAATTAGATTATATTATGAGAGGTTATTCCTTGTTTTAGATCACCCTTGATAGGACTCTCATCGTCATGTTGTTTATTGGAATCAATCAATTAGTCATCAGTCGATCATAGTATAATTCACTCCAAGAAAGTGTTCTTAAAGTGAAGGATGATGTGTTTCCAATTTTTGAATCCTAAATTTATTGTAAAATTGGGTTCCAATTTCAATGTTTTCATTGGGTAAACATGTAACCTTTTTATGAGGCAGATGTTGTGAAAAAAAAGAATGATGTTTCATCAATTCTAGTTGATGTTGATAAAAACATATCACAATTTCCCAATTACTCATCCATAAATTGAATCATAAATTATAATATCCCTAAATAATTCCCAATCATGTATTTAAGTGTATTATATAATTTATCTAATTGTAGTTACTCAATGAATTCATGGACCACAATTTCCAACTAGATTGTATAACCATGAATAAACATCATAATATGTCAACATTATTGACAAGGGTTTATTATATAATGAACAAAATACCCTTAGTATTCATCATACCGTTATAAATTTAAATTATGGTGATCATGGAATGACAATATATCTTCAAAGACAGATTTTTCTACTGAAATTGTTGACACTAGTTCCAGTTGAGACTCTATTGGTTTAGTACCTTCTAATAGATGAACTAGAAACCAAGTCCTAATCACATTATTAACAATAACCTAGGGAAACTTATCTGGTGACTAAATTACAAAGTATATTTCAGCTCCAAATGTTGAGATCCTTACTGATGATAGGGAAACTATAGTAAACTAATATTATTCTGAATGGAAATGAAAAACATATACTACATTATTGAACCAAAGACTGATTTTCATGATAAAGAACAAGGTTGGTCATCTCTATCAATTATTCACAAGACATAGAATAGGTGGATTTGATTATAGAGGGTAATATTTTATCATCAATCTGAGGTTGAAGTAAATGACTAGTGAGTTAATGGAATTATCTCTATAATTTTTAACATTAGAATCATCAAGTGGAACAGCCAAAGAGAGTTACCTATGACTCGACTCAATGGATCATTGAAGAATCGTGAAATTAGAAAAATGTATGTTCTTTGAGAATGTAATTATTTAAATATGAGGTCTTAATTATAAAAAAAGGACCCAAAATCAAGAGGAATAAAAATGAAATTTTAGTCAAAATCATAAGTCAAAAATATATTTTTTATTTAGTTCTAAAAATATGATTTTTATATTTTGATAATGATGGATAGTGAATAAATTTTAAACAATTTATTTATACAATCCATTGGGAATTAACTGACATGTGTTATTATATAGATTAGTTCCAGGACTAGATATTATTAGTGGCTTTATTTGAATCTTGAAAAGATAGAATCCAATCTATGGATTCCCCTCTCACTATTACAATGAGTAAATAAAAAACTTTTTATTATTAGTTATAAATGTCGATGTTAATCATCAGTCACGATTTGATAATAACTAAAAAATATTTGAAAATAAATATGAAGTCATCAAAGATCATGCATCCAGTGAAATTGGAATAATAAAATTGGTCAAAAATATTCAACACTAAAGTTAAAAAACCTTCTCCGTGGCATTTCTAATGGATGGTTATAGGTAAAATATTCTATTATAGTAACCATTAATTTTTTCATTTGAATGGATAATCATGTATCTCAATTTTTCCTACATTTAGGGAAACATAAAAACCAATATTCGAGGAATGGATGTATGCTCTATAATCTACCGAGGATAAGGGAACCAATGAGTATAATTTTTCTTTTTTCTAGGATGATATGTTATTCATATTAAATATTTTTTATTTTATATAATTTCCCAGAATTTTCCATAGTATAATATAAATAATACATTGTGGGATAAACTTGTAATTTTCCCATCCCACCCTTTATGGCTTTTTGACCTAGCATGTTTTTGAAATTTCAATTTCATATTCATAATTTTTCCTAGATCATGTGATGTATATGTTTAGTGAGTGGTGACTCAATTTTTTTAGTACACCATCTGTTGGTTTTCTATTCTAGTGTGTTATTTATCTTCTTCCTTAGGGAGTTGATAGTCATCCACTTTTGACCAATAGTTTTAGAAGTTTATGGTTTCATAAAATTGAAAAATGGTTTCTTAAAATCATTGGCCTATAGAATATTCCAATGGTTTCATACATTTAATGAAAAATATCTTTTACAAATTGTTATTTTAGTTTAATATTTTAGAACTTTCAGCAAAGTATTTTTCCCTAGAATTTTTTATGACACACAACATTGTAATATCATGGATGTTTGATCTACATGAGTACTTGGTTTATTGATTATGTTAAAAATACTAAATAAAATTAAATATGGAGTAGTGAAATGGTTTTTTATGTCATGTATTACAATGGAAAATATTTGACAGATATACTCTAATTTAATTGTGTTAGATCATATAAATACTAGAGGATATGTTACACATTATGTGGATCCTCAGGTTAATAGTCCATATACATCAAAAATATATATGACCATGTTAAGGGCATTGTATGGATAGTAAAAAAACATTCCTCTAGGTTAGGTTGTGATTCTCACCAATATCCATGGGGATTTTTTAGGATTAAAACATTTCGTTCATGAAGTAGATTTAAAGGGAAAGGATTTCACAAGATGAATTCAAAATCCATGATAATTATATCACTCTTTATAAATATACTATCTATGGTGGGGAGGTGTTTCATTGAACTAATTCCATGAATAGGTGTTCCCATGTTAATATGGTTAATGTTTTTCAAACAATGATATGGGAATAATGTATAAAAGTAGGGATTATAGGATAATAATGCTCCAATGTATTTTTAGTACATAGAGGTGACATTATAAATCCTTACATGGGGATCTCAGTTCTACAATGGTTGATTGTAATACGTATTAAAGGGATTACCATATACCCTTTTTTAAATGAGTGTTACACTATTATATGATTAGGTTATAGAGAAATAAGGTAATTTTCACCACATGACACATATGGCTTTGGTTGGTGGGATATATCGAGGACACATATTGAATTCCAATATAAAGGAAAATTATGCATTTTCATAACAATAGTGTTATTTGGAGTCGGATGCCTTCACCACCAGTATTCATATAATTTTTGTGATGATCAATGCTTATAAATACACAAATTTTAGCTTAAATTAATATTTTTAGAAAATGATGGAAGCATTTAGAATTAATAATTCTAGGATTTGGTGATCGTGATCTTATAGAGATATAATAATTAAATTCCATGTGGATCCCATAAGGGTTTTTATTTATATAACTACCTTATATGAAAGGAATTGGTCATTTTTCTCTACTATTCATATGATAAGGGATCAGTGGATCACTATGTATCCCAACATAATGAGGATAAATCCACATAGTCTTAATTATTTGTAACTCCCCATATAGAACTAACATATATGTAAGGTGTATGGATTTTTTTTGTTTATAAATGTTCCTAGTGTGTCATATTTATGCATCACTATGTATATTTTCATAATTATAATCATGAAACATGTAGTTATTAATAAGAATACCCCTTCAAAGATCTAACCAAATTGGTAAGGGGGAATTTTTTAAGACATTAAATATAGGCCCACAATATGTAACAAAAACATTGAATGTTTACTTCATTGAATAAAATATAGAAACATGTAGTTATCATAAGGGAAATATTTCATGGATGGATTGGAATTATATATTAGAAAGGGTCATATAATTTCATCCACTTGTATAAAAATGAAATAACTAACATCAAAATAACCTTTATCAATTTATATCATATAAGGGGGGGGGATAATTAATTATTTGTTTCATAGATGAGTTTCACAAAATGGAATTGTATAAGGATTGATAACTAATGTACAGGGAAATGAGAACATAGTAAATAGTCCACCCTATGTCACTTAGAGTTGTTTGGGGTGGACATCCACCTTGAATATTATGGTCCTGTGGTTAGGATGGTCACTGTGTTGTTTAACCTTATACGATAAGGTTGTTATCCATACATTTTAATTTCATTCTACAAGGATTGGGTAATATAGAATTTATAGTGTTGTTTATAGTACATGAACTACATAATTTAATTTAATGCAGCAAGAACTATTGTTGGCAGTTTAATTTAATGCATCATGGACAGTGATGTTTATAGAAACCCTACTTTTTCATAGATAACTAATAAATCATTTTAAGAAAAAAACAAAAAGGCGATAATAATATGGGACCAAAAAATAAATATCTTAAGAAAATTAGGACTATACATCACATATGCATAATACAACATAAAAATTAATTTAAAATCTCATTGTTTATCTTTTTAACACTCACGAAGTTCTCAGTACATTTTTTCACCTAAATAAATACATCAAATAATGGGGTGATATAAAATCATAGAAAGATGATAAATATAGATTTTAATCAATATAACATGGGTTAGAAAAATCATACTAATCATAACATAATCATATGACCATCATCTTAACCATGAGAGGAAGCACTATATAAACTCATTTAACATTGAAATGCATAAAATTGAAACATAATGTCTTAGTGGTCAAATACCACGCATATTTTTGACCAAATAAGGAATCATGTTCACGCTTAACATGTGTTTATAATCAAAACATAATAAATGTGTAAAATGACTGAATCATTATCACACATAATTCAAATAATCTCATGAGATGATACACATTAACCAATTCATTGGAGGACAATATATTTCTAGGCCCACCCATCACATCATAACATTTATATCATCCTACATCCCACATAGAATTTATAACAACAATATCCACGAAGTGTCCCCCAGAATGAAATGGGTTTCTAAATTATTTCATAAATAATTCATTCATGAATAAACATTGGTGTTACCAAATGAAAAATAAATATCATTATTGTTTTTGAAATCATCTCTCCTAAGAGAAGAAGAAATAACTCAATATAAATCAATATGTGTTTTTCAATGATGATTTCTTTTAGAAAATCCATATATTTTTCAGGAAATAATGTTTGAAAAATGTATATCTTAAAAAGAAAAGGGAATTATAAATAAATAACATATAATGTGCCTTATTGGATCATCTAAAATGAAAATTGGTGTGAAATAGGATAACCCCAAATGAATGATAGGTAGATTTTATAATCTCATTACCTTTTTTCTAAATGTGTTCTACACTTAAACATAATATCCTAAATAATCAATGTAGTTTCATTAATTAGTTAACCGAAAGATTATTAAACATGTAATTTTTTTAACATAAATTTATTAACTTCAATTATTTCTATTTGGATATGTTATAGAATTCATTTATTTCATTCTGAGAGTTTTAGTTTCATGGTTTATGGTCGATTCTTCTTGTGTTTAATTATGGGAGTTCATTCCAAATAGAATTGAAACACAAGAAGTGGAATGAAATTGTACTTATATGCTTCCATAATTTTCAATATTCTCATATATCATTTTTTCAAATACAACAATGACTTATTAAAAACAACATTAACGTAAATGTTAAATTTAGTTTGGCTATTTTTATGACCTTCAAAAACAAGTATCGTTTTATTTAATATTATGTTTATATATTGTATCAAGAAGATGATACATGTTATAATATGTTTATGGAAATATTATTTAACCATATTAATGGTTTTATGTCCAGCCTATAAGGAGGTAAAATGAAACAAAAACTCGTCATCCACAAAGGTTAGGAATCAACATATAACATACTATGATTTCATTTTAGAATAAAAAGAAAAGAGATCAGATTTGATAATAGATATTCCATTCACAAAATAATATTAAAGTATATAAATTATACTAGAGTTTTCATTTCATGTTTTTTACGTTAGGTGAAGAAAAAAAAAGAAAAAAAAGGATATTAAAAAATAGAGATAGTGGATTTTACCACTTGAATATCATCTCTTTGAGAACCTCCTTAAAACACTCTAGTTTGGTCTCTTATTGAGACCAATAGCTCTTGGATGTGTTTTAGTGTCTTTGTAATGGAATGGGGAAGAATTTATACAATGTACATGTCTTTTAAGGTGTGAGGAGAATATATGGTAAGGGGTGGTATTTATAGGAGAGGATATGGGTGTTTTTTATTATCTTATTCACTACATTACTATTTCACTCAAGACTATCATTAGTGTTGATTATGGTGAATAATTGAAGTTACTAGTTCTTTTGAGTTATAAATAATTATATTTTACATAATTAATTATTAAAGAATTCATGAATTTGTATTATAATGTCAACTACAACAAATTCTGGTATTTTTCACCACAATTTCAACTATTTTATAAAAATAAAAAAATAACCCTATACTTTTTTTTTGATTTGTAGATATCAAAATGGACTCATTTTTATGAAAATAATTTTCTTAATATTATAACTTTATATTTTTAAATCATTATTTATTCGAATAATTCCAATTTTATTATTATAACCAATTTTTTAAAACATTGAAAAATTAATTGAGGTCTCATAAAATTAAACTATAATTAAAATAAAAAAAACATTTATGAATATATTTTATGAAAATAAATTTTCTTTTAAATAAATATATTAATTATAGAGTTCTAATTAAACATTTATGTTTACAAAAATATCAATAACTAATTAATCATTTTCATAAAATTTATTTATTTATACTATGATATAATTATATCATTTATTTTCCTTATAATATGACTATGTTTTATTTGTTCTTTTATAGGTGAGGTCACTATTCTATTGGCTTAATTACTATTCATAATTTTCATATTATTGTTTCAATGGTCATGTTACTATTTCCTTTGTGTAAGTTCTCTATTTCTATAAATACCACTTATTCCATTATTCATTTATGAGAAAGAAGTTATTACTAGGTAATATATTTGATGTATGTGTTTTCTACTATATAAAATAGTTATATCAAGGGAAATTGCATTTATAAAATTCAGGGTTTTTACATTCTTCACCCTTTTGAAATATTTTCCTAGAAATTTCATTTAAAATAATACTGTGAAAACATGTGTGGTTATTTCTCCAGCATCGCTTCATATGGTTCCCATGTTGCTTATTTATAATTATGGTTCATTCATAACACTTTTACAGTTTGAGTTATCTTGTTGAGTAGTATTTTGTCTCTAGGGTTCCTAATCTTTACCGACTACCCTTCATACGAGAGGTTGTTCTCTCATTGTACCACCTTCAGATTCAGTACATGTGAGGGGTCTAGTATATACTTCCTATGGATAAATAAATGGAACACATAATGAATTTGATCCATTTTTGGTAAATATGAAAGCTGATAGGCCATCTCTCCTATATGATCATGAATCTCAAAGGGGCCAATGTACCTTTGGATAAGATTCCCTATGATTCCAAACTACATGAATCTCTTCCATGGTGATTTTTGATATAAGACATTGTCTCCAACATTGAACTCCATGTCACTTTGTTGAATTTGTGCATAAATATTTTTTATGAATCTAAGAATCATTGATATGATGATGAATGGATTGAACCTTATGTGTCATATCTCACATAACATTAGGTGAAAGTATATTTTTTTCATCAACATCTTCCCATGAAATTGGTGTTTTACACCGCTTCCCATATTGAGCTTCATATAGATCCACCTGAACTCACATGTGGAAACAGTTGTTGTATGAAAACTCAACCAATGGGAGATGATGATGCCATCATCCTTTGAACTCCATTAAGAATGATCTTTTCCTATCCTAGAACATTTTAATAGTAATTTCAAATTGGCCATTAGTTGCGAGTGATATGTTGGGATGAAATTCAATTTCATAATAAAAAAATATTGAATACTTCTCCAAAATTTAGAATTTAATGTTGTACGATGATCGGTTATGATCGAATGAGGAACCACATGGAGCCACACCAATTCCTCCACATATATATCATTATGTAATTCAGGTGAAAAATCCTTTAGAATAGAAATGAAGTTGGGATTATTCATGTGTCGATCCACCACAACCCATATCACATTGTTTCTATTATATTTATTCATGAGACTAGTGATGAATTCCATTGTGATATTATCACATTTCCACATAGGAATATGTAATGGTTTCATCGCCCATTTTTACTTCTTTCTATCTTTGTGAACTTTCGTACATACTAATTGTATTGATATATAATCTGTAATTTATTTTATATTTTTTTCCCCAAAAAAATTATCTCAATGATCATATAACATCTTGGTACATCTGAGATAGATATGGAATGATTAGCTTTGTTGATTGTCTAGTATCTCCTTATATATATCAGGTGAATAAGGCATACAAGTAATATTTAAAAATCAAATGACAGAATACACATTGATGTGGAACTCATTTATCTTACCTTCCATTTCTACTTTCTCCTTCTTTTGATTCTCTAGATTATCCCTTTGAGCCTCCTTGATCTTCTCTTGGATGGGTGGTTGATAAATAATTTGGTCATGGTAGTATGTATTCCCTATCATTATGATTTCTAAATTTAACCATTTCATATCCATGAATATGGGGTCTTTGTCAATCCTCATCATTGATAAGGTAGAATGTTATTTTCTACTATGAGAATTAGTTACCCTGTGAGCCTTTCCCGGATTATAATGAATACATCAATCGTAGTTCATGATTAGATATAACCATATTATTTGATTCATGTTGAGATACTTATCTATGAATATATAATTTAGACTCTCTTGATTCCTTAATGTCACACTTCTCACCATAGTGGTAGTTATTTTAGATTTTCATTTATTAAATGACAACTGATAGCTCCAGATCATGAGTCGGGAAGTTATGCTCATGGATATTCAACTCTTGAGATGCATAGGATATCACCCTACCATTTTTCATTAGTAGACAACACATTCCTTCTATGAATAATCGAAATATATCATAAAACCTTCTCCACTTGTTGGTAGTGTGAGTACATGTGTAGTGGTAACCCTTTTCTTGATCCCTTTCAAACATCGATCACATTGTTTTGTCTAGATAAAGTTTACCCCTTTTCATGTTAACATAGATAACTGGGTAGAAGGTTATGAGAAATTTATCAGAAAATGTTTGTATTACTATATTAACCCATGAAAACTACAAAAATCGATTACACTAGTGGGTATGGTATATTCCTCAATAACCATTTCTTTTCAAGGTTCCATATAAATTCTCTCACTTCTGATCATGTTCCCCAAGAACGTGACTTGCTACATCCAAAAGTCAAACATGCTTCATGTGGAGTATAATTTCTAATTCCTTAATTTCATCATCATAATCCTTATATATTATTTAGGATCTATATTTTTCATGGATAATATGAAAATATAGTTGATAAACACAACCAAAAAAGTTTCTTGGTAGTTTCTAAAGTCTATATTCGTAAAATCATAGATAATTGAATGGGAATTAGTAATTATAAAGGGAATTAATTTGAACATGTAAATCCAATATCTTATAAAAAATGTAGTATTTTGAATATAAACCTTATATAACATCATACGGTGATTTATAAAATGAAGATCCACCTATGAGAAGTTCTGAGCTCCTCATTCTTGATTGAATTATTCATCAATCCTTATAAGATGATACTCTTTATTTATAGTGATCTAATTGATCTCTTGAAAATTGATACAGTGCCTCATTGATACATCATACTTCAGGAAATGGGCATGGAAACTCTCTATGGTGCGGCTGTGGGGAATATGAACCCATTATCAATGTTCTCTTACAGCTAATTCTTTAACTCCTCCAATTCAATAGGGTCCACCATATAAGGAAATCTGGATATAGGAGTGTCTCTAGGTATATGTTGCGTTTAGAACTCTAACATAGGATCTGGGGGAAGTCCAGGTAACTCATTGGGAATTAAATGAATGTATTAGATAGTAATTATAATTTACCCTAGGTTGATACCTACCACTTTCTCAATAGTTTGAGCGATGTACACTTCTCTAATGAGTATAAACACCAGCATTGTTGATTGATTTCCAAAGGATATTCATGGTCTTCATTTCATTTGTAGAAGAGAATTTTATGGTTTAGAATATGAAAATATATTTACATTCCCTGAAAATTGTTGTGTGATTTATATAATAGGATCCAATCCATGCCAATTATAGCTTCAAATTCAAATAAGGTATGTATTAAAATATTTACTAGACGAATCTTCCAACATACACTAGTAGGATAAGTGTCTATCACATAGGTTTCAATGAATTAAGCACAAGGTATTTTAATGGATATCTCCACTTCATGGTATCGAGGATTAACATTAATAATTATTGAAACTATTCATGATAAAATGAATGTGTAAATCTTGAATCAAAAGTGACTTTTTTTATTTTTTGAGTGAATTGGAAGTGAACCTTGTACAATTTTTTTTCTTTCTCCACATCAAAATTAGTGATGGGAAGATCATTCACAGTCTCCTTTTTCATATGTGATTATTGATGCTAGTTACCCTCACATACTGAGGTTTTAGTGCATTATCTTTAAAATCAACATTATTGAATACAATTGAAGCATTGAAGCATGGATAGTGTTATCCATTCCTCCATCACATTGGACAACTTCTTCATGTTTCTTCAAAATTAATGTGCTTTGTGGCCTTATGTCTCATACATAAAACATTTCACCATCCTAATAAGGAAGTTACAATGATAATTATTCCAACATTTTGACACGTGGGTGGTTGGATCCACTTTCCTCCAATGTCACCTGACCCACAAACATAAAACTCAATTACACTATTCATATCTCGAAAACCCTGGGTACATTATGCAAATTTCATCTCCACTTGGAGAGAAAATCAAACAACCTCTTTATAACTCCTAATTTATCGGATAATTAGATACATTCTTAGGTGTGGTTTGAAACCACTAAAAATATATGTATACATATATAATTTTTTTATAACAAAGTATGAGGAAGACCGTGAAATCCTTGTGAAGTTCTCTTCATATTCCATGACAGATTCACCTTCCTTTTTATTTATCTCTTTGAATTCTCTCTATAAATTGGTATGAAGAGTTCCAGGTAATACCTATTATGAAATTAATTATTAAATTATTACAATTTAACTTCTTCAATTTAATCATTTGGTTCATTGTTCTTTATCACTACCCAACATTGATCAGCCTCTCCATCCAAATAAAAAATAGTCTGAGTTAGCTTCTTCTTATTAGAATAGTGGAGCACATAGAATATCGTCTCCATTGAGTTAACCCACTTTTCCAAAAAAGATTATTGTAAGATCCACTTAATTTCAGTGGACATTTCCTCATAAAGGAATCATTGGATAATTTATCCTTATTGGGTAAATTTGGATGTTCCACTTAGTTCATGTTATTATCCATATCTAATGATAGTTGGGTAAGAATCACCATGAAGTTTTGAAGTCAACCTCCCAAGGTATTAGGGATGTTGTTTGGAAAGTCTCTGCTTTGTCCATCACATGGGTGGTTGGTCTGGTTTCTCCTGGTTCCCACAATTTTCTAAAATATAATTGTTATAAAAAAAACTTAGGTAAAAAATATGGAATAAATAATTCATTCTTTTTCGAAATTAACTTTGATACCTAATATAATGGCCCTGATTTTTATTACATAAGTATTTCATCATTTAAAGATAAACTAAATAAAATATATATGAATCTAGGATCAAGAAGTTGAGTATTTTTGGAAAATTATTACCAATTATCACATATGAAAAATATAAATTAAGGATTTAATTAAAAAAATTCCTTATCCTTCTAAACATCAATATTTCCTTAGCACATGTAGTCATGTGAAGATATACATCAACGGATGGTGTGAACTAAAATCCCAGTAATATGATAAATAAGGACATGAACCAATATGACATGGGTGGGAATAATTACCATAATCATAGAATAATCATTGGACCTTTATCATGATCCTCGAAAGAATTATTAGATAAATGAATGGAATATGTAAATTAAAAAAATGAAACATCATGTCATAGTGGTCTAATTCCAAACATAGTTGTAAAAAAAGGTCGCATCATGTCCACAAATAAGATATTTGCATAACCATGACATCATAATTTTGAACAAGGAGATTGTCATGTTCCTGAATAATACACATTATCGAATGGGATACATCACATTACCCAAAACATTGGTTAGCTATATAGCTCCTATCCCACCAGTCAAATCATCACATTTATCGAATCATACATTCCACATAGAACGTATAAAAATAAAAACCTTGAAATTATAAATGGAACATAATGGTATTCATAAGTATTTAAAAAATAATTCAGTAATGAATAAACGTTTTGGCTACCAAAAGAAAATGTAAGATTAAATTTGTCTTAAAATTAATCACTCATGAGTGAAGAAGAAATAACTCAAGGGGGTCATGATGTGTTTGGAAAGAACTGTACATTTGGAAAATATTTTTATTCTGTATAAAATAATGTATTGAAAATTTATACAGTAAAAATAAAATCGTTTAATAAGGAAATGACATATATTGATCATCCATATTGATTCTTTTAAGATAAAAAACCCAATGAAATAGAATTTGGTTCGATAATCCCATAACATTATGTTTCAATGAATTATACGCTTAAACATAATATCCAAAATAGTCAAATTATGTTCATTAATTAAAAAATTAGAATAAAACTCTTAATTTATTTCAGTTTATAGAAATTTATTATGTTTAATTGTGGCCATCTGGATAAGAAATATATCATAATTTTTTCATTCTGGGAGCATTTGTTTCATGGTTTATTGTTGGTTCCACTTCAATGTAATTATAGGTGTTCTTGTAAAAATGAAGTGAAAAATATAATTGGAATGAAATTGTATTGACATACTTATATAATTTTAAATAGACCCATATATAATTTTTTCAGATATTATAATTATTCAATAGATAAAATGTTATTCTAAATTGTTAATTTATTTTGGTCATTCTTATGAATATCAAAAACTATTATCATTGAATTTTATATTATGTTTATATGTTAGATCTGGGACATGATACAAGTTGTAATATGTATATTAAAATATAATATTCCCATAATGTTGACCTCACCTATTTTGATAATCCCAATTATGATTTCATATACTTTGATAATCCCAATCAATGTTTTTCTATATATTAATTCTTTCAATATATGATTTTCTATTATCAAGATGATAAAAATATTAAAATAATCCTTGAAATATGTTAATCAATGTTTATCCATGTTTATATGAGTTCTGAAGTAATTCTAAACCAATCGGATATCTTGTGCATAAAACAGAAGTGTTAGTCACTGATCTACGTATAGCTACTGATAAGAGAGCTACTGGTACTTAGCCTACCAATAGACAGAGTCATTGATAAGCTAAGATCACCGATAAAAAGAGTTACCGATATGCACAGAGTTACCGATATGTACATAGCTACCGGTATGCATAAAACAAGTCTCGATAGAATAGAAAGGAGCTACCGATGGATCAAGAGCTACCGATGGATCAAGAGCTACCGATGGATCAAGAGATACCGATGGATCAAGAGCTACCGATGGACCAAGAGCTACCGATGGATCAAGAGTTACTGATACCAAGAGCTACCAACGTAAAGAGCTACCGATACAAGTTCAAAAGAGATACCGATGGAAGATCTCTTCCTACCCAAAGTCCACCGTACACATCTACCAATAGAAGGCTACTAATGATTGACCAACCAGTCAAACTCTATACTCTCAATACTATTTATTTATTAAGATAATAGTAACATTTGATGTTTTTAATTCACTTAATGTCATTTAATGAGTTTTGTTTCCATGTCCGGGAACCGTACCTAGTGCCCATGAAAAAAGTAATCATTCCTTTTTTCCGGAGCTGAAAGCTATAAAAGGGAAGATAAAGACCTAGCTGAAAGTGTGGGGTTAAAGGGCGTGTAAGTGTTGATGTAATGAAATAGAGAGAACCAAGGAACTAAGAAGGCATAAGAAGGTGAAGAAGAAAAACACCCAACCGCATTCAAACGTGAAGCATTCACGCAAGGCTACAACTATACTCCAAGAACTTTGAACATACATGAAGCAATTCTTTGCTAGAGTAAAACCACAAGCTGTATCTTGAGTGAAGAACTAAAACAAACACTTCATGCACTCAGGATGAAAAGCTGAACCTGGAACCGAAGAAGAAAACGACACTCTGTTTTTCAGACAGAAACCAGAGAAGGACTTTGAATCTTTTCTGACCAACTAAACGAGTCCAGAGCTGCGCTGCCAATCACTAAATCTTTTCTAAACTCATTGTCACTTACTTTAGTGATTCTTTCATTTACATTTCAAGAATTCTATGTACCCTGTTTATTTTACACACACACTATCTCCTGAGCGAAACTGGAGGATTCATAAATCCTCACTCAAACTCCATAACTCTCTTGTTTCCCACTATGGATAGTGGTAGAGTTCGAGTAAGACCTGGACAGTTGTGAGTTGTTGTTTGTTTTCCCACATAGAACTGTGGTATATGTATTTGGACCTGGATAGTATTGGAATGTTGTTAACCTTGATCCAGGGTGTGGATAAATTTATATAAATTGTTGAGAGGACTAAGTCTCGTCTTGGGACTGAACCTATTGGTTACCTCTGCTGTGCATTTTTAGTTTAAGTCTTAAGTATACTATATATATTTCATATTCTATTTCTATTACATTGAAATAAAAAACTATTTTAAAGCTACTTTGATAGTTAAATTAGAAAGTGTTTATTCTTATTATAAACCAGTAAGTTAGTTTCAAAAGTTAATTTAATCTTTAGATTAAGTTAACTGAGACCTAATTAATCTTTGAGAAACTGATTGAACATTTACACTTTGTATAAATTCACTACAGTTTAACTTTGCTTTTAGATTGGGGGATTTTAAGAGAAATATTTTTAACCTAATTTTAATTGGAACTCAATTCACCCCCCCCCCCCTCTTGAGTGTCCACTCCGACCAACATTTGGTATCAGAGGGTTGTTTTTGTTATGGGATTTTTGAAATACTCTGTTTTTCAACTGTGATTTTAGTTATATCTTTAAAGATCTTAAATTTCTGTTAGTTCTAAATTTTATCTCTTTAAATTCATTTTGAAAAATCTAGTTATGGACAATAGACTAGAGGGTTCTGCTACTAACCGGCCACCTTTCTTCAATGGAACCAACTATGCCCAGTGGAAACTTAAAATGAAAATTCATTTAGAAAGTATGGGTTTTGATATCTGGACTGGTATAGAGTCACAATATAATATTACGGAAACTGAAAGAACAACTTGGGATGAACCTAAAAATACTTCTTACAATAATAATTGTAAAGCTATGAATGCCCTGTATTGTTCTTTAGGTGATGAAGAGTTCAATAGAATATATACTTGCAAAACTACTTATGAAATGTGGGATACTTTGGGTGTTTCTCATGAAGGAACAACCAATGTTAATGAAATGAGATTGAATACATTTACTATTAAATATGAGAATTTTAAAATGAAAACTGATGAACCTATTTCTGATATGTATCCCAGGTTCAATGAGATTTTCAACACAATGAGTTCACTCGGAAAGGTTGTTCTAGCAAAGGAACAAATTATGAGGATACTGAGATGTCTGCCAGACCGATGGAGGGGCACTTATCTTTCCATCAGAGAATCATGTAACATTGGAGATCTCCCTGTAAAAGATATTATTGGTAAGATTATGATGTATGAGGAAGAACTTAAATTAAATAATAAGGAAGATGATGAACCCAAAAGAAAATCCGTGGTTTTCAAGTCTACTGCTTCTAAGAGCAAAGACAAGGAGAAAATGCCAATACAAACTGAAATTTCAACCAGTGAAGATTCGGACTATGATAGTGATGCTGAGATGGCTCAAATAGCGAGGAGATTTAAGATGTTTTATAGGAAGAAGAAATTCTTCAGAAAATCAAACTACATAGGAAATTATGACAAGAAAGGTCATTGGAAAAAGTATTGGAAAAAGCCTGACAAGGAGGATGATATAGTCTGCTATGGATGCAAAAGGAAAGGACACATCAAGGCTGACTGTCCAAAATTAAAATTCAAAAAGAAATATGATTATAGGGACAAGAAATACAAGAAATCTATGAAAGATACCTGGAGTGCTTCAGAAGATAGCACAAGTGAATCTGAAATTTCTGATTCTGAAAATAATCGTGCCAACATGTGATTCATAACCGATACCTATGAGGTACCTATTTCCCCTATGCTGAATGAATATTATTCTGGAACTGATTCTGAATCTGAAAATATGTCTAAGGCTGAACTATTTGAATACTATAATATGCTAGAAGAAACATGTAATGAACTCAAGGACAAATATAAGTCACTAATGAAACAACATGCTCTTACTGCTAATGTTAAATCTGCCTTTGATATTGAAAAAGAAGATAATGATCAACTGTTAAAGGAAAATACTGAACTGAAAATGTCTAATGAGAAACTTAGAAAGGACTTAGAAAAATTCACAAAGGGAAAAGATACACTTACTCAAATGTTAGGTAAGAAATTTGCACTTAAATATACTACTGGTTTGGGATATCAACCTGGACAGAGATAGTTCACTAAAACTCAATTTATTCCTAAGTCTGGACAAAATTCTGCTTATTCCAATTCTGGAAATACGTATGCTTCAACTAACTATTCATATGGTTATAGATCAAACTGAATTTATCATTCAAAATCTATTGACTCTATAAATTATATGAGACCCATAAGGCAAATATGGGTACCTAAAGCTTTGATTGCTAACCTTTCTGGACCCAAGAAGATCTGGGTACCAAAATCATTTTCTATCTAAATCTGTGTTGTAGGAAACCTGCGTGAAGAGTTCCCACAAAAAGGTGTGGTACTTGGATAGTGGATGTTCAAGGCACATGTCTGGAGATTATTCATGCTTCAAAATCTTAATAAAAGTTGATGGAGGGCATGCCACCTTTGGTGAAAATTCTAAAGGAAAAAATCATCTGCATAGGCCAGATTGGTAACACTGATTCAATTTTAATTTCTAAAGTTTTATTTTTTGATGGACTTAAATACAATCTGTTAATTATTTCTCAGTTATGTGATGATGGCTTTAATGTGAAATTTGAAAATGATTCCGGCAATTTTTTTAACTAGAAAAATATTTTAGTATTTTCTGCCTTAAGAAATGAAAATTTATATGCAGTAGATTTAAATTCTTTAGCCAAACAAAATGTTACTTGTTTAAATGCTTTCAATAAAGAATCATTGATATGGCACAGAAGATTAGGACACTGCAACATCAAATCATTTAAAAATTAACTAGGAAGAACTTGGTTAGAGACCTACCTAAACTTGAAGTCCAAAATGACAAAGTTCGTAATCCCTGTCAAAAGGGAAATCAATATTAAGTTTCTTTTAAATCAAAGAAAGAATTATCAACTTCTCAACCTCTCGAGTTGGTTCACATTGACTTGTTTGGACCTTCTAGAATTTCTAGTTTAAATGGGAAGCACTATGTTTATGTATTAGTAGATTACTTTTCTAGATATACTTGGGTATACTTCTTATCTCACAAAAGTGAATCTTGTTCTTACTTTATTAAATAATCCTAGTCTATAGAAAACCTTAGTGGACTTAAGATTAAAACTCTAAGAATTGAACATGGCCGTGATTTTGAAAATCAAGAGTTTGAATCTTATTTCTCACACAATGGCTATAGTCATAACTTTTCTGCACCTAGAACACCTCAGAAGAATGGTGTAGTAGAAAGAAGAAATATAACCCTTCAAGAAATTGCAAGAACCATGCTTAATGAGTATGACCTGCCTGTTTATTTATGGGCTGAAGCTGTAAATACATCTTGTTATATTATTAATAGAGTCTTGATAAGACCAGTTCTCAAGAAGACCCCATATGAATTATGGAAAAATAGAAAACCCAAAGTTAGTTACCTTAAAATTTTTGGCTGCAAAGTTTTCATTATCAATATAAAGTATAATATGGACAAGTTTGCTTCCAATAGTGATGAAGGAATTTTTCTTGGTTACTCTTTAACTAGAAAAGCCTATAGAGTCTTTAATAAAAGGGCCAAATGTGTGGAAGAATATGTTCACATCAAGTTCGATGAAACTGATCCACATGAGCCTAAAACCTCTCTTCAAAATCTTGAAGAATATTTCACTGTTCTAGACCTTAATGATAAAAATAAAGAACCTGGTGTAAAAACATCCAGTTCTGAACATATTCTAGAATCTGCTTCTGTTGAACCCAAACCTATAGATAAACCTGAAATTTATATTCCTACCTTTACTAGATCAACTAGGATTCTAAAAAATCATCCTTTAGATGTTGTTGTTGGTAATCTTGATAGAGGGACACAGACTAGAGCTTCTCTAAGAAACCAGGTTGAAAATCAAGCCTTTCTTTCACAGCTAGAACCTAAAAATATCAATGATTCTATCAATGATGAATTTTGGGTAATGGCTATGAAAGAAGAGTTAAATCAATTCGAAAGAAGCAAAGTCTGGTAATTAGCTGACAGACCCAAAGACACTTTGACAATAGGCACTAAATGGGTTTTTAGAAATAAGGTTGATGAATCTGGAAACATAGTTAGAAACAAAGCAAGATTAGTTGCACAAGGATATAGTGAAGGGGAAGGTACAGACTATAAGGAAACCTTTTCACCTGTAGCCAGATTAGAAGCCATTAGGATCTGACTTGCCTATGCTGCTCATCTGAATTTCATGTTATATCCAATGGATGTCAAAAGTTCTTTTCTAAATGGTTTTATAATTGAAGATGTTTTTGTTGAACAACCACCTGGATTTACTAATCCTCATTTTCCAAATAGAGTTTTTAAACTTTCTAAATCATTATATGGTTTAAAACAATCTTCAAGAGCTTGGTATGATAGACTTAGTAATTTTCTTATCTCAAATATTTTTACTAAAGGGATTTCTGATCGAACTCTTTTTATTAAAAAATTTCTAAAGATGTTTTAATAGTTCAAATCTATGTTGATGATATTTTTTTTGGATCTTCCAAACACTCCTTACATACTGATTTTTCAAAGAGTATGCAAAATGAATTTGAAATGAGTTTAATGGGAGAACTTAAATATTTTCTTGGATTTTAAGTTTTTCAAAATTGAAATTGTATTATTTTGAATCAAAGTAAATATACAAAGGATATTTTAAAACGTTTTGGTTTGGATAGTATTAAGGAAAGTGATACTTCTATGAGTACAGTCTATAAATTGGATGCGGATGAAACTAGGAAACCAGTGGATCAAACCAATTACAGAGGTATGACTGGAAACTGACATTACCTCACTGCTAGTTGACCAGATATTATGTTTAGTGTATGCATGTGTGCAAGATTTCAAGCTAATTCAAAGGAATCTCATTTTCTTGTTGTTAAAATAATTTTTAAGTATCTTAAACACACTATAATCTTAGGTTTATTTTACTCAAAAGGACAATCCTTTGAGTTAATGAGTTATTCAGATGCCGACATTGCTGGTTGCATGTTAGATAGAAAAATCACATCTGGAACATGTCATTTATTGGGAAAATCCTTAGTATCTTTGAGTAGTAAAAAATAGAATTCTGTAGCTTTGTCCACTGTCGAAGCAGAGTACATAGTTGCTGGTAGTTGCTGTGCACAAATTCTGTGGATGAAACACACTCTTTTGGACTATGGATATGATTTTAAACATGTCTCTATCAATTGTGACAACAATAGTGTAATTAACATCTCGAAGAACCATGTATCTCACTCAAGGACCAAACACATTGATGTAAGGAACCACTTCTTGAGAGATCATTATCAAAAGGGTGATATTACTCTTGAATTTATTGGTACTGAACATCAATTAGTTGACATTTTCACCAAACCTTTAAGTTTGGATAGGTTAAGTTACATTAGACATCAGTTAGGTGTGTTTAACCTTGATCGGTAGATACCTCACCGGTGTAAATCCTCACCGTTGTGAATCCTCACTGATGTGAATCCTCACCGATGTGAGCCCTCACCGATGTGAATCCTCACCGATGTGAATCCCCAATGATGTAACCTCACCGATGTAACCTCACTGATGTAAAACCTCACCAATGTGAATCCTCACTGATGAATCCTCACCGATAAATCCTCACCGATAAATCCTCACTGATAGAAATTCTCACCGATAAACCCTACCGATGAGTGCACTATTTTAATCTTCTGCCGGTTGCCAGAATCTGAAACGTTTTTACTTTATTTAATTTCATTTATTTATTTTTATGATTCCTAAATGATAAAAACAAAGTCCTAACTATGTCTCAATCCACCGAGCCTCAAACTTTAGCTCCCGAATCTCTCGAGAACCTTAAATCCCTCGAACCAGCGATGGAAAAAACCCAAACTTCCTACCATCAGAGATGACACTGTTGAGCCTAAAGCAAAGAAGTAGAAGTCTGAGCCAGAAGCAAGTGGTATTGTTGGCAGAACTAGGTCGGGTAGGCGAACAGTGAATCCTCATCTACAGAAAAGAGTTATTGTGATTGAAAAGGAGCTCTGCGTGGAATGGATACTTCCTAGAAACTCGTTAGTTCTCTAAGTGCTTACAGATCAAAAATGGGTAGATTATTTTTTGAACAACAATGACCCCGACTATCCGAAGATTGTGAAGAACTTTTATGAGTTTGTAAGCATTGAGGAATCTAAAAATGAGAACCGAGTGACTTCTTATGTAAATGGAAAAGAGATAAATTTCTCATCCGTTGAGTGGGCTGAATGCTTGAAGGTTCCACATGAAGGTGTATCTGGATTTTTCTCGAAATCTATGCCACCTACAAGTGATATTTTCGATTATGAGACAGCTTTGGAAGAGCTTACTGGTTATGGAAATCAAAGACAAGTTGTAGCTGGAGAAATGGATGGAGAGAGAAAATTTCGGTTCAAATTTGTTCAGCATGTCTTAATACCGAGGAGAGGAGACTTTGCGAATTTGAGATATCAGGATATTTATCTCTTGCATCTCCTAAGAAATTGTGTGAAAGTAAATCTGTGCAGATTGGTGATGTTTCAAATGGAAGACATGAAAAGGCCGAAATCAAAAACTAATGCTCTATTATTTTCCATGTTGATCTCAGTGATGATCAAAGTGAAAGGGGTAGTTGTGTCTCAAGATGAGACAGTGGTAGTAATGAACAACTTCTGTATCACAAGCATAGTGTGCAAATACATGAAGATAAATTGGAACCCTTGGATAGGAGAATGGGTTAATGATGACCAGAAGGTCTATGATAAATTTGATCATGTGGATCATACTTCAAGACCTAAGGATTTTACGGATCCAGGTCTGGGACCTGATGAAGACGAACCTGAATACAGTGATGAAACTGAAGAAGAAGAAACTCTTATGGATGATGGAATAGATCCAGACTTTCCTCCAAGTCCTACTGCTAAAATTGTATCTTCAGAAAAGGAATCCTTAATAGAAGAAGAGACACATGCTGATAAGGAAGACCAGCCAGCCCCTGAGTATAAAGAAGAAAAGGATAATGAATCTGAACCATCTGATTATGTGAGTTTAAGTTTGAATCCATTAATTGGAAGCTCAGTTGTTCCTACTGAGGATGTAGTAGGAGAAAGGGAATAAGTGGTACCTAATCCATAGGAACCTCCTGTTGTTACAAAGATGGAAATGATAGTAGAAGATTCTCCTCAATAATAAAGACCCGTTGATAATTCCCTTGGTGTACAAGAGAATGAACCCATTGAGGGGGAGCATCAAACCAAGTTTGGAAATGTTACAGTGGCTGTTGAAATTGAGGATTGGGCAGAAGACCCTGGTTTTTTGGTATGTGGTTTAGACTATCCTGATTCTGATAATGAGGCATCTCTCAATAGACCAAAAATCATTTATGATGTTGAGACTGAGTTGTTTCCTGAAGATGTGGTCAGAATGCATGACCTGGATACTTTGAAGAAAAATCTTAAGGAAAGTTTTGTGGAAGAGGTAAAGAAGATGGAAGTCTCTCTTGTATCTTCAATTCAATTGATCATGACTGACTCAATGATCAATTTAGTATCTGAAAGAGTATCTGTTGCAGTTGCACCTACTGATATGATTACCAAGGCTGATCTGGAATCCTTAAAGGATGAGCTGAAAGAGTCTTTTAGTGCCTTAGTTGCTGAGATGAAGCACTATTTTGGTGAAGAGATGAGTATGTTGGAAAAATATTTTGAACTCTCTCTCGGTTGTAATTTGTCAACCTTTATGGAAGAAATAGTGGAAGAAGTCAAATATTTCCATACTCAAGTATCTAGACTAGAAGCAGATCTTGAATTTCTAAAGAAATCAGTTATCTCTTTGGAATCTTAGATGAGCTCAGAATCCCAAGCACACAAGGACTTAGCCTATGTCAAAAGTGTTGTATGCCAGATGGTTTCAGTGTTCGAAGGTTTTAAAACTTCCATGAAAGATCATGTTAAAACCCAGGATTCCCAAGTTCAAAATCATATTAATGGGTTGACCAAAAACTTCAAGGAAACAGTAACCTTTTCTATTGGTTCTATCGTATCTAAACCCTAAGTGGATTTGAATCAAATTCGAGATGTGATGAAGGAGGATCTTGGTTCCTCTTCAACCAGTGGATCTGTGGACTCATCTGATCTGAGAAAATCTGTGCTTTCTTCTAGAGATTAAGCTAGATAAATAATGAAGATAGTCCAAGACTATATGAGAGAAGATTTTGCCTCTCAGAAAGATGTGAAATATAAGGTGGGTTCCTATTTCCAAAATATTTACATGAAGAACCAAATGACCAACCATTTCAAGCTTCTAATCGAGAATATGAAGCTGCCTCCTATCAATCAAGCCTTTAGAGAACAAGTTAGAAAGCTAAGGGAATTGACTCCAGCGTTGGACAACTTCATCGAGAACAAGGATGATTTCATATCTGCTATGGAGAGATTAGGAGGAATAATTATGGATTTCAGAAATCTTTTTCTTCCATTTCTGCATGATGATGCTAGACCAGTGATTGTACCTCCATCCTTACCTACCTCTGCCTCTACTGCTTCTCCTGTTCAGATGACTCTTGCTCAAGCCATTTGAAGCCTCACACCTATGATCACTCAAAGAACTCCTCAGTACAGGCCTGTCACAGTGTCAGTTGCTCAGCCTCCTGTGATCAATTCCGAAATTCCTAAACCTTCACCAGTATCCTCATCACCTCAATCCTCTTCTGATCCAAAGGGAAAATCTCACATTGAGGATGTGGATTGATCAAGTGGCTAAAGATTTTTGATAGTAATCCCTTGTATTTTTTTTGTCTATGTACCTTTTTGTACCATTTTAATACAAGTGGATTTATTTTATTTCTCATTTTGTTCCTTTTCTCTGTTGTTTCCCACTTTTTGATTATCACCAAGGGGGAGAAATATTCTACAAAGATTCTATAAAGGGGTAGAGCTATTAGATGTACTAAAGAGAGGAAAATATTCACCCAGGGGGAGAAGTATTAAAGGGGGAATAAATATTGTGGAGAAAGTATCAAAGGGGGAGAAATTTTATCTAAGGAAGAGCTATCATGCTTTGCCCATCTGATACCATTACTTTTAGTTCTATGATATCATTTCATTTAACTCTCTGATACCACCAAATTTTACATCTGATATCATTGAATTTAATTTTATCTCTAATACAATCACATTTAATTCTACCTCTGATAAATTATGTTTTATTACGTACTGTTTTCTCGGATACAATTGAATTTAATGATATATCCTCTGATACAATTACTCATTATTTTAAAACTATAATATCATAAGTTTTGACTATCAAAAAGGGGGAGATTGTTGACCTCACCTATTTTGATAATCCCAATTATGCTTTCATATACTTTGATAATACAAATCAATGTTTATCTATATATTAATTCTTTCAATATATGATTTTCTATTATCAAGATGATAATAACATTAAAATAATCCTTCAAATATGTTAATCAATTTTTATCCATGTTTATATGAATTCTGAAGTAATTCTAATCCAATCGGACATGTTTTGCATAAAACAGAAGTGTTAGTCACTGATCTGCGTATAGATACTGATAAGAGAGATACCAGTACTTAGTCTACTGATAGATAGAGTCACCGATAAGCTAAGATCATTGATAAGAAGAGATATAGATATACACATAGTTACCAATATGTACAGAGCTTCTGGTAAGCATAAAACAAGTCTCGATAGAACATAAAGGAGCTATTGATGGATCAAGAGCTACCGATGGATCAAGAGCTACCGATGGATCAAGAGCTATCGATGGATCAAGAGCTTCCGATGGACCAAGAGCTAATGATGGATCAATAGTTACTGATACCAAGATCTACTGATGTAAAGAGCTACCGATACAAGTTTAAAAGAGCTACCGATGGAATATCACTGCCTACACAAAGTCCATCGTACACGTCTACCAACAGAAGGCTACTAATGATTGACCAACTAGTCAAACTCTTTACTCTAAATACTATTTATTTATTAAGCTAACGGTTACATTTGATGTTTTTAATGCAGATAATGTTATTTAATGAGTTCTTTTGCCATGTCAGGGAACCGTACCTAGTACCCATGCAAAAAAGTAATCATTCCTTTTTGCCAAAGATGAAAGCTATAAAACGGAAGATAAAGACCTAGCTGAAAGTGTCGGGTGAAAAGGCATGTAAGTGTCGATGTAATGAACCAGAGAGAACCAAGGAACTAAGAAGGAACAAGAAGGTGAAGAAAAAAAAGGCCTAACAGCATTCAAACATGAAGCATTCATGAAAGGCTACATCCATACTCCAAGAACTCTGAACATACACGAAGCAATTCTTTGCTAGAGGAAAAACACAAGCTGCATCTTGAGTGAAGAACTATAACAAACACTTCATGCACTCAGGATGACAAGCTAAACCTAGAACCAAAGAAGAAAACGACACTTTGTTTTTCATAAAGAAACCAGAGAAGGACTCAGAAGCTTTTTTGACTAACTAAACGAGTCTAGAGCTGCACTTCCAAACACTAAAGCTCTAGGCAGCTGTGTGCAGTTGTTTATTTTCCCACGTAGAACTATGGTATAGGTCTTTGGACCTGGACAGTATTGTACTGTTGTTCACCCCGATCCAGGGTGTGGATCAATTTATATGAATTGTTTAGAGGACTAAGTCTCATTATGATACTGAACCTCTTGGTTACCTCTACTGTGCATTTTTAGTTTAAGTCTTATGTATAATATATATATTTCATATTCCGCTGCTATTACTTTGAAATACAATACTATTTTAAAGCTACTTTGATAATTAAATTAGGAAGTGTTTATGATTATTGTAAACGAGTAATTTAGTTTCAAAAGTTAAGTTAATCTTTAGATTAAGTTAACTTAGACCTAATCAATCTTTGAGAAACTGAATTAACATTTACACTCTGTATAAATTCACTACTGTTTAACTTTTTTTTAAATTGGGGGATTTTCAGAGAAATATTTTTAACAGAAATTTTAATTGGAACTCAATTCACCCCCCCCCCCCTCTTGAGTTTCCACTCCGACCAACACATAATAATGGTTTTTATGACCATTATTAAAGTCATTAATAGAAAACAAAAACTTGATGTCCCTGAAGGCGGTGAATCGACACATCATGGATGATGTTAACATTTTTAAAATAAAAAGAGAGAATAAAAGGATTGGTTATGGATATTAGATTAAAAAACAATATAATAAAATATAAATTAAACTAGAGTCATAATTTCCCTTTGGATAGGGGAGGTCAGGACAGAATAAGAAAAGAAAAGAAATTAAAAGAGAAACGAGGAGGATATTACCTCCTGAATATTGTCTCATTGAGAACGTCCTTAATTAGCTCAAGGATTGTATTTTGTTGAATCCAGTGCCTGTTGGACATAGTGGAGGGGCTTGGGAAGCTAATTAGGAATAATTTTTACAATCTACAAGGATTATAATGTCCGATTAGAATAGTTGTTGGGGTTGGTATTTATAGTGGGAGGATAGGGGGATTTTGATTATTTAATTCATTAGACAATAATTTTAGCTCAAGACTATATGTAGTTTTTATTCTTTAAGATAATTATAATAAATAGTTCATGTGAGTTTGAACTAATGGGTTCTTACATCATTCATGATTCAAAACATCATTTTTTCTTATAATGTTAGATACCAAAATTTACCATATTACAATACTCACCAAAGTTTCAATTATTCTCCAGAAATCCCAAAAATTCACCCTAACTATTTCTTTATATTTATATTTAAGAAATAGATTAAATTATATGAAAATAAATTTATAGATATAAGAAATTTAATTTTTAAATTAAATCGTTTTTATTCAAAAAATAACGATTTTAATAATATAACCACTTTTAAAACAGGTTGAAAAATTAATTAAGGTATCATAAAATTGCCCTATAATTATAATAAAACAAAATTATAATTTATGAATCTATTCTATTAAGAGGATGTCCATTTAAGTCATTATATTAATAACAATAATGTATATAAACATTTATATTTTAAAAAATATCAAAACTTAATTTATCAATTTTATTGAATTTATTTACATATACTGTGATTTAATTATATAATTTCTAAACTTATAAGATTCCAAAACAAATCTATATTTAGTGTTTTTGTAACTATTATATTGGAAATTTATTTTTAACTAATTTTCATATTACTATTCCAATGGTCATTTTAATATTCCATTAGTACATGTTCCTTAATTTTTCTAAATATGACTTACTTATTCCTTCATTTATGAGAGTGATATTTTTATTGGGTTCTATATGTGATTTTTGTTTTTTATACTATATAAAATAATTATAATGTGGTAAATTCTATTGATAAAAATAAGGGTTTTTACAATGTTTTATTGTTTCACATAATATTGCTAGTATTATAAAATTTCAAGAATATTAAAAAAATTATTTACATATAAAACTAGATTCACTAGAGGGTCTGAATTATTATATATTTATTATAATCAAGGAATAAACTATATTGTAGTAGAATTTTTGTATTGTATAAGGTCCTTAAAATGTTGGTTTATGTTTTATAGGTTTCTTTCTATGTGTGATTTGGGATGTATGTGATAACACAAATTTTCTTTGGAATATGAATAAAGTAGGAATTTATTATTAAAGGCTTATACTAACCATTTTTTATGAACATAAATGTATTGTAGTTTAGACAACCTTTTCTTATATTATCCTTCTATCTCATTGAATCATTACACAAATTTATTTTCCCTATAAAAAATATCATAAATTGTAACATGGAGAAAAGGTAATTTTACCACTATATATAGAACCTCACATGTACCATTCAAAAGTGAATATGGTGTTTATTGTGTATATTTATAGGTTGTGGTGTGATAATCCCACAAACCGTGAATATTTTTTTATGAAAGGACATAAAGTAATTATCCACCATATTTTGTGGAGTTTGGATTGGGTATCATTGGAAGATAATATCTACAGATTATCCACTTCACGGAAGAGATATAAATTCTTGTTCTAAATATAATATTGCTAATAAATCCTTTTTATCTTGGGGTAGATGAATATAGTACCATTATCTATTCAAATTCTATAGGGATACCAAATATAGTAATAATTATAGTTTTCACAACACTCATTATAGATTTTTTTCCTAACATAATTGTAATATGTAGCCGCAACCAACATATAAAAGATAGAAATCATAGTAAGGATATAAATGAATTGCATTTCTATTGTAGGGGGATATGGTCGGACAATATATATTATCAATATATAAAACAACCAGAAATATTTGGTGATGTGTAAAAATTATAGTAGTTTGTGAATAATATTGGCATGTCTCTACTAGGGATTTCATTTTTTTAACTCCATACAATCATAAGACAACAATTGTGAAAAATATCATATCCCCCTGGTCAAAAAGGAAGGCATCATCCCAAAATAATGGGAAATAAAAGCACCATCATGGATTTCCTTCAGATAAGAAAGTGTTTACCCTCATTCAATGAATCTAAGCGGAACTCTATAAAATCCTTTTTTATAGAGGCCATTATGAGAGTTCAGACCATCATAATTGGTAAATATGGATAAACACCAATAATATTTTATATTTTCATGCTCTATCTGATAAATATATTTGAATATGAAGGTATTAGAATAAGGGATACATCCATGAAATAAAAAAATATATTTTTCAAGGTTGGAACTAATATCATCGATAAAATCCTTCTTGTTACCAATGAATCGTGATGCAACCCAATAATGTGCACTATGAATTATTTTTCTTCATAGTTTAGATTTTCACTTAATATAACCACTATAGTCAACGTATCTTCCTAAAAATTTTGTGAACATGTGATTTGGGTTAATGTTTTATGTAATTGGAATTAAGATATAAATATTCATACGAAGTGGTGAAATTAGAGAAGTTATACCATTTTTATAGATTAATCACCATTAATATACATGATGACCAATTCTGAGTCATCATTTATATATTGGAGTGCTAACGGTATTTGATGATCCAATATTGTGCAAGGAATGATGGAATTCTATTTGATATCATTATTGTTGTAACATTCTAAAAAAATTACTTTAGAAAAATTCCCATAGAAGGTGTTATAAAGTTGATTCCTAAACCCAATATGTTTATTTTGGGGTCTTCAATTCATATTTCTATATGGTTTTTGTATGAATTTTAATTTATATCTCCCAATAACGAGGTAAATCTCTAATAAAGAAGAATGATTTAGTGAAATTCAGTGTCCAAATGTGTGTTATCTATAGATGGATGATCCTTGCAGAAAATAGATAATGTTTTCCCATTAATGTTTTTCTATAAGAACTAAATGTAAAACAACAATAAAAATTGTATCCCACTTTTCCAAATGTCCATTTAAAATAGGGGATGGAGGATATTTTTGAGAAGTTCATTACAAGACACCCAATGGCCCTCATGGCACTACATGTCGTTACTCATGTTTTTAAATGAAAATTAACAAAAACATATTATTCTACATAACTAAATATCATTTTTTACAAATAAATATGGTTATAACGATATAATATAGATAATTTAAATTCATACATTAATATTTTTTGAAAGGAAATAAAATTGTGATCCATTTATAATTATCTCATATAAAATGAGTGGATTTTCATCAATAGGGGCACCCATACTAGTGGTATTAAAAGGTAATTCTCATTGTTTTTTAATGATTCCAAAAAACCATTATTCCATTGTAAGTTAACTACCATAATTATCTAATTAGTAAAAGGTAAAAACATTCCTCCATGATTTTCTATAATGTTCCTGATATTGGTGATGAATCCTTAAAGTTCTCTCAATTAATTGAGTTTTTTAGGAGGGGACATTTCGAGGATATAATTTTTTTATCAGGACTGACCTCGGTGTCTTGATTGATTAATACAGATCAAAGAACATCCATTATTGATCCTCAAATTCATGACATGAAGTATTCATCTTCAATTTATACTTCCATAACTAGTTAAAAATAATCTCATGAATAGAAGGATAACTGTGAAATTTATCGAAATGGTTAACCATATCCTGGAAATAACATTCAATGGTCTTCCCCAAGTGGGGTTTAATTATATAGTTTATATAGTGTAGATATTTGGATCTAAATTTCTTCAAAATAGAAATGATTTTATAGATATTAATAAATTCCATAGGTGGTTTTGAAATTGGTAGATTCTTCATCATCTAATATAATAATAATTTTTATTATTTTGAATATTCATTCAAATATGAAATGGATTTTTAGACATTATTTTCATAAATGATATATTTTATAATAAAGCCTATTAAATCATGTTTTCTATAATCTAGTTTGTGATTCCTACAAATGATGAAACTCTAATTGTTCAAATATTCTTTTTAATAAATACAATCTTGGTGATGAATTTCAGTTATTAAACCTAACGAGTGAATTTAGCATTGAAAAAATCATCAACCTGATCACCACCCTTAACATTGTGAGTTGGAATATTTCCTCTTGATGACTTGGTATAACCTTTGTTATCCTTTAGAAAAAAATCGATATAGGTGACTATATTGGGATTATGGAAAATAATTTCTAAGTAAATCTAGATGATCTAGTCTTAGTGTTCCTTTAGAAAAGATGTGTACACCTCTTATTCATAAAAAAATATCCTCAATGGTAAATATTGGATTTAGATATTATTATGTGTTAAAATTTATTTTTTATAGATTATTAATAGGGGACTAAACAGCCTCCTCAAATACTAGATGGGAATCTCTAATATCCTCCTCTTTATCTCCCTCCTCTTCATTCTCTTTGGTGGTGGATGACATATAAAGGTCATAACATTTGGGAAATGGTGTGGGATATTAAAACTAACTATTGGTTACAATAGAGCCTCTTATAATCCAACTAATGACGAAAGATTTTTTTAAGACTCTAAAGAAAAAGGATGGAGTTATTATTTGGGGAAATCTTATCATTGAAATGATCCAACACAAATTCATTATTATTATTTTTCAGATGATGTGATATATATCAAAAATACATACTACAAAATTTGTATATCTGAACTCGTTACATCAATTTGGATAATGGTTGTTACATTTTAATTTCAATTCTCATTAAGTGGTATATTTAGGGTTATTTCCAAACAGTTGGAGTAGTAACCTGAGAAATACCGTCAATACTATGTCATTTTTATTATTTATGGTTGAACCCCATTTTAGTTTATTAGGATTCTTTCTATTCAAAAAAAGAATTATCATTATTCAATGTCCCGATCTTTCAATCAATATTGTATTTGATACATTGATGTTATGATGAAATAACTATAATGTAATGATGTAATTAATGCCTCTCAAAGAGGACATTAAAAGTTATATCATATAGAATTCCCATGAAATAGTATCTGATAGGAGGTTCTATAATTAGGAACTCATCATGATTCAACAAAGAGGGTTTTTTCTCACTCTTTCAGAAAAACATGAATTTTATAAGAAAATTGTGATAATATGGATTCTCTGTATCCCAGCTGAAGATGTATCTATATAGGAATGAGTTTTTTTCCTATTAAATTTCCTATTATCTCTCATCAAATATCATTGACAACCATTTTAAGATATATATATATGGCTTGGATTTATCTCAGTATAATATATTTGATTTCATGATTTGTAAAAGATATGAATACATTACACTCTATGTGATTTGTCTCTCTATGATGTTCTTCTGTTCCAGTGACCTCATCATAAAACTCTTGAAGTCTTAAAAATTAATCCAAAAATACATTCTTGTAATCCATACATAATTTAATGGAATTTAAATTAAAAAATTTTCTAAAACCATATCCAATTTCATCTGGTTGTCAAAATTTCAAGCTAGATGTATGTGACTCCCCATGTGAGTTTGGGGATTCTCCTTGGCTTGTACCCTAGGGGTTAATGTGTTTCTATTTGATGGGGTATGTAATTGGATAAATTTTTAAGACACATCAATCACTGATAGGTTCACACACCCCAGTCTGCCCACTCATCTAAGCTGATCAAATAGTTTCACACATATCAGTAGGAATTAAAATATAATTGGGTTTAGATAAATCTAGAAAAATGTAAAGCTTTCACCATTCTCCTTTTAATCTCTCTAATGTTATTGCTTAAGTTTTTTGACCACATATACATCTCCAGTAGGTATTTGGACATGATATTATTATTTAGGATTTTTATTCATTCCTATAGCTTTTCATCCTATATATCCTCATTTATGTTTTTGGAAATAAGTTTCATAATAGTAATCATCATAATATAAGGCTTATTATAAATAAAATAAATTAACAAAATCAATGGGTATATATTCACCCAATGGGGGTTCAATTATTGTAAGGTGATTCCAATCTACTATATGCTATTGGAATGAAATATGGAGGTTCAGTATAGTATTGGGAATGAACATAGGATCATCTTGATGTTATTTAATAATTACTTTATATCTAATCCAACTTTTTGATAGATGAATCTTAAAATATTTTAGTTTAGACTAAGTACGTTTCCCCATAATAGAATAAATATGAGATATGAATGGATGGCTTAGGTTTTCTCTGAGGATATAAGGATCTTTATTGACTTGATTTCTAGTCATCCAGGAATCAAAATTTCATACATCCTTATTCAAAATGTATTTCAATCTTATTTATTATTCTTGAGTTGTTCAAATACAATCAAGTTGTGCTTATGTATTTTTATAATTTTCCATTTATATAATTTTTAATATTATGGGGGATATAATTAAAAATAATGAACTATTGAATTGTTTAGATTAATATGGAGTGAAATGGTAAATAAATTTGGTGATAACTAATGCTAAAATAATTAAGAATTATACTCTATTTAAACATCAAAAAAATACTTTCTATATCCAATCAAATGTGCTTTGGAAATGAAACTTCAAAGAAGGAATACAATATATTCATATGATCGACATAAGGTAAGAACTTATTATTTTTATCACCCATTGGTATATGAGTGTTTATATTTTTTCATTTAGGATTTAATTCCACATTATATTCCATGAAATAGGACATTATATTGGGTGGATGTTATGGGTTTTTTTATAAGAGTTGGGATTTCCAATTTTCTAACTCTTTTTTATTAGGTTACTAGTGTAAGAGAATAATTTGGTTTGTTTCACTAGATATATGCTTCCAATATTTTTGTTGTTGTGTCTTATTCAAATAATCCTTCTCAATATCTTAATGAAATAACCATAATTTCCAACTCTACATAGTAGTTCTCTATATAGATACATAAAAAATCAACATTGAGAAGTAATTGATTTATGGAGTTATTTAAACCCATCCACCGGGGAATAATTTTTAGGACTTTATAATACTTATTTTTTTCATTTTGAGAGATTATGAACTATTTTCATTCACATCATTGATATGAAATAGTAAATGAGATTCTAGAATATAGTATCACATCTCATTATTTATCTTGCTGGAAAATTGGATTAATAGACCAAACAATTATACTCACGCAACTATATCAATCATCTGGTATTGGATCCTTCCTATTTCTTGAGGGTTCCAATATTGCCACCACACAAAAGTATGAAATGTATCCTTTTTTTATGTAACCCTCATTTTATTTAATGTCGGTAGATTAGGATCCCCAATGTTATTTAGATGAGTAAACATATCTAACCATTAAGGGAAATGTTTTGTTTCTAGATACAATGGTGTATTATACCATTCAATAGCATATACTATGTTTTTTAAACAATTAATTCTTTTAATGAGCTCTAATGGGGTATATTTTTGGGATAATACAAGAATAGGGTAATTGATATGTGGATATTGAATTTATGGGCATTCATGTATCCCCAAATTATATCCAATATAGACTAGATTTGGGTTTATCAAATTACATAGTTTCATCTATTATCCTAATGGTAGAGAGATCTATAAATCCTTATATTATTGGGTATACGTATATTTTTTGTATAGATACCATATTTGGAGGTTGAATTGGCTATGATTTTACTAGTCTGATAGGATCTTTATATAGGGATATTTATAAAAATAAAAATTAGAGGACCATCCGTCGATAAACTTATTGTTGGGTTTCATTAACTCCTTTATTCACACCTTATATAGAGAAATTCATTCCTCATTTTTAGGGGGTTCAACTTCTTCTGGTTATAGGTGTGTTGTACCCTAACATTTTCCAATATCATTTTTTGAATCTCACAGGACTTGTGGAAGCGGATCATTTACGGGACCTCATATATTTTTTTATTGACTTTAACTTCACGAACAATCACCTAATATAGTAATTTTATTGTGGACTATAATTCAAATGATAGCAGAAAATTCTTATTCTTCTACACAAGTTTTATTATTTTTAGCATCTTTAGGTCCAATATGGATGATGTTTACTGTCTAATGGTGTGTTTTTTATCACATCACCATTGAAATGATAATATAATTAAAAACCATTGGAGTATATATTGAATGATAGGTCATAACAAAATGATGTTATTTCACAAATTAAGTGTATCTTTTCATAGTGTCCTCTATGGGGCTTCATATTTTCCCTATTGGATTTTTCGAGAATATCTTTTCAAAGAGTAATCTAGAGAGAGTCCCAATAAAACCTTATTTAAAACATTCTCAAGGATGAATAAGGTTCATTAAAAATTAAACTATGAAGGCAAGTATTTTTATGCACCACCCAATCATGAATAGACAAAATTTTGTGGGGGTGAGGATGTTTAGGAATAAATTCCCCAAGTACCATGGTCTCGGTATTCTCATGTTTTATTTTTCTATAGTTTTGGAACTATTTTATATTTTTTAACCATAAAGGATAATTCTATGTTAACTATTACCCAAGACCTTTTTTATGGGTCTCTTCCAAAAAAACTACTAATGCATTCATCACTAATATATCTCAATCTTGGAAATCATTTTTAGAGCATGATATGTGTGTATTAAATGTTCTGAATGTGGGGTGTTTTCTTTTGGAGTAAATATTGTCCCTTGAAGTTTGACTATTTTTAAATGATAAAATTGATCAATACTTTTAAATTCATAATGTTAGAGTATTTTTATAGATTTCCTTCATTTGGATTAAAAAATATATGATTAAGTCATGGTTATTTCGCTACCGATCATAATAGGTATTTCATGAAAAGATTTTTTCCAAGAGTTTGTAATAAGAAATTATAGTACATTATTTCTCTTCTGGTGTAATTTTCTAGTTGGTATGAAAAGTAAAATTTCATTATATATGTTCCAAAATCATATGATATATACAAAGTGTGGAGACTTAGTGATCATCTTATATATATTTTTGTGACTATTAAGGCATGGATGTTGAATATTATCATTCTAAATTCCCAATTTTGGTGATCATTTAGAAAAAAGGGTACAAAATACAATCTTTTGATGAGATTATTTTATTTACCTGATTTTATTTTTCATATCCCATTATTGCTAATTTTAATTTTAAAAGACTCATAAAAATGTTTATATGAATATGATGGAGAAATTTTCTAATTATGTTTTGAGAATTTTTTAATTTGGGGGATGGATACCGGAACATGAATAATATATCATATTTGGAGAATATTTTCCCCATAGTTAATTTTTTCTCTTAAAAATATGTGGTATATTCATATAAATTATATTTCCAAAATAGTTATTTCCCTATTTCCATATTGTACAAATGGGGAAAATAAGAATAATCATTATTGTAGTGGAAGGTAAGTAGTCCAAGGTTAGGTCAGTGAATGTCCATAACCTTGGGTTGTATTCTAACAGAAATATAATTTCCATTTGGAAATAAAAGGAATAAAATATAGTTAACTTCATCCCAGAAATTGCCGCATGATACAAGGGTTTACTATTCAAGATTTTGCAATGGAAGGGTGGTCATTCCAAAATGATATTTCACTTTGTAGAGGACTATTGTAGTGAATAACATTATGGGAATGACTACCATCATGTCTCAACATCTATCCACATCGAGTAATAAAATAAAATATTCAACACAGAGGATAATAATGGTGGAAAAAAGAATATGGTGGGGCCTTATTGTGATTTTATTTTTTGATTATGTAGAAGTATAATGTGGTAATCATCAAGAAAAATTTCCACATGATCATTCATATTATTTTCACATGTATTTTATTAGTTTTAAACACTATAGATATGACCTCTAGAGAATATAATAGGAAAATTACATGGATGACCTCCATAAATGCAACTACTACTTCCTCTATCTGTAAATGAGTCAGAATAGTCTTTTAAAATAACTGATAAATATTTGATGGTCCTAAGAATACCATGATTATCAAATGAATATATATAGGAATTATTTAAGTCATCATATTCCCCTTTATGATATTTCTCCTTAGATTTTATTCATTGGGATATTTGAGTTACAAGCTGTAAAAAATGAAATTCATATATGAGAGCCCACATGGGTTAATCTGTTCAGGATGATAGAATTTGATATGAAGTTTATATGTTTTTGAATGTTAAATATTCAGTACATAAAGTTGTAATTGTGGTTTTATAATGATCCCCATTTGGTATTACAATGTGTTCCCTATCTTGTTTTCCATTTATCATGGGTGTGTGATGGTGAATCATTTAGATTGGAGAAGTAATGTGATCTTACTCTTATGTATCCCTTGATGAGTGTTGATGAGATTCACTTGTCGTGGGGATGTGACTATATTTATTTCCCCTCACTGCAATTTTCTACCATGATATGCTGATATTTCTATAAAATATGGGAATTAATGAAATCTTCCTATATTTTATGGCATGGATGGTAAGGTGGGTTTTCATATCTAGAAGAGGAATATATTCCCATTCCTTAGTTGGTTAAGGAATATGTCACTATTATGATCCTCCAAAATTCATTAGAATGTATCAATGGGATATATGTGGGGGGTAGGAATGTGCGGATACAAAATATTTATTAATGGTATAAGTTGAAAATATTCTCATGGTGCTTCCATATTGTTCTTGTATGGTTTTTGGGTGTGGCCATGAATGTGATCATTCTCATAGGTATCTTCCACTGTATACTGAGATGATACTTTTATGAATATAGGGATGTGGTACTACATCGAATTATTGAAAATACAACACTCAAGAAGGTCTTTATAGGGAAGTCATGTATGACTGAATCATGTCGTGGCTTCTGAGGTCTTCCCTACAATAGGATGTTAAGGGATTTCTTCCACACATCGTTAGAGTTTGAGATTATTTGAATGAGATCTATAAGGTGAATACTATATTTTGGTGAGGTTTTTATATACTTCCTAGTCCAAAATAACTATTTTAATGTGGATTCTTGATTCTATGTTCTAGATATATGATCCTGACATTTTCTAAATGGAAAATGGTTTGTATTTTCTACTTCAGCACATCTCATCATTAGCATAATAGATTATGGGGATTCAAGTCCTAGAGGGACTTGACTGAAAAAATTAAATATTGTGAAAGAACTTTTCTATAGGTACATTTGAATACTTTGATTTTACACTTGATTATGATGGAAATAGGTGGGAAAAAGTGTGCTCTTGTTTGATGATAACCCAACCTATATATCCTCTGATGCATAAGTGCCCCTTCATTTTATGTTTTTGATTTGTATTGAAGATATTTTGGGTGTGTTTTGTAATCAATATATAATAATCACTAATAATAAATACCATCAAAATAGAATCAAATGTTAAAAAATGAATTCATGGATAAAAACGTTATATTATTAATGTTATTAAAGTATTTATTTTGTAGCATATGAAATAGAAAATCTCAAGATGTATGGGTAACAATGTTGTTTTGGAAAATGGAAGATTGACATCGGGTTGACCATTTGGTTATTTCTAACTGACATGATATAAGAGTGTGACACAAGATCAATAATTAAGGGGGTTTCAGTAAGGTTGGAAAATAATTCATTTCATGAATAAGTTGAATTATTTGGGTGGTTTCCAATAGGTTTTATTCATGAAACCAGAAACACCAAAATTCCCCAAGATTCATGAGAATATATAGACCTATATTCCAAAGGAAGGAATCCACTAGGTAATCCTACTAGTGAATCTAAATAAAAAACATTGGTCTAGAATATGGGATTTTAGACTTATCAAACATTATAGGTGGACTTATTTCTAGCCTAGGTACTCTCATATAGATTAAAACAATATTCTTGAATCATTCCAGAATCTGAATAAGTGACAAGAACCCCTATTAAAAATGTGTTTTTTTCATGCATTGATAGGAACTGTCTGTAAGTATTAGAGGTTCTACAATGATGGATTAATAAATAAGTATCAAAAATTCATTATATTTTTTTATTGAAGTATGGTTTTGATAAACTATGGATTAAATCAACACAACTGGGAACTCTTGAGTACATATTCATCTTAAAATTTAGTTATTATATTGGTGTTGGGATCAGATCCATGATGTGGTTTCCTACATATAATTCTGGTAGGAAACAAATCACATGTATTTAAGTTCCACTTAATGGGACACATCACCCCTATAGGGTCATGTGAAATGGATGGATACATGTAGATTAACCATATATGTATAAGAATAAAGTAAAATGTTTTAAAATAATTTTTGGAATGGGAATTTCAAATAGGAATCCTTTTCTAGTAATAATCATAGGGGATATAGACTCATGAGATTATGATTTGTCACAATGAATATGGACTAATAAGGATAACTATTATTTAGAAAATTTCTTAATGGAAATTAACATATATGGACCATAAGGATTTTAGACATTAGGGTGGGAGTATGATTTTATCAATAATTTTTCAAAATAATATTGGTAATAGAGTTATAATGATGTGTTTAAATACAATGGAACTTAATTAGATATCCCATTAAGATAAAAATCAAATTCCACATATTAAGATAATTAGTTGGGGTTTACACCTTACTAGGAGTCCCAATATAGATGTATCATCCATATTGAATGATCAACTAATATCTCCAGGTCCACATGTTTCGTACTCGTTGTCATAAAAAAGAGACAATGGATGTTCAAAAGTATTTTATAAGAGTGTGACACTAGATTTGAATAGGGATTATATATAGAGGTCTTTGTAAAAACTAGTTTAGGGATTACAAATAGTATGGGGGAAATTGTTAAATAATTTTTATTATTATCATTGTAGGATAAAAACATGTATTTATTCCCACATGAGTCATGATCTATTTAGGAATAAAGGGACGATATAAGATAAATCACTTCATGTTTATTTGGATGAAACTCACATTTGAACAAGAATCTGAGTATGTAATATTTATCCTCATCCAATGATGTTTGAGGTAGGGGATGTGCTATATGTGAGGGATGTGACCGGATAAAAGAAATTTTAGGGGATTACTATAAGAAGGGTTCATAGTATGAATATACTCCCTACCTATAGATGGATGAGGGAGGGGCTGTAGAGGGTTGGATAATAAGAAAGATTAGAGGAATACATTGATATTGATTGACAATCACATTGTACTTTCTATTTATACACACAATCATAAGAAATACATATAAATTGATTGTATAATAGATGTTTTTTTGTCTATTCTAATTCATGTTTCAGGAAGCACACAAGAAATAAGAGATGCTACCTGAGCTAGGATGATTCTCACCACTACCCCTGGGATTGGGGCTATCATTTAAAAGAGGGATAAATATTGTGAAAAACTTATGTACCCCATAAGATAGAGTTTAAAAGTATGTAACAACCATTAAAAAGGAATTCATGATCATGTGAGGGGGATACCAGTGTTCCCCATACATCATCCATGTAAATATGGTGGTCATGGAGGGAGAATTAATTATAGAATAGTCAAATATGATACGTAGTTAACGGAGGATGAAATATTATGCAGCGAGAAACCCTAGTAGAATGGTCCCTTTGGTGGGAATCCATTAGAAACTAGTCATATCGGTGGCTATCCCTTGGTAGCTAGTTGGTTAGGGGGAATCCTTGGGTGGATGGTTTAGAAAATGAGGGACCTTGATCTATTGGTCTCCAAGGTGAGGTCACCTATGAAGTCTATCCCCCCATATGTGATAATCCCTAGGTTGTTGGTCACCAAAGAGTTTATCCCTCCATGTATTGTAACCCATGTGAGGGATTCCAAGTGGTCATTCTCTCATGTGACAGTCACCAAGAAGTTTATGGTGCATGTGAGGGACCATGAGTGGTTTCTCACCAAATTGACGAGCCTTGGGCGGTTAGTCACATAGGTGATGTATTCCTATAATACCTCAATCATACAAAGGATAGAAATCCTATGTACTTGAGTTTTGTAGGAAACAAAGAGGTCTTAATGAATCCTTTACTGACCCATACTAGGGATGTTTTCTCACTCTTCTAAAAGAAGGAATGTTTTGACCAATATTTTGCATACATGGGTCAATTTATTTGGAAAAACTAGGATTTTATGTTTAGTAGGTGTATAGTGTTCAATGTTTCATGCAGAAGAAATGGGTGAGGTAGGTAGTGAAACTCTGGGGGACATGAGTATTCCATGATGGGTTACTAAATGATACATTAATGAGGAAGGCCTTGGGACCATTAGTAACCAATGAAAGTAATATCTAGTAACCAAAGGGGACTCTTGGATTTATATTTCTTTACCCCTTTACCATTAAATTTTTTTAAGAACACATATAAACCTAAGGGTAAAAAAATGAAAGGGGTTTTTGGAAATTAACTCTTCCATCACAATGTATAGAAAAATTTGGCCTAACTGTTCACTATGTTTGGAAATCTTGAGGGATATTCTCATGTTAATTAATATTCTCATTATGACCTATTTTGAATAATGTGAAGTTAAAATCTGTGAAAAATTATAATAATCTCTAGTTACATGGTATAAATGTTATGTTGCATGGTTTGAATGAACGTTCTACATTTTAGCATGTCATTGGAATGCTTTTCAGGATTATATGATTTCCCACACTTATTAACCATGCCAGATTCTCAAACAACACCATTTTTTAGTATGTGATTTAATATTGAATAATAATGTTCAGGTGGGTAAAAGTATTCAAAAATATTGAAGTATATTATTTGAGGATGGTCATATAAATTGCTTTATATTATAAAAATCCTACATGAGTATCTATCTGTATCCCCAATGATTGGATGTTGATTAATCATTGAATAATATGAATAATATGAGGGAATAAAATCAACCATTTATGTTTCCTCTAATAGATTTCTAGGGGAATATTCATTTTTTAAATCATTTTATTATCAATTTAGATGGATTTTATATCATTTTAGGCTTAATTATAATTCACTGCATAGAGAATAAATTAGCCGTGGAGAATTTAATGTCACATTTTATATTCTAAAATCACAAATGATTTTTTATCATTTCTCATTTAATATGAAAACGAAATAGAAACTATGACCAATATGTTAGTATTATTATCTATTAATGAGGGGTATGAATCTCAAATGGTTGGATATGGACTATAAATTTATTATTTCCCATATTAGTAGGAAAATTAATATTAATTTTCTGAATAAATTCGTAGCCTTCCCCTTAATTGTGTAATTGATATTTATCAAGAAATCGTATATTTTTCAATACCTATTTAAATTTACCTTTATATAATGTCCCTAATTGTTTTATAGGAACTAAATAAAAATATATAAGATAATATTTCTTAGGTGGGTGATTTTTTTAGGTGCATCACCATAGGGGGAAAAATATTTACATTAAGAATATTGATGGTCTAATTCATCTTTTCATTGATCATAATGAACATTAAAAGGTCACTATAAAAAAGTGTCTTATGCCCCAAAATGATTCTATTTTGATTAATTAGAATGAGATAAGTACTTTTCAATGCTTGAACTATTTTTTTGGAAATAATCAGTGGAGGGTCAAGATAAAAGATATATCTATGAAATCCATGCATTTGTGGTATGATCATTATGAATGTATAGTGATGCTATTTAGACATACCATGAACCTTAATATCTTCCTTTGTAAACTAAATATTGTTCTTATAAAATTCCCATGATCAATTTTTTATATATTCATCAAAAATATTCTGATATATTCAACGAAAAGGTAAAATAATGAATATTATTTAAGATTTTATTGAATCCCTTTATAAAGGAGAATTCATTTTCCAAATTCAAAAAATATGATTTCAGTATACAAAATATATCATTTTTTCCATGTAATTAGAGAAGAAGTTATGTGCGCCAACGAGCATGTACCCTAGTGGTACAGGATCCTGCTTGGCATCCAAAAGACCCAGGATCAAATCCGGGCAGGGACTAATTTCTGGGTACTGTAGCAGAGCACTGTAGCAGTACTGTAGCAGCGGCGGAACTATAGGGGTGGCGACACTGTAGCCGCGGAGGTAATGTTGCAGGAAATATAGCGGCGACGGACTGTAGCAAGTACTGTAGCAGACCGGGTATTGTAGCAGTACTATTCACCGAGGGGCTCTTTGGGCCAAAAAATATGGGATTTCAAGCCCTGTATTCAGGCCACTTTGCATTGGGCCTTCGGGGTATGTCATGGGTCTCCCTCTACCTAGACTAATGAGGTCTTTTCCTTAAAATAATAAAATGAGGGTTCGGCTCCAACCTTTTAAAAAAAGAGAAGAAGTTATGTGGGTTGAACCCTTACAAAATGAAGATGTTGAACAATAGCATATACCAATGATAGAGATTGGAATCCAAAGTTTTCTTTGATTTTCTAGATACTATTTGAGAGTTGTGAGAAAATTATATCAGTTTTCTAATCCAATAATAATTTTTATGTTGAACCTACCCATGAAACATTGGACATATGAATGTGAATTGAATTTTATGAAATCAATAGAATATTTGTCAGTGCACCTATACTCACACTAACCTATAATAGTTTGGGTTAAATGATTTATAGTAATGTGTTCAATATGTGAGTAGAATGTGTTATTATATAGAATTTAATTATGGTATAATATTCCTCTTTACATTTAATGGTTCATGAGAAAATTCACCAAAATCCTGATTTTCAATTGGAAGTGATAATTTTATATTTTATGATATATAAGAATTTCGAGTATATTGAAAGATTTTACATAAATATAAATTATAAAAAAATGAGTTATATGTTTTAAATGAATGTTATGAATACATATTATAAGTGAAAGATGTAACTAGTTATGGATTATTATTGAACAATACACTACCACACCAGGAAGGAAAATAAGGTGGATGATGTTCTATGTCTGAAGAACCATGAATTATTTTCTATGATGAGTTTTTTAAGAGGTCAAATAAAAATTTATTTTTAGTTAATTTAAATTAAAATTGCAATGTAAGTATAAAAATCATATCTATGCCATACTAATGTTCAACCATTTATTTATATAATTTTTAATGATTTCTAGAAGGTGGATATAGAGGTACATAATATCGTATGGAATGTTCATAAATTTATTGATTATAGTGATGGAATTATAGTGCCCTAGAATAGGGTATGTGTCTCTTGAACACTAGAATTGAAGAGGGAGCTATCAGATAAAGGTTATTGTTCATCATTATTTATTCATTATGAATTTAATATGATCTATAAATACATTAGAAAACTTTTTTGGTGGGAAAATATGAAGGGAAATATTTCACAGTAATTGTCTTGGTTATTTGTATGTTATAATTCCAAGCCTAAGAGAAAAAATTATAATTATTTGTTAGAACTATTAACCATACATTATTGAAAATATGAAAACATAACTATATACATTTTCATCATACTCCCCAATACATATAAAGGAAAAATTCTATTTTCCTTGTAGTATATTGTGTTAAAAAATTAAAAAATTTCATTCTTATGAGTTAATATTTAACTCATGACTATATAACAAATATATATGTTATGGAATTGGTCAGGTTTATTATAATACCACTCTCAATATTATAAAATTGTGATATGAGGATTACATTATTATTCTTGATAATTATTTAGTGAGATGTGAATATAATGTTTATTTCTAGCATTGCATATCATCCTCAGGTAGATTAACTTTCTAATAGGACCAAAAAATGTCTTAATGATATGGTAAGAGCATGTTCTAGGGATTTCAGTGGTGGTTTTTATCAACATGTTCTATGGGATAAAATTTTATACAAAATTATTTTTCACTCAATAAATTTAGATTTCCCTATGATGATCACTCTATTAAATAAAGTGTAGGACTCTAACATGTTGGTAATACATTGGGAAACCATAGTTAATGGCACCTAAGCTAACGTAGAAAATTTCAAATAATGTTAGAGATGTTAAGAAACATAAAAGGGTAGATTAAAGTTGATATAAAATTATTATAACAATAATTGGTCTTATTTATATTTCATTGTGGATGATAATTTTTTCTTGTGAATATCTCCTTGAAATAATGTTTTGATATTTTGAAAGATGGAATGTAAAATACAGGGAAATAATAGAACCATTGAGATTATTAATCTTATCAGTATAATAAATTTTCACTTGTAGATTCATCCTAACGTCTACTCCAAGTACAAGATATGTTCCATGTATCTATTTCGAGAATGTGCATACTTTATCCTTCTCATGTTCTGAACTTAGGGGACTTACCATTTAAGCATGCTCATTCTTTTAAAGAACAATTAATGAAAATAATGTATCATATGAATAAATGGATATAAAAAAACTATACACTACTATTTAATATTTTTTATAGGAAATTTAAATTTTAGGGTTCTATATGGGTACTCAAGGATGATAAGAGGAAGTGGTATCCCCACTTTTTTTTATTTGAGTGACAAAATATTACGGGTGAAAATAATACATAGAGGGTATAATGTAACACTCTAAGTTTCTAGTATATATATTATCTCTATGATACTACGTACAGAAGGAATCCATGAAAATATTTGATTATTGACTTATAAATGATTAAATGACGCACATTATATGGTATTTAAATGAAATATAATTATGTGAAATATTGTTTTTATTCACATAGGAAACACTATTGATCCAGAAGAACTATATTGATACAATTATTTATTAATATTATTTTTACATATAATTTTTATTAATTTTTTTTAGACAATTTTTCAAATGAAAAATTATTTTTATATCATTATAAAATGATTTCATCTGTTATAAATTGGTAAAAAAGTAATGTATTAACTTATAATGGAAAAAATGTTCATCTTGAAAATTGATTTTTTTCAAGCAATTAGTTTTTATCATTAAAACTTAAATAGGGAACTACTTTTTAATCAGTATAATTTAATGAGTTGATAATATATTATATAAAATATTATAACTTTTTTCTAATTTTTTTACTAGGAATGGAGTTCGATTAGATTATGTTTTATTCATAAAAATTCATCTTTCAAAAAATTATTATTATTGAATTTTTCTTGATTATTTTAAAATAAATTTATACCTCATATTGGAATCTAATTTTAAAAAAAGTCTTCTTATTTGAGATCATCATATCCAAATTTTCATTTTTACTCATTATAAATAGTAACCACAGTAACACTTGGTCACAACGGTAATGGAGAAATGTTTTAACTGAGGGGTTAACCATAGAAATAAGGTACAAAATAAAACTAAAATATGGAAAATATGATTGTATGGTTGAATTTATACCCATATTGAACATATCACATAGTTTGGGTTTTCTTGGTTACACATTCACATAAATATTTAATTATTGTGTTGTAATTCTTATTGTATTTACCTGACTTCCACTGACATCAAATGTAAAAGGGAACACCATCCCATCAATCATTCACAAACATTGATCCCTCATGTTCTACAAAAACAAACTCACATACCTTTAAAACATCCTTCCCCTCCTTGTATATCATTCGGTCTTCTAAAAATAATATATTTTTATGTCATAGGGACTATTCCAATGGAGGCTTCCAATAGAAGGGGAAATTTAATTTACAAATCTATTTTGAGTTTCATTCTTCCACAACCTTTGTAAAATACTCTATGATCATATTAACAAGATGATATTAGTATAATTACTATTTAAATATTTATTTACTTTAATGGTATAATAATTTTATCATTTAAAAACATATATTTTATTCCCATATTTCTTTGTATATAATAATCATTAATTTTTTACATTTCAACTCTTTTATAATTAAAATAATTAAAAATATTTTTTTATGATAACCAGACATTTATTCTCTTTAATTTGGGAAGCATTTTCTTCTATATTTTTTTTAAATTGATTTATTAAAATTATTATTTAATCTTAAATGATTAACAATGGTGTTTCTATACTATCTCCAAATTTTCGTCATAAATTATTAAAATGAAACATTTTCACAATTTCTATATAAATATTTTTTTATTTTCTTTACCAAAATGAAAAAGAGAAATCAGTGTTTTTGTGTTTTTGGAATGAAAGGATTTTTCCAGCCACCATGAAATTTTTTCAATATTAAATTAAATTTTTTCATATATTATTTTAAAAAATTTATTTCTAATTATTATATTAGTTCTATTCAAATGATACCACAAGAAGTGGATATTTTCCATATTTTCAATGAAATAATAAAATTACCTTTTATTGGTATTTTTTTATGGTGTAATCATCCCATAATGTTTCTTACAGTCCATTAGGGATATTTCTTAAATATATTTTCCATATTACTTCATTGGATGACTAATGAAAATTTCATGATGATATATTTCTTTGATACCTAATTGTATTCATGGGTTATGCTATGCTCAATTTATGAATGATTTTATGATCTTGTAGAAAACATCTTTATAGTTTTCATTATATGATGGGTGGGACCAGAATTATATAGACCTACAATATATTGGGTAATTATTGATATCTCATGAGATAATATGAACTGAAATATGGAGTAATAAAATATAATTAAAGAATTCATTCAATTATGATAATGATGGTAGTGATTCTTGACAAATGAAATAATATAATGGAGAGTGAACCTAATCAAATTTCAATCTATAAACACTATTATAGTCTTTATATGGTTACTGTATATTTTAATTAATTTTGTTTCATATGTGTATTCCAAATACTACTTTATTATTATTGTAATATGTTTCCATAGATCATGATTGATTTTTTTATTCCGCACTCTTATTAATTATTTATTCTATAAAGATAATTTAATTATGCCAAGACACGTGAAACAAGATCTACGATTGATTTGGTATGAAAATCATGAATTATTATGAGGTTATTATACACTTATGAAATTCTTATTCTTTGATATTATCTTTAATTGATATCTCACATGTTTAAATTTACTAATCATATTAACATATAATTTATTTAGTTTATATTTTCCCATTGTTATGAATAATGGTTTTAATTAATGAATTTATAAGAATGTTACTATAAGAGAATATATTTCTCGGATATCTTTAAGATTTTTATTAAATAACTTGATTATTTTCTTAGTCCCAAAATATACTAAACGTTTATGGATATGGGACCTGAATTATTTTATAATATAATATGTTTTGATCAAGAATTATATAATATATATATATATATATGTTCTTCATAGGTCACAATAATAACTTATTAATAACATAACATAATATAAATTATATATCTATAATAAATATTTAAATTCATTTCATTAGTCAAGGATCTATTCTAATACTATCATCCCATAGTATAAAAAGTCAATTAAGGGACTGAGTTCACAACCCAACAGCATTCTATATATATAATGGGTTCACTTATCATCAAAATTTTATTATCTCATGCAAAATAAATAACTACCCAATTCATTAGTGGGTTTTAATGGTACCACTGATGGAATAATAAAATCCATAAATTGTTTTTCCACAAGATCATACGGACATTCACGAATTCATCACAGTGTCACTAATGCAAAAACTTATTTCATATAAATTTCAACATCACATTTTTATAAGATACAAAACCCATTGTTTCAAGTATATAACACTTAATTTATGTATTTTAATTATGTATTGTGTTGGGGTGGTGTTTTGGGATGATTGGAGGACTTTTGTACTATTTTTGGGGCATTTCTATATTTTCACAATTTGAGAATGGTTTGTACAGATAATGCAACTTTGAGAGGAAACTATTAAAAGAGAGTTAGTGTTATTCGGGTAGGAGCATGGTTAGTTTCATGGGTTTTCCAAACCATGCATCCACAAAGAAGTAACCACACAATGTGGGATAGAGGAAAAAAATGGTCGGTGATTGCTTTTTATAACTATGTGGGACAACCATGTGTCTGGTGTTAGGAGGAAGTAGATGGTGTACGGTTGATGCACAGTTTTTCGAACCATGTGAGCAAACCTTTCATGGTTAAATTTCTGATCCTATAAAATAGGATCTAACTCAGTTTTACCCTAACTCTTTTTTTCTCTCATTCATCCCTAACTCATTTTCTATCCTACCAAAGGTTTTTGAGACTTTCTCCCTCAATTTACAAGTGATCTATTGGAAAATCTTCTAGAATTGAAGGCCTGATTTCTCAGTAAGTCTTCTTTCTTGTTGGGTTTTCTCATATATTCCATTATTCTCTATCATGGATTCAAAGATCAAGTTCTTCAAGGATATATCGATGATAGTGGATTCCAATAATGATGATATTTGGTAGTGTTGATTTCATGGAATGAGATGTGACGTGATTTTTTCTAGATTCAACTTGGTTTTGTCGAATAATTTTTGAAGTTATTAATTTTCACCATAATGTTTTAGGTATTTGGCTTCCCTCTCAACTACTCTTCTTAGAAATTGAAGTCATACTTTCAAATTGATTGAATTTTATGAAAGTTATTTTGATATTAATTTAGAATTTATGGTATAAAACTTATTTAGTGAGGATTTTTTGATTTATAATATTGTGGAATTATTCTACAAGAACATTGTTGAATTATTTTAAAAAGTTTGTTTCATATTTTTTTTATTTATAAAAAACTGGGAATTTTTTTAAATAAAAATTTTATTTTTTTGAAATTATTTGGAACATTCTTTGCACGGTTTGACATAATTGGTTGGCGTGTTTTCATTTTTATTAATGTGGCCCTATTGAAGGGCATTGGGGTACCAGTGTATGGCTTTCTTGTAATGACATGGTTGATTGACAAGACAGCCCTGATGAGTATCGATATATAACCTAGGAATGCATGTGTGGATGTGTGGAATGGATTGGGAAATGAGGGAGTTTCTAGCTATTAAGTTGGGTTACTGCTCTGTATTTCTATTAAAAAATGTCTTATCCAATAAATTGTTGCATCTCGGACTGATGAGGAGGTGGTGTCCAGTGGCGAGTCTAAAGATTTTTCATCTAGTTATACTAATGATGACTTACAAGATAGTGTGCCACCCTGACCAAAAAGTAGGAAATGTATGAAGGGATGTAGGAAAGGGAAAAAAATAATGTTCATATTTATCTCTTCCAATGGAAATAAGTTATGCCAAAAAGTCAAAGGACGAGATGATTGATTTTTATCCCAAGGCCTCTCTTGCCTAGGTCAAGCCTACGGACCATGGGGCAGCATCCCTTTAGGATAATCTAATTAAGCAGCATGAGTCAGGTATGACCCATGAACAATCTTATATATACTATTATATTCTCAGGAAGGGATGGTGGAAGGGTTTTTGGTGATTAATGAAACTGATGAGGAAGCTAACATGATTATGGAAATGCCATTAAATATGGTTACCAATGAATAGAATAGTTCATCGATTTAAAATAAAGACCTTATACAGATAAGGTAATTCAATGATGGGATGATCAATCAATAAGAGTATATGTAAAATGGGTACAATATTTCATTTCATTCTGAACCCTCATAAAGGATGTTCCAGACACTAAGGTAACCTCTATCTATTGGAAACTATTTAGGGGTGATGTTTCTAGTAGGGTAAATTTCCATTTGAGTGGATTTGTAATTTCTTTTGGTTTTTGGACAAGGTGGTTTCTCAATTTTTTCTTAAATATTTTTTGAAAATAAAAAATGATTCCTTGCATTTAGTTCTATCCTAGTGGGGTGAGTAGATAAGTAATTTAGGTAAATACTACTGAGTATCATTACTCATCCCCTGTAAAAACCCGTAAAATTCAAGGAAAATTTTTTCTTAATTTTCTTTGGGATTTTACATGAACGCAGTTTCAGACGACACTTGATTCCGAGGCCCGGTGTGCCCGTAATTTCTATCTGAAGTTTAGCTCGGGTACGTTCAGTGAACGAACGAGCGGGTTTATTTTTCTATCTTTTGAATCGGTGCTTGGAATCGAATTCCGAGGGCACCGATGGAACCGTAGCACCAGTAATTTCTTATGAATGCCATTTCCGGAGTTGCGTTTTCATGAGAGAAGATGATAAAAATTGTGGAAGTTTAATTTGTAATTAACTACAATTTTTATTTTTCTTTTAGTGGTTTAAGGATTTGGGTGGAAGTTGGGTAACTACCCAACTTCCCAAGAGAGGTTATGAGGGTGGTGGGGCCCACACGAACCCCACCCCTTCATATTCTTCAACACCCCTCAACTCACCTTTAACTTTTGATAACTTAAACATTAATAACTTATGTTATTAATTAAGTGAGTTAAGTGTGGATATTTGAATTTTAAACTCTTGAAATTCAAAAGCTTTGTTGAGTTAATAAAATAAGGGAGGTACTTATTTTATTTTGGGGTTGGAACCTTTGTTGCTTGAGAGGTTTGGGTAGAAAAGCTAAGGAAATCTAGAGTTCTTCATCTTATTCATCGAAGAACATGAAGAACGCGACAAACGCATCGAACTCCGTCGAAGAAATGTTTTTGATTAACGAGAGGGGCGCCGGACCGCACAAACACGGCTGACCCTCCTCCCTTATCCTTGTTTTTGTTCTAATGTGTTGGAACGGGAATGGCGTGGTGTCGTCGCACCGGGCGGATAGGTGCGGCAAGTGATGCACGGCGCCGTCGTGCCGCGCTGTGAAGTTGAACCAAGTCGTGGCGCCGTCGCGCCGCGTCGGAAAGAACCGAGGACACCATGGCCAGAGCGGGGCCATGGCGGAGGGGCGCGGCGCTGTCACGCCATGCCAGACGAACCAAAACCGCGGCCGGTTCTGGGCCGCGGCGGAGTAGGTTGACCGGCGGCCGGTTCTGGGCCGCCGGTGTCGGAGCTGGGAGGGGACCGGCCGTCGCCGGTCCCGTGGTGCCAGAAATCGGCCGGCCAGGGCAAGGCGTCCGGACAGGAAGACATCCGGGGGTTCAAACCCCCGTCCGGCCAACAAAAACGGCCCCCATTAAAGGGGGTCGCTGTTATAACCAGAGGGCAGGCACCCACCCACCCCCCACGCCAAACGGCTCGGCCGTTTGGCCGAGCGCCTGGCCAGCGCACTGGGCGCGCCGTGCCCAGGCCAGGTCGGCTGCCTGGCTGGTCCGCCAGGCCGCGCCGCGCCGAGCAGGCGAGGCTGCGCCCAAGCAGGCCGGACCCAGACCCGGTTCGGGTCGACCCCATGGGTATCGGGTCGGGTCGGACTGGGCCCGAACCCCTTATTACCGAATCTTTTCTGGTCGGATGCCCATAACATGTGCTATGTGTCTCCGATCGACACACCGTCAGTTGCGATGAGATCCTTGGATCAATACGGTCGTTTCGTTATATCGCACTCAAGCTTTCGGAATACTTTGGGTTCGGCCGGGTTGGTTCGTACACGAAACCAATCGGGCCCTCGGAGCGGAAACGCTCATATCTTGAGCTTCAGACGTCCGATTTACGTGTCGTCGACTTTTTTGATTTCTTCTAAGTGAGACGGATCTTTTGGCTTACTCCGCCCGAGGTTTGGACGCAGGTGGAGTACGGTCGGGTTGGTTTTGCCTTAAAAACCAACCAGGCCCATGGGACGAAAAAGCCAATAACTCTCAGACCGGGCGTCCGATTGATGTGTCGTCTGTGACATTGAGTTCCTGTTGACAATATGGAACTTTTGGATACATCAACTCTGGACTATGTGTCAATTGATGTATCAGCCTCCGGGCTCGTGGAGCGGACCCTCCCGAACGAGCTTGCTGTGTGCGGGAACCCTAGAGCTGGCTGCAAATACTGCTACTTCGACAACTGTACAGAGATCCTCAGTGGATTCGACGACGACGACTATAGCACTCAGCAATCCTATGTGGGTCAGTGCTACCGATCCTGTGTGGGTCTGATCCTGTGTGGTTCAGCGCTCAGCGGTTCTGTGTGAGCCAGCGCCTACAGATCCTGTGTGGGTTCGATCCTATGTGGGTCTTTGTGGGGGTTAGTTACCTATCGATCCTTTGTGGGTCAGATCCTTTGTGGGTCATTGTAGGGGTTAGTACCTATCAATCCTTTGTGGGTCAGATCCTTTGTGGGTCATTGTGAGGGTTAGTACCTATCGATCCTTTGTGGTTCCGATGGCTTAGATGAATCAGTGGATATATCTGATGATCTCTATCGTCATACGAAGAAGCATACCTGTGTGAGCCGAATCCTGTTTGCTTTCCTTTGTGGATTGTGTTGTGCTATCCTGTGTGGATTACGTTGTTCTTTCCTGTGTGGATTGGGTTGTGTTTTCCCGTTTGGACTGGGTTGTACTTGGGTTCGGATGTTAGAGCCCAACTAGAATTGATGACTTAGGTATATGTATGAGGATATACCTAAGCAGTGTCGGATGTTACTTCGTGATTGTATCTTTCCTTTGTGGATTATCATTTGTGGATTTTGGGACACCTTTGGGGGTCTCGGGGTCCCTACTGAGTAGTTTATACTCACCCCTGCATGGGCTATGCCCGTACTACATTGTGTTGGTTGCAGATGACGGAAAACACTGATCGTGGTTGAGGCTTGCGGAGCAGGACGGTACCTGGAGGTGGACCACTGGACGGGACGTACTCGGAGCGGTCGGCTGGACCCGAGAAGCGGAGGAGGCTATCCGTTCTCACCCTTTAGGTGGGATTTCCAGTAGACAGCTCGACGTTTCGGCTTTACTTTTCAGTTTCTGTTTTCACTTTCCTGTTGTACTTTACTTTCAGTTTGGGTTTGTATATTAGCCCACTTACTTTTCCGCACTTACTGTTGTACCAGTTCTTATTTAGTATTTACTTCGGCTTGTTTGCTCTGTGGTGTTTATTGTTTACTTTACAAAGCCAATGCCTTTCTTTTTTCGGGATTTACGTCTTGGTGATAGTCCCCAGCCCCTGGCCTATAGAAGGCGGGCTTGGGGTAGTCATGGCATGGGCCCCGAGGATGGGTCGTGACAAATTGGTATCAGAGGAGTTTGGTTCTACCACATAACTTGGGACTCTGATCTTTTTTTCTATGTGAAGCAATAGTGTTTAGCATATTGGGTGTGGTTATCAGTCCAGGGATTCCAGTGTTGGTGCGGCGGCCGACGTATCCGTACACCAGGACCATGACTGCTGATTTCCGACTTAATACACGATAACATTGATTGCGTGTGTGTTTCAAGTTTTCATTGTGATTACTTTGTATCATCTCACCAGGTATACTGTTCTGACCGTGGCGCATCTGTTTCCTTTTCAGTATGGCCCCACGACGGCAGCCAGCGAGGGTTCCGAGAGTTGAGCGTGACGACATCCCACCGAGTGACGAGGCCTCGGTGTAGGGCCCTTTGTTAGCAATGGCACTGGCGGTAGCTCTACCCGCCGAGCCACCGATGCTTCCAGCCCCAGCCGCTGACGATGCACGTCGCCTTAGTGCACTGCATGAGTTCCAGTGCCAGCGACCGCCTAGGATCCGCGGGGAGATGGACTCCCAGGCAGCTGAGGACTGGCAGGAGGCAGTGGTGATAGTTTTCAGGTTAGTGAGGACACCAGAAGACCTCATGGTGATCCTCGCAGCGAGCCTACTGCATGCAGCAGCAGGAAGATAGTGGAGCTTGATGCTCCAGGTGCACAATGAGGCATCTCTTCTCTGGATGGATTTTGATAGCTCCTTCTGCTCAGAGTTCATCCCAGCCACCCTTCGTGCGGTGCGTATCCAGGAGTTTCTTCAGCTGCGGCAGGGCAACATGACGGTCGCACAGTACTCGGCGAGATTTACTAATCTCTCACGCTACTCGATAGACATGGTACAGGACCCATTCTTCCGGGCCCAGACCTTTGAGCAGGGATTGAGACATGAGATCAGGGCATCGCTGATCTCCCTCATCATTCCGACCCAGGCAGGAGTACTGGAGTAAGCCCTTTTGATCGAGTGCTTTCTTTCTGAGTCTACTTCTGCGCCGAGACCTACCGCGGGGCGGCACGTAGAAAAGTCTTCTGCGGCAGGCAGTCGACGGATGACACAGGGGTCCAGGAAGACCAGACCCTCACGCAGACGACCTCAGGACACTGGCTCAGTAGTGCGGGGCACACAGCGTGGATCCAGTCATTCGAGAGGTAGGGAGTGCTACACATGCGGCGGGCAGGGCCACAAGGCTCGTGACTGCCCGACCCACCGTGTCGAGGAGCAGCAGACGGTTGAGGGGCCACCCAGGAAGAGGAAAAGGGCCGACCGTGGCGGTCCGCAGGGAGGAGGCGGATGAGGCAGAGGAGTTGGCCGAGCAGCAGGTGGTGGGCGACGCTTTGAGGCTTTACCACCACCCCCACCAGGAGGTCCACCTAGACCACAGGGAGCTGGTGGGCAGAGACAGGCACAGCTCCCAGCATCGGAGGCCTACGACCACGGCACGCCCGAGATGATTCAAGGTACTATCTGTGTCTATTCCACCCTTGCTGCAGTACTTATAGACATAGGAGCGAGTTATTCTTTCATAGCCACTGCCCTTGTTCAGAGCTCGGAGATTCTGACAGAGCCGTTGGCTCGATCCTTACGGCTAGAGACTCCTACGGGAGCAGAATCGACGATTACACACTGGTACCGACAGTGTGAGCTTACTCTAGGAGGCGGGATCTTCGGCTGAGATCTTCTTGTAGCGGCGTCGAGGCCTTACGACATAATCTTGGGCATGGATTGGTTGTCTACATTCCATGCACAGATTGGCTGTATTAGGCGCAAGGTGCGATGTGTACGCACGGACGGGAGCAGGTTCACCTTCACCTGAGAGAATAGAGCCTTTGCAGCACAGGATGGACTCTCGCAGAGGAGAGGAAAGCCCATCACTCATCAGTTGGCTAGACTCATCCTAGGAGTAGTTGATGTGCGGAGTCCTAGTTTTCCTACAGTGGTGGATCAGTATGTGGATGTTTTCCCCGACGACGTTCCGGGGCTACCTCCTCGCAGAGAGGTAGACTTTTATATTGACCTGTACCCCGGGACTGCCCCGATATCGACCCCAGCATATCGGATGGCCCCCGCTGAGCTTCGAGAGCTGTGGGTACAGTTGGAGGACTTGCAGAGCAAGGGGTTCATCCGACCCAGTGTTTCACCCTAGGCTTCCCTGATTTTGTTTTCCAAGAAGGCGGACGGAAGCTTGCGACTTTTTGTTGATTATCGTCGCCGGAACCAGGTGACAGTGAGGAAAAAGTATCCACTACCAAGGATTGATGACCTCTTCGATCATCTCAAGGGAGCATGGTGGTTCTCGAAGATAGACCTCAGATCAGGCTATCATCAGCTCAGAGTTCGAGACGAGGACGTGCAGAAGACGACCTTCAGGTGTTGGTATGGCCACTATGAGTTCTTAGTTATGCCATTTGGCGTAACCGATGCTCCAGCAGTGTTCATGGCCCTCATGAACAGGATCTTTCAGCCATACCTCGATCGATTTGTCATGGTCTTCATCGATTACATTTTGATTTACTCGACGACTGAGGAGGAGCATGCCTACCACTTACGGGTTGTACTACACACACTCCAAGAGCACCAGCTTTTTGGTAAGCTCTCGAAGTGCCAGTTCTGGATACGTGAGGTCCACTTCTTGGGACATGTCATCTCTGAGGCAGGAGTTGCAGTGGATCCTGCGAAGATCGAGGCAGTGCTAGCTTGGGAGCCACCCAGGAGCGTGACTGAGGTGCGGAGTTTCTTGGGACTAGCCGGATACTATCGGAGATTTGTGCAATACTTCTCCGGAGTTGCGCCACCACTATTATCTTTGAAGAAGAAGGGGAAACCCTTTGTGTGGTCAGACAGATGTCATCAGAGATTCCAGGAGCTGAGACAGAGATTGACCAGCACACCTATCTTGAGGTTACCTGAGTAGGGATCGGACTTGGATGTGTCCTGATTCGGGATCGGGTGTTGATCGCTTATGGATCACGTCAGTTGAGGCCGCATGAGCAGAACTATGCCACCCATGACCTGGAGTTAGCAGTAGTGGTCTTCACTCTGAAGACATGGCGACACTATCTGATGGGTGAGCGCTTTACAGTATTTTCTGACCATCAGAGTCTCGGATACATCTTCTCTCAGAAGGACCTGAATCTAAGACAGCGGCGATGGCTCTAGTTCCTCCAAGACTATGACTTTGAGATAGTCTATACTCCTGGGAAGAGGAGCGTGGTAGCCGATGCTCTTAGCAGGAGGACGGGCATTCAGCTACTTGAGGAGGCGACAGAGCAGCTAGCCTCTTTGTAGATATCCTTCGTGGATAAAGATGGAGCAGCCTTCCTCCAGTCTCTCACAGTCACTCCTCCACTACTGCAGTGGGTTAGAGAGGCACAGCGTCGGGACGCTGACTGTGGGACGCGTCGTGCATAGATATCCTCAGGACATGCACCTGATGGCTTCTCCTTTGGAGCAGAGCACGACATCCTTTTCAGAGGACGTACCTTGGTACCAGTTGCCTTACGGGAGGAAGTTCTGAGAGAGTTTCACACTTCTCCTTTGGCAGTACATCCTGGGGTGGCGAAGATGTACCAGGATCTCAGACGATAGCATTGGTGGTCGGGCATGAAGAAGGTTGTGGAAGAGCTCGTTTTTCGATGCCTCACCTGCCAGTAGGTGAAGGCAGAGCAAGAGGTACCAGCAGGCTTGGTACAACCCTTAGAGGTCCCGAAGTGGAAGTGGGACGGGATATCTATGGACTTCGTGACTGGACTTCCACGCACTTCCAGAGGTCACGACACCATTTGGGTGATTGTCGACCGACTCACCAAGTTGGCACACTTCTTACCCATCAGAGAGCAGGGCTCAGTGGAGAGCTTGGGGCGTCTCTACGTTCAGGAGATTGTATGACTTCACGGTGTTCCATCATCTATCATCTCCGATCGTGATGCTCGCTTTACTTCCCGGCTTTGGAAGGGGTTGCAGGAGGCATTCGGGATGCAGCTACATCTGAGCACTGCCTTTCACCCTCAGACGGTTGGTCAGACAGAGAGGACCATTCAGACTCTCGAGGACATGCTCTGCGCATGTGTCCTCGACTTTGGTCGCAGTTGGGAGGACCACCTACCCTTGGTGGAGTTTGCGTACAACAACAGTTGCCACTCCACCATTGGGATTTCACCATAAGAGGCGTTGTACGGCCGACCTTGCAGATTTCCTTTGTGCTGGACAGACCCTGGGGAGTCAGCACTTGTGGGACCGGAGATGGTCCAGGCCACGACAGAGAAGGTCCAGGTCATCCAGGAGCGGATGAGGATAGCTCAGAGCCGGCAGAAGTCATATGCTGACAAGAGGGGGAGGCCACTAGAGTTCGAGGATGGTGACCACATCTTCTTGCGTGTCTCACCTCGACGTGGATTACGGAGATTTGGCCGAGGTGGCAAGTTGTCTCCACGCTTCATCGGACCATTCCGGGTCCTCAGCAGGATTGGCGAGGTGGCTTATCGACTGGATCTACCACCTCAGTTGCACCGGGTGAATGACGTCTTCCACGTATCTCAGTTGAAGAGATACGTGCACGACCCGACGCATATCATTGACCATGGAGAGCTTGACGTTGATGATGGGGAGAATTTTGCGGAGGTTCCAGTGGAGATCGAGGATCGACAGGAGAGGGTCCTATGAGGATGGTCAATTCCTCTATTGCACATCAGATGGCAGCACGTGAACCTCCAGGAGAGCACTTGGGAGCGGGAGGCTCAGATGCGTGCTCAGTACCCACATTTGTTTCCCTAGTTTTTATGTATCTTTACGGGGACGTAAATCCCTGAGGTGGGAGTAATGTAAAGACCCGTAAAAATCAAGGAAAATTTTTTCTTAATTTTCTTTGGGATTTTACTTGAACGCAGTTTCATACGGCACTTGATTCCGAGGCCCGGTGTGCACGAAATTTCTATCCGAAGTTTAGATCGGGTACGTTTAGTGAACGAACGAGTGGGATTTTTTATTTCTATCTTTTGAACCGGTGCTTGGAATCGAATTCCGAGGGCACCGAAGGAACCATAGCACAGGTAATTGCTTAGGAACGCCATTTCCAGAGCTGCATTTTCATGAGAGAAGATGATAAAAATTGTGGAAGTTTAATTTATAATTAACTACAATTTTTATTTTTATTTTAGTGGTTTATGGCTTTGGGTGGAAGTTGGGTAACTACCCAACTTCCTAAGAGAGGTTATAAGGGTGGTGGGTCCCACACGAACCCCACCCCTTCATATTCTTCAACCCCCCTCAACTCACCTTTAACTTTTGATAACTTAAACATTAATAACTTATGATATTAATTAAGTGTGTTAAGTGTGGATATTTGAATTTTAAACTCTTGAAATTCAAAAGCTTTGTTGAGTTAATAAAATAAGGGAGGTGCTTATTTTATTTTGGGGTTGGAACCTTTGTTTCTAGAGAGGTTTAGGGAGAAAAGATAAGGAAATCCAGAGTTCTTCATCTTCTTCGTCGAATAACATGAAGAACGCGAAGAACGCATCGAACTCCGTCGAAGAATGCCGAGTCCTCGAAGACCGACTACGCGACCCCATTTACCGCGACGGTTCTTCCGCGGCATCTTCTTCTGAGACGTCTTCTTCCATGATGTCTCCTTCTGTGATGTCTCTTTCCGCAATGAATCCTCATTCGAAGAACCTCCATTCAAGCTCGCATGAGGTAGGGGTTTAATTATTTTATTTCGTTCGTGAATTCTACTTTGTCATTCTTTGTGGATATACGACCAAATGTTTTTGAATAACGAGAGGGGGCCAGACCACACAAACATGGTCGACCCCCCTCCCTTATCCTTGTTTTTTTTCTAATGTGTTGGAACGGGAATGGCGTGGTGTCGTCGCACCGCGCGGAATGGTGCGGCAAGTGATGCGTGGCGCCGTCGCGCCGCGCCGTGAAGTTGAACCAAGTCGCGGTACCATCGCGCCGCGTCGGAGAGAACCGAGGACACCGAGGCCGGAGCGGGGCCACGGAAGAGGGTGCAGCGCCATCGCACCGTGCCGGACGAACCAAAACCGCGGCCGGTTCCGGGCCGCGGCGGAGTAGGGTGACCGGCGGCCGGTTCCGGGCCGCCGGTGTCGGAGCAGGGATGGGATCGGTCGTCGCCGGTCCCGTGGTGCCAGAAACCGGCTGGCCGGGGTGGGCCGGCCGGACAGGAAGACAGTCAGGGGTTCAAACCCCCGGTCGTCCAACAAAAACGGCCTCCATTAAATGGGGCCGCGGTTACACCCAGGGGGGCAGACGCCCCCCCCCCCCCCCCCCCCCCCACGCCAAACGGCTCGGCCGTTTGGCCGAGCGCCTGGCCAGCGCGCTGGGTTTGCTGTGCCTAGGCTGGGACGGCTGCCTGGCCGGTCCGCCAGGCCGAGCTGGGCCGCGCCCAATCGGTCCGGACTCAGACCCGGTTCGGGTCGACCCCGGGGGTATCGGGCCGGGTCGGACCGGGCCCGAACCCCTTATTACCGAATCTTTTCCGGTCGGACTCCCATAACTTGTGCTACGAGTCTCCGATTGATGCACCGTCAGTTGAGATGTGATCCTTGGATCAAGATGGTCGTTTTAGTATATCGCACTCAAGGTTTAGGAATACTTTGGGTTCGACCGGGTTGGTTCGTACATGAAACCAACCGGGCCCTCGAAGCGGAAACGCTAATATCTTGAGCTTCGGACGTCCGATTGACGTACGGTCAACTTTGTTGATTTCCTCTAAGTGAGATGGATCTTTTGGCTTACTCTGCCCGAGGTTTGGACGCAGGTGGAGTACGGTCGGGTTGGTTTTTCCTTAAAAACCAACCATGCCCCAGGGACGAAAAATCCAATAACTCTCAGATCGGGCGTCCGATTGACGTATTGTCTACGGCATTGAGTTCCTATTGAAGATACAGAACTTTTGGATACATAAACTCTGGACTATGTGTCAGTTGATGTATCAGCCTCTCGGCTCGTGGAGTGGACCCTCCCAAACGAGCTTGCTGTGTGCGGGAACCCCAGAGCTGGCTGTGACTACTGCTACTTCGACGAATGTACAGAGATCCTCCGTGGATTCGACGGCGACGACTACAGCACTCAGTGATCCTATGTGGATTAGTGCTACCGATCATGTGTGGGTCTGATCCTGTGTGGGTCAGCGCTCAGTGGTTCTGTGTGAGCCAGCGCCTACAGATCCTATGTGGGTCCGATCCTGTGTGGGTCTCTGCGGGGGTTAGTTACCTATCGATCCTTTGTGGGTCAGATCCTTTGTGGGTCATTGCGGGTGTTAGTACCTATCTATCCTTTGTGGGTCAGATCCTTTGTGGGTCATTGCGGGGGTTAGTACCTATCTATCTTTTGTGGGTCCGACGGCTTAGATGAATCAGTGGATATATCTGATCATCTCTATCGTCGTACGAAGAAGTATACCTGTGTGAGCCGAATCTTGTTTGCTTTCCTTTGTGGATTGTGTTGTGTTATCCTGTGTGGATTATTTTTTTCTTTCCTGTGTGGATTGGGTTGTGTTTTCCCATGTGGACTGGGTTGTACTTGGGTTCAGATGTTGGAGCCGAACGAGAATTGATGACTTAGGTATATGTATGGGCATATACCTAAGCAGTGTCGGATGTTACTTCGTGATTGTATCTTTCCTTTGTGGATTGTCCTTTGTGAATTTTGTGAGAACATCAGGGGTCTCGGGGTCCCTACTGAGTAGTTTATACTCACCCCTGCACGGGCTATGCCCGCACTACGTTGTGTTGGTTGCAGACGACGGACAGCGCCGATCGTGGTTGAGGCTTGCCGAGCAGGAAGATACCTGGAGGAGGACCACTGGACGGGAAGTACTCGGAGCGGTCGGCTGGACCCGAGGAGCGGAGGAGGCTATCCGTTCTCACCCTTCAGGTTGGATTTCCAGTGGACAGCTTGACGTTGCACCTTTACTTTTTAGTTGTTGTTTTCCCTTTCCAGTTGTACTTTACTTTCAGTTTGGGTTTGTATACTGGCCCACTTACTTTTCCGCACTTACTATTGTACCAGTTTTTACTTAGTGTTTACTTCTGCCTGCTTTCTCTGTGGTGTTTGTTGTTTACTTTACAAAGGCAATGCCTTCCCTTTTTCTGGGATTTACGCCTTGGTGATAGTCTCCAGCCCCTGGCCTATGGAAGGCGGGCTTGGGGTAGTCACAGCACGGGCCCCGAGGACGGGTCATGACATCCCCTACATTGGCACTCTGGTACTTTTGTTGAACTTTTAATAAATACGCCGCTAAAGGTTAGATATCACATTTAATTAATGGAGATTTGTGATACCTGGGATGTTTTGTGGAAATGGATAATAGATCATGAGGGCTTAATTGGAGTTTTATCCTTATAGTCTCTAAGCATGGTTGGTTTTGTCTTATGATTTGTAGTGTATGTTGATCTTGGTTTCCACATGGTACTCTCATATAGTTTGTTTTATTTGTAATACATTGAGTTTTCTTATATTATTATCATGCATGATATGGTGGTTTGCTTATGGTATTCTTTTTTGTGGTTATTTTATTTTCAAATAAAAAATAATCCCCCATTTGTAAATGAAGACCTTTGAATTTATTGAGAGTATTTAATATCTTGGGGATAGTGCAAAGGAAAAGTAAATATTACACTTTAACTCAATCCAATGTCAAGGGGAGTCATATTAAAAGTTATATCAGTCTTGATCTGTCTAAATATTTTGGGAAAAATTTTATTGGTTGTTGGTCCTGGAGTTGAAATTAATTCTTGTTTATTCTTTGATATTGGATGGTATAAATGTTTTGGATTTTTAATTATTGAAATTTAGATCATAAAAATAAATGTCTATAAATTTTATGTTTAACATAAGGTTTCTAGGGAGTTGGGTACATGTGTGTTTGGGATACACTTATCACAGTTGGAATATAATTGTCATGGGTTTTTTCAATGATAAGAGAATGACATGAATTGATTGAAATGGAATCCCACTAAGAGTGCATATTTCATTTTGGGTAATGATATATTATTTGTTGAAAAAATATTATTCTTTGAGAAATTACTAATTTTTTTAATAATGGTATATTTTGAAAAGTCTAGATTTAGACGTTTTTAAGATGGATTTATTATCTAAATGATGATGAAATTTTAAACTGTAGTTAAAGGTGGAAAATTTCAATTTTGGGAATGAATTATTAAGATATGTGTGATATGGTTTAATTTGAAATTGTTAAGCCTTTTGTTCCTAGAGAGTGAATCACATGGAGTTTTTTTGGCTATTGAAAATGGAAATTGGTATAGTTCATAAGAACCACTGAAAGTGGTACCTAAGAATGTAGTTTCACCTTACTCACTGGTTAACCAACAACTATTTTAGAGTATTTTCCCTGATTTTCAGTCTCTAGATAAAGGGAACTGATGGGATGATCGAAGACAATTGGACCATTCTCTTCATCCTTTGAAACAAAATCCACCCATCATTTAGTGTGATTCAAAAAAATAGATGGTAGAGGCTTGGTTTAATAGGATGAATCAAATCATCGATTTCCATGGCCACTAGGAGAGTTTAAAGTCAATATGGAAACACGTATACTATAATATCATTCATGACAATGTTGGGATTTATGATTTTAGGATCAATTAGACCATGGTATTATGTGGGAGAGTTTGGAAGAATTTTTTATCCAAAAATTATATCCTCATATGTTTATGATTGTATGAATGATATTCTTTTTAATCCTAAAGCAGGATAACCCCTCTGTGATAGATTGTGCATATAAATTTATGAATATTGTCCACTTTTAACCTAGAGTTCTTGTTAGTTACCCCGTGAAGGAATACATTTTAGATCATGGGATGAAGTAATAGATTCACTGAAATATTTTTGTTCTTTGTGTAATAGGTTATAAATAGATGTTCAATTGAGAGATGATGGATTAAGGGGACATAACATGAACTATGGGTTAAGGAATCATGTAGATACATGCTAGAGATAGTGGGAACTATTTTGCAAGTATAAAGTGGGAGAGGGAAACCTATCTCCAAGTTAGTAGAATTACTCAAAATTAGACAATGGGATTGTTGAATCCTCCTCTAAAACCAAATATTGAAGATGGATGTTTTCAATGTGGTTCATTCGACCACATCAGGTGATATTATACAAAAACTCATAGATCATGTCAAAATTTAAACCAGATGGGGAAACTTCAGCACCAATGTTATAGTGCTCAGATGTAGGGTGTTCAAAAAACATCTCACGTTTCATAGACATCATATTCTTAGATAAGATGAAGGAATAATAATATCCATCTTTAGGTGAACCGATCTTGCCACAGGGATTCTAGTAATACCCAAAAACCTCACCAAGGGCAGTCTCAATAGGTAAATATAGAACAATGTGTTGTGAGTAAGTAGTTATATGGATCTATGAAAGTGATTGTGGATGATAAATATGAACCATAGATAGTAAGAGGTGTGAATTTTTTTAAATAAACAGTTATTCAATATTTGTTGGATATGGGTGAATTAACTTCATTAATTCTATCTCATGATGTTGATATTTTAGGTTTAAATGTTGAGATGAGGCCTTCAACCTTGAAATGTCAAACTCCTCTTCGTCCAAGATAATGTTGAGGCTTTATGTGTATGGAATATTTTATAACTATGCATGGAGATGAGTATATATGGGATTTATCTATGCTTGATATAGATGTTTATGAAATAATCTTGAGAAATTATTTCCTATCAGTGTTTAATGTTCACGTTGACTTTTGTACCCAATTGGTTAGTTTTATGACGGTTTATAGTGTCAAGCATCTCTTTAAGGGGGGAAGAAATGTAAAGGTGGGTGAAATAGGTTTATTGGGACTAGAAGTTGGAATGATCTCATACAAGATAATATCGTTGAATTTTCAATCAATGGAAGATATCAATAATAGTAGTTTTCTAATAGTTTTTTATCAGTTTCATTATTTTTTATTGATAATTTCTTTGGGTTTCTACCTAAAATATAAATGGATATTATAGTTGAACTCCATTAGGGGACCATTCCTCTTTTCCTTCCTTCTTATAAGATGACACCTACAATTTATGGGAACTGAATATTTTGTTGGATGACTCGGAAGGAAAATTGTTCATTCAGCCTACCATTTCCTCATGGGTAGCACTAGTCTTGTTTGTTAAAATCATGAACTCTATGGCTATGTGTGGATTATCATAATCTTATAAAAATTATGATAAAGAATCGTTATCCACATCAATTAATTGAAGATCATTTTTATCAATTTATTTGAGCTCGGTTGTTATATAAGATTTACATTTGATCAGGATATCACCAATTGTGATTTCTAAAATAGTATATTACATTATTAGTTTCAAGAGTGTATATGGCTATTAGGAATATGTTGTTATGACTTTCAGTCTAAAAAATTCACTAGTAGTATTTATTTAATTTATATATTGGATATTATATATATATATATATATATTATTGGGGTGGTGTTTGTGGGTTTCATATTGGGGTATTTAAGGACAAGTGATGGGCATGAGCAACACTTGGCCACAATGTTGGGAATTTTTTGGGATCATCTTATGTATGAAAAATTATTAAAGTGATATTTTTTGACACAAGAAATAATTTTCCAGGTCGATTTTATCTCTAAAATATTTGTTTGTATGGATATAAAATATATAAAAGTTATTATCTCACATAAATCTCCAAAGAATGTATTTGATATATGTAGTTTTCTTAGATTGGTAGTCTATTATAGACACTTTGTTCATGATTTTTCACATCTAGCTTAACCAATGATATATTTCATGGGGAAAAATATTCCATTCCTATAGAATTTGAAATTTCATATGTATTTTCATGACTTTTATGTCCTCCTTACTTCATCACTAATCTTTATATTTATGGAATTCGGACAATGGTATGTGGTGTATTGCGATGGTTCTTAATATGGATTGGGTGTGTTCTCTTGGAAGGAGACCATATTATTTCTTATAGATCATGGAAGTTATGATTTCAGGAGAATAACTACTCAACATAAAATAAGGGGAATTATTTCATAGTTGATTCTTTGAAAATATGGCATTATTTCAACTTTGGTGATAAATTTAATGTGTTTACAAATCATAAGAGCATGAGTCATGTTTTCTCAAAAATGGATTTGAACCAGAGAGATTGAATTTGGATAGAGTATATCCAAATGTTTTACATTGACTCGAGGTATAAAAACTGTAAATGCAGTTCCATGGTAGATACATTAATAAAAAATTCTTATAATTATTTGAAAAAAAGGCATCATATCAACGCATTTGATGTTGATGCTAGATGATAAGCACATTGATAGTGAAGACTGAGGTAGTGTTGTGTTATTAATTCCAATTTTAATTAATACTGATTTATTAGAGAGTATTAAAGAGTAACAATCATCTGACTCAGAATGTGATGCAATGAGGTCAAAACTGAATGGTGGGAAATCATTTTGATATGGAAGCCAGATGTGAATTCAATCTAGTGGTTTGGAAATTAGATGGTTGTACCTATGTATTTTATAGAAAATCTCATTTATTCTTACCACCATTTTATAATGGTTGTTCATCTTGGAATATGAAATGTGTATAAGGAATTGAAATCATAGTTTCAATGGGTCAGTATAAAAATAAAAGTGGATGAGTTTGATTTGATATTCTTAACATATTAGTAAGTTAAATAATTACATCAACAGACAGAAAGTACATTTCTATCTTGGGATAATCTTATTTTTATGTTGAAGTTTATAGAAATGGATTTTGTTATATGTATCCCATTAAATGTTTGGAAACATGAGGTCACATGGGTGATAGTGGATCAGGTCAAAAATTACGCTCATTTCATCTTTATTCGTCAATCTATTACATTGGAGGTGTTGTCCAAAATTTAGATTTGAAATGTGGTAAAGTGGAATGGAGTACTATATTATATTTTTTTCAAATGGGGATATGATGTTTCAATATACATTCTAGAAATCCTTACAGAAATCTCATAGTAATCAGTTGACAGTGAGCAAACTGTATCATCCTCAGAAGGATAGACAATCTGAATGAACGATACAAACATTGGAATACATGATTATTTATTTTGTAATAAATTCTTATGGATCATGTAAGGAGAATATGTTGTTAATATAGTTCTCATATAGAAACATTTATTAGTCCTCAATACAAATAGATCATTTTGGACTATTTTATTAGGATCCTTGTTGTTCTACAGATTTTTAGGTGGTAAAAAGTCATGAATTCACTAGTTAGTTTGATCCCTGTCCAAGAGACAGTGGAGATGATATTGTAGATCAATAAGAGAATGGAGATGGATCTGAGTCACCAAGAATAATTTTTCAAGAATCAAATATGGTCATTGTCATTCGAGGGAAGTGATATTGTGTTGCTAAGAGTCACCCCAAGTCTTGGGGATCATCATTTTAGGAATCATTTCAAGTTTTTTAATTGATAAATAGTCCCTTTTAGATACATGAATTGGTTGGTGTGGGTGAATATTGACCGGAATTTTCAACATGCTTCAGTGTAGTTTATAATGTGTTTCATGTAAATCAGTGGAAAAAGTATCACCTAGATCCTAACCATTTCATTCTAGGGGATCATTCTGACCTAGATCTAGATTATTTATTGGTTTAAATAGTAGTATGAATTTTGAATAGAAATTGAAATTATTGTGTGGGAAAATCATTGGTTTAGTATGTGTTTTGTGGAAACATTGTCGAATTCAGAAAATAAAATTTGGAACTAGAAAAAAATTAATGAGTAATGGAGGAAACTATTTCCAGACAATGCTGGTTTTTTACTTTTGGGGATTGAAAAGAAAATGGTGGAAATAGTGTAACACCATCAGTTTCATGTTAGTAACCACACATTTATGTGTTTTAAGTATGTAAAGTGTATGGGTGTGGGTTTGAAGGGTTTTTAAGAAATTTCAAAGGTTTATTGGGATTCCTTGGAGGTGTACAGTTCGAGCATGTTTAGAAAATACTATGTATCTCTAATAGAAAACTATGAAAAGATATAAAGTGGGATCTGGGTAGGCACATGGTTAGGTTAACAGTTTGGAAAAACCATGAAACCAAATAAGAGTAACTATACAAGGTGGGATAGAGGGAATATCATGTTTGATTCATGGTTCGTCTAACTGTGGGGGAAAACCATGAGATGAGTGTTGGAATGTAGTGGATAGCACACTGTTGGTACAAGATATGCCTTATCATGCAACCCAGATATACACGGTTAAATGATAGATCCTAAAATAGTTTCTATGACCTTTTAAAAAAACACATTTTCCTTCTATTTCGACCCTAACCCATGTTTTCTTCCTCTCAGTGGATGTGGATAATTTCCCACTCAATCTAGGACTGATCAGTAGGAAAATATTTGTGTGATAAAGGCCATATATCATGGTTATACTTCATTCATAATGGTTTTTCTTAGATATACCCTTCTTACTTATCTTTGATACATAGATATGATCTTTTAGGGATAGATATATGGTTGTGTATTGAAATCGTGATGATATTTGGCTTAATTGGTGTTAAATAATGATATATAAGGTGGTTTTAAAAAATATTAGTCTTGGTATTATTGAATAATTAGTGTCTCTTTTCATTTTTTAAATAATTTCTCTGGTAGGTGGCTCCACTATCACCTCCACCAGACAATTCTTGAAGTCCTAGTATAAAATTTATTGAATTCAATGAATTTTATTGTGAAATTATCATTTAATGCTAGCTAGAAATCTACTTTAGTGAGACTTTTTGGATTTATGATATTTTAGAATTATTTTCCATGTACTATGTGGCATAATTATAAATGATAATTTTTAAAAAAATAGTTTGATTTATGGGAAAACGTTTTTTGTAAAGGTTTCAGATAATTTTTTTATTGAAATGGATTAGAATATGTTATCGCATGATTTGGTATAATTTCTTAGTATGTGTTCATACTCATTGACATCACCCCTTGTAGAGGTATAATGACATTTGGGCACTAGTATATGATTACTTTTTTATGACTTCTTAGATCAATGAGTGACCATTCGTGGGTATAGAACCGTCACCTAGACATGCATGTGTGGACGTGTCGAATGGAATTGGATTATGCTAAAGGAATTTGTGAAATGGTTTGAAAGGATTGTTTGGTGGTTTCATATTGAAACTATTTTGTTGTGAAAATGGTTTCTCTTTTTATATAGTATTTTAAAGATCTATATATAAATGTAATATAATATTTTATCGTATTGGAATCAATAGGGATGTCATTGGGGAAATCAATCTGTGTGTCATTACCCACCCCTCATGCTCTGTCCCTTTAGATCTTTTGTAGAAATTTTTTATCGAATCACTTTTAAAGGGAAAGTATCATATTTCTTCAGTGGTTCTTTCTGACACATTGGACGTTTTTGTGGAGTTAGAGCATAGATCATGAGGGGAGATGTGAAGTTATGTTGTGATAGCCCTTGAGATTTATTGGGTTTTTATTCAACCTTAGAGTTGATATTGATCTTAGTTTCTTCTTGGTACTCTGATATGGTTCATTTTATTTGTTATATATATATTTATATAAGGTTCTTAGGGGTACAGTTAAAATTAGACACACACACACCTCACACATAGGCTAGAAACATAGATCACAGCCTCCAAGGGGATAACCCACCCATCATGGATTATTTTTTGAATAGATGTACTATAGGCCTAGTGGGAATGAATCCCATTACATGGCTCATAGGCCTAGTGAAAATGAAATCCCGTTACATGGAACATAGGCCCTTAATTCTGACCCAAAGGCCCATTTGTGAATAGTTCTACTACAGTACTGGGGGTGCTAAAGTAATTACTACAGTGTTGTAACTTCTACAGTTCTTTTTATAGTTACCACCACTGCTATACTGATTTTTGTAGAGACCCAAATCCTGATGTACATGGACATTACATTACTTTTGCGGAATACTTAATACATAACAAAAACAGACACACAAAGACCGTAATAGTTTAGTGTCTTTGGAAACTCGGAATATAATCTTCTAATCGTGGTGAAAGATCTTCAACATCTCTCATAAAGATCTTCCCTTTTTTTACCTAAAACCTTTCTTTATATCCTGGGGAAAAGAAAACATAAAAGGGTGAGCTCAAATGCTCAGTAAGGGTTAACAAAAGAAATATCAATCACATCATATTCATAAGAACATAACTTTTGGAAATCTTAACCTACAACAGAGATCATAATTTCATAACATGGGATAAATCATAGTAGTGAAATGTAATCCCAATAATCATAACTTAAAACATGAAACTTTGTGGCATACACACATAATCATAGAGAATCATTTCTTATTAGTCAAGACTCATTGCCAAGACTATCTTAGGGGACAAAGTCCCTTTCTGAACCGAGTTCACCCCTCGTTTCAGTCCTGTTTCACTGAACCGGTATAACCTACAGTTCCAGCCATGTCTATCTCATGAGATATAAAATCTTTACCCAATGCATTGGAGGGAGATATAGGTCCCACCCATCTCATAATGATACCATTCTTATGTGTGCCAAAAAATCTTAAATCATACATCATTGCATAACCCTTGTAATAAAAATGGGAATCTTAAACATCGTGACATCATAAAACAATTCATATAAGATAAAGGAATTCATAAAAATAATTCCATCACAACATAATCAAATCAATGTAATAATAGGGATAGAAACATAACCCTGTATTAGCTTAGATGGAAAATAATTTTGATAAAACCCTTGAACTCCATTCTTGAGGAAAATATCCTTTCTACTTCAAAAACATTTTTCCTTTATTAACATGTCATACAATTTTAAACTAAAAGAAGTTGATTAAAAATAAACTTGAAAACTTGTAAAGGAAGCTTCTTGGAAATAATATTTTAAAAATCCATTCATGCCGTATAAGTTAAAAAAACATTCTTCAAGTACTTTTGTCGGAAAAGTCAAAAAGTACCTCGTACGAAAAATGACAAAAGATTCCTTTCATATCTTTTACTAAAAACTCACCAAAGGGTAAAATTGGATATAAACTATTGTATAAGGATATAAATATTACATATTGAGGAAACATGGATGTGGATGATAAATATTCCCCAGTAAATTCTAAAGTATAAACAATCTCGGATAAAAATTGAGATTGCGAGATTTTCCCTTACCTTAGGTCCGATTTTCTTCGTAAGTGTCCGAACCTCCTATATAATGATTTAAATAATGTCATTGACTTATTACAGAATAATATTCATTGTTATGATATCATATATGGTTCACTTATGACTTTATATTACCCGTTCTTTTGTAAATTCCATGTTAAAGAGTGTTTTGGGTAAAATCGTTTCATTTGTCATCCGTGTTTTGACTTTTAATTATTCATATGATTACTTAGATCATGATTAATTAATTTCAGAATATAAAACATGATTTATATATAATAAATATTCATAATATACATATATATAATAAATCAGTAAATGGAAAGAAATACACCGTTCATGGAGACGGTAGGCCGTACGTACGCATGAACGCTGTTTTCGTATCCTTATTGAGTTGAATGGAATTAAGTAGATGACATACATATATATACACATAAATCCAATATCATTATTATGTAATATATTTCATGATTACTTATTATATATACTTTATAATCATTCATGAATGGTTAATCATTGAGAATGAATCTCATCGCATCGTGGACACGGTATTCCGTACGTACGCACGAGCGATGATATCGTTCCCATGATCGTGGAATTTTTATTGGAGTGTATGTATAATATTACAGAATCAATATCACTTTACAATAATCATATATAGTTATTATTTACACCATTATACCCATCCAAGTAAGGTGGTGGTGGAAAATAGATTACACCACGGCGTGGAGACGGTATTCCGTACGTACGCAGGCGCGGTGATTTCGTTTTCCGTTGGATGGACAGAAGGTGAAATAGGGTTGTTTCATACTTATAATAACATATCAGTATATGAGTTATACTGATTTTATTACTTCATAATGAAACAAATAAAGAATAAGAAGTGGAAGAAGAAATAAAGACGAAAGAATCGGTAACGGACATTACCTCTTCTTTGAAGTGCTTCTTTGAGACCTCCTTTTAGGGAACTAAAATAGGTCTTTTAAGAAGACCAGAACCTCTAGAATGTTTCTAGGGAAGTGGAGAGGAGAAATTGTCAAGGGTTGGCCGAGCTTGAAGGTTCAAAGTGGTGTGAGGAAGAGTGGGAGGAGGTGCCCTTTTATAAGGAAGGAGAGGGGTACCTTTGGAATAACAAAAAATATTATTTTATTATAAAGCCAAATTCGGTTTTAAATAGCTCCAAATTGGTTTATTTAGAAGCTAAGGTGGGGATGGGTCGAAATAATCTCATCCAATAGAATTTAGACAAGTTTAGGTTCCTATTTTAACCTTATCATTTAGATTTAACATTAAGTAAAATAATTTTACTTTTAACGTGTCTTCTTGTGTTCTTACACTATAAGGTTAATAAACTTACTATATCAAGCCAAACGAACCCCAAGTTATCTATTATTAATATATATAACCTTATATAATTCATTTTGCTGAACCTTAAATTTTTAAGAATAAAATAACAATTAATAATATAATATTTGTTTTAAAAACTATTTTATGTCAATTTTGACACTATTTAGTAATTGATTTTTGTGAAAATCATAAAAGAATGATAAGTTAGAAAAAAGTTAATTAAATCAATACTAACATGTCATATTAATCTATAAAATTAGTTTAATTCATAAAAAGTCTAAAATTATATTTATTTGGGTATTTATAACATCAATTATTTCAATATTTCATTAATAAGATAATTACTGCATCATCGTTGTGTCATAAATAAATTAAATTATTTAATGTCTAAAAATTAAAAATAAAATACCATTATGTATTAAATCTTTTTAGCTTTCTAATTAATATTTATAGTCGAATTTATCTTATTTATAACCCCATATTAAAAATGATTTACTTATTAAACTTTGATTTTAACTATTTTAACCCTTCTTTAAATAAATTAATAATAAATGTTTTAATCTAATCCAAGTGGGCCTAAATGGTCATATTTTATTTCTAAGTTTTTTTTGGTCGAATTACACTTATCCAATAGAATTAGGACACGTGTTAGGGTAATAATAATAACATTTTTACCCTTAATTACCCTATTTACTTTTAACCGTGGTAAAAAAAGTAAAAAGTTACTATTCACCAAAAATTATTTTCAGCCCATTGAACCACATTTTACTTACTAACATCAACTGTGTCTCTTGGATTTTTGAAATTCCACTCACAGAAGTGGTAAAATTATGTTTTATTAAAAATTCATTTTTTTAACTACCACTTAGTGGTTTCACTATTCATCAAAAAATGAAAGTTTCCAGAAAAATACCAAAAATTAGACCAAAGCTATATTTGATATTATGAACTCAAAAATTATGTCTATTTTACCAAATTCAAAACATATCAGTTGCATTAATTAATTTAAAAATTAATTCTCATCGTCAAAACAAATAGCGTGTTCTTAAGAGATAATAACTATCAAAAGATTGACACTTGTTTATGTCTGGTTTAAATGTGAAATTACATCCAATGACCAAAATTGTATTAAATTGTAAAAATATATTCTAAATATACTTTAAAACCACTCAAATTAATAATTTATCACTATTAATTATTTCGATTAAAAAAGTTGTTTTTAATTAAAATTTAGTAATTTTCACTATTCATCAGAATATGAAAGTTATCCGAAAAGTACCAAAATTTCAACTTAGGCTAAATTCGATACTCCGAATTCAAAACTGAAGTCCATTTTGAGAGATAAATTTTCTAAAATTTTAAAATGTGGTTATTACTATTCATAATGGCTAGTTTTAATAATATTTTAATAGCATATCGTTGTTTAGTGAAACTCTGTATTGCGTACTACACACGCTATTGAGGAAGGTCGTGATTGCGTGTAATGCAAGGAAAGTCAAGGATGTGTGTTGTGCAATCTCCTTTTGGTGTAGCGTACAACACAATACATTAATGAAATTAAAAGGAATATTTTTCATAAAATCCCGGGGTGTTACATTCTACCCCCCTTAAAATGAATTTCGCCCTCGAAATTCGTTGGGGTTATAAACGGTTTACTACTCGAAAGTTTCTTTAATATAAACCCACATCTTAAAAAGGAATACCAAAACCAATCTTTAAAAACAAAAGTATGAAACGTAACAGTTACCCAAATAAACTAATCGTTGGGTTTCCACATAGGTGAAAATATGGATATGGAAGAGAAATCTTACCATCATGTTCTGATAGAGAGTGGTAGAGAACATGGCTATGGAAAAGCCAGCAATCACAAAGCCATAAATTTGTGACGATCTAAGGTACCATCTGATTCATCAGATATAAGAGCACTAGGACAACATTTTTGGTTTTCAAGATCGTTTCCCTAAAGTTGGTGAAATTGGAATTAGAAGAAATACTTTCGTGATTTTGGTATAGTCTCACCATTGGTCGTTCTTTGGACAATTTCCACTTCATCTCTTAATGAAATGAATTTGAATTTGTCATTCGTGATGTGTTAGTAGATCATGTGATAGAATGATGGGTCATTCCATCTATCTCAAACAAAAGGTTAGAAAAGTTATCAAAAAATACATAAGTCCATCTATACTGAGATTAATGATATATGGTTCCTAAAATGGACTTATACTTCATATATAATACTGCTTAATATAATGAAACTAGTTTCTACTAAACAGGGACTTCCTGTAGGCTAGTGGTAGGCGATAAAGTCCAGTCGCACTTCGGTTGTGGGTTTGATTCCCACGGCCTTGTCCGACGCGATGGGTTGTCGCCCGTCCTGCAGGTTGTCTTTATTCTAAAGGTATATTACTATAACATCTCATCAATAATATTGAAAAAAGATCTATCCTAACTAATGTCCAACATAATACATTCCAATCTTTAGGCTTATCTATAATACTGCAGTCCATTCTCATAATATAGTGAAAACGATTACCAGATATTTAATACCATCGTTGATCCCCATATATCATAAGATATGTCTTGTTGGTCACATTCCAAACATTCAAAGGCCTTAATCATGTATTCTCTTAAATACCCATTAAACCTTAGTTAAAACATGAATGTAGTTAAAAGTTAACACTTTAAACATACCAAAATCTCCAAAATTCTATATACTCAAACCATGATATCACTTAGTCCTTATATCAATCATGAGCTCATGAATACAATCAAACATCTCATTATCTTCTTATCCCTTCATTATGTGCATATCATCTACATTCCAAAAATATCTGAATAACCTTTCATGGATACTGGTACCATTAATCATACAATTTCAAAACTCAAGGAAAGACAACAGTGTAATAATCCTTAGATGTCTCTTTATTCCATAGTACCATGAGATTACTTATACAACATTACACATGATAAACATGTAATCATTCCACTACATTCTTAAACCATTGACCGAGCTTCAACAATTCTTTCATCTCACATATCATTTGTGGTATCTTCATCGTCATCAACATAAATACTACCCATACGACCGTACTGATTCTCTTCATGAGACTTTACCTTAGGGCATTGGTTTGCATAATGCTCATACATTCCACATTTAAAACATTTAACCATTGTTGATGTCGTAGCAATACCATTATCCTCATCCCTGGAGTTAACTGAACCTTTTCCTTTGCACTTAATGGCTTTGTGTCCTTCTTTTCCACACCCAAAGCATCTTCCAGTTCCTTTGAAACATTCTCCTTTATGCCTCTTCCCACATGATTTACATAGGGGAAATTGAACTTTCTTTCCTCTATGATCATCATGAAACTCCATCTTTCTCTTATTAGTCGAGTCAGGAAACTTACCAAATTTTACTTTATTGATCATATTATGAGATTTCTGATTCGGCTTTATAATGATGTTTGGACTTCCAAATCCCTTTTCATTTTATTGCTCATGAAGAATATCATTCCATTGTCCATCATATCCTCCATTATCGTGAATCATCTTGTTTCCAGCCATTTCCTAAAACCCGAAAAGAATAGTGTGAGAAGAAAAAATCATAATAAAGGGGGAGTAACTTCAATATCTAACATATTTGGTTTAATCTAATATCGTTACCATAGTTCTAGGACTATATCCTATACGTATACTTATCCTTAGGGAATCCCTATACATACCTTAGAAATATCTCTAGGGATCTCACTAAAGTTTTCGCATCCCAGTTTCCAAAGGTTGACTAAACTTTTCCTCTGATACCAACTATAGAGACCCTAAATCCTGACGTAAATGGACATTACATTACTTTTGCGGAATACTTAATACATAACAAAAACAGACACACAAGGACCGTAATAGTTTAGTGTCTTTGGAAACTCGGAATATAATCTTCTAATCGTGGTGAAACATATTCAACATCTCCCATAAAGATCTTCCCTTTTTTTACCTAAAACCTTTCTTTATATCCTGGGGAAAAAAACATAAAATGGTGAGCTCAAATTCTCAGTAAGGTTAAACAAAAGAAATATCAATCACATCATATTCATAAGACTATAACTTTTGGAAATCTTAACCTGCAACAGAGATCATAATTTCATAACATGGGATAAATCATAGTAGTGTAATTTAATCCCAATAATCATAACTTAAAACATGAAACTTTGTGTCATACACACATAATCATAGAGAATCATTTCTTATTAGTCAAGACTCATTTCCAAGACTATCTTAGTGGACAAAGTCCCTTTCTGAACCGAGTTCACCCCTCGTTTCAGTCCTGTTTCACTGAACTGGTATAACCTACCGTTCCAGCCATGTCTATCTCATGAGATATAAAATCTTTACCCAATGCATTGGAGGGAGATATAGGTCCCACCCATCTCATAATGATACCATTCTTATGTGTGCCACAAAATCTTAAATCATACATCATTGCATAACCCATGTAATAAAAATGGGAATCTTAAACATCATGACATCATCAAACAATTCATATGAGATAAAGGAATTCATAAAAATAATTCCATCACAACATAATCAAATCAATATAATAATAGGGATAGAAACAGAACACTATATTATCTTAGATGGAAAATAATTTTGATAAAACCCTTGAACTCCATTCTTGAGGAAAATATCCTTTCTACTTCAAAATTTTTTTCCTTTCTTAACATGTCATACAATTTTAAACTAAAAGAAGTTGATTAAAAATAAAATTGAAAACTTTTAAAGGAATCTTCTTGGAAATTATGTTTTAAAAATCCATTCATACCGTATAAGTTAAAAAAAACATTCTTCACGTACTTTTGTCGGAAAAGTCAAAAAGTACCTCGTGTGAAAAACGACAAAAGATTCCTTTCATATCTTTTACTAAAAACTCACCGAAGGGTAAAATTGGATATAAACTATTGTATAAGGACATAAATATTACATATTGAGGAAACATGGGTGTGGATGATAAATATTCCCCAGTAAATTATGAAATATAAACAATCTCGGATAAAAATTGATATTGCAAGATTTTCCCTTACCTTACGTCCGATTTTCTTCGTAAGTGTTCGAACCTCCTGTATAATGATTTAAATAATGTAATTGACTTATTAAAGAATCATATTAATTGTTATGATATCATATATGGTTCACTTATGACTTTATATTACCCTTTCTTTTGTAAATTCCATGTTAAAGAGTGTTTTGGGTAAAATCGTTTCATTTGTCGTCCGTGTTTTGACTTGTAATTATTCATATGATTACTTAGATCATGATTACTTAATTTGAGAATATAAAACATGATTTATATATAATATATATTCATAATATACATATATATAATAAATTTGTAAATGTAAAGAAATACACCGTTCATGGAGACGGTAGGTCGTACGTACGCATGAACTCTATTTTCGTTTCCTTATTGAGTTGAATGGAATTAAGTATATGACATACATATATATACACATAAATACAGTATCATTATTATGTCATATATTTCATCATTACTTATTATATATACTTTATAATCATTCATGAATGGTTAATCATTGAGAATGAATCTCATCGCGTCGTGGAGACGGTATTCCGTACGTACGCACGAGCGATGATATCGTTCCCATGATCATGGAATTTTTATTGGAGTGTATGTATACTATTAAATAATCAATATCACTTTACAATAATCATATATAGTTATTATTTACACCATTATACCCATCCAAGTAAGGTGGTGGTGGAAAATATATTACACCACGGTGTGGAGATGGTATTCCGTACGTATGCACGCGCGGTGATTTCGTTTTCCGTAAGATGGATAGATAGTGAAATAGGGTTGTTTCATACTTATAATAACATATCAGTATATTAGCGATACTAATTTTATTAGTTCATAATGAAACAACTAAAGAAGAAGAAGTGGAAGAATAAATAAAGATGAAAGAATCGGTAACGGACATTAACTCTTCTTTGAAGTGCTTCTTTGAGACATCCTTTTAGGGCACTAAAATAGGTATTTGAAGAAGAAAAAAACCTATAGGATGTTACTAGGGAAGTGGAGAGGATAAATTGGTAGGGGTTGGTAGATCTTGAAGGCTCAATGTGGTGTGTGGAAGAGGGGGAGGTGGTGCCCTTTTATAAGGGAGGAGAGGGGTACCTTTGGAATAACTAAAGATATTATTTTATTATAAAGCCAAATTAAGTTTTAAATAGTTCCAAATTGATTTATTTAGAAACTAAGGTGGGTATGGGTCTAAATACTCTCATCCAATAGAATTTAGACAAGTTTAGGTTCCTATTTTAACCTTATCATTTAGATTTAACATTAAGTAAAATAATTTTACTTTTACCGTGTCTTCTTGTGTTCTTACACTATAAGGTTAATAAACTTACTATATCAAGCCAAAATAACCCCAAGTTGTTTATTATTAATATATATAACCTTATCCAAGTCATTTTCCCGAACCTTAGATTTTTAGGAATAAAATAACAATTAATAATATAATATTTGTTTTAAAAACTATTTTATGTCAATTTTGACACTATTTAGTAATTGATTTTTGTGAAAATAATAAAAGAATGATAAGTTCGAAAAAAATTAATGAAATCAATACTAAAATGTCATATTAATCTATAAAATTATTTTAATTCATAAAAAGTCTAAAATTATATTTATTTGGGTATTTATAACATCAATTATGTCAATATTTCATTAATAAGATAATTACTGCATCATCATTGTGTCATAAATTAATTAAATTATTTAATGTATAAAAATAAAAAATAAAATACCATTATGTAGGAAATATTTTTATATTTCTAATGAATATTTATAGTCGAATTTATCTTATGTATAACCCCATATTAAAAATGATTTACTTATTAAACTTTGATTTTAACTATTTTAACCCTTCTTTAAATAAATTAATAATAAATGTCCTGATCTAATCCAAGTGGGCCTAAATGGTCATATTTTATTCCTAAGGTTGTTTTTGGTCGAATTACACTTATCCAATAGAATTAGGACATGTGTTAGGTTAATAATAATAACTTTTTACCCTTAATTACCCTATTTACTTTTAACTGTGGTAAAAAAAAGTAAAAAGTTACTATTCACCAAAAATTATTTTCATCTCATTGAACCACATTTTACTTACTAACATCAACCGTGCCTCTCAGATTTTTGAAATTCCACTCAAAGAAGTGTTAAAATTATGTTTTATGAAAAATTCATTTTTTTAACTACCACTTAGTGGTTTCACTATTCATCAAAAAATGAAAGTTTCCAGAAAAATACCGAAAATTAGGCCTAAGCTATATTTGATATTATGAACTCAAAAATGATGTCTATTTTACCAAATTAAAAACATATCAGTTGCATTAATTAATTTAAAAATTAATTCCCGTCGTCAAAACAAATAGTGTGTTCTTAAGAGATAATAACTATCAAAAGATTGACACTTGTTTATGTCTGGTTTTAATGTGAAATTACATACAATGACCAACATTTTATTAAATTGTAAAAATATATTCTAAATATACTTTAAAACCACTCAAATTAATAATTTATCACTATTAATTATTTCGATTAAAAAATTTGTTTTTAATTAAAATTTAGTAATTTTCACTATTCATCAGAATATGAAAGTTATCCGAAAAGTACCAAAATTTCACCTTAGGCTAAATTCGATACTCCGAATCCAAAAATGAAGTCCATTTTGAGAGATAAAATTTCTAAAATTTTAAAAGGTGTTTATTACTATTCATAACGGATAGTTTTAATAATATTTTAATAGCATATTGTTGTTTAGTGAAACTCTATATTGCGTACTACACACGCTATCGAGGAAGGTCGCGATTGTGTGTAATTCAAGGCAAGTAAAGAATGCGTGTTGTGCAAGATCCTTTTGGTGTAGCATACAACACAAGACATTAATGAAATTAAAAAGAATATTTTTCATAAAATCTCGGGGTGTTACAATGTTGTTGCTACAAATCATCCAATACTATAGTGGGTGTGTGTTTCTGTCCTTTTGCATTATGTTGATGTCTCCTAAGGCCATGTTTTAATTCTTCCTTGACTCAATCTAATGAGGGGGAAAATTTAACCTAAACCATCCATATAAATAATATGGATGGTGTCATTACAAATTATACCCTATTAAGAATATGAAATATCAAATTATGTTGATATAGATGATAAATTCCATTAAAAAACCTTTGAATTTTCTTATGGAAATATGAGAAAAAAATACTTTACTTTTGATAACATCTTAAATAAAAATGTGTAGTTTATCAAGAAAATTATAATCATTTAATATATAAATTAAAAATTAAAAATTATTCATCAAATTGTAGAATGGTCATTATCAAAATAAAATTCATTCAAGCTGTAATTTTTAAAACAATAATTCTATTGACTTTTTTTGGGTAAAAAGTCATAAATAACCTTTTTAAATAGATTGTACAAACTCCTTCTTATACAAATAATTATAACATAAGATATGGTTTAAAATTATATTAATTAATTATTTAATCATAATAATAATATTCATGATAATATTTTATAAAACATGGACATGGAAGATAAATTACCCCAGCCAAAGTGGAAATAAGATCAACAATTATAAAAAATGTTTTCCATGTCATTTTAACTTCTATAAGAAAAGATTTCAAGGAATAATCTAAAATCATAAAATATAAATAGTATAAGAAAATATATATATCTAAATATATTAAAATCATATAATACCCCCAAGGGTGATTCAAGTATAAATAGTCCTGATTTGAAAATTTATATTACAATATAAATCGGAAACTGAAGTCATGAATTTCATCGTATGTTCTCTTAAATTCCTACAAACTAAATTTATATTTATATTACATATATACCCAAATCATACATATTATAATTTCAAATTTCCTCATAATTTTTAATTACCCATATATAAGCAATTATTTAATAAAATCAATATTTAGGTGTTAAATATTATATTTCCCATGCATATTCTAGTTTGATAGTTTCAATATATTCTAATTAATAATGGAGTAATCATATATAGATTATTTATCATGTTATAAGTATGAAATTTAATCATTATATATAAATTTATAAATTTTCATATATGTTTTCATTAAAAATTAATTATATCACTTCCTGGAGCCAAAAATTTTCACATACACACAAGTATTGTTTTCATTTTCTTATAAACAGATAAGAATAAATAAAAATAATAATATATTTCAAGATAATTTTAATAATTTGACATATATCATATGTAAAACCATAATATTTTACATTATTTCAATTTTTAAATGAATTTAACCTCTTCAAATAGCTCATTTTTCACACATCTCCCAATTTAAACAGACGACGATATATTACTATTATTAAATCATTATAACATATCCGTTAATTAGAAAATAATAAATAGGACTAAATAAATTGTAAAAAATTATTTGTTTTATATATTTATGCAATAAAATTTTTCAGTTCTCGATATACTAGAAATAAAAATATTAATGATAAAAAATAAGTGTTTTTCTAAAAAACTATTTTTTAGCATAATATATTTATAATAATTTGAGTTAGTAACTATTTTTCAATGGATTTAATTTATATATTATAAATATATAAATGTATTAAATATGATATAATACTTTAACTATTCAAAAGATATGAATAAACCCATTTTTATTCTTGAAAATAACATTATATAAAATCTGAATTTTATAACATTTTTTGAAATTATATAAAAATTAATTTCCAACACTTGTTGGTATTTAATTGGAAATAATTTATTCCATAATTGTAATAATGATGTATAAATTTACTAAATATTTCTCATTTATTTTTTCGAATAGGAATAGTACCTTGGGTATTTTTATTAACATAGTAAAGAGTTAATTTGGTAATACAGGTTAAAAATAAGATGATAAAGACTAGAGAATGAACCAAAGAGATAACAAAATTATTATATTAGTAATTTTTGTACATAATAATTTTTGGATCAGATATATTATCATTTGGATCAATTTAAAATGGAAAATTATTTTATATTATTTTAATATTTTGAGAGTTTCAAAAATATCCCCTTAACTCAATTATAAATGTCACCCCTCCCTCAATTATTCACGTCAATTCGAACATTCTACCTCATCCAAAACCTACCTATCTATCTTCCCATCATTTTGATATATATATTTTAGGTCTTAGTCATTCAAAAATACCAACCCTTTATCTCTTGATAAGAGATCACTATTCCTACATTTAGGATATGAATCCTTATTATTGATAGTTATTGATTTTATAGGCATGTCGATTCAGTTTTGTTACATGTTCATGTGTGTAATGTATTTGACTTTATAAGTGATGAGAGGGGCCTACAATATCCCCTTGATGAATCAGTAGGTTTTAGGAGACAAACTAGATTTGGGTTTTACAGAGGCCTTATCCATTTACATTCATATTTCATGGTTAAATGCCTTGATGTTATTTTATGATGTCTTGGATGAGGCCTTGATGATATGTTTCATATGTATGTAATTAACTATTCCATAATTATGATATTAGTTATTGACAAACATGTGACAATTTTGATTTTTTCGAATATCCATTGATAGGTTTCAATATTATGTGATTTTTTTATATTGAAATGTTTTATCATCATTTGTTCCATCCACGTTATGATCAAAATATTAATTAAATGGAATTTGTATTAGTTATTTACATTTACTTATTGTTTATACCTTATTTACTCTGAGCTTCTACTATTTTTATACCCTTACTAAGAATTTAATATCACAAGTTTATGATGTCTTATTTCCCATCAAGATGAAAAGAAGTATATTATGACTGATATATAGGTTTAGGCTAAGATAATAATTCTATTTTCAATAGAGTTACTATGTTTTATTTTATATTTTCTATTATAATGTAAGATTTGAGTATGTCTCTAGTTTTCCAACAACATTACACTATTCCTACATTTAGGATATGAATCCTTATTATCATGAGAATTTTATAATTTAACCACCAAATCTAGACTACATAGGTCGGTGTATTTATAGTAAGTATTAGAGAAACTTTAGTAGAAACTTTGGAAAATAGATTTCGAAATACAAATAACGGGGAAAGATAACCCTATAATGGACCTTGATAATATTCCCAAGGTGACAAAGCATATGATTTTAAAATTAGTTATAGATAAATTTTCTATTTATGGGTAGTCATTTACTAGTTCATAATTAGAAATTATAGTTCATTATCTAATCTAGTACATGCCATTGTTTTTAAATGAGGTATAGTGGAAGAAATGTTAACCATTTCAACGCATGTAATCCATGTCTCGATTTCCCTCATAGCCATGATAATGATGTTTTCTAAAGAGATGAAACCTGAGAATAATAAATTATATCTATATTGGGATAGATACTCATGTTTGGATCAATAATCTTACCCCCATGGAGTAACCAGATCTACAATGTGGTGTAACTATTTTTGTCCGCTTCAAGTGAAAAAATATCCATCATTCAATGGTACTAAATAACTATTTGTAGTAGATAAATGTATAAGTTATTTGGATTATATATTTCCCACTTTGGGAATTAATAATAGGGATAAGGTTTTAATGTAGTTTTATCATCTCTCTAGAGATGCATATTAATGTAGTCATTAATTCAAAATAGTGAGGAGGATGTGGAAATAGAAAACATGCACTAGGGTGATTTTAATGATCTTTTCTGGGTAAAATATGTCCCATGTGAACTACAAGCAGATATAGAGAGAAAATTCTTGCGTCGAAAATAAAATGTAGATGATAGTGTTGCTAATTATGAATCCAACATTAAAAGATTTGTATGGTATGTTGTGTACTACATATGTAATGACAAGAGGAAGATTGATCGTTTATTTTTTTGGTTAATGAAATCCACTAGAAGGGCACTAGTATCCAAAAATATTATCATCAAACAAATAAATTTTCCGATGTTCTGTCAAGGTAGATAAAGATTACTCTATGTCATAATAATTGTTTGAAAAACTAGATATGAATATGGTGGGAGAAAAATTAAGGATAATGGAGAGAAAAAAATGGAATTTTCAAACCTGTGATACATTTAGAAGGAAACACCCTAGTACTTGCTTAAAAGTAAAAGTAATTTTCTTCATGTGTAGATAGAAAATACATCATGATCATGATTTCATGGTAAATAAAGTATCTACCAATGTTCAATACTTGAATTAAAATAATATGGGACACTTCTAAAATGATTATCCCAATCGTTAAGGAATCCTACCACAAAAGAGGCCAAGTGCAGAAGGTCAAGATTATACAATCACAATCGGTGAGTTTTAAATTCCTCATAATATAGTGGTAGGTACTTCAAATAAATCCTCAAATTTATATAATTCATTATTTTATTATATATCATCACATTATTTTATATTTTTTTAGTTTTCCCAGAAAAAATAGGAATTTGGAATTTACCTTATATAGGGAGTAGTCATAGAGTAATCAAAGTAAAAACCTCAGTACAAAATTGATGTGTCAGTAAATTCCTATTATGACACATAAACATATTATATTTGAGGATTTTTAAATCATACCTATGGTTGATTTTGAAATAATCCACTGTTTGGAATAGATTTCAAAATATAATTCTAAAAATTATTACAAAGAGAATAAGATTATGATTCATGATGGGGAAATTGAATTTCTTATCTTTATAGGGGATACATCATCATATGATTCATATCCTTTTCCACCTCCTATATCTCTTCTAAATAAAATTCTAGGATGGAAAGATCATACACAACCTATATATGGAAAATTTATTATTATAATTGAATATGTACATATCATATATAAATACATAGATGTATTTCCTTATAAATTACAAGGACATACACCAAAATTTTCAATTGAGTTTTCCTTATATTTAATCAATGGTACAAGACCAATATCAAATAAATCATATACAGTGGACATAATGGAGTTAGTACAGTTGAAAAAATAATATTATTTTAGTAGTAATGGATTTATAATCCCTATATTTTCACCTTGGGATTCCCCAGTTCTTTTCTTTAGGATGAATGGTGGATCTATGAGGTTGGGAATTGATTATAGGGAAATCAATTATATTCCGATATAGAATAAGTATCCTTGGCCTATAATTGATGATTTAGTTGACCAACTTCATGTACCTCAATATATTTCAAATGTTTTACTTTTTTATATGTATAATCAATTATAAGTAAATAAGAATGAAATTATGATAATATCATTTGAAATAAGGTATAGACATTAAGATTTTACAGTAATTCTATTAGGATTGACTAATGCACCCTCTGTTATAAAATATCTAATAGAAAAGTATTCTGGGAACGTATGGATTATTTTTTGAGGAATTTTTTAATGATATCGTGTTTCACTGTAAGAAATATGAATACCATGAGAACCAGTTACAAATTATTCATGAAACTTATAGAATAAAGGAGTTATATTTGGATTTTAACAACTGTGAATTCTTGCTTCCAAATGTTTCTTTTCAGGGAAAAATTATATCTAAGGATATATTCTCATTTTATCCTTCAATGAAAATGGTATTCCAAGAATGGCTTACACCAACAAACCTAACTAAATAACATATGTAAGAACCTGATTATTCACTCAGGTATGGATCCTTTATAGTTTAGTCTAATTCATTATTGTGGACCTAATATAGATTCCTAATGGGTTATTGAAGGTCTTGAGTGTGTTTGGGGCTTGTTCTAATCCCAAAACCCATCCTTTTGGAAAAAATGGTCATATCTCATGATTATAGCTAACCATAAAAAAACGGCTCAAGGTTAGATTTTACCGTGCAGAGGGTATGCATTTTGGGCAGGTGTATCGCACAAGGTTGGTACATGGTTTCCCTAACTATGAAACCTAACCATGTGTTTTCCCTTCTTCTCTTGGTACCCCTAAATGGTTTGTGCATAGTTTTTCAAACTGTTTAGAAAAACCATTCACAGGGTAAATGTTGGGTAATTTTACCATTTTACCCTTAATGATGTCATTTAACTTCCTCTTTCATCCTATACAATTTTCCCTCCATATGAAATCCATTTTATCTCATTTTGGAGCTTTATGGAAGCCTAATCTGGGGATCAAGATATATACTTCTATCAAGATCTGTTCAATATTCCATTTGTCACATTGGATGCAGGACGGTAAGTATACCAGTCTGTTTGAGCGGTTCTTCGTCTCTCTTTCTCTCGACCTAGTTATCGAGGTGTGAGTATTTTTAAATTTTTCTAAGACCTACCCTGATCCAAGATAAATCATAGGCCTATACTGGAGTAGGAGATTCATATGGGCCTAAAGTGGGTGGTCTATAACTCTTTCCTCAAGGTCGTTGATTTTGGAATCATTGTGTGGGGCCCGCCGATTTCATCAGCTGTTGTTTATTGGATTTAGTTTCCATTATAATAATCATTAGATCCATATGTTTATGATATTTCCAAATACATGATTAGTTTTTAGTGTTTTTTCAAACAACTATATCCATCCCATGTAGTATTTTTCCCATAATTTTTATTTTAGTGTTTTGACATGTTTGAGCCACAGTTCGGGTGTGTGTTGGCTCGACCCTTATAAGGATTGGATTTTATATGTTAAATAGATTAATTTAATTTATGATTTTCATACTGGAAAGTACCAACAATTTTGACCACTTGACCCATGTAAGGTATGAGATTCAATTAATGATTTAATGTGAAATGGAATTTGGAAAGTATACTAAGTATATGACTTGGCCATATTAAATATAACTGAATAATAGGTTGCATGTCTATAACACCCCTTAACATGTTAATGTAGGGTATTTGAGTGAACCTTGATTATTGAAAATTCCAAAAATGGATTAAATGAATGTTTCTTTGCTAATTATCCATGTCACACTAATGAAAGGCATGTCTTGAACCAAATGGACTAATTAATTAATTATTATTTTATTAAATAGTTCCATGCTTAATTATCCAGGTCACACTAATGAAATGTAATGGTCTTAACCTTGTGAATTATATATGACATCTCTTTCAAAATAGGCAAGTCATGACTCACCCTCTCCTTGGATTCCTGAGGGAATTCGTTGAGATCTTAATGACCCCATTCTAAATTCAGGGGTACACATTGTTTTGGTTGAGACCCACCTTGGTATTGATCCTTTTCTAACTTTGGAGGCACGGTATGACATCGTATGATCCCTCATGTAATACTATATAATTCCTTGGATACAATCCTTGGATACAACATTGATAAGTAGGTTCCATGGTTAAATCCCATTTGTCCCAATCATGGCTTATCCCCATTTTACCATTAATGAACTCATAGGACTTGGTCGGCATCTTTTTGTGGAATGACTTTGACTATGCTCCTTAGATTACACCGTTAGCTCTGGACAAGCTATATTCATTACTGAGGTGGTAAACCATGAGTTATACATTACCTATATTATTACCATGGAAATTCATTACAGAATATCATTACAGGTTTCCTTGTTACATCCTGGAACCTTCAACATTATTAACATGTGACTTAATTATAAACAAGTAACAATCAGATAGTGATCCAGTTACATGTTCAGACAATAGATAAGGGATGAAGTAGGTAACTAGGTATTTAGTTACATTATACTTCTATATATTTTATATCCATACTTTTATACTATTACATTTCAATTACATGGTTTGAAAGTTATAGGCATCGTTGGTGGTGGCCCACTGATATTTATCTCACACCCTCTTCAAGTGTCATTTGTACCCAGGGAAGATTACATGAATGAAGGTGTTGATAAAGGGAAGCATATGAATTCAAACACTTGACTGCTTTCTGTTTAGGATGGATTGATATAGCAGATGATTGAGCCAGTGATTGGGATGCTTCATACTGTCTTTTGTTTTCATTTATAATTTTTTGGATCATATTATTCATATGATCTTGTAACCATGATTTCCAGTTTTCTAGTGACATTACATATTATCATCAGTTCTTCCATTTGATTCAGTTATTAATATCCTTGAATTTCTATTACTTTTTTTTACTTCTACTATTTACTTAATTTAATTCCATTATTTACCTATATTTACTATTATCCACTGTGCAATGCTCTAGTAAAGAGGGAATTGTATCCCCATGGACACACCCTAGGACCCTACTTCTAGTTTGAAGCCTCTGACATTTGGGAAGACGTGCTTGATTCCATGCTTCCCACCATCCTAGTGCACCTATTAAGTGGAATCCAGGTCTGGGACGTCACAAAGTGGTATAATAGGGAGTTCCCATTATTGCATTACTTTTTAGAGACAATAGTTGGAGATTTTGAACTCCTGGTACATGGTCATAACTTTTCCTTAGGCGTCACAAACCTAGGTTTGGGGTAAAATCCAAGTTACACAAAATATAATTTTTGTTCTATTTTTCCTATTATAGCTGACATTATTTCAGTGTTGGCTGATGAATATTTTGTGTGGTGTTATTTCTTTTATTCTGATTGAGATTCTATTTTATCCTTTGCCCGATGATCAAAAGGAAAGTATAATTGTTACATACATCATTATAGTAACCTATAATTCACATGTCAGACATATTTTCATTCCATATAAGTGAATTTTATGACATACAATGATTGATATTCCTATGATTGTTGAGTGATCCTTTGATAGTTAACTTATTGTTGATATATTCCTTAGATTATATTCAATGACTGGTTGTCTCAATTGATGTGGTGTATGTGACCTTGGGGGTTGGGATGAGTAATTTATCGAGTTGAGCCATTATTCTATAATTAAATGGGTGTCATTTTCAATAATAAGGTGTATGGGAACTGATTCAATGTGAATGGATATCCATTATAAAGTGAAACATGACATTTAAAATGAAATGGTTTCATATCCTTATCCCTCCATGTCATTTCTATGAAAGTTAAATTATTGAACCTGGTAATTAAATTAAAAAATGAAATGAAACTTATACTTGATAACTTACCAATACCTAGTCGTCAAAGTGGGTACTTGGGGTAGTATGCCTTGGGTAGTGAGTATTTCCTAGTTTATCTATCGTAATTGATTCTATATATCTGCTTAAATCATGTTCTGAGGCATTCTTTGGCATTTTTATACCAATTTCACCACGACATCCTCATATCATATTCCAGAAAGGTGGAGAAGATCATGCTCTAGATTTGGTCGACCCTAAGCCACTAATCTTACCTCCAAGAGTGCTAGTCCATACATTATGCACCATGACTTTCACCTATGATGGCTAATCGACTCTCGAGTTCCAGCAGTAGCTTCCTCCATCTTTCTCAAGGGATGGTGGTCCATAGGATGTTGGGTCTTGGCTAGAGGCCACCATGTCTATCTTTGATAATCAAGAAATGCCTCTTGAGTGGAGGGTCAAGCATTCTATTTACATGCTACGAGATTCATCCAAGCACTAGTGGGATGTGATTACATAGGTTGATCACCATTAAGACATGATATGAGATAACTTCAAGACTATTTTGTATGATTAGTTCTTTCCTCAGAGGATGAGATCTAACAGAGTTTGAGATTTTAGGAATCTCAAGAAGGGTTCTATGTTAGTTATGAAATACTCATCCCATTTCACTAAGTTGCAGTGCTTTTCAAGGTTTCTAGTCAGTGATGAGCATTCTCATGCTAGACTTTTTGAGGTTGGGATTTAGTACACCAACCATATGTAGGTGAATATCTTTCATCTACATAATTTTTCTAAAATATTCAATCGGACTCTTATCACTGAGTGAAACCTGAGAGAATACAATCGAATCATTCAAAGAGGATCATTAATGCAGTAGGCTAGTAATTCTCCAGGTGGTAGGAAATGTTCAATCGAGGTTTCTCATCTAGGAGATGAAAACCAAAGTATTTGTGTTAATAGCTCCACAGTGTGTCATCAGTGTGGATAAAGGAGTAACATGAAGCCTCACTGTGATATAGATCCAATTTACTATCTTGTATTAGACCATATAGGCCATCTTCAGAGTTTTTGTAGGTCCATTCCACCATCTTCATGTAGAAAATGATCCATGCCAGCTCTACCTTCAAGAGTGAGTTCTTTTACGTCATGGCAGGTGGGGAGTTCAAATAGCACCGGCAGGTCTAGTCAAGGAGGAGGTCATGGCTGTGGTAGATATACCCTTGAACACCTAAAGTGCCAACAGAGCAGTTTGGATTATTATATTCTAGTTGTTGTACAGGGCTATGGATATGGCTAGTTGATTGAACTATAGTTGATACAGGAGGATTAGGATATAGGGCCATCTATAATACGTCGTACCATTCTAGTGGTGTGAACTATATAATATGTTTTATTTGATATAGATTCATTGAACCATATTATATTTGTATCTAGAGGGGAAAGTATCATATTTGAGATACAATATTCCTGTCCTTTAATGACCCTAGAAACACAATTAGGAGTGTGGTCTGAGGTCATACACCCATTTAGGTATTATCCCCTTGAAGTAGGAAGTTACCCTTTCTTGTGGAATCTCTTCATTCTCAATATTACAGGGTTTATTTTCATTCTCAAGATGGATTGGTTGGTTCAGTATCATGGTTTTGTAGACTACTATCACTATAGGGTATCTTTTACATCACCATAGGGAAACATTTATCTACCTAAGGGTGAGTGGGATGTCCAGGATGATAGAGCGAGATCATAGAATCATGGGCTAGGTGGAGTGACCACCTATATTGAAAAAATATTTATAGAGGATTAGGGATTATGTAAAGATTATTTCCCTCCATTAGTGGATCGTTTTAGGGATGTATTTCTCGATGATTTTTCTATATTAAATCAAGATAAATAGGGAGAGTTTGCAATAAATATTGTTCTAGGAGCAGCTCCAGTGTCCATTCTTCCTTATAGGATGGAACCTAAAGAGATTCAATAGTTCAAGAGACAGTTAGAGGATTTAGAGGCCAAAGGCTTTATACAAACTAGTAAATCCCCTTGGAGTTCCTGATACTTTTTACCAAGAAGGTAGATGGGACCTTACATCGTTGCATGGATTACAGAAAGTTTAACTAGACTACAATCACGAACCAGTGTCCACTACCTCAAATAGATGATCTCTTCGACCAGCTCTGAGGATCTAGGGTCTTCTCTAAGATCGTCCAAAAGTTTGGATTTCATCATGTGAAATTTACACCATTAAACATACCACATACTACTTTTTATAGAAGTTATGGTATGTATGAGTACAATATTATGTCGATCGGTATTATGAATTCAAATGTTATTTTCGTGGATCTAATTAATAGATTTTTTCATCCCTATATCGATTCTTTTATCGTGGTCTTTTTAGAAGACATCATGGTTTATTACCACACTCATAATGACCATGCCAATAATCTTGAGGTCATTCTGAGTAAACTGAGATAGAATCTTCTTTATAACAAGCTTGTTAAGTACCACTTGTGGATAGAAAAAATCACATCTTAGGTTATATTATCTCAAATTTTGGTGTATCTATTGACCCTGAAAATATTGGTGTTGCAGTTTATTAGGAGAATCCCAATAACATTTCTTAGCACTTATTCTAATTCCACCAGACCTAGGTAGAGGTTATACCATATTCTATGATTCATTAGGTATCAGCCTAGGAGATGTGTGGATGTAGGAAGATGGAGTCATTGCATACTGATCTCGGTAGTTGAACCCTCAGGAGATAAATTACATGACACATGACCATGAGCTAGAAATAGTTTTACATGTCTTACGTTGTGGGATACACTATTTGTTATATGAGCACTTTGTTGTTTTAACAGACCACAAGAGCCTCAAATATATCATTACACAATGTGACTTGAACATCAGACATTAGATATGGGTCAAATATATATAATCCTTTTATTTTGAGCTTTCCAATATTCCTAAGAAAGGAAATGTACCTACAGATTCAATGTGTTATAAAACTCAGGCACATGTAGTAGTGGAATATAGTGATGAATGGAAGTTAATGGCTCTATTTTCTACATTTCATATGGATTCTGGTGACAGTCATGAGAATCCTTATCTATCAACTTTGAAATTCACCTCTTCCCACATTTAGAAGTTGAAGAGTAGAAAGTTTTTGGATCTTAAGCGCTTGTTTCACCGTGAGAGTATATTAGGAGATGACCTGCCTCTGGACTGGTCTTTAGACAAAGATGGCATCTTGTGTATTCATGGATGTGTGTACTTTCTTATAGATATGAGAGTGGAGTTGATGTGTGACTTCCGTGATTATTAGTGGGTAGTTTATACAGTGAATATATAAAATTTATTGATACTTGAAACACCAATATTGGTGTCCTAGAATAAAAATTTTGATATCATGATTTATCACTTGGTGTTACACCTGTCAGTAGGTGAAGGCAGAGCACTAGAAGGAACTGAAAAAATCAATGGGAACAAAAGAGTTTCTAAGAAAAACATTTAACCCTTAGACCAATAGACAATCGGAATAAACAATAAAGGTTCTATAGGATATACTCTGATCATGTGTACTTTATTTAGGTGGATTTTGGAAGAATAAAACCCCTCTTATTGAATTCTCATATAATAATAGCTTCCAAGAAATGATTTAGATGGATCCTTTTGGGGCCTTGTTTGATAGGCAGTATCATTCACCCCTGTGTTGGCTAGAGGTATGTGAGGAATCCCTACTTGGTCCTCGTCTTATATAATAGACTTTCGAGAAGGTTCAACTGATTAAGAAGATGATGGATACTACATATTCTAGATAGAAATATTCTTCTAATCACAGTTGATGACCTCTAGAGTTGGAGGTCGGGGATTATGTTTTCATGTGGGTATCACCAAGGTCATGGCATAAATGGTTATAGAAGAAAGGAAATCTATTGCCTCATTATATAGGTCTATTTGAGATTCTAGAGACAGTCATGCTGGTATCCTATTGGTTTCTACTACCTCATAGGTATCACACCGTTCATTAATTCTTGTAGGTTTCATAGCTTCAAAAATATCTTATGGAACCATCTCATACCCTTGATCCCAAGGAAGTTAAGTTGTATTCTAACGCTACCATTGAGGAGTATCCAGTATGCATTGTTGACTAGAGCATAAAGCCAATATGAGTCAAGTGTGTCCCTCTAGTATTAGTTCCATAGAAGCATGACCAATTGCATGATGGGAAATGGGAGTGGGAGGACGAATTACATGACCAATGGAAAGAGTTGTTCTCAAACATTGTTTCTCCACCCTTGGAAGGTGAACTCTGGGACATGTTCTTTTAAGAAGCAAGACTATAAGAACCTTGTTTTTCACTGAGGTATGGATCTTTTAAATTTCATTATAATTATTTATTTTGGACCTAATCTAGATTCCTATTTGATTAGTAAGGGTTCCAAGGGTTTATCAGGATTATCAAAAACTCATAACCCATTTTTTTGGAAAAAATTGGCCTTTTGTGATATTGAAGTAAATTGTGCAGAAAGTGTGTATGGTTAGATCTAACCTTGCAGATGGTCTTTATTTTCGGTAGAGCCATCCCACATGGTTGGTGCATGGTTTCTCTAACCATTAAGTCTAACCATGTGAGTGGCCCTATTCTTCATGTACTCATACAGGGTCTACTCATGATTTTTTAAACCGTGGATAGGATAAAATTTGGTTAATTTTACCATTTTACATATAATAATCTAATTGAACCTCCTCCTTCCTTGTATATTATTTTCCAGTGGGGTGAACTCCATTTAATATAATTTTGGAGAATTTTTAAAGCATAATCTAGGGATTAATAGATCTCCTTTGTTCAAGTTCTATTCGAGCATCCATTCATCGCATTGGATGTGCAGTGGAAAGTATTTGAGTCTGTTTGATCCATTATTCAACTCTCTTTCTCTCAACCTAGTTATAAATGTGTGAGATTTTTTATCTTTTTCTCATATATAATCATATCCAAGCTAAATTAAAGTCGCATACAAGATGAGGATATTCGTATAGGCCTATGGCGGGTGGTCTATAACTCATCCCTCAAGTTTTTGATTTTGGGATCGTAGTCTGGGGTTCGCTAATTTTTTTGGATGACATTTGTAGAATTTATATGAAATTAATATAATCATTAGAACCATATGTTTATGATCTTTCCAAACATGTGATTAGTTGTTAGTGGTTTCCTGCACCACTCCATCCATCCCATGTATGATGTTTTTCTATAATTTTCGTTTTAGTGTTTTGACATATTTGAGTTAGCGCTTGGGTGTGACTTGGATTGACCCTTCTAAGGGTACTATTTTCTATATTAAATGGACTGATTTAAATTATGATTTTTTTGATGAAAAGTACCATTTATTCTCACCACTTGGTCTAACTAAGGTAATTTTTTAAATAAACTATTTTATGTGAAATGGAAATTGGAAATTACACTAAATATATGACATGTCCATATAAAATATAATTGAATAATAGGTTGAATGTCTATAGAACCCCTTACCATGTTAATGGATGGTAGTGGAGTGAACCATGATTATTGAAAATTACTTTAATGTATTAAATTAATGGTTTCGTATTACTTATCCTTATTATACTAATTAAAAGTAAGGATTGAACTAAATGGACTTATTGAATAATTTGGAATAGATTAAATGGTTTCTTGCTTAATTAGCTTTTTCACCCTAATGAATGGTAATAAATTCAATCGTATGAAATATATATGACATATTTATCAAAGTAGGAGTGTCCTAACACAATCTCTCCTTGTATTCCCATGGGTATGCCCTGAGCTTTTTAAGAATCCATTCTAAATTCAAGGATATAGATTCCCTAAGCTGAGACACACCAAGATCTAGATCCATGTCTATCTTTGGATGCCCAATATGAAACCATAGTATCCCTCATGTTGTAATATAAAATTCCATGGATACACTCCTTGGTTATAGAATTGACAAGTTGGTTCCATGGTTAAATCCCAAAATTCTAAGTCATTTATTATCTCTGTTTTACCTTGGATGAACCCCTTAGACTGGGTAGAGGGATATTGTGGACTTCCATGGAATATACTCATGGGATTACACTCTTATACCTATCCAAAAAATATTCATTACTAAATTGGTGACAATTGAGGTCTACATTACCACGGTAATTACCTTGGATCTTCATTACTGAATATCATTACAGGTTTCCTTGTTACATCTAGGAACATTCACTATTGTTGACATGTGACTTATTTATAAACTAATAAAATTCAAATAATTATACTGTTACATGTTCAGACACCAGCTGAGGGATGAAGAAAATACTTTTGTATTCAGATATATTGTACTGTTATACTTTACATATGCAAGCTTTCACCCTATTACATTTCCATTACACGTGCCTAATATTATAGAAACTATTGGTAGTGGCCCACTGATATAGATCTAAAACACTCTTTGGGAACTTTTTAGTACCCAGGGAGGATTAAATGAATGAATTTGTTGATAATGGAAAGAATACGACTTCAAATAATTGATTTATTATTTTTTAGGATGGATCAATAGAGCATATGACTGAGTAGGATCTTGGGATGCTTTGGATTTTCTTTTGGTTTCTTTTATACTTTTGTGGAACATGTTATGCCTAATTTCTTATAACCATGTTTTCCCATTTTCTAGTGAAATTAAGTATCATCATCAGTTATTAATGTTTCTTTAGTTATATTTATCCTTGTCTATCTAAAAAAAATTCTACTACCACGGTTTACAAAATTTTATTCTACTATTTACCTCTTCTTACATTTATCAGCTTTGCTACACACAGGTAGTGATGGAAATATCTCCCATAGAAACACCCTAGGCCCTCACTACTACTTGGCAGCCTATTGCATTTAGAGAGATTTAATTGAGGCCATATGGCCCACCGGGGTGGGGGAACCAATTAAGTCGAATCTGGGTCTGAGACATCACATATTGTTTCAGAATGTTACAATCGGTGAATTTTTTTTAAAAATATTCTTGATTAAATAAAAAGTTAAACTAGATTACTCTTAAAAGGGTTAAATTTATTTATAAAATGGAATGTGAAGTATATTTTGAAGAATATAAGAGGAAATTGGAAAATGTTCCAATTTTGGCACTACAATATGGAAATGACGAATTTATGATTTGTCATGATTCATTGATAAAATGACTTGGTTTTTCCTTATAGAGATTGATAAAGTTATTTTATATTCATCAAGGAAGCTAAAAAATCCTGAAAAGAATTATCCAAATCATGGTCTTGAGTTTATAGCTGTAATTGTTTCTCTTAATGTGTAGAGACTCTATATCTACACTGAAATATGTTACATATATACATATAACAACATCTAAAAATATATCTTCTCATAGAACAAACACAAAATGTGGAAAGGGTGATGTCTCAAGCTACTCAATGATTATTATTGCTCAATACACTACCACCCAGGGAAGAAAAGTAAGGTACCATATGCATTCAGTACGATAGATCATGGATATCTTAACAAAATGTTGATTGATAGAGAACCTATGTTCATGGATCTAGTAATAATGTATATAAGACTTATTGGGGAATAGTAAACAACACTCCTCTATCAAATAGTTTCCAAAAAACATTATTGGAAAATAAAAAATGTTCTTAGTATGAGGGTGATAAATTGAAAAACAAAATTAAAGATTTAATGATCGGAAATATGAATATTTCTTATATAAATTTGTAGAACTAAAATTTGTAAATAAGATTTGTGTTACCTCTATAAAAAAACTAAATTTGGTATTTTTTTTATTTGTGTATCTCAATTTCAATATAAACCCTTCATGAAAAAAGATGTATAGTGATTTGACTGAGGAATTTTTAGTGGAATAATATAAAGTAGGAAAATTGATGATAACAAGTCATGATGTTTAGTTTTTTAATAGGTGAATTATAAAATACAATATCCTAGAGGATTCATGAAACATCAATCTATTCATACATGGATATCATATTTCATTACTATGGAATTTTTTGTTGGATTAACAATTAATCCAAGAAATAATGATGTAATATGGTTAATAATTAATCAACTTGACACATTTCCAAGTTCTGATTCTATTACGGAGGATTTTTTCAAAGAATAATATTGCACAACTCTATACTAATGATTCTTTAAAACTTCATGGTTCACCACTTTCAATTTTATGTGATCGGGATCTAATCATTAAATAAAAATTATTAATAATTATTCATAATTCTCTTGATATAGATATTTGTTTGAGCACTTATTCTCACCCTCAGACTGGCAGGTTGTTAGAAATGACTATCCCAAAATTTAAAGACGTGTTGAGCTTCTACTCATAGTATATTAAAGGTATGTTGGATTAGTATTAATCATAGGTATAATTTTACAATATTAATAGCTTTGGTTAAAATGTTTTCAAATGTAAATTTAAGAAGAATTATATGGAATGAGATTCTGTACACCAACTTATTGGGATAATGTTTGTTAATGTATGATTGTATGTAAAGAAATTTTTTTTTGGAAATAATATAAAATGAAAATACTAATCAAAATCATATAAAAAGATCAAATTATGAAAAATAACAATTCTATTAATCAGAGGAAATATTTGGAATTTCATGAGGATATCACATGTTATTGATGGTATCCACATGGAAGGGTGTTATATGATTCAGTGGGAAATGGAAACTGAGACCCAAGTACATCGGACCGTATAAAATCCTATAAAGAGTTTGAGATATGGAATATCATTTTTCAATTCCACCAAGAAATTATAATGTAAATGGTGTGTTGCATATCTCTTTATTAAGGAAGTACATGGTAGACCCAACACATGATCTCACTTATGAATAAATTTAAATAGAACAAGACTTAAATCATTGTGAAGAGCCTTTCCATATTATGGACACAAAAGAAAACGTTTTAAGGAATCTGATGAATTTTCTAGTATAGGTACTTCAGAAAAATGAAAAGCCAAAAGAGGTGATGTGGAGACAAAGGAAATTATTATGAAGAACTACCTAAATCTATTTATCAACTGAAATTATTGAAATTTCAATGGAAATATTTTTTAAAGTAGGAAAAAATTTATCACCCCAATAGGTAATTATATCTCTCTTTTAAATTAAATTTAATTTCTTCAAATACTTCATGTTGCATGAATCTCTGAGTTTAAACAGGCGAAGATCTATTATTATGTGAATACTTTAACCTAGATGTTAATTTGGAATGAATAAATTAGTCTAAATATATTTAATATATATACATATAAGGTTCAAATATTCATAGGATAATTTTTTTTATTATTCATTGATTATAAATAACAATAATAATAATAATAGAAGAAGAAATGTTGTTATGAAAAAACCATTTTTTTGCACACAATATCCTTATAATAAACATATGTAGTCACTATTGGTGAATTATTTTAATTAAATGTATATATAATATATACAAAATTGTTTTAACATTCACATAATATATTTAATTTATATATGATAACAAAAAATCTTATTTTATTCTTAATAACAACATTTTCCAAAATGTTTTTTTATCGTATTTTGTAAAATTATTTTAGATTTAATTTCTTCCACATAGAGGGTATTTAATTGGATTAAACAGATTCCATATTTAGATTTCGGAGGTCCAAATTTTCTAAACATGGCCCTTTAATTTTTGGCTAATTTTGATAATAACCGTGAAAATTAATGTTAAATAGGTAAAGTATAAATTGGGTAATATAAGATAAAAATAAATAAAAATGACATAAAAATGACCCTAAAACATGACCAAGTTCCATTGGGTGATTAATATTAATCAATAATAATTAAAGGTTCAGATATATGACAAATATTTTTATAAGGAATTGATTATAACCCTTGTAAAACATTATCTAGAAAAATGTATTTCATATCAATTCATGTTTTTAATAACTATAACTTCTTTAATAAGGGGTTATCAAGATGATATATTTAGCTATGAATCAACATTTTAAATCCAAATGATTTATCTTTATCACTATAATTTATTTTTAATATTTAAGAAAAAAATAATATCATAAAATCATTCACAATGCTAGTATAGTGATTATTTAACTAATATAAATATAATATATATGATATGAAAAATATAAAAAAAATATTTGAGAAAATTAATGTGATCAAGGGATTTTATAGAATCCCCAAACATTATTGGGATTTATTAAAATAATATTTCAGAATCATTAGTTTTATATTTATAAAATTCAATTCAATTTAATGAATTGTTGTTAAATTTGACATTATACAAATTAAATAGAAATTAATATTTTCCTAAAATATATAAAATTCCAAAAAAATTTAAATTCCAAAAAATGTTTGGGATTAAATTTTACATTTAATTTGTGATCCATTTATCAATATATTGTCTTCTTAAAGAAAAAATAATAACACTTAAATAGTAAAATCCATGTTGTCAATGTATGAGTTAAAGGGGTTAAAACTAAACGATAAGGGTAGAAATGTTACAAAAAATTATCTAAAAATTATTATATTAGAATATATATACCCATGATTATATTATATTCCAAATTACACACTTTGGATTCATTTGGAATTGAAAATTAATTAAATATTTGGAGTATTTCAAAAAGTGACCCTCCATAAATTATAAAAGGGAACCCCTCCCTTATTTATTCACATCACAATGAGAATTATGTAACACCCTGAGATTTTATGGGAAGTATTATTTTTAATTTATTTGATGTATTTTTTTGTACGTTCACCAAGATTATCTTGCACTATACGCAACACCTTATTAGCTTGTAGTATACGCAACACTATTCTTAGCTTTTGTTGCACACAATTTCAAGTTATTTCGAATAAAATTCATTTTACACAACACCAAGTATAGATTTTGATAAATGTATAACTGAACTATATTATTCTCAACACCAAAGTAAGCTTTCCCTACACGCAACCCTGACTTGGCTTGCATTACACGCAAGAGTGACCTTCCTCGATAGTGTGTGTTGTACACAATACCGAGTTTCACTAAATGAGATATTATTATAATATTTTTATGAACTAGCCATTATGGATAGTATTAACTACATTATTAATTTTATAACATTATAATTCATCTTACACATTTTCTAGATCATGTCATGAGAACAAAATAAATTTTTCAGGTAAAATAAGTATTTTTAAAAAAATGCAGTTTCGCCGCCTTTTGATGGCGCACCCATTTTAAATATAATTTAAAACAAGTGTATAAGTTCAATTTTACAAAATAAAATTCTTCTTGTGAATGAGGATATAAAAATTTATGTTGGATAAAGTTTATATATTTTTCTGATAACGTTCAAATTTTGATGAATAGTAAAAATACGCTAAATTTTAATTACAAACAACTTTTTTCATTAAAATAATTTATATGGTTAAATTATAATATTGAATAGTTTTAAAGTATAAATATAATATATTTTTACTATTTAATATAATTTATGTCATTATCATTAATTTTACATTGAATTCATAGGTAAAAACATTTCAATCTTTTGTAATGTTTTAATTAAAAACCTGTTTTTTTTCACAATAGGATTAATTTTAAATTAATTAATGCATCTTAGGTGTCTTGAATTGGGAAAAATGGATTCCATATTAGGAATCAGTAGTTTCAAATTATGTTAATAGGATACTTTTTTATTTTTGGTCATTATGAATAGTAACTACAGTAAATTTTATTTACCACAGTTAAAGGTAATCAGGAAATTAAGGGTAACAATAATGTTCTAAAATTACCTTAACACCTTACAAAATTATATTATATGAATAAAAGTCTATTAATATCACCTAAGGGTCTGAATAGATTCATATCATTGACTCTTGACAATGAAAATGAAGTAATTATTATTAAAACCAAAGAAAGTGACAACACGTCACTCTCTTATATCTTATAAATGTAATAATTTTAATTGGGTGATAAACTTCATAAAAAATCGAACATAAATATTTTCCAAAAATATAATAAAATTATCTACATCATTAGAATTTATTTAGTATTTTTAGGAATTAAATAATTAACATTAATGATGACACAATAGTGATGTAGAAATAATTTTATTGATTGAAATATCAAATAAATGGTTTTAAAAATATTAAAATAAATATTTTATGAACTATTTAATGTGCTCAACGATTTTTCTAGAAAAATATGACATGTTATTAATCTATTAAAAATTTTGGTTCGAATATATTCTCTGTGTGTATTTTATTTAAATGAAAATAAATGAATAGTGTTAAAATTGACACTATTGTTATTTTATAAAAATAACATATTATAAAATTGTTCAAAAATAAAAAAAAATATTTAAAAATAATAAATTGAAATTTATATGGTCTAAAATTTTATTAATTATCCAATTATAGACAATTCAAAACACATAATTAATTATTTATAACAATTTAAAATTTAGAATATTATTACCACAAATAAATTAAATAGATTAAATAAAGATAAATCAATTTGATAAGTTTTAAAATTAATTCCCAACATGTCTAACTTTTATTTTTTGATGATATTACAACCCTATATCATATCATATCCTAATTGAGTCATTTTTTGATGTTTTTAAGTGGGTTTCGAATTTATTATAAATTAATATTTTTGAGGTTTCCAAAACTGCCCCGCTCCTCCCTTATAAAAGGGCACCTCCTCCCTCTCCTCTTCACAACATGTTGAGCCTTCAATCTCGGAAAAAACCAATCCATTTCTCTAAAAAACTTCCATATAAATATAATATAGGTTCTGGTATTCTTCTAAGACAAACTTTAGTGCCCTAAGTGGAGGTTAAGAAGAGGTGCGTCGAGGAAGAGGTAATATCTTTTGCTGATTCTTTCAAATTTATTTCTTATTCTACTTCCTCTTCATTATTTTTTTCATTATAAAGTAATAACATCATTTTAAATAATATACTGTTTTTTTATTATATATATTAAAAACCCATGTTTCACCTTCTATCCATCCTACAAAAAATGAAATCACCGCGCGTGCGTACGTACGGCTTTCCATCTCCACGTCGTGGTGTAATCTGTTTTTCCAACACCACCTTACTTGGATGGGTATAATTGTGGAAATAATAACTATATATGATTATTATAACATGATACTAATTGTGAGATATTATATCATCCACCCCTATTCCATTTAATAATTATGGGACAAATATCATTGCACGTGCGTACGTACGGATTACCGTTTCCACGACGCGATGAGATTCGTTCTCCATGTTAACCATTCAAGAATGATTATAAAGTATATCTAATTAATAATAATTAAATATATTACATAATAATTCTATTTTATTTATGTATGTATATATATATATGTCATCTACTTTCTCCCATTCAAGTCAATAAGGAAAGGAAAACGGTGTTCATGCGTACGTACGGCCTACTGTCTCCATGAATGGTGCATTTCATTTCATTTATATATCAATTATATATATACTGAATATATATGATATATAAATCATGTTTTACAGTATTGAGGTAATTTAATAATGATATAAGTAATAATATCAAGAACAACAAGTCCAAACACGTACGATAAATGAAACGATTTTACCCAAAACACTTCTTTAACAAGGAATTGACAAAAGGATGGGTAATATAAAGTCATGAGTGCATAATATATGATATAATAAATATTATTATGGTTCTTTTACAAGTTAATAATATTTTTAAACCAACTATACTAGAGTTTCGGACACACATTGAAGAAATTGGATATAAGGTAAGGGATAATTATTCCAATCTTGTTCTTATCTGAGATTGTTTATTCATAAGTATTTACTGGGGCTATGTTTATCATCCATATCCATATTTTCTCAAAAAAAAATCATAAAATGTTTACTATTCTTACATGTATGTTTAAAGTCAATTTTCCATTTTTTGGCTTTTACCAAAAGGTATGGAAGGAATCTTTCTTTTGTTTACCATACGAGGTAATTTTTGACTTTTCCATCAAAAGTATGAGGAGAATGTTTTTTTAACTTATACTGTGTGAATGGATTTTTACAGTTTCCTAACTCCTTATTTTCATGAATCATCCTATACAATATTTCATAATTATTTTCAACAAAATCCTTTTCTTTTAAAATTGCATGGCATTTTGAAAAAGAAAATTATTTTGATGAAGAAAGGATATTTTCCTCAAGAATTCATTTCAAGTGTTTTATCAAAAATATTTTCCATATAAGATGACATTATTTAGTATGTTTATGTTTCAAGTATAATTACTCTATTATTTACATGGTTTGATTCTTCTTATGATGAAATTATATCCATTTTTTTATATGGATTATGTTATGATGGGATGATGTTTATGAAACCCATTTTATTCTTTGGGTTATGATGAATGATTTATGTTTATTTTGTGGAAAACGTAATACTGATTTCATTATGAGATGGGTGAGACCTATATCTCCCTCCAATTCATTGGGTAATGATTTATATCTCATGAGATAGAAATGGATGGAATGGAAAGTTAATCTGGTTCAGTAATACAGGGCTGGAACGGTAAATAAACCTAGTTCAGTAATGGACTTTGTCCACTATGATGGTTTTGGTAGTAATGACTTGGCTACTATGGAAATCATATCATGTGCTTAATGGTTTTCCACAATTACATGTTTTATTCCCATGCCATTTTATTATGATTAATTTTCCTTTATGATCTATGCCTTATGTACTGTCAAGATTTATGTCATTGCTCAAAATTTTGATATTTTATGATCATGTGTTTACGTTCAAATGTCAATGGATTGTTTTCATGTTCTCAATGTTTACCCTTACTGAGAATTTGATCTCACCCTTTTTATGTTTTATTTTCCCCAGGATATAAAGAAACGTTTTAGGTAAGAAAACAAAAGGGGAAGATCTTTCTGGGAGATTTTGAAGATCTTTCACCATGATTAGAATATTATGTTACGAGTTTCTAAAGACACTAAAATAAAACGGTCTTTGGGCACATTTTTGTTTCATGTATTATGTTTTCTGCAAAAGTGATTTAATTTTCATGTACGTCAAACTTTGGGTCATTACAGTTGGTATCAGAGCTAGGTTTTAGTTAACATTTGGAAACCAGGATGCGAAAACTTTAGTGAGATCCCTAGAGATATTTCTAAGGTAAATCTAGGGATTCCCCTAAGTTTAAGTATAGGTATAGGTTATAGTCCTAGAATTACAGTAACAATCATAAAATAAAACCTAAGATGTTAGATATTGATGGTATTCCCCTTTATTATGTTGTTTTCCTAGAATGATTTTTGCCTCTCACACTATTCTCTTTGGGTTTTAGACGATGGATGGAACCCGAAGGAACCGTGTTGATCAATGTAATGGACAATGCAATGAATTTCCTCCTGAACAAACCAATGTTATGGGATATGGAGTGAAAAATCTTATTCCTATACTTACACAAGCTATGAATCAATCTGGACTTCCAAGTGATCATAGTGGGGAACAATAATCTATAGAGTCCTTCATGAGGCAACGTCCACCTTCTTTCAATGGGACTTCTGATCCACGTATTTCTGAATAATGAATCAGTACCATTAAAAATATATTTTCCATACTTCGTTGTTCAGAACCTGAAAAATTCATTTTGGTTGTTTACTATTTAGAAGGAGAAGAAAACTAGTGGTGGACTCTAATTAAGAATACAAAGCCCCAAAATGAAATTGAATCCACGGAATGGGACGTGTTCAAGAGCTTGTTTCTCAATAAGTACTTCCCTCACATTCTTCGAACAAAGATGAAAAAGGATTTCCTTTAGCTTAAGCAAAAATATGATGAATATGTTGGTATATACGAGGTGAATTTTACATGGCTTGAAAGGTATGAATTTGGAATTATCATCCAACAAGAAAGTAAAGTTGATCGATTCTTCAGTGGATTAAAACCAAGTCTTCGAAGGGAATTAGCTATAAGAGACTTTAGTATCTATGAATAAATTGTTTGTTGTACTATCAAGGTAGAACTAGAAGTTTTTGTTACATATACATCTCATGGTTTTGACAAGAAACGAAATATGGAGTTCAAGGAAAAATCTCAGAACAATGGTGAAAAAGAAGATGAATGTTTCTTTATGCTCAAAGTGTGGAAAAAAGCATGGTGGAGATTGTCTAAAATGTAATAGAAAATGTTACAAGTGTGGAAAAGAAGTTCATCGAGCAGCTGAGTGCTGAATTAATGGGAAAAAGGTTTCTAATGACGTGAATATAGAAAATAATATAGAGAACATACCACTAACACTTCAATGCTACAAGTGCAAGGAAATGAGGCATTATTCTAATCAATGCCCTAATCCAAGGGTTAATGATGATCGACAAGAGCAGCCTCTTAAGGCAAAGGACAAAGGGAAGTCACATTAGACCACCATTTGTGATGTTCAGTATGATAATGATGTGGTGGAATGATTAAGTGTTTTTGTAATGGGATTTCAAAATAGTATCATGGAATCTCATTTATATTATTTTGGAATATTGGAATATCTATGTATTTGTTTATTCTGGTTTACAACAATTATATGGTACCGTTAAACAACAAAAGTGATTGAAACATTTTTAGAAAGTAGATGATATGCACATATAGAAGAAATAAGGAGAAAATAATATGGTTTACAGTATTAATGAGCTCATGACTAATAAAAGGACATAGTGATATCATGGTTTGAGAATACAGAATTTTTGGGATTTTGGTATGTGGAAAGAGTTAACTTTTGACAGCATTCATGTTTTCATTAAGGTTTTATGGTAATATATGTTTCAAGAAAATACCTGATTAAGGTATTCACATGTTTGGAATATAACCAAAAAGTTATATCTTATGATATATGTGGGATAAATGCTTGTATTCACATTCTTCGCAGATGACCTTTCTAGTAATCGTTTTCTTTATACTACGAGCTTGGACATAAGTATTTTGGATAAGCCTAAAGATTGGAATGGATAATGTTGGACATAATATTGTATTGTTTAAGGCTAGATCTTTTTTTCGATAATATTGCTAGAATGTTATAATAGTATAGTTTAAAAAAAGGACAACCTGCAGGACGGGCGACAACCCATCGCGTTGGAAAAGGTTGCGGGAATCGAACCCACAACCGAAGTGACACAGGACTTTATCACCAACCACTGGCCTATAGTAAGTCCCTGGTTAGTATAAATTAGTTTTATTTTATTAGGCAGTGTGATAAATGAGTTATAAGTCCATTTTAATAATCATATATGGTTAATATCACCATAGATGGAATTATGTATATTTAACTATTTGTGCTAACCATTTTTTGATAGATACAGATGGAATGAACTATCATTCTATCAAATGATCTACTAATACTTCAAGAATGAAAAATTCAACTTCATTTCTTGAAAAAAGAGATGAAGTGGAAATTTTTCATGGAATGACTAACGATGATATTACACTGAAATCAATAATTATTTATCCTTATATAGAAATTCATCAACTTTAGGAAAATGATATTGAAAACCAAAAAAATGTTGTCCTAGTACTCTCATATCTGATGAATCAGATGGTACCTTAGATCATCACAAATTTATGGCTTTGTGATTGTTGTATTTTTCATATCCATGTTCTCTACCACTCTTCATCAGAACATGATGGTTAGATTCCTCCTCCATATCCATATTTTCACCTATATTATGCTATGTGGAAACCCAGTGCTGAGTTACTTTGGGTGATCGTTATGTTTCTAACATTCCTTTTTAAAATTAAGTTTTAGTATTCCTTTTTACGATGTGGGTTTCTATGAAAGAAACTTTCAAGTAGAAAACCATTTATAACCCCGAAGAATTTAGAGGGCGAAATTCATTTTAAGGGGGGTAGAATGTAACACCCCAATATTTTATGAGAAGTATTCCTTTTAATTTCTTGGATTTCTATTTTTGTATGCTTCACCAAGACTATTTTGCACTATACGCAACACTGTATTAGCTTGTAGTATACGCAACACTCTTCTTGGCTTGTGTTGCACACAATTTCAAGTTCTTTCAAATTAAATTCATTTTACACAACACCAATTATAGATTTTGATCATTGTATAAATGAACTATATTATAAGCAACACCAAAGGAATATTTCCCTACACACAACCCTAACTTGGCTTGCATTACATGCAAGATCAACCATCCTCGATAGTGTGTGTTGTACGCAATACCGAGTTACACTAAACGAGATATTATTATAATATTATTATGAACTAGCAGTAATAAATAGTATTAACTAAATTTTTAATTTTATAAAATTATAATTCATTTTCTAGATTTTCTAGATCATGGTTTGAGAACAAAATAAATGTTTTGGGTAAAATAAGTATTTTTCAAAAAATGTTGTTTTGCGGCCTTTTGATGGAGCACCCATTTTAAATATATTTTTTAATAAGTTTATAAGTTAAATTTTATAAAATAAACTTCTTATTTTGAATCAGGATATAAAAATTTAGATTGGATAAAGTTTTGATATTTTTCTGAAAACCTTCATATTTTGATGAATAATAAAAATACGCTAAATTTTAATTAAAAAAAACTATTTTCATCAAAATAATTTACATGGTAAAATTATAAAATTTAATGTTTTTAAAGTATAAATAGAATATATTTTTATCTTTTAATAAAATATATGTCATTATTATTAATTTTACATTGAATTCATAGGTAAAAACATTTCAATCTTTTGCAATGTTTTAAATAAAAACCCGTTATTTTCACAATAGGATTAGTTTTAAATTAATTATTGCATCTTATGTGTCTTGAATTTGGAAAATGGATTCCATATTTGTAATAATTAGGTCTAAATTATATTAATAGGCTACTTTTTATTTTTTGGCATTATGAATAGTAACTACGGTAAATTGAATTTTCCACAGTTAAAGGTAAATCAAGAAATTAAGGGTAAAAATAATATTCTAAAATTACCCTAAAACATGAAAAAAAAAATATTGGATGAATAAAAGTCGAACCATATCACCTAAGGGTCGGAATAGATTCATTTCATGGACTTTAGACCATGAAAATGATGTAATTATTATTAAAACCAAAGAAAGTGACAACATGTCACTCTCTTATATCTTATAAGTGTAATAATTTTAATTGGTTGATAAACATAATAAAACATCGAAACTAAATAGTATACATAAATTTAACAACATTATCTACTTCATGAGAATTTATTTATAATTTTTAGGGATTAAATAATTATCATTAACGATGACACTATAGTGATGTAGAAATTATTTTATTGATAAAAATATCAAATAAATGGTTTTAAAAATATTAAAATAAATAATATATGAACTATTTAATGTGCTACATGATTTTTTTAGAAATATATGAAATGTTATTAATCTATTAAATATTTTGGTTCTACTATATTATCTATGTGAATTTTATTTAAATGAAAATTAATGAATTGTGTCAAAATTGACACTATTGTTATTTTATAAAAATAACATATTATAACATTGTTTAAAAATCACAAAAAATATTTAAAAATTTTAAATTGAAATTTATATGGTCTAATATATATGGTCTAATATGTTATAAAGTATCCAATTATGGAAAATTTACAACACATAAGTAATTATTTATAACAATTTAAAATTTAGAATATTATTACCACAAATAAAATTAAATAGATTAAATAATGATAAATCAAGTTGATGAGGTTTAAAATAAATTACCAACATGTCTAAATTTTATTTTGTGATTACATTACGACCCTATCACATATCATCTTATAATTGAGTCTTTTTTGGAGGTTTTTAAGTGGGTTTTGAATTTATTATAAATTAATATTTTTGAGGTTTCCAAATGTTCCCCTCTCTTCCCTTATAAAGGGGCACCTCCTCCCTCTCCTCTTCACAACATTTTGAGCCTTCAAGCTCAGACAAAACCTATTTATTTCTCTTCTCCACTTCCCTAGAAACCTAATAGAGGTACTTTTATTCTTCAAAGACAAACTTTAGTGCCCAAAGAGGAGGTTAACAAGAGGCACGTCGAGGAAGAGGTAATATCTTTTATCGATTCTTTCAAATTTATTTCTTCTTCTACTTCCTATTCTCTATTTCTTTAATTATAAATTAAAAACATAAGTATCAATAATATACTGATATGTTATTATAAATATGAAACAACTCTATTTCACCTTCTATCCATCCTATGAAAAATGAAATCACCGCGTGTGCGTACGTACAGCTTACCGTCTCCACGCCGTGGTGTAATCTATTTTTCCAAAACTACCTTAAATTGATGAGTATAATGGTGGAAATAATAACTATATATGATTATTATAACATGATAATAATTCTGAGATATTATACCATCCACCCCAATTCTATTCAATAATTATGGGAACGATATCATCGCTTGTGCGTACGTACGGATTACCGTCTCCACGAGTCGATGAGATTCATTCTCCATGTTAACCATTCAAGAATGATTACAAAGTATATATAATTAATAATAATGAAATATATGAAATAATAATGCTACTATATTTATATATATATATATATATCATCTACTTACTTCAATTCAAGTCAATAAGGAAAGGAAAACAGTGTTCATGCGTACGTACGACCTTCCGTCTCCATGAACAATGTATTTTATTTCATTTATCTATCTATTATATATATATATATATATATACTGAATATATATGATATATAAATCATTTTCTACATTCTAGAAGTAATGAAATCATGATATAAGTAATAATATCAAGAACAACAAGTCCAAACAAGTGCGATAAATGAAATGATTTTACCCAAAACACTGATTTAACATGGAATTGACAAAAGAACGTGTAATATAAAGTCATAAGTGAATCATATATGATATCATAAATATTATTATGGTTATGTTACAAGATAATAATATTTTTGAACCCACTAAACAGTAGTTTTAGACACATACTGAAGAAATTGGACCTAAGGTAAGGCATAATTATTCCAATCTCATTCTTATCTGAGATTGTTTATTCGTAAGTATTTACTGGGACTATGTTTATCATCCCTGTCCATATGTTCTAAAAATGTTTTCATAAAATTTTTACTATTTTTCTATGTATTTTTAAATTCATTTTTACCCTTTTTGAATTTTACCACAAGGTATGGAAGGAATCTTTCTTTTTTTTACCATACGAGTTACTTTTTGACTTTTCCGGCAAAATTACAGGGAGAATTTTTTTTAACTTATATGGCGTGAATGGATTTTTACGGTTACATAACTTCTTATATTCATGAAGCTTAATATACGAGATTTAATTATTATTTTCAAGAAAATGCATTTCTTTTAAAATTTCCTAGCATTTTGAGAAAATAAAATGCTTTTGAAGAAGAAAGGATATTTTCCTCAATAATTCATTTCATGTGTTTTATCAAAACTATTTTCCATCTAAGATGACATTATTTATAATGTTTATGTTTCAAGTATAATGTCTCTATTATTTTCATAGTTTGATTCTTCTTATGATGAAATTATTTTCATTTGTTTTATCTAGATTATGTTATGATGGGATGATATTTATGAAACCCATTTTATTCTTTGGGTTATGATGAATGATTTATGTTTATTTTGTGGAACATGTAAGAATGATTTAATTATGAGTTGGGTGGGACCTATATCTCCCTCAAATGCATTGGGTAAAATTTATATCTCATGAGATAGACATGTCTATAATGGAAAGTAAATCTGGTTTAGTAATATAGGGTTGGAATGACAAATAAACCCGGTTCAGTAATGGACTTTGTCCACTGCGATGGTATTGGCAGTAATGCCTTGGCTACTATGGAAATCATATCATGTGACTAATGGTTTTCCATAATTCAATGTTTTATTCCCATGACATTTTATCAAGATTAAGATTCCTTTATGATCTATGCCTTATGTACTTTCAATACTGGATGTTCATATATGTATGAAGGAAATATGACCTAATAATAGGGTTATTTCCCAATTACTTTATTATTAGGTATTTTTATATTTAAGTGTTAATAAGGGAATAATTATCGTATATTTCCATGTTCTATAGGAATGTTTTAAAAAAAATTATATTATCCAATGAATATATAATGTTTTTTACCCTTTCTTATGTTTTTAAAAAAACATTTTCAAAGGAATATTTTTGTCGTTTTCCAAATGAGCTGCTTTATGACTTTTCTGACAATAATATGGAATGAATGTTTTTAACGTATGCGGAATGAGAATATTTTAAAACCACCAAGAATTCTTAATTATCTGAATCTTACTTTATTTGTTTATAATATTATTTTAAAAGAAAATTATTTCTTTATTCTATGCATATTTTTTATATTTTAAAATTTATTTTCGAATTAAAAATTGGTATTTTTTTGAAGGAAACTTTATGTAATCACATTAATGTATTTTCATCCAATTCAACGTCAGTTTTGTATAATTTTTTTAGGATATTCTCTAATAATACCATTAATCATATAACATAGGACGGTTTATGCTCATTTTTACTTTGGGAGTATTGATATTCTGTATGTATAGTTCTTCTAGTATGGATAGATATCAATTTTTTTAATGCACATTGATTTAATTATTTTATTTATTTATATGATCATTGAATTGGACTTAGTAAGATATAGGTGGGGCTTACTATAGCCCCTTGAAACATCATAAGGTCTCATGAGACAAACTACATTGGGTTTAGTATAGGCCTTACCATTTATTTTCATATTTCAGGGCACAAGGCATAGAAATCATTTTCCAATTTCCTAGAGGATACATCAAAAGTATGCTTTAGATGTCATAAATTATCCATTCCATAATTGTGAAATTAGTTGTTGATGACAATGTCATTATTTTAACATGATATAATATCCACGGATATGATTCAAACTTGTGTGATTATTTTATCTAGTAATATTTCATCATCCTTCATTATGGACAAAACATGCTCAAAAATTTGATAAACTAAAATGATTTTTAGTTATATACCTTATAAAATTGTTTATCTATTATTTACTCATGGCTTATTTTATTTTTAAACCCTCACAAATCATCTGTTGTCACCCATTTTTTATGTTTCATTTTTCCTCAGGATTTCTTAAGGTATATTTTTACTTATATTTTGGGTTAAGATAGGATAAAATTGTGATTTAAATTAAGTTACTATTCTATAATTTATATTTTTAGTTTTAATGTAAGATTAAAGTATGTATCTAGTTTTATAAAACTACTAAAATATTCTATCTTATGGGATATGAATCCTTATTATTATTCCAATATAATGAAGTGACCACCAACTGTTGTATGTTGGGTTTAAGGTATTTAAATCATATATATTCATTAAATTCATCCATATTACTAGAAATAAATTATACACATGAATGGTAAATCACTTCAATTCATGGTTATAATAGTCCAGACATACACATGAATTACATTATCATTTCTTATTAAATAGGAATGAGGAGGAATATGGATATATAATTAATATAAAAATCCTTCATTTTATTAATGATTCAGATTTAATCATTTTAAGGTGACTATATAAGATTTAGAGTAGGATAAGGAAGAATTAAACCTGAAATAGTTCAGTGATTGCAATTATATCTCCTTTGAAAAATGTCCTTTGAATTAATCTCTATGGATTCATAAGTTTTTCTTTTAGAAGAGAATTATAAGATCAAAAAATCAAGAATCCCAGAACAATTAGTTATATTACATTATTTTTATGAGGAATAAGATTTATTAATGGATATAATAGTTATTTTTTCATTGGAATACAAATATATACATACATTACACTATAAAATATTAAATAAAACATGAACTTATTGTAATAAATTTATCAAAAATTCATTCATATCATTAATAATTACACATAGTCTTCCTCTCTGATTCCTGGATAAAGGAAAATATATATGGGGGATCTTATATACATTAAAATGAGTAACATATATTTGAATATTACATAACATCAACACGGAATAAGTTATTGACAATAAATAAGTGAGTACCATGAAGGAAGAATCAACTAAAATTGATGGATTTATATGTGCATGAAAATAAATGAATTTTTATTTTTAAAAATCACTAATCTTATAGTGGAATATAATTTTCATACATAGATACCTCATATTTATATATTAATATCCATTGTATAATATAATAAACTATAGCATAATCATATTGGTAGAGTTCTATCAAAAACATGAACACGTAAACAACTAGTTCATTAGTGAACTAAATCATCTCATACTACGTTCTTCATAACAATAAACCTTCATAAAAATGTCATAAAATATATATTTATTCCTAAAATGGGGAAATGAAACATAATTAACGGTGATTTTAGACGCTAAATAAGGGTAAGAATGTGAGATATTTATGATCACATAAGCATAACATAATTATCAGTATGAGAACATGATAATATCATTTGAAAAGCATAACATACGTATAATATAAAATTAATTTGAGTCAAAGAAATAATTATATAATAATCAAAATAAATTAATAATAAATATATTGATGAAAAAAAATCTATGAGAGAATAAAAACGGTATAATAAATAGATTTGAGAATTACCCATAAGATTATAAAACTGTTAATATTTATAAATAGAATCAAGTTCACTCGTTAATAAAATTACATGAAATCTATACCTTAAATAAAAGAATCGAAATTAAATATAGGTATATTCATACTCTTATGGACATGAAATATTATTCCACACATAAATTTATTGACAAGAAATCTTGGTCTATGAACAAAATTATGGACATGGAAACTTTTACCATTCATAATCTAATGGAAAAGAAACCTAGGACAACACAAAAACATTTTAACATGAAATCAATTTCACATATAAAAAATTTACACATGAGTTATCCATATACATCCAAGTAATTAGAGTACTATATAATTATATGGCCACCAATCACATAATAAAAAAACATGAGTGTTCCCTGCAATCATTAAACGTTCATCATATCACCATATCATAACACCAGTAAGGAATTAATTTTCAAAGACATTTATTCATTAAATCATTTAATAAACCATCAAAAAATGGTTTCCATAAAAATAAAATCACCATAATCACAAGAAATGTAGATAAATAATATGGAAGGATCTATTGGGTCATATCACTTTTAAAATCTAATTAATTTTAATGGTTCTTGCTGTAAAAGAATATAAATTCCATAAAAATATTATAAAAACATTTCTTAGTAAAATATCCTCCCCATATTATAATACATTAATTATTTTCTAAAAACATTCACAAATGTTATAAAAAACTTTTATTTTAAAATAATCATGAAATATTATTGAGGAACCATTAAATAATGCAGTATTAATGATTTCAAAAAATACCATTCTAGTTGTTCACATTAAAATGACGATTCCTTCCAAATTTTCATTACAAAGTTTTCTATTTGAAAAAAATAGTCATTTTAAATTTATATATAAAAACTAAAAAAAGGTAAAAAATAAATTTAAACAAAATGGGGAGAATTTTAAAAATATTTTTTTAGAAATCATGGATATTGATGTGAATGTATTTTCGATTAAAGAGAGAGATAATGTAAATTCTCCTTAAAAAATTATTTTGATATATTCATTTCAAAAATATTTGGAAAGGAAATAAAAAAATTTAGTCATTAGAAATAACTATCATAAAATAAAATTGATGAGTTTCTTGATAGAGAGAATATATAATTTTTTCATTCTAATCATAATTATAAATAGTGTTGATAATCAATTAGATTGTATCATAAAACCAATACCACTTTGGTAACTTTTATGTCAAATTCAACATGAAGTAAATAACCTCATATGGTTATTTATAGTAGATATATTTTTTGATAATATCAATAAAATTAATTCTTACATAGTTAATGCACCTCACATAAGAGATAAGTGATGAATATGGCATGCGGTGCATAATAATAAGACTGAGACTAATATCCTTTAGTCAAATCTCAACTTTCTTCACACATGTTGGAACCTATTATATAATATGTATAGGTCTTTTATAAGTTGGTTATAGAACCATAATCATACATTTATGACATATATTATTTATTTATAACCTTTTATCACCCATTCATTTTCAATTAATTATTATAATCAATACTATCGGGTGATGAATTCGTTATTTTTAACATATATTTTTCTCCAGTTGTTTTTTAACTTATAATCTCATTAAGGTTACATAATCTCCAGATTTTTTATCAAGAAATAAATATCATTTATATTTCTTATATTAAAATTTATTTTAATCTATTAGATTTAGAGTTATAAAAATGAATTATTTTTGTTTACGTAGGTGGTAGGAATCATGTACACAATAATGTTGATTCCATTTGCTATACGAATGGAAAAAAATAGCTATATAATATTTTAAAATTAAAAAGATCAATTTTTATCATTAATATCATATATTTTAATTAAATATATCTTTATTACCATCCTTTTGAAAATTAAATGAAAAATTTATCGCATCTCTTTGTTGTGACAGTAGTCTATACATACGCTTGAGCAACATTATGATTCTTCAATGGACTTAAAAATAAAATAGTAAAATATATTTATATGGGATGTACGGTTTTTATTAAACAATAATGGAAGAATATTACTGTAATTAGTAGGAATAATAAACAAAATCTAATTTTATGGTTAAGAGAAATACATTTTCTTCAGTGAGCCTCTTCAGGTTTATACCAAAAATCGTTCTTTGGAGGATTTCATAATAAAAAAAGTCATACCAGATGTGGTAAGATAATTAATGAAGGGATTAATGTAGGAATATTTTAGAATAATAATGATTATGGATTGTGGATAAGAGAGGGGAATAGGATTTATTATATAAGTGGTGAGAGAAATAGACATGGAAAATATTAAGAGATTTCCAAAAATAGAAAAAAATAATGAATTCATTACAAAGAATAAGGATTTAAACCAACCCTAAATTATAATTTTTTATCAGATAATGTTTAAATATGGACATAAAATTGGATTTAGAAAATATTTTTTTTAAACATATTCTTATATTTCAGTTTATCCCCCAGCGAACCCACTTAATCCATAACCGCAATAATTAATTTCTTCTAAATTTACTATTAATTATCAAATAGAAGATAATATGTAACACCCCAAGTTTTTGTAAAAATAAATAGAAATTCATGGAACTTTGTTTAAAATAGATATTTATAACTAGCCTTTTAACATAATTTTTTCCACTTCTATGTTTTTAATTTTAAGAAATTGTCATCTACAATTGTGTTCAGTGTATTATTTGGAGTCTATTAGAACCAACTTGTTTTTTTGGTGAATTGTAACATAACCTTATGAATAGTAATATTAAAAGTAATATGACCCTAATTAAGAGTATATTTTATTAATATTATTTTATTAAGGCTTTAAGATAATAGCATCTAGGTTAATTTTTCATTGTGATATAAAAGTAGTTACAGAATTAGAATTGTTAATTTTTGAATTAAGTATGATTCTATTTAAAAATTAAATTAATAATATTTAGAAAATTATTTTTAAAAAATGGACTTCATTTTTTAAATCTACAGGTAGACAAATGTTTAGTGTGAATTTTGGGATTTTTTCTGAAACAGTTGATTTTCAGTGAATAGTAAAAAATACAGTTTTTAGTTTCGGTGTGTTAATGACATAATTAATGATATAATAATGATTTCATAAATCTGGTAGAATTTTTTATAGTTAAATAATATTTGAGGTGTCCCAACTGGCTTATACCATGGGCATATACCATGGGCATGCCCATGGTTTTGTAAATACCACTCATGAGGTGTCCCTTGAAAATTATTAAACTAATGTCTCACTCTTCCTATAAATACCAACTCTTACCTTAATTTAATTCATTCCCAGTTCTCCCTAAACTAATCTCTGGTCTCCTTTACTTCATAGTATTACTCCTAAGGTTTTCTCAAGTCCCCAAGGTCCGAACCTTCAAGTTCTAAGGTTGACTCTACAAGGTACGAAAATTCTCAATTTCTTTCTTTTTTCCATTCAAGTTCTCTTTTATGTGGTATATCTTTCAAGTTTCCATACCATGTTCTTATATCCTTATTATTATTGATCTATTCTATTTTATGATTCATTTCTGGATGGGTGACCCTTGTCCCCTCTCTTCTTAATGTTTTCTAAAACCCTGTCGTATGGTCGTTCGGCTGCCAAATTTTTGTAAGATATTTCTCACTTATTCTTTTATTTTGAGTTCCTTCCTTATTATTTCTTCATATCTCCTTAACCAAGAGGAATTAAATCTCCGTAAATCATGTATATTCTTGATTTTATCAATTTTATCGAAAATTACTCATCATTATTCTTCTCCTCTCCCACTTATTTATGGAATAAAAACATTGTTTGTTATGTGTCGAATTACCAACATCCTGGACGATGTGATTTCAATTTCCATTATTTCTTTAAAGTCTGGTAATTAAACCATTTATATGGTTGAAACGGGTTATAATATATGTGTTATGACTCACCAATTTTTATGGAATTATTTTGTACTCATTGTTCTAATTTATAAGACAAAAATGAGGTTTTTATTATCAAAGAACAACTAAAATGATCTAAACGAACATCGTTAATGTTTTAACTTATGAATCATCCTCATATTAAACATAAAAATGATAAATGGTATAAATTATGGTACTAGAAATATGTAAATACCTATCCATTCCAATTCTGGAATTTCACTTCCAATCAACAAGAACATCCACCATGAACCAATCATGGAAATCATGTTAAGAACTCACCCAAAAACAGTGCAAGGAGAAAAATACTAACAATTAAAGGTTGAAATGATGTTATTAAATGATAACATAAGATGTTATAAACATTAACATGTTTCTGTAAAATACTAATAACACTCTTTTAACTATTATACAGAAAGTTTAAAAAAATTTGAAGTAAGACAAACCCGAGGTAAGGGAATTCTTAACCCGATTTCCATTCTTTAGGTTAACCTTATACTTCACTATTTATGTGCTATTTAAATTGTTTGTGTGATGGGTTATGTTTTATTATGTTTTATTATGTGTATTTAAAGTATATATACATACTCCATCCACTCTATTATGTCACTCTTCAATTGTATGATATTTATAAGGGGATTTTCTTTAAAGGTCCTCTTTTTAAATTCGGTTTTACGGAATTCCAAAGAAATATTTTTATTGAATTATTCATGTTTTATGATTATGTTTTAGTTCTTGGGAATTTTTTATGATGAAGGGCGGGATATATATCTTCCTCCAATTCATTGGGTATGAGTAAGTTGGATTTCGGTCGTATGGTTACTCCAAGTGTGACTACGATGGTTACACAAAGTAAGGTAGCCGTGAGGGTTACAAATTATAAGGTATCCACTCTATAATAATGTGTAATGTCATGAATGTATTTTCATAATTCTCTGAAGATATAAATGTGAAAATATATTCAATGTAAAAGGAAGTGTTTTCTTGACTAAATTCAAGATTATGTATCTAATAAGGTCGGGTCCTTATAGTTGGTATCAAAGGATGGTTTAGATAACTTTAGGGGTTAGGGTGATGTTAATAGAATAACATAAATGATTTTCACTCTACGTTTAATTTGAAATGTTATAGAATTTAAAGATTATCATGTTGCTTTATCTAAGACATGTTTTTTCAGAATGGTTGTTCGTAGAAGGAACAGGGATGCGGAAGTGGATAGGCACTGACAGAATGACATCCTTCCGGAACTACATCCCGAAATGGTAGGGATTGGAACTGAGCAGTTTGTGACAGTAATGGACCAGCTAACACAGGAAATAAATGGTGGTCAAATGCATGCAAGAGAACCAATAGAGGTACCACAACAGAACATGACAATAGTGGAACATTTTATGAGAGAACATCCTCCTGCATTCAATGGATCTTCTGACCCAGTAGCAGCTGAAGGATGGATCAAATCCCTTGAAAAGATATTTGATGTTATGGAATGTTCAGACAATCAAAAGGTAAGTCTTTCCATTTATCGTTTTGAAGGGGAAGCTGACCGGTGGTGGTAAATGGTAAGGAATATCAGGGGTAGAGTGGATTTTTATGCCTTAGAGTGGGATGAATTTAAAAGTCTTTTCCTTGAAAAAATTTTTCCTAAGGTGGTGCGACTTAGAATGGAGAAGAAATTACATGAATTGAAACATAAGGAAGAAGATTCAGTGGATGTTTATGAAGCGAACTTCAACCGACCGGCGAGGTATGCACCAAATCTTATTCTTTATCTTGATAGCAAAATCAACTGCTTTTACTCAGGACTTAAGCCAAGGTATCGAAGGTAATTGGCCTCCCGTGAATTCAAAAGTTATGAGAAACTTGTCCGATGTGTAGAGAGGGTATAGATGGAGTTTGCTGATGATCATGTGAATTTTGGAAACAAAGATAAGAGGAGGTCCAATTGGAAAGAAAAATGGGTAAGAATCAACCAAAGAAATCTGATGGTAAGAAAATTCAATTTCTAGTTTGTGAAAAGTGTGGAACGAAAAATCCCGGTGAATGTCTTAGCAAAACTGGGAAGTGTTTTAAATGTGGTAAGTTTGGACATAAGGCCCAAGATTGTAATGAAACTGATATTAAGAATAATCCTGATAAGCAAGCTGTAAAGTGTTTTAAATGTGGTGAAATGGGTCATTATGAAAATGTCTGCCCAAAGAGAGGTCTGAATGATGTAAAGATGCCAGAATACAAGGAGAAAGGTGTAGTGATATCCTTTGCGAATACGTCAGCAGATGTTGGTCCATCCATTGAAGTTGTATCAGGTACTTTTTTTCACTCAGATTTTTTTAAAGTTTTTTTTTTGATACGGGGTCTACACGTTCCTTCATCTCTGAGAAATTTTATGGAAAATTGGAAATATCACCTCAACAAATGAGACCCGATCTTGTTGTTAAAACACCACGGGAAAATGTTATAGAAAATAGGAATTATAAGAATCTTTCTATTGTGGTCTGTGGAAAGACTTTACCTGCAAACCATGTTGTTTTACCCTTAGTCGAGTTTGATGTTATTCTAGGGATGCACTGGCTTTCTGATTATCATGATAAGATTTATTGTAGAGATAAAGAAGTTGTTTTTTAGAAAGAGTTTCAGTTTTTATACAAGAATAAACCCACACAATTGAAAAAATATCAGGAAGCTAAGAAAATATTGAAAGATGGAAATGAATGTTATCTTTCTCATATTATTGAAAACAAGTGAACTATTCAAATTAATAATGTGCTAGTCGTAAATGAATACCTTGATGTTTTTCCTGATGATTTACCCGGTGTCATACCTGATCGAGAAGTCGAATTCACAATTTACTTATTTCCTAATGCTAAGCCAATTTCAAAACCCCAATATCGTATGCCTCCAACAGAACTTATTGAATTGAAAAATTAGTTGCAGGATTTTCTTGGCAAAGGCTTCATTCGTCCTAGAAATTTACCATGGGAAGCCCCTATTTTGTTTGTTAAAACGAAAGATGGTTCCATGATACTTTGCATTGATTATAAATCTTTGAATAACATCATTGTTAAAAACAAGTATCTTTTTCCTCATATTGATGACTTTTTTTATCAGCTCCAGGGAGCTCAGTACTTTTCCATGATTGACTTGAGATCTAGATACCATCAGCTGAATGTGAAGGAATATGGCATCCTAAAAACAGCCTTTCATACAAGATATAAGCATTATAAATTTTTTGTTATGCCATTTGGATTAACTAATGCACCTGTTGTATTCATGAATATTATGAATAGAGTATTTCATTAGTTCTTGGATAAGTTTGTGGTTGTATTTATTGATGATATTCTGGTATTTTCTAAAAATAAAGAGGAACATGAAAAACATATAAGGGTTGTTTTACAAACATTAAAAGAAAAGAAACAATATGGAAAATTCAGCAAGTGTGATTTTTGGTTGCAAAATATTTATTTTATTGGGCCCATTGTAAATAAGGACAGAATCACAATTGATCCTGCCATAACAAAAGTAGTTGATGAATAGACAAGACCCACAAATGTTATAGAGATTCGTAGTTTTCTAGGCTCATCAAGTTATTACTGACAGTTTGTTAAGAACATTTCATGGTTATCTAGCCCGACAACTAAGTTAACATGGAACAGAGTTAATTATTTTGGACGGAGGAATGTGATGTTTGTTTTCAGGAACTGAAGAAGAGATTGGTTAATTCTCCAGTTTGGCCTTACCTTCCCAAAATGGTAAGTTTTTCATCTATAGTGATGATTATTTGAAGGGACTTGGTTGTGTGTCGAAGTAGAATGATCAGGTAATTTCCTATGCATTGATACAACTTAAACCTCATGAGTTAAATTATCCCACGCATGATTTGAAATTCGCAGCTGTGGTTTTTGCTTGGAAAATTTGGAGGCATTGTCTATATGAAACCAAATGCCAAATATATACTGACCATAAAAATCTAAAGTATATATTCACTCAGAATGAATTAAACATGAGGCAGAGAAGATGGCTAGAACTAATAAAGGATTATGACTGTACGATCAATTACTATCTTGGGAAAGCAAACAAAGTTGCAGATGCCTTAAGTCAGAAACTTCATGCATCATTAACCATGCTACATTTGGAACATGATCCCTTGATTAATGATTTGATGAATTTTGGCTTAGAAGTTGTTGGTGTAGGGAATACATCTGTTTTGTTTCAGGTTTTAGTGCAGTCTTTGTTGTCAGACAGAATTAACCAAGCACAGAAGGAAGACTGTGAGCTACAGAAAAAGGTAGAATTGGTTAAAATGGTTAAGTAGCTAGAATTTAATCTTGATAAAGATTGTGTTTTAAGATTTGTAAAAAGGTTGTGTGTGCCTTGCGATTCCCTTTTGAAGAAAGAATTGTTGTGTGAAGCTCATAGTTCTCCATTTTTTGTTCATCCTAGCAGTACTAAGATGTATAGAGACCTTCAAGAGTATTATTGGTGGGATAGAATGAAAATAGATATTGTTGATTTTACCATGAGATGTTTGACATGACAACAGGTTAATGTAGAGCGACAATTACCAAATGGGATGCTTCAGCCTTTGCCAGTTCCAAAATGGAAATGGGATAATGTATCCATGGACATTGTCGTGGGACTACCAAAGACTTCTCGAGGTAAAATGTGATTTGGGTTATTGTTGATCGACTGACCAAATCTGCACATTTTCTTTCTATTCATGATACAATGTCTTTGGATCATCTTTCTTGATTATACCTCAAGGAGAATGTAAGGGTACATGGAGTCCCTCTTTCCATAGTGTCTGACCAAGATCCCAGGTTCACTTCTAACTTTTGGAAGGGACATCAGAAGTCGTTGGGCAAAGAGTTAAATTCCAGTACAGCTTTTCATCCTCAATCAGATGTGTAGTCAGACTGAACGATTCAAACATTGGAGGATATTCTTAGAGCTTGTTCGATGGACTATCAGGGAATTTGGGATCAGAATCATTCTTTAGTTGAGTTTTCTTATAATAATAGTTTTCATTCCAGTATTCAGATAGCACCTTTTGTGGCCATGTATGGGAAGCGGTGTCAGAATCCAGTATTTTTGGAAGAATTTGGTGAAAGAAATTTTATGGAGACAGAATTAGTAGAATAAGTGGCTGAGAAAGTGAGGATGATCCAGCAGCACATGAGGACAGCTCAGAGCAGGCAGAAAAGTTATGCAGATAATAGAAGGAAATACTTTTCTTTCGAGGTAGGTGACCAAGTTTTCTTTAAAATCTCTCCTTGGAAAAGTGTGATGTGTTTCGGTAAGAAAGGGAAGCTAAGTCCTTGATTCATCAGTCCGTTTGAAATCTTGTAGAAAGTTGAAACAGTTGCATGTCGTGTAGCTTTGCTTCTGAGTTTGTTTCAGGTACACAATGTTTTTCATGTTTCGATGTTGAGAAAGTATGTTCCAGATTTATCACATGTCTTGAGCCTAGAAGCAGTTCAGCTAGAAGAGAACCTTTCTTATGAAGAGAAACCGGTTCAAATTCTTGATCGAAGAGAATAGGTATTGCGGAATAAGGTAATCCACCAGGTAAAGGTTTTGTGGAGAAACCACATGGTTGAAGAAGAAACATGGGAGTATGAAAATTCTATGAGAGAAAAATACCCTTAGTTGTTTAATAAGTAAATAAAATTGCGAGGACGAAATTTCAAGAAGGTGGGGATAATGTAACACCCCAAGATTTTCTAAAAATAAATATAAACGCATGGAAATTTGTTTTAAGTAGATATTTATAACTAGCTTTTTAACATAATTTTTTCCACTTCTATGTTTTGAATTTCAAGAAACTATCATCTACAATTGTGTTCAGTGTATTATTTAGAGTCTATTAGAAGAAACTTGTTTTTTTTGGTGAATAGTAACATACCCTTATGAATAGTAATATGAATAGTAATATGACCCTAATGAAGAGTAAATTTTATTATTATTTTATTTTATTGAGGCTTTAAGATAATAACATCTAGGTTAATTTTTCATTGTGATATAGAAGTAGTTACAGAATTTGAATTGTTAATTTTTGAATTAAGTATGATTCTATATAAAAATTAAATTAATAATATTTAGAAAATTATTTTCAAAAAATGGACTTCATTTTTTAAATATACATGTCGATAAATGGTTAGGGAGAATTTTGGGAATTTTTTTGAAATAGTTAATTTTTTGGTGAATAGTAAAAAATACAGTTTTTAGTTTCAATGTGTTAATGACATCATTAATGATATAATAATTATTTAATAAATCTGGTAGACTTTTGTATAGTAAAATAATATGTGAGGTGTCCCAAGTGTCTTATACCATGGGAAAATACCATGGGCAAGCCCATGGTTTTGTAAATACCACTCATGAGGTGTCCCTTGAAAATTATTAAAATAATCCCTCACTTTTCTTATAAATACCAACTCTTCCCTTCATTTAATTCATTCCCAATTCCCCCTAAATTAATCTCTGGCCTCCTTACCTTCATATTAGTCCTCCCAAGGTTTCTGCAATCCCCTAGGTCCCAACCTTCAAGTTCTAAGGGTTACTCTACATGGTAAGAAAATTCTCAATTTCTTTCTTTTTCCATTGAAGTTCTCTTTTATGTGGTATATCTTTCAAGTTTTCATAACATGTTCTTATTTCCTTCTTATTATTTTTCTATTCTGTTTTATGATTCATTTCTGGATGGGTGACCCTTGTCCCCTCTCTTCTTAATGCTTTCTAAAACCCTGTCGCATAGCCGTTGGGCTACCGAATTTTTGTAAGAGATTTCTCACTTATTCTTTTATTTTCAGTTCCTTCCTTATTATTTCTTCATATCTCTTTACCCAAGAGGCATGAAATCTCAATAAATCATGTATATTCTAGATGATATCATTTTTATAGAAAATACTCATCATTATTCTTCTCCTCCCCCACATATTTATGGATTAAAAACATTGTCCCTTATGTGTCGAATTACCAACATTGTGGACGATGTGATTTCAATTTCCAGTAATTATTTAAAGTCTGGTCATGAAACCATTTATATGGTTGAACCAGTTTATAATATATGTTTTATTTCTCACCAATGGTTCTGGAATTATTTTGTACTCATGGTTCTAATTTATCAGACAAAATTAGGTTGTTATTATCAAAAAACCACTAAAATGATCTAAACGAACATCATTAATGTTTTAACTTTTGAATCATCCTCATATTAAAAATAAAAATGATAAATGGTATAAATTATGGTACTGGAAATATGTAAATACATTTCCATTCCAATTCTGGAATTTCACTTCCAATCGACAAGAACATCCACCATGAACCAATCATGGAAATCATGTTAAGAACTCACCCAAAAACAGTGCAAGGAGAAAAATACTAACAATTAAAGGTTGAAATGATGTTATGAAATGATAATAAAAGATGTTATAAACATGAAAATGTTTCTGTAAAATAATAATAAAACTCTTTTAACCATTATACAGGAATTTTAAAAAAGTTTTAAGTAATACAAACCCATGGTAACGGAATTCTTAACCTGATTTCCATTCTTTAGGTTAACCTTCTACTTCACTATTTATGTGCTATTTAAATTGTTTGTGTAATGGGTTCTGTTTATATTATGTTTTATTTTGTGTATTTATAGTATATATACATACTATATCCACTCTATTAAGTCTCTCTTAAATTTTATGATATTTATAAGGGGGTTTTCTTTAAAGATCTTCTTTTTAAATTCGGATTTACGGAATTCCAAAGAAATATTTTTATGGAATTATTCATGTTGTATGATTATGTTTTGGTTCTTGGGAATTATTTATGATGAAGGGTGGGACATATATCTCCCTCCAATGAATTGGGTATGAGTAAGTTGGAGGTCAGCCGTATGGTTACTCCAAGTGTGACTACGACGGTTACACAAAGTAAGGTAGCTGTGACGGTTACAAATTATAAGGTAGACAAGAATGGTTACAAGATTATGTAATTAATGCCCCAAGATACCTTTATTATTATATTTATGTTCTCATGTTTTTTGTGGATCCTGATTAAATCTAATGTTACACAAAGTAAGTATATATGGGTGACAGGAATGTCTTTTGAAAATGCTTTCATACGTTATCAGTATTCATGGACTAATGTGATCTTTCATTCTTTTCCATCCCTTACTGAGCTTGTGTGCTCATCCCATGTTTTTAAATGATTTTTCACAGGTTAATGGATGTGTAATACAAGGAATGAAGACATGTTAAATGTTTAAGAATTGTCAAGGAGTCTTGTTTTATGTTTTAATGTTTTATATTTTGAAAAAAATGGAAACTTTTTTTGTGGTATCCACTCTGTAATAATGTGTAATGTCATGAATGTATTGTCATAATTCTCTAAATCTCTAAACTTGAAAAGATATTCAATGTAAAAGGAAGTGTTTTCTTAACTAAATTCAAGATTATGTATGTAATAAGGTCGGGTCCTTATATAATAGGTACCTATTAGATAATATTAATTATTATTAAATAAAATAAATTATAATTTTTACAACATTAAATTCAATATTGTGGCATAATTTAATTTAAAATTAAACTCGTAGACATAATGGAAAATCATATTTCTAAAAATAATGTTTTCATAGGTGTACAATGGTTTTATGAAAAAAAATTATATTCCAATGACATAGATTGGATTAGTAATAATATATTTGAATTAGTTTTACTATTAATACAATCTTATAATAATATTGAACATGTAAACACTTAAAAAGAAATGAATTTTCGATAAAAATTTGTATATTCCACTATTCATTGAAAAATTAATTTCTCAAAAAATAAAAAAATATCATAGTGATAATATTTTGAAATTTTGATTTTAAAAATGAATTTTATTTTAAAAAATTAATTTTCTTGTAGTTTATATAATTTTATTTTTTCACTAAAATTAATAAAACTCATTTTTTAGAAAACAAATATTTTTTCAAACTGTAAAATGGAACTACAAAAATATAAGGAATTTTTTATCAATATATTTTCATTACCTAAAACCATAACAAATAATTTGAAAACTTTTTTTATTCCTATTTATACCTCAAATTCTAATTTTTTGGTTATAATTTTAATGGTTGATTAATTATATTAACACTACATTTTGGTTCCTCAAAACTTGATGTTGTGTGTAACACAAAATAACAAACAAGTTAAATTTATTAGAAACAAATAAAACAATATTTTAGGAATAAATTATAGCCCCTTTAATGTAAACTTCTCCTATGAAATTATGTCACATTGATACAAATAATGGTGTAGAATTTAGCCTCATCATATCCTTATATTTCAACATAGCTTCTTCAGGTTGTTGGTTTCTCCACAAAACTTTGACCAAATGAGTGGTCTTGTTTCATATAACATTCTCTCTATGATCCATTATCTATAAGGTTTTTTATTCATAAAAAAGACCATGATCAATTATTATAAACTTAGAGTTTAGTACATGGGATGTATCAAGTATGTAATTCTTCATGAGTGATACATGGAACACATAGTGGACATGAGCGATGTTTTGTAGAAGTGCTAAGCGATAATAAACTATCATTACTCAATCAACAATTTCAAAAGAAACAATATTCCTAGAGCTCAAATTTAAATTATATATAAATCAAAAAATTATTTTCTATAGGGAAATTTATTCAGAACGCATATCACCAACATTGAAATATAGATCACGCCAATGGATGCTAGCCTAACATTTCTATTGACTATGGGATTTCTATTATGATAATGAATAGATAAGAAAATATCTTCCATTTCAATTTCCATATCATGTACAAATATATTTATTTCTATAACTTAGTCTAAACCAATTGATCTATACACTTTTTCCCATTGATAAATTCATAAAGAGCATAAAAATTCATGAGTGTAAACTATTACTATAATAAAACTCCACAAGAGGAAGGTTTTTATCCCAACTACCTTTAAAATAAATAGAATAAGAACTCATTATATCCTATATATTTTGAATATTTCTTTAATAATCACCTTCTATTGTAGGATGATATAAAATGTTGAAACATAAATGTGTATCTAGAACATACTGAAGACTTTTCCAAAACATAAAGGTAAACCTCAAGTCTCGATCATACATAATTACAAGTGGTACTCCATGAAACCTTCCAACATCAATAATTTACATTTTAGTAAGATGGTCAATAGAGATGATCTCTTTAATATGAATTAATTTTGATGAATTATTAAGGTGATCAACTACAACCAAATATAATTGTTTCCTTTAGATGTTTTTTGGTGGGTAATGATGAAAAAATCCATGGTGAGGCTATCCCATTTCCAATATGGCATGGGAAATGTCAATAACATCCCCTTAGAATTTTTTCTCTTGGCCTTAACTTTAAGACATACCCACAACCAAGCTATATACATAAAAATATCTCTCCTAATTTTATCCAAACAAAAATATTTTTTTGGATATCAATAAATAATTTTACTTCTTGGATGAATAGATAATGAAGAATAGTAGGCTTCATCAAATATCCTCTTTAAAATAGGTATGGATGAAACATATAAATGGTTCTTGAACAATATCATTCAAATCTAATCAAGGATAAACATAGGAATAGTATTTAAATTCTTCTGCAGCTCTATGACTTCCCTCAGTGCCTCCTTGATCATCAGATGGATAAATGGTTAAACACAAAATTGGAAAAGATTATATTTTTTCCTTTTCCTCAATATTTCATGATATAACTTTTTTAAATCCAAAATTTTTGGATCTATTTTGAACATATCTATGGATAAGATATCATGATTCATATGATACAGAACATCATCAACCTTTTTTACCTTCCCAAGGTAGTAATGTATAGAGTAGTTCTAATCAGTAATTAACACCTACCAGACTATATGGAGAATATTTAACTCTTTCAATATTAATATATACATTCAAATTTTATATACAAAATATATATCTCACCTTTTATAGAATTATAATGAATCAATATAATTGATTAGAATAATATAATTCCTAACTCAAAAATAATAAATTGGGTAATTTTTCCCACATACCATAAATCTTCCTAAGGCATAATATATCCCTATACCATTCTACATGAGAACCTATCTCAATACCTTGATCGATACATAAAAATAGATTACAAAACCTTATTCAATGTAATATAATATAAGCATAATAAGACTAACTAACCATCATAATAGTTCCTTTAATTTTTTGGGACAATTATTTATCAAAAAGAACATGGATTACTTTCATGTAATGTTGTTAGTGGATTAAAAATCCATGAGATATTCTTCCAAAACCAATGATAATATCATTCTAAACCATGAAAACATTATATCCATGTTATAGCGGTTGTTCCAATAGAATAATTAATAGACATAATCTTTCATTGATCCACCAATATACCCTCTCTTGAGATTATATGTCCCAATGATAAAAAATATTACAGCTAAAATTCACACTTGGTGAATTTTTCGTATAACATCACTATCCTCCGAGTGTATAGAAAAATTATCAAGTGATCTCAATTAAATTTCTTATTATTATAATATTTAGGAACATATTCTATAAATACTAACAGAAACTAATCAATTTAATCTCTAAATACAATATTAATTTAACCAATGAAAATAGCTGGAGAATCAAAAAGATCAAATGGATTTTATATCTATTCATTTTTTCCATACCCGATATAGATTACATTCTTATGTAAATAATACTTCTTGAGAAACCATTGATAATATCTAGAATAATGGTCAGTATTGAAAAATTATTGATCACTTTTATATTTATCAATCAAGTAATTATTGTAGGGTAATGTATTGTTTTTGTTGTTTGTGATCTTTTTTAACTCTGAATAATCAATTCAGAGTCATATGGATCATAATTTTTTCATAAAAAAAAATATGTTCACTAAAAAGTGACACACCATGGCCCAATTAATCCCCTAAGATGATTATACTATAGTTTTTTATTTAATTACTAAAACTGAATCGATGACATTCTATAGGGAGTCTTTTAACTGTGATTGGAACCATGTATAAATTCTATTTAAAAAAAACCTCAGAATTCAGTGGAAGACTGGGAAACTCTTTAGGAAGGATATAAAAAAGATATAATATTATAGGTGTGTAATTAATTATAATTTTCTACCAAAATAATTTTAGATAAACTCCTCTTTTCACGGATTCATGAAATAAACAATGGAATTTATTTCAATCAAAAGTTCATACTTATATTCACACTTATAGATGATCATATGTTTTTTTGGAATATAAGATGTGAATTAACTTGCTTAGAAATAGTTTTTGGTTTTATGTAGAGAAATCAAATCCATTTATAAGATCGTGTCAAACTTAACCAAAGATATTACAACAATATTTTTAGAAATTATATTCCCTCAAATATCAACTTGATAAGAATCATAGACATTATATGAGATCATAGAACCATTAGGTGTTTTATCAGATAATTCAATATCTAATTATAGAGGAGTTATTTTTACATCCTTAGAGAATTCTATATATATAAATGAATGGGTAGATCCATAGTCAGATAACATATTAGTAGTTCTAGAGTAGATGGTATGTGTACCTTTCACCCGATCTTTATCTTGACCCTCATCATAACTAGTGATGTAATGTGATTTCTATTTGTCTCTAATATTATGAAGTACAGGCAATTATCATTTTAATTAACCTTTAGACTTATGAATAGGTCAGTAAAATTCCCATACTCCTTGAATCTGAAAAAATTTATTGTGTGTGGTGTATTCCAAAGAGAATCCTCTCTATTCCCATATTTAGATAACTATTTCCCATCACATCCTCATTGAACCACATTATAACCTTCATTTCCACACTTGAAATATTTTATAGTCCCATTAAGGTAATTTCATCTATGTTTCATTCCATATATTGAGAATAATATAATGGTATTCATTTTTTTCTATGGGTTTTATAGTTACCTTTGAATTTTATATTTCATTTCAAATCAAAAAAATTTGATTAATGATTATCTCTGATCACAATTTCTATTTTTAAATCACATCAAAAGTACAATTTATATAAAATTAATTCCATTATGGATAATTCCATTTAGATACATAATTATAATAAACTAATGAACCTTTCAACCTTATATTTAGTTTTGATGATATTTCCAAAATTGTACCACATAAGTGTTGTAAAATTATCCTCATATATAATTATAGATTTATCTTCATTCTATATGAGATTGTGGAATCCATTCCCAATTATGGTATTATTAATTATATTAAAGTATATATCCAAAATAATCCCTAAAACTCATCCCCCTACATGGGTTAAACTTCATCATTTTTTCTCATATTATTAATATAAGTCCACCATTGTTATGCTTCTCCTTCAAAATGACAGATATCCAAAATGATTTTTTCATGCTCTAGTCATTGGATAATATAAAATATCCTTTTAGTGGTACATATACATATCTTAGAAACTAATGGGTATATTGAACCACTTAAGGATAGTGGTTTCTTCCACATGTAAGACTCAATATAATGATATTCCCTCCTTTTATTCTCTAGAAATTCAACATGATTAATAACTTAATATTGTTATGTGACCATAAAATTCAGAATATTCATTTCATTTATAATAACATTTGGTTTGTCAAGTGTAAATTCAAATCTTTGTCTAGTGTATTCACCATTAACATGATTCCTTCAAGTCACAACCATTAAATAAAATCAATAAGCATAGATTGATCAAAAATATTCATAGTGCAGAAACACCTAACTAGGAAAAAATCATTTATATGATGTATAAAACATGAAAATTGAATTTCAAACTATAAAACACTGGGTTTATTTGGTGTAATTATAATTAATCTTCTATTTGAATCATTCATTATGATTCATGAAGTGTTAATTATTTTAGAAACATATCCCTCGAGAGTTTCAAGCTAGGTGTGCATCCAGGCTTGTTTTCATGCTCTAGTTAATGATCGATTCCATACCTAATTCATCTATTTTAGGTTAATCAATCAAAGTTACAATTGTTCCCTAGCCATGTCAAATTCTATTATCTTGACTAGGATTTAATTTCTTGGAAACCACTCAATTTATCCTTCACCAAAATTCAATGACATTTTTTTATACCTTGACTTATCCCAAGTGTTCTTGCTAATTTTTTCTCATCCTAGTTAATGAAGGTTAACTATACCATTATCTAATAAAATTTATAATGAACCAAACATTTTCAAAATTATATTTTACATCATTATAGATGAATATCCACAGCATAAAATAACAATACACACATAAATCATATGGTTCTATTGCTTTTTGAAATATAGAAACATAAACAACTAATTCCTATATAAACTACATCATCTCCCACTAATTTCATAGTAACTATTACCCTTATTAAGTATATTATACATAATCTCATTATTCATAACATGTGGAAAGTAATCATAAGTTATGTTGATCGCATATTCTTAAGAAGGATAAAAAGGGATATATTTATTATCACAGAAGCATAACATGAACATTAGGTCATGAGAAAATGAGGATAAAAATTTAAAAAATGTACTTATATATCGTAGATCATAAATTGGAATAATAGAATGAATATTTGAAGTTTATAAGAAATGAATCGCTAAGGAATAAATAGAAAAAGGCTCTGATACTATATCATTGGTATAAGATATATATTTTTTGAATATACATATTATAACAATTTTATCATGTATAAATATAAATATATTCACTCATTACACAAAATACATGAAATAAATATCTCACATAATCATACCCACATAAAATCATAGTCCACTCATACTCGTATGGAAAATGAATCTCGATCCAATCATAAATACATATTCATGAAACCTAGGTCCAAGTATAAATTTTCAACAAGAAAACCAGGCCAACACTTTTTCTTATGGACATGTAAACTTGGTCCACACAATATGTTTTGAATAATAAATAATGTTCACATATAAAATTTTTATTCATGATTTATTCACCATTACCTAATGCATTGTAAAGATATATAATTTCAGGCCACCAGTCAACTAATAATTTCTAAACATACGTGTTCCATAATTTCCTTATATGTTCATCTAATCATCATATCATAACCCGACAAATAAATTATGGTTAATAATTATTTCATCAACCCATCATATAAAGAACATGGAAAATGAGTGGGCTTCCTAAAATTCTAAAAATAACAATCATAAAAAATTTAGATAAACAATAAATATCATGTTGTTTGATCATATCCCTAGAAAAACATATGAAGAAAAAATTGTTATTATTACTAATTAGTTGAAATTACAAAAATATATCTTTAAAAAATCTTTTAGAAAATATACTTCCCATTTTAAAATGATATCTTTAAAATATAAAAAAACATAATGTTACAGAAAAAAGTTTTCATTAAAAAAACTATGGAAATTTTCATAGGAAACATTAAATCATTGAGTGATCATGCTGGTGGGAAACACCGTTCATTTTGTACATGTTAAAATAATGATTCATTTCAAAAAAAATCAAAAAAGTATCTCAATTAAAAAAAATTAAAAAAATCCTTTCAAAACATTATTCAAAAATTAAATAAAGGGAAAATGATATTAGTTTTTTTATAATTGTAAAAAAATATTGAAACCATTTATTTAGAAATCATTGATATGGAAGAGAAAGTATTTCTAACCGAGTAGAAATACCTATTTGATTTTCCCTTAAAATATTTCATCATTGTCTTGAGTTCATGCAGCAAAAGAAATTAATTTAAAACTATTATTATAAAGATGTAACTACATTAGAAGGTTCATCATGAGTTTATTATCATATATTTCATAATATTCCATCATCACAAGCTTAATTATAATCAATCTCAACAAATAATGTGATTGTATCATGAAACCCTTACCACTATAGTATCCTTTGGATCATAACACCCATGAATGAATGAACCATATATGTATATTAATATTAAATAATATTGAGGATAATAATTATAAAATATAGTGATGGTATGAATATAAACAATATAAATGAAATAAATTGTGAATTTATCTTGTGTCATATGGAAATAAAAGTGAGATGACAATCTCTTACCTAAAGTATCAAATTTATTCACACTGGTCAGAACATCATGTATAATAAATATAGGTTTATTATAAAAATATTCAAGATCGATTATTATATATTTCATTACCTATAGGATATTATTATTACCATTTTTACCTATTCATTAATTATTATCTGTCAAAATCACAATTCCGGGTGATTACTGCTTTGTTTATTTTTTCCTTAAGTTTAGTAGTTTTTCTTCTTGTACGCTGATTATGGTTTAACCATATAAATAAATCACATAATGATATAAATATCATATATATTAGTTATATACATATTAGTAGTCCTCTATAAGATTTAGAGTTGTAAAAAAATTTACAAAATTCATTGAGATAGTAGGTTGCACATATGCATGAAATTTGTTTCAATTTTCTTGATGGATAGAACAAAAGAAAGTTATATAATAATTTACAAATGAATAATAATTTTCTATAATTTATATGATATATGTATGTATATAATAATGAAATAAATAATTATTTATATTAATCTCAAAATAAAATGAAAAATATATCACATCGCTTCATAGAGGCAGTTGTTCACATATACACCTAAGTGACATTGTCATTTCTTAGTTGATTGGGTGGTTAGAAGGTAGATGTGATATTATAAATATTGTAGTATAATTGTATAATAAATATCATTTATATACTTTAAATACATCAATATATTTATCCATTATTGGTGATGATTGAAAATGAATTATGTCGGCTCATGACAAGACATTCTACCAAAGACATGATGAATAATTTCATTTCCCATTTGGAGGAAGAGGAGATATAAATAGATCATTCCCCTAAAAAATTGCATATATATATTTATAGATACTAATTTTATTATATATTCAATGTATAATAACATTTTTAAGAGTTTTAAGAAGAAATGACATGAAAAATCATAGTTACAATCGATACTGCTTCTTTGTAGAGACACCTTATGTTTATACAAAAATCCCTACTTGGAGGTTTTCAAAAATAAAAACAATGAAACTATGAAATTAGAATGTAAGTAAGGTATTTTTATGGATTTTAAAAAACAAAATGATCTTGGTGTAAGGAGAAAATAGGAGAGGAGGTGTCCTTATATATGTGGGGAAGGAAACCCACATGGAAACTACACAAAACTTTCCCAAAAGAACCTAGAAAGTTAATGTCACACAAAAACCTTAATTATATAATAAAATAATATGTATCCATTAATATAATCCATATATCCATCACATTAATGTGGTGAAGGAAAAAAAAATTATATCGTGGAGGCGATAGTCCACACAATGCATGAAAAACATATTTTTTTAATTTATGAAGTATGAAAAAAATAATTATAAAACCTTTATTATATAAATATTACCATATATAAGTGAAAATGGTATTGTTTTATTGGTGTTAATATAATTAATTTAAAAAATATATTTAAAAAAACTAAGTATTTGATTATACCCACATCCTGTACATTATTTTTTATGGAAGTAAACTAGAATTTTAAGGGATATGCTATGTGTATTGACACTGTCAATTCCTTAATAAAAATTATAATTGTTTAAATTGTATTTTATACTATATGTTTTGAGTCATCATGGTATTATACATCCTAGGGAGGATCCATATTTTTATAGTACAAATATTATAGATTTTATTTCATACACACACATTTTTTCAGATGGAATTAATGGACAACCAGACAGAGTCTTGGATGAAGAATCTAATTACTTAAATAATTTAATAATGTGGTGTTTTAGAAGCGTGTGGAATAACCTTTCATCACATTTAGTGGTTTTAATAACCGAGGTCTTCAAAATATTATTTACTTATTTATTTATTTATTTATTTATTTATTAAATTACAAGATGAAACTCATTCAAATATAAAATCATATTTATTAAAAAAGACTCATGTTAACCTCATAACCATTGAGTTCTTAGAGGATCCATCCATGTATATCCTTTATGAATGGTGATATCATTGTTTGATAATTAGTGTGTTGAGGAGTCTATATTCCATAAATTATTTCATTGATCTCACTAATGAAAATGATTTATGACCATTTATCTTAAGTGATCGGTCCAAACTCATGGTTGTAATTTTTTTATGTATCTTTAATCCTAGTTTTCATTACAACATATTTATCTTGAATAAATCATTATAAAAAATTTACTTGTAATATGTTCATTGATTTGTGGTAATTTATTTACCTTCATAGAATTAGAAATGGATAAATTTTTTCATAAACGTTGTTTATTCTCTATAATTGAAATTTACATCATTGACTTATTAGTACAAACCTAAAAATTGATAGAGGTTTGTTCCTAACATTTCTTACACATTCCTCACTATTTTCTTTATGTATTTATCATTAGTATTCCATTTTTATGGTATTTTGATACATAGATGGAAAGTGATCATTACTCAATTAATAATAGGATAAAGGTATCATTTCCTTATATTTTGATTCCATATTGAGAGCATGGTCGAGGTAAAAATATGAATATGATTTATCAAGGATCAATTAAGTATTTATTTAGTTATCTATTCTGTATTAATGTAGAGTGAAACGATAGGAGGCAATTAACTAAATGATGGTTTTCTAGAATTAGACCACTAATGACTCTTAATAACATTCAACCCCTAATCTAGGGACTATTGGCATGATTTTCAATCAATTAAATAATGGTGGTGTGAGAGAGGCATGTATAATAGACAAGGGTTTTTTAAGAATTCTAATATACATGTTGTGTAAATAGAAATAACACACATCGTGTAGTCCCTTTTCCACATATATCATGTTTTATCAAAGAGTTAAATATCATGCATAGTGTGGGATGTACACACACCATGTGAAATCATTTTAGTGAGTCTTTTTGTACCCCATTAGTACACAATCATACAAAAATCCAATTATATGAACATGCCTAGTGTACATTTTCATAGAAGGGACCAATGTGCCAAAACAAGATTAGATGACTCCGGGAAAGCCATAGTGCACTGAAATGACTTGATTATATGGAAAAAAACCTAATTTCATGGTAATGGGATGGAGGAAAATATTATACCCTTGGTTTCCAAGACACATTATGTATACCATATAGGAACAATGTACTTTTTCTGGGGAAGTTTCCCATTTTTATCTTTAATTTAGATAGGTAAATGTAGGGCGTGTCCCCATGGTCTTTCCCTTTGATGGAGAAGTGAGGAATCACATACCAAGAATTGGATAAGTGATCCTATCTTTGAGATCAGTGTCAGATAATACCAGGTATCCGTTTTTTTGGACCAGGGTGTGATACACTATCATTCATTACTTGGATGGTTCAAGAATCTCATTACGGTCTTCCATGTCATGTGATCCCTATCCTAGAAGGTTTACTCTGTGTTGGTTCATGCGTCCCCCATATGAAATGTGTGTGATACCATATATTTTAATAAAACCAATTATTTTCTAACATTAATATATTATAACTAATTTCATATGATCACAAACACTTAGATAAGTGTCATTATTGTTATTTGAATCAAGGAGTGAGTTCTCCTAGATAAGTCTTACCTTAATAACTCATGTGTATTCCTAGTCTGGTACTATATTTTTTACTATACATAGAAACTTAGTATTTATAATGGGTTTATATGGGTTATTTTAGTTATTTAATCATATAATAATTGGCATACCATCGTGATTATGAGCTTACTACTCTCTTGAACGATTTTGTTTTGTGATTTCTAGGGTGTCGTAATGGGTATTTAATACTCTCCCTTTGTGGGATCTCCCAACGCATGTTGGGTCTCCTGCTGAGGACAAGCCTCATGATGGGGCCCTTGGTGTATTTGGATTATAGAGACCAGATCTAAACATACACAAATATTACATTATTTTACATTAATATTCAACACATTATAAAAGTCCATGTCTAATGATCATAATTGTTTAGTTTATTAGGAAATATGGCACAAAATATTCAAACCTGCATATATATTCTATTTTTTCCCACATATATCTTACCATTTAAAAGGCCTATAAAAACTGTTCTTTGTATCCTAGAGAAAAACATAAGAAAGGTTGAGATCATATGTTTAGTTAGGATAAATAGGGAAGATGTTTAAACATGCTATATGTAAAAGAGTATAAGTACATGAGCATAAAATTAGAAAATCATACCCCTTAAAATAAATAATATAAACATGAAAAAAGTAATAAATATTAGTAGTTCATAAGACTAGAATCACAAGGGAATAAAGAGCATAATCCATGAAATAATAACATATGAATGAGACATAGAATCATTGAGAACTCATAATCATGTAAAATTGTTTCCATCGTAGTCAAGTCTTACTTCAAAGGACATCTTAGTGGAATGTTTTAACTCTAAAAACCATATTAGTATCCATGGTCCACTCCGATGAACATATTTGAAATCAAGGATCACTCCCAAGACCATTGTAGTGATGAAAGCCTATTACTAAACCCAGATTCACTCCATGTGTTTTCCATGTATCTCTTATGAGATATAAATTTACACCCAATGAAGGGGAGGGTTACATAGGCCTCAATTATAATATAATCAATTCATACATATGTGTTCCACAGGGTCTTAAAAAATCATTATATCATAACCCATGAAATGAAAAATGGTTATCATAGTCATTTTTTCATATTATAACATGTGGAATAGATATATTTTTTATAACGATTTCATTAAAATATATCATTGGAAAAGTATTGAGTTTCATAATAATTTATCAAGGTATGACCCAAGAAAGGGAAATGGGATTCTTAAACATCATTCCATGAAAACATAAACCATTCAGAGCATGAATGTGATTGATATTCAAAGATTGTATCCTCAGTAATGCTTAAACTATATCAAATTAAACATTCTTAGTAGAAAGAGGATTTTGAAAGATCAGTGAGGGAAAATCATAAGAATAATCAAATTTATTTGAAGATAAATTTTTAAGACAAAAACATTTTAAAAATCCTTTTCAGTTAAAATTACTTTAAAAACGTATAATGTATTATTTAAAAATAATTTAATTCATTTATTGAGAGGAATAAACGTTTTTCTATGAAATTTATTTAGAACTCAATACATTTTGAAAACTTTTTTATTTAAAAATAATTTTTAGAAATTATAAAATAAAATTTCAATCAATTAAAACATATTCTTTTAAAATACCCTTTTGAAAAATATAATTTATTGTTCTAAAATAATTTAAAACACTTTCTAAACATAAAAATATTCTAAAAATATTTTTTAATTGAAAATAGCATTGAAAACATATAAAAGAAACATTGAAATTATTAAAAAACTATTATTTGAAAATAATAATTAATAAAAATTAACATTTGAAATTCATTAATATAAATTTTTGTGATAAATTTTTTTTCAATCTTCATTAAATAACATGTTCTTTGAATCAAATATATTTCTGACTGAATATAAAAACAATGCTTTTTTTTCTAAAAAAACTATTTCCTAATAATATTAACTACCAAATAGTGGTAAAAGTGTAAAATTACATGAATATATCATTAATTACTAAAGTAGAATAAACTTTAATAGTATTCTTGAGATAAGGATCTTAATATTTCTTCAATGAAACAATAATGAGACAAATCATTGATAAAACATGAGATTTTAGCAATAAACTCCTACTACATTGGTAACATTGAATCCTAATCACAATGAAATATTTGAATTAAATGAAGCTTAAAATATCGTGAATAAAAATATATTCATGATATATCATTTCAAAGGGTAGTATATACACCTTTTAAAATAATATAGTCTCAAAGAAGGACGATTGAGACAAAATTACCTTACTGATTCGGTATCTTTTATGATGAGAAAACCATAAAAGGTATAAAATCAAATGGATATGAATATACTCATAAATTTAATGATAAGTATCATATAATAAATTTAATGAAATAATATACTCCATATATAGGAAAGATATGGTGAATATAGAATTTGTATCACAAAAGATAAAAAGTTCAATGAAAATCCTTTCTAACTTCAAGAACTTTTGAATATTTATCCCCATGAAATAATAACATAAATTGAGATTTTTTATTTCATGATATAATATGAATTCATTATAAAAAGTTTATTAGGGATGTATATACACCACACCAAATAAATAAGTTATGAATATGGAATAGGTCTTGAATAAATTTATGTGGGAGTAAAAATCCATTACTACATGAGTAACATTTGAATAATGAAATCCTTAAAAGAAACATATCGATTGAAATATTATATACAGTTACATAATTTTAGTTCATTATATAACATGTCATGGTGAATTTTATTCACCACAAAAAATAAGAGAGTGGTGAATATGGAATGTAACTCATGGAAATTAAAAAGTGAGTTGAAATTCCCTAACATTAAGTCTTTATTTTATTAGTACCCATTAAAAACTCCTAAATAATTAATATATGTTAATTACAAATATAAAAAAGAATAATGTTATTATATATCATACCATATATGAGGTCAGATTTTAATGCATGAAGAACTAATTTATTATATCATCCATAAATAGAATTATAATTCGCTCTTTCTATCATAACAAAATATTTAACATTGGTTATAATTATGAATAAATTCTCATTTAGTGAAATAATACATTAATCTCTAAAAATTATTCTTAAGAAAAACTTAATCCATTTAATAAATGGTTAAAATTATAAACCTTCTATAAGATGAAAATAAAATACATTACAAATAAGGTCACTAAATTTCTTAAAATCAGTTCAATATTGATCCCCAATATATCATAAAGTAGCTCATGGTTGTAACATACCAAACATATGAATATCATGATCATGTATTATCTTAAAACATGGAAATAACCATAACTAAAATAAATAATTATGGAAAAGATGCATGCTTTCATATTCTAGTTATTATTGGATATATCCCATAAAACCGAAAATGCCATAAAATCCATCCATGATAGCATAAACCACTTTGTCAACAAATCATTAATTTATTTCGAAGGTAACCCATACTATCCAATTTTATTTATTATTAAGCAATATCTCTTTATAAAAACTAAACACCATTTTTTCAACATCATAAAAATGTTAAGGGTTGCCTTCCCTTAATCGTGTGTTTTTGTAAATACAACCTTTCCATTAAATAACTTTTCCAGTCCATCATAACCATTAAAAATATTCTTGAACATCCACATATAGAAAAATAATTATGTTTTTCAGAATTCTATTAACATTATTCCAAATACATAAACACCATGATTATTATACTTCATCATTATGCCATTAATAATGATACCTCATCCTATTATATAATACCTCTTTCCTTTCACATTTCACCTATAGTATCATATCATAATCAATTTATACATTACTCATACCACCTTGTGGGTTCTCTTCATGATCATTTCACATATGACATCAATTCTAATAATTCCTATTCATTATAAATTTAATGCATTTGATCATTGATTATTTCATAGGGATCCCATTATTTTCATTCATTGGTTTAATCAAACTTTTCATTTTCCCTTTGTAATTACCTGATTTGTTTCCTTCTCTTCTAGAGTTAAAAACATTTTGGTTCCTCTAAGATATCCACATGGGTGATTCTTTCAATATTGTTAACACAAAAGAAAACTGAATATTCATTACTCCATCTCTCCATTATGTGAACACTCAATGAAATGTCTCTTTCTCTTCTTTGGTGAGTCTGAGATTCGATTAAGGTACATCTTGTTAATAATGTTCCCTACAAACTGATTAGGCATAATCATAATGTCCTTTAGTCCAGTCATCATACAATTTATCCACCCATCACCACATTTCCCTCACATTCAATGTTACATAAGTTCATATAGGTTATCTCCATTGACCTACAATAGAAATTATATTATGAGAAACACTTATAATAATAGGAAACTAAATAATCAATAAAATATATTAGTATGTCCAAATCATGAAAACTATTCATTAATTGATGACACCATAATCTTGTTTATAGAGACATATCTAGACATATCCTTAGAAATATCCTAAAGGATCTCAATAAAGTTATCTCATAATAATTTCCAAAAGCTAACTAAATAATTCCTTTGAAATCAAATATAACAACCCATGATTATCATACATCGATATTTCATAATTTTAGATGAATATTCAGAAATTTATAAAAGTACATTACCAATGAACTTAATAGTTTAGTGTATTTGGGAACAAAAAATAAAATCATCCAAACTGGTGAATGATATTAAATATTTTCAACAAAGATCATCCTATTTAGAACTCATAATTAAAACAATTCATTATATCTTGGGTAATGGAAACATAAAAAGGGTTAGACTAGATTCTCAATAAGAGTAATAATAATTTTATTTTTGCATAACAAAATCAAAAGACAATGAGATCATGAACATAAAATTGAAAAAACCACCATGCAGATCAAATATTATAAATATGAAACATTGAATAAATATTTTTAGTGTAGAAGACAAGAATCACAAGTGAATCTATAGAATAATCCATGAAATAATAAAATATAAATGATACAAGGAGTTTTGGAAGACACATAATCATATAAAATGATTTTCATAACAGTCATGGTTTACCCCCATGTCTATATTAGTAGAATGTGTTCACTACAAAAACCATCTTAGTTTTCAAGGTTAAATCCCAATGCAATCATAGTAGTAAAGGATCATTAATAAGACCATATTATTAGTCAAGGATTACTCCCAAGACCATCTTAGAGGAAAAAGTCCATTACTGAACCAAGTTCACTCCCCGTTCTATTCGTGTATACCTTATGAGATATCAATCTTTACCCTATACATTGAAGGGATATATAGGTCTCACCCGTCACATAATAAAATCATACATATGTTTTCCACAATATTATATATAGTCATACTATAATAATACATGAAATATAAAATGTGTATCGTTGTCATTTAATAATATATTAACCTATGGAAAAGAGATAGGTTTTGTAATAATTTCATCACAGGATAACCCATGAAGCAAATTGGGTCTCATATTCATTTTATTATGTTATATCCCATAAAAAGGAAATGTGTTACATAAAAATAATTCCATGGAAACATAAACCATTAAAATAAATAATATGAATGGTATTATTGGATCATATCAATAGTAAATCATTAAATATATCAAGTCCTTTCCTCCAATATGGAGTAAAATTTTGAAAGATCGTTGGGGTCATTTCTTAAAGAAAATAAAGCTTCATTTAAAATAAATTTTTAAGAAATAAATCATTCTTAAAATTTTCTTAATTGAATTTCAGTTTAAAAAATTATGATGTAATATTTTAAAATAATTTATAATGTTTCTTGATAAAAATATCTTTCTCCTGTTGAAATATCCTTTTTTGAACATAAATCATTTCGAAAAACTTTTTCTTTAAAAATAGCACAGAAAAATAAAAAAATAATATTTTAATTAATTAAAATAATTTTTTTAAATAACATTTTAAAACAAATAAACTAATTTTTGAATATCATTTATAAAACTTTTTAAACATAAAAAATTTTCGAAATAAATTTTCATTGAAGATATATTTGAAATAAATATAAAGTATAATTTGAAATAATTGATATCCATTTAATTGAAAATAATATTTTAAACCATATTATGTAATATTTTAAATTCATTAAAAACACCTTTTAAATAGAATATTTTTTTAAATCATTATTTTAAAACAAGTTTTCTAAATAAAACATATTTCCAACTGTTGAGAAAATGAAGGTCGGATTTTCTTAAAAATACTTTCATAATAATCTTATATGACAAACTATGGAAAAATTGTACCACTAATTAATAATATAATTTGAAAATGGAGGGTAAGAAAATTTTTTATTATTCACTGGAGATGGATATTAATATTTCATCAATTAAATAATTATTATAAACTATCTTGATAAGTGATGAGATTGTAGCAATAAATTCTTACCACATTGATGTTATTGAATAAAAATCCCCATGAATGAATAAAATTACATGGAGCTTAAAATATCATGAAAATAATGCGATTCATGATATAAAATTTCAATCGGAACGGTAAATATATTTTAAAGGAATAAATGTACATAATAAAACATGTGTGTCAATAAAGTAAAGTTGAGATAAAATTACCCTACAGATTTGGTAAATTTTGAACTGTATGAACGAGGAATAGTAGATCATAAATGGTATATTTAAATAAAAATAAATTGAGGTATTTGAAAAATATAATACACTCATGGTTTTTATGTACACCACATAGAAGAAATTGGTGGTGATTATAACATCTATCTCACAAAAGTTAGAAAGTGAGAAAGAAATCCCATAATACATGAGTAATATTTGAATCGTGGTACCCATTAATAAATAACATACAATAAAAATTTGAATAAAAATATATATATATATTCATGATATAACATTTAAATGGGATGTATATAACCCACAAAAACGAAATGAGTGATGAATATGGCATAAGTCTTTCCAAAATAGAAGTGATACTCGAATTCTCTTACTACTTGAGTAACATTTGACTAATAAGTTCATTGAAAGGATGACTTCAATTAAAATATTTAATATAACTAAAAAATAAAATTTAATTATGTATCCTTTTATAGTGCATTATATACACCACATAAAACAAGCGAGTGGTGAATATGGAATGTATCTCAGATTTATAAAAAATGTAAGGTGAAATTCCCTTACCTTAAGTCTTTACTTTCTTCATATGCATTAAAACTTCCTTAATAATAAATATATGTTTATTATAAATATAAATAATAACAAAATTGTTATATATTATACTGAATATTATTCTAATATGACTATTTATTAACAATTTATTAACAATTCCGTGTTATAGTTACGTTTTGGGAAACAACTGCTTTGTTTATCGTATATGTTTGTCTTGTTATTCTTGATCCTCTTACATAGATCACTATTGACTTATTTATAGAATATGAAACATGATATAAATATCATATATATGTTCATTATATTTTTTATTTATAATAATTTATAAAAAAATATGAAATGAAATATACCATTCATGGAGATGGTAGGTTATACATATGCATTAACAGTGTTTCCATTTACTTGTCTTATTTTCAATGAAATAAATGTAAATAATATTTATATATATTATCATTACAATATAAATATTATTTCATATATATAAATTTTTTATTTAACCCATATTTAATATATTCCATGTAAAAAGTGAATGAAAAACATCACTTTGAGGAGGCGGTAATAAACACGTCCAAAGACATAGTTATCATATTCCCAGAAAAAAGGAGATCATGAAATTATGTGTTATATGTTACTTCCAGAAGCATAAATTCATCATAAATATCATATATATTATATAAAAATCATATTACCTTCATTTTTTCTTTCACAGATATGTGGTAATGGCAGAAATAACAATATATGTTCATAAGGTGGTAGTTTGTCATACGCATGAACGACGATTGTGTATCCCGTTTGTTGGAAGTGTGTGAAGGTGTGGAATGTAAACTTAATAGAAAATAATATCATATAATTTATTATATTATATATATAATATTTATATAATAATAATAAAGGGGTTTGTAGTGGGAAAAAACCTCGTTAATGAATGTTACCTCTTCACTGGGTAACTCCTTTAGTTGACAACAAGGGGCTCCCTTGGTTGGTGCTATTACCAATGTTAGGATTATAGGTTTATATGAAGGTTTATTGTAGCTTATTTGGGTATGTCTTGGATGTTCCAAATCTCTTGGGATGTTTAAATAAGTGTGGGGTGGGGTGATTTTCCTTTAATAATGGAAAAAAACTCCTCAAAAATATAACATAAAATTGCCTAATGCACATTTTGAAATTCAAATACCAAAAATGATGTTTTTGAATTAAAATTTATAAAATTCCAAAAAATTAGTTGTAATACAATTCTACTATCAAACAGCATAAATACTATATTTTATAAAAATATATATTTTATGACCAAAATTGTATTTGTTCTTATTTTATTCTTATCAGAAATATTGGAATAATTTCATAACATTTACTTTATTTTATAACATATAAACCTCATTATGATCTCTCAATAAAGGTGAATTATTTTTTTATTATGATAAAATGGTTTCTTTGGCATTTTTCATACATAAACCATTAATATTTAATTATTTTTTATTTTAATTTAAAATTAATTGAAAACAAAATAATACATTTTATAAATAGGTGTAAATCATTGTTTCATAATTTAGTTAATATAATTCGTATCTACCATTCCAATGGTTGGGAGATAACTATAAAAATATATTAATACTAATAAAAATTTTATATTGTAGTTTAGAAAAACACGGTCTTGTGTGTAATGAAATCTATCATAGGTACTCTAAATTGTGTGTAAACAAGAAAAATATTGTTTTGTATGTAGTGCAGGATTAACATAATGTAGCATACAACACAATCCAGACATAATTTTTTCATAAAAAACAATCTATATTAATTGTTTCATGAAATGAAAAATTCCAAAAAGTTTTAATTAAATCAAAAATATATATTTCACTAAATCTTCAAGTGTTATATTCTACACCACATAAAGAGATAGAAATGGGGTTGTCACTTGTACACCTTGAAAGGAATCTTTTTGAAAATAAAATAAAAAGTTATTTGGCCCATAACACATAAAAAAAAATTTCCCTAAAAATTATCCTTGGTCATCAATCTTTTAATACTAGAAATTTAATTTCATAGAAACAAACATCTTAAATATCAATAAAGAAATTTAAATTAAAAATAATTATTAGAAACATAGTGGTTACACAAAGTGAAGTATAACTGGTTTTCCACATAAGAGAACATTGGTCAATATTTTTAATGTGAAATAAATGCATAAAATATTATATAAAGTGATAAATATCATTGATCATAAGAAGTTTGTTGATCCATATAATTTTAATATTCATAAAACCGAAAACCAAAGAGACATGAAGCAGTCATCAATATCATAAAATATGGTGGAAATTGGAGAACTTCTCATGATCATTTTCATAAAATTATAGAATTTTTCCAAGAATATATACTTTGTTGATTTCATTTCATAAGCACAATCTCTCCCTTTGGATGTATTTGGATAAAATTACACTTTGTCCCTTACTCCAATAAATAATGGTTAGTTTTTAATGTATATAGAACTAATTGATCATATTATGCATTAATATAAGGAAAAATTAATTCTATCTATCACAACCAAATGGTTTTATAAGGTTATTATTATGCTTATATCCTCATATGGTGAGATGACACATTAATCTCTAAAACCACTTCAAAAGTTTAATATAAACCATTAAATAAATGGATAAAATTATAACATTCCAGAATAATGAAAATTCATAATTTTAGATATAATATCACTAAATTTCTCAAAATAACTTCAACATTGATCCCCAAATATAATAAAGTGGCTCTTTGTTATCACATAGATTACATGTGAATATCTTTATCATGCATTCTGTAGAAACATTGTGATAATCTGAATTATGATAAATCATTATAGTAAACATGATTTATTTTCTTATTCCAATGATTATTGGATATATCCCATAAATAAAAAATGTCATAAACTTCATTTATGATAGAATAAACAAATTTTTAAACAAATCAGTAATGTAATTCCATGGTAACCGATGTTATCCAATTTAAATAATACATATTAAATATCTATTTATCAAAAATAATCACCACATTCTCAACATAAAGAACATGTTAAGGTTTACCTTCCCTTAATACAGTGTTTTCAAAAAATATAATCTTTCAATTAAATCACATTTCTAGTCTATCATAACCATCCAATATATTCTTATAAATAAAAAAAACTATTTTTTTTTATATATAACAATTTGAATGACATAATTCCAAATACATAAATACATTTATTACTTCAAATCACCATTAATACCTTTGAAACATTACCTTATCCTATTAACTAATACCTTTATCCTTAAACATTTCACGTGTAGTCTAATCGTCTTCAAAAATATGACCAATACTCATAAAAACATCTGAATTCTCATCCTAATCTTTTAAATTTTGAAAACGTTTTTTATAATGAACAATAATTCAATATTTAAATAATTTGAGCATCGATTTTGTCTTTGAAAGTCTATTATTCTAATTTATTGGTTTATCAAAACTTTTCATTTTCCCTATGTAGTTATTTGATTTTTTTCCATCTTCTCCATAGTCAAGACATCATCTTATTCCTCTAAGACTTTCACTTGTTTTCTTCTTTTAACATTATTGACATAGAGAAAACTAAATCTTAATTCTTCAATGGTCTCTATTACCCTAAATCATAGATAAATAATTCCACCTCTTTTATTGTTAGTGAGAGTATGTTAGGTTACACATTGATAAAATGTTCCACGAGAATTGACTAGGATTTATCACAATATCTTATACACTAGTTAACATCCCATTTGGATACTCACAAGTATATTTTCAATCACATTAAATTTCTACTTTATTCCTTATAGATCCTTCCATTTACATAAACATGAAATAATTGTGTGAGAAACACTATTCATAATAGGAAACCAAATAATCAGGAAAATCTCTTAGGACGTCTAAATCATGACACCTTATACATTAATCTATGAAACCTTAGGTCTGTCCTTATAGGAATCCCTAAACATATTTATAGAAAAATTCATAGAGATCTCACTAAAGTTTTCTCATCCTAGTTTCCAATTATTGAATAAACCTTTCCTTTTATTCCACTTATAGAATCCTAAACTTAACATACATGGATATTACATCATTTTAGATGAAAATTTGGCTTATTCAAAAATTAATTCTTAAGGACCATAATAGTATAGAGTCTTTTTAAACAAGGATAAAAATACGATAACATAGTTAAAGATGTTAAATCATTCCCACATGGATCATATCATTTAGTACACCTACTGAAAAATATTATTTTTATAATAGGGAAATGAAACATAAGAACAGGTGAGAAATTTTTCATAATAAGGGTAAAAAAGGATGATATGTAAGAATTACATAAAAATAGGGGTATAATAACTTGAGCATAAAATTGAAAAATAAAACCCTTCATTTAAAATATTATATACATGAATCATGGAATAAATATTGGATGTTTATAAGACTTGTATAATAATGGATTCAATATAACAAATCCATGAATGAATTACAATTAAATGAGACATGGAATTTTAGAAGACATATATGCATTAAATTCATTCCAATGTTATTTAAGGCTTACATACAAGTACATATTACTATAATGGGTTCATATCAAAAACCATCATAGTGGTCAAGGATTACTTCCAAGATCATATTATTTGTCAAGGTACACTCTCAAGACCATATTAGTAGTCAAGGTTTAGTCCAAAGTCCATCTTAGCAGTCTATGACCATTACTGAATCGAGTTCACTCCTCATTCCATCCTTGTCTATCTCATGAGTAATATATAATTATCTAAATAATTGGATGTAGATATAAGTCTCACCCGTCACATAAGAAAATCTTACATATGTGTACCACATGATCATAAATATTCATCATAGCATCACCATAGAAATGAAAAATGGGTATTATAGAAATTTCATTATATATTATCCTATGGAAATGTGACATGTTTCATAATAATTTCACTATGGAATAACCCATGAAAATAAGTGAGTTTAATACTAATTTTATCAGGTTATTCTACATTAAATAGAAATGGGTTTCATAAAAACCATTCCTTCATTACGAAAACCATTCAGATAATTAATATGAATGGTATTCATGGTTCATATCTCTTGTAAAGCATAAATTTTATCAAGGTATTCCATCTTATATGGAGAAGTATTTTCAAATATCACTTAGAACATTTCATAAGGAAAATAAACATTCTTTTAAAAACATTAAAATATATAAAAAATTAAAAATACTTTTCATTGAAAGTCACTTTGAAAACATCAGAAGTAATCTTTAAAAATAATTTAAGAAATTTCTTGAGGTAAATATCTGTGTCACTATGAAAAATTAATTTTAGAAAATAAAATACTTTGAAAACGTTTTTCCTTGAATATAGATTCAAAAATGTATAAAAGATTCTTTTAAATACATGAAATAATTTTATTTTACAATAAACCAAGAAAACATCTAATGTAATCTTTTTAAATCATTTAAAATACTTTTTAAACATAAATCATTTCCTAAAACATTTTTCTATGAAAATAGTATTTAAAACATATAACTGAGGATTTATAATCATTTATATCCTTTTATCTCAAAATATACTTTCTGAAAATATAAAGGTATCTTTTAAAATCAATAAAAACACTTTTTAAACATAAAACATTTTAGAAATTTTTTTATATAACATATTTTTTGGATAAAATAGATTTTTTCCTGAGGTAAAAAATAAGATCATATTTTATTAAAACATTATTCTTTATCATCTTAGGAACTAGATATTTGATAAATGGTAACATTAATTGATGATTTCATCAATAAAAATATAATAAAAACATTAATTAGTATTCTTGAGATATGGATCATAATAGTTTTCCAATAAGAGAATAATGATAAACATAATTGATAAATGATGAGATTATAGAAAAAAATACTATTAACTAAATAGTAATAATTGAATCCTAATATACATTAAATAATAACATTATAAGAATCCTAAAATGTCATTAAAATAAATATATTCAATATATAACATGTTAAAGGGTAGTAGATACACCATGTAATTGAATATATGTTCATAACAAAATACGTGTCTCAAAAAAGGAAAATTTAGAAAAAAATTACCATACCGGTTTGGTAACATTTGAACCATAAAACCCACGAATCATAGATCATAAAATGGATATTTAAATACCAATAAATATTAGGATTATGAAAATATAATAGATTCATGTGTATTATATACACATGATGTAAGACTAGAATTCCCTTACAACTTGAGTGACTACAAGAGTTACATTTTAATCAAGTGATCCATGAAAGAATATAATTAATTGAAAAATTTAATATTATAAAATAATTTTAATTCATTATATAACATCTAATATTGAATTATATACACCAAAAAAAATAAAAAAGTGGAAAATATGGCATGTATCTCAGGGATATAAAAAGCGATATGGAATTCCCCTACCTTAAGTCTTGAGTATCATTGTATACATCCAACCCTATGGTATATTAAATATATGTTTATTATAAATCTAAAAAATAACAATACTATTATATATCATTATAAATATGATTTTATTAGGACTTTATATTACCCATTTATAAAAAATATCTTGTTACAATAACATTTAAGGTAATAACTACTTTGTCTCCCATATATGTTTTCAATTGTTATTCTTGATTCTCTTAAAATGATCATGATTTAAACATTTAAAGAATTTAAAAATGATATATATATATCATATAAATTCATTATATGTGTATTTATTCTATTCTGTAAAAGTAATAAATATGAAAAGAAATGCATCGTTCACGAAAGTGGTTGGTTGTATGTATGCAAGGACATTATTTCCAATTTCTTATCATATATTTAAAGAAAGAAAATTAAATGATATATATATATATATATATATAAATAGATATTATATTTCAATTGTAGTTTTTATTTCATATATATCACATAATTTTATTTATCTTATCCTTAATACAATCTATGTAAATCTTGAATGAATCAAATCACATTGAGGATGTCTTAGTAAACACGTCTACAAACAAAGTTATCATATTCCCACAAAATTGAGATCATGAAGGAATATGTTGTATAATAATTAATGAATAATAATGAAATAAAAAATAATCTATATATCATATAGAATTGTTAAATAAATCATCATTCCTGACCATGAGAGGTTGTAATAGAAGAATAAAGAGCATTGGTTCATGAGGTGGCAATCTGTTGTACACATGAATGTTGATTGTGTATCCCATTTGATAGAAGTTTAAGAATTTGTTGATTGTAACCATAACATAACTAGATATAATTATATTTAGTGTGAAATAGTTATTATAAAATTTTTATGTAATAATAATTGAAGGGTATGGAGAAGAAGACAAAAATAATAATGTTGAAGAACATTATATCTTCTTCGGGTAATTCCATTTGGTTTGCACCAAAGGGATTTCTTCTATGGATTCCATTCAAGAGTGACGATTATAGATAGAGAGGAAAAAAATAATATTATTTTTTATTTTTTTGTATGAGGTAATGTTTGTGTGAACAGTGAATAAGTGAGGTGTGTGATCTCCCTTTTATAATGGTGAAGAGGGGACATTCTTGTAAATACAATAAATGTAAACAATATTGAGATGTATTCTGTACAAAATTTTCCCCCAAAAATGGTTCATTTTAGATAAAAGGGATAATAAGGTATAAATATGTTCATACAATGGCCTTTATACATGTTTCATGGTTATTTGGTCCCTTATGTTAATTTTTAACAACCAAGTAAACTGGTCTTTACATTAATCGATGTAATTAATTTTAATTAATTTCAATAATAGTTTTTGTAAAAAACTAATTTGAACATTCTGGAAATTTCATTTTTTCCGGTTTTAAATATATTTCCTTTTTAAAAAATTATATAATTATATAAGTCAGAATTTAAATTCAAATTAATCATGTAGACGGATAGAAATAATGAGTTTTTATAATAAAATTATTTGGAATTTTGAAATGATCTTATAACCAATTTCGGTGTCAAAATGACGCCAATGAACTACATCAGATTAAAAAATATTTATTAATGAATTAAATATATTTTTAATGAAATTTAATATATAATTTAACTATATAAATATATTATAAGAAAATGTAGTTTTCAATTAAAATTTATTTTTTTCACTATTCTTCAAAAAGAATGAAACCTTGGTGAAAAATAAAAATATAGACCCAAAGTAAATTTTTATTTTAAAAATTAAAAAAATTAAGTTTAATTTTCCAAATAAAAATTATAAATGTGTCAACAATTAGTCTTAAAACATGTATTCCATTAAATGGAGGAAAATTTTCCATTTAGAAAAAATGTATTTATTTATGCCTAAAATAGGATTTGTTGTAATTTTATACCTATAAAAATTATTAGAATAGCGTAAAAAAAATTTAAAGTGATTTATAGTATATAAATATAATTAATATATCTCACTAATATTTATTAATTTAATTTATTCTCATGAAATAGTTTTTTTCGTATAAAAATTGGTTTACCACAAAAATATATCCTTATTATATATTTGGTTTTTCTTTTCATTTATAAATAATTGAACATAAAAAAATTCATTTTATAGACTTGTGTATACAATTGTTACAAAAATTTGTTAATCTTATTAATATCTACCATTCCAATGGATATGTGATAACTAAAACAATATTTTAATAATAAAATTTTTGGAAAATTGTAGTTTAGTAAAACTCGATCTTGAGTGTAACCCCAACTATCGAAGGAACTCAGTATTGTGTGTAACACAAGACCAAAATAGTGTTTCATTTAGTGAATTCTTAACATGGTGTAGCATGAAACATAAGAAAAAATATTTCATTCATATAAACATGTTATATTCATTTTTTCATGTAATGAATACTATTAGAATGTTTAAATTAATTCGAAAAATAAAATTTCACAAAGTCTTGGGTTGTTACAACGATCTGGAAGAGAATAGTATATCTAAACAGACCATGGTTAGTAACCATATTTTATTTGAGGGTATACCTCCCCCCCCCCATTTGAATGGTAGACTATTTTAATGTTTTTGTGGGCCTATATTTGGTCCTTTAGACTTTCATGTACTTGTGTCATACTCTAATTTGGAATATAGGTATATGAAGTTATTTCAGTTTTAGTTGTTTCCTACCTTTCATTATTTTATTAGTGTTTGGATATATGTTCATGTTTATGGAAACCTTATTATAGGGATTAGATGTGTGTTTTATTCCAACATAATGCTAGTCATAGTCTCATAGTATATTGCAGGTAGGCTTGGGTTGTCACATTCAGTTAACTGGCATCCAAGCAGTACCCATTTTGATAACCAAAAATTTTATCAACAGAACTTATCTTATTATAAATATTTTATATGGTATAAATCACATACATATAATATAGATAGAAATAAAAACTTCACTCTCATAAATAAACAATAAAAGAAGTCATATTTAAAAAGTAACTTATTCCGATGGAGTAGAAAATTGACCATTAGGAATAGAAATCCATCCAATAGAATATTAAACTCACCTATGAAAGTTTAAATAAAATTTTGGAATATTATAAAGAATAATATGATATAAATATATCCTAGTATAAGTAATTAAATACTTTAAAAATTAGTAATTAAGCGTATGTATTTTTATAAAACCTAAATGTTTATTTATAATTTTAAAAATAACATAATTATTCAAAAGAATTTAATTTTTTATAATATATATTCATAAAGTATTTTTTTCATATTATTATAGGATAATTTTATGAAACATTAATTAAAATTTTAAAGTGTTATAAAAAAAGTTATAATTTTAAAATCTGTATTTTTCGTGTAAATGATGATTTTAATTAAAATTTAATTTTCTCATATTTATAAATTTATTCTCATAAAATAGTGTTAATTTTTTAATTCTAAAAATAAAAAAATGGTTACTGTGAATTTATGGGATATTTCTTAAATACATTAATTTTTTTATGAATAGTAAAATCTAAAAATTTATGGTATATATAAATTATAAAATAAATACATTATTCACTAAGTCATGGATGATTTAAGCACCATAATATAGAAATAAAATTAATTATTTTAATAAAATTCACATATATACTCAACCTATTCATAATCAAGATCCATAATAATAAACTGAGGAATAAAATGACGAGAAAATAACCCTCTCCTCCACTATAAATACCACCCCTCCCCACCTCTTCTCCTCACACCTTCAGAGATTTGAACCTTTTCCATGTTCTACCCAATAATTTTCCCAAGCCCTTACCCCACATCTAGGATACATTGGCCTCATCAAAAGCCAAAACATTTTCCCTAAGGAGGTTATCAAGGAGGATAAATTCAAGAGGTAAAATCCTCTTACTTTTATTTTAATTTATCTTCATATTGTTTTCTTTTTTAATTTTATCCTGACATCCCCTCCTAGATCTTTCATTATAACTAAATTACCATTTATATATACTTAAATTTTACTATTCTAATTTAAAAACACATAATTGAACCTCTTATCCTCTCCATTTTGTTACAAAAATGGAAAAATCATCTTTGAGGTGTTTGTTTATCTCCTTCATGAATGAAAGATTTCATTTTCCTTTACCACCTTCATGGCTGCTCATAAGACCATTATATTGGTTGAAACAGATTTTAAAATTTATTTTATAAATTTTTAATGTAACACCCCATTATTTTGAAAAATAAATTTAATATTAAATTCATGAAACACCTAGTCTCTACAAAACACCACTTTTTGTAACCAAGATAGTAAACATATTTTTTCCATCTCTGTGTTTTGAATTTTAAAAAACTAACACACACAGTTGCATTCAGTAATATATTTAGAGTCTGAAAAGACAAACCTGATTTTTGGTAAATAGTAACATACCCTTTTGAATAGTAATATAACCCTTATGAATAGTAAATCAATTATTATTTTATTGTCTTAAGGTTATAATACAATTTCATCTTGATTAATTTTTTAGGGTGATATAAAATGAATTATTGTTGAAAAATTGTTATTTTCAAATAAATTATGATTTTAATTAAAAATTAAATTGATCATATTTAGAAATTTATTCTCATTAAATGGACTTCTTTTTTTGATTCTACACATTAAAAATGGTTATGGTGAATTTTTGGGATTTTTCTAAAAGACATCAATTTTAGGTGAATAGTAAAATTTGATAATTTACAATAAATACTAAATAAATGATTTATTGATTCGTAGGTGATGTAAGAATGATGTAAAACCACTTGGTTCAAACTTACATTCACATATTATTATTCTTGGTCACAAGAATCAATAGTATTGTTTGTCTTTGAAAAAATAATAAAATAGTGAGTAAAATATTGGGAAAACCCTCATCTCCTCTAATATAACCCCCCCCCCCCCCCACACACACACACCCTATTCTCTTCACTCCCCTCAAGCCATGTACTTTGTCTAAATTTTTCCCAAATCTTCTAAAAATCCCCACCCACACGTCCAAAATTCCTTGGTCTTATAAAAGTTATAAGCCTAAATGTTATATATATTTTTCTGCCACTTTTCCATTGTTTTTCATTCATTTACTCGATAATTCTTGTGGTGGATGTCCAACATTGCAAGAAATAAGGATTCACAAGATTCCAAAGAATAAAGGAAGAAATGAAAAAAAAAATGGCCATGTACACATTGTGATGGCCAAGGACACATCGTGTACTTGATAATCGTAGCCTGCATCAAGACCGGAGAAATTTCCAGTTCGCAGCGTGAATCCCTCCAACACATTGTGACTTAAGTAAATAAAAAAGCAGAGAAATTGGTGAGAATTCAATGAAAAAATCCAACTAGACATGGGGTACACCTCATGAACCACCTGAAAATGACATTACTATGCTTAAACTTCATTAATCCACTGAAAATCTGCATGCCACATTAGAGATCCTGGTCAACGCCTTCAATTCTCACATCATTTCAAATCCATTTAATTCCTTCCAAGTAAAGTTTTATTTAAAGTATTATTTCATTTTTATTTCATATCATTACATGTTTATTCATTTCAATTCCATTAGTATAGTTATTATGATTTCTATTATCCCTTTTATTTCTTTAATTACCCTCAAGAGTAGTTAAACACTTCAGGGGTAGGGATCATGATTCGATGTATCTACACGCTTAATTAGATTTCTTGTTATAAACTTTTCAAACCTAATTGGATTAGTAATTAGGATATAAACTAACAGAAAAATACCATTTGTTCGAATATACCATGACCATCAGACAATCAAACACAAAACCCTATCCTAATTGGAGTGAACTAAGACTGTGACCATTATCTTACGGAACATTATATAATAGAAGATGAAATTAAATCATCTAGCGTTGTAATTAGCCTCAATTACCATGGAATAGTAACATCCTAGATAGAACTAGAAGATTTTACCAAGGTTAACTAGAGACTATTACTTTCTTCGTAGACTAATAATCTAGGACCTTTTCAAGATTAGAATTAGGATCACAGTTATTTAGATAATTGGACTTGATACCAACCCCTATTTAATAAATTAATGTAAAAACAAAAAATAGTTATAAAACATTGAAAAAATTTTCAAACTAATAAGGAATCCTACAAAGTATTTTTGAAAAAATTTCTGTCAACCACATAAGAGAATCCTCCTTGTGGGATTGACCCTGGACTTCTACTATACTATGCCCTAGTATTTAGTAAAGTTCGGGAAATAGATAAATTTCAAATCTAAAGTGCTTGTGTAGAAAAAAACAACCCACGTGGCTCAAGACCATCAAATTTTGGCACCATTTTCAAGGAGTAAGCATTGTTCACTGAGTTAGGGCTCTGGTATAGATCTAGGATTACCTTTCCCTCTCCCTATTTCCTTTTTTTTAGATGATCTTGCGACTCTTCTCATTTCCATGTGCATTTTCCAAGGTCTCGAGGCTTTTTTAAGGAATATTTAAGCACATTAACCTTTGGCCTTAAATCCTGAGATCGATATTCATATCTCTTCCCTTAATTGGTCTGTTATGGCCAACCAATTCTACCCTGTAGGACTAACCATGCCAAAACCCAGCCATCAATTCATTTCAGGAGAACACCTGATAATGAACCAGGAGTGGACGATTATGTATTATGGCTTTCCATAAATCCATGGTACGATCCCTATAATTGTTTGACACCCTATCCAAGCCCAAAATTTTGAAATAAAAACTAGACTTATTCACATGATCCAGATCATGGGGAAATTCAGCAGTCTTCTAAGTGAAGATCCACATGAACATATTGCCAACTTTTTGGAGGTTTGTGATACCTTTCGCAACTAGGGAGTTTCTTGTGATGCAATAAGACTCCACATCATCTGATTTTTTTTATGAGATAGATCCAAGGACTGGATAAAGAGTCAAGATCCCGAGTTAATTACGACATGGGATGAACTAGCCAAGAAGTTTCTAGATAAGTGCTTTACACCCAACCAAACAAGGAAGCTTTGGATGGACATTCAGAAATTCAACCAAATTGATAGATAATATTCTCAGGAAGCATATGAACGCTTTAAAGAATTAATGAGGAAGTGACTGAATCGTGTACTTGATATGTGTATATAACTCCAAACTTTCTATCAAGGACAGCAGCCAGCAGCAAGTAATCTTGTCGATGCAACTGTTGATGGAGGTCTCATGTTCGAGACTCTCGAAGGTGGAAGAGTCATTCTTGATTAAATATCTCACAATTACAGTCTATGAAAGTGTGATCATGGACCACCACGGTGTGGAATCCACCAGATTAATGAGACCATAAGGATAGTAGTGCAAGTGGAAGCGCTCACTAAAAACTTAGAATCATTTCTAATATCAACTACTCAACCCCCTCATGACCCTATAATTGAATTTCAACCATACGAGATGTGTGGTGGCCCACATCTTTATCAAGAGTGAAAATTTGAATATGAAGAAACACAACAAGATTGTATTTACATCAATTTCAATTTTCAGAACCTGTTATTCCAGCAGCAACAGTATTATCAGCAGAGGAATTCTCAGCAGCAACCTCAGAACAATCAGGGTTATTTTCAAATGAGAAGTGGACAAAACCAATACAGAGCTCAAGGACCACCAGGATATCCTCCATTTAACCCTATATCTAGGCCACAAGAGAAAAACTACCCTTCCCTCAAAGAGCACATAAATTTCATCCATTTTATCTAAGACCTCATCACGCACCTACGCAAAGCAATCAGGAAAAACTGCTAGCGTCATTTGTGCAAAAGTATAATAAAAAAATGAAGACCCATCAGATAGATATGAAAAACCAGAGAACTACTATGAGGAACCGTGAAGTAAAAATGGGTTATATTTTAAAGACATTACTTGAGAGATTACCAGGTACTCTACATGGACACACATAGACATACCCAAGAGAAGAATCTAATGAAATGGTGCTAAGGAGCGGAAAGATTCTGGACATCCAACAACCTAAAGAAGCATAGACGGATGAAGAAGTTCCAAGAAAATAACCAGTACCAGATGTAAAAACTGATGAAGTCACAACCACCTTACATCATGAAGAAATACCAGCTAAGAATCACCTTTGAATGTTTCAACACCTCCATACCATCCACCTCTTCCCTATTCGGAAAGAGCGAGATAAATTAGGTTGGAGGAACAATACAAAAATTTCTTGGATATGTTCAAGCAATTACATTCACTACTAAAAAACAGGCAAGGGAAGCGCCACCCTTTATCAGTGCTTTTTTTAGTAGCACTGATAAAGGGGGGCTTTATCAGTGCTTTTTCCAAGCACTGATAAAATTTATATTTAAATAAAATCCTAAAAAATAATATATTGTCATATAAGTATAGTTATATTGATATAAATATAATATATATTTTTTAAATATGTTTTAGATAAGTATAAATAGACAGTTACATTTAATATATAATAAATTTAGTGAAAATGGATTTAAAATATTTTAAAAATACTATGAATTTTAATTTTTCTATTTATCATAGATTAATAATCATTTAATAATAATCTGAAGACACAAAAAAATCAAAAAAATGAATAAAAGATCTAAAATAAGTTGAAAATGTGACTCAAAATTTAAACGGCCATAACTTTTGATTCGGGTGTCTGTTTGAGCTCTATAGAAAATCAAATTGAAGCTTTCGAGGAGATCTATGAGCTACTGAGAAAAGGATACCTTTGGTCACATTTTTCGAGGCCCAAAAAGTCTCATGAGGCCTCCAAAACTGTTTTTTTAGTCATGATACCCCCAATTTTTAAACATTCAAACAGGTATAACTTCTGATCTGGATGTTCCCTAGGCCTGTACCACATATCATATCGAATATTTTTTTCATTTTATTTAATTTTACTAGTTTTAGAGTTGAAAAGGACTTTTGGATTTGAATTTATGTTCATTTTAACATTCTATGGATTTTCAAATACATATATATATATATATATGTATTTATTCATAATTATATATATATATGTGTGTGTGTGTGTGTGTGTGTGTGTTTGTGTATGTTTGTGTATCTGTGTGTGTGTATTGTATATATGTATGTATTTATTTATTTATTTATTTATAAACAGACATCGAAAAACATATTTTATAAATGTATTCAAAACTAATCATATAAATATATATTAATATACAAATAAATGTATGGATAAAAAATTAAAACTAAAAATATATATGTAAATTAATATAAATATAAACTAATATGTGAATAAATATATATATACTGATATATGAATAAATATACACGTATTAATATAACAAAATTTATTTATATTCATATGAATCTATATTAATATACGAATAAATATAACTATATATATATATATATTAATTTACAAATAAAAAATATATATTAATAAATGAATAAATATATATGTATTAATATAATTAAATATATTTAAATTAATATGAATCTATATAAATATATGAATAAATATAACTATATATATATCATTAAATAGAGAGAAAAACAAAATGGCTTAGTGGTAAAGGTGTAGACTTGAAAGGGGGGAGATCGTGGGTTCAAGTTCGGGTGGAAGCAAGGAGGTGCACGCGGGCATATTGGGAGATGCATGAGCAAGGGCAGTGTGCGGGAGAGTGGGAGGGGTCTGCCTAGAACTGATAAAGGGGGGTCAAGCGCTGTTAAAATCTCCTCCCCACACATTATATATTCATTTATATTTTTTTTATTTTTTTTTATTTTTTTAACTTTTATCAGCGCTTTTTAAAAGCGTTGTTAAATGGTTTCCTATATCAGCACTAAAAAAGTGCTGATAAAGGACCCCTTTTATCAGTGCTTTTTTTAGCGCTGATAAAGGACACCTTTTATCAGCACTTTTTTAGCATTGATAAAAGGGTATTTTATCAGCGCTTTTCAGAGTGCTCATAAAAGGGACCCCCCTTTATCTTCACCTCTATTAACAGCGCTTTTTTGAGCGCTGTTAATGCACTTTTCTATCACTGATAAATTCCATCTTTGTAGTAGTGATTAAACATCCCTTTTTCTGAAACTATTTATGAGATTCCTACATATTCTAAGTACCTAAAAGAATTATTATCAAATAAAATAAAAATAAAATAACTAGGATTCATCTCCTTAAATGAAGAATGATCTGCTGTGGTACAGTAGAAAATTCCACTAAATATGGGAGACCCTAGCAGCTTCTCAATACCTTCTGAGATAGGCACGTGGAAATTTGGTAGAGCACTCTATGATACTGGAGAAATAATTAACCTTATGAAAATGACTATATTTCATAATATTAGACTTAAACAACTCAAGGAGACAAGGGTTAAGAGTTCATTAAGTTAGAATAGGACATGTCTTTTTTGGGAGTCTTCTTTTTGTTTGAATAAAGAGGCAGGGAAATAAAGGAGGAAAAAATAGAGAAAACCAATGATCTAAATGTCATGAACCCACAGGTCACGACATGACACTTTGTCACTCTGAAATCCAATTTTTATCAAGGATCACGACGTGACCCGGATCAGGTCAGTTTTTTAAAAACCAATGGGTCATGACCCCTCGACCCCACTTGAACCTGAGCCCCCTCCTCCTTACCTAATGCCTCATGGATCCTCCCCTTCAAACCTCATGACGTGCACCCTTCCTCCCTTCTTCCAAAAATCGAACCCTCTTCCTCCTCTCCATGGAGTGCACAAAGAGACCGCATCTCGAGACATCGTATTCTTCATCCTATTCATCTTCCTTCATGAGCCACAAGTCTGCTGTTAAGTGATCATGTGCTCTATCCATCTCACAAGACTCGAGATCCTCCCCATCTATAGATGATAATCTCTATTTTCACTTGGTTTTATGCTTTACCGACCCACAACAATAGGTTAATCATATTCAGATCTAGGAAAAACCCAGGAGGACCAACAATCCTCTGGATATGGTCATGCTTGTGAAGCCAAACGTCGTAGATGGTATCATGAGCTTAATTGAGATGTTTCACATCGAAAACATCGTTGATGTCTAGGAGCATACGTACATGGAGTTTTTTTTGGAGTTCCTAGCCACCTTTGATGAGGCTCTCTCGGGGGGGTGCGCCGAGCCTTTGGCATCTCATCGCTCGTGATCCTTGATCCCACCATGACCCCAGGATGGCGAAGTCCACCCAACTGAGGACTCTTGATTTTCTTATATTGCATCTGGCCATGGCACACAGGTGGTTCACACGAGGTGAGACCCCAGGCAGTGTCAGACATCTTGACATTCTTATCCTTTCTGCTACCATGGGTGGACCTCCCATTAATATGGATACCCAGTTCACCTCATTCTACAGAGTTCTAAAATAGAGGAGGTGAGGCACACTTATGGGATGATTGTTCATCACTAGGATGGCCAGATACATCCACGTTTTCGATGCCTTGCAGCCCCTCACCTTTGTAGGCCCAGTTGATCTGATTGATCTTGTGCTCTGGAACAAGATAAGGATGCTGGTGGAGGAGGGAGACATCTATTTCTGGGCACCTAGAGTTCGGGAGCATGTACCCCAACCGGATGCACCTCGAGAGGCTGATCCGCAGGAGCATCCACCAAGAGTCATAGCAGTAGACCACTCTTCCCACCATTCTTCTACCTACCCATCCCCACCAGAAGCCCGGACCACCACCCCATCCACTCAGCCTGCACCTACCCATCCTACTCCTTTTTAACTGTGGGTACTCCTTCAGTGCGTCCTGGTGAATCATCATCAGTTCAATGCCCACCTCTACCTTCCCTTTATTGATCCTTCCTCATTCACCCCTCCACCACCTACTACCATTGTCCCTTCCTCATACACCCCTCCTCCCTCACCCTCTCTACCCTCCAACCTACCTCCCGATGTCACGAACCCTACTGCTTATTAGGATTTTCTCATAGAACAGGCCCGGAAGGGCAAGGGACCAGCCACTCAGCCCACTCCTGACATCCCATTCATTGATATAGCTTCCAAAAACATGGCCACTGTATGGATCAGGGATTCATCACCTCCCACCCTATCCCAGCTTACTGCCTCCACCACACCACCAAATCCCTTATCCCCACCTACTACTACGACTGCTACCTATGATGATTTAACTGACCAGTTCATTCCATCTTCTGATGCTGGTCTGACTATAGATGAGATTTTTGTCCCAAAGAACTGATTTATATTTTCATACTTTTTAAGATTTGGGACAATATTTGAGGGGCAGGCTATTATTCACTTTCTTTTACTTTATGTGGATATTTATATATAAATCCTTTGGTTTCTTTCACTTATGAATGTGTGTTTATTTTTATTGCCTTTTTCATTTTCAATAGAAATTTCTAGCTCCTCTAAGTCTTATAATGTTATCTATGGACCCATTTATCCATCCTTTCTTCTACAACAAGTAACCTAGTGTGTCGGAGACATCTCTAATTAACTTCAGGCTTTATTATTGTAAATCCACCAGTAGAAAAAACCACCTCCACCAATGATTCCATTTCTACAGCATTTATTATTCGGTCGAGCTACACCTAAAGAAGTGAATCCAATTAAGAGACCATACAAACTCAAGGACACGTCGACTAGTAGCAGCAAGCGCAAAAGGAGCAACTGATCTGGTTAGCCCATTCTTTGAATTTTTGGTCCACCTGTATGGATGACGATGATAAGTTAGTGCTTTATGGGAGGCAAACCATAGTTATTTTTGAGCTTTTTTGAGTCCTAGATTTTTCATTATTTCATTGTAGTACTTTTTACAAACTTTCAATCAATAAATAAAATGGTTACCATTATTCCTTCTTTTAACAATTTCCAATTTTTCAATTATTCAAATGTTTAAACCTATGAATTAATGATTGTTCTATAGTGTAGTATTTTTCTACTAACATGTTTGCAGGGGCATAAAGATTAAATTTTAAGATAGCTCAAACACCCCCATGGCATACCACTTCATCCAATATAGCTTTGGATTCCCTCTTTTTAAATTTTATCTTCATTTCCATGAAAAATCTATTATAAAAAATCATCGCCTCACCACTCCCACCTATTATTTCATTTCCAGTGCGAATCATATCTTATTTTAAGTTGTGGAGGGGGGTTCTCATGATTTCACTAGTGATACACTTGATTTTTTCCAGTTCTCATTGTTCTAGGAGACATTTCTCAAAATGATAAGCATGCTGCAAATTTTAAAACCATTATTCACATGTAAATTAAAGCTAAAGTTAAGAAGAATAATGTTAAGAACCATGTTTCACCCCAACTTAGAATTTTAGAATGAATTCCATGTTTTGAAGTTTAATTCAAATTTAAAATCTTTGAAATTATGATTAATTAACTCAATACATAAGATTTATGCACTTTTCAATTTTCAGATCTTATTTTATTCTCATTACCTAAGAGGATTCTAAGCCTTCAATCTCATTTTCCTTTCTGAGCATATTTCTTGATAGATACATGGGACACGTAAACCTACTATAACATACAATAATAACTTATCAAAATGATGAGTGGACAAGAATAATTTTAAAATTATTGAAGTAGCCTTTGATATCCATTTTTACCTGAGACCCACCTAACATCTATCCTTTGTTTAACCCATAGTTTCCAAGAATTAATTATTAGAAGAAAATCTATTTCAAGACTATTTCACTTCCTACCCTACTCCTTATACAATTCTTGAATATTATTTTTAACAAGTTTGGGGGAGGTATTAAGATAGCACTTGATGCTTTCACTTTCAGATATGTAAGGTGCTCCCACCTAACTACTAGGTTGTGATCCATACAACTTTTAGTTTTATCTGATTCATATTATATTACTTTGAAAATTTTAAAAGAAAAGAAAAAAATTAATATGGGTTTTTTACTATGAGGGTCAAAAATCACCATTTTCCAGACAGATGAATCCCTTGAAGAATCATTTGTGGTTAGGTGATGGATGTGAGATCTATCCTAGGAAAAACTTTTGAAAAATTAAAAAGGAAAGGAAAAAAGGAAAGGAACAAAATCATTTCTTTATATACTTACTCGCTATACATATAGATCCAACATGGGCTAATGAAGTATGGACCTGAATTTCTGGATGGAGAAATTTTGTCACACTTATCTTGTTGCATTTGCATTGTACTTTAAAGATTACCATCCTTTTGAGCCAGATTTTCACATTTTACCAACCTACCTATAGACTCAAAGTCATCAGAACCTTGTTCCTAAAAGTCCTCAAGATTATTTCTATGCATGTCTTTACATAGTTGAGATGATAGAACCAGTGAAACCCTATAGTTAGGAACATGCACTCAGGGAACGAGCATACCTTACTTACATTTTACCCTGAGTGATTAGAGAAAAGCATGGTGAGGTAACGTACAACTGAGTATATAGATTAAGTAATAGTTAAAAGATTAGAAATGATTTTGAAAATCTGAACTATATGGCATGACTAATTTACTATGAGGGATTAAAACTAGAACTTGACTAATTTTCTACTTACACATAATTTAATTACATAGAAATAATGTTCATTTTTTTCTTTACAAATTACTTATCCTTTTTGAAATCTTTGTTGATATATTTTTCTTGAGGATAAGAAATGATTCAACTGTTGGGGGATATGATAAGCCTAAATGTTATATATATATTTTTGTCACTTTTCTATTGTATTTCATTAATTTACTAGATAATGCACATGGTAGATGTCCAACATTTCAGGAAAAAGGGCTTCACAAGATTCCAAAGAAGAAATGTAGACAAGAAAAAAATGGAGAAGTACACGTCATGATGTCCGAGGTCACATCATGTACATGATGATTACATCCTACATCATAACCGGAGAAATTCCCAATTCACAGCATGAATCCCTTACACATGTCATGACTTAAGTCAAATGAGAAGCTGAGAAAGATGTGAGGATTCAATGATAAAAGTCATTTGGCCATGGTGTACCCATCATGATCCTCCTGTACAGGACATGACCATGGTCAAACATCATTAATCCATGGAAGATCCGCATGCCACACTAGAGATCTAGTCGAAGTAACATGGATTAAGGGTTCACTATGTGATAATTAAGTACATGTCATGACCATTTCCTCCTATATAATGAGCAGCTCGGCAGCACATTGGAGCATGCTTGGATTACCTCCCTCTCCATTTTTAGACTCTCTACAGAATTTACATCTAATTTCCATCTTAAAACACTTTAGTTCTTTGTAATCCATTACGTCTTTAATCAAAGAGTCGTGGATTCTTTTTCTTCAACGCCTAAAATTCCTGTGTTGTTTCAATTCCATTTCATTATTTTCAATTAAGATTTTATTTAAAGTATTTTTCATGATTAATTTATATCATTATAGGTTTATTCAATACAATTCCATTAGTATAGTTATTATGATTTCCATTATCCCATTTATTTATTTAATTACCATCATGAGTAGCTAAATGTGTCTCGGGTAGAGATCAAGATTATATGTATCTACATGATTAATTAGACATCTAGTTCTAAACTTGTCAAACCTAATTGGATTAGTAATTAGGATATAAACCAACAGTTAAATCCCATTTGTGTTACTTTATTATGACCATCAAAAAGCTAAAAAACAACCATATCCTAATTGGAGGGAACTAAAACTATGACCATTAGTTTTGGGAAATTTCTACAATAGAAGATGAACTTAATGCATCTAAAACAATAACTAGACTCCTAAACATGGAATACTAAAATCCTATATAGAACTAGAAGACTGGACAGAGGTTAACTAGTGACTATCGCTTGCTTCACATACTAAGTAGTTAGGACCTTTCCAAGATTATAATTAGAATCACCTTTATCTAGATACCCATACTTGATCCTGACGCCTCTTTAATCAATTGAAGTAGAACCCAAAAATAGTTATAAAACTCCAAAACATTATTAAAACTAGTAAGGACTCTTACAAAGGATTTAAAAAAATATTTCTTTCACCCATAAAATAGTGTCCCCTTTGTGGGATCAACCCTAGACTTCTACTTTACTACGCCCTAGTAGTTAGTAAAGTTTAAGACACATATAAATTTACAATCCAACATGCCTGTGTGGAAAACAATGACCCTAGTTTCTCAAACCAGGAAAAAAAGACCAAATCCTCTACCCTAAAGTGTCTCTTAATGAATATTACTTCAAGAGGTAAATTCCACTTTTCATTTATTTTATTTCAAGTTCATTTCTTTTATTTTTATTTCCTCACTTCTTCTCATCCAAATGTTGTGATAACTCTAGTACCTTACATGTACTAGAATGTTGTTATGATAATGGAATAATTCTTCATTGTCTCTCATTTCCCTTTCTTTTATACTAGAAGTTAAAATAGCAATCGAGATGTGTTAATTTATCACATTCAAGGACGATGGGTTTTCAATTTCGATTGCCATATTCAATTATAGTCATGAAACTAATATGATGGTTGAAACAGACTATAATATATGTATCATAACTTATTTAAGGTTCTTTAATACTTTTTTACACATGATATTAATATATAAATCAAAATTAGTTCGTTGTGATTATGAACCACCAATTAACCCAAACAATGAAATTTAATCTCTTAACCCATAAAAAGGCCATGAATGAACCTAATAAGGTTACAATAAATCAATTAAATGTAGAGTAGGTTCTAGAGTATTTAATTTATGAACCTAAATTAGATTATTTAGTTCATTAAGATCATGTGAGAAACACCTACGGACTTAAGGTAATGGTTTTCCACCCAAACCTCCATTTTCATTCGAGTTACTCTTATTTTCTACTTACCTAAATTCAATTATTATTTATTCACATGTAATCCTCATATAATATATGATAATATTATATATATGTGTACCAACTAGAATCCTAATTTAATTTAAGGGGAGTTATATGTTCTAAAAGGGTCTTTTAAAAAATATTCTTCAAATACAAGCTCGATTCAAGGGAATTTCCCAAATTCTTACTTATTTTCAAGGGAAATCTATAATATATTTTTGGAAACCATTATCTCTATAAAATCACTCATTTTATTTTGAAAATACTATTTTAATTATCTTCTAGTTTTATATAAATATTTTTCCAAAATAACTTATCTTTCCAAATTAAAAGATTATTTATCTTAAGAATTACTCGATGAATTTATTAAAGAATCTTCATTTATTTCAACACTATTATTTATTATTATGTATTATTCATATTCATATTTTCTGATATAATATTCCATATTTAATTTAATAGTTTATGATTAGTTTTATTATCGATGTTATATCTTAAAACCATTCACTAATTTACTCTGAATGGTTAGTGTTTATGCTTAATGTTCTTGGAAAGTTATTGACATTTCAAAAATTATTTTAAATATGAATGTATATGTTGTTTATGTTTATCCCTATTTTTATGAGTTATAAATTGGACTTAGTAATTGTTGGGTGGGGCCTACTATAGCCTCTCAGTGGATCAGTCGGTCTCATGAGACAAACTATGTTCTTGGCACGAGGCGTTGACAAAATGGATATTTATGGGCTTGGCATGAGGCCTTGACGGTGTGGTTATGATGTCCCTCATTATGCATTCTCTCATTATGAAATGAGTATTAATAGTTCATGTGATTATTAAACTATTAGAATACCCATTATTATGTTTTATTATGGAATTATTTATTCAATTCGTATTCCTACCATAATGTGTTCAAGATTATTTTTTTAAAGGAATGTGTTTTTAGTTATTTACCATTCCTAATATTTATGTTTATGATATCAACGACTATATTTCTTACCCTTACTAAGCATTTGATCTCACCCATTTTTTATGTTTCATTTTCTCAGGAGATGAAGAATTTTATTATGAGTGACCTATAATGATAAACTTATAGTTTGGATGTTCCCAATAAAACTTATATGTTGTATTTCATTTCAAGTTGTAATGTTGAAATTAGGTATATATCTTGTTTCTAAATATACTAAAATACTCAGTCCATTAAGATGCATATTCCTTGTTTGTATGCCAAATTTTATAATATAAGGTCTTGACTCTGAGAAACAGGGGTCGATTCCTTACAGTTGGTATCAGAGTAAGTTTAGTAGAAAACATGGAAACTATATTTAGAAAATGTATATTAGGTAATAACCCTAAGATAGTATTTGAGGATAAACATACAAGAACATCATGGAATCTCAGGAATGGATATATTATGTGGATATTTCTATCCAATACATCCCTGACTGGATACTACATATGGATGTGGTTCTGGCACAAATGTACCTAGGAGTGAAAACTCCAAAAAGGAGTTTCAGGCTTGACTCGGGGTATCCTGGTACATGACAATGGGCCTTACTGCTCACCTAGTTTGACACACCTAGGGGATATGATTAGGATAATTAACATTCTCATTACAAGCCACTATGAAGTATTTAAATGTAAATTTATCCTCAAGGAAACCATGTTTGTGATTATGGGATTTACCATGCCTAGAATTTCAATTTATGCTAAGTATTTTTCTAAGTTGAGATTATACAACATGAATCATAACCTACTCTAGTGTATTCCATTATCTAGAAATGATGCATAGTGCAAGAAATAGAAACTGCATGAACACACATATCCCATGTAGGGATTTCCCTCCAATACAAGATAATGATGCTGGCTTTGGAGCAATGACTCATGCTGAGTAACTTATAACTATACGGGGAAAACAAACTCAGTTTATGAACAATAACCTTACAAATATGAAGCATCATGATCCACAATGTCGAGGATCTATGTTATATTGCTTTATAAGACCATAGAATCCATCATTCAACGTGACTAGAAAACCATTTTTAGCTAAGTAGTTGATGCGTTCTCTAGATAAGATATTTCTCACTTTGGGATGTAATGAAAGAGAGAAGGTTGTCATGATAGTTTATCATCTATCATGAGATATAGATCAGTGGTGGTCATTAATCCAAAAAAAGGAGGTGGAATAAATTGAAGAGATTCAATAGAGGGATTTTAAGGAAATCTTCCTAGAAAAATATTTTCCTCGTGAACAACGAGTGGATATAGAAAGTCAATTATTAAATCTGAGGCATAAGGATGATGAAAATGTTGGCAAGTATGAATCCAACTTTACATGGATGGAATGGCTTGCTACGGACTACATATGTAATTCAAGGTGCAATATTGATCGATTCATTTATGGTTTAAAACCATTCCTCTGAAGGGCACTAGACTCCTAGAATTTCTCATCATATGAACATATAGTCTCATGTACTATCAAGATAGAAAAATAATTTTTCTAATTCTTGTGACTTTAAAAGAGGGAAAGAGAATAATAAGGCCACTGAAACTCTAGAAAAGGAAATAAGAAAATGGGGAAGAAAGGGAATAGTTGACCTTCCCCCTGTAGTAATTGTGAGAAGAAACACCCTAGAACATTCCTGAAGGGAATGGGAGTCTATTATTAGTGCACAGAAAAAGACCACCAATCTTGTGATTTCAAAGGGAAGAAAGAAACAACCAATTTTCAATGGTATAGTTGTAAAGTGATGAAACATTTTACACATGAATGTCATGATAATTAGGGAAACATTCCCCAAAGAAGGCTAAGGGAGAAAGTCCAAGCTTATGCAGTCACAACTGCTGAAGTTGATGTTTCTAATATTGTGGGGTCAGGTAATTTAATTGTTTCCTCAAACATATCCAATGCTTTATTTGATTCTGGATCATCACATTCTTTTTTCTATTCCCAGTTTTCCAAGAAAATTAGACATGTTAAATTTGATTTAATAAATTATTTTTCAGTAATAACTCCAAGGGGATGTATCATTACGACAAAGATGTGTCAATCAGTCCCCCTCATGACACATAAACATGATTTAGCTGCCAAAATTATCACCATACCTATGATTGAATTTGATATAATCATTATAATGAGTTGTATTTAATGTCATGATGTGAATATATATTACAAGAAGAGGGAATTTATGTTTTTTGAGAATAGTGTTGAATCCCTTATCATTAGAGCAGAAACCTCGCCAGCTGATTCTTATCTAGACCCACCCCCAATATCACTAATGAATTAAATTGTGAGGGAGGAAGTGAATACAATAACTATTTTTGAGGAAAAGAATGTTCAAATAAAGGATATACTTATTGTAAAAGAATATTTTGATGACTTTCAATGGGATTTACTTGGAAATCCTCTAGATCATGAAATTGATTTTTCCATTGACTTAATTCCTAATTCAAGGCCATATCAAATACACCTTATAGAATGTCTATTGTGGATTTAGTATAATTGAATAAAAAATTAGAGTAATTGAGTGATAAAAGATTCATACACCCTATTATTTCTCCATGGGTAGTATATGTCCTTTTCGTTAAGAAGAAAGATAGATATTTGAGGTTGTGCATTGACTATAGGGAGATCAATGCGATAACAATAAAGAAAAAGTATCCCCTACCTCTCATTGATGATTTATTTGATCAAATTCATAGAGACCAATATTTTTTAAAAGATTAACCTTTGATTTAGATATCATTAGTTTCTAGTAAAGAAGTAAGACATTCCAAAGATAGTGTTTCGAATTAAGTATGGAATTACAAGTTTATAGTAATGACTTTTGGAATGACTAATGCCGCCTATGTCTTCATGGATCTAATGAATATATTTTTCAAGGAATTTCATGATTACTTTGTAGTGGTATTTATTGATGATATCATGGTTTCATCCAAAAGTTACGAAGATCGTGAAAATCACTTATGCACTATTATGAAAACTCCTAGAAGAAATGAATTATATGGAAATTTTATCGAGTGTGAATTTTGGATAAAATTAGTTTCCTTTCATGACACATTGTCTCTAAGGATAGAATATATGTTGATCCTCAAACGAGAAATGTTTTTCAATAATTTCCTACTCCAATGAAGACAACTGAGGTATATATATTTATTGTTTTAGTTGGTTATTATGGCTGATTAATTCAGAAATTTTATGGTTTAGCCAACCCAATGACTAATATTACACATAAAGGGGTTAAGTTCATGAGTACAAAAAAATGTTAAGACTATTTCAAAGAATTCAAGAGGATATTAGTGAATTCTCTAATCCTAACTCTACCATCGGGGAATGGTGTGTTTGTGATCTATAGTGATGCATCAAAGAAAGGACTTGGTTGTTTCCTTATGTAGAATGATGGAGTTATTTCATATGCATCAAAGTAGTTAAACATTAATGAAAAAAATTGTCTTTATCATGATATTTAGTTAGCCATAGTGATCTTTACTCTAAAAATATGGAGACACTATCTCTATAGTGAAATATGTGAGATATATACAGATCATAAGAGTCTGAATTATATCTTCTAAAAAAATATCTCTACATGAGGTATAGTGATGGATCAAACTACTCAAGTATTAGGATTGTTCCATTCACTACCACCTTGGAATGGGAAATAGGGTAGCAGATGCATTCGGCAGAAATGATCATGGGTTTTTAAACAAAATGAGGATTGAAAGAGATCTTATGTTCATGGATATAATAAGGATGGACATTTGAATTATAAAAGAAGGTGAATAATCATTTAAAAGTCAATTGTTTTCCCAAACATCTTTATTAGAAATGATTAAAAAATCTAATCCTGATGATGATAACCTTAGAAAGAAAATTAATGTTGTAAAAGATGGGAAGATGGTTGGATTCATTTGTGAAGATCGAATTTTGATATTTGGGAAAAGCTTATGGGTTCCCACAATTCCCAGGCTGATAAGGGAGTTATTGGATGATGCCCATAGATCAAATTTCTCTATAAAACCTGGTAGCATGAAAATGTATAGAGATTTGAAGGAATATTTCTCATGGAATGACATGATGATGGAAATTGTTGATTATATATCAAGATGTTTTCTCTGTCAACAAGTGAAGTATAAACTACAACATCCAAGAGGATTCATGAAACCTCTACCTATAACTACATGGAAATGGGATGACATCACCAAGGATTTTGTCACTAGATTTCCCAAATCCAAGAAAGAATGGCGCAATATGGGTAATTGTGGACCGACTTACAAAATCTGCACATTTCATCGCTATAAGGGAGGATTTTCCACTGGTTCACTTTGAAAGACTCTATATAAATGATGTTTCAGACTTCATTGAGAACCTATTCTAATATTTTTTGATAGAGATCCTCGATTTACATCGAAATTATGGAAAATTCTTTAGAAATATTTGGATACTGTGCTTTTTTAGTACTTATTATCAACCTTAAACTAATGGGAAATCAGAAATAATGATCCAAACTTTATAAGACATGTTAATATCATGTTCGCTCGACTTTAAAGGTATGTGTGATCATTATTTACCCTTGGTGTACTTTGACTATAATAATAGTTTCCATTCCAGTATTCAAATGGCACTATATGAAGCATTGTATGGAAAGCGATATTGTACACAAACATGTTGGGATGAAGTCAGTGAAAGGAAGCTAGTGGGACCATAACTTGTGGTGGAAACAACAGAAAAGGTAAATAATATTCAAACCCATTTCAAAGTAGCTCAAAGCAGGCCAAAGATCTATGCCATAAATCGTAGGATGGATTTGGAATTTCAAGTTAGAGATCATGTTTTCTTGAAAGTATCTCCATGGAAGGGTGTTATAAGATTATGGAAGAAACGGAAATTTATCCCTAGGTACATTGGTCTTTCTAAAATTTTGGAAAGAATTGGAGCTATGGATTATAATTTGGCTATACCACCTAGCCTGTCTAAAGTAGACAATGTGCTCCATGTCTCTTTGCTGAGAAAGTACATGCCAGACCCAACACATGTCCTCACTTCTAAAGGTATAGAATTGGAACCTGACCTATATTACTATGAGGAGCCTATCAAGAATCTAGACACTAAGGAAAAAGTTTTGAGAAATCAGACCACTCGACTAGTAACAATACTTTGGAAAAATCATAAAATCGAACAGACAACATGGGAGCCTGAGGATCTTATGATGAAGAACTACACAAATCTTTTTGTGAGGTAACATCTTGATATTTTTTTAGGATGAAATATTTTGTAATGAGGGGATAATCTAACACCCCAAGATTTTGAAAAATAAATTTAATATTGAATGCATGAAACACTGAGTCTCTACAAATTATGATGTTGTTATAACTTAGCCATTAAACATAATTTTTCCATCTATGTGATTTGAATTTTAAAAAACTTATATACATAGTTTCATTCAGAAAGATATTTAGAGTTTGATAAGGCAAACATATTTTTTGGTGAATAGGAACATAACCTTATCAATAGTAAATCAATTATTATTTTATATCTTGAGGTTATAAGATAATGACATCTTGATTAATTTTTCAAGGTGATATATAATGAATTATATTTGTAAAATTTTTATTTTTCAAATAAATTATTATTGTATTTAAAAATTCAATTAATAATATTTAGAAAATTATTTTGATGAAATGGAATTTATTTATATATTATAAATGTTGAAAAATGGTTATTGTGAATTTATGTAATTTTTTCTAAAATACATCAATTTTAGGTGAATAGTAAAATATGTTAATTTACGATAAATGCAAAATACATGATTTATTGAGTCATAGTTTATGTAAAGCTGATGTAAGGCCACTTGGTTCGAACTCACATGAACATAATACTATTATTGGTCACCAGAATCAATTCTATTGGTTGTATTTGGAAAAATTACAAAATAATGAGTAAAATAATGGGGAAACCCTCTTCTCTTCCATTATAAATCCCCCCATCGCTCCCTCTTTTTTTCACTCCTTTCAAGCCTTGTGTCTTGCCTAAATTGTACCCAAATCACCCCTCAATATTCTCCCCCATGTATAGAAACCCTTGATCTTATAAAATACAAAAACCTTACTCCTAAAGAGGCTCTCAATGAGGATTACTTCAAGAGGTAAACTCATCTTTTCTTTTCTTTTATTTCAAGTTCCTTTCATTTACTTTTCTTTCCTCACCTATTTTTATCCAAATGTTGTGATTACCCCAATACATAACATGTACTAGAATTTTTTTATGATAAAGGAATAATTATTAGTCATCTCTCATTTCATCTTCTTTTATACTAGAAATTAAAACATCATCAAAGATGTGTTAATTTATCACATTCAAGGATGATGGGCTTTAAAATTATATTACCACCTTTAATTATGATCATGAAACCATTTTTATGGTTAATACAGACTATAATATATGTATTATATGTTATTTAAGGTTCTTGAATCCTTTTTTAAACATGACATTAATTTATAAATCAAAAAGAGTTCATTGTGATCAAGAATCGCCAATTAACCCAAACAATGAAATCGAATCTCTGAACACATAAAAGGCCATAAATGATCCTAAAAAGGTTATACTAAATCAATTAAATTTGTATTAGGTTATGGACTCATTAATTTATGAACCATAATTTGATTATTAATATCATTAAGATCATGTGAGGAACACATTCGGACTAAAGTTAATGGTTTTCCACCCGAACCTCCATTTTCATTGGGGTTACTCTTATTTTATATTAACCTAAATTAAACCATTATTTATTCCCATTTACTCCTCATATATACTATGATAATGTTATATATTTTTGTACCCATCAAAATTATACATTAAATTAATGGTAGTTATATGTTTTAAGAGGATATATAAAAAATTCTTCTTGAAATACAAGCCTGATTTGAGGGAATTTCTCAACTTCTTACCTATTTTTATAGGCACTCTGTAATATATTTTTAGAAAAAATTATATTTATAAAATCACTCATTTTATTATGAAAATATTATTTTACCTCACTTATAGTTTTATATAAATATTTTTCCAAAAGAACTCTTCTTTTCAAAGTAAAAGAGTATTTATCTCAAAAATTACTCGATGATTTTATAAAAGTATTTTCATCAATATCAACATATTTTGATTGTTATGTATTATTGGGATTAATATTTTATGATATAATCTTCCAAATTTAATTGATTTATTTATGATTAGTTTGATTATGGATGATCTATCTTAAAACCATTCACTAATATACTCTGAATGGTTAGTGTTTATGCTTAATGTTTGGGGAAAGTTAATGACATTTCAAACATTAGTTCCAATATGAATGTATATGTTTTTTATGTTTATCCCCATTCATAATAGGAATGAATTGAGCATAGTAAGTGTATTTTGGTGCCCTCTATATCCCCTCAGTGCATCAGTAGGTCTCATGATACAAACTATGCTCTTGGCATGAAACCTTGACAAAATGGATATTTATGGTATTGGCACGATGCCTTGATGGTATGGTTATGATGTCCTGCATTATGCATTCCATAATTATGAAAATAGTATTGATATATCATGTGTTTATTAGACTATTAGAATATCCATGATTATGTTTTATTATGAATTATTTATTTAATTCTTATTCCTTCCATAATGTGTTCAAGTTTACTTTTTTAAAGGAACGTGTTTTTAGTTATTCATCATGCCTAATGTTTATGTTTATGATATCATCTCATATATTTATTACCCTTACTGAGCATTTGATCTCAAAACTTTTTTACGATTCATTTTATTTGGAAATGAAAAAGTTTATTATGGGAGACTTGTAAGGATAAACATATAGTTGTGATGTTACAAATAAAATTTATATGTTGTATTTAATTTCTAGTTTTAATGTAGAACTTATGTATGTATCTTTTGTTAAAATATATTAAACTACTTAGTCCTTCGAGATGAATATTCCTTGTTTATATGCTAATCTAATAAAATAAAGCACTAACTTTGGGAAACTATGGTCGGGTCCTTACATTTGATATATTTTAACTAACTAATATAAATAATATTAAATAATAAAATAATAAAATCATTGTTTTCGGAAAACTTCCAAATTAATCAAATGATTATTATTATCATTTTGTCTAATGATTCATCATCATACCATATAACCAAATGATTTACAATATCATTTAATTTTATTTAAGTTCATTAGAAGCAAATAGAATTGAATTCTGTAGAATTATCTTCATTTTAAAGAAACTTCTATAAATGTATACAAGAATAACGATGATGAAAACCTAGAAAATGAACACATCTGAATGATGAAATTGAACACTATAACTAATCAAAGTGGACATAAAACTACTTAATAAAACTATTATGACTCAAATAATTTTATAATAGGTTTTCTTTTTTAAAATTATTGAATTTAATTTGATTATCCAGAATATTAATGCATAAAAATCAGTTGGACATGTGCTGGGGGGAATATCGAATTCAACTCCATTTTCTTGGGGTTTCCCACTTTCAATAAAATTTCAGTATTGATGATCATGTAATGTACTTAAAATAACTCTTACCTTCCTTACCATTTCTTTTCTAGGATATACATGGCTTCAATTTTGATTTGTGAAAAATAAAAATATTTTCCCAATAAAACTCTTCCTTCTAAAAACACATGTTTTACTTCGTCTGGTATTGTTTCTTCATCATTCAAGATTGATGATTATTATTCTAAGTATGTTATTACTTTTTTATTTTTGGAAACCCAATGTTTATCAATGAAATTATTCTTTATGAAACTCATTTATTATCTTTAGTTCATTTTCTATCCAAAATTGATAAATGTTTGATATAGAATTCATGATAATGTAAATTTTATGATGTGAAGGGTGCACTTGTAATTATATAGTGCATGTAAATTTTATAATTTAAATGATAATCCCATAATTATATAGCACTCCAAGTGATGTGTATCATGAGATAAAGTGAAATATTCATGAAGATATTGCACGATGTATTCAAAACTATGTGTGGTAGATGACTACCAGGAAATGATATTTCATTTTTATGCATTTTAACCTTCAATTCCTTTATTTAATGCTTTGTATCATTATTATGATGATGATTTTAATATGATTATTATGATCAAAACATGTTATATTGATTCATGTTCTTATTTATCCTCTTACTATGATTTTATATCTCCCATTTCATTAATATATATCCTCAGGTGATTAATTGTACTAAGGAGAATAGAAGGACCACTATGAAGCTTGAGAAGAAGTAATTCAACAAATTTTTAAGTTTTATGTTGTAAATGTTATGTATGGTCATAAAATTCCAATGACACTAGACATTTGTATCCTTATTCTGTAAAAAGTCAATGTTGATTCTCTTTAAAATAATGTAATAACTCTGTAATAAAAAATAGGTACTCTATAGGTGGTATCAGATCATAGTTTAGTTAATTTGGGAATTAGGTTTAAAAAAACTTAGTAAAAAACCTTAGTATGAGACTAAGTATAAGTGAGAACCCAAGAATCGTTGTTATAAAAAAATGATAATCATAGGGATCCCATAAGATATTACTTTAGAGTTAATTTCACAAAGGAATAATCTATTCATGAAGTTTGAATATTGTTTTGTTCAAACATTTTATATTTTATAAAATGGTGGGACTAGGAGAAACTAGGCCAAAAACCCATATGATGGACAATGAAGTGATGGGCCAAATGAAATCAATAATTCCTTCAGTGGTGGAGTTCAAAATTTATCAAGATGGATACCCAATTGTCTCAGAATAGGAATAATAACATCAATAATATGTCACATCTTCCTTCACATAAGAGGGGGTAACTGAATATCAAATATTTTATGTTATAATGACCACTGATGTTTAGTATAACTTCTAATCAACTATTCATGGAATATTGGGTCAACTCAATGCAGAATAAACATTATGTTATTTGTTGTTCTGATATGGAGAAGGTGGCTCTAGCCATTATTATCTAGATGGAGAGGCCAAAATGGTTAAGGTTATTTAACCCCAAGATTAAGGATGATATTGAATAGATGTAGTGGGAATACATTATTATAATGTTTCTTAACATGTATTTCCACCAAAATTTTCAAAAAAAATATGGAGAGATAATTTATAACGCTGAAGAAAAAGGAAGGAGAATTTTTCATCGCATAAGAATAAAATTTTCAAAGGTTTTTCAGTGTATTCTTGGGATTTTGTTATCAAAAATGATATAAAAAATATATAGACACTTTAGTTGTTTAATATCACACCCCTGAAAGGCTATAAAAATTTGAGTCATTGGCAGTTATGAAGAATTTTTTTGATGTTCTTTCAAAGTGGAGCTTGATTTTGGAAAATGGTCCCATGAATATGGTGATAAGAGAAAAAGATAGATTTTCATGTTGGGGGATATAATGAGAAAGGTGGAAACTAATATCAATCACTCACATGTCAATAATATGGGAATGACCATCATGGGAACTACATAAAAGAGATAGTGAAATGATATATATGTCAGATATAAGGCCATGAGGATCATAAATTTCATAGATACATATATAATTCATACAATGAGATGGAGTAAAGAAGAAACCCACCCATGGCTCAATGCTTCAATGATAGGTATAAAGGAAATATGAAAGATGGTGAAGTAAACCTTGAGTCCTGGAGGGTAATAAGCTATTTAATCCACTAAATCCAAATGATAACTGGAATTATTATTCCATATATACCTATTACAATAGTCTAATGTATAAATTCACACAAATGGATCACAACATGTGTCAAAGGATATGGTTAGATGTAATCAAGGACAACAATTTTCCTATTAACTGTTATCCTGGGAAGGCGAACAAGGTAGTCGATGATATTAGTGGAAAATGATCTGATAATATCTCTATGATGTGGATTGTGAAAGGCCTTATCTTATTCATTAAACTAATGATTGATTTGGGAATAATAATATTAGTGATTACATCTACCTTTCCCAAATTATTTCATAACCATCTATCCACAAGAATATTAATGACATACAAATGGATGATCTCAAGCTTCAAAAAAAGGTGAAATAAGTAATGGGAAGCTACAAGACTTCCATATCAAAGATAATATAGTGATTTTACCTAGAATGAGGCAGTTTGTGTCTTCATCACTTGAGGTAAAGAAGGAGCAATTAGATAATTCACATAGCTCAGCATTATCCATTATTCCAAGAATTACCAATACGTTTCGTGATCTCTAAGAACACTTCAAGTGGTAAAACATAACTAAGGATATTTTAGAATATATATTAAGGTTCTTATTAGGTAATAATTTTAAAGAACAGAGAAAAAATTCCAATGGAATGATGAAACCCCTTCATACACCCATATGGAAATGGTATATTTTCACCATGTAAAAGGTCATTGGACTCCTAAAAGTATCAAATGAAAATAATGTGATATGGGTTATGGTGGATGACTCACCAATACTGCCAACTTTATTTCTATTTAGTAAGATCTTTCACTTGAAAAACATTCCAAGATATATGCAAGGGATGTGGTGAGGCTGCATGGGGTTCCACTTTGGATCATCTCTGATCGTGATCTCAGGTTCACATCTACTTTAGGGGGAAGTCTTAAATATGATTTGAGTACTGACTTGAATTTCAGCATTGCCTATCACCCCCAAACTGATGAAAATCTGAAATGACTATCTAGAAACATGAAGACAGGCTAAGATCAGGCTAAAAAAAATTAAAAATTGTGTATGGGATCAGTATCTCTAATTTTTGGAGTTCTCATACAACAACAATTTTTACTCAAGTATTCAGATATCACAATTTGAAGCGCTATTTGAAAATATATGTGGAACTCCATCCTATTATAATGAAGTTGGACAATGAAAGATACTTGGAACTAATATTTTGAAAGAGATGACCAAGAAGGTTCAAGCCATCCAGTAGCACATGAAAGCTTCTTAGAGTTGAAAAAAAAACTATGCGGATAACTGTTGAAGGGAATTGTTGTTCAATATTGGAGATAAATTCTTCCATTGAATATCACTATGGAAGAGATTCATGAATGTTGGAATGAAATGGAATCTAATAATAAGGTATAGTATCCCTTGGAGATCATTGATCTCATCAGAGAAGTGGCCTATCAGCTTCTACTTCAACCAAGTATGGCTCAAATTCATGACATGTATAATGTATCACTCCTGACGAAGTACATACCACATCCATAACATGTAATGAACTCATAGGTGGTATAATTGGAGGATGATATCTCTTATAAGGATCAGCTAGTGAAGATCTTGTACTATAAAGATATATTTATATGCAACAAGATAGCTCACCTAGTTAACGTACTGTGGAAAAACCATGTGTATGGGGAAGAAATATGGAAACTGGAGGAAGTAAGGAAAAATAAGAGACTTCACATATTCTCATTTTACAATGTAAAATGAATTTTTGATGGAAAATTTTCAAAATGGGGAACAATGTATTAAAAAAATATCACTAGAATTTACCTTATTATAATTATATTATATGGTACAAAACACATACATCGAATAAAGTCCCCATAAAAACATTATTATCATAAATGAATAATAAAATAAGTGATATTTAAAAAAAAATAAAGAACTTATACCAATTAAATAGTAACTAGACCATTAGGAATAGTAATCCTTCCAACAGAATAGTAACCACACCTAGGGAAGTGTAAATAAAATTTGTGCATCTTATAAAAGATAATATGATATGAATACATCATAGAGTATGTATGTAAATATTTTAAAAATTATTAATTAATTTCTGGTGTTTTAATAAACCAAAAATTTTATTTATAATTTTATAATAAATATAATTATTTTCAAAAAAATTCATTTTCATAATGTATATTCATACGTTATTATTTTTTTATCTTATTATCGTAGGATAATTTTATAAGGGCTTACTTGATTTTTCATTGTGTAATAAAATCAGTTGTAATTTTAAAATATTTATTTTTCAAGAAAATGATTAATTAAATTTAAAATTAAATTTATCATATTTAGAAGATTATTTTCGTAAAATATATTTCATTTTATAATTATAAACGTTGATGAATGGTTATGGTTAAATTTAAGGATTTTTCTGAAATACATGGTATTTTTATGAATAGTAGAATATGGTTATTTATGGTATATATACATAACAAATTAAATATAGTATTCCTTTAGTCATGGTAGATGTAAGCACCATAATCTCTTACTATTCTTCACTATTTTAATATATTTGGTGATAATTCTCAAACAATTTATTTTCATAATCCATAATAATAAAATATTAAATAAAATAATGAGAAAACACCCCTTTCATCCACTATAATTATCACCCCTCACCACCACTTCTCCTCACACCATCCATGATTTGAGCCTTTTCAAGGTGTTCCCAATCCTCTAACTAATATCTTACCCCATATATATAATACCATGGTCTCATTAAATACAAAAAAAAATTCCTTAAGGAGGTTCTTAAGAATGAGAAATTCAAGAGGTAAAATCCACTTTCTCTTATTTTAATTTCTTATCATGTTAGTTTCTTTTCCGATTTTCTCCTCACCTAACCACATTGAAGTGGAATGAAAACTCTAGTCCCTTATATGTACTAGAATTTTATTATACAAATGGGTCAATCCCTAATAAATTATCTCCCCCTCACCCTTTCATTCTAAAAATGGAAACATTGTCCATGATGTGTTGTTTTATTGCCTTCATGGACGATAGATTTTCATTTTCCTTTAACAACTTCAAAGCTGGTCATAAATCCATTATAATGGTTGAAAAATATTTTAATGGGTATGTTATATATTTTTTTATGTTCTGGAAGCAACTTATATACATAATAATTAATAATAAAACAATAAATTTTATTGGCTGAAAACCCACAAAATTAATCAAATGATTATCATTAATATCTTATATAATGATTCATCCTCATACCATATAACAAAATGATTTATAAGATCATTTAGTACTATGGAATTTAATAAATAACATATAAACGTAAATTATGGAGAATTATATTCATTTTACATGCACTTATAAACATGTATACAAGCGAAACGATCAAGAAAATCAAGAAAACCTACAGTTCTGAATGATGATATCGAATGATATAACTTATCAAAATAGATATCCAGGAACTTAATAAAATGATAATGAATCAAATACAAGTATAATAGTTTTAATATTTGTTATTTATGAACAGTATTTTATTATCAAGGATAATAAATAGAATTATTCATTCAAACATAATGTAAGGTTATTCTCAAAACTAACTCTATTTCATTGGGTTTTCCCTTGTTCAATAAATTTATAGTATGGATGTTCCTTTAATATTAATTAAATATCATTTATTTTTACATCAATTTTCTTTCTTGGTACATAAATTCCTCCAATAAAAAATTATGAAAAATAAAAATATGTTTCTTAAATATCCCTATATTCTTTAAACATATGTTTTACTTCTCTTGATATTGTTTCTTCTTCACCCAAGGATGAGGATTCCTATACCAAGTATGTTATTCTGTACTTATTTTGAAAACTCCAATGTTTAACCATGAATGTATTCTTTATGAAACCCATTATTTGTGTGGGATATTTTATTTCCAAGATACATAAACGTTCTACATGGAAATCAAGATAATGTATATTTTATGATGTGAAAGGTGCACCCAAAAATTATATAGTACATCAAAATGTTATGATGGGATGGGTGAACACACAATTATAAAACACTCTATTTCATATTTTAATGTGATTAATTTCATGTGATATAGGGAAATATATGTGAACATGATTCTAGATTTGTTCACAACTATGTGTATTAGTTGACCACTAAGTAAAGATGTTTCATTTTTATGCATTGACTCAGTCCATGCCCTTATCTAATGCTTCCACTCATGATTATGATGATGATTTTATGTTGATGATTATGATCACCCTATGTTATCTTGATTCATGTTATTATCTATCCTCTTACTGGGATTTTAGCTCACCCCTTTCACTGATCTATATCTTTAGGTGATTACCTGTACTAAGAAGAAAATAAGAACAACTAAGAAGAAATCGAATATGAAATTAAATAAGTGTTTCTGTTTTATTTTTTAAATTTTATATACGGTCCTAATTTTCCCATGACACTAATCCTCTTGATCCTAGTTTTGTAAAACTTTTATGTTTTTTATCTTTAAAATGTTGTAATAAATATGTCATAAAAATTATTCACTATACTAATTAAGCGAGGCCATTATAGTTTGGTATTATAAGAGAATATCGTACGACTGAAGGTTGAATATTTTGTACCTATGATTATTTCATTAAGGATTATTGAAATAATGTTAATATGAATTTAGTTTGTATCTCAGGTTAAGGAACCTATTATTCATGGAGAAAGTGATGAATCTATTCACTAGGACACTGAAAACCTACTTGTCAATGTGGTATAAGTATCCATTGGTTACAAGAAAATCACTACTACATTCATCACATAGGAATGAGTTTTATATCCCATTACCTTATTTATTTAGATCCTAAGATAAATTATTTGGACATAGTACATCCTATCAATTTTAGGATACCTCCACAATGAAATCAAGAAAGGATTACACAATAGGATCGTGAATATGAGTCACACGTTTTGAGGAATCGGTAATGGGGTCTATGTAGGAGTTTGTGCCTCCAGCTTCTCTTTCGGTCTTACCTCCAATAGTTGAGGAACATGTCACAATAGTTATAATAAAAAAAATTTGTAGGATAATCATACTATGTGAGTTTTTAAGATAAATACCTCTCTGGATTTAGGGTGATCCAAACCATTAGGAAGCTGAGTACTATATCAAGGTAGTAGTGAGGGTTTTATTGCTTTTTTAGGGTCAATCTTGATCAAATGGTGGTACTAGTAGTGAGAACTCAATAATGATATATAGGGATATGGTGGTTTTTAGTGACTCATATGTATAGTGAGGTATCCCTCCCTTGGAAAAAGAATAAGAATCTCTTAAGTTACGAGTTTTATCCCACTATTATAAGAGTGGTACATATGTCAGAGTTTATAGATATCAAAAAGTGACGCATGAATATTGAAGAGTATGTGTAGATGCTAAAAAACACCACAAAATACTACACATATAACATTCAATAAGAGTTATTTCATGTCTAGACCATCCAAATTTGTTTCACAGTGATATAATGGTTGCTGTTATATCTCATTGAATTTTGACATATTTTATGGTACATAAGAAATCCTTGGTGTTAGAGAGTTTCTTAGTGGATTAGTTACTGAAAATTGGTTCTTGCAGTGGGAAACCTAGAGATGAAATGTCTGAATATGGTATTCAATATAAAACACATGGATCCTAGTGATCTAGGAATTTATGGAGACAATGTCATAGATTTGGTTCTATAGATCATGGATTCCATAATGGTCTCAGTCAGTAAATGGAGAGTTAATATTTCCCCTATGATCATAGGGGACATGTTTCCCAAGTTTATTTCCCCACAAAATAGTATAAATGGGTCTATTTTAGGGAAAACCTAGGAATATTTATCAGAAATATTAGGGTGTTCTGTATGGAATCCTATGTGGCATAGGAGTTGGGGGGAATGGGAGGAGGTAAGATATTTGAACTATTTCCACCACCACGTTTTCTACGCTAAGCATAAAGTTATGGTGTCTAGGGATGATGAATAATATAAATAGTGAATTAATATGACCCAAATTATCCCGGTATTTTTAGAGGTATGATCTATTTAATATATAAATTCGTTTTAGTAAATTGGGACACATGGGTGGCCATCTCCTTTCTCACTAAATCCCTTATTCATGCTCTCTATATCTTTTTAAGATCCATAGGATAAACCCTTGAATTTTCAGACTCCAATGTGAGTGGATTTGGTTATAAAAATATTCTTTTGATATTCTATAAAGACGCTTTTAGGAGAGGTATTATTTAGGGAACTCATCACCCCTATAATGATCCCTTACGATGACATTATAGGTATTAATTATATCTCACAGATCATGCACAAGTTTTATTTTCAGGAGTATGATGTGGTGTGTTTGCATTACTGGGTTTAGTATACTCTTCTTCATTGGTAAGTAATATCATGAATGGTAGGATGGACTTACAGACAATACATTATTGTTGGTGACTCATTTTATGGGTAGTATTACCCCTGGATTAGTAGATAGTATTTTTTCAGCATCCTATAGTGCTGTAAGAGTATGAGGATGACTTCCATGAAGATATTCCAAGAATACCTCCTGCAAAAAAATTGTACATATTTATAGACTAAATCATAGGGATAACCTTTCTATATATTCCATAAAATCAGATGGCACCCATAGATATTCAAGTGCTAAAGGTGTTTTTGGAGGATTTGGAGAGGAATGGAATTTTCATCTCTAGTGTATCACTTATGGAATCCCAAATACATTTTTCCAAGAAGACAGAAGTGTGAAAGAGGATATGTGTTTAATACTATCACCTAAATCGAGTGATTATGAAGAATATTTATCCACCAATATTAATTAATGACCTCATCGGCCTGTGAATGGGTTCGATTTTTTTTATGATAGTCCTCAGGTTGGTTTATCACCAATTCTGTGTTTGAGATGAGGATGTACAGAAGAAAGAATTATTTGGTCCCAAAGGTCACTATAGGTACTTGGGGATACCATTCTATGTGATAAATACATTTCCATTTTTCATGAGATTCATGAACTAGATCATTGAATCCTTCTTGAATATTTTAATTGCAGTCTTCATCGATGACATCCTCATATACAAGATATACTAGGCGGATAACATGATACATATGAGAATGGTCTTGGAATACATTGAAAATACTATATTTATAGGAATTTATCTATGGTATAGTTAATTTAATATGTTTTCCACTTCGAATTAAATGACACCCCTGAAGAAGGAGTGGGAGTGGAACCAGTAATGGTTAATGTAGTTATATTTTGGGAACCACACTAGATCATGTCTGAGGTATGAATATTTCAAAGGTTGGAAGTCTAAAAATAAATGTTCAGGCATGTTTTTTAATTAATATCAACACCCATGACATATTTTGCCGAGAATTATATTAATTTGTCATTGATAGATATGTAAAAAAATAGATGTTTTGGTAGTGGTTGAAAAGATCACATGTCTTAAGACTATGAGATGTGGGTGTTTAGTATGTGTTGTTCTATAATGAATCTAAAAATGGTTATATATGTGTTTTGATGAAAAATAAATTTATGATTTCCTTTGTGTCTTTTATGATGATACCTAATGAACTGATATATCTAAACCATGATCTATACATGGAAACAGTTTTGCACTCCCAAAAGATGTGTTTGAACTACCTTATTGTTTCAATTTTTATCAGCATTTCTCACCCAAAAAAATTCATATATATATATCATCATTGAAAATTTTAATTTGGGATAGTGGTGGTGGATATTGTTCCTCCATGATTATGAATTCAAGATAGTATATACTCTCTAGATGGTGAATGAGTTAGATGGTTCTCTTAGTATGAGATCTAGTTCATAGTTGTTTAGTCAGGAATCTAAGAAATTTTCCTTCATTATGTTATTCTTAGAGGATTATTATTATGAATTAAGTATATATTATATTGTTTTTACACCTAATAATCTTGATCATGGTAGAGAGGATCAGTTGGGAGATAAAAATTTTGGGGCCTTAAAAGGTAAGATGTCCACTTCATCTACTCCAAATTCATTTTTTTATGCTAGGGAGAATGTCATTATTATTTTTTTGATGAACAATGGAATCAATGTTTCATGAGAGGACTTATTTAGATAGTTTCCTAAAACCCCCATATAAATAATTAAATTGAATTAAAATATATACTAGTAAACTAATCTTTATTTCCTATATAAAATGCTAAAGAAGTTTATAGTTGAGTTTGTCTCTCAATGCACCACATTTCAGTAGGTAAATGATGAGTTCCAGGATGCAGTGGGTTTGGGCCAAACCATTAGGGTTCTGTAGAGGAAGTGGGATTGTATATCAGTAGAATTTATTATTGGGATTACACGATCAACTTGGTGACACTATGTTATCAATGTGATTATCAAATAATAAACCAATCCATCCAACTTCCTATAAATCTAAGAGTACATATTAATAGAGGGACAAGGATGCCTTTATATGCATGAGATTGTATGGATTCATGGTGTTAGTATGAAGATCATTTCACACAATGACATTCGATTCATTTTGTGATTATAGATAGGATTGTAAGAGGCCATTAGGACTCAACTTATGTTGGGAATGACTTTTCCCCATAGACAGATGGTCAGAATGAGCGCAGCATTCATGCACTAAGATGCAAGATTCAAGATTTAATATTGGACTTTCCCCATATTTTGAAGTATTATTTACCCTTGATGGTGTTAATGTATACTAAGAGTTACTAATCCACAATTGGTATGAAACCATCTCATTAATTTTATGGGATACCTAATAGATCACTAATTTTCTTAACTGATCCAGTGGAGTCATAACTCATGGGCTGAAAATAGTGAGAGATATGATTGAAAATGTACATATTATCTATGAAAGGATAATGAATTCCAAAATCTAATAGAATTATTATGTGGAAGGAAATAGTGTAATTCTTAGTTCGATGGTGGAGACCATGTGTTAGTAAATGTCTAGACTTAGTTAGGGCTATTAATATATGGTCATGGAGGTTATTTAAATCTGATATTCATGGGACTTTACTGAATAATGTATATGGTTTTTTAGAAAGAATACAAATTATCCCTACCATCATTGTTAAACTACATACATGATTTATTCCACATGTTGCATCTAAAGATGTATGTACATGACCCATCCCATGTTACTGATTGTGGTGCCCAGGATATCAAGAATGATGAAACCATCATCGAGTACCTGATATTGATCTAATTTAAAAATGATTATACCATTCATGGATGATTGATTTCATGGTTTTTCATCCTATGGAAGCATGATAATCTCCAAGAGAGAACCTTGGATGGGAGAACTAGAAGTTATCTCAGTACCCTCACTTGTTTGTGTAGGTTTTTACTTTTCATGATGAAATTACATAAGGTGGGGAGAATATAATGAATATGTCTTTCTATTTTTAAACTTTTTAATATGTTAAATAATGTTTGGATCTAGGAACTGAGTTAGTATGGGATTATACAGATTGAAGAGGATTAGTATTGAAATAGTAAAAATAATTATTACATTATATCATATGCACGTAGCTTCTATCATATAAAAAAATAAATCCATAATGGAGACACAAAATGGAAATATAATACCACAAATAAATATAAAATATAGATTTTATACTAATTGTGCATAATAATTGTGCATGTATGGTGGTTTATTTAAGAGTTTTTGTGGGTATATTATCAAAGTAATAAAATAGATAATTAATTTATCATGTATTATCTGGACATACCTAAATCACTCATCAATAAATTCATATATATATGACCACCCTAGGGTTAGAGACATACCCCTTGGGGTTTGAGAGAATCTGTTACAGAATAGCCTTGATGAATGATGATATCGTGGTTCAGTTATCTATGTGTCATAGAGTTCATATTTGATAATGAAGTTTGTGGATCAGAATGATGGAAATGAGGTAGAACCAACATTCATCTGTGATTGATAAAAACTCAAGTTATGAATATATTAATGTTGTTTTATTACCCGATTTGAACTATTTATAATCCTATAAATTGTAGGTCATACGTACGCATGTGTAACATTTCAATTTTTCAATGATTGTTATGGAAAGAATGTATGAATTACATTAACAATAAATAGTTATAATAATACCATAAATATGATATTATTTCATTAAACCTAGTTATATGGAAAATCTATGTAATTTGGTGATGAATAACAAATCACATCCTTTCATTGAGATGTTAGTCCACATGTATACATGAAAAATTTTATCATTTTTTAGTGAATGGAAAAAATAAAATAAAATGATACAATATATTATTCATAATTATAAATATATAATTAATATCATATATAAATATTAATTCTATCATTATAACCATCCTTTAGGGGTGGTCATGGAAAATGAATTACATCAGTTCATGATGTGGTAGTCTTCAGTACATACAGACAATGATTTTTTGTCCTATTTATTGGAAGATGAGATGGATATAGGTTTTAATGTTAACATAATACACCTATGTATATTATATATACTAATTTTACTATCTCATCATGGTTTTAGAATATTTTTAGGATGTAAAATAATAAATAAAACAAAGATTCTACGTTAATAATTATAAGTCTTATTCATAAAAACTATTTATCATTACACATTAAGAGATCTAAGGTTGGTAATCATAGATAAATAAGTCCACTATGGTTTTTAAAGGGAATAAGGGAATGTATTTGGTATATTCATGGATGAAAAAAATGTTTTCATTATGTTGGATGAAATGAGAAGAAGTGGTTCTCTTTTACAAGGGAGGGGATGGAAACTATTAGAATTTCTTAAAATACTAAATTAATATGAATTAATATTAATGTTTGAATGGATAAATATTAATAATATTCAATGAAAATATATGCATTATTGGAAAAAAAATCCTAAAAAAATTCTTATAAAGTAAAGATCTCATTTTTAAACATATCTTTTTGTATTAAAACATTTTAAGAACTTTTGAAAATTATAGTGACATCAATATTACTTATACTTACGTGGTTAATTTAATTTTTTTGAAAGGAATAATGTACTATAAGTGGACCATATTTTATATTTTCAACTTTATACTAATACCTTGGAATCTAATATAATTTTTACTAATTTGATACAATTTAATAAAATATTAAGTATACAATATCATGAATTCAAATTTTAGATCTCTTTATTTACTTTTCCATTAATAAATTATTGAAAAAAATGAATTAGAATATAATCTATTGAAAAATCACTATTATATAATTTTTATCTAAAAATTATGGGAACTTAATTATTCATTCAAATAATATTTTTTTAACTTTAGTTTACATGATTTAAATTATTTTTCAATTTATTTAAAAATTACTACATTAGTGTTGCATAAATTTTAAGTTAATTATATATTACATAAAAATTAAATATTAATTGATATGAAAAAAAATATTCAAAATTATAATTTATAATTTCATATATCAACTATTAATCCATATGTATAAAATTTCATATTTTTTAAAAGCATGACTGTGACATTTTTTTCCTTATATTAACTCAAATATTATAAATGTAAAATTCACATCCCAATGAAAAATGGCCATATATTATAGTTTTGGAAAATTATGGATGATATATACACAAAAACTAAAATTAAGGAATGTTTTACGTTTATTTTTTAGTATATATAATTTTACTTTTACATTAACTACCTGATTTACACTCTACAATGGTAAAAAATTAATAATATAGCTATTCATATTTGAAAAAAAAATGGAGATCTATTTTCTAAATTTGGACCCAAAAAATAAAAATATAGAATGCATTTTCTAATTAATATGATATAACTGGAAAATTGAAAATAAAATTAATCTGAAAAAATATAATAAAAACAAGTTTTAAAAAATGATCTTTTTAAGTATAAAATATTTTTAAACTAAAATAAATTATACAATTCATTTCAAATATGATATTTTGATTAATTTAAATGAAAATTATCTGTAAAAATTTTAAAAATAACCCTATATATATTTTTAAATTATAAATACTTTAAAATAAAATATATTTGTAAATAAATATCTATATTTTCACTATTCATTGAAAAATCGTAATTTTCAGAAACATTTGAAAGTATCCCCAAATTTTTATTTTAAAATATAGACTTAACATTATTTTTATATTAAAAAACAACATATATAATATTTATATAAATTAATTATGATATATTATCACAAAAATTTAGTAAAAATAATTTTCGAAGAAAATGTATTTTTAAAGTCATTGGATGAATTTAATCAATATTGAATGATTATTTAATATAAAGTTAGAAAAAAATAATTTATTTAGTTGGAAATTTATATATATCATAAAGAATTAAATCCCATTTATAACTACATCATTAATTTATGATATATAATGATAATTTTAAAATAATAATTTTTAGTGGTTTGTGTATGCTTGGTGTTGCATATCGTGTATACTATCGAACATAGTCTTTATTTTAGAATCCTGGGAAATTAGATTCTCCCCTCCCATCAAAAAAAATGTTTATTCGCAATTTGATTCTGATATTGGTAATCAATGGTTTTTAATCAAAAAACACCATTATTTATATTATACATCTTAAAATGGTTTTATTAAACATTTTCTTGGAAATAAGGAAAAGAAAATATGAAAGTAGCCTAAAATAAATGATAAATAGTTTTCAAAATAGGAAAACATTAATGGTATGTCAAAATATTGACAAGGAAGAAAAAAAAAATTATCCCTATATTAATATAGGCTGATAATGATCATTTATCATAAGAAATTTTATGATCATGAGACAATTGGTGCTCACATAATCATAAAATAAAGTAGTGTATAAAAGGCCTTTGATTCGTCATTAATGAAAGGAATATTAAATCTTCTTTAAGGATTATTCTTCTGAGTGTTGAGGTATTACATTTCCATCATGATTAATAATATATTAAAATATTCTACTTGATAAGTAGCATTTATTAATTTAGTAAATTTTCACACAATCTCAACTCTAGAGAAAATGATGAGTATTTAAGAAAACTTCATAATTCCAAATGTACAAAAACATTCTAACATCAGATCATATAATTAAAAAAAATTATTAGAATCTATTTGTCTAACCTTTAGATATTTACCAAAACCAAAAATTTAAGCATAATGTAAGTGTTTTGCCAAAATTTATAATCCTTTATATGAGTAAATAATATATTGATCTTAAAAAAAAATTATAGTAATACCCACTATTTAAACTAAGTCACCATATAAATAACTGTTCTTAATATTATTCTACACATCCATCACTTATACTGAAATCCAGTGATTAGAATTATTTAATCACATATTTTTTAAATATTTATCTCTAAATAACATCAATCACTATTAAAGTATCCCAACGAAAATGTATTTTCACTAGTTGTATATTCATATAAATATTCCAATCATTTCAATAAATAACATAATTCACCATAAAGCCACATTAAAATAATATATACTTCTAATTGATAATTCAACCTTTAATCCTAAAATAAAATACCATAAGATTCTATTTAACTAAATCATATGATGTTCCCAAAAATATATTGGTATTCTTATAAAATAAATTTAATAAATAATTAACTTTTCATTCTTATGGTTATCAACAAGAAAAAATATGTTTCCAATATCTAATAAGTAATTATATTTAATTCCTTACTAACTACAAAATCATGTAGGATAGGGATAGGTGGTTCACCCTTATCTTATATCAGTTGTGGGTTCAAGCATTTTGGACATTTTGGATGTGATGGATTATTGCTTACACTATGTATTTTCCTTTTACACAATTTATATTAATATAATTCACATAATATTCCTAGAAATATGATTAACTTCCTAAAAAATTATGTATATCATGAAATCACTTTTTAACATCAACGGTTCTCTATATTGACTACATTTCAACAAACTCAAATATTCAATGTTGACTATCACATCTGTAAAATCATGGTCATTATAACCTAATGTTTTATTTTTCCAGTTATGACATGAAAATAAATAATAATATCCAAAAACTATCACTTATTTCAGTACGCCAATTTTCAAACATTATTTATTTCCTCTAACATATGTGTCAAAATACTTAAAATAAAATATACTATTGAATAATGCAGAAATATTTTATTATTATCATAATATTGTGAATATATAAAAATACTAATGATTAATCACATCCTTTATTCAACATCATTCTTAAATATTTAACAATGCATTTTCATCTTATTCCTTAATACATTATTACAGCAAATAAATTATTTAAAATATTTCCAAATTATTTCTCAACAACAACTCAATCATGTATCACACATAGAAAATAATAAAAAACTCATTCAATAAATTCAATCATTATGATTTTAATTAATTTTTTTGATATCCACTTTATCTTCCTCCATAAATACCATATCTCATGAAAATAAATAGTCAAGTCATTAGTAGTATTTCTCTTCTCAAATGACATAAAAGAGTTTAAATTTCACAATAAAATAATATAAATAATGTAATCTGTTGATTTTTTTTCAAAAATTAAAATATATTGGATATAAAAACGTGTTTTTTAAGGATAATTTGATATTTAAAAAATCAAATTCATTTTAGCAAAAACAAATACATAGTGGTATTGATTAAATAATATGGAAGGGATAAAATGGTCATTTTTGGATATTTTTATATTCATCTTGATAAATGAACATTAATATTTATTAAATTATTTCACTAAAACATGAAATGAATGAGTTCATGTTAAAATGAAAATGGTCCCTATAACGAAAACACTGATAAAATAAATATAATATTTTAACCACCATATTCTTAAAATAACCTTAATGAATTAAGAATTAAATAATTCTTTAACCTCAAAGGTTGTCTCATACCATTTCATTAACATCTCCAACATGTAATTGATTTATTCTAAAATACTCCTCCACATTAAACCTAATAGTTAAATATAACTTATCCTAATAAACACCAAGAATCTCATCAATCATAAAATCATATCACTTAAACCAAGAATTGGTTTTCTAAGACATTGATCTTATGATAAAAAATAAAATCCTTAAACAATTTTGGCATCCATAAATCTTAATATAAAATCTCATGAAAATATATTATTCCTCAAAGATATCTAAACCCTACTCCGATACCCACTATAAGGGTCCAACCATAAAAATTACACATTACAAAGACATTAAACTATAATTCACTTTTCCTAATTTTGAAAGATCATTATGGTTTAAATATTAATAGAGTTGGTTCAATACATTTAAATATAAAAACAATATAATAAAAAGTGAAAAAATCTTCTTATTGTACATTTTTTAATAATGAAAAACTTCAAAAAAACATGATTTCCTTTCATGATAATTATTCATGACATACAACATAACTTCTTATATTCCCTTACCCATACTTTAAACCTTTTAAAAACACTTTAAAACATGGGATCATCTCTACAAAACCCATATCAAAAATAAAAAGTGTAATTTTTTAGTCCAATGAAAAATATGAAAACCTATAAAAAAATTTAAAAAACATACCTATTTACATGGATAGAAAACCATTTTCCTTCAAAATATTATAATAATACCAATTGAAATTAAAAAAAATTACAAGAAATTTTTTTAGAATTTATATAAATGTCATGAAAGTTCCTTTAGAAATCATCATAATAAAAACCTTAGGGAACGCTTAGAATGAAACTTATAATTATAGTAATTATATCTATTACATCCAATATAATTCTCTTGAGAACATAATTTCTACCCAATGTATTAGAGCTATATCTGAGTTCACCCATCGTATACGCTATATTGGCATAACCCGTGATCTAGAATAGGGATCAAACCTTATAATCCACTATATAAGGGTATATTTTGATCCATAATGGGGATCAACCTCTTTCTAAAAGTTTCCCTATAAAATATTATGAATATAATCCTTTTAAAAATATTTTAAACATTTGTAAAAGACACTTTATAATATCAAGAAACCCTTTTTTATTAAAAACTCATTTTCAATACCAAAATATGAAATCAAATTGTGAAGATGGTTTTTTATTAAAAAAATAGTTGAATATTTTAATGGAATACAATCATTAAATAATGGATACTATAGTGAGAATTTTTTTCACTCTATATTTGTGCAAATAAAATATTTCGTTTCTATTTTGAAAAGAAAGACAAACATTACATTGAAATATTTCTTTTTTGAATCCTTCGAAAAAAATAAAAAATCAATTCCCTTTATATTTATTTTACTTCAAAATAAATATATACATAAAATAATGCTGATAAAATGGACTTATAATAGAAATATTTGGAAAATAAATCATTATAACAATTAAAAAAATGTATTGTATTAGTATCTCCCTTACATTAGGTTTGATTCATCACATATATCCTTTATCATCCTATATAATAAAAATATGAAAAATATTTAATTTATTTAGAAAAAAATTTATCTTTTTATAAATTTTATTTTACTTATTACAATGTTATATACAATTACTTAATCAATTATGTTTATGTCAGATATTTTGATGATATTTGTCTCATATGTCAAAAATGACTTTGTTAGGTTGAACATGGACAATGTTTTTTCATGTCAAATCATATCAAGAATAATAGTAATTAAATAATTATCATTTTTTTATAAATTTTACATTAAAAATCAACCACTATTATTGGTTTTGAAAAATGAGATATGTTAAAATCATTCAAACAGTAGGATGTGCATATGCATGTGTACCCTTTCCATCATTCAATGACCATTAGGAAAAAAAGTATGTATTATTTTATCATAAAAATTTATCTTCATATAAAAAACATTATTATTTAATTAAATATTCTTATATATATAATTGATGTGTTTTTGTGGTGGAAAACGAATCATAACTCTTTATAGAGGTGGTATTCCACATGTATGCACGAATGACATTATAATTTTCAATTAAATGGAATTGTAAAAATTAAATAATTTATTTTCTTTAAATAATTATAAATAATTCATGAATATCATATGAAAACCTTAAATCAATCATTATAAATATATGTGAGAGGTGTTTATTGATAATGAATTATATCGGTTCATGAGGCAGTATTCTGCCATATATAAAACTCATGTTCTTTTGTAAATTTGATGGAAGAGGATATAGATATAGGTTTTTCCTTTAACATAAAACCCTAATAATAATTTAAATTTGTATTTTATTACATTATTATGTGTTTATAATATTTTAAGGAGGTTTGATCTGAAATAAAACCAAAATGATTGATTAAGAATTATGCATCTTCTTCAAACATTCACTTTTTTATTACACCTTAATACATATAAGGTTGGTATTAATCTCTAAATAATGACTTTAGGATGTGTACATGGATATAAGGACGTTATTAGTGTTGTTATTTTCTGAATTAAAAGGTTATTAAACTGTTCATAAATGAGAAGAAGTTGTGTTATTTTATAAGTCAGGGGAATGACACTATTATAATTTCATAAAATATTGGAATAATATATAATAATTTTGATGTCAACATAGTAAGAAAATTATAAAAATACAATATACTATATGCAAGAGTATAAAAAACCTCATCCAATAGAATTTGGATATGCTTTGTTCATATTTTTACACTTATATGTCTGTGTTAAAACTTCATTATCCTGACTTACAATTAAAGGGATATTATTGTTTTTTACTCTTATGGGATTAAAATAGTATCACTAAAAGAAACAATGTAACATAAATGTTTCATGGTTTATATTTCAAGTGATATACCAATAAATTTTCAAAATATAGGATTTTATAAATTTAACATCATTTAATTAAATATTTATTATTATATAATATCACTAATTTCAATATTATAACTATTCATTTACATTAGCTTCAATAAAATAAAGATCGGAATGTAATTTTAATATAATTATTTAAAAATTATCTTGTATATCATGGGAAACATAATAAATTTAGAACAAAAATATTCATTCCATTTATATTATTGTTAACATTTTTCAAAATCATTTATTTTATTTTTCAATTAATTGAATAATTACTTCATCAGTGTTCCAAATGGTTTTAATGTATTTATATAATCTATAAAATTAAAAATAACTAAACATAATGAAATATATCTTTTATCTTTGAAATGTACTTTAAAAAACACACATATCCTCTGTTTATTCATATGTTAAAAATGTCAATATTATTAAAAACAAGAGTATGGCATATTATTCTTTATATTCACATAAATATTATAAAAGAAAAAAACTTCCAAATGGAAACAAGAGGCCATATATTCTACTTACTAATGATTATATAAATTTTATTATCATCCAACAAAATAAACACAACTATTAGGGTTATTTTTTAGACCTTATAATTTTATTTTTATCCTTAATTACATGATTTACCTTTTATTGTGGTAACCAAAAATAACTAATAAAACAAATCATACTGAACAAAAATAAAAGATAACTACATAAAACATTCTGACCACATTTATCCAAAAAAATAGATTATATTTTTTGAAATTCATATCATAGAGGTGGTGGAATTTAATTTAAAATTGATAAAAAAATGCAATGGAAACATTTTTTAGAGAAATTACATTTATAGTATAAAATATTTTTATAATAAATTCAAGATTAAAATTAATTAAAAAGGAAAATTAAATTATTATGAATCATCTTCATTTAATTTAATCTTAAAAATAACCCAAAAATAATCTTACATTATAAATTTTTAAAATAAATATACATTTTCTATAAAAATATATATTTTCACAGCTAGTTGAAAATAAAATATTTTAGAAACTTAATAAAATTTCACAATAAAATAATTTTCATATTTTTATTTCAAGAAATAATTTTACTTTTATAAAATAATGTCTCAAAATTTATATAAATTAATAATAATATTTTTCACTTAAATGTAATAAAAATCATTTTTTGAAGAAAACCTATTTTTCTAAAGAATAAAATGAGCTCAATAAAAAATATTGATTATTTTAAAATACTTTATCAATCATATATTACTATGTAGGACCTTAATACATAATTCATAATGATTTCAATCCTATTTATATATAGAAAATTAATGATTATATTATAAAATTCATATTTAAAAAACAAGATTTCCTGGTTTGTTCAGGTTTAGTGTTCCATATCTTATAGATTATCGAACAAAATGATTCATTTAAAATATCAATATTTTTTTACATTTGAACTTATTAAACTAAAAAATAATTATCCTTATTCAATAGGGTTATATCTATTTCTATTGTGCATTTTCTATTGGTAAAACGTTTTACCAACAAAAATTGTCACGTCCCTAAACTATTGGAAAAAACTCGGTCACTAAGTGTTATTGTGATAGATAAAATGATTTTATTGCAATTTCAATAATACCAACAGATAATATATATGTTGGTAAAAATATTTAACAATAAATTAATATGACTAACATATCTTTTGGTAATATTATTAACATTTATAAACAATATCAATAATTAATACTTGTTTGTAAACTATTCTCTAAATGTTGGTTTTCCAATATTTATTATTAAAATTTTATATTATATTTCTCAATATAATTATATATAATATATTATAATAATTATCATATAATAAGTACAAAATTATCTTATATAAAAGACTAATAAAATGAGACTTTAATGAAAAAAACACATTCCAATATATTTTAAATATGTGTTCAAACTTCATGAAAATAGAAGAAGCTCCAAAAAACATATTACAAACACATTTAATCATGTATAATCATAATAGATTTTACATGGAACTCAATGAAACTTATTTTACAATCTATTTCTTGAAAACATTAAACTTCACTATTCTGGAATCCCCATAACTTCACATGAGAAATTATCTAATGTAGTGGAACAAGGAGTGCTCAATTTCACTGTCATCTATTTGAATGTAGTGGACCACACTACTATGATTGAAGTAGAACCTTTCCCCTCAAATTTAAACATGAATCATAACAAAAAACTTTATGGTCACACAAACAAAACAATTATAAAATTGATATCATTTAAATGAAAGATATAAAAATAATATTACATGATATAAAACTATCATCCAATGATCAAAACAAGAGGATAATTTGACTAGTGGAAACAAAATCCATAATATAATCTAACAACATACCACAACAACCATAAAATTATCCATACTTATCACAATAAGAATATATAATGAATACAACATTAATAGAAGATATAAAATGACCAAATTAACAATGTTATAAAAATAACCAGTGATCACAAAAATAGAAAAATGACTCGAAGAAATGATGGATGCAAATAAAAATTACAAATAACTACATTAATATAAGATATGTAGTGACTAGAACAAAATAAAATAAAAACCCATGATATAAAGATTACATGAATATTATCTAAATTGTTACCCCAAACCATTTATAATGATACTAACATCAATTAAGAGTGACCCATAACTCAAAATTATATAATCTAGTCCAAACCATATGATAAATGAGTCAGTTTCCCACCAAACACCACTAAAAAAATTATTAAAGAAAATGAGAGTTTCACTGCATACACAAGGTGATATTTCACCATCAAGGAATTGAAAGAGATTTCAAGTATACATGACCTTAACACACATATCAGGGAGGAAGAAATGTCTCCATTTTAGCCAATAATGACATCCATTATCTAGAAAAATCATACTCAAAGTATCTAATAAACTATACTATTCTAGTCAACACACAATACATATTTCAGACTAGCAACAATTATTAAAGGGAAGTAATTATTACAAATAATCAACTAGGCCTACCGAATATCAGACAAGAACTCTCCTCAGCATAATAGATTTCCATTAAGAGCATTGAATTCCATGTATAAAATTAATTCCCATTAGCATGAATATAAACCCAAAAGACTAGATGCCTCATGGAAAAGATAGTGAATCCAACCTAATGACCAAATGTCAATCCTTACAGTGAGTCTTTCTATTTCTTCTTCCCTCATCAAAACCTGGACCATTTAGCATCCTCAATGAAAAACTAATAAACACCCCATACAAATATATCACACCCAAAAAATAGAAATCCAGAACTATTTCAAACTTCCTAGAACATTAAACAAAACTCCATGGAAGCCAAAATCAATCTAGGAAAGAAAGAAAAAATCAAGAATCAACAAATAATCAAGACTCATGGCTTAAACATTAAATAAATCCAAATATTTAATTTATTGTTCATCTAAATTAAGTGATCCCAACATTGATTTAATTTTTAATAGCCAACTCATAAAGGACTTTCCTACCAAATGAAATCCAAATGACTGTAAGCAAAGAAAGTTTTAACCTCATTTAGAGAAGACTATCTATGTTCTAACAGAAGAGAAACACCATCTCCCACCCCATCCATATTCGGTTTATTTACTCTACGTCATGATATCTTTGGAAAGATTTTCCATTTTGATTCAAATTCACATGCATCTTCCCGATCTTTCACTTGGACATTGTGTTTCTTTAGACTTATAGTTGTTAATTATGGGCTTGGGGTTCTATTGGTTAGATTTTCATCTAATATTCAAGCCCCCCAATTCCCTTCTTCCCACTTCAGCTATTTGGGCTCATGTGTCAGGAAAAATTAGAGGTGATGCCAATGTAGGTTTCTGATAGGAACATTGGAAGAGAGAATGAGATAAACAAATGAGGACTTATATCTCAAACCTTAATCATAAAAAATCAATAGATAAAATGCCCAAAATTGGATTAGTGTTTGGACAGGTCACATGCATCGTAAGATAATAAAATTGCAATAAAAAGAGAAGAATAAGAGAGTGGAAGATAAGGAATGATAACCAAAGGATACCGCTTTCAAAATAAGAAGGGGAGACAATTGGATTCCATTTATATAGGAGGACGGTGGAAAGCCGTTGTGGTTCCTCTAAGATCGTCCATTCAACATAAATGGGAAGGGGAGGGGGAGGAGCGATATAGGGGATAAGGGAGAAGGGAAATGGGAAAAAAATAATTATTATTATTATAAAAAAATCAAAAAAATAATTTTTTTCGAGAGATTAAAACAAATTGGGTTGATGATATAATGGAAGACATGGTAACATTGATTAAATCATTACAACTTGATAATTTAAATTTAGTGAAGAGAGTCATATTATTTGTATCATTTTGAAAAATAACATTATTTATAGTAAATTTATATATAATTTATATATTATAAAAAAATTAATTTTATATGTATTCTGAATAAAAATTTACATTATATACATAAAATGAAATTATATATACGTGTATTTTTTTTAGTTTTTACTACATTAGATTTTATTCAAGTCTCCAAAAATATTAATCATTTATCACAAATTTTATATTAGATACATACATACATACATATATAAATATATATTTATATATTATCACAAACATATAATGTATCAATACAAACAAATTATTATATGATTTTAGTAAAATTTTTATAATTTATAACATTTATATATATATATATTATTATTATTAGTAAAATATTTTATATTAATGGACAATTTATTGAAAGATATTTTTACAGTGGTAAAACATTTGTTAGTAATAAAAATTAATAGTAATAGTTTCATTTGTTGTAAAAAAATGTTAGTATTGATATGATAAAGCAATAGATTTAACTATTCATAAAATATTTTTGGGTGTTAAATGATCAATATCAATCGATATAACTGTTGGTGAAAACAAGTGTTGGTCCTTAAAATCTATACCAATAAAATTTAATATATTTTTGAATTACTCATTTATACCAATAGATATAACTTATGTCAATAGATTTCTATTGGTATAAGATATTTTTTTGTAGTGTTAATTTATTTCTTTTTAACTTTTTCTTTCATAGGATATAAATAAAACACTTTTGGCCTATATATATCTGCCAGATTTCACCATATAGATTGTGTATTCATATTTTCAATGAAAAGATTACAGGTTCCAACATAATTTGATAAGTTATATAGTTCTATTAATGATTCTTTAATTTCATTGATGTATATGAAATCAATATATTTCAATGATAAAGGAAAAAATCAAGTCCTTCCATTGATGCAATACTGTAAATTGAAAATTCTTACATAACTGAGGGAAGAGTTGATATTTGGTAATTAATTAGTCTCTTATTTTTGTCATAATAACAATATTTAAATTATATTCACAATGTGAGTCTATCATAATTATATGTTAAATGGTTAAAAAATTAATCTAGAAAAATATTGACAAAACCACATATATAACTAAATTATTCAAGGAAATGATATATCTTCATTATATTTGTCACCGTAATTTATTATTTGACTAGTTATTTCATTATTGGGTCAAAAATATTTCATACATGGAGAAAATATGGCTCTAAAATGAAAAATCATTGAACAAAAAAATAAACCAAATATACATACCATTTTATTTTATAAGGATCTCTATAATATTTTGTAGATGAATCCCTTTATCCTCATTCCTTTTATAGTGTATCATTATATATTTAAGGAATGCAACCAAAAAATTACCAAAAAACTCCATCAATACTATATTAATCATCACATTAAATATTTAAGGTTCATTACTCAATACAAAAAACATTTAAATAAACTCAAAAATTCTATACATTGTTTGAAATATTTCCTTTGGGATATCGTCCTTCTTCTCACATAACTGATGATAACTATAATAGATATAAACATTTGAATATTGTTGGGATCATAGATATTGAACAAATAAATAAGTAATTTGTGGACAATGAAAATAATTCTTTATATTAATGGAATTGATATCCCTGTAATTATTGCAAAATTTCATGGAATCAACCTTTTTTCCATAAATAAAACTTGGGATCCCCATGGTCATGTTCTACATAATATAAATCCCCTTAAAAAACCTAAAATGGTTTATTTTACTATTCTAACTCTATGTTTTAATTTCATAAGGAGTTTTAGTTAATAATTTTTCATTATGAACTAGTTAAATTAATAACATATCATTAGTCTCTAGTGGGATTCCGGACAGTTATTCTTGAAAAACATAAAGACTTTTTATACCATGGGAAAATACTATACTCTTGGGATACTTACCTCACATATATATCACTCTGAATCTTCTATATTACCCATAACTTCATTGAGGGAAAATATTGTGGGAAGAAGCTGGCATGATTTAAATGATAATGTTTTCCATTTAAATTCAATATATTCCACATCACCTTCCCAAATTTTACTCTCATTCACTTCGCAATAATATGTTGGCATCTTACCTTGAATTTAAATCCATACCAAGGATCATATAAATGTCCATCATATGTATAATAATAATTTTTTAAAATAGTGTATGAATAGGTATCATAATAAGAAATGTTTGACATAATTATTTTCTTATTGGACTCCCACTTTGTGTTGTAATTAATAACTCTCATACTAGGGTTGTAGTGAAATATCTAATGTATTTGGAAAACACTAAGAAAAAAGGTGTATAATGGTATATAATCATATAAAATATTATAAATATTTGATTAAATGTTAAAAATACCTAGATCCATGACATTAGGAACATTGAATTTAGATTTTATAACCAAATAAGGTTTTCATTGCTCCCATGTAATTTTGTGATGAAAACATACATAAAGTTTTGGGAACTTGTTCACATAATTTTCCATGTCCCAACGATTAAATTAATGAAAATAATTGGATATAGCCTTGCCCTTTCATGGGTTAGCATAATGGAAATTTTCTCTATAATTTTAACAAACTATAGTTTCATATCTACAAACCCCATGGTGTTTCATTTAATAATTATCACAACTATAAAATCACATGCTTCCATTATTTCCCTTTTAGATATTGTTATTACAAGGATACTAAGCCAACCTCTTCTTCTCCTAATACCCCTTGAATTCATCTATACTTGAGAACTCATTTATTATCTTAATGGAATTCGAGACAATATCCTCAAATTATGAAATGTTCTAAGAGAAAAAATACATTGAAATTATTCACTTTAACCCGTAAAAGAAACAATCAATATTATATTTCATTCTACATTCATGTTTTTTAGTATGTATAGATAACTTAATAATGTTATCCTCATAATTAAAAATATTTTTATTCTCTATTTTTAGAATATTGATATTTTTTCATTTCATCAATTTTTTTATGAGGAATATATTTTTCATAGAATACCACCTTGAACATTCCCCATTCCATTCACCTGATTTCAACATTCTTATTAGTGTTTTGAACTATAAACTATATTTTTTCTTCCTCTCACTTCAAATGATAGACCTCCATAATTAATTTTTCTTTCTCATTACAACTGAAATAAATAAATATATTCTATAGGGACATTTTAGTGACCCAAGTCTGTCAAAAAATAAAATTTTCTATTTTTAGATAAATATCCATTATATAACATTTTCATCCACAAAATAATAAAATAGTTTTTTTTCATTGGAAAACTTTGATACGTAAGCATCTTGTTCATAAGAGATCTACGTCATCTCACACCATTTTTTTCATAACTAGAACCCTTAATTAATATATCATACTTGAATGAATTATTCATAACTAAGGGAAAGGTAACATGTGATTGAGTGATCTCGTATTACTTATTAAGGGTAAAGGAGAGACACTTCAAAAACCACTTATGAATAAAATGAACATAAGTTTATGATAATGTGGGCCTAACACTTGAATACAATACCCAGAATATCAACTATCACAATCATGAGTCATGGAAGATAGTCTATTAGTTCATAAGGCATTAATTATAAAGGAATCCCACAACAAATTCTATGATATTTTAACCTTATCATAAGACATATGTTTTTTTCATAAACATAATCATAGAAAAAAATACTTTGTCATGGACCACTTCCATGATTATCATAGTGGTTTTGGTTCACTAACTATTCCATGTTATCCTTTGTCAAGGTTCACTCCCCAAGAATGTCATACTAGAAGAATTTTATTATTGAACTTGATTCACACCCCATTTCAGACCATATTACCTCATCATATATACATCTTTACCCATGATAATGGAGTTCTATATAATTTTAGTTCCACCCATCACATAATAATAGTACATTCATATGTGTCCCACAATCTCATAAAACATTAATGATAAAAACATATCATAACCCATGGAAATTATATGGGTTTCACATACATTTCTACATTTCTACATTTCATCATAGCATAATGTGTGTCAAATAATTTGGTTTTGTAAGGGTTTTATCATAACATATTTAACCAATTGGAAAGAAATGGGTTACATAGAGTCGTTATTATATCACCATCATCATAATCCATCCAAATAATTAGTGTGGATGGTTTCACTATATCCTAATTTCAATAACTCATAAACAACATCAAATTATGTTTTCATAAATAAAAAAATCCATTATAAGATAACTGGAATATTTTTTGGGTGAAAACCATTTTCATCATTGAATCACTTATTTAATATATAAAAATTTAAATAATATATAAGAAAATGATTTATTTAAAAAATCTGAGGAAATATTTATATAAAGAATCAAATCATTGAGTAATAATTTTGGTAGTAATTTTTTTCATTCCTTTTACATTAAAATAAAGATTCCTTTCACATTTTTTGTAATAAATTTAAAGTGCCCCATTTGGAAAAAAAAGAAGTTTCACTTTAAACCATTTTCCAAAATAAGAACCTCATGGATAAAATGACATAAAAAATAATATGGGGTTATTAAAAACATTATAGATTGTATTTTTAAATAAAATAATTAACTAAGGAAATGGAGTTTTGACGTAATATAAAAATAAATTCTATTTTCTGAAAAAATATTATATAGGTATCTTGTGTACATAAAGTAAAAAAAATTAAATTATAAAATAAAATATCTTAAAACAGTGATATGGTAGAAAATTTTATGATTTTATTGAGAGATAGATCATAAAATTTTATCATTGGAAACATAACCATCACCAATGGTGGTAATTAATGATATTGTTATATATAAACCGTAATACTGGCATAATATCCCTATCAAAGGCTTATAAAAATATAGAACCATAGAGGTATTTTTATATCATAAATATATTCATCAATTCATAATAATGGAAATTAATGGGTATTATATGCACCACAAAAATTAAACATGTGGTGAATATGAAATATGTATCACTGAAATAAAATTATGAAAAGAAACCCAATCATTAAGTTCAACATTCATAAAAAGTTCCATAAAATTATTTATAATTAATTTTAATTTTTTTGAGTAAAATAGTCACTTACATACATATAATATCATATATCATCAAATTATAACATTTTAACTACTATATATTAATAATTCTTTATTAAAATTGTCATTTCTGGGTGATAACTACTTTAGTTGTCTATAGAGTTTTGGTTTGAAAGTTCCAGTCTGTGTACGTTGATAATTACTCTATCATATATATAATTTTAAACATGGTATAAATATAATATATATTCAATATATATATATATAATCATCAAAAAATATATATAGATAAAAAATGAGTTGTAGTGTTTATGGAGATGGTAGGATGTATATATATGCTTGAATGGTTTTTTCAATTTTTTAGACATGATATTAAATAAATATAAATGATAATTCAATAATACATGATAATTTTTGTATAATATATATATATTTTAAATCTATGATTATTTCCATCCATGTAAAATGGAAATCATAAATGAACCCTATCACATCGTATATGTGGTAGTGTACACAAAATTATGAGGGAAGCTATCATTTTTTAAAAATGTAAAGATGGTGTAATATGGTTGTTACATGATCATTATAATTATTTATATAGTAGATATATTTAAATGGTTATTTTATAATTGATACCAAGTATTAATTTTTTTTACAAGAAGAAATAAAATTGAAAACACTCAGATAAGATTTATACATATTCATTGAGAAATGTTTATTGGATTTCACCTTAATATGTGATATTTTGGACTTTAAAACCCCCATAAGCTATATAATGTGATGAAGGAATCATGGGGGATATTATTTTAGGTCACATAAAATATAGAAGGCTCAAATGGTTTGAGGAATCATGGAGAAGAGGTTCCCTCTTAGAATTACTTAATGATTTAAATTAATGTAAATTTATTTTCTTTAAAAAATGGATCCAAATTGATATATTGTTCATATTCGATGATAATTAGTCTAAATAATCTCATGAAATAAAATTTTATTATTTTTTTTATTTGTCTACACTAATCTCTAAGTTTAAACCCCTCATTAACCCATTTGACATTTCCCTAATACCAATGTTTTTTCCCATTTTTTATATCTATAAGGTTACAATAAAAATAATTTTTACCAATAATTTTATCATTGGGGATATTTTAATCCATATCTGATTCAGTTATCCGAAGATATAATTTTTCACAATTTGAAATTATTTATTTAATAGTGTCTATTATAAAATATTAGTAATCTCATTTTTCAAAATGCATGAAATATTTCAATATGGTATTTATCTAACTCGTGTAAAATGGATACAAAATTTCATAGATTTTAAGATAAGTAAGATATTATATTATAATCTTAATTAAATGATTTTTTATAGGTTACATATAATTTTAACCTTTGTATTTTTTAAACCATTGGATTTGATGTTTTAATCATAACCATGATAATGATTTTTATGATATTAACATGTTATAATATTACATATTAGTTATAAATTGGATCATAAATGGAAAATAAATGATATATAAGATCATATATTATCTTAATTGTCCCATAATTTTTTATTTTATTTTTAAATAATTTGATAAACTGTATTTAACATAAAACACTATGAATTTTGATTTAATAACTATTCACATGATTTGATTTTAAAGACAACATACAGACAATGAAATTATAATATAAATAATTTACACATCATGAATATTATATATTTATTTTTAAGTATTTTCGTACACTTTATCTCAACTAGAATATATTTCATTTATTTTTTTAAATTTCATTTAGTTGATATTTTTACTACTTCCACAAGCACTATTTTAATGTTTCATAAGAATTTAAGGAAATTATTTCTTCACAAAGAAATAAAATAATTTACTAACATAAAATATTTCATTCATATATCAAATTAAAACATATAAATCAAAAACTAATGTATATGTAAAAATATATTTATTTACTAAATGTAATAAAGTGACATAATTTACTAAGATTTACTTTTATATTATAAAGTTACAAATAAAATCATAATACGAAAAAATGTATGGAATTATAATTTGGGATGATGTTATTTTATTATAGTATAATAAAATAAAATAATGGAAATTTTCTAAATGAATTTTAATCCTTATTGAATTATCTTATACCACAATTAACCCATTTTACCATTGCCATTTGAAAATAATTACCATCATTACTATTCATATTAATAACTAATTAAGATAACTTTATTTACTAATTTCAATTTTTATGACTATAAATATTGAATCCAATTTATCATATTCATTTCATGTAAGAGTTGTAAATAAATTTGAAATTATATCTGTAAAATTAGATTAAAAACAGTTTTTCCGAAAAAATGAAATTTTAATTATAAAAATGTTTTTATACTCAATAAAACCATAAAAAGTTTTCCATTAAACATAATTTCAATTTTAATAGTATAATATGTCAATTTTTACCTTTAATGAAAAAAATAAAAATTTCAAAACTAATGAAACCAAATGTAATTCTCAATTATTATTTTATTTTTCACTATTCATTGAAAAAAATTTACAATTAATAATATTTTTAATGAATTAGTCAAAGAAAATTTCAAAAATATGATTTAAAAATTGATGTTAATTTTTATAGAACAAAATTTCAATTTTTTGATAAATTAGTTATAATTTTATCTAGCAAAAAGTAACAAATATAAATTTTAATTAAAACATTTTTTGCAGATAAAAAAATGTTTTATTAAATATTGAGTGCATATTTTTTTGAATTTTTATATACACATTTATTTATTAAAAATTTATATTAATATCAAAAATCAATTAAATTTATTCATAACTACCAATTCAAAAAATTTGTCACTACTATCATAAAGTAATAATATTATGTATTTCATTAATGCTCGGTGCTTAATGTTATACACACATTAAAAGATATTTTTCTTTTAAATTATAGGGTGATACATCCCCCCCCCCACACACACTAAATAAATTTCATCCTCATTATATTAATTTTTTATCAATAATAATGGGTTAGATATTTGATAATTAATTTACTAAAATACTAAATAGTAAAAGGGGGTAATAAAACATCATCTTGCAAATATGGTAAGGGAAATACAATTGTCATCTAAAGTAACATATAACAATGTTTCTAAATAGGATAACATTAGTGGGAAGTGAAAATATTAAAAATAAGAAAAATTCAATGTCATAATTATTATAGAATGTGAAAAGGTGCATTTATCACATAAAAGTGATTGATCATGTGAAAGTTAATAATCAAAAAACCATAAATAAATGATCTTGTAAAAAGACAATTGATTCATAAGAATTGAATTTAATAGGATAAAATCACTATTTCAAGATCTTTTTCCTAATTTTTAGGGACTAAAATACCATAAAGATTAAAAATGTGAGGGAATATACGTGCATTAAAAGTATATTTTTGTCCATTAATAAATTTCCACTATAATATCATATTTTTATCCAAATTAGGAGTGTTGATAATATATTTATGATTCCATAAGAACAAAATTCAACATCATAATATGACAAAGGATTTAAATTTATTCCTCCTATCTTTAAATATTCACCAAACTGAATGGATAACATGGTGTAAGATAATATCCAAAATGTCTAAACCATCATAATATGAGATAGTAAATTTAAATATAACATTTACACAATAACAACAAAGGTCCCACATATACAATTTAAAAAATAAATGTATAACCCAAATAGCCTTAATGACCTCAACCTTGAAAAATATTTTAACCAAAAAGGTGATATCCTACCTTTTAGCTTACATTACTGAAAACTTAAATACATTTTCTAAAATATTAATTCAAGTAAAATCACATGTTAAACCTAAATTTTACATTTAACATATCTAAACAATGATTCTCTAGGAATATCACTAATCACCGTGATAAATCACTTTATAATCTTATAATCTAGTGATATTTACCACTATATAAGGAAATAAATTTAGATACTACCCAGAATGGTGATACTTAACTTGACCATAAGCAACTCATAAAATGTGGAATTTTAAATGAATCACTTATCAATAATCAAGATTATCTAAATCCCCCTCAATAGTATTTCATTATTAATATTAAAATAAACTATACACTAACCCAATGGTTGATTTAAACCCAAATAGTGTATTCACCCTAAAACCCTAAAAATGATTCAAATCACTTACAAATACCATCACGTTAAACCAAAAAATAGGTATCCATGCCTTTGAACATATAATCAACCATAACATTATAAATCCATGATGGTATCCATAATATTTATTTTAACCCCACATGAATTCTTTTTTTCCTCCAGAAATTTACATAATATTTATTCAGAAAATAAATTCATAGTTTGCTTCCGTAAATTAAAAACACATATAAACATCACCAATAATGACCTATATAACATTCTCATTAAACCAGTAATTGACTTCAAGGTCACCGATACTTTCTAGATTAATTCATCAATGTTAATCATCTATTTGTATCAAGTAAACATCATCTCCTTACCACTAAATCAATTATATTCATTATTCAAACCTCATCATATTATATTAAATTCCTTAAGAAAAATTACTATTTAAAAATCCCTACTTTGTTTTTGGATTTTGATATCTAGAATATCAATTATATAACATGACTAAAATATAATTCCTAAAACTACATAAATTAAATACTCAATCTATTCAAATAAAGGATTGGAATAACACAAGTCCAACAATAGTGTGTGGGTTAACTATTGGATTAGCGAAATATATAAGATGATTCCTATATTCTCCATGAATAAGACTTGAATATTATATTATTCCATTGTATAAAAAACATTTCCATCTATAAATATTTTCATTTTCCTTCAAAAATTTCATTATATATTTCATTTTATTCCCCAAATAATACTAATATCATATATATTTATATTATACATAGAGAGAGTAAAAAAAATAAATTACACCATTCATGGAGATGACAGGTCATGCATACACATGAATGTTATTTTCATTTTTAAATGAATGTAATGAAATATAGGTAAATAATAAAATCCATTATAATGATAAATTATTTATCATATATATATATATATATATATTAAATATTAATTATGTATGTCCTTATTATCATTAATGTAAAGTTGAAATAAAAAAATAAATTACACTGCTTCTTGAAGGTGGTAGTACAAACGTACACAAAAGCGACGTTATCAGTTTCCAATGGATAATAAGAAGGTTTATTGTTATTATTCCATATTAGTAATAACTAATTATATAGAATATAATAAATTAATTATTTTATAATGGATATAATATTTTTTGTAGGTATTAAATGAAAAAAATTAAATTCCCTATAACGAATTATACCTTGTCGTTGACAAACCCATTTTGGATTATACCTCAATCATTGAAAGGATGGTCTTGTGTAATAACAAAATCTATATAATGTGGTGAGGAAGTATATTAGATTAATATATTAGGCCATTTACTATATGGGAGGAAAAAAATTCTTAAAGAGGAGAGGATAAGAGGTTCCCCTTTATAAGTTAAGTGAGGGGCACTTTTTGATTTACTTAATGTGTTAAAATAATTTTTTTTTTGAAAAAATGGATAATAGTTGATATAATGCATATATAAAATGAGGATGAGACGAAATAATTTCATAAAATAAAATTTAGAAATTTTTCTGTTATGTTTTCTCTAGTATCTCTCGGTTTTATCCTTCCATTAATCCATTGAAAAATTACCGTGATATCAATAATTTTTCAATTTTTATGGTTCAATATTGTATCCATAAAAACAAAAGTGAACCATAAAAATAAAATTGATATTACTTTAAAACGAATCCCATTACCTCAATATAAGTTAGTATTTTTGTTAATGTGCAATCATTAAAAAAATTGTTTATTATATAATATTCTTAATGTCATTTTTGAAAATACATGAATTTCTATAATATATTATCTCTATAATTCATGTAAAAAGGTACCAAAATGATGTGGATTATAATAATTCTATGATACATTATTTGTTTATTCTTTCGTTAAATGTATTACACATTTAGAGAACGTTTTAAACCATATCATTTAGTTAACCCCAAGGTTATCTAATTTTATATTAACTATGGAATTGAATTCACTAATATTAAAGGGAAACAATTTTACATATAATTTAAAAAAAGATCATAAATTTAAAACGGATAATATTTTAGTACATTAGAAAAATATGTTACCACTTTAATTAAATGAATGATTTTTAAATAATACATTAAAATATATTTATTGAAAAATACTACTAATGTCATTTTCATAACTATTTAGATAGTTTTTCATTTAAAACAATAAGAAATAAATAGTATTAGAATTAAAACCATTACCAATCCCATAATAGGATATATTTATGTTTAAAAAATTTTCAACACTTTTACTAAACCAAAAAAATATATGTTTAGAGTTCTTAAAATCATTTACATGATATCTCTAATAACTTGAAAAAGCATTGTGTGAGTGTTGCATTAGAATTTAATTTAGTTATTTTATCAATAAAAATTTGAAATTTTACCTCATAAAAAATAAATAAATATTTCTAAAAACAATTTATAACTAGTCATATTTTTTTATCACCATAATAAAATATTATTGACATTAAAAATAAGAAAGTGACATTTTAGACATTATTTATTAAATTTAATATTATAAATATCAAATACAAATCCAAATATAGAATATGTTATTTTTTCTATTTTTGGTGGATTATAGATTAAATTTATCCATATAATTAAAAAAAAGCATTCGTTTGAATGAATTTATGCATTATCCAAATAGTTTTAACTATAACCGTTTTAAAAAAATTACTATCATTACTATTCATATTGACCAAATATTATTTTGATCCTATTACTTAATATTAATAATTTTGATTTATCTTATCCAACCCATTTTATAAAATTCATATCATAGAATGGGAACAATTAGTTTTAAAGTTAAATCCTTAAAACATGATGAAAACATGGTTGTCTGAAAATTTCATTTTTAAGTATAAAATTTTTTATAACCAATTCAAGCATAAAATTTATTCCAATGAAAGTTATTAGGTTATTTGTAACATCACATTATTGATTTCAGATATTTATAAACCCCTCTTCTTATAAAGATTTGTTTGGACTTTGTTTGAGGTTGTTTCAGGTTTAAAATTGAATAGTTTTTTGAACATTCAGTGCAAGTGCATGATTGGCACATGATTTTCCCAAATCATGCACCTTGTTATAGAAAACCATGCAACCTAATGTAGTATGATTTTGGATGGTTGATACATATTCCTTGAAGTGGTGCGCCTCCTTAGGAGAAACTTTTCATCCCATTTATAATCGGCTCATGGATTGTGTTCAATTTGACCAAGCATTCCATCATTTCTTATGAAACCATGTGAGTGGGGGTTTCCTTCATCCGAATTTGTTTTAAAAAATGTTGAAACTGTATTTTAGGTCCCCAACTGAACTCTATCAACCCAAACTGATTTCTATCATTCTTCGAGCTCCAAAAAAGGATTCTTGGCCCCTCATATCCCTCCTAAAAGCAATCTAAATTTAGAGTAACTCCCTCCAATCTTCTCACAGTTAGTTTCCTCATCTAAATATAGATCTCCCATGATCTCCCTTATTTTTTCTAGTGTTCTATGGAACCTTTTGCTTTATTTTGGATCTAATACACACTTTTTGGGTTTATAAACCTAGGTTTGATACTTGTTTCCCCGTATCCTTTTGTTATTGTTATTCCTCGTAAAATATCGATTATGGTTAGATGCTTCAATATCTAGCGGCTCCGAGGTAGGTTGTTCTGTTATGGTGAAAAAATTTCATTAATAATAATTTCTTTGTTTTATTTAATTTTATCATATTAAATGAAATTTTTTGGTTTTTATTATATTTATTTTAATTGTTTTATTAGAAAAACCAAATTATAGAGAATTGGGATTTTTATAAAAAATGGGGTTTTTTCATGAAATTAGAAAACAATCAATTAAAATGAATATGGGTGTGTTTGTTTGAATTGAATGAAATTAAATTTTTTAATTTAAAATGTGTATTTGATGGATATTTTGTGTTAATTAAATAGTTGACTTTAATTGTATGAAAATTAAATTTTTTAATTTAATTGTGAAATTGATTGTAAAATTATGTGAATTAGTTTCAAATCTTTATTTGTGAAAAATTGTTTTAAAATGTTTTCATGGAAAGCATAGGGTTTCATTTTGGTGAAAAGGTATGTTTTTATTAAAAACCTGTTTTGGTTTTTCAAGAAAAAAATTCATATTTGACATGGGGGATGGTATTTAATTGTATTTTAATAATTCCTCAAGAAAATACCATAATTTTTTACTTGATCACATGAAAGATATAGGTATTTAGTGCATTATTTGGAAAACACTTTCAAACTTACAACATTCTAAAACATCATATCATCACATCATCATTCCTTATGAGATGATGATGAGTCCCCTTCGATATAGGCTCAAAGGAGAGTATATACACATTTTTAGTTTTATAGTGTTGGGTCCCTATATCCTAGTTTTATCGTACCAATTTGGCGTACGACCATTTTACTCGATATTTTGTATTTAAAATGTGTATTCCATTGTTGTTAACTATTTCACATGCCTGGAGAATTTATATAAAATATTTTATATAAATTTTTTTTATTCCATTTGATGAAAATTTTTATATGTGCATTGATCCCTTTGATTAAAGGAAATTTTAATCTTTTGAAATAAATTTCCACAATTTGGAAAGTCAATCATGAATTTCTAAATGTATTTTTATCTTTTAAACTTTAATGCATGATTTTTTTATGTATGATTTTGTAATGAAAATCCTATTTATTTTATAAATTGAAATAACTTTTTTGTAAATTTGATATAGGAATATTTTTATGGAATCTTTAGGTAAACCTTACTAGGATTTGGGTCACACCATACTTATCCCATTGCGAATTTTTAGATTTTCTCATTCCAGGTACGAGCAAGGGAAAAAGGATCTCTTGGAAGTGGATCCAGCTATTGAACCTAAGACTTGGTGTATTTTTTTCTTTAGGTTTTGGTTTTTTTCCCTTTTTTGGTAATTTGTTTGTAGTACATTAGGATTTAATTCCTATTTGACTTTTGGTACATTATTCCCAATGGAGTTTCATTTGATATGCATAATGTTGTGTCTCTTTTACTTTTATAGTGCTTGTGGAAAAATTGTTCCCACTTTGAGTTTTTATAATCCCAGGTGCTAGTCACCGACCAGAAAGGATCTGGAATGCCCTTCAGGCTATGTCAAGATTAGTATAGTTATTAGGTTACCTAGGTATCCGAGATGGTTTATAACAAAGTGGTATCAGAGAAAAAAAAATTAGCATTTGTCTTGAAGTCAGTTTGAATTTGTGAACTTTTTTCAGGATGTAAGAGGTAGTTGTGATTGACATCCTGGACAATTATCACCGCAATGAACCTTATGATTCTATGGGTGGTTAGGGAAATAAATTTTGAGGATTAATTCTAGTATTTTTAGTATTTTGATTTGGATAGATTTAAATCAAAATCTTGGTTGTTCAATGAGTTGGGATTAATTTCCCTTATTACTATGTTTGATCATTATCTGATTTATTTTATATTGTCTAATGATGTTTTGAAACATCATTCCTCTGAGAATACATGTGAACTAGTTTTATAAGGAAGCATCTATTAAGCCTCACTGAGTGAATATTACTATAGATCTGAATTTGGTTGAGGTCATTATGTGAACTATTCAATCTCTTGTAAATGCACCAACTCCAATTCCCATTCAGGTTCTAACTATGGAACCTCATAGGGAAATTCTCAAAATTAGTTCCTATGTGTTCCTTCACTATAAGAGAACACCGTTCAAAGGATCAATTGATCCTAAATAGGATGAGGAATGGTTGATAATGATGGATCATTTAGTTTGGGTTCTTAGACACACCTGAAAAAATAAATGTGAAGTTATCCAACTTTGTGTGGGAATGTTAGAGGAGGATATGTTGGGACACTATGGTAATGGTGAAGAATCATGAGGACATAGAGTGTAGGGACTTAAAATTTATACTCACTGACCAGTTGTATATAAAATCGATGTTGTTGTCCAATTATACTGAGTTGTTCAGACTTTTGTAGGCCAACATTACCATGATAGAGTATTAAAATGAATTTTATTAGCTCATTTGTTTCATACATGATATTGTATTGAATGAGAAGATAAAGACTTGAATGGTTGGGTTTATAATTTTTCAGGATATTCATTCACATTTTTTCTTGTTTATGTTTCCTTATTATGCTGATGTTCATGATAGAGTGTTTACGATTGAATTTGACCATACTGGAAATTAATGGTTATTGGGAGATTCTTTCTCTCCCAAAGGAAGTGTGGGTTCCTACAAGGGAAAGATGAATCGTGAATATTCTCATGGTATTTCCTAAAAGTAGGGGAATTATAGGCCTCCTGTAGTACTAAGAATAGGTCCTTTGATTTTCTACCATTGTGGATAGATGGGAAATTTATATAGGGGTTCACCATGGTACACAAGAATTGTGGCTCATGTGTATTCACAGGGGACATGCATCAATTATTCCATATTTATTCCACTCTATGTAGTGGAACATAATCATCACCTCCTCCAAAAATTGTCGGTTAATCTGATGCTTCACATGAAAAAGGGATCCAGTCACAGGCATCTAGAATGAAGCTACATCACACAGTGGAAGAGTCTCCATATAAAGCCAATATCGGTTTAATGACTATTTCATGTAACATTAATATTTATTTATCATTAGTGAATGATCTATTTGGTAATTTTTATCTAATTCATTTATTTCTACCCGTATTTTTAATCTTAATACTCTTCCTACAAAGATTTTATATTGTGCAGTGGATATTAATACACCAATTGGTATGATGAGAGTGAATGGTCTCTACAGTCCCCCCCCCCCTGTGTTTTCATTCTATCAGATGTTGATCTTGTTTTGATTTTTCAAATTATTTACATTAATCCAATTAAATTCATCTTTAAGATAGATTGCTTCATTCCCAATAATACCCAGATTGATTATTATCTTTGATGGGTTTCCATTACCACACCCAACAGTGTGTTCCACACCTTTCAAGGAGAATGGGATACATGGTCAAGAAGAGACTGGCCATCTTATTCAGAGTTAAGTAATGTGATATCAGTTTTTGATTTTGATCTGGAGTAGAAATATTTGAGTGTAAATCTCCCTCAAGTTTTCATGGAGTGTCCTGACATGTTTTTTCTAACTTCTCTGGTCTGCCACCGGAGAGGGAGGTTGAGTTTTCTATTTACATGATTCTTGGTACTCATCTGATTTCTATTCCATCTTAACACATTGAACCAACTGAAATGAATGAGTTTAAGTCCTAATTGGATGACCTTCTTGAGAAAATATTTGTACACCTATGTGTGTCAACTTGGACGGCGCAGGTTCTATTTTCTAAGAAAGCTGATGGTAGACTTCAACTATGTGTCAATTACTAAAATCTTAATTGATTGATCATAATGAATAAGAATGTGTTTCAATTTATTTATGAAATATTTCATCAATTTAAAGGGGAGAATTGGTTTTCAAATACAAAAATTTGATATGGATACCATCAGTTGAGAATCAGAAAATCTAAAATTTATAAAGTTTCCTTCTGGAGAAAGTATGAATATTATGTGTTCCTTGTAATTCCTTATGATCTAACTAATTATCCTACAGTTTTCATGGTTTTAATTAATATAATCATATAAAAGTGTGTTGATTCATTCATTGTGTTATTTTTGGATGAAATCCTCATTTAATCTATATCTTTGGAGGATCATGTGAATCATATGAGAACATTTTTGAGTTTGCTGAGAAATAAAGGACATTATTCAAAGCTTTCAAAGTGTGATTTATGGATTTAGGAAGATAAATTTTTGGCACACTTGGTATCAGAACATGAGATATTATTTAACCTTGAGAAGGATAAATATTTTAGGACATCGGAACAATAACAAAATTTTCTCTAGATTTGATGTTTCTTTGGTCTATTAGTGTATTATCACTGGTTTGTTAAGGAATTATTAAATTTTAATTCTCAGATGAATGCACTAACACAAAATGGAGTAAAGTTTTCTTATAATGATAAATGTAATAATTCTTTTGTTAAACTAAACCATCTCTAGACTACTATATTGGTGTTGACTCTTCCATAGGCCAAGAAGGGCTATGAGGTCTTTTGTGATGCATTGACTTCTTGCTTTGGATGTATTATTATAAATGGTTAATGTAGTTTTTTCCAATAGATATCATCATATTAGGCCACTCAAGAATAATTATCCAACCCATGAACTCGAACATCAATCTATTATGCGTACACATAAGATTTGGTGGCATTACCTTAATAAATAAAGGTTTACCGCATTTTCAAACTATAATATCTTGAGTTTTACCTTGTCTCAAAAATATTTGAATATTCGCTAGAGGTGTTTGGTGAAATAACTAAAATTATTCGATTTTGACATTAAATATACCCCAGGGAAATGGAATATCACTTCATATGATTTCAGCAGAAAACTTCTGAACCAGTAGGTGAAATAATATTTAGAAGAGTTTAATTTTATGGCTCTCGTTGCATAGTTCAATATTCGAGTTCATGGGGAAGGGGATGAGGTTTCCTTAGATAGTGTTTGGTTGACATTAACTCTTCTATAAATGATAAATCAAGATCAATATCATGATGATGATTTCAAAATAATTAGAGACACAATTTATGGTGGGGAGACAGTTTCCTAGTGGTCATTCTCCTGAGAGGGTATTCTATGTTTTTGGGATTGCTATGTTGTGTCGCTAGTAGTAAGAAAAGTTGTTATGGGAGACTACCATAACACTGAGTGGCTTGTGAACATGGGAACCACCAAGATTCTGTATGAAATGTGAAATCAATTCTTGTGTCCTGGTATGAGATTATACATTTCTAAATTTTCCTCCCATTACTATGTATTCTAAAATGTGAAGGCTAAGCACGAGAAGAAGTTGGGTTTGTTGCACCCACATCATATCCCTACATTGAAGTGGGATGGGATCACTTTGGATATTGTGGATGGGTTTCATAATACCCAGTTAAAGAAGAATGTTATATGGGTTTTGATCAACGGGATGACCTAGTCACATCACTTTTTACCCATTCATGATATAAAAAAAGTTGAGGAGTTTGTAAATATCTACATGAAATAGATTGTTTGTTTCCATGGAGTTTATACGATATATTCTATAATAGGGATCCTCAGTCCACTTACCACTTTTTGTGAGGCCTTCAAGAGTCAATGATACATCACGTCTGTTTGACTATGGAATACCATCTATAATCATATGTCCAAATTGAAATACTTAGATAGATTCTTCAGGATATGTTTCAAACTTGTGTTGTAGAATTTTGTGGGGTTTGGGATGATCATTTGGGGATGGTTGAGTTTTCTTATAATAATAAATACCAATCCATGATTAATATGGAACTTTTTTTGAGTATTTTTTGGGTTTGATTAGGGTTTGTTTCAGGTTGAAAACATAAATATTTTTGAACATTCTAAGAGAGTGCATGGTTGGTGCATTGTTTTCCCATATCATGCACCCGCTCAGGGAAAACCATGAAACCTAAGGTAGTGGGATTTTATGTGGTTTTCATATTGATAGTCAACTCCCTCCCCCCGGGAGAAATTATGAGACCAATTTATAAAAGGAGCAGGGATTGCACATGGTTTCACAAAACCATGTGCCTTTTCCAATGAAATAGTACAGACGGATTTTTCCTTAGTCTGAATTTTTATTAAATTTTCATGAAAACGTATTATTGGTCCCTAACAAACCTCCTTAGACCCAAACCAACTTATCAAATCCTTGGATCTCCCAATAAGGGTTCTTGTCCACTCTGATCCCTCCCAGAATTAATCTAAATATAGAGGAATTCTGTTAAGTCTTCTCGCTATTATATTCCTTTCCCCGATCTAGATCTATCATGATATGCTTTCTTATCTATAGGGTTGTTGGATCCTTGTGAATTATTGTGAATCTAATACCCACAATTTTGGGTTTATAAACCATGGTTTTATCCTCATTTCCTTGGATCTGGTTGTTGTTAGTCTTCCTCAAAAATCACAATTTGGGTTTCATGCTTTGAGATCTATCGGATTTGAGGTAGGTGGTTCTGTTATGATTCAATGTTTTTATTAAACCCAATTGGTTTGTTTAATTTCAATTTTTTTCATTAAATAAATTTTTTTGGTATTTATTATTTTCTTATCAATTTTCTTTTTTGGAAAAAACAAATTCTAGTGAATTCGGGTTTAAAAAAATGGGTTTTTTTCATAAAATTCGAAAAAAAAACCCAATTATATTGAATTGGGATGTGTTTATTAGAATTAGAGGAATTTAATTTTTGTAATTTACAGTATGGATTTGAGGGAAATTTTGTGTCAGTTAAATTAATGAATTTAATTATTGAAAAAATTATTTGATGGAAAAATGTGAAAACCCTAATTCTAGTGAATTGGGGGTTTATGATGAAATTGATGGAATTACAGTAAAAATGAATTATTAGATTTAATTTTGAATTAGATTATAAAATTTCATTAATTGGTTTTAAATACTTATATGTGAAAAATGGAATAAAAATGTTTTTATGGAACCTTTAGGGTTTAATCTTAGGAAAAAGCAATATTTTTTTATCAAAACCATGTTATGGTTTTTAAAGAGAAAAATGATACATTTGAAATGCGGGATGGGATTTAATTGAATTTTAAGAAGTCTTGAAATAAAATTCCCATTATTGTTTGTACATGAGAACATGAATTACTTAGGTAGTTTTGTGTTATTTCAAAAACACTATACAACATACAACATTCTAAATAATATTATCAATACATCATCATTCCATAGTCAATGGTGATGGGTCCCTTTTTCCTTTTTTGAAAGAGGCATATATACATACTTATCATTACATAGTTTTAGATCTCTATAGCGTGTAACTATCATACCTATTTGGAATTTGGCCATGTTGCATGATTTTTTTTATTTCAAATGTGTATCACATTGTAGTTAACTATTTTACAAGCCTTAATAATTTAAATAAACTATTTTATATAAATGTTTTTGTTTAACCAATTTTGTGAAAATTTCCATTTGTGTATAGAACCCTTTGATTAAAGGTAAATTCTATATTTTGGAATATATTTAAAACATTTGAAATGAGAAGCATGAATTATTATAGTTATTTCCATCATTTAAATTGAAAAGCATGATTTTTTTAAATATGATTTTGTAATGCAATAGTTTTTTATTCTAGAAATAGTGAGCACTTCCTTGGTTAATTTGATATTGGAATCTAATTATGGGGTATTTTTTGAAATCGTGGTGGGCTTTGGATCACACCCTATATGTGGCATTGGGAATTTCTAGATTATCTCATTTCAGGTTAGATCAAGGAAAAATGATCTCTTGGAGGTGGATCCAGCAGTTGAAACTTGGAATTGGTTTTTTTTCCTTAGGTGATTGGTCTATATTCCCTATTTTGGTTCTTCAATTGTATTACTTTAGAAATTAAGTCTTATTTAACTTCTGGTATGTTACTTATAGTGGAGTCTGTTTTGATATGAATAATGACATGTATTTTTAATTCTACAATGTTTGTCAAAAAAATTTCTAACATTCAGTTTGTATTACGCTATGAGCTAGTTGTCGAACTGTGGGGATTGAGAATGCCCTTCAGGCTATGTTCGGACCATCTCATTTATCAGGTTACCAGGGTACCCTATTTGGTTCGTGACATGATTGATAACATAAGATAACTAATTTTACATTATAATAATAAAATAAAATGGTGATGTTTAAATTCTTGATATGAAATATTATTTTCATTTAAAATAAGATTTTTTCACTCCATATTGCAAAATTAAAATATTTTGAAAATTATCAAAAAAAATATGTAGGATTAATTTTTAGTGAAAATTTCAAAAAAATTATAAATTAAAGTTTCTAAATGTTCTAAAATTTAAATATAATAATAAATAAAAAAAGGTATAAAAACTATTTAAGAAAATGTATCTTAAAAAATAGAATGAAATTAAAAACATTAGCTTCCATTTTGAAGAATAATTTTTTAGTCAATTTTTAAAGATTCAGACATTTATATATATTTCATAACTTAGTTAATTTTATTCATAACTTCCAATTCATTAGATTTTCTATAAAGATCATAAAATAAATTTTGTTTTGTTAAAGTTATATTTTGCAAAATGTGTGTGCTATCGAACATAGTGTCATTTTAAAACCTTCTGTTGTTATAGAATTCGGTTCAAAAAACAGCATATTTGATGGGGTTATTTAGAGGGGGTTAGGATAAACCCCCTCTAAATTAATTTTCTATATAATTAGCGGGGGTTCTGCACAACCCCCTATAATCATCAAATTTACAGGGGACTTTAAACCCCCTCTAAATTCATTTAATATAAAAAATTTAGGGAGGTTATGTACAAACCTATATAATAATCAAAATTTATAGGGGGTTATGGACCCCCTCTAATTTTTTAGATTAGAGAAGGTTTTGAATCCCCTCTAATTTTTTAGATTATTTTTATAACATCTAGTTGGGTTTTAGAGGGGGTTCAAAACCCCCTCTAAAATATATAATTATAGGGGTGTTGATAACACCCTCTAATACCTTAAATCAAATGGGGATCACCCCCCCCCCCCCCATTAATATTATATATTAAGGGGTTTCAAAACCACCTCTAATGTCTTTAAATTAGAGGGGGTTTGGGAACCCCTCTAATGTATTAAATTACAAGGGGTTCAAACCCCCACTCTAATTTTTTAAATTATAGGGGGTTCAAAACCCCCTCTAATGTCTTTCAATTAGAGTGGGTTCAAAACCTCCAATATTTTAGAAGATTAGAGGGGGTTTTAACCCCCACTATTTTTTCAAAAAAGATGGTTCCATAATATATATATATATATATAATTAAAACACAATATATAAAGGTACTTAAAAACAATATATATACATATTATAAAAAATATTTATACAATTTTATTTAATTGTATTTATATGTATAAATAAATATAATTGTATAATATTATGTACATTATGATATATTTATTTGTATAATATTGATTATATATAATATACTTCTTAATTATATATTATAAAATTGTATTTCATATAAAATTAGATAAATATTTTTATAAGTCATATTTTATATAAAATTAATTATATATAATATAAATATTTGTGTGAATTTTGTTTAATATAATAATAATTGTATATTAATTATACATAATATTATACAGTTTATAGCAATTAATACTTATATTAATTTAAATAATAATAAATAAATGTATTGAAATACATTACATAAATATATTTGTAAATACCTTATATAATTATATTAAACAAATGCTTATATATATATACATTCTTTAAATAAACATGTATATAATATATAAATATGTATTTAAGTATATTAATAACTTACATAAATATATAATATAAATGTATTTAATATAATATATGCATGATATAAATCATAAAATAATTTTATATTATTTATAAAACCAACAGATAATTTTTATAGTTTAAAAACAAATGTAATAAAAATAATAATGATTAATATATTTATTTTTATCACACATACACACGCATTCAAATATATAAGTATATAAACATAATTAAATAAATATATATTATAATTTTGTTATATCTGTAAATATTATATAAATAAAAAAATATATGCATAGAAATATATATTTATTTATAAATATCCATTTATATTTGTAAAAATAATTATTTATATATATTATATAAATAAAAATGTATATAATATATAAATATTTTTTAAGTATACAAATAATTTATATGAATAAATTTATAAATATAGAAACATATGTGTGTATACTTATAAATATATAGTTTATATAAATTTCTGTATAGTTTATATATTTATGTGTATTACAATATATTATTTAAAAAATATTTATAAAAACATATAATGAAATATATATAAATATATTAATACGTTTAGAGATACAATAAAACAAAATGGCGTAGTGGTGCCTTGAGGTGGCGTGTGGGAAGTCAGTACTGCTTGATGTTGGGTTCGAATCCATCCGACAGTCTATTTTACATGGCTGTGCAAGCATGGAGGGACCCAACTTGGCCTTAGGGACACACTAGAGAAATGAACTAGAAGGACAGTGTGGGTGGGAGAGTCCTAGTCCAGGGCTTGGGGTGTGTTCCAGAAGGTGTGGGCATGGGAGTTATGGGCCATAACCTGGGGTGGTTCTCTAGCTGGTGTGGGAGATGATATGGATGGGGAAGAATGAAATAGAGGGGGTGGTGATGAGGGTGGTGAATGATAAGAAGATAAATTTGGGACCACCATTGTATAAGAAAAGGGAGGGTGTGGGGGTGGGGGTGGGGGTGGGGGTAAAATTTGAAATAAAAATGGTTCAACTATAGAGGTGATTTTAACTACTCGTAAATGATGTAGTGATTAGGGAAGGATGAAGAACTACCCCTAAAAATGATCTTTAAAATAATTTTGGCGTGGTTCTAACTGCCCGTAAATTCATAAATTATTCATAGGGGTTTAAAACCCTTCTAAATTTTCAGTTTCTTGATGATTTATGGAGGAATTAGAAGGGGTTAAAACTTTTTCTAATTCGACTGCATTTAATATTCATTCTGATATACCAATGATTGAAAAAAAACACCACAAAAAATACATTATGGCCACTGTAGCAGCGGTTCACCATAATTTATAATAAACTATTTAAAGGGGGATATAACCCCCTCTAAATTAAAAACAACCCCTTCTAATAAAAATGTTCTTTGTAATGTATGATACATTTTTCAGCTAATAATGGATAAGCAGTCTCACAATGTGTGGGTGGTTGATGTCTCATAAATAGATCAAACATTTCCAAAACATTTTGTGGGTTAATAAGATGTTATATGAATGTGATATTATATTTAATAACATGTACAAATTTCCCAAATATGGTTATAATCTAATTAGACTCAACTCTAACTTCATTATCTTATTTAGGGTAAACATACTTTTATTGACTATGCCTAATTATATGATTCACATTTCTATTGTTAGTTATAATATTTATACAATGGAATATATATAATCAATTCATAAAATTTTGTAGTAAAATTCAATTTAGATTAAGTTAACTAGAGTGGTTCATAGAAATATTGAGGGATTTGAACATTAATTTTGTTATCATAATTGGCTCATCCAAATATAGCACCCAGGGATAAAACCAAATATCCATAGATAAAAACTATAATATATCAGACTCAAAAAAACCAGATCTAATAGTTATTTTTAATTTTTGGTATAAGGTAAAAGTGTTCTCAAAATATATAACTATTTATTAATTTCGGAATACCATATATATAAATACATTACATTTTAAAATGTAATATAAAAAATTAATATTTTATGACAAAATTATTATCCCTTATTTAATATCCCATCAACTTACACATATTCTTAATCTGTGTTTCATTGGTTAATGAAAGAGAGAAGTGTGATCTTAGATGCATGGTAAGGAGTAATAGACTACTTAAGCACACATAACACAAATATATAATAAGTGATATTTTAATAACAAACGAAAATTTTCATCCGATAATATTCTGTAAATGATGGAATATAATATACATGATACTAAATAATTTTATGGATAGAAATAATCATTGATATCGTACTGCTGGAATTTATAATTTCAAGAATCAAAAAACATGTTGTGAAGGCTATATGAAAAGACAGATAAAATGTTTTCGAGAGTGTATTAAATTCATTAACATATTATTGGAAGATTTATGGACTAAAACCTTTCCAAATTTTCCTGATGATAAATTCCATGCATAGAGGGTTTATATAATTTAATTCCCCACCCATCACTTTTTTATTTCAAATTCATTCACCATAACATTCATCAAGATCATTTATATCATTCCTTGAAAAACCTCTTACTCGAAAAAACATGGATATTTATATAATGAGTTACATGGATATCAAATTATTATCTATTAAATAGAATAATTCATATGTATAGGATTTCATACATAATTTAACACAGAATCCATGTGGTATCATAAAATTAAAATTAATTACCCTTATAATATAATTATAGTGGATATGGTATATTAAATATGTGTAACATCACAGGTAAATAAAGAATATGAAATTTCCATATTTATTAATATTTGTGAATTAAATATAAAATTTACTTTAAATGGGGTGCTATGTCTGATGTTGTACCCAACACACATCAATGGGTTTCTCTGAAATCTTATGTTGCACACAATGCTCAGTCATACTGGAAAAAAAATATAATATTATTATTTTAAAGGGTAGTTAAGGCCTAGCTGTTTCGTTGGAAACAATTAATAGAACTAACAAAAATATGAATATACTTGTTTGTTAAATGTATTTACATTTATCCCATAAATTTTAGAGGCTTAAAATAAGAAAAGATATGATTTTAAGCATGAAATACTTTAATATTCTTTAAAGGACATTTTACCACCTTTTGATGGCGAACCCGTTTTAAATCTAGTTTTTTTCACTTGTATATGCCCTATTTGAAAAAATAAAATTCTTCTATAGAATAGAAACATCGAAATTTACTTTGGATGAAATTTTGGTATTTTTCAGATAAAGTTCATTTTTTTAATGAATAGTGAAAAATACAACATTTTAATTCAAAACTGCATTTTAATCTAATTTATTTATATAGTTAATTTATTCTTTTAATTGTTTTTAAAGTTTAAATTAATTATATTTTTACCATTTAATCCAATAATGGTCATTGAAAGTAAGTTCACTTTGAAATTGGACATAAACACATATCAATCTTTTGGTAGTTTTTACTTTTTAAAAATGCGCTTTTTGATTTTGACAACGGGAATTAATTTTTAATTAATTTCTAAAACTATTTTTTTCGAATTTGGAAAAATGGATTCCATATTTGGAATCAAGTGCTCTAAATTTCATAAATATGAATCTTTTATATTTATACATTATGAATAGTAACCTCAGTAAATATTTTATTTACCATGGTTAAAGGGTAAATCTGGTAAATAAGGGTAAAAAATAATATTATAATAATATTTAATTACCCTAACACATTTAGTAATAATATTAGATTATATATTTCTGACCATGGTCATCCAAGGGTCGATTTTAGGACCCCGTAGAGCCACCTGTCTTTAAAAATGAAATTTAATTACTTTTAATTTAAAGTCAAGGAAAATATAACATAAACATGTATATTTTACTAAAATATTTTTTTATGGGGATATATAAGTGATATATTCAACTATAAATAGATATTAGAAATATAAAAAGATATCCTAAATCATGGTATTTTATTTATAATTTTTAGAGATTAAATATATAAATTTAATTATGACACAATGATAATGTAGTGATTGCTTCATTAATAAAGGATTCAAATAAATGATATTAAAAATGTTAAAATAAATTTAATTTGGTTATTTTTATTTCATCCACGAATTTTATTGGTGCTAGTTACATGTTATCTTTGTATTAATGATATTTTTTAGAATCAATCAAGTTGTTTTGGATTTTTATAAAAGTCATTATATGAATAGTGTCAAAATTGACATGATTCATATTTTAAAATATAAAATATTTTATTAAATATTATAAAATTAAAAAAATTCTAATATTATAAAAAATAGTGTTCATAAGTCTAAAATTTTATTATTGACTCTTTAATTTGATATTTTTCTAGTTTTGGTAACTATTTTGATTCTCAAATAGTTAAATGATTGATAAAATGGTAAGAGTAAAAAATGGTTAAATAAAAAGAATAAGGATTAAAAAATATCAACAACCTCACCAATTATTACTGGATGATTTTATTTAGACTTATATTCGTCTTATCTTAGTATTTAATGAGTTTTGGACCTTTTGATGAAACGGTAAGAGTAAAAAGGGTAAAATAAAAAGGATAAGGATTAACCCATTACACACACCCCTCAAGCCCCTTAACTCGTCAAAACTCTAATACATGAAGCTCCCAAAGTCCCCCTATTCCTCCTAGAATCATTTTTCCTAGGTATAATGTAATTCAATAAAACATTTTGGCTCAAAATCAAAGAGAGTTACATGTTTTAAGAGGTAGTGTCTTCTCTAAAATTCCTTTCCATTATTCTACTTCTTCACTCCCTATTCTATTATTTTTCATTGATTAAATTAAAACACTAGTATCATCAATATATTAGGTTTTTGTTATGATAAGTATTCAAACAACACTTACACACACCTCTATCTAATGGATTTAGAACATACTGTTTTTGTGGATGGTGAACTTTTGCCTCACGAAATGATGACTGTTCAATTTTTCTGTACCACCTCTCATGGTGGCCATTATGATGGAACTATATTTATATGTGATACATATTATATTTATATTGTCTCTATGTTTCTGTATTTCTCATTTATAGCATACCGTTATAGTTTCCGTAATGGGTAAATACGATAATTTCATTTGAGGAAGTGCGGACTACCGCCCCCTCAAAGTGATATGACTCATTCATACCATACATGGAACGTATAAAGTATAGTGTTAATGAAATTATGTAACGTATAAAAAATATTATATTATACTGGAATTATAATATACCTATGTACCATTTTGTTTTCATTGCATTAAAAAAGAAAAAAAAGAAATGAATGTAGCTTTCATGCGTACGTACGACTTACATTCTCCATGAAGGGTGCATTTCATTTTCATATATAAAAATAATATGGACTATTATAAATACATATATATGGGATATATAAGAAATTTATGATATCTAAATAATGAATATCATTCTGGAGATAATGGACTTTTGACCACATAGACAATTTGTAATTATAACACGTTCATTTTGACTCAAGTACAGAACATCGACAAAAAGATCGATATGAACTTGAAAAATTACATGATTGTTATAGAAAGGTAATAATTGATATAAAAGGAATAATAAACTTGAAAAAAGTTTTTAATTAAGTATAATTAACTTATTTTTATTATTTAGATAGAGAAATAATCAACAATACAAGTCAAACACAAGGTCAGGAACTCCATCTCAATCTCCTTTCAGTGAGGCATACTTTGATTTATACGTGAATTTCCTTTATACGGTGTATAAACACCTTTGACTTTTAATTTCATTCAAAGGGAATATTTTCTCTATGAATCATTTTACTAGATAACAAAAATAATGTTTCATTTTAACGTATACGGTGACAATGACCTTTCTATTACCTTGAGAATTATTTGATATTTGGCTTCCTTAACAAGCCGTAATGTTTTTAAAATAAAAATAAATACCATATAATATTTTTACATATAGTGGTATTGAAAATGGTTTTGAGAATGGATTGATTATGTAAATATATTAAAATGTTATATTTTAATTTCAATTTAAAAATGTTATCTTTCCTTTATTCTTCTTCATGTGTTATGATTATGTTATGGTTATTGGACATTGTTTACGTATACGGGTGGTTCTCTGATAAAGCTATGGCGCGTGAGCCTGAGATATCTCTTTAATGCATAGGTTAACAAGATAGAGGTAAACATTAATGTTTCTCCTAAGAGAATTAGGGAATATACTGTGATGGGTATCTCCCTATGTAGTTGTGAAAGGTACAATATAAGTTTGATATGGATGCCAAAAGTTATCTTTATGATTTATGATTTCTATATGTTATTCAAAAATCTTATGATTTCATGAGGTTTGTTAAAGAGATAATGTTTTTTATGTATTTATGGACTAATGTTTTCTTTCCTTATTTTATAACCCTTACTGAGCTTTTTATGCTTATCCCATGTTTTTGAAATGTTTTCCACGGGGTATAAGGAAGGGTAAGAGAAAGGAGTAATTTAGGTAGATTTATATCATGAAAAGAATTATTATTTTCTTTTAAGAGATTTTATTTTATGAAAAAAATGGATACTAATTAGAAGTGTCTACTTTATAATATTTTAGATGTAATGTAATAGTAATGGACTAATTCTCTAAAACCCTAAACCTGAAAACATCCTCAAATTTAATTCTTAATTTAACTGAATATTAATTAATTTTTTAAGTATGGGGATTTATAATATTCTATGATATCCATGTAATATATTAATTTTATTAAAAATATTGCATTGGTAATAGTCCAAATAATGATTTATTAAGAGGTTGTGAATATTACAAATCATATACCTTACGAGAATCTCTCCAACTATGAAAACATGTTCCTAGTCATCATATATTTTGGTGATGATTGATTTAATGATAAAAAATATATTTTATGTTCATTACACCTAGGTGCAGCTGATCCACCACTACATCCATGTTTTGTTATTGAAAGAGTGATTTATATTCAGGGAAATTACTCACACTATTGCATTACACAAACATATGATGATTTCCCCCACAGAAATTATAACTAATGAATTGAATGAATATGGTGAAGGGATAACAATAGAAACTTTAAAATACATTAATACTCATTAGTAACATGTATGAATACATCCACAGTATTGTATACACAACATAAAATATAATAGGTAGTGATTTCAAAATGCGTCCCAAAGAGGTAGAAATCCAATTATAACAAAATATTAAAATATGTCTCAAAAATGACCTTCAAATACGATTAATAAAATATATTCATGATATAAAATATTCAATATAGTTTATATACACACATAATGAAAATTTGGTTCATATGATAAAACATGTCATAGAAAGAGGGATTTGAGAGAGAATCCCACTACCTCATATATTGATGTCCATGAAAACACATTAACCTCTTATATCATTTACATATATATGTTTTTATTAGAATTTAAATCCATATTACTTTCTATTTTCATTAGTAAACATCATAAATAGCCACTCTCTATATATGTCCTTTCCATTTTCAACATCAGTGTTTATAATATTGATCATTTGTATGAGTTTCGTAATGAAGGATTTCATATTAAATATTATTCCAAATACCATTTTTAATATGTCCTTAAAAGTACTTTTAGAGATGAATTAATTTAATATATGATATTATAAATTCCATTGATGAGTGTTTAAGTAATTATCCTTGAAGATGAGTTCGATAATAATCATTTTTTATGATTTTTGAAAAAAAATGAGGGTGTAAACTTAATTCATAAATTATATTTTGACATAACATATCATGAATAATAAAAATATTTTCAGAGAAATTTTTTTCACATTATAATATTAAATGTGTTTCTATAATCATCAATGGGATAAATAAATATTATTGTTTAAGTAGGTGGTTAAACTAACATAAACAAGATCATACCATTATTAGTTAATGGCTAAAATATGGTTTAGTTTTAATATCATTTTATTTATAGTATATTGATATTATTAAGTTTATATTTGTTTTATATGATATAATTAAATTTAATTACAATATTAGTCAATGGATATTAAAATAATATTCAATTTGAATAAATGATATTCCTCTTAGTATTATGATTTTAAAATATTAAAAGAGTATTATTTTTATATTGAATATTTCATTAATAGGATCTTTAATATGACACAAAAAAATCAAAATGATGTCATTGAAATAATATTTATCATTTAATACTATCCTTATATCCCGTCATGTAATGAGGGGAAGGAAACTAAGATTCATTACATTATAGAGGTGATATTCTACACAACGCACCAACCATGGTTTATTTTTTATAATGGATGGGGAATATCGATAAAACAAATAAGATCATTAGACTCATGTTAGTGAATTGATTTTCCTGTGGATGTCTCATATAATTTTAAGGTATTAGGATTACATTGAGGAACTATGGGATTATTTTAATTGTATAGGTCCATGTAAAGATAAATATTAATGTTTTTATAGATTAAATTTGAATGGTGTTCTTTTCATCAAGTGGTGAATTTTTTTTACCTTTTATAAGTGAAGGGAAGGATAGTTTTGGGAAATCCTTCACATTTTCCAATAATGTTTTAGAACTATTAAAGTATCAGTGGCTCAAAATGGAAAAAAATTAGGGTGAATATTTATTTTTCTTTAATAAGTTCATCCACTTAATGGAATACATTTTATCTAGAAGTTTTAAGACTTTTACATGAGCTTAAACTCAATTTACCTCTTTTACATTTTCCTTGGTAATTAATTTCTAACCTATGTGATTTATTTTAATGAAAAATTTTAATGATTATAAAAATTACTAATTTGATACTTTTATTTTAAAATTTTAAATCCATTTTATCAAATAAAACATCCAATGGTGAAAATTTTCATTCATAAAGTAAATAATATTAATTGCATATAAATAGATTTGAGAGAAACAATTTTTTTAAGATTTCATTTTATATATAATGTAAGATTATTTTATTTACTGATTATAATGACCTATATTGAATTATAATAAATGAAATAAATATTATGAGGATTTCAATACAATCAAAAAATGAATCATTCATGAAATCACTTGATTATATAAATAGACAGAAAATGGAATTCATATAAAGTAACTTTTTAATTATCTCAAAAAATATTTACTATATATTTTCAAAGATAAAATAAAATTATAATAAGTATATTGTTATTAAATAAATTCATTTATATTTGATTTAAATTATTTCTAAACATCACAGTGATTCATATATATATCATTAAATTCCAAAAAATATATGTTTTGTGAAAACATTACTCTTTGACTAGAAGCCGACCTATTCAAGAAAAGAAGAAAAATAAATACATATTTAATTTCAATATGGTGAGTTCAATAATTGAATTAGTTTGGTCAATTTAAAATTATAAAATTTGTCTATATAATAAATTCATGAATAATATCTCTTTAAAGGGAGGATGTGAGAAATAGTTCATTATAAGATATAAACCTATTATAGAACTGTCTCGGGTATTGCAATAAGAAGCTCTAGGATATGGTGAGTGATGTTTTGATGATAAATGGGTAGATATTAGGGGAGGTAGAAGGATTAAAATGTTTAATTGAGTTTGGGATTGAGGACTTCCATTTATAAGTGTGTAGAGTGACACTCTATTAAATACATTACAAATTAAATTATAATAAATTCTTATTCAAGTAAAACATTAATGAAGGAAACCCAACATCGTTGATAAGATAAGGGTGGGATGAAATATGTTAAAATTTTAACATTTTTCAATGTTATATAGATAGTTTACATCATTTAACTATATTTAACCATCTTGTTTGTAATTCCTTGTAATTGTTGTTTCTCATACGTTAACCATTTCCTCCATCATCTACATTATTATTTTGGGATGAATCCATGATTTCAAAAATACTTCTAGGATTTTGAATTTATTTTGAGTAATTTATGGAGTCTTTAATTAAACATGTCCAACACCACAGCTACGGTGTAAGCCGTGTTGGCCTGTTGAGAGATCCTATATAAAACAGTAAAGGAAAATCCATCATGGTAGGAAATGGATATGGGGATATAGTACATCAAAAGATCATATGTTCCATATCTAGTATTCCCTAAACACACTTATAGTGGTGTACATGTTGAGGGAAAATAGAAAGATTTTTTGAAACACGCAATAGTTTATGACCATATCTATCTAACTAGTTTGGTGTGTTCGAGACCACCACATCCATAGTGTTTGTTGTAGTGAAAGTCATGCTGGATTTTGAATGGTTGAAGCAATTGTCATTATTTTTGGATCTCATACCTTTCAATGGTGGAACATCAGCCATCTAAATGAGGTTTCTTGAATGTTATTTTAATTAAATTTTTTCAATGTATTAATTGAATCACCCATTTAGTTCGATCATTCCTTAGAGAAGGACCCTGTCCAATTGAAGAAAGGGTTACTTCGAGTCAACCCCTTATATAGTAAAGTTAATTCCATTAACTAAAAATCATTTTCCATTAGAACCTACTAAATGATAAAACCATGGAAGATAGAGGTTGTTCATGTTGTTCTAGATTTATGAAAACCATGAATGCCTTCATGTCATGACCCGACCAGATAGGGCATAGGCAGCAACTCCCAAATCCCACCTCCAATAGGCCAATGGCTGGCGACTAGTGTCGAGAAGTCATATCACTAAAATGGGAAGCATTTCCTATGAACCTGTACACAGAAACACATCTCCAAGATCAAAAAATGATGAAATGTAAAAAACCAAAATAAATCAGGGAATGCTTACATCTATATCCCACAACAAAAGGATAATAAAAGTACTAAAAATGAATAAATCTCAAAACAATGCCCACTAAAGAAAACTATGAAAGCGTCAAACATACTCAGTAGAAAGGGGACAGTTTTAACTGAAACTACCAAAAAAAATCCTTAACCAAACTCTGGTAAGAACCTCATTCTATCTATCCCACTAAGCTTCACCTACCTTGTATCCTCTGTTGAGTCCATTAAAAGTCATGTGGTCTGCACAAGACACAATACATGTGTGGGAAAATCTCGTGCATGGCTATGTATAAAAGTACATAGTTGGTTCCCTAGAAACCCCAGATGATAAAGGGAGCAACTTAATGGCTACAGTTCGCTTGACATAGCTAGAGGGAAACCTAATCAAGAGAGAGGCCCCATCTCAAACCATCCTCTATTATACATGACTAGTCAGATTTTTCTACACAAGGTGTCAACCCCGACATGTGACAGAACCAAAAATACTCACACAAATCACCAATATATACTCGTCTCAATCTCTATGTATCTTGAGGTTACAACATCATAGATAGAAATAGTATTCTCTTCATAGGTTATATCTGTGAAATAAAACTTAGACAACACACTCTACAAGTTTAGCCATCCCAGATGACACTTGTCTAATATATGCACTCCATTAGGAACAACTCTAACATTCATAATAGAACATATGAGATAACATGGTCCATTGAGAAAATATTATAGGCCTATCTCTAGTGCTTAGAACCAGAGGTCCTGTCATCATTACCATGCACCCAACACAAACTAAGAAAACCCATGTGAAGAGGACCACCCCTCACCACTACACATAGTTGAGGGATCCCTAATACAAACTATACACCACGTGCATCCTCTCTAACAAGAGATAATGGAAGTAATAATGCCTCACCACTGCCCTGTAGTCAAGGGGGATACTGATACTAACTAACATGTGATACCTCTATAGCTCATGCAAGGTGTGGCCACACCTCACTCTATTGAGGTGTCACTAAAAATTATCTTGGTATCATTCACATCAAGTGGAGGGGGTAGATCCTCATAACTATATCCCATAGGATAGGGAGATCCAACTCCAATGCAAGACCCACTCCCTGCATCTACTCAAATACAATGGAGTACTACTACATAAGTGAGGACTCGCACCCAGATCCAATAGGGGAGTACTACTCATAAAGGACCCACACCCTGATATAACAGTAGATTACCACTTCGTAGATCAATTACTCACACCCTAACCCAGCAGGAGATTACCACTTAGTGGTTAGTGGACCCACACCTTGGTAGGACAGGGGATTACAAACTCTTCCAACTCATTCACTATGGGGGACCCACGCCTTGACATGGAAGGTAAGTACATACCCTAGGCTGTATGACCGAGTCCTTAAAATGGTAGGGAGTACCAACTCTGCCAGAACAACGGGTATAGAGGACCCGTGCCCCGATCCATAAGAAAAGTATTAACTCTTAGGATACAGTAAACTCTCTTTATATTGGTAGGGGAGAATTGACCCTACCTATATGTCATATATGTAGTCCTTGTGGCCTAGAATGACTACCTAAGAATATGGGTAAGGAAAACCCATTCCCAATTCCATTATGGGAGTAACATTCCTAGAATATCTCTATACGAACCACACTGATCTCCAACATCGTCTCATTACCACTCCACAAGTGTCTTTCTCAATTTACACCACCTCATATATTGTAATCTATAACAGAGATAACCATCATGTTCTATGTGGAAAACCACTCAAGATAAACTTCTCCCAAGCCTGAATCTGAGTCCCAGAGAAGAAGATATGAAAGGCAGAAGATCAACAAAGGATCTTCTAGTAGTACATGGTGTGTACTAAGGTACACAAAATGTGTGAGACTACCCGACCACCTTACTATGTATCTATCCCACATAGATTCAAACCCATGTATGGGTACTCACCGTATCCCTCAACCCTCATCCCCTCGCCATGTCCCCTTCTACATGGACTAGTGGACCATGTCCATCACAATCCGTGTGTCCAATACTAAACGGTGTGTTCGGATAAAAGGACACCCGCCCTTGTTTGTTTATCGGACCCCAGGTTTGTGTACATTAGTTTTGTGTTTGTTCGCATCCATGTAGATCCACATGGATAACCCAAGACATGTCCCAAGATTACACAATTTGGGGAAATACAAGGAATGTAACCCATGTACATGGTGTATAGTACCAAAAGATAATCTTCCATGAATAGGAAGAGTTACATGACATGTGTCACAAAACCACATGCCTTTTAGATGGGGATTCCATTCAGGAATCACCTATAAAATCACCTGATTCACCTCGATTCATCCAAAACTCATAGATCTACATAGCAGGGATTATTATTAACTTCAATAGGGCCCTAGAACCTCATAACAACAGATAACACAAGGTATTGGGACTAAAACTCAAATCTTCCAACCTCATTGGAGAAATACAAAATGTTTTGATGAAGAATGATGCCTTGATCATTCTTATCCTCGATATTTTGATGATATGAATCAAAATACGAGGATCACTAGTACTTCATCACGTCAATTTTGTGGAATTTTTATTTGTCACCAATGGGGAGAATATTATAGCAGAAGAGAGTTGTGTATTTCAAGGGTTTTGTCATGCATATATGAGGGTTGGGGGAGAAAATTTGGTTTAATTAAATTAAACCCACAAATTACCCTTTAATTACACATCAACATAAATAGACCATGAATAAAACTTCCAGTGCAGATGACCTTAGGTTGCACCTATGGTAGACAAAACACTTTGAACTAAACCATAGTCTTAGAAATCTGATTTGAGACTCTAATCATGAGTTTTTATAATTCAATTGAAATTTAACACACATGGAAAAATATATTTAATATAATTAATATTGCTTAACCAAGGCTCCCCGGGGCTGAATATCTGTTGCTGACTCAACACCCAACTCCCAAAATATTTTTCAAAATATTATGATCTGCTTTGGCTCAAAACATGATTCATTACATTCTCCCTATCTTATGGATTGTTTTCCAAAAAATTGAAAGCCTAAGAACAAGGGAAGAAATTGTGCTCCCCACTGGACTCATAGGCCCGCGAGCTCACCCTGGGTTCCTGTGCTGTTTACAAGCAAGAACATAAAGGAAAAAACAAGATCAAACCACTCTTATGTCTAGATAATACTAGGAAAACATCACGGAACAAATGGTCACATGTATCGTTAGTTGTGACATGTGGTAAAGAACAAATCACCATGGTCTATCGGTAGACACGGGGACTATCGGTACATCGCCTCGCTAATATGACGTAGATACTAACAGAACCCCAAAATTCACATGAACCCCTGGATGGACTGTAAAATATACTCCTCAATAATTTTACGTTCAAGGTTGACGCCAAACACATGAGGTTATTCACAAACAAAACATTTCTTCTCAAGAGTAAATAGTTGGCCTTACCAGACCCATCGTATATAAATCTCTGGTTGTAACACAGCTCACCAAAATAGTAATACTACCACACCCAGTAGTAGAATCCTAGATGAGTATGGATGGTAGGAAACCAATCCACGCTATGGAAACATCATAGGGTCTAAATCTGCTACTATGTAATGATTCTAAGAAAGGGTCTCCCTCTCTCAGGGCCGCCAAGTAATAAGGGGTCGAGCAGAAACACTTTGTTGGCATGGCCAAGACCAGCTCCAACACTTCAGTTTATAACCTCACCCAAAACAGGCAAGTCTAAGTAACTCCTCCACCACACCTTTATATTGTCTGTTTTGGGAAGAACTGACTCACCAACATGGTTCTAACCACATCCCAAAAAAATCACCTCTGTTGGGAAAGTGTCCCACTCATTAGTGAGTTTAAAGCTACTTAGAACTACATAATAACCTCTTCAATTGTGTCACATAAAAATCTTACACCAAACACATTAGGGTACTTAGGAAAAAAAGGGATGCTCGAACATGCGATGGGTCTTACCAGACCCTATGTCGCAACTACTAACATGGGGTTCTATTGACACCCCATGTCACCCTAGCTAAACCTCAAGAAAGAGTGGGAAATAGTACCCACAACAGTGTCTAACAATTTCTACTGCAGAAGGTAGAAATGACACAAGGCATACATCTATTCATCCTCGATTATTCTGAATCAAAGGCCTCCATGGCCTACAGTTTTACTCTCCCACATCCTCCAGCTCCCTGAGCCAAGTGCGGACCACCTGGGAGTGATAGTGAAAATACCCCAAACTACATTCCACCTCTATTCTCCCTTTCATCACCTTCACCTCATCCACCACCTTGCGGAACTCCTTGTCCAAGAGTTGTCTCTACCAAGGTGACTCGTCAGCCATATCCCTCTCTGTATCGTGGTGGTTTAGAAAATCTCTCACGAGATGTCTCCATCTGTCGCAAGTGTAACACCTCCTCTTCAACATCTAATCTAATCTGAGATGCTACTAATGAACTACATAACCATGAATCTTTGTGTGGGCATGGGTATATATCATATTCCATGATCATGTTACATGTTGTCTTCCAAAACATGTAGATGCCTCAGCGTCATGATCGTTGTTGTGGGTCACATCAACCAGCTCCCCAGCCAGGAGACTTTGCACCACCATAGCTCTCTCCAGCACTCCAACGTAGGTGGGAATGCACAGTTGGATCACAAACACTCTGATATCCTCATTCAAGCCCTTCTTTAAGGTCTATGATATAAATAATGGATCCTAAACTATATCCAAGGAGTATTGCAACAAGTCTATAAACCTCCCTGAATACTCCCCCACTGCCAGGATACCATGTAGAATTTGTAGAATCTCCTAGATATGCACTGATCTCAACATGGTTGGGTGAAACACTTCCCTAAAGAGTCGTTCGAACTCTTATCAAGTAAGAGTCATCTCATCATGAGACTGTACCACCAGACTCCACCATCACCCGACTGAACTCAGTAGAAGGCTCACCTATAGGATCCCCATCTGGTTGGGAGGTGTCCTCACTAAGTGGAAAACTATTGTGACTTCCTCAATCCACTCATTTTTTACCTAGGGTTCTAGATTCCCTTAGTACCAAAATAGTTTTTTGCCTTTATAACTCATGTAGTGAACTCATCAAGTGCGCATTTTTGACCTAAACTGCCAGTAAATTCAACTGCTCTACGGGTGGTGGCACCACTGAGGGACCCCCTGGGGGTAATGCCTCAGAACTAGTCCCGTGTTCTAAAGCCTAATCATGGGGTGGATAGTCATCATGATCACGTTGTAGTATCATGTCTTAATATCTTCACAATGTTATCCTGAAATATAATCATGGTGTACCTCAATAAAATATTATATCTTTGGAGATGAATCATGAAGGATATAAAAATCCAAAACCATCTCATATATAATGCATGTACCATTTATTTCTCAATGATGAGTACACTAATGTACCGAGTCAAAAAATAGGTTATCAAAGTCCCGGTGAATTGATATGTCATTCACTACGCCAACAATAAAACCTCTAGCTTGAGAAGAAAACTCGAAACATCTTAATATTTTCTCAAAGAAACCCAAACAAATATCATAGAATTATGGTCCCAATGTGGAACCAACGTCCTCCAATACCACTCTGTCATGAGTTGATCTGACTAGGACCAGGATGCAGCTCCCTAAGACCGCCTCTAATAGGCTAGGGGCTGGAGACTAGATCCAATAAGTCATACCACTAAATTAGGTGGAATTACCTATGTACCTGTATGCACTCACACATCTCCAAGATCACAAAATGCGGAAATGTAAAAACCAAAAGCAACCAATGAATGCATATGTCCATATCCTAGAACTAGAGTATAACATAAGTAATGAAATAGAAATAAGATAAAAAAACACTGACCATATAATACTATAACAGCATCCATCCTACTCATAACGATAGGATTGTTGTCAACTTCAGCTTTTTGAAAGCTCTGATAAACACCTTGGTCTGTCTATCTCACCAAGCTCCACCTACCTCGGGTCCACCGTGGACTCTATTAAAAGGTATGTGGTCTGAAAAATACCAAAAACATGTGTGGGAAAACACTGTTCAGGGGTGAGTATAAAAATACTCATTAGGAACCCCAAAACCACTAAAGGAAAAATGGAGAAACTGAAAGGAAGTAGTCCACTCATCCAAGATAGAAGGACACCCAAACGAGATAGAAACTCCATCTCAAACCATCCTCAACTATAAATGATTATTCAGTTCATTCTACACGGGGTATCAACCCCAACATATGACAACACCACAAAGACTCCTTGAAATCTTCTAGATATACTTGTCTCAAACTCTAAGTATTATGAGGTTCCAACCTCATAGTTAGTAGTTTAATTATCTTCGCAGGCTATAACTGTAACCTAAAACTAGGAGAACGAACTCCACAAGATCACAAGCTCTAACTGCACACTATTGAGGGAGAACTACCCCACACTATTCACCACATGCATCCTCTTTGAAAAGAGATCATGGAGGGAATCACTCCTCACAACTGCCCCGCAGTCAAGGGAGTATGACTCTTAACTAAAATTTGAAACCTCTATCTATCCTATAAGGGGTGGAATACACCTCAGTCCATCGAGGGAGAACTATCTCCTATCTTGGAATCATTCACATCAAGTGGAGGGGAACACTCCTCATAACTGTATCCCATAGTCAAGGGATCTCTAACTTTAATGGGGGACCTTCTACCTACTTTTACACAGAGATGGTGGAGTACTACTCTATAAGTGAGGACTCGCACCCTAATTAAATAGGGGAGTACTAATCATGAAGGACCTACACAATGATATAATAGGGGAGTATCACATTGTAGATTGAGGACATATAGCCTAACCTGGTAGGGGAGTACCACTCAGTGGCTAGATGACACGCACCCAGGTTGGATTGTGGAGTACCGACTCTACCATCTCGTTCAAGCTGGGGGACCCACTCTCGAACACGATAGGGGAGTACCGACCTTGGGCTAGAGGATCCACTCCTTTACATGGTAGCAGAGTACCGAATCTATCATAATAAAATGTATGAAGGACCTATGCCCTGATCCAATAGGGGAGTACCAAATCCTAGAATAGAAGACCTGCTCCCTGACACGAAAGGGGAGTAATAACCCTATGTAATGTCTTATATGGAGGACCTATACCCTGGAATGATAGGGGAGTATTTTCTATCTTCACGAACATCACGAGGAAACATGCACCCTATTCAATCAAAGGAGTAACACCCCCATAGGAAACTAACTAAAGTAATGAACCCATGCCCCCAATGTGGGGAGTTCTATATCTACCTGAGTAGGGAGGTAAGGAAAACATGCACCCTAGTCCTTCAGGGGAGTTGTATTCCTATCATATCTCTATACGAACCGAACATATCAACAACATCAGCTCGGTAATTCCCCATAAGAATCTTTCTTGATTCATTCCACTTGATATATCATAATCCATAATAGAGGTCACCACTGTATTTTACATGGAATACTACTCAATATGGACTATTCAGAAGCCTGAATACGAGTCCCAGAGAAAAAGATATTGGAGGAGGAAGATCCTTGGAGGATCTCCTATAATTACACAACATGCACCAGGGCACACACTACATGAGATCCCACCCGAGCACTTTCTCGTGTATCTGGTCCATGTGGGTTCTAAAACATGTATGGGTACAAGACATGTAGAGGAGGTAGACGCGGTTTCCCTCATCCCTCAGCACCTAGTGGTGTTCCTCTTCTACAAAGACTGACCGTCCATGTCCCTCATATTCTGTGTATCCCATAATACATGGTATGTTCAGATAAATATCTACCTTCCCATGTAGTTTCCTTGTGTTCATGTATCATACCCTGTGTCTATGTACATTGGTCATGTGTTAGTGTATGAAGATATTTCTCCACACGGGTAACCCAAGCCAATTCCTAAGATTACACTGTTTAGGGAACTACACATCATGTACTACCTATACAAGTAATGTAGTACCAAAATCTCATCTTCCCTAAATAGGTAGAGCTACACAACATTTGTATCTGAAATACATGTCATGTAGATGGTGATTCTAGTCATGAATGTTCTGAAAAATTACCCGATTCAACCTAATTCAACCAAAAACCCAAAGATCTACCTAACAGGGATCAACAATAATTTAAATAGTTCTCTAGAACCTTAGAAGAATGAAAAATGAAAGTGTCAGGAGAAAAACTGAAATATGGAAACCTCATTGGTGGAACTCCACATCTTTGGATCAAGGATGATTCCCTAGTCATGATTATTATTGACTTGTTGATATTCTGCATCGTAAACTGGGATTGGTGTCACTTCATCAGTTCCATTCGGTGGTGGTTTAGTTCTCCTCCAAAGGGGAGAATAGGAGAGGGGAGGCCTGACTCCCCTTCTTTTTTTTATGTACGTAAGAGTGTTGGGGGAGGAAATTGGGTTTAATTAAATTAAACCCATTAATTCCGCTTTAATTCCATGTCATCCAAAATGGTCCCCAATAAAAACTACGAATGTAGAGGACTTTAGGTTGCACTTACGGTAAACACAACATTCTAGAAACAACCATGGTATCTTAAATCTGATCTGAGACTCTGAGCAAGAGTACTTTATGTTTCCAATGAAAATTCATACACATGAAAATATATATTTAATATTTTTAATGTTGCGGCACCAAGGCTCCCCGAGGCCTGGATTCTCGTGCCGACATAGCACCCGACTCCTGAAATATTTTCCAAAATATTGCAAAGTTTGTAAGGTTAAAACTCGAGTCATTGAACTTCCCTTTTCATTGTTCATTGATTGATGAATTTCCCCTCCTTCAAAAGAACATAGATCTTCCACTAATATTGGTATTTGTTTTCAATTATGTTAATTTATTAGTAAACATTTTTCATTATTCATCCATCAATCTCATTCTATAATGTTTTCATGATGAATTCAAAAATTAAATGGAGTACTTAAAATGTATTATTTCTCTTATGGGTGTGTAAACACAGTTCTTCTGAAAACACTCTTAATGAACCTTGACGTTGAAATTGAAAATATTGAGGTAGGAATTCCCATACTAGGTTAAGGCCATATATATTATTTTTTTCATTATATGGATTTATATTCTTATATTATTTATACAATACTTGATCTTTATCACCAATTTTTATGTGTGTGTACACTGTGTGAATATTTTGATGTTTAATCACATGTGTGTAGGCTTAGCTCATAATACCCATGCATGATTTTGATCACAAGTTTTTGATGTGGGATACCATTTTGTAAATTGATATTTTATGGTATTCCTATGAATTTTATTCCATGATTCCATGTGGTTTTTTGTTCAATCCATGGAACCAATGAAATAGTCGGACCCATTGTTTATATGTATCCCTAGATGGGGAGCATGTTCAAATACTACCTCTAACATGATGACATGATCGTGTTATTTAACAAGGAATGATCGCATTGTATGTCCTAACCTAGGCATATTATGGAGTTCCATGACCTAACAAACGACACAGATTTGTGAAACGATTTCCATGTTCCCTAACTAGAGGTACTGTAAGAATATGATACCCTAGTTTCATGAACCCTCAGATAGAATAGGATATATGGACTTATGGATTAACCTAAGAAATGTTATACTTGAGGATATTGTGGGAAAATGTGGTGTTATTATAATTGAACAAAGTTCTCATATTCTGGTTTTACTATACATTCAATATAGCATGGAAGAAGGTGTGGTTGGGGGCTTGTAGAGTCTTGGTTAGTCCATGGATTCTCGACACAAGATTTCAAGTCATTTTTTAGTTTTTTTGTTAATCATTATCCTTAAATATAGTTTTTAATAATGTGAAATGTTGATAAGAATTAATTTCTAGTTCTTTAATGTGTTTATAATCAGACCATCCATGATCATCTTGATGATTATGAATACCTCACGATCAGGTATATAGGAAAGCGTAGGGCCCCAATGATAGGAATCAAGGATATAGAGAATGGTGATCACATGAGATACCGATAATGAAATATAGATTGATATCATAGTAATTTATTTATTTACCTATATTTATTAGAATATTTCTAATCTTCATCATTGGAATCCTTGGATTATAATTATATTTGACTTGAGATAATTTACACTCTATTTTTATAGTATTTATTATTTATTCCACTTAATTATTAATTATTATTACTTATAAATGTCTTTATTGGTGTTGAGGGTATATTCTCCCCACTGATGGAATTCATACCCTCACTTATAGGCATCATCCTATTGTATATCAGGACACTTGCATGAGGCCATGTATCGCATTATCCCAAACTATGTGATTTTAGCTAGTGTGATAAAAAATAGTATCAAATAGAGTTTATGATCTACTGAAAAGTGGGCCATTTTATAATTCCCCAATAATGGATACCAAAATAGAATTATAGTAGAGATGCTACATGTCCTGAGAATCCTTTATTGTATTATTTTTAGGGTTATCATAGAAAGATAGAGGATGTGTGGGAATAATATAGGGGAGTTTCTATGTGTTTGAATATATCATGTTAGATATCCCCTTGAGTTATTGGTGATGATATTGTTGTTATTATTTTATATGGTTTTTTTGGTTAGGTCCATTTTTATTTGTTGTAAATTATATGTTTTTATTTGTTTTATGAGTTTGGTTTAAGTGGGGATTCTTGAAAAATTATTATGGATTCCCTTGATGATATTGTATGTCATGACTGAGAAATTCAAAAGGAAACTATGAGGAATGATAAAGTGATGCTATGGTCCAAGACTAGTGTTATTGAAAAAACGTTCATTATTAAAAAAAATAAGATTAGTAATTACATGTAATTAATGTTTTATTCCATGATGATTTGATTTCTTACATGTAAAAAATGTAATCAATTAATGGGTAATTATAAAGGCCATGAAAATATATATATATTTTTCATTAAGAATATATAAAGATGGTTTTGTTGTTGGTATGGAATTTGATAATAATTATACTGTGAATACATTCTATACATAGAATATATTTTACATATTTTATAGTATTCTTTATAAAAATAATTTGTGGCAACCATGGATCCTAAGGAGGCTAGGTCGACCACATATGAGTGAAAATCAGACGTCGGAAGAAGCCCACACACGGAAATTCAAGTTGGCATGAAGACTCAATAAGAGAGCCCAACGAATGTATTGTGGGATGATTTATTGGATTGTGGGATCACTCAGGTAAGTGTACATAGGTTAGGGTTCTAGTGTGCTAGCATGGGTGCGGCATAACCTTTGAGGACTAATTGTGGTTTATACCAGTGTTAGTCCCACAATGATAGCTTAAACCATTTGAGGCATAATATCATTTAACAAGTCCACTATGGAAGAGTGGATATTCAATGTCGTGGATCATAAATTATAAAATATTTACTCCATATAAAATGGAACATAAATTTTTTTTGTCATCTGAGATGCTTATTTTGAGCTTACTAATTTATCGAACTCATCATCATCTGCCTTCATTGATAATGAAGAGTTTTATATATTACAATTCTCCATTCCATCATGTCTGGAAGATCCAACTATTCATTTGAGAACCATTTGATCATCCTAATGATATGAATATGACTAGATCATCATGAATATTTTTTCTCAAGAATAAATAAAGATCAATTAGAGGATATAAAGTGCAAAGAAGGCCACTACCAAAATAGAAAATTGATTTGAAAATTACATGTGGCAGTGTAGATAACTATTATATTCATTGCATGAACATGTGGAGAACACACATGATATAAGATGACATAAATTTTGACCTATAATTGATAAAATATAAATGACTTGGTTTAGATAAATATTTTATGACATATAATATTTCATGAATCTCTGACATGCAATAAGAATAAGAGATTATGTGGTTCAATGACTTGATCATTCCTACCTAATAAAGGAGAAGAACAAATAATAATATGAGTTTCTATAATATTGAGAAAGTTCACTTTTTTCAGTGAAATATTTTTCAACGTGAATAGAATTTATTTTCAAAGAGGGAGTCTATGAAGCATTTTCTTGTTTGAAGGAGAGTAGGAAATTATAGAGGTATTTTTACATGTGGCTAGCTCACTTGAAGGTTTCATGAAGAAATTTTTCTATAAATACCTTCAAGTTTGTGTGAACATATTTAAGACACCATGAGACAGTTTCACTGATATAGGGCTTCTCAAATAATGTCTTGCATGAAAATGAACATTTTGTAAATACTATTTTCATTATGGAGACATAAGAAGTAGAAAATGAGTCAATACCTTGCATGAAAAAGATGGTAAGAATTAACATTCATGATTTATAGTATAATTTATTTTTGAGGATTGAAGAAATAAGAATAGTTCAAACCAATTTAGGTTTGTATACAATATTATAAAGCTTAATGATGGAAACTGAATGAGAATTTTCACACATGAAGAAAAAATTGATATTTAGAAGAGGTGAATAAATTAAAAATATCACATTAAATAATAAAAAATGGGAAAATATATAGGCTAGGATTTTATTTTAGAATTCCATATAAAATTCATACATGATGTAAAAGTTAGATAATTGAATTGGACATATAAGAATGAATCTAATAATAATTATTCTTATTTTATTTTAGAATAAGATATTGAATAGTGTTTTTGCATATGTGGAACACATTACATGAGTCCAAGAATTAAAATGAAAGAGTAATTACCACCAAATAATTCATTTAACTGGAACAAAAAACTAATATGTTATAGATTATATGAATATTTGGGAAAGACTGATATACATGATAATAGGTTGTAGAAGATACATAAAAAAGTACATTATCAAGTCATGCTGACAAGCTCATGGAGTAAGATCAAGAGATCAACCTATAGTGGATAAATCCTTGAAAAGGGGTTATGACTTCTAGTTTGTTCTTGGATCATGTGAAGTCTTCCTGTTAGAGCAATGATTTGAAGTATTTTCTCAGTTACTGTAAGAGCATATAGTCTTTGTATTGGGTAAAGATAAAAAATGAGTCTCTTGGTTGGATCTGGGGAAGAAGATTTTCTGTTAGAGCTAAAATCAATACAGTTATATCATTTTTCAATAGGATTAGAGTCATCACATGTTTTATAGTTACGGATCTATTACCTGGGGGAATAATCAATTGCATCGGGGAGTAAGTTTTTTGCAAACTATGCATATAACAACTATAAAAACTATACATGATGTGAGTTTGAAGGATAATTTTTAGTGGATGGTGAAACATGAGAAATTTGATATTTTAAATTGAAATAAAAAGAAATTTATAAAAATAAACCATTGATGCACCCCTCCACTCTATGTGTTCAATCCATACAGTGAAGATTCAAGTTGAATTGGAGTTTTAGACCTCTCTAAAGATCCATATAATTTTTCTTGAAGTGAATATTTTAATAAATTTGTGAGATAATATAGATTAAGAAAAAATGTGTCAATCCTAAATATAATAATCTTGATATTTATTCCAATAATCTGATCAATAGAATGAAAAGTAAAGAACGAATTCCAAAGATGAGTCTTATAGAAAAGGTAGACACCAGGAAATCAAAGTCATGTATCTTATGAAAATTACCTTAATTGTGATTCTTCTAATTGAACATTTTCAATATGTGATGATTATGGATCGTATACTGATATCCATTTTGAATTTAATGAATATTTGATGAAAATTCCCAAATAAGATGTAAATTGTATTGATGAAGGTTTTAAGTCTCTTCAAATTGAAAAACTATAGCTTGAAGAAGAGTCTAATTCCATAGAAAGGGAATTGGATAACAATATTTTCATATCAATCACTCTCACCAAACAATCCATACAAAAGGAAGGAGTAATTTTTCATTGCAATAGATGATATGAAAAAACATTTTAAGAACTATAAATAAATTTTAGTGAGAAATATTTAACTGATATTTAGTTTGAAGAAGAGTTCCATGAATTTTTAAAATCACACAGTGTTTCTATGGAAGGGAATGTTACTGAAATGGATGATAACGCAAACAAGTTAAAGAAGAATTATAATTCATTATAATAATCCTGAAGCATTAATGAATAACAAAATAAGAATATTAAGGATTATTGGGATGAAAATATGTGACCCGTTAAGTGTGAGAAAAACTCACAGAACATGTTGTGTTCAAATAAGCAGATGAGATACAAAAATCAGCGATCACCATAAGATGAAACAACCAAATTGAATGATTAAATAAATTATTCCACTCAATTATTCAAGGGGTTCATGATTCCAAAATATGTATGAGATCATCCTCCAATAAATTTCAATTAAAATCTAAGAAGTAGGTATCCCATAACCCAGAAACTATCATATGTTTTAGTAATTCTCCATGTTCTAAAATATATTTAAAACAAATATATGGAAATATATGAATGTTGAAGAATGATGATATTCCCCTCCGCACATAAAGGGTGTATGTAAAATGAATCATGAAGATATATTAAACCTGATTTGTTCCAAAGAGTGGTGGTTCCACTCAAAAGAAACAAGTTTCACAATCTGTATAGTCTAAACAGACTTCACCAGAAAAGAACAAGAGAAGGCTCGTAGGATATTTCTGGTTTTGTACGAATATTATATCCAATTAATTTTATATTTGGAATAAAATTAAAATTAATGAAGAATAATTATGGCATGTATTTAAGGAATGTAATATTGAAGAAAATTGAAAAAAATTCCTAGAGTACATACATATACCAGAAAATAAAGCTAAAAACCCATCAATGGTATATGAATAAAACAAGAACACCACTAAAAAATATTACCAATAAAAACAATGAGAAGTCGTATATTATATAAAATGGAGAAAAAAATAATTATATAATATCACTTCCTCTTAGAAAAAACAAGGCCTAGTTTGATGATGTACTATAAAAACACATATCAGGAGAGAATTTACATGAGGGTGAATTATCTAAGTTTAGAATTTTTTAATGGGGTTATGAATGTAATGGTTAAAAAGCCTAATCATATTGGTATAATATTCCATTTTTTGGGAAACAAGAATGAATCAAAGTGATTTATGGTGAATATAAGAGATTATGTTATTAATGAAGTAATGTTGGGACCATAAATTCATTCGTTCTTCTAAGATAAAATAGATATGTAGGATAAAAATAAGTTTCTCTTAAATGTATTCTAAAATAAAAAATATAAGGAATTATTGAAATTTCTTCTTCGAGATATTCTCTCTACTGAAAATGGGAAGAACGTTAAAAAAATAAAATTTATTTTTAATAATCTTAAAAGATAGAGAATGTAAAGAAAACATTCTTATTCATTTGTCTAAACCAAATGAAATTGGATATGAAATTATAAGAAGATTAAAATCACTCTAAAGATAAAGTAAATCATGTTAATACATAAAATGAGGTTGAAAAAGTTGTGCCACTCAAATCTATGAGATTATAACTGAAATTGTGATAAATGAATAGCATTGGTTGAGATAAATTTCTCAACCTGAATGTTTCTCTAGATGAACAAAAAGGTTTGTCCTTATTTCCTAATATATGCACCATTTTTACATACATGTGTGGATTTAAAGGTGATAATTTCATTCATTGAGGATTAGAATTTTTGAAATGCAAATATTAAATGATCACAGTAGAGATAACGTAGACATTTTTGACAACTTAATTTTATTAAATTATGAGGTATGCCAATAAAACTTATATCCCTCATTTTTAATTATATTACTCGTATAAATTAAGGTGGAGATATTTTTTTGTGACAATATGGGACAAAGGGGGAGATATATCATTTTTTTAGAACATTATAATGTGATTTTTAAATTATGATTAGGATGTATAATTTGGTTTATAGATATATTTTCATAGGACACCTTATATGAGAATAGACAATTTATGAGAATAATTTCACTTTCATGGTAGTTTATGGAACGAATGGACATCCATGGTTGTATCTGTATTGTTTTCTATAAAGGGTTTTCCCATATAATTATATAGTTTATTAAGTAAAAGAACATTTCTAATAGAACCATGTGAGATCGTCCATCTCTTATAAGTGATCATCTAATTTTCTTGTAAAAGAAAATATTGTATTTTTTTAAAGGAAAAATGATGTTGGAATACACCCACCCCACACCCCCCCCCCCTCCAATAATCTTTTCATTTGATTTAAAATGGGGCCAAAAAATTGAACACATATATTGAATTTAAAATTTTTGAAGAAATTTTAAAAAAAAATAAAATATGGGTTATTTTTTGTCCCATTGTTTCATTTTTTTTAGATAATATATCAATATGTGTTTAGTTAGTTTGGATGAAGTGTTGGTTCATATAATATTGGAATGTATTTCCTTGATGGGATTTGATGTCATGATTTATCAATTTTCAATGAAACTCTGATGATTGTTGAAGTGTTATTACATTCTAATATATATATATATATATATCGTGATGATGTTTTGAAGTAGAATCATTATTTTGGTTTTTCATTTTATGATAATTTTATTGAGAATATATACTATATTTATGATATATTCTTACTATTTTATAATATGCCTTATACAAAAAATGTGGACAACCCTAGAACCCAAGGAATCCATCATGACCATATATGTGAGAAAACCCCATATGAGAAATAGATAACGGATGGGAATCCATTGTTGTATTACAATTTATGAAGATAACCCATAAGAGGAACAGTGGGCCGGTGTATTAGTCAAAGGAGCACAAATGTTAGAGTTCAAGGGAAAAGTTTTTAGTCGGCCAATGTTTGTCCATCGCAACTAATGAGATGTGAGTGCAGTGTATGTAGGTGTTGACCACCTAATACCATCTCAAACTAGTTTCATTTATTAATATAAATATATATTATTAGGTATTTGACTTGGGATAGAGGAATGTGGAACATAATTAATCCATTTAAAATTTTATGTAAATTTCATGCTCTATATAATCTTCTTCATATAAATTTTATTTATGCCACGATGTCTGTATGATCCAGTTATAGAATCAAGCTCTATTTTAGGGTCCTAGAGATAAAAACATGATGGAATCATCTTGAAACATTTTTCTCATGAATAATATGTTATCCATATGAGGAGATAGAGTATGAAGAAGTTCACTTCCAAATAATGAAATTTATATGAATGTCAATGAGTTAGTGTTGGTGGATTCCATCTTCATCACATGGATGTGAGGAGAACAAATGAAACATAAGTTTCCATTGAACATGGTACATAATTTCGACAATTCAAAGGAATATAATGAGATAAATATTACATGAAATGAAATAATTCTCATTTCCCTAATACAACATAAAAGTATGAGTTGAGTAGGTGAAACAATGTAGTCATTCTCACATACAAATAGATAATAATCAAGTAGAAGATAATTTTCCATGATATTGGAAAGGCTATAGTTTTTCTAGGGAAAAAATATACCACCATGAATAGATTTTTTTTCATGAAGAGGAAGTTTATTAATTATTTTCCCATGATTATGAGAAGAGGATATACCACATATAATTTGACTTAAATCTAATTTAATCAATTTATTTCTAAAATACTTAATCTATGAATCTCTTCTGATTTTTTTGGAATTACATAAGACACCATGAGACAACATCACCCACACTGTGTTTCATGAGGATTACATCTTTCATATAAGAATATTTCATACATACCATATGTGAAGTAAATGTATGAATAATTTGTTAGTTCGTACATTCCTTGTGTGAAGAATACATAATAATTGAAATTGTCTGAAAGAAAATGAAATGTCTTTATGGGGATTGCATGATGAAGAATAGTTTACACTAATTTAGGTTTGTGAACAAGACTGTGATGCTTTAATATGTAGAGTGTATGATCACAAGTACATGGGATGATGAACTTTATATATAACATGTGATAATAAATGATAAATAGAACATTAAATAATAATGTAAAGAAAATTATATGTGCTAAGGTTTTATTTTATATTCCTATAAAATACTCAAGAATGGAGTGACATTGAGATACTTGGGTTGAAAAAATAAGTAAGTTGTTCATTAAGATTGGGAATTTATTAATTTATAATAACATATTGATGAATTTTTTCATCACAGTTATATATTATGTAAGTTTGGTAATTTATAAAAATGAAAGATCGTATGAAAAAAAATTTTCATTGGGGAAACTGAATAGTTTTAAGTGATCAGAAAATTTTAGTGAGACTAAAAAAATATGTTTAAGGACATTAAAGATATAGGATATAGTATAAGAGAATGTTAGATCCTATAAGATCATGGAATGACAATAAGAGATCATCTTATAGTGGAACAATCCCTGAATAAAGAAAAAATATTCTTGTTGGTGTTGGGAGCTGGAGAAGTCTTCTTATTATAGCTAGGAGTAGAAGAAGTATCTCAGTTCAAGAAAGAGAAAGAAGCCTTTAGGTTGGATCTTGAAGAAAAATGAGCTTCTTAGTCGAAGCTGGAGAAGATTACTTTCAAATAGAGTTTAATGTATGATAAGTCCCTCAGTTGGTGTTTGGAGTAGTGCAATCGATTTTTTGGTAGTGATGAATCTGTAACATGGGTGAATAACTAGTTTCTCTAAATAGTATGATTTAAAAACCATATGAAAATGGTGTGATCTTCCCTATATCTATTATTATGAATTCAACTGAGGATATATTGAAAGACAATATTGAGTTGATGAAGAACCATAACATGTTTGAGGGGATTAATTGAAATGGGGAGGATTTTTTAAAACAAACCAACAAATTCACCCCTCAATTCTCAATGGTCAACTATCCACAGGAACTTTAGGGTGTTTTATGCATCATGAGTAGGATCATAGGAACACATGTCATATTTATACTCTTGTTCAGCTCATCATGTTAGCTCATTAATTAAATTCTTTGATTGTCTATATCTTATTAGTGATATATCAATTTTCAAAACTTCTTTAATTTATCTATCCTAGAATTTGATAGTCAAATAATACATTGGTGATTTGTTTATATATATATATAACATATTACAAAAAAAATATTAGAGAATTATTATTAATCCTTTAGTACAATAAGGTTATATTATCTTGTTATTTTAACCTCCTTGGATAGTTTTTCCATCAAAAATCCATGTGTATTTTTATAAACATCATAGTATGTTATCTATGTAATATTATATAGTTTAAAAAAGTGTATTTTTGATTTAAAAAAAATAAATCTTTATGTTAACTGATGGGAAAACCATGATAATATAATTTGGATACACATATAAGGGAGTAAATTCCCGTTATACCACCAAACACGGTGTAGAATACAACTGAGAATATTGCTACACCCATCCAGAGGTTAAAGAAAAATGGCTACATCATCCAAGAGTCTTATTCATGCTTATTTTAAAAGGTATGTTAATTATTATGACTAAAGTTGACAATGTATGAGTCTTTCCAGTAAAGTACCTGCTATCATTAATCGACATTGGAGTCCCTCAGATGATGAATATTGGATTGACATCATTAAGTGAATCTTTGATATGGTGGAGACATTAGAGGATTTTTGAGTTATGGTTGTCGCATTCATTCTTAATTGGGAAATTATTTTGTATGCAGTGTAAAGAATCATGTTGGGAGGTGTGAAGTGATTACTTGGGAAACACCCCGATATTTCATATTACGTTATCTCATTAAACTAATTCAATAACTTTCACTACACGCAACACCGAGTTCGAGCACACCACAACTTACCAAACTAGCCGTTCAAAAAGCGATTATGAATAGTATTAATTTCATTTTGAATCTTATATACTCTAAATAATTTTAACATCAATATTATTTTTTTCTTAGACATAATATAAGAACAGATTCATTTTTTCAGATAAAAAAAGTATTTTTCAAAAAATGTAATTTTACTGCCTTTTAATGGAGAACCCTTTTTAAAACCAATATTTGACACTTTCATATATTAAATTTAATGAAATTAAATTCTTAGTTATAATAAACACATAAAAATTTAGTTTGGATAAATTTTTGTAACTTTTCTAATAACTTTCATATTTTGATGAATTGTGAAAAATATTATGTTTTAATTGAAAACAAATTTTTTAATTGAAATAATTTATAGTTTTAAATTATAAATTTGAATGGTTTTGAAGTATAATTAGATTATATTTTTATCATTTAATACAATTTAGGTCATTTTAAGTAATTTCACATTTAAATTTGACATAAACACATGTCAATCTTTTGATAGTTTTTACTTTTTAAAAAACTCGCTTTTTTGTTTTGACAAAGGGAATTAATTTTAAATTAATTAATGTAACTTATATGTTTTATATTTGGTAAAATAGAATTAATTTTTGAATTCGGAATATCAAAATTATCTTAAGGTGAATTTTTGGGATTTTTATGAAAGCATCCAATTTTTTATGAATAGTGAAAAACACTACGTTATTGTTTAAAACTGACTTTTTATTTAAATAATAATTTATTTTATTTAAATTTATTTTAAGTAATAATAGATATATAGTACCTATATAAGTTCAATTTAATTCATTGGAGTCATTTTATAATAAAATTATATGTATAAATATTTATTGAACTCTTCACCGTCTTTTACCTACCTTCTAGGAGCATTTGCAAATTTGCATAAAACTTAATTTTACCGCTTCTGTGAGTTGAATTTCAAAAATAAAAGAGACATGATTTATATCAGTAAATAATTGTGGTTCAATAAGATGAAAATAATTTTTGGTGAATAGTAACTTTTGACTTTTATTTACCACGGTTAAAAGTAAATAGGGTAATTGATGGTAAAATGATATTATAATTACCCTTACACATGTACTAGTTCTATTTGATAAGTGAAATTTGACCAAATAAAATTTTATGAATAAAATATTGTCCTCTTTGGTCCACTTGGATTAGATTAGGACATTTATTATCATTTTATTTAAAGAAGAGTTAAAAGTGTTTAATTCAATGTTTAATAACTAGACCATTTTTAATATAGAGTTATACATAAGATAAATTCAACTATAAATATTCATTAGAAAGATAAAATTATTTCCTACATCATGGTATTTTATTTATAATTTTAGACATTAAATAATTAAATTTATTTATGACACAATGATGATGTAGTAATTACCTTATTAATGAAAGAATCAAATAAATGGTATTATAAATATTAAAATAAATATAATTTCAAAGTTTTTAAGACATCCACGAATTCTGTAGGTGAATATTACATGTTATGGTTGATTAAATGTATATTTTTTTAATTAATCAAGTTGTGATGACTTTCAAAAAATCCAAATTCTAAATAGTGTCAAAATTGACATAAATGAGTTTTTAAAACGAATATTATATTATTAAATTATATAATATTCCTAAAAATATATGGTTTGGAAAAAGTTCTTAAATAATATTATATATGTTATTAATGAACCACTTTAGGTTCTATTGGATTTTTTGAGTAAGTTTATTAACAATATAGTGTATGAATATAAGAAGCCATGGTAAAAGTTAAACTATTTAACTAAGAGTTAAATCTTAAAGATAAGGTTAATATGGTGACCTAAACCTATTTAAAACCTATTTGTTGAGTGTTTATCAACCCATACCCACATTATACTAGAAATTAATCATTTTTGAGCCATTATAAAATGAAAATTATTTTATTATAAAATAATATTTCAAACTTTTTCTAAAGTGACCCTCACCTCTCTTATAAATGGGTAATTCACCTTCTATAAAAATCACACCTCCGAAACCATTTGGATCGACCAAACCCTGCTCAAATATCCTCCCAAATTCCCTCACATAAACCTAGAGTCCTTAATTTGATAATAAATCCAACCTAAGGATCCCTTTTGATCAACTCATAAGAAAACACCTGAATAAGAGGTAACAATTTCACTAACCTCTTTCAAGTTCTTTTCTTCTTCCACTTCCTATTTCTTTGTTGTTTCCATACCAAAATAATAAATCCAGTACCACCTACATACTTTTATGTTATTATAAATATGTTACAACCATATTCATTATTCTATCCATCCTATAAATGGAAATGTTAGCATACGTGTGTAGGTACGGCTTACAATCTCTACGTCGTGGTGTAGTTTGTTATTCAAACACTTCATTATTTGGATGGTTATAATAATGAGTATAAATTATGTAAATAATAAATATAACACGTTAATTATTCTTTATATATGATATACCATCCAATTACATACTATTTAACCATCAATATAATGATATGGTCCCTCGTGCGTACGTACGGATTACCATCTCCACGACGCGATGAGATTCATTTCCACATTCCCCATTCAACGATGATTATAAAAATATATATTATTAATAAGAATATAATATATGGAATAATAATTATACTTAATAGATATATATATATGTGTGTGTGTGTGTGTGTGTGTATTTAGATATATCTTATTCACTTACTTCCATTCAATACGATATGAAAAAGGAAACAGTGTTTATGCGTACGTACGGCCTATTGTCTCCATAAATGGTGTTTTCCATTTCATATATCTATCTAATATACATATTTATATTATAAATATATATGATATATAAATCATGTGTTATATTCTGGAATTATGTAATTCATGATATAAATGATAGGATCAAGAATAACAAGTTAAAACACGTACGATAAAGAAAGAGATTATTACCTGAAATGTAAATTTAACATGGAAATCATTATTAAATGGGTAGTATAAAGTAATAAATTAATCATGTATGATATAATAAATATAAATATGGTTCTTGTATAATTTAATAACATACTATGGTCATTATAAATGAGGTTAAACGTACCCTCGACCAAAGGAAAGTGCAAGGTAAGGGTTAATTCTACACTCTCTGAATTATCTGAGGTTGTTTTTACGTGAGTATCTACTGGGACCTCTTTATCATCCACATCTGTGTTTCATAAAAATATTTTTTAAAAGGAATATTTTAAGGTTTTATGGAAGGTAATATTTAACTAGATCATCATTTTAAATGGTTTAAATATTTATTCTTCTAAATCATTCTCATTAATGTCCATGTTTTCAAAATTGTTTTTAAGGATTTATTTATATGGATGTGAATGTTTTTAAAATATTAATTCCCTTCAAAAGTTTCAAAATGTTATGGGACACTTTGATTAAAAAATTTCATTAAATTTATTCGTTTCTAAATTTTGTGTCTTTAAATGTTTTCATGAAAAATGGATATTTCTCTCAAATAGTTTTACAAATCATTTTCATCTATGTCAACATCCTTTGATGGATTTTAAACATGTTTGAAGTTGATTTATTATGATAAAAATATTCCATTTTTTATCGATGGTTTTGTGATATGTTTGACTGTGGATGTGTTATTTTTATACGATTCATTTTTTATTGATAAAGTATTGACATTTCGTATGCTAGTTTTAATACGAATGTTTATGTTATGTTTTAACCTTTTCATATGAGGAATGTATTGGACTTAGTAAGTGATGGGTGGAGACCTCTATATCTCCTCGGTGCATCAGTAGGTCTCATGAGACAATTAGATGTGGAATTGTCCAAGGCCTTTCCCAATTTTGATATATGGTTTTCGATGAGTCCTTAATCATTTTTATACATCTTGTCTGAGGCCTTGAAAAAAAATTCAGAATGTCCTGCATTATACATTACCTCATTATGAAAATATTATTGATGGTTTATGTGGTTATTTGACTAGTAGAATACCCATGAATATGTTTTATTATGGAATTATTTACTCATCTCATATTCCTTCCATAAATTGTTCATGTTTATTATTTGTAAAGGCATGTGTTTTAAATTATTCACCATGCATAATGTTTATGTTATCTTCCGTTGTATTTCTTACCCTTACTGAGTGTTTGAGCTCACCCTTTATTATGTTTTATTTTCCTAGTATTCCAAGAAGTGTATTTTGACTGATAAGTAGGGTTAAGCTAGGAGATTAATGGTGTTATCAAAGGATCATTTAAGTTATGTTTTATTTTATAAGGTGTAATGTAACGTTCATGTATGTAATCTATTTTCCAAGACTGCTAAACTGGTTAGTCTTTTGGGACTTTATTTTTTGTAATCATGCCAATGTATTAAAATAATGCACTGGATTTGGGTAACTGAGGTCGGAGCGTTACAGTTGGTATAAGAGGAAGTTTAGAAATAACCTTGGAAACTAGATTTAAAAAAAACTCTGATTAGATAAAATTACCCTAAGATAGACTTTGAGGATTATAATAGAAGAACATACTAGAATTTTGGTAATGTAGAGATTTGTTGAATTTTACAAACAATAAATTCCTGTCTGGATACAAGCAGGTAGAGGAAGCTCTAGAACAGATGTACTTAGGATTGAAAACTCTGACAGGGAGTTTCAGGCTTGACCTGATGTATCCTGGTACACGACAATGGGCCTTGCTGCACTCTCAGGGGATATGCTTAGGATAATTTACATTTTCTTTACTAGACATTATGAAGGATTTAGTAGTAAATACTTCCCCAATGATATCATTTTTTATGATTATAGATTATATGCATAATCTTTTAAATTTACGTTAGGTATTCTAAAATTTTGGAATTATGCATTGTGATTCATAAAACTAACCTAGTGTATGACATTGTTTAGAAATGGCGCCCAGTATATGGAATGATAACTCCAGCAATACCAATGATCCAAAGAGTAAGAAGGATCATATCTTTAATGCTATTGAGCCAATATATAGAAAAGAAATAGTCTCCCATGTATTATCATCAAATGAAGAAATAGTATCATGTGTTAATAAGATAAGTAAAGAATTTTTTGATTCCTATGGCTTTGAAGGGAATCCAGAGAAGAAAAGGATGGTAAGAGATAAATATGGATAAAGGGAATAAGGGAAATAGGGATTTTTCAATATGTGATAACTGTGGAAAGAATCACCTTGGTAAATTCTTGAAGGTAATGGGAGTTTGTTATAAGTGTGGAGAAAAATGACACTCAGTACATTATTTCAAGGGTAAGAAAAAGGTTTCAAATGTATAATTATTCACCTACAAGGATTTGGGACACTACACGAATCAATGTCCAAATCATCAGAGTATACCACAAATGATGTCTTGGATAATAATCAAGTTGTGATATTACCACAGATGAAGGGTAATGACTAGTGTTCTTATCTTGATATTAAATAATTGTGTCATTTGAGTATTGTATCAATGATGTACTAGTTATAATAATTATGTAGTATATAATTATTATACTGTAGTACTATTTCATTAAGGATTTGAGACTGTATGGAAAAAAGTAAAGTGACACAGTCTCTGGATAAACTTTTTTGAAAATACATGGTTGAAGGAAAGGTAAACCATAATATGGTTCTGATGCTGAGGTAATTATTTTTTAATAAGAGATGGTTGATTTGGATAAATTATATTGGATATTCTTGACTACCTTGGAACTGACTAATGTTTTTTTTATTCCATCATTATAGGAATATTCAAAAAAATTGGATATAAAAAATATATCTAGTATTATATAAAGAATAAGGGAGAATGAATGTAATCAATTTGGTTTTATAGTAATTCAGGGTGTTATCATGATTTAAAAGAATACATGATGGAGGTATTCACATGTTATTACATGAAAAAAAAACCTTCATTTTGTTTACCTTCCATATAAATTTTAGACTGTGAATTTGGACAGAAGTATTTTGGATAAGTCTAAAGGTTGGAATGAATTATGTTGGACATTGGATACTATTATTAAGGTTAAAGTATTTCAAAATATTATTTTTGGATTGTTATAAAAAGGAAAACCCGGAGGTCGGGCGACAACCCATCACGTCTGGCAAGGCCGCGAGACTTGAACCCACAACCGAAGGGTGACAAGGGTGCATCACCTACCATTGGCCTACATGATGTCTTGGTTTGTGTAATGTAGTTTTTTTATATAATCTGACAAATGAATTATAAATTCATTATTTTTGGAACCTTATACGATTATGATAAAGAGAATATTTTATCTTTTGGAGTGAAATGTGAGTTTGTGGTAGGAATTAGTTAAAGGATGAAACTCTACTTATCAAGTATATTTTTCCCCTTATTCTATGAATAAATTAATTCTTAAACATTAGGGGAGAGATCTTAAATCCAAAAATGTTTTATCATAATACCTTCTGTTTTTTTTTGAACTGATGATATTTTAAATCATCATAGATCGATGGCTTTGAGGCCCTCAATAGTACACTTGTTTGTGATTTATGACCACAATCACTCCCTATAAATATTTATGTTTTTCTTCCAATTATTTTTCTCTAATTTCCACCAATGTTATCCTAATTGAGATCATAATTTGGTGGTGACTTTTTCATTTCACTTTCCTTCTTATTAAGAATAAATTTTATTAACCCACTTTCCAATATGGGTTTTCCACAAAGGTATTTTTCTATTTTTATCCATTTATTTTCGAAGAACAATTATAAATTTTGAGGACACAATTTATTTAAGTAGATGAGAATGTAACACCCCAATATTTCATAGTATGTTATCTCATTAAAGTAATTCAATAACTTGCACTACACGCAACACCAAGTTCGAATGCACCACAACTTACCAAACTAGCCAATCAAAAAGCGGTTATGAATAGTATTAATTTAATTTTGAATCTTATATACTCTATATAATTTTAAAATCCATATTATGTGTTTCTTAGACATAATATAACAATAAATTCATTTTTTAGATAAAAGAAGTATTTTTCAAAAAATGCAATTTTACCGCATTTTAATGGCGAACCCTTTTTAAAACCAATATTTGACACTTTTATATATTCAATTTAATGAAATTAAATTCTTCTTTAGAAGTAGGACATAAAATTTTAGTTTGGATAAATTTTTGTAACTTTTTTGATAACTTTCATATTTTGATGAATAGTGAAAAATACAATGTTTTAATTGAAAAGAACTTTTTTAATTGAAATAATTTATAGTGTTAAATTATGAATTTGAATGGTTTTGAAATATAATCAGATTATATTTTTATAATTTAATAAAATTTTGGTCACTATATGTAATTTCACATTTAAATTTGACATAAACACATGTCAATCTTTTGATAGTTTTTACTTTTTAAAAACATGCTTTTTGGTTTTGACAACGGGAATTAATTTTGAATTAATTAATGTAATTTATATGTTTTGAATTTGTTAAAATAGAATTCATTTTGTAATTTGGAATATCAAAATTATATTAAGGTGGTTTTTTGGTATTTTTCTGAAAACATCCAATTTTTTATGAATAGTGAAAAACACTGCGTTATTATTTAAAATAGACTTTTTATTTAAATAATTATTTATTTTATTTAAATTTATTTTAAGTCAAAATAGATATATAGTACCTATATAAGTTAAATATAATTCATTAGAGTCATTTTATAATAAAATTAGATGTATAAATTTTATTGAACTTTCTACCGTCTTTTACCCACCTTCTAGAAGTATTTGCAAATTTGCTTAAAACTTAATTTTACCACTTCTCTAAGTTGAATTTCAAAAATCCGAGTGATGAGGTTAGCATCAGTAAATAAATGTGGATAGATAAGATTAAAATAATTTTTTGTGAATAGTAACTTTTGACTTTTATTTACCACGGTCAAAAGTAAATAGGGTAATTGAGAGTAAAAATGATATTATAATTACCCTAACACATGTCATAGTTCTATTTGATAAGATAAATTCGACCAAAAACAACCTTAAGAATAAAATATGATCCTCTTTGTTCCACTTGGATTATATTAAGACATTTATTATTATTTTATTTAATGAAGAGTTAAAAGTGATATATTCAAAGTTTAATAACTAAACCATTTTTAATATAGAGTTATACATAATATAAATTAGACTATAAATATTCATTAAAAATATAAAATTATTTCCTATATCATGGTATTTTATTTATAATTTTTATAAATTAAATAATTAAATTTATTTATGACACAATGATGATGTAGTAATTACCTTATTAATGAAAGAATCAAATAAATGGTATTATAAATATTAAAATAAATATAATTTCAAAGTTTTTAAGACATCCAGGAATTTTCCAGGTGAATATTACATGATAGGGTTGATTAATTGTATCTTTTTTTAAGTAATCAAGTTGTGATGACTTTCACAAAAACCAAATACTAAATACTGTCAAAATTGACATAAATGAGTATTTAAAACAAATATTATATTATTAAATTTTATAATATTCCTAAAAATATATGGTTAATAAAAAGGGCATAAATAATATTATATATTTTATTAATTAACAAATTTATATTATCTTGGATATTTAGAGTAAGTTTATTAAACATATAGTGTATGAATACAAGAAGACACGGTAAAAGTTAAACTATTTAACTAAGAGTTAAATATAAATGATAAGGTTAATATGGTGACCTAAACCTATTTAAAACCAATTGGTTGAGTTGTTTTTGACCCATCCACACCTTATCCTAGAAATAAATCATTTTGGAGCCATTATAAATTGAAAATGATTTTATTATAAAATAATATTTCAAGCTTTTTTCTAAAGTGACTCTCACCTCTCTTATAAAAGGGTACTTCCCCTTCTCTCAAAATCACACCTCAAAGACATTTGTCTCAGCCAAACCCAACCCAAATATCCTCCCAACTTCCCTCACATCAACCTAGAGTCCTTACCTTGATCAGAAATCCAACCTAATGAGCCCTTTTGATCAACTAAAAAGGAAACACCCGAGGATGAGGTAATAATTTCACAACCCACTTTCAAGTTCTTTTCTTCTTCCACTTCCTCTTTATTTGTTGTTTACATACCAAAATAATAACTCCAGTACCTAATACATACTGTGATTTTATTATAAATATGTTATAACCATATTCATTATTCTATCCATCATTTAAATGTCAAAGTCACCATACGTGTGTACGTACGGCTTACCGTCTCGACGTCGTGGTGTAGTTTCTTATTCAAACACTTCATTATTTGGATGGGTATAATGATGAGTATAACTTATGTAAATAATAAATATAACAGGTTATTGATTCTTTATATATGATATACCATCCAATTACACACGATTTCACCATCAAAATAATTATATTGTCGCTCGTGCGTACGTACGGATTACCGTCTCCATGACGCGATGAGATTCATTTCCATATTCACCATTCAACGATGATTATAAAAATATATTTTATTAATAAGTATGTAATATATGACATAATAATTATACTTAATAGATATATACATATATATATATATGTGTGTGTGTGTGTGTGTGTTTACTTAAATATATCTTATTCACTTACTTCAATTCAATACGATATGAAAACAGAAATAGCGTTTATGCGTACGCACGGCCTACTATCTCCATAAACGGTGTTTTCCATTTCATATATCTATCTACTATACATATTTATATTATAAATATATATGATATATAAATCATGTGTTACATTCTGGAAGTATGTAATTCATGATCTAAACGATATGATCAAGAATAACAAGTTAAAACATCTACGATAAAGAAAGCGATTATTAACCAAAATGTTAATTTAACAAGGAAATCATTATTAAATGGGTAGTATAAATCCATAAATGAATCTTGTATAATATAATAAATATTAATATGGTTCTTGTATAATTTAATCACATACTATGGTCATTATAAAGAAGGTTAAATGTTCCCTTGACCAAAGGAAAGTGCAAGGTAAGGGTTAATTCTACAATCTCCTCATTATCCGACGTTGTTTTTACGTGAGTATCTACTTGGACTTATTTATCATCCACATCTGTGTTTCATACAAATATTTTCAAAAGGAATATTTTAAGGTTTTATGGAAGGGTATCTTTAACTATATCATCATTTTAAATGGTTTAAATAGTTATTCTTCTAAATCATTCTCATTAACGTCCATGTTTTCAAAATGGTTTTTAAGGATTTATTTATATGGACAGGAATGTTTTTAAAATGTTAATTCCTTTAAAAAGTTTCAAAGTGTTATGGGACCCTTTTATTCGAAAATGTCAATAAATCTCTTCTTTTATAAATTGTGTGACTTTTAAATGTTTTCATGAAAAGGGGATATTTCTCTCAAAGAGTTTTACAAATAATTTTCATATATGTCAACATCACTTGATGGATATTAAACATGTTTGAAGTTGATTTATTATGATACAAATCATCCATATTATATTAATGGTTTTGTGATATGTTTGACTATGGATGTTTTATTTTTATACCATTCATGTTTTATGGATAAAGTATTGACATTTCGTATGATGGTTTTAATACGAATGTTTATGTTACGTTTCAAAATTTTCATATGAGGAATGTATTGGACTTAGTAAGTGATGGGTGGAGCCCGCTATAGATTCTCAGCGCATCGGTAGGTCTCATGATACAATTAGATTTAGAATTGGCTGAGGCCTTTTCTAATTTTGATATATAGTTTTGGCCGAGGCCTTAATCATTTTTAGATGTCTTGGCTGAGCCCTTGAAAAAAGGTTTCAAAATGTCTCGCGTTATACATTCCCTCATTATGAAAATATTATTGATGGTTCATGTGGTTATTCAACTAGTAGAATAATCATGACTATGTTTTATTATGGAATTATTTTCTCATCTCTTATTCCTTCTATAAAGTGTTCATGTTTTTTATTTTTAAAGGCATATGTTTTAAATTATTCACCATGACAAATGTTTATGTTATCTTCTAGTGTATTGGTTACCCCTACTGAGCGTTTGAGCTTACCCTTTCTTATGTTTTATTTTCCCAGGATTCTAAGATGTGTATTTTGATTGATAAGCAAGGTTAAACTAAGGGATTAATGGTGTTCTCAAAGGATCATTTATGTTGTGTTTTATTTTCTAAGGTGTAATGTAATGTTCATGTATGTAATCTATTTTCCAGGACTGCTAAATTGATCAGTCTTTCGGGACTTGATTCCTTGTAATCATGTCAATGTATTAAAATAATGCACTGACTTTAGGTAACTGGGTTCGGGGAATTACAACTTGGGTGGCCATAAAAGACCCCTTCATCAAGAAATTCATCATAGGTATGATAAGAAATGAAAATATGTAAGATTTTATAGAGATTCATTTAGGACCTACATAAGAATATTATTATATTACTCTTTCCTTGTAAAATTTTCACATATCTTTTATCTTTATTGGGAACAATTTTAATATGTCTTGGAAGATCAATATCAACCTCTAACTGAATTTTAGGAGTTATTTCGAGTTATTCTACCTAATAGAATATATGAATCTCTCTTTCAGAGACCTAAAAATTGAGAAGGTTATAGTTGAAAAAACAATTACTTGTCATCATTAAACTATTAGATGAATTCTTGTAGAGGCCTCTAGTATAATTATGTTAATGGAATAGGACTCACATGAGTGGGACAACATACAATCGGTGTGGAGCTGATGTTTTTTAGTATCCATTGTAGTTAGAGGATTTACCTAATATTTCAATTATTGATTGTATAGGAATTATGAAAATGATTTCCCATATCCCTATATTTTGTGACAATGATGAAATAAGATAAGTCACATGTAAAATTTTAACAGGAAGGCCTCTTGATAATGATTTATAGGGGGTCAGGTTAGAAAAATACATCGATACATGTGATTAGATGGAATCCACTTTAATAGTTTCATACCCATGAAACAATGATGACTCGGGTGAGTAATACATATCAGGGTTATGTTCATTGAGTTGAGGCATTTTGGGTGAATAAATTAGACAATATTTTGGTTAATAGTGGGAAGGTACCATCGACTGGCCCTATTATGTCCTTGGTCACCTCTTCTGTTTCTTATTCTCATTTTGATATTTTTACTTCCCATTAGATTATATCTACTCCTGTAATTTATTATCTCATAGTTCTAATTATGTTTTCTTCTAAGTTACATCCACATGACACTCCAATAGTGCAGAAAGTTGATCATCTCTGTAGATATAAAGAGTTTAATGTAATTAGAAAAAACATTGGAAACCAATTGGATTTCATGATCCTAGATATGACTATAATTGATGGTATTTTTGGGATGGTTTGGTTGAAAAAATATCAATATCACAAAGACTATTGTCGAAGAAGTGTGTATTTCACCATACCTAGAAGAGATAGGTGTGTATTGACCATTTTGTGGGATATAGTATATGGTAGGATGGGATAAATTATTAGATAGATTAGATCGATATGTCTTCTAGTTATTGGAATGGAACATAAATTAAATTCAATGGTGTCTTTCTATATAGTTTCCTCCTATGATGGATCATTATCCGTATATATTCCTAGATGACTACTAAAAACATACTATAGATAAATAACTTCCATTTGAGATTAATATAGTTCATATTGAGATTCCAATATTGATTCATACTTATTATATGATATGAGCTAATTTGAAATAAATGAAGGATTAACACAATAATTGTTATGTGAAAGTCCATGTCAGACCAAACACATAGTAATGGGGTAATCCCTTCTTTTTTTCAAAAAAAATACGACATTATTCTATGGGTAGGTGTAGATAAAATAATGATAAATCATGTTATAGTGAATAATAGGTATTCTATACCCATAATTGATGATATAATTTTTAGTTATGGGAATCCTAGTGGTTCTTCTATATTTGTATTCTTTCAGGATACCAGTAGTTTTGGTTGAGATAAGAGAATATCCATAAGATGGAACTCTATAGTAGATATGTCTTGTATGAGTACCTCATCATGCCATTCAGTTTTATGAATTATCCAGTAGTTTTCATTATTATCTTGATTAATATATATTATCCATATCTCCACACATTAAACCCATCATTTGTAAAAAAATATCCCTATATTTTCATGTAATTGTGAGTTATATTCTATAAACATAGAGATTATATTGAGTACACTCAGAGTGTATCATATATATATCAAGATTTTGAAGTATTATTTCTAGATCCAAGAGGTGGAATGTATTATCCATATAGTGGATAAAAGTATAAAATTAGATATAAATCGAGATGGTAGAAGAGATGATGTCTTCAATAACTATGAAGAATTAATTTTATAACCATATATTACTGACGATGGAATGATACTATTGTTATTTAATCTTGGTATTCTCTTACTTAGTAGCACTGGAGAATGGGATTACAAAGAACGGGGTGAGGTTTGAATGAACTCATAAGCGTGTGGGGGTCTTCCTTGAGATGAAGAATATATTGATGAGAACTCTAGATATGATTATTCTAGAGTCTGGGATAAAATATCACATGTATTTTTATGCTTTTTTTTTATTTTATAGATTGGTGTTGATAGAGATGGATTTTGGAGATTCATAGGGTTCACATTGATAATGAAACCGTGAGGGGAACGTCCCAATAAATGGAATGTTATTGGATGTTGTGGTGCACTCCATGATGTTTTGGTCATATTATCTCATTGTTTAGAGATCCATTTTTTACATAGAACATAATAACCTCTTTTATATAATTTATTAGTGAGATATCAATTTTTGGTGGAGGCATTGGGTAGATTGTATGTAAAAATTTGATTCTGAGATGGCATATTTTCCAAGAAATCATAATGTAATTCTATTTTCTCATATCAGGATAATTATAGAGACATAGAATATTAGTGATCATCCATCACTCCAAATGCATTTTATTATTTTTTAAATATCCACATTATTATTTAGTGGTAACCTCGCATTTAACTGGGATATAGAAAAAACACATCCAGATTCAAAAATTCAAATTCAAAAAAGCATACACAAAAAACCTCATATTTGACATTTGAAATTTAAGAGTCCATGCATCAATTCGATCACAAACAAACACCTTGGGTCATGAGATAACTAGTGGTGAGACACCTTGACCCATGCCAACTTGATCTAACCATCTTCTTCTCCATCACAAAAAAAAGAGTAGAATTACAGTCAACATTGTCTTTTCACCATCATCCAAAACACCAAAAAACATTCACTTTATCGGTGGGATCACTAATAAAGCTAAACTAAGAAACATATCCAATGATCAAAAATAAAATAATGCAGCACCAAGAAACCAAAATAATCTATAAATCTACAAGATAAAACACAAATAGGGTCCCATCAGGGGATAACTTCTCCTGGAAAACATTTTCCACTCAAAGGCACATCCCAAAAGCTAATTGAAGATCACCAAACTAGACCGATTGGGAAGGGAGTGGTGTACCAGGACATCAGAGCATACTTGAGAAGATAAAAACTATGTAGAGGTCCATTCGTTCCTTTAGGATCCCAAAAAAAGAACCTCTAAATCAGAAATCGACATTCAAAATCCTACGTACAAAATGAAAACCATCATTGACGAAGCACCACAACAACCAGAATCCCACTAGACATCAACCATATCATGGTAGGAAGTGGAAATCTACTACCATCTAAAGAATAATTAATTGAAAGTTATGTGTTAGGGGGAAGCTCTGAAGGGAATGATGAAATGAGGAAACAACCTGAAGAGGAAGAGATCAAGGAGGGCCAACAGGGGGTAAGGAGAAAAAGGAATAGGTAGAGAGGTAGATATGAAACTGGGGAGGCAGTTCCGAAGACTCCCCCCTCTGATCCATCATCTAAGGGGAAAACCTAGGTAAATATTGAGGATCCATCACTGGAATAATGGTTATTTATGATTTGGATATTAGAATTTTGAGTGGGTGCATCCAAGGATAATGGTGTAATAACATGTACATATTTTCTGATCATATCTTCTTTGGAAGACCACATGAAATCCATATAGAAGTTTAATCTTTGGTGTGTAGTAATGTGAAAACACTTGGAAAGAGGTGATTCAGTTCTAGGGTAGTCATTATATGATTATGATATGATATACATCTTTGTGAGGGTAGTTAACCGAACATATTTGAGATGGGAGATGATAATATACTCAAATTTTTCAAAATAGGAATAATTTCTGGAGTCAATAAAGGTGAACCATGACCTATGATGTTAGTTATATTAGCCTACTATAAGGAGATACATAGTTGGTTTTTTTCTATGCCTTATAGTTCATATGATAATGTAGTTGAATTAATATCCATGTACATTTCTTCAACCACTTCCGGTGCTGATTTTGGAAGTGGAACAATTTGATGATTGACATTGTGTGGGGCATAACCTAATACCCAAGGATTCATTGATCTTTTTTGGTTATAAAATATTATTTTATGAAATTGGATAATTTCATTATGATTAGAGAGAAAATTTTAGTTGGTGAGTTGGAGAAGCTTTATGTAACATAGATTTTATAGCTTTATGTAGTTCATGTGGTCATTGTATCTATCAATGAAATGGGAATTCCATTATTGTTTTTTCTAGTCTTGTTGAAATATTTGAGTGTTGACCTAAAACTGAGTATAGTTTATCATCAGCAAAGCTACATTAAATCAAATAGGAAGATCTTATAGTATAGAATATCGTGTAGGAATACATTTAGAATAAATGTAGATATTGGGATGATAACCTAGATTTTTTTTAAATTCATATACAACAATAGATTTCAATATACAATTTAGATGAATTGTTATAATGATTTCCATGTATAATAAAATCATTCAATGTTATATTGGAGTGATATCGGTGAGGAAGTTTCTATATTAGAGATCATGTGTAAAAGAGACTAAAGAGAGAGTGAATTTGACTAGTAAGTGGTTGAAAACCACCCAATGTATGTTGTGATCGTATCATAACCAGATGACGTGACCATTAGAGTTCACTAATGATGAAAATAGTTTCTTATTACTGTCATATGGGTTTTGGAATGTTCATATATGAAAGATGTAGAAGCTGGAACCATGGTGTGTGGGACTATTTGAGATCATGGAACATATAAGAGTATTGTCTTACCAACAAATCTTTATCCATGTCCACGCAATAAGAATGATTTTTCCATGTGTCTTAGATTATGAGGTACACGGACAAACCTAAACATGTGATCGACTATATTGATGTAGATATAGATCCAGATACTTTATCTACAGAATTACTAGTGAGAATTATTAATCAAGGTGACATGATTTTTCTAGGGTAGACTATTCCACTTTTCCATATTCTATTAAGGTATGAAATATACCTAGATGAAACAAGGAATATGAATTTTATTTTCAAGAAAAATTTTCTTATTTGACTAAACAATATAGATAGGGATTCTTATCTGGGACTAGAATACATACAGGAATAGATTACAAATTTGAGGAACTTTTCATTCTAATATTTTAATCATGTTTTCAATATTCTCCCTCGATATAATAAGTTGAATCATTCCCTATGTACTATTTTGAGATAATTTTTAAAGATTTTGTTTACATTGATGACACTATGGTTCAACAGATCCAACATGAAAATGGGGCAACAATCCATGTTAATCACTCATGAGACCCTATGTAAAATAGGAACGTAAAAATAGATGGGTGTCGATGTCACCATGGGAATTGAGATATGGGGAAACTCCTATAGGAAATGTGTATAGATAACACACAATTCACATGATGGATAATGTGTTAAGGGAAAATAGATAGGTTTTTGGCATTATGTTTTAAGGGATGTTCATGTCATACTCCTTGGGGTGATTTATTCAAGAATTCCATAATCCTGGTATAAGTCATGGTGATTGTAGTTCTAGATTTTGAATGAATAAAAGGGTAGTCATTATTCATCCATATGATGGGATTAATATTGGTAAATAAATTCTCCTTTATAGGTTTTTTTTAATGTGATGGTAATTTTTCCTTCAATTAATTGAATCATCCTCCTCTCTTGACAATTCTAATGATCAAAACCCTTTTCTGTATGAACCTAGGATGAGTTTTCGTTGATAATTTCGAATGAAAAGGTTAATAAAAAATTTCATTGATGCTTTTTCATTTGAACATGATAATATATCGAAATCTGGATGGTGTAAGTATATTTTGTAAATCCAAATTGAAGATATCATTTTATTTATTCTCTTATCATTGTTACTTGAAGGAAAAGTTTCACTTCCTCCAACCATACATTGATCCATCATTGAAGATGTTGATTTTAAATTAGTAATTTGATGTGATTCTTCCCAAAAGTCATGATTCTTCATTGAGTATCTATTTAGAATCATGTTATACAAAAATGGAACAATTTCTAAAAGTTCATGGAATACATGCTTATACTAGTTCATGTGATAATGTAGTTCAAGTGATGGTTCCAATGAGAACCATGCTATTAATGTCGATAAGTTGAAGATAGGATGTTCCTTACCACATATATATCATTTATATAATTGTTAGGTTGATATGTAGTTGTGTACTTATATTCATTATTACATTCAATATTTATATCACAAGTTTGTGTAGGTGTATTCTATGAGACTATGTTTGATGTACAATCACATGTGTGTCTACATGGCATGGGATACCCAATCTTGAGTTATAAAACCTATCTATGTTTAGCATCTTACTCAAATTCATTATATGTTATGTGGCACATTTGAATGTTATTCAATGTTTCCATGTAATGTATTTATTATATTATATTTTATTTTTTGTTTTCTATAAATAGTACCAAAGTGATAGGTGGACCCATCATAGATTGATGGCCCTAGAGGGTGAAAATGTTCAGAAACTGCATGTTAGATGATTAGGGGAATGAGTTACTTGAGGGGGCATGATATTCCATTTTGGATTGACCTAGAGTTATTATGGTCTTCGATGACTTTACATGATACATACTGATGGGATTAAATGACCTTTTGGCTAGGAATAAGTTTGTTTTGTAGTATGAAATCCTAGCATCATGATACATGAGAGAGATGAGCGTTTATATCCTTACGACCAAACCCAAGACTCATTTTCCATGTCGATACCATGGGATATATGGGTTGTACTTGGGGATATCCCTATTTTACAAAAAAAATTATCATCTCGTTTCTAGTATGGATCCAAAGATGGTATTGATGGGGTTTTATAGCAGCTCAGTTAGTGCATTATCTTTAGGAACATGATTGTTTTTGTTATATTCTTTTTAAATTTATTAATTATCAAGGAATAATCTTAATATACATGTGTAATAAAGTTAATAATGTATTTTTATAGTCTAACTAGGTTTACAATTTCACCCTACATATGCCTCTCGATGCACATATATACTTCATAGTAAGGGTATAGAAAATGGAAAGGCCCATAAAAACATGGAGCTAGGATATAGATCATATTGATTAGACGTGGTTCAAGGATTGAATCTGAAACAATGTTTTAGTGTTTTATTTTTTACCTTTATTTCTCGCACTCTTGTTATCCTATAACATTGGGGGTCACTAGTTTATTATTTTTTATGAATTTCGAATCTATCAATTTCATTTTTATAGATTTTTTTACTTATTACACAATTTTATTAATTTTTATTATTATATACTAGTTTTTATGTATACTAAGTGTATAGTCTTTCAAATAATGGTGTTTGAACCCTTCCTTATAATCAATAATGTTTTGGGTGTGAGGAGTATTTCATGAGTCCATCTATCACTCTATATCAAAACCATTTACCCTGGCAAGTGCATTATATATTTCATCCTTTTCACCCATTTTATAGTGATATAGTTTTCCGTGTGTGACATATCGTTATGATTGAAAAAATAGAATTAAATTTTTATAAAATTAAATTCTTTTTTTCCATAATTTTTTTATTTTCATTATAAAAATTGGATAAAAAATTAATATTTTTTATGTTATAATTTTTTTCATATGTTTAATATAAATTATAAATTTAAAAAATAAATTTTTTTAAAAAAATCACATAAAATAATTATTTAGGAGAATTTATACATATAGGTATATTTTTCTAAGTGAATTAGAAATTATTTTAAAAAATTCCATATAGTGTGATTAAATTTTTATATTGAAGTATTATTCATTGAATTACTGGGTTGTTTTCTTCAAATATTGCCAAATATAATTATTTGTAAAAAATAAATATATTTTAAAATATTATGGAGTTACATTTAATGAGGGTGGAAACCCTATAATTACCATCATTAAAATATAAAATGTTTAGTTTTTCATAATGTCTTTGAATTTCTCCGAAAACATCAATAATTCTATTGATAAAACCATCTACATTTTAATTGGGATTCATTTTAGGATCATCAAAATTAATTATCATAACATGGATTGTTTAATCAGTTAACCAAATCTCACCTTCATATATATATTCCAGTTTTTCTCATTTATCTTTCATTATAGTGTAATTCATTACCCTCAAGTAGATTTTTTCTAGTAGATGTTTGTTATGATAATTTTGAGATTTGGAAATAGCATAAAAATTTTCCAGTGAATCTCAGTCATAAAAGTTCCTCTCACATAATTTACCTAAATCCCCTGAACTATATTAATGAGAACCTCTATCCCATGAGATCACAAAATAGATCTCATTCTATTCTTCAAAATCTAGTGGATTATTCCACAAAATAGTGGGTCTACATTAGTATTTACTAAATTTTTCATCTAAAAGAATTTTTTGTAACATATTTAATTCATAAAACATTAATACCTTTATAAAATTTATCAAAACTTGATATAAACTGAGAGGGGAGGCTAGAATAATTTTGTAATATTTTTATTCAAATTTTTTGGATTTTATCCCCATATTGGTAGATAATTCTTAACAATGTAATATTCAATATAAGATCTATAAAAAAGTACTTATGAAAGAAATAAATAAAATATAACAATATTTTTTTATTTGTTATTCCACAAATGGGTGGTACATTGAGCTTACACCAATGATATATTGGTTATTAAAAAATAAAGTAGATATAAATAGTTTTCATGGATTAAAAATGTTTCTTCACAATCACAAGATTCCAAAGAACTGTTCCTTTATAATTTGTTTTAGGGATACAAAACACCCCATGTCCAATTCTATCAGCTCCTTCAAAAATATTATTTATGAAGCCTTTGGTATTGTATTTTCATGAAGGGTGACATGATATTGTAAAGAAAGTATTATTTTATTTTGTGTCATTATTGCATGAATATGATGCCATAATGATTTACACATTCCCTAAAAATATCCTATTGGGGACATAATTTTAAAAATACATGCATAAATCCTCCTTCTATTTAAAAATTAACTGAAACATTATTCAATGCTTACTCAACCTCAAGGACCACATAATACCTTTAATGGATAATGCACTGCACAATATAGAACCTCCTCTCAATATGAATTTGTCCACTGCATACCCAACCTCAGGGATGTATACTCAAATTCATGGACCAAAAATAGAAATTCAAGAACCAATCCATATAAAGCACCTTGTAGAATGCGTACTTCACCACACAAACTACATACTCAACATCATTGTTTGGTACTCCAATTTGTATTATTTAATTATTCTTATGACTTATTATATTTTCTCACAAATCATCGAATCTATTATACTTTTTTTATGAATATGTAATGAAAGGGTAAAGGTGGTTTTTATATTAAAATCTCCCAAGAAACATTTTAATCCATTGGATTGTCATTCCACTCCTACAAAAATACAATTCATAATGATTCAAAAAATAGATTTATGACTACATAATACCTCTATGGATCACATACTCCCTCCATGGGATATATTCTTCACATTATGGTTAATCAACAAAAATATATTCTAATAATACATACTACATTACTAGTCCCATGTGCTTCCCTTCCAATCCTCATAGTAATAATCTTAGATAATGTATTTCTATATGAAAAACCTATCATAAACACCTTTTTTTGCACACTCAACTTCACACACAACATATGTGACTATATGGACTACATAAATGAATATAGGGATAAAATTAATTTATTACATTAACTTCACAAAACAACAGAACAACCTTCTGATTTTTATGACTAAAAAATTAGAAGACACAAAAAAACTTTTTTTTCACAAACAACATCAAAATATCATCCATGTTTTCATTATCGATAAACCATATTTTATGGGCTTCAAAATCAATTTAGAATCCCATATTATAATTTTCAACAGGAATAATATCAACATTAAACTCCATTCTACATAACCTTGCTTCAAAAATTTGTTTTTCATTCTGTTTAGAGAGTTTAGCAATATATGAGTTTAATTTTAAATGATTTATCTGAACAATCTATCATCGTCATTCTTTAGGTATTTGAAAAAAACTTACATGATAATGAATACACATAGGGTGGTTTTATCATATTTAACTTATCATATAATAATTAGTAATTGTGTATTATATTTATAATTATTTTTTACATCGTAATATGGGATAATTATTAAATAATGATTTTTCTAATCGTTTTTTTCTTAAAATTAATTTCACATGACATGGATTAATATATATATATATATATATATTTAATTTTTTTTATCGTCTAGTTAAAAATACTTAATTACATTTCTTTAGGATTATAATTTTAAAAAAATATGTTGTATTTAATTATAGATTACAAATTAATGTCAAATTAAATTAAATATTGTTTTGACGCTAATAAATAATGTATGTTATGATTCATTAAAAATGGTCTAAACTCTAATTTTCATAAATCTAACTTTCAAAAGAATTTTGGTGGAATCAAATTTCAAATAAATTCTACATCATGGTTGTCAAATTTGTTATAGTATGTTTTCTTAGTCAATCACCAGTATAATCTAATATCAGTTCTTTATTTTTTTAGGATAACATTCCTATATTTTAAGAATTTAATATTCTATAACAAAAAACATGTATTTTTTCTCATATTTTATTTAATAATTTATGTTTTAATATAAAATATATTTCTTAACCAATTGTTTATTTCATAATATTTTAGTAAAAAATATTATTTTTATCATAAAAAATTTTATTTAATTGTTTCATGGCATATGTTTTTTTTGAAATAAAACTATCTAAAACCAAAAAACCAAACCCAAAATAGACCATGGGTTCAATGAGTTCTTTTAATGGTATAAATACCATAAATGGGGTGATTTTCTCTATAAATACAATGTGTATGGTAGTGAAATAAGTTAAAAACACAAAAAAATAACTCATCATTAAACAATTAATATTATAATTAATTTATAATTCTTAAATTGAATATAATATAGGAAAAATGAAATACTACTAAAATAGTGGAAAATTAAATTTTATATATAAAAATTTCATTGAAATAAAGAAACATATATACCTTAGGAGAATATAAAACAAACTATAAACTATAAACACCCACTATATAACTCAATTATTATGCTAATGCTTCCCAAAAAACAAAAAAAAATCTAATAAATCTATTTGTAGCATTATGTGTGATTATATCTACATTCTAAAAAGTATGTATCAAAAATGATTTAAAAGTTATAAAACAAAGTGAATGTATGATGTTAGAATAGTGGAAATAACTAAGGAATCATTTTTTATAACTACACTACAATCTAAATCCATGGTAAATCAAGGACTTCATATAAGTTTATACAAATCCCTAAAGTAGATAAAATTTTCTAAATTATTCCCAAATCAACAGTACCCGTGCCTTATAGGAATATTGGAATAATTTATAAGTTGACATAGAAAATGAAAATTATAAAAATAGGGGATCTGATAATAACTCCCACAAAAAGAGTTTCCAATAGTTTGACATTTAATGTCTTGTATCTACCAACCTTAATAGCATATAACATCACCTGATGTGATAAACATAAATGAAATCTAAATTATTCCCACTCCCTTAGTATTATCTTTACCACATATAAAAATCTATAAAAAGGGACTAAATTATGACTACTAGTTGTTCAACACACAATCCCCACACTCAGTGTTTGTCCGGTCACATCAGGTAACTTATACATAATAAAATGGGTACTAATCCCATATTATGTAAATTATTTATTTAAAAATTCTTAAATATATTTATTCATAAACTACCCAAATATTTATATTCCCATTAACATTGGAAATAATTCAATGAGACTGTATTTATGGATGATATCCTATGAACATCTATTGAGTCAAATTGATTAATATTCCCAAAAATGTCATAGAGGGAAACAATTTGTATCTACAAAAAATTTATTGAATACTTCATCATTATTATAAATCTAATAATTAATATAAAAAATATCCATACCATGGTGAACATAATAATCATAAATTTTATTCATAAAAATCATTAAGACATCATAGTTTAACCATGAAATGATTATAATATATATCAATGTGTTGATAACCTCATAGTGTCGATTACATCACATCATCCTCAGAAGATATTTCAATGTTCAATACCAAGATGAAATTTATCATTATCAATTAGACTATTCCATCATCATCTTATCCATAACCAAAGGACATAATTTTTACTCTTTATAATAATCATAAATAAGAAATATCATCAGTGACTTTAAGAATAATCTCATAGTATAGAATACATTACGCATGTCTTTTAGAGTTAATATATGGTCAAAGACACACCACCATGTTTCATTCTAAAATTTTTCATTTCCTTATGATTACATATCAAATAATTTTTTATTCTTCATCATCATCAAAAAATCCAATCCCATAATTACCTCCTTCATAACATATATGAATCTATATTTAACAACATTTCATTCTAAAATTTCGTTGACCCCTCTTACTATACCATGTTACTTATTCTTAATCACATTAATATTCATCCCCATGCATCCCAGTATAAATTATAAGATAACTAGTTATTATAATCACTAAAAGCGTCATCAAATAATCCTGCATGCATCCATATTGTCTTGTGACTAAAAAAGGTTGAGATCCATTAGGTTCTATTTGTAAAAATGATATAAGTATTTCCATAATAAATTTTTATTGACAGATCATCCTTGTCCCAACACACCTGATTTTTAGAATTCTCAAAATATACCAAAAATGAAATTGAACACCCACAATAATATTAAAATCAAGATACATTCATAAAATCATATCATTTCAACTTTCTATTTTTCATCATTTAATATTGAGTATTGTCTTTATTTTCAACATAAACATATATAGTTATATATATTTAATGTATTTATATATATATATAAATTTAATGTTTATAAAAACAATATTATTATTATTATTATCCTTTGTGTCATATTATCTTTCTGGAGAGGTATCAATTATTCAAATTAATTTTTAACCCCTTATTTTTTCTATTTAGAAGTATGTACGAGTTTGAGGATGGTTTAAATATTGTACAAAGATTATTTAGGTCCCATAACTCTAGTCATTGGATAAGATGGAAGAGGAGTAAGATTTATAGATTCTTAGTAGTAACGGTATATCACAATCATTCTTCCCTATAAGAGGAGTTACATAGTTAACTAAAATTTTTTGGTAGGATTCATTTCTATGAAAAATTGTGGAGGTGTGTGGGAGAGTTGAAATTCATGGTTATCAGATGTTTTTTATAACTATAAACCTCACCACATTAGGGTGTATAAAACATGGATATTAAACATGCATGAGATGGGAACAATTTTTCTAATCCATCACATATTCATGTGAAGGGTTTTCACCCAGAATAGTGACGACACAATATTGGTGCATAGTTTTCCAGCTGTATAGGAAAATCATGGTTCCATTAAATCGGGGTGGAATGTCATTTTATACTTGTCTTCATTTATGAATAACCCTTCCTTTTTCCTCCCAAAAATAACAATGAACCTATTCCACTCCATTATGGATCTCCATCTTTCATAAAATTTTATTTGAGAAACCACCTCTGTCTTTCATTCATTTATCATCCTATTTTTTAGATCAGATCTGTGCATAAAATTTCTCTATTCCACTTGATTCTATTCTTTATCTATATCACCATATGTAATTCTAAATATATGCGACCGAATATTCCCAGTTTTATATATATTTTTCTATTTATCATTTTTCATCCATTTTAAACCGAGTTAGAAGATAATAATGGATTAGGATTCTTTTACATGATAACAGTTGGTGGTATAAAACATTTACCATAAAGACGTGATGTTTATAGCTTGCATCATTTCACTACATGTCGGAACTACCTGGGGTTTCTTATATAATGGGTGATATCTTAAATTAAATGTTTCAAAACATGTATGGATGTTCTATTTTCCCTTTAACAGTGATGGAGGCCATAGAACACAACGTGAGACACTAATTTATGTGGGTTTGTTTAACTACCAATGACTATGTCACCTCTTTGGGTGTATTGAGCATACCACTAATAAGTGGAATCTGTATAATGATTTAATTTGGATATTAATGTTTAATAACTATTGGTTTGTGTTTATTTATAATCGATACTGAAGAAATGAAAATTTTAAATGATTTGGATGATATCTTGGATAATTCATAATAATATAAATGTTTCATAAGGTTAAATGGACACTAATATGGCCCCTATTTAAATCACCTGGATATGAATTCATTTACAAAAAGAATGTTAGAAATTAAATTGATAAAAGTACATGGGAAATAAAAAGGCCCCTCATTGAATCACTTAGATTTGAATTTGACTATAAATTGAATATGAGGAATTAAATTGATCAAAGGGAATACAAATTAACATGTCACCTAGACATGTTATATAAATATTTATTGAAGGATTACCCATTACTTAAATGAAATATAGTATGGAAATGACTATTCTCTAACATTCGATGCACCAGATTATTTTCTTTGGTATGACCTTCCGATGACACCTTGGAAATTCTCATTGGGCCCTACCAAATAAATTACTGAGTACCATTTCATATGATCCTCTTACGTGAGTAGGATTCCCTATCCTTGGGCCATGTGTTCCTAGACCATGTAGGTCTAAATTACAATGTACTTTCTATGGATGATCTCTATGGACTCGAAGATAATGCCTTGGTCAGTGGACATTACTCTAGGCCTTCATAGAATGAATAACTGATACACCCAATATATTTCTTAGTATATTCTTTACTCTTGTGTGCAGTTTATTCATCATATATAAACTACTAAGGATGACATGTACATGATAATTGTGATGTTTTAAATTATAATTTAATTTTTTTTACTATTATATTTTCACACAAATATAACTTATATACACTAACTAGATTTTTTATATAAATCATTAGTGGTGGCCTACTGGGTATATCTCACATTCTTTTTTGGACACCATTTAGTAGCCAAATAGACTTCATGGATAAATATCAGGTCAAAGGGATGTGGCGAGCTATTGATGGTTTATATTTTCTGTAAAAGGATGGAGTTAATGGGAAGATGACCAAGCTAATTATTCAAATTCTATTAGAGGTACATTTTGGGTCTCTTTTCTTTTTTTGAGCAACATATTGTATATGAATATTTATTTTTCAATCTTGATATGAATTTTTCATAGAATTAAGTGAGAATACTTTTTGTATATAGAACTATACGTAATTATTCTATTAATTTTTCTAGGTTGTTTGTTTTATCTTCATTATTTTTTCTTCTACTGTTGATTATTATTATCTATTTCTAGTTCTCATCCATTAATTATGCTATAATTTCATACTCTGGTTATGAGAATATAATCCATCTACTATAATATCATAAATATTCGCTATTAGATAGCAGTCTATAGCATTTATAGAGGCACACATGAGGCAATTTAGACAAATGTGATTCATTACTTATAACTGAACATGGACTAGGATGTAACCAAGTAGTATCATATGGGTTTATTTTTTCCTTATTTCTTAGTATTATTGGTTGGTATACATGATACTATAAAGCATCTAGATTTAATCAGGAGCCTTTTCATGGGAGTATCTTACCCACATATAGGGAAACACCAAATTTCCTCGGATGGGACTTGTTTTTCTAAATTTTTCCTATTGTAGTTGTATGGATTTCATTGTTGTGTGGCATACATGAGTTATGAAATTTATTATCACTATGATTTTCTTTCACACTTTTCCTAATAATTATGGGAGGTATTGTTTCATGAATAATTAAAGGAACATGGGTATCCACACTCCATTTATATATATATTGATATTAATATTGATTTTTGAATCACCTATTACATATATTTTTCTTTGAAGTTATATTTGGAAATTTTCAAACATTTCTTGAAGGAAAAAACTAATTGGATTAAATAATGTTTATTAATCAACATAAATATTTTTTCCCATGTAGCTTTATGGTGGAACCTTAATTAACTAATTATTGCATGTTTGAGTTGTGGACTATTGGTCACATGGGATGAAATGTTAGTGGATAAGTTAAATGGTCCCCAATAGAAATTTATATAGTTTTGGTACTTCTATAAATTTGGAAGGCTTATTCGTATGATTTAACAATTGTGATAAGTTGGTAACATTTACATGTAATACCAATTACTAATTATAAATCATATGAGATCAAAACATTGGAATAGAAGATGCATATTACTAGTCTATGGTATATCTATATATATATATATATATATGTATACATATCATCTATTGAATAATAATTCTTAAATATAATGATTTATATTAAATGGTGATGTAAATTTCTACTTAATGGGTGTTTCCCTCCATTACTTGCAATTGACAATCCATATACCAGAAAATTACTATATAATTGGAAACATTCCCTTGAACCACCCTTAGTAGTGGGAAGTTGGGAGTTTCTATTGTAGTTCTTCATGATCTTATATATCACCTAGACCTTAGTCTTGGGTATATGGGACAATATCTTGTTGTCTCTTGAAATATATGAATATTTTTTATGTAAAACCAATTCATTCAATAAAAATAATTTTGACATTTGAAAGCCACTATAAAAAACTAATAAACCAATCGTTCTAATAACTAACTTATTTTATTATTCCACATTTCAACTATAACAAATTACCTCATATCATTATTTTAAATGAAATAAACCATGTTCAATCTGCCTCATTATTTCCTCATCCCATATCCATACCCATCAGAAGAGACAAAATTACATTAACTTGTCGATCATTTCCCTAGCCACCCATTCTACATGTGTATTATTGTACATGATAAAAAACCTTATGTTGAGGTAGTGTATAAATTTTTACACCAATCATGTAAATTAAAATAAATAATTCATCACCTACATATTGTACATCGTTATCAACCTCACACATTAGTGGTGCTCTCATGTGTATCATATGTCTTACTCTAAAATAAAAGTATGTATAGGCATATGTATTCCCTTAATAAGAGTAATCTAGTAATAGTACTCACACTACCATAAAATGATGTACTAAAATATCATATAATGAAATATGGATAGAACTCTTATAGTTTTATCATTCTTTATTTTGTACCCATTCCAATATCATGTCTGGTTCTCCAACCTCATTGGATAAATACCCATCCTTGACACTATATAGATTGTGTATGACAACGATCATATCAATATAGTCATAAAAACAACTATGTTGTGAGAACCCCTTAGACCTAGGATAAATTCATGTGACTATGAGATAATAAAATCCCCTCATGAATTTAATTATAAAAGGTGGAGTGGTGAATTTCAAAGCTATGAGATGGTCTTTAAAAACACTTATTTTGTTATGAGGGTTGGAGTACTCTGACAAAAACCATTATATATTGTTTGGTAGTGTTTAAAAAACCATGACATTAGATGAATGTTATGACATATTTTTTTATGAAATTAAAAAAAGGGTATTGATTTTATTATCATTTTTTGTTCTTTTTCAACATGATCATGGTTGATTGAGAGGCTCATTAGAGCTGAATGCATTTGAAAAGTAATTAACGATTGCATAGGAAGATCAAAAAAATTTGAGAAGTTTTATTATAAAAAAATAAAAGGTTTCTGTAAAATGAAAAAAATTACTTTTATGTATATACATCATGTCGTGGTCATTTCATATTCACTATGATATAGTTGATTTAAAGGTGTATTTTAATATTATGTAAAAGAGTTACACTAAAACAGAAATAGTATCACTATGAATATTTTCTTAAATAATTATGTGGTTAAGTTATAATGTGATTAAGTCAATGGTGATAAATGATATGAGTTGTATGGATAACATCACACCATAATTTTATAACACTCTAAAATGAGTATTTCATGAAATATAAAATTGGCCATTAATATATGGTATGGTAATGTTAATAGAACTAATTATAGTAAATTCATAATCCCAATTACCTCACAAAAACTATGTTTCCAATATATATCCCTATGTTTTATTGGATATATCATTTTTACATATTTTTAAGCATATAGCATTGGTCAAACCACAATGTCATAACTAAATGATAATAATGGATTTTTTTTATAGTTACTAGATTAATTACACAATAACCTACCCGACCATGCCTAGATATTTTTCAAAGTGGGATGTGAGAATTGTAATATTTCTTTTCCATTACATTAGGTTCTATAATAAAAATAAAAAAATCATGCCATAATGCATGAAATGTGTATTTTTATGTTTAATATTCTCATATAAATTTTGGATGTAAATGTAAAAAATCATCAGATTACTAACTAGCAATTATGGTAACTATTTAGTTTGGGTAGATTAGATGAACTAGTGTTTAAAGAAGAACCAAAATCTAGAGGAAATTCATATGAATGGAAATAAATATTAAATTACATGTTAGAAAATTTCATTAATTGTTGTGATTAGTGTTTGGGTATATAAACATTTTCTATTATTTATTCTTATTAATAATAATAATGGAATTTGGGTACTGGGATCAAAACCAATACACCCAAAGGATTATCTATCATTGAATAAGGGTAATATTAATATATAAAACACCTTATTTAATATGTGTTATTTCTCAATATACACCTTATAATCACATCATCACCATTAATATAGAATAACACTAACCAAAAACATAAATAAAATTTATATAGAGTTTGACTTTTAGAAAACCATTTATTTACCCTACTCCCCACCCTATACTAGTTTTATACAATCTTCTATGGATTTTAAATTATAAGAAAATTAAGAGGTTTTGGGAAACTTTTCCTAATAATATTAGTTTTTATATTTCTGATATATCTTTAAATCAATTAGACTATGGATGCTAGGTAAAGCATCTACAAATATATACTTCAAATATTCAATGGAAAAAGAATCCAATCATGGATAGAGAGGTTTGATTAGTATTATCATTCTTTTGGTAAGAATGTTACCAATATATTTGAGATTGGTGTACATCTTCTAGAATTTATGATAGATGAAAAATTATTTGAAAATAATAATGGTGATGATAATGGGAGAGAACACAAATCATTACTTTAATACCTCTTAAAGTAAACCTATTCATGAGTTATAGGTTAAAAATATATGAATGAAATATAGAATATATATCAACATATTACTGAGGTAGATAAAAATTTAAAGGATTTATAGGTATCAATATCGAAATCATAATTTGAATATAATTAAATAGGAGAGAATGAAATAATGGATGAGTTAAAAATTCACCTAAATTAAATGTTATTATTGATTTAAACCTAAGGATAAATTATAATAAACACTACTATTGTAAAAAAAACTAAATATAATCATACTTGATAAACTCGATGTGAATATCTTTTTACTAGTGGTTCAAGACCTAGATGAGTAGCCCATTGACATGATCAATCCTACTGATCATAGACTAGTTATTATAGTAGATAAGGATGTATATATAGAGCCAAATAATTATCATCACAGTGACAATATGACTATTTATTTCTCAAAAAATAATGGGAATAATCTTTCTTATGATCTGTATTTTTAATAAATTGTAAATTCATCAAGCATTTAATATCTTTAAACTTCAGAAGGAAATCCCATAAAGCTATTGGTTTTTTGGGTTTCCATATTTTTTTATTAAATTCTTACAATTTCATTTATTCTCTACTTTGAAAGTGATTACAATAGGATTTGGGAGATGCTTATGTTCTTTTATAGGTTTATAGATGAAATTCCTCAAATGGACCCTAGACATTGATCCTTAATTTGAGCCTTTTATTATTCATTTTGGGATTAAACTACATGGTATTCCACTTCAGTTGTTTAAATAGGATTCCCTATTTATAATTTCAATCCGGATTGGTGATCCTTTAAATGTAGGATTTTGTGATGAGGAACTTTTTAAGGGCATGTAATTCTAGGTTTTTTGCTGAGATTGATATTACACAAGACCTGCCATCCTAAAATTGGATTGAAAATAGAAATTCTTTATTCATTCATTAAGGGGTATTTGAGAATCTCCCTAACTATTGTAATTTTTTCTTCAAACATGTACATTTCGTGGGGGAATTCAGAAACATAGAATCTTTCCCACTAGTTTATAAAGTTATATGGTCCAAAAGGGTAACAAAAACCTCAGTCTCGAAGGTCTCAATGATTGTAACCTAGTGATTTATATCCCTGATGGGGTTTAGGATCCTTCTAGAATGAAGAATAAAGATTATGATAAGATTTATAAGGTTATGACTGAAGTTTTGTTCAATGACATGACTAATATATCCATGAATAACTCCCTTGAGAATGATGACCTTTCAATATTTTTTTATTCTATTCACAGTTCCCTATGTCCCACAACTAATTTCATTACATAGGTGAGCATTCAAGAGGAACCAGTCATTTCTCATAAATCCCCTCAAGAGGTGTATGAAGGTGTCCAATATAACTCCAATGATTCTTTACAATATATAGGTTTAAAAGTATGTCATATTGGAGAGGCTCTATTAAATTAAATATCTAAGAATGATAAAAAAAATAAATGACTAACATAGATGGTTATATCACTCTAAATCCAAGGAAGAAAAGAATGCATGGAGACTATTATACCATAGAAAAAAACAAATGCCATTAGATATTTGTAAGCCACTAGGGAAAAAATAGTTCACCCCCCACAACCTATTAATGTTGAACCTTATTTCACAAATGTTAATGATAATGCATCTCAAGGTTTCATATTTCATAAATATGTTGATCCATATAAGAAAGATTCATGTAATATTCAAGAGAATTTGGGAGAGGAAATTTTTCTGGGAGGAGGAACAAGATGAAATTTTCATATAAAAATAGAAAGATAGGGAAATAATAGTGTCAAATTTTCTTAAATTAACAAAGAGACTACTTTTTAAAAAGGAACAGTGATTTAAAATAAATCATGAATTTATTTATAGTTAAATTCCTTGTAAATGGATATTTTTTTATTTATATTTTTTCAAGAAGAATGTGGAAGATAATTTATATCATTTTTGGGATTGATGGTCTCTCTATGATGTTTCAACATGGACGACTCCAGAATTTCTGTTTCACTTATTGTTGAAATATTTGAATGTTTTTGGCCTTTTTTTATGATTTCATTTTTATATTTATTGAGTTTTTATGGCTACGTTAGGTTGATTTGATGTTAGGATGGATCAGTTATAACGGTGACACAATTTATAAACATAAGCACTATTGAGTTTGCTTTTTATGGATCGATTTTTCTTCTATGAGAATCTCTAGTTAATTGGTGAATTTTTTTCAATTATTCATAGGGAATTATTCTACTCTACATGGATTTATTATTCTTATGATTATCATGTTAACATAATTTTATGTTAAATTGGCATCCATTGGAGATCATTTTTTTATTCTCGTTGATCAAGAGATCTTTAACATGATGAATTCCAGTGTTTTTCTTGTGGGTCTACTAATCTACACTCTTTGATTTTCAAATAATGCCATGTTCCTTATTCTGTTTTGTTTTTTCTCTCAATAGTTCCTAAATGAACCCCATAATTCACCCTATTTGATATGGAACATGGAATGGGGTGTATAATACATCTAATGATGAAATTATTCTTAGAATGAAGATTTCATCTTTGAAATTGGTACTTTTCCCTCATAACATCATCCTTTTGAGCATGGGTGAATACTCAACAGTCTTTCTCTTAGATGTTTCATTCATTTTGGTCAATGAATCACTACATTATAGTTTAAGTGTCTCTTGGAGGTGGTAGTTTGATTCTTTTGATGTGTTTTTTTAATTGGGTAGTATCTTTGTTTATTGGAGGTGATGACTTCATGGAAGTTGGAAGGATATTTCAGACAGGTATGATTAAATTCATGATTTATTAATGTTTTTTTTTGAAACTTTTCAATTTATATCACTCATTCCCTTATTGGTGTAATTTAATAACACCTAGTTCATGTATTTTACATTTATATTTATTAATAAATTTCTTGGGTGCATGAGTTGGGTGTTGAACTCATGTCTCATTTTTAAAAAAAAAATTATAGCACCTTCATTTAGGAGAAAATAAATATATACTGGAAACTATATTCAATTCTATAAAAGGATTGAATCAACATATGAAAATGGATCTATATGGAGTGAAAACATATGTCATGGATGATTCCATGGATTTCTATCAAATGTTATCATTATTTTTGAATTTAGTGTAATAAGTAAAATATAAGTGGGAATATAATATTCAATTCAAGTGTTTAAATTATAAAAATATTGATTTTTTTTAAAATAAATTAATTTATAGGGAAGAATAAGACAAGGATGTTGACCATTTAAAATGAAAATTGAAATGAAACAAGGTTTATATTGTTCAATGTGTATAAAATCTATTCAAAATGAAAAAAATAATTTTTAACAAGTCAATGATGAAACAGAATATATCAAAAAATAAAGAATCATATTGTGATTTGGGATGTAAAATCACTCCTGACAGCTCATGGGATAGAATATAAATAAATTTCTAGTATAAATCTAATTATTCAGAGTTATAGTGTAATTATGTATTTTTTAGAGAAACCCATAGTATATTTAATAAATAATGGTTATTTTTATATTATATAAGTAAAATAATAATCTTGGATGTCAAAAATAATAATTTCAAATCTTGGGTTGATTCATTGAAAAAAAATAATGATGTATCAAAATTCCAAAATACTAAGATGCATGTTTCATTCACATGAAATTTGGGAGATATTAGTGAAAACCATTATTTTAGGTATGGGATGGTTGAGATTAACATAGAAAATTTCAATCTAAAGAATGCGTAGGTATATGATCTTTAGGTGAAATTGTTTGGTATAAAATATTCTTTTTTAAGAAATACCATATTGTTTCAAAATTCAATAAACATTGATAGTTTAATCAAGAATATAACTGATGAATTTATTGATTCAATGAAGAAACATATTTATTATTTCTCAGCATCAAGAAATATTTTCTTGGGAACCTAGGAATACAAATAAATTATTGGTATAGTGAAAAATTATATATAAGGGGATAATTTTATACATAAATGAGAAAATCCAAATACTAATTTAATTAGAGTTTCTAGAAAATATAAACATAATTAGGTAAGGATGAATAAGAAATATAAGGCATAGACTAAATGAATATTCACTCTAATAGATTATATTTCTACAAATGGGAAATTTGTTATGACGTATAATGTTTCAGATCCAAAGGAAACCCAATCATGTGATACTGATAAATTAATTTTCTACCCATTCATATTTGACAATGATATAGGATTTGGTTAATATTCGTCTAATTACAAAAGAAACATTATTCATGTTATAATTTTAAAATATTAAAACCATATATAGGTCATTAAATAGATGTTTAATTAATATAAATTACTATTAGTCCTACTGGGGAATGATCTAAAAGAGATGTCATAGTCAAGTGATTTTTTCAATTATCTTATGTAAAATCTTTATCGGTGTAATAAGAAGAAACAAATCAATAACCATTATCTCAAAATGGTAATAGATTAATTGATGTTAAACAAGAATTTAAAATTTTATAACATGTAGTAATTATCAAAATTAGGTGACATTGGTTGAGGTCATGGATAAGGAATGAAATGGATAAACCCATGTATACACAATAGTTGATTACTATTAGCCTAATTAGGTTAAATACCCTGAGAGGGGAGTCTGTGAATCAAGGTATGGAATATTTAGACAAATTCCCCTTCAGATCTTATTTCATTGTTAAGAGAAATGCTCTTCTCTCTCATTCTCATATAAATGCATGAAAAAATTTAAATCATACACGAGACACATAAATTTTACTTTGTTCAACCACATTAGGCTATATACAAGGAGCATACAACCATGATGTACTGATGTTCCAAATCCACTAAAGCTCACTACCAAGGTTCATTGTTTGTGCTAGATAGCTTTTATGACCAGACTCACTACCTTTACAAGGTTTAGGTTCTGCTTAATGATTTCCCAAGGGTCACTCCCTGAGTCTACTTCTCCTGATCACTCCCTATGGAAAGGATCACCTTATTCCTCTTACTTTAATCATTTCTATGAAAGGGATTCACCCTCAGTTTATGGACAAATTGGTCCCTTCATTTTTATGAATGCCCATATACACAACTATAGGTATATGCTTTATTGAAGCACTATTTTAACCCAAATATGAAATAAAATTTTCTATGAACTAGTAGTTTGTGGAAATTACTTTCGTGAACTGTTTCAGTACCTCCAAGATCTTCCTTTCATCCTTTATGGACTTACCTACTTCCTCTATGGACTGTCTTCCACAACATGGCATGATTTCTTCAAGGAAACCTCTTCTTTTATGAATTAAGTCTTATTAAATGGATGAATTATTCTTCCAAGAAATACTTCTTCTTTTGTGGTCCCTTTATTCTTTATGAGGTTCAAATCTGAAAAAAAAACCTTTCATGGACTATTCCTGTGAATTACTCCATCCTTCTCAGAGTCCTCCCTCACGAACTCCACTTTTTCATGGAATTATCCCTCATGAACTCTTTCTGACATAAATAAATTCTTCCTAGAGAGATAATAATATAATGGGAGTCTATCTATTCTTAATGATCTGATTAGTTGTCCATATATAGGAAAGTAGATCCACAAAATCCACTAATCAAAAATACACGAAAAATCGATGTGGTAAAGTATTCACTGTGGACAGTGCTATGTGGTCTACATAGTGCCTTTCTTCCCATGTCATGGATGATGCCTTTTTCAAATGAATCATCGACTCTCAGCCAATCTGGTGTAAAAAATTCCTCCCATGAAATTCAAGTCACCTACCTAATATTTTCACTATGTGGTCTGTTTACCATGCTTCATCATCTGCATAGCACTGCTATATAGAAAATACGCCTTTACCAATTTTCCTTTTTCATTCTGCATACCTCCTTTTTCATATGTGATCTATACTTAATGGTCCATGAACTATGAAATCATTTTTAGATATCCTTCTTTTTCAAAAAATCAAACTCCCGATTTTAGGCCCATAAATTTTGAAAAAAAACTAGGAAACTATGCCACCTCAAAAAAATGCTTCTTCTAACACCAACCATACTAATTAATAGAAATATAGGTTGGTCAACAAACACAATCACCTCAAAAACACCAAGAGTAAACCTTGATGGTTTTTTTCAACAATCTCCACATTTGGGTTTGTTGAAAACTATTCACGTTTTGATACCTCATTGAATATTCTTTTATCTTCTTCCAAAATTCACTTCGTGTGACTAAGATATAGACCAAATATTTTCTCAACACATAATCTAATCCCACGTGATCCATTCTTGGTGTGAGAAACAAGTGTATCATGAAAAATCTATCAATGAATCACTTTATTCTAAAACCTCTAAATCCACTCATCTCCTTTCATCATAAAACTCTTCTATTGTTATGTATAATATTTGATCGATCACCTTTAGCATCGTCAGATTTAATACTCCCCTAAGACACTCCTCCCCTATCATCTTATCCCTCTCCCTTTATTAATACATTTTCTCCCATTTAAAAGAAACAATTTCTCCTCCCTTTTCAACAAACCCCAAGGTTAAAACATTGTGGTCAGTAACTGGGTAAGGAACACATATCAAAACATTTAGTGAAAAACAAACCATACCTTGTGGAGAGGGTCTCCAACATCCACACTTATCATGTTTTTGGAGTTGAATAAAACCCAAGAGCCAGTTGATGAATTTCAAATGCTTCAATGGATAAGGACTTTGTTAGAAAGTTCGCTGTGTTTAGTTATATAAGAATATACTAAACATTAAAATTCATTGATCCAAATTCTACTTGATGAAATGAAATTTTATTTCAATGTTCTTTATCCTCTATTGATAGAGTTTATTTTTTTCTAATATTTATAGCACTTGAAATATAATAATGAATTTTGATTGGTAACTTTACTTCAACTGCCATATCATGAAGGTGCTAATTCATCCCAATGACTGTGTGGATGATCGATAAGTGAAAATATACCCAGATTTTTTGGTGCTTCAAGAAATTAAATATTGTTTCCTTTTTTTCCAAGAAATACATAATCCTCCAAGACAAAATAAACCAACTGACATTGATTTTCTATCATCATCCAAACCAGACCAATCTATATTTATATATCCGAATAACTCTTGATGAGATTTTTCATTATACAGAAAACCAAAATCCACTATGCCCTTGATATATCAAAGTATTATTTTCACTAGATGCAATTGGATTTCCTTGTAATTACTTTTATGTTGTGATTATTTACATGTGTACAGAAACACTATCTGGTCAAGTCTATATTAATTACATTAGGCTTCTAATGATAATCATGTATTCTATAAAATGAACTACTTTACCTTCATCATCCTGAGACATTTTCATCTAGATATCCACCAGAGTCATCATCTATATGGAATTATCTATTCTAAATATTCTAAAAACCTCCTTGTAATAATTATATTGAGAAATAAATGTTCCATTATTTCTTTGTTTCAACTATAATCCAAGGAAAAATGTAAATTCTCCCATCATTGAAATTTTAAATTCAATTTTCATGAATCCTAAAAATTCCTTTCAGTGATCTTCATTTGATACTCTAATGATTATTTCATCACCATATACCACCATCATTGTCCTAAAATTACTATCATGGTTGAAATGCAGTTTGTAATCAACTCTACTATGCGGAAAACTGAGCATCTTAAAAACTAATAGAGTATTTAGTACCCCACCCTTGGTGCTGGTTTCATCGCATATAGAGCCTTCATCAGCTGAAAAACTATGTTCCATTCTTCATGAATGAGATAAAAAAATGGTTTCACAATATAAACTTTTTCTTCTAGAAACCCATTCATGATTTCAAACTTGACATCCTTCTGTAAAACATTGAACTTTCATTGCACTACTATGGAAAATAATAATATAACTATATCATTCCTTTCAATGGGTGAAAATGATTCATCAACATCGATACACTCTATCTGAGAGTACCACTTGAAAACATGTCGGGATTTGTTTTGAATCACTATTACAACGTTATTCATCTTATTACGAAAGACCCATTTATTCCTGATAAAATTCTTATCTATTGGCCTCAAAACAGTCTACTAGTTCTTATTATTCTCAATTTGGGCATGCTCATCATTCATAGCCTAAACCAAGTTTTCATCTCTGCCTACTTCTTCAAAACATTTAGGTTATACCTATGATATGAAAAATGATTCTCGTAGAGTTTTCATTCTCCTTGTCTACACTAGCTCTATCTAATCATTGATTATGTTATATCTATAAATTGCATCTCTTCATGTTGATATTTTCCCATATATTGGTCCATGCTCATTCTTTTCATTATTCAAATATTATTTTGAATCAAACATTGGAACTAGAACTTCCTCAGATCTTATTATCTCTTTATCACTATCCTCTAGAGTCTAGTCATTTATTTTCTAAATATTCTTCTCATTCTATAGTATAGTTAAATCATTACTTTCAACTACCTTTCCCTTATACTTATTAATTCATTTCAAATATTTTATTTTCATTGAGTTTCCATGAAATATCCCTTCATCTCCACAAGATTCAAACCTCATGTGTTTCCCCTTATTGAGAATGAAACACTTACTTCCAAATACTCGAAATTATTCAATGATGGATTCTTTCCATAACATAGCTAATATTATGTATTATCTTCTTTGAGGCATAGTAACGCTCTATTTGATTTGTAGATTAATTTCATCACATCTTCTTTCAAAAATTTCCTTGGAAAGTATTTATCACTTATAATTATTCTAGAAATATTTTTTATAATCAAATTTATTCTCTAAACTACTCCATTATTTTGTGGAGTTCCTACTAATGAAACTTTGTGCCTTATTCCATGATTGTTGAGATAATACTACACTTGGAAATTAGTGAACTCTATTCCATTATCAATTTAGATCATTTGGATTTTTTGACCTGACATCTTCTCAACTTCCCTTCGATAAGTATTTATGATACTAAACCCATAATATTTGTGATTTTTGACAAAAACCTATGCCAGTCCACTAAAATTATCAATGAAGGGAACATAATATCTCCTCCCATCAATAGTTCCTGGTGATATTAATCTACTAACATAAATTTTCCCCAACTTATGAATTCTTGTTGACCTTTTCTATTTTTCCTTATATATTTTTCAAATGATCTTACCTTTTTGTAAAGCATGTCACATATGGGTATGATCATGTGGTCATATTTGGAGGTCTCGAGCATCATCAAATTTCACCAGATCTTCCAAGAATTTTTTGCTGAAGTTGCCAATACATTTATGCCATAACTTTTTTTCTTCTATATTGGTCAAAAACACATATATTCTTCTCCACTCATAATGTAGAGATTACCATTATTACAATTTTCCTAAAAAACAAATAGACCTTCATTTTCTTTGTTGACACATAATTTCCTGAAAAAGAATATGGAATTTCTTGAACCACACAATTGGATAACAAATAGTAAGTTGTGATTGAGTCCTTCAACAAAAAATACATCTTCACATCTCATGTCTTTTCCTCCAAACATGGATTTTACCAGTCCAAAAATCATTATACCTTCATCATTACCGAATATAACAATAAATTCATAATCCTACATGATTTTGGTTACTAGAAAATTATTCTATGTCATATGATAAGTGTTCCAACTATCAATAATCTATATTCAAGTGCGATCTTTTTTTAAAGAAATCTCTGCAACTGATTTTTTTTTAGCACTCTTCTTCTTAATCTATGTTTTTAACCTCATAAATGGTATGTATTGATAGTAAATATCTTCCTCGATGAATGATGGTCCATATTCATCTATCATATAAGCAAATTATTTTTTAATTTTCAACTCACTTTACGGTTTATTTAATTGCTTCCTACGACCGATTTGATTCTACTTCGGCACATTCATCTGCATGGTTTATATACAGTATCTAGACATATGTCCACATCCTCCATAAAAAAATAATGACCCTTGAATGATATCCTAGAGTATTCTGCTTTGTTTGCATACCATTTTATATCTTGTAACCTTTGATATCTCTTGACTATGGAACACACATTTTGTGAGTTTTCGATCTTTCCGCATAAATAACACCTGATGCGAGGTTCATTCTTATGTGTCACGTATACACCATTGGGTGTCCCTTGGACTCTTTAAATATTCTGACTCTTCTTCATACCCAAATCAATCATCAATTTTAGAGAGGGTTCTTTTGATCTGACATTAATCATCACACATTTTTTTATCGACCCTCTTACCAGCCTTATCATTTGATTTTGACTATTTATTTTGTTATGTTGGACTACTTTACTCTAGTATCATCTTTAATGTTTCCTGAATGACCAATTTTCTCAATTTCATATCAATATTTAAGAGTTTTCCCTAATCATTAAAACTTTTTTGCAGTTTGAAAACATTTTTTCCAAGTTCTTCAATATGCTTGATTTGATATTTTCATGTGTTAGTAAAACTATAGATTTCTATTTTTTTTCTTAAGTTATGAGATTTTACTCAACAACCTATTTTTTAGATCTCTGGAATTGATGACTTAGGTTTTTTGATTTCATCATTTAGCTTAGACATATCTTCTTCATGCTGGTACATATAATTTTTGGAATCATGACTACTTTTTTTGTTTTCTTCATTTTGCCTCTCCAAACATCAATTTCCTCACGAGTGGATTCTAATTAAACATGACGGTCAACTCTTACATTGACTTCTCCTTCTTAATTGTCAATTTCATCCCTAAATTTATAATTTTGAAAAAGTTCTACCATGTCATTATCTTCATGATCATTGAAGTCTTCCAACTATTCTCCTTCAAATTATTCTGAAATGTCATTTTTTTTAAAGCATACTCTTCCTTCTGAATAATTTTTTCTTATGATTTTTCACACCATTCATAATGGATTAATAATTATTCATCTTAATTTAAAATTTATTCTCTTCATATTCTTGAAACAACATGAGTCACCTTGATACAATATGTCCAGCCATTCCACATAAAAAGCATGCAAGAGGTAGTTTCCCTTTGAACATTCCTTTTCCCGTCCGGATATTTGTGTAAAGGAATGACATCACCTCATCCATCTTTTTAACTTCATGAACATATTCAATGGTGATATTATTCATGTAATTGAATTCTAGTTCTTTGGACATCCCTTATTTTATAGGATCATTATCTTCATTTATCATATCATATGCAACAAGAGTATTATGTAAACTATCCATTGTCATCTCCATTGGATCATTATCTTCCAATACAGAAACATTTGTATTAAACTGAGGTGGTATTTTTCTCAGGGTGAAGTTTACAATATTTATATCTTAAATAATTTCTCAAAGACCACACATATCTTCCCAAACAATTTTAATCCAGTCAAAGAATGTATCAATAGACTCATTAGGGTTCATTCAAAGATCATCATACTTGTTCCACAAAACCTGTAGCTTTACTTCACTGACTTTTGAGTCACCCCTATAAATATTTAAAAAAAAAATCCCATATAGAATATGATGACATACATCATATCACCTAAGTATATAATTCATTCTATAGGGATCCCCCTAAATTATTGATTCCTTTATTGTCAGCATCCAATTCCATTCTGTCAGCTTCTGATAAAGCACCATAGTCAATATTGGCCAAATTTTCATGCATCACTACTATAAATACATCCATTGATAATTATTTTATGTGTTGTTTCATCTGATTCTTCCATAGTTTAAAATTTTTTATATTTAATATATGAATTTGTTTGTGATTGACAACCTTAATTTATTCTACTGAGATACAACCTCTGAAATTCAACTTTTTGATCTGATACCAATTGTTATCCCAATAAGGCAAAACATTGTGAGAGGGGGTGGGGCGTAGGGTGGGAGGTTAATCAGGGTATGACAGATTAAAAAAAATTCCCTTAAGATATTATTTCATTATTAAACAAAACATTCTTCTCTTTCTTTCTGACAGAAATATATGAATACAATATAAATCATGCATGTGACACAAAAAATTTACTTGGTTCACCCTTAATTGGATACATCCATAGGGAATGAAACAAATATGTTCTAACATAACAAATCAACTAAATCTCACTTCCAATGTAAAAGGATTGAGATGGATCATTTTTTATGCCTAGGCTCACTACCTTTACAAGGATTAGCGTCAACTCACTTATTTTCCAAGGGTCACTCCCTGAGTCTCTTTATCTGGATCACTACCAATGGAAATGATGACCTTATTCAACTTCTATATCTCAATATACTCTATGGGATTCACCCAGAGATTATGTACTTGTAGGTCCATTCATTTTCCTGAATGCATGAATCTCCAGCTATAGGTTGATGCTCTGTTTAAGTCCAGTGCTCACCCATAGATGAAACAAATTTTCTAGAAACTATTAGTTTGTGTAATTAACTTTCACAAACATTTATAATCCCTTCACAAACTACCTTGATTCCTTTATAGATGTCCCTTCTTCCTCTGCGAACTGTCGTGAATAGTGTGGCATGAGTGCTTAGCGGACACCACTTCTTTCATTAATGACCCATTCTTCCATGGACGACTTCTTCTTTCATAGGTGACTTGTTATTTCAAGAACCCATTATTAATTTTGTGATGTAGAGCCCCATAAAACCCTTTTCATATAGTTCTCGTGAACTACATCATTTATCACAGAATCCTACCTCGTGAACTCTTCTTTTTAATGGAATTCTCCCTTTAGAAATTTTTCTAGATTCACCAAAATCATCTCAGAGAAATGTTCATTTATAATGGGATTATCTCACTTAATAGTAATATAATTAGTGGTACTTATATAGTAAAATATATCTCCTAAATTTTCTAATTTGAAATACCCAAAACATTGATGTGGTATAGCCTTCACAATGGACTGTGTTATGCGGTCCTCATAACACCTTTCTTCCCTCATGGAAGACGATTACTTCCACAAATGAATCACCAACTATCAATTGAAAACAAAGTCCTCCCCATGAAAAAAACTCCTCCCAATAACTGTGAGTCACCCATGAATTTTTTTCTCTACTCGATCCCCAAAGCAAGATTCTCCATCTGAATAGCTACACTATGAAGAAAACTGACCTTTTCCAATTTTCTTTCACCATTTCTAGCTCCATAAAAACCTTATTTGGAAAACACTAAGAATACTATTTCATGATTATCTGGCTTTATCAACAAACATAATCACCTCAAAAAAATCTATAGGATCCCATGATGGATTTTTTCCAACATTTCCCATCACACATGACTTGTAAGATAAACCTCTCTAAAATCATATGAAGGTATAATGGTGGAATTGTTATGTTTCAAAATAATGGATTACTAAATATAAAATGATCTTCATGGGATGTGATTTTTTAGAATATACTTGAACCCATTGATGTTAACATTATAAATGGGATAAATCACAAACATGATGAAGAAACATTGAACAAATTTAATTCTATTTCACATTTAAAATCATTAATACTCATATTCCATGAGTTGAAAATTTTAGAATCTATTATGCAATAGAAGACATGTAATTTTTAGGAAAATGAATAGAGATAAGTTAATCACATACGAATCTATGTGGAATCTAGCAAATCTATATCAATAAAATATCAACGCTTGTTATATATGTCACAAATAAAAAATAATGAAAAATATCCACCAGAAAATAGATATCATGATAAGGAGAACACTTGAGTAGATAGACATAGATATGTATGTTCAGATGATATTTATGCCAATAATAAGATATAATAAATGAATAAATTTTTTTAATTTTATTACTCATATGAGTTGGGTAAATTTAGTGTAAATTAAATGATATACTATTATCATATTTCTTGGGGTGTGTTGAGAATCAAATGGCTTACAAAATTAAAATGTTTTAGTGTAATTATGTGATTAAATACTATAATAAGGAGGTTGGGGAACATTTGGATAAATATATAATATTTTATGTGTATATTTATCTATATAAATACCTACAAAAATTGTGTAATTTAGTTAAGGACTCCAATATTGAGGGACATTATAAGAGAAACATTCTCACATAAGGAATCATCAAAACTTTTTTGGTGGAAACGTATAATAGTGTCATTATACATCTTGAATCATTATTTAATCCAACTAAATTCATATGATACACTATATTGTATGTCATTTAAAAAGAATCCACGAATAAAGGGTATAAATATATTCAAAATATCATGTAACAACATGACCAAAATAGTAAACAATTGAAAATTTTATGAGAGAGATAATTGGGGAATATTTAATGGATATTGTCAAGAACATGCTATCTAAAATCACCTTAACGAGGTGTGTCTAAACTACTCTAGACATTTCAAAAAACTTTGTCTCTTCATTTTTTACTCCTTGTTATACTGATATTTTTAAAATACCATAAGGAACAAGTTTAATCACTCATTTTCAAACTCCAATCAAGGTAAATAATAAAAATAGATATAAATATTAAATCATGTGAAAAAAAGGATTTTACATGGGTAACCACTAAGGGAAAATACTAAGAGAATACACATGGTGATGTATTGGTTCATCACAATCCATTGTATTAAATTTTGGTGGATATGTTTTTTTAAATCACTATATACAAATAAAAATGATGATAAACATTAAAAGGTTCTAGAAGGAAACAATATCAATCCATTATCCCCTCCAACATTCTATTATCTCTTAACTAAATAACTATTGGAAATAGATAATATAAAGACTTTGTAGACTCTTATGGATTTTATAGAAATAAAGGTCCCTTTATGGTGAGCATGGGTTGATGAGACACCTTGTATCTACTTCTCCAGATAAATTCATTATTAATATATTCATTGACGCACTCTCTTTCTTCTATACAAGATGAGTTCCCGTCATTGATATAAAGGATTAGGATATTCCATAAATACTATCAAAAAATAGTGTTACATATATAGATTTGGATAAAAATAAATTGGAATTATCTTTTTAAAATTATACCTCTTCTACTCATAGGTATTGTGATATAACTCCTCCTTCCATCAAGCCTACACTTCCAAGATAGAACCAGAAATATCAATGTTATTTTTTTTGTCTCTCCTAAAATTATTTTCAATTTTATATGATAATGAGTGAAACCTCTATATCTATAATTTTCTAATGAAAAACTATATATTCAATTTTCACTACATTATTTTTTAGAACAATCATGATTCGATCAACAAATCATCCATTCATGAAACAATTTATTCCAAATGTTGGGAATACTTATCCTTTGTAAAATTCTCTATGATCAAGGTAGTTTAACACATGTATTTAGGTTCTAATTATCTTCCAATCAAATAGGGTCAACTCTTGAAATCTTGTTTCACATATATATTTTTTTCTCCAATAGAATCATCCACATTTTATAGAAATATTATATACATGGAATTGAACCATTCTTCAAAAAAAAGGTCCTTAATTTCATCATAAAAAATAATGTCTTATAATTATCAATGGTGTGTTGTTTAATCATATATAAAATCCACTAAATATATCATATATATTCTAATTAACTCGTAGAATATTGTGGAATGAATCTACAAATATTCTCAGGTCTCAAACATTTCATGGTATAATACTCAATATCGTATTTTAATTTATGAGTCTTTCAAGAAAGAGTTTTATAATACATTCATATATATAGATAACATTCAATGGACAACCACGTTCTCTTGAAGGTTTGTGGTTTGAAACAAATTCATAGCATGGGAACCATATATTAGATGAAACAAAAAAATTCACCTCAAATTGTAAATATTCTTTATATAGTGTGACAATGATCAATATTACATTATAATTTCTAAGATATTACATATTTAGTGTTTATTTTATGAAATATATATAATATTCCACCTAATTATTGGTGCAAATACCTTTACATTTTCAACAATACTATTTTCACTAACCATCTTAGAATGACTCATATTTTTGTGGTGTTAGGTTCATGGTTCATGGATAATGATATGTTGTGGCCTTTATCGTCATCCAATTTGATAATTTTGATGGATCATAAAGTGAATATAAAAATGGATTGCACTTCATTTAAACATTACATGGATTTCCCTGATATTTAAGATGAATTTCCTACATATTATGGTCTGTCTTCTAACAATGTGACCTATCTTTTTGTTAAATAATGATAAAGGAAAAATCCTTATGTATTAGTTTCATGTCCCATTTTTTATAACCTAATAACATATAAAACCGAACACATCATAAGGAATACTATAAATTTTACAAATTCCTATCATTTTTTGAATAATACATATCCCCCAAATATATTACGCTTAAAGGGTGACTCCATACATTCTCCATTTTGTATGACTACAAAATATATTTCACATAAACTCAAATATAATGTATCACTATGATAATTAATGCCTTTTAAAATTTTTCTATGAACCTCCCTCACAACTAATATTCATTATTTAAAAACATTTTCTTTTTTATGGTACAATAAATCCATTCATGGAATTTTAATGTTGATAATTTGATGCTTAATACCTTTGACTTTTGAAATCCATCCTAACATTCCTCGACCTGTTTTCAAACACCTTAAACTTGACTAATATATTATCATGTCCTTAAATTCATTAATATTTTTATTTTTACTTCCTAAACTATATATATATGTTCTTAATATCCATAAATCATTTTTGAACAAGACATATTGGATTACAATAATCTTCCTTCTTGGGATCACAAAATATTTAGATGAACGTTAAGAATACTAGTTTTACTCATGTTCAACAAATATAGTTGTTTACTTATAAATAAAAGATATCATTTCCACATATTCTGGGAAACATTATTTTTTGAACATACAAAATTTATCACCTCAGCCAATAAGTTTTAGATTGCATTGAAGAACTAATCCATGTTATATAATATCAAATAGTTCTTCAAATAATCCAACAAGTATTGTAAAAATATCTATAACAAAACAACCAAGTTGTATCAATATCAACCCTTTTAATATCAAAACAATAATATCATATATCATCCACCATGTTTTAAAATAATTATTATAAAAAATATAGTGATTTAAAGTTCATTCATCTTATTTCAAATTTATCAATAAAATGAAAAAGAGTTAAACATTGTTAGATTTTTATATTTAATTCATACCACAATGTTGGTTTTCTCAAGATTTGTCTTCAATTCCCCCTATTCCCTATGACTATAAACAACATAAGGGTATGTTTTTTTCCTTATTCCCCCATCATCCATATGAGAATTGGTCCTTATTTTCAATGATCTCCAAAATGGTCTATTTTGTATGTGTTTATTCTCCTCACTATATGCATTCCACATTTGGAAAGAATTTTCTCCCCCTTTTCTAGCTATTCTTACACAACACATTCATTATCTTATGTTGACATAAAAATCATTCAGAGTTGAAAAAAAATTTAAATATTTTTGTAAAAAATTAATATTCATTTACCACCTCCATACCATCCTTAGTCATTGAACTTTTATTTCCATTTTATATCTTAAAATATTGAGTATCTTATAACAACATATTGATAAAAGCGAAAGTATTTTTTATCACTCGTGGAACTCCAAATATTTTACTCTATCCATGGTGCCAATTATTGAATTAATGAAATTAAAAGTGTTCATTGGTGAATATCCAAATAGTTTCCTCTTTTAAGATAACATATACAAAAAAATTCAATGACTTAATTTACATCATGGAAATGATTCGTTAACAAATTATATATTGTTAATATTAAAAAGTATAGAATTTTAAATAATTTTTTATGTAATTAGCATCAATGGTTTCCAAGAATTAAATGTAATTTCATAAAAATGTGATTCTTAAGGTTTCTATTATCCATAACCCAACATATGAACTAAAAAACATAAAACAAACAGAAAAAACTAAAAAGTACCATGTATGTAAGTCACATGAAATTTTGAACAGAATGATACTAATGTTCTGAGAGAAACACGTGTTTACACTTGATATTCATGTTTGTACTCTAATAAATGGACTTATCCTTTATTGGATAAGTCTAAACAAATTCTAATTTTTCATCACAAAAATACACCTAAATTCATTCTTTACATAACAATATGTATATAGATAATGTCCTAGATGGGTAACCACATGGTAGTTATTGATATTTATATCATGTACAGAAATGTATTTAATTCATTCTTTTAATTTTCAAATCCTTATTAGTAGTGTAATACCATGTGATATATTCCATGACACTATTCTTTTATACATTATTGATCGCATAAAATTATTAACATTAGATCAAGTTTTGATAACTCATTATTACAAAAATAGGATCCACATAAATTAGGCTTCATCAGCAATACACCAAAATCTAAATTTAATTAGTATAATTAATGTGGTTTGTTGAGAAAAATTCCACAGTTAAATAAAGACATTAATGTAATTAATTTTTCTATTCATTCCCAATACCAATTAGAATGTTTAATAATTACATCTTTACTTGTGTCATATGTACTATTTTAGCATATAATAATATTCTAATAGATATTGAAAATCACCATTCGGTGTAGTAACTACATAGATATTTTTACCCCTTAATATTTAACTCATACCAATAAATATTAGAAACATTTAAATACATTGAAATATGGTTATGTCAAGAAACACTTAATCAGAGAATGTTGGTTGGTCTTGGTATACAATCTCTTTTTTCCATCTCACTTCAAAGGAATGAAAACCTTTATTATTCTAATAACACATGTATAAACTTGATTTTGAAATATCTCTTAAGTTTTCTTCGTCATTCATGACTTAAAATTAACTTCCATCATAAGACTAATGACACTTGTCCATATTCTCTATTTTGATGGAAAACCATTTCATGTTTATGTATGATTCCTTTGAAATATGATGGTTATTCTACTTGGCGTCATATATTTCATAGTTTTATGATTTTATAAATCAATAATTCATACTTCTTAGATATCATGTTTAGTGATCATTAAAATCAATTCAGAATTATTTTTCCTAATTGATAGTTTTTTAACATGTTCACCCATATTTCTCATAATTGATTCATCTTTATTTCTATTCCACGTCAAATTTATGTATCATCAAGAGATATTATATGAGTGTAATATCATTATTACTAAATGAAACCTTTTTAAAACTCCATTATTTTCATCTAGAGTGGTAACTAATTTTTCTCAAAAAAGAAATATTATTTTGTTGTTATGTTTCTCTACATTTGTCTTATGACTCGAAGAATTCATTATGACACCTTCAACTCTTATATTGCTGAAATTTATATCCCTATGAACATTATTATAATGAATAAAACATATTTGATTTAATTTATATACCATGTATTCATTTATTGTCTAGGAAATATATTAAGTAGGTCTTCTTCCTCTTTTGAGCCCTTCTGATTCTAGGAACACACTCGTGGTGTTCACAATATTCCAAAAAAGTAACACTTTGTCTCAAAAAAATTATTAGAGTTTTCACTAATATATTTTATGGAAACATACTCTATCTCATTAGTTTATGATTTGGTTGTTTAAAAAATTCACTTGTTTATGCTACCATGAGAGTGGTATATGTCTTTTAATAGGATATTTTCAATATATCCTTGAGAATCAATATCATCTAATCCTTCTTCTTTAGTTATTAGTTCTAATTTCAATAGTTGAGTCATATTTATCTATATTTTTATTCCTATTTTTTGGTTTTTATTGAAATGTATAATGTATAATATTAACTTAATCTCTATGTCTATTTGTTTGTATTTATTATTCATGTTTTTTGTAGATCACTTAGGATCTATATTTTTTCTCCCATATTTATTATGTCTAAATTTATTATTACACTTTCTTCAATAATACTATATTTCTAAGAAACCTAATATTCCATAAATGCTTAAATCACTCGAGGTATATTTTATAATTAAATCATTTTCTCATACACCAATTTTATCATTTTTTTAATAGTACAAGAATATTGTATAAATTGAAAAAAAATTCGGGTTTCCTTTTATTCCATGAATTATCATCCTTTAAAAAAATCCTTAATAATTCGGATATTTTGGATTTGAAAATGCCATATAAAAAAATTGTATCATATATAATCAAAAGAACCTGATATATCACCCTAGTTGGGGTGTCCATGGTCTCATAAGCCTTTTAATTATGTAACCTTTTTGTATTTAATTTTGATATAGGGAATACTTAACTAAATTTTTTGAACAATAACTCCGTCAACATTTTTTCTACAAATCTTCTATAACTAACATCAAGATTTGTTCCTCTATTGAAAGCAGTATCCTAATAACCAGGTTTTTTGTACAACTCATTCGAAAATGATTTATTCAACATATTCACTATCCTTGTATCACCAAATCTTTATCTAATATAATTCAAATAATATTCTCAAAATAAAGGATATATAACCACATTTCTACAAGACTGAAGTTATATAATAATATCTCTTTGACTACCATCACTCTTAGGTCCTCTTAAAAAAGAAGGTTACATCATTAAATATTTTTTTGTATCCAATAAAAAAATATTATGTGATTGAACATAAATTTGGAAAGTTTTGAAATTTATAGAAATTATTTGGACCACATTGACTTAACCCACCATGAGATAGGGGTCAATTAATTTTTAAACTGATTAAATCAATTTTCACTCTATTAAACCTCAAGGTTGTGTGGAAATTATTCCCTTGTTATAATGAACAAATTCAATATATCATTACCTCAATATAATAACATTGAATAATAACCAAAAATACATAAATGAAGTTATGTAGAGGACATATGTATTTTAATTAGTTCACCACTAAGGTTTAATCCAAGGTGTATAAACCCAAACATTTTATAGTGTAATATAATTCACAATACTTATAAAAACCCATAATTTTAATAAAATAATATTATATAATTATATAAGATTGTTTAATACATTTTAAAATAAAACATTCATAATTAATATAGAGGTTTAGTATATTTTGAACCATTGATATATAAAAACCATATACATAAAAGATATACATTGTTTTAGTTTAATTTCTTTACAAAAAAAGAACCCTTCTTAGATATAACATAATTAAAAACTATATTCATAACAATGGAAATTGAAAAAAAAGAAAGGGATAGATTAGATTTTCATAATGGGTAAATATAAGAGATATAAATCAAAGATAAAGTGTGAGAATGTTATAAGTATAGTTGTCACGACTCGTCCCCCGGGGCTCGTGTTGTGACTACCCCAAGCCCACCTTCTATAGGTCAGGGGCTGGCGACTAGTACCGAAAGGCCTACTCCCTAAAACTGGGAAGGCATTGCCTTTATAACCTGTAAACGCACATAACCAAGCACACAGCAAGATGCGAACACAAGTAGACTGTATAGAAAAAAAAGAGTGTGTACAGTAAGAAAAAGGGGCCAGAATACAAGATCAACTGGAAAGTACAAGAAAATTTAAAAGTACAAGTAAAAATTTGAAGCACAAGTAGAATGAAACATCTCCTATGAACACCCGCCAAGGATCCTACCTGATGGGTAGGTAAATCTCTCAAACAGATGTCTCTGTGGTACGCCTTATCTAATGTCCACCTCTGAGCTACCTCCATTCCTGGTACTCTCATCCTCAGTCAGTGTTGTCCGTCATCTTCACCAAACACAACAATGTGCGGGCATAGCCAGTGCAGGGGTGAGTATAACGATACTCAATAGGGACCCCGAGACCCTCAAATGTCTCACAAAACCCAAAAAGGATAAACCACAAAGCATGAAAACATCTGAAAACCCTACTTAGGTATATTCCCATACATATACCTAAGTTATCAAGAATACCCATCTCATTCATGAGGAAACACAAGGCCCAAATACTTAGCCAAAGTACAACTATTCCACGAAGGAAATAATACCATGAAGGTAACACCACAAAGGTAAGAACCACAAAGGTACGCCACACAGAAGAATACCACAAAGTTATCACCATGAAGGTAAGTACCATAAGGGTACGCCACATAGAAGAATACCACAAAGGTATCACCACGAAGGTAAGTACCACAAAGGTATGCCACACATAAGAATACTACAAAGGTATCACCACGAAGGAAAGTACCACAAAGGTACGCCACACAGAAGATTACCACAAAGGTAAAGACTCATCTCACACCAAGTATAACTTAGGTACGGTAGTAAAGATGATTATATGTGACTACTGAATCATCTTACTCTTTTAAGAGGCATACCCACGTAGGATCATAAATCATCAGACCCACATAGGATCCTAAATTATCAGACCCATGTAAGATCTTAGTATGGCAGACCCACGTAGGATCTTAGTAAAGAATACCCACAAAGGATACTAGCGTAGTCCCACATGGATTCCTAGAGCGGATCCATGTGGGATCATCAAACACAGACCCACAAAGGATCCCAAAGCACAGACCCACATAGGATCCCTTTCTCATGTCATAGCCAACTACAGGGTTCCCGCACTAATCTCGCTTGATTCTAGGAGAATCTTCTCCTCAAGCCACAAGTTGATACTATAACTTCATTTAAGTCCCATGAAGAATTATCCAAAATGACCTCCACGTGATAGGGGTATGAATGAAAAAGACGGTGTGTCAATCGGACGCCCAGTCTTTAAGTTATTGGTCTTTTAGTCTCGAGGGCCCGGTTGGATTCGTGTCCGATCCAACCCAGATGTACACCAAATTTATTCAAAACTCAATTGGGGTATACCAAATAGACCATTTCAATCCAATGTTTCTGGCGCCACAGACAGTTCGTTAAATAGACGGTCGTAGTTCAAGATATGGCCGAAAAAGCGAAAAGGATCGAAACTGGTCTGGGTCTGGTCTGACCCGATCGGATCGACCTGGACCGACCCTGCTTGGGCTTACCTAACTCATTTCGAGTCATCTAGGCCAGAAGTAGGTCCTTCCAGGCCCGCCGGCGTGGCCTGTGGTGCAGCGGCCCACTGGCTTGCGGCTGGCAGGACGGCCAGCCTCCTCCACACGGTGCGGTCGCGCACCACGCCTCCCTCGGCGGCCGACATCGAGCCAGCCGCACCTCGCCTCCCTGCTGCGGCCTTGTTCCATGACTCCCTCACCCCCAGCAGTGCAGACACACTTCGCTGCCTCCATTGCGCAGTTATTCTCTGCCACCATCCTCACTTGATCGGCCGTGGCCAATGGGCTATAGCCCTTTATTCGGTGGCACGGTCACACCACCGCCTTCGTCTTGGCTAGTCGGAGTGCCGGAAACCGCTCCTGAGTACCACTGGTGACATTTCTTGGGTCACCAGGCATTCGTCGGTGGCCCATTCTTCATTATGAAGATATCTACACTTGTCTTGGGTTGTCTCCATCGTTTCAATCCCATAAAAACTCACAAAGGTTTCCGAGAGGTTGGGTCGTGTTTGTTTGGACCGCTCTCTCTGCGTTAGAATGATAGCAATCGGCTTATTTGTTCTTGAATCATGAAGAACTACAAGAACGGGGTAAGGGGTATAAAACAACAACAAACCCTACCTTGTCATTCGTTAGAGGTGTCAAGAGATAGAAGATGAAGTTAATTAAGAACGTCGGCGTTCATTGCCTCTCCAAGGTGCTTCTGATCTTGGCTCGGGGTCGGTTCCTCGTTTTTCGTTGGGGAAAGTTCTTCGTTGGAGAGGAAGAGTTCCTACAAAGTTCTCCCAGGCTCTCTTTTTCCAACCAATCCTCCCAAGGGTAAATGAGGATCCAATATAAAATAAATAAGTTTCACAATTTAATTCCACATTGGCACAATTAAAGTTGGCACATTTAATTAATTGTAGTTGGCTCAATTAATTAAATAGAGAGTTGAAAGGAATTCACCCATTAAGAGGGGTTCGGGTGCTCCCCACCATTAATTTTAAATTAGAAGGTTTTAAACTCGGGTGGTCCCCACCACTACACATTCAAATTAGGAGGTTTTAAAAATAAAATAAAATTTTTTCTTTATTTTATTTTTATTTCCATGAAAAACATGAAAACTAACTTTCATACTCGTCCTACTACAGTCAAGGTAAAAGTATCCTTAAACAAATATCGGTGCTGCGAGTTCGACAGTGTCCTTGGATTTCAATTCCAATAACTGGTTCAAAAGTTACAAAAACTCACTCGCACGTTTACTTAACGTACCAAAAAAAGTTCAGAAATTCATTCTGGTCACATCGGGCTTCGAAATCATGTACAGTCAATTTTCACGGAATCGTAAAATTCCCATATAATTAAAAAAATTACATGTAATTTTCCAGGTCTTTACATTCTTCCCACCTCAGGGCTTTGTGTCCCCAAAATCCAAATCACAAAAACTAAGAAAACAAGTGGGGGTACTGATCACGAATCTGAGCCTCGCACTCCCATGTGCTCTACTGGAGGTTCATGTGCTACCAACATACACGCACTAAAGGTATCGACCGCCCACAAAGTACATGCTCTTGTCGATCCTCAATCTCCACTAGAACCTCTGTAAACATCTCCCCATCATCGATGTCCATCTCGCTGGGGTCGGTGATATATGATGGGTCATGCACGTATCTCCTCAGCTAGGATACGTGGAAAATGTCATGCACCCAGGGCAACTGAGGGGGAAGTGCTAGGTGGTAATCCACCTTTCCAACTATATTGAGGACCTGAAAGGGTCCGATGAACCTCGGAGATAACTTTCCACCCTTGTCAAATCTTCGCAAACCTCTCCGGGGTGAGACCCATAGAAAGATGTGATCACCATCCTTGAACTCCAGAGGTCTCAGCCTCATGTCGACATAAGACTTCTACATTCTCTGTGCATTCTTCATCCGCTCATGGATGATATGCACCTTCTTCGTGGTAGCCTGTACCATTTTTGGTCCCATTAGTGCTCACTCCCCTAGGTCAATCCAGCACAATGGTGATCTGCAAGGTCGGTTGTAGAATTCCTCGAAAGGAGTCATCCCAATGGTGGAGTGATAGATACTATTGTATGCAAACTCCACCAATGGCAAGTGAACCTCCCAGTTATGACCGAAGTCGAGGACACAAGCACGCAGCATGTCCTCAAGGGTTTGAATGGTCCGCTTAATATGTCCATCTGTCTAAGGATGGAAGGTGGTGCTCAAATGAAGTTGCATCCCGAAATCCTCCTACAACCCCTTCCATATACAGGAAGTGAAATTTGCATCACGATCGGAGACAATCATCGAGGGTAATCCATGTAGCTGCACAATCTCCTGGACATAGAGGGATCTCAATCTCTCTACAGAACTCTGCTCTCTGATCAGTAGGAAGTGCGTCGACTTGGTGAGTCGGTCGATGATCACCCAGATAGAATCATGACACATGGATGTACGTGGGAGTCCTGTCATGAAGTCCATGGATATCTCATCCCACTTCCACTCTGGGACCTCCAAAGGCTGAACTAAGTCTGCTGGTACCTGATGGTCTGCCTTCACTTGCTAACAAGTGAGGCACCAAGAGACAATCTCTGCTACTGCTTTCTTCATTCCCAGCCACCAGTGCTATCATCAGAGGTCCTGGTACATCTTCGACACTTCTGGATGTACCACAAGAGGGTATGTGTGGAACTCCCTCAACACTTCCTTCCTAAGTGACACTGGCACCATGGTATGTCCTCTTAAAAGGATGACGTGCTCCCCACCTTCAGAAAATCCATCAGGTGTATGTCATGTGGATATCTGAGCACGTCGAGCCTCACAGTCAGTTTCCCCATGTTGCGCCTCCCTGACTCACTGAATAAGTGGGGTAGTGACTGTAAGATACTAAAAAAAAAGATACTCCATCTCGATCCACAAAGGATATCTGAAAAGTGGTCAATTGCTCTGTCGCCTCAACTAGTAGTTGTATACCAGATCTCCTACTGAGTGCATCTACTACTAAGTTCCCTTTCCCAAGAGTATAGACTATCTCAAAGTCATAGTCCTGGAGGAACTCAAGCCAACATTGCTATATCAAGTTCAGGTAGTTCTGCGATAAGATATACCTGAGACTCTTGTGATCACAGTAAACGGTAAAATGCTCACCCATCAGATAGTGTCTCCACATCTTCCATGCGAAGACCACTGCTGCTAACTCCAAGTCATGTGTATCATAGTTCTTCTCATTTTGTCTCAGATTTTGAGAACCATAAGTGATAACTACTTGCTCCTGCATTAGGACACATCTGAGCCCAGTCCCTGATCTGTCGCAGTAGACTACTTACCCAACGCCCTCATCTGGAAGGCTCAATATGGGGGCACTAGTCAATCTCTTCCTCATCTCCTGAAAACTATGTTGGCTTCTCTTCGACCACATGAAGGGTTTCCCCTTCTTCATCAACGCTTATAAAGGTGCTACAACTATGGAGAAATATCGCACAAACCTTCGGTAGTATCCGGCCAAACCCAGGAAACTCCGTACTTCTGTCACACTCCTAGGTGGCTCCCAAGAAAGTAACGCCTCAATATTCACTGGATCCACTGCAACTCTAGCATCTGAGAGGACATGTCCCAGAAATTGAACCTCTCGGATCCAGAACTGGCACTCCGAGAGCTTACCATAAATCCGGTGCTCTCGGAGTGTGTCCAGAACTATCTGTAAATGATAGGCATGCTCCTCCTCAGTCGCTGAGTATATAAGGATGTCCTCGATGAAGACTACAACAAAGAGATCAAGGTATGGATAAAAGATCATGTTCATGAGTCCCATGAACACTATTGGAGTGTTGGTTATGCTAAATGGAATAACCAAGAACTCATAATGGCCATACCGATATCTGAAAGCCGTCTTCTGCACATCCTCATCTCGTAATCTGAGTGGTGATAGCCTAATCTGAGGTCTATCTTCGAGAACCGCCATGCTCCCTTCAGCTGATCAAAAAGGTTTTCAATCCTCGGGAGTGGGTACTTGTTCTTCACGGTCGCCTGGTTCAGGAACCGATAGTCAAAATAAAGTCTCAAGCTCCCATCCGCCTTCTTGGTGAACAAAATTGGGGCTTCCCAAGGAGAAACACTAGGCTGGATGAACCCCTTCCCCTGTAAGTCCTCCAGATGTACCTGCAACTCACGAAGTTCCGAAGGAGCCATCCTATACACTGGTGTAGATATCGGGGTCGTCTCGAGGTACAAGTCAATGTAAAATCCCACCTCTCTGTGAGGAGGTAGACCCAGAACATCATCAGGGAAGACATTCGCGTACTGGTCCACCACTACAGGATAGCTCGAACTCTCCACATCAACCACTCTAAGGGTAAGTCTAGCCAACTGATGAGTCATCGGCTTCACTCTCCTTTGGGTAAGTCCATCATGTGCTGAAAAAGCTCCCTTCTCACCAGTGAAGGTAAACTTATTCCCATTATTGTGGACACACTACACTTTGTGCCTAATACAGTCCATCTGGGCATGGACTGTAGATAACCAATCCATACCCAAGATGATGTCGTAAGGCCTCGACGCTGCTACTAGTAGATCCCAACCGAAGCTCTCGCCTCCTAGAGTAAACTCACACTACCAACATCAGTGTGTAATCATCGAATCTGTTCCCATAGGAGTCTCTAGCCATAAGGATCGATCCAACGGCTCCACCAGAATCTCCAAGCTCCGAATGAGGGAAGTGGAAATAAAATAATTACTAGAACATGTGGCTATAAGTACTGCAGCTAAGGTGGAGTAGACACAGATCATACCTCGTATCATCTCCAGAGAACCATGGTCATAGGCCTCAGCTAACTGGAGTTGAGCTCGCCCCTGTCCACCTGCTCCCTGTGGTCGGGGTGGACCACCTGGTGGTAATGACGGTAACATCTCGAATTGTCACCCACAGCCATCTACACGGCTAGCTCCTCTGCCATGTCTTCCTGCTCCATGTGGACTTCCTCGGTTGAACCTATGTATCTACCTAGGTGGTACTTAGACTGTCTTCTGATCATCTGTATGGCGGGTCGGGTAGTCACGAGCCATGTGACCCTCCCCGCCGCATGTGTAACACTGCGTGCTCCTAGCATTACTAGCTCTATCTCCGGTGCCCCGCACAACTGACCCTGAATCCTGCGGTCTCCCACCTGTAGATCTAGCCCTCTTAGACCTCTGTGACATCTGTCTACTGCCAGCTACATAAGACTCCAATGCGTGAGGCCTAGTGGTGGGTCTTGATGTTGGTGACTGCTCAGCAAAAAAACTCTCCACTAAGAGGGCTCACTCTAACACCCCCGCCTACATCGGGATGCTGAGAGAAATCATCGAAGCCCTGATCTCCTGCCTGAGTTCCTGCTCGAAGGTTCAGGCCCTAAAGAATGGGTCTTGCACGAAATCAGTGGAGTAGCATGAGAGGTCAGTGAACCTTGCTGAGTACTGAGCCACAGTCATTCTGCCCTACTACAGATGAAGAAACTCTTGTATGCACACTGCGCGTAGAGTCGCAGGGACAAATTCTGCCCGAAAAAAGCTCTCCAAGTCTACCTAGAGAAGTTTCACCTCATCGTGAACTTGGTGCATCAAGCTCCACCATCTTCCTGTTGTTTCCTGAAGAAGGATGGTGGAAAAGATCACCATGAGATCAGCTGGTGTCCCTACCAGTCGAAAGACTCTCACTATGGCCTCAAACCAATCCTCAGCCACTTATGGGATCGTCTCTCTCCTGAACCTCGGTGGCCTCTGGTGCTGGAACTCATGCAACGCCCTCAAGCAGCATGCAGCCTCTACTGCTGGGGCTAGTGGAATCGGTGGCCCAACGGGTAATGGTGTCGTTGGTGCCTCCGCTGGTGCCTCTACTGAAGGGGGGCCTTGCACCAAGGCCTCATCACTTGTTAGGCCATCACCGCGTACTATACCTGGAACCCTAGCTGGTTGTCTGCATGGAGTCATCCTGAAAAGAAACAGGTGTGCCACGGTCAATAATTTATAACTAGTGAGCTAACTCATAAATATCGCAAAGAAAACTTTTCGAATCACACACGCCCGTAGCCGCAGACGGTTCATCAAACGGTTCATCAAACGGACGCATATAGCTCAAGATATGGACGAAAACACGAAAAGGGTCGAAATTGGTCTGGGTCCAGTCCGACCTGGTCAGACCGACCCGGCCCAACCCGGCCCGACCCGGGTCTGGCCCGGCCCTCCGGCACAACCCAGCCCGTCGGTGCGGCCCGCGGTGCTGCAGCCCCCTGGCTCGCGGTTGGCCGGATGGCCAGCCTCCTCCACACGATGCGGTCATGGGACGCGCCTCCACCAGCGGTCGGCATCGAGCTGTCTTTGCCTCACCTCACCACTGCGGCCTTGTGTTGCGGCTCCCGCATGCCCAGCAGTGTGGCTCCCGCATGCCCGATGGCGCGGACGCGCACTGCTAGCTCCATTTTGTGGCCGACCGCCACCGCTGATAGCCCTTGCTCTGCCATGGACCCTTCTTCGGTGGGGTGGTTGCACCACCTCCTTCACCGCGGCTGCTGGAGTGCCGACCGCCACTCCCAAGTCCCATCGATGACGTTCCTCGGGTCACCAGGCATGCCCGGGTGGCCCGATCTTCATTCCAAATATCTCTGCACTTGTCTCGGGACATCGCCATCGTTTCAAGCCCATCAAAACACAAAAAGGTTGTAGAGAGGTCGGGTTGTGTTTGTTTGTCCCACTCTCTCCGCATTAGAATGATAACAATCAGCTTATTTGTTTTGAATCATGAAGAACGACAACTACAGGGTAAGGGGTATAAAACAACAAAAAACCCTACCTTGTCATTCGTTAGAGGTGTCGAGAGATATAAGATCAAGTCATTGAAGAATGTCGGCGTTCGTTGCCTCTGCAAGGTGCTTTCGATCTAGGATCGGGGTCGGTTCCTTGTTCTTCATTAGATCAAGTTCTTCGTTGGAGAGGAAGAGTTCCTCTAAAGTTCTCCCAAGCTCTCTTTTGCCAACCAATCCTCCCAAAGGTAAATGAGGAGCCAATATAATAGAAATAAGTTTAACAATTTAATTCCATGTTGGCACAATTAAAGTTTACACATTTAATTAATTGTAGTTGGCCCAATTAATTAATTGGAGAGTTGAAAGGTTTTCCCCCATTAACAGGGGTTCGGGTGGTCCCCACCATTAATTTTAAATTAGCAGGTTCTAAACTCGGGTGGTCCCCACCACTGTACATTCAAAATGGGAGGTTTTAAAAATAAAATAAAAGTTGTTCTTTATTTTATTTTTATTTCCATGAAATACATGAAAACTAACTTTTACCCTCGTCCTACTGCGGTCAAGGTGAAAGTTTCCTTAAGTGAATATCGGCACTGCGAGTTCAACGGTGTCCTCGGATTTCAATTCCGAGCACCAGTTCAAAAGTTACAAAAACCCACTCGCACATTTACAAAACGTACCTAAAAAAAGTTCATAAATTCATTCTAATCACACCAGGCCTTAGAATCACGCGCTTTCAATTTTTTCGGACTCGTAAAATTCCTATATAATTAAAAAAATTACATGGAATTTTTTGGGTCTTTACAATAGTGGTATTAAAAAATTATCAAAAATTACAATAATCACACCCAATCTGTCTAAGATCCTTAATAATGAAACATCACATATGGTTTTATCAAGGAAAATGATAGAGGACATAAGAGTGTGGATTCATCAATAATCAATCATGATCCATGAAAACATATCATAAGTATAAGAAAATTGTTTTCACATGAAAAAAATAATACATAATATTTTCCTTAGAAAAGTAAAGAACAGATGCTATCATTGTTTATTTGTTCCACCCCACACTCCATCTTTTCCTCGGTCATGGTTCAATCCAAATACTATCATAAAGTACAATTTACCTAACTGAATTGGGTTCACTCCCCATTCAAGTCCTTCCTTCTTCATGATATATCTTTCCTTAAACAAAAAATTAGAGATCTTTATATTTTCGTTCCCACCCATACCATAATTAATACTATAAATATGTGTACCATTTGATCATAAATTATTCGTCATATATTCTTATAAAAACTCATGGAAGGGTTCTGATTTTAATAAGCATTTCATCATCATTATCACAATCGATCTAGATAAATAATAAATATGGTATCACTAGATCATATCCCTATAATATCATAAGAAACAACAATGGATGTTGTAATTGATAAAATAATGTTAAAATATCTCTAGAACTTTTATTGAGGAAAATACCCTTTTTATTTGAAATCACTTATTTAGAATATAAAATCATTATAAATAATACAGAAAACAATTTTTTCACATATCAATATAAACATATAAAGTAACCTCTAAATAAAATAGTATTCATGATGAAGTGGAATGACATTAATGATAATTTTTTTACCAAAAAATTCTTCTAGAATTTATCATAAAATGAAAAAAAACCAAATTTTCAAAATGATAATAAATATCCTTTTATAACATTGTAAATAATGATAAAATAATAATAAATGATTTTGAAAAATCATTAGAAAATAGTAAAAAATAATTATTGGAAACATTTTAATGAAAATATGTACATGGTATAACTGATTCCCAACCAAAGGGAAAAAGAATTATGATTTTCCTTAAAAAATAATTTGGTCTCTTAATTACATAAAGAGGGGAAATTGAAAGGAAACACTAAAATCACAAAAATAACCATATTAGAGTAAAAAAGAATAATATTTTTAAGGGATAAATAATAAAATTTAATTATAATAAAATTTAATCCTATAAAATCCATTTAAATATCATATTGTAATATAAATCTCTTACCTAACATTTGTATTGCTTCATTATCATTCAAACCTCCTCTTATTCCAGTGATATCTTTTTCCATAATACTTAATCATTGAATTATTTTTCATAGGATAAGAAAATCATATTTAGGATTAATTAAAGGAATATATTAATTTTTTGGAGTAGGAAATGTTTGAGATATAATGGTAAATGGTGTGAATAATGGACGATAAGTGGTTCCTAGTTATAATTCAGGGATAGGAAAAACATTGAATTTCATAAAATATTTCAATGATATAAAGTCACATTCATGGTAAAGTCATAAAAATAAATAAAAAGATAGGTTTCAATAATTTTTTATTGTAATATCCACAACTTGTAATAATTAGACATGTGTGGGTGGAAATCATATCCTTATCTCTTTGTTTAACTGCTCCTTGTAAACATGTTTCAACCTGAATTGTGGAAACAAAAGGTGACTCTTATTAATTGTCCATATGAACATTAGTATTGTTTAACATATTATATTATATTAATTATAAGATTAAAAATATATAATCCCATTTACAATATTTAACTTTTCTATGTGGTATAATTTAATTTTAAATAATCACACAAACCACAATAATATCCTATATTAGAAAAATTGATTTTTAAGTGTAAACTATACTTTACATCCATTATCTTTGTAAAAATAAGGAAATAAATGTGAAAATACTTTATTTAATTTATAATCTATTCATATCAATAAAACCACAGATCCATGTACATTAATTCAATTTATTAATATTAAAACACATTACATTCAAAAAAACAGTTTTTTAGAAAAATATCTTCATAAGAAAAAATAGTAAATCATACAAAAAATAAAGTATAATGATGGTTCCTCAGTAATTAATTATATTATTTACAATAAAATTAATCATAAGTTAACTTATTATAAAATTCAAAACATAAAGTGGTATATAATTTTAAATAAAATACGATTATTAAAAAGTAATTATTTTTCAATATTCACTAAAAAATAAATATTTTTCAAAACATATAAATAGTAAAACATATTCTACTATTAAAATGAATATTTTGAAAATTAAATTTACCTCATTGAATTATTTTTATGGAAATGATAGAAATTACATATAATACTGGCATAAAAAATGAAATAAAAACAATTTTTAAAAAATCGTATTTTTTAAGAGTAAAATTGCTTTTTTGAAAATTGATTAATTATTTATTATGAATTAATAAATATATTTTAGTTAATAATAATCTTTATTTTTATTTTTATAATATGATTATTGTTATTAATTTATTCAAATTTAATGTCTTGGTTATAAGACATTACTGCATTGAGGTTCATAAATACTCACAGTTGTGTGTATAAAAAGATTTTGGATACATCATGCTTTATTTAAACCTATATATATATATATTAATTAATGGGTTTCAACATTATATCCACCATAAAATTAATTTTACCTTAATTAGTTTCCACTCAATTACAAAAAGTGAAAACATATATACCTAGTCCTATCATTAGTCCCACATGTGTGTTTATCAAATTTCCAATTCCTCTATATAAATTTGACCAGGTGGGTATCCTTATTCTGTAGAAAATTTTCTATAACATTAATAATTTATAAAAAAATCAATATATCAATGATCAAGCTCTAGTTTTATAACCTCTATGCTTTGTACATGTGATATAATTGGTACAAAAATCCACAATATATATAAATAGAACACATCATGAACATAGAATATGTTAGGTGTGAGTTCCATGTAATAAGCTATATTGCCAACTCAACCTATATTATTAAAGGGACCAATATAAATAGGGATTATTTTTTTATTTTATCAGATCTCATAACATTTTTCCATACAAAATTCATATGAAACCCACATCACTAACATAAAATAACAAATCTCTCTAATGATTTTCAATATAAATCATATATAGACTCTATGTTTCCATGATGTGATTTTGAAATTAACCAACCTACTATGATGTCTAATAATATATAATAGGACCCAATATCTTTATTACTTAAACTAAATTCCATTATATTTAATTTATACCCCCTTTTAATAAATTAATTCCTAAATTGACATATAAATGCTTGATTTAAATCTATTATTGAATCAAAAAATGACTAGAGGGAGTTTTTTATCCCAACTAATATAAAATTTTAGATAAATGGATCTCATAATATTCTATATGGTTTCAATGGTTCATTAAAAATGGGAATATATCTTAGGATTATAAGTAGTACTGAAACAAAACAGTGTATCCATAGCATGGTGAAGACTTCTCCAGAAGATCATGGAAACCCTCAAATATTGTTCAAAAACAATATAATTTAGTTCTCAATGAAACATTACCAATTGTTTATTGTGTATCCTATAGTGATTATAAGGAGAAAAATATTATATGAAAAATATGAGGTTTAAAATTTTCTTAAGGTGAATGAATACATCTTGAATAACATTAGATACTTTCGATGTTTTGGGGAGTCTAATAATGAAATACGTCGTGAGTTTTTATTTGTTTCCATTCTGGTATTGGAAGTTGTCATAACGTCCCCTTATAATTATTTCTCTCATCCTTGACATAATAACAAAACATGCCCTAAGATACATACTCAAAAATATATTATTCTTATTGTCCAAAAAATACTCATTTAGATCTATATATATCTTCTTATTTCATATATGAATAGATAATGGTGATCTATGAGATTAATTATATGGTTCCTTCTTTATGTATTCTATTGAAAGTACATATACAAGACTTTCTAACATTATCCATCCATCATATTTATCATTGAATGAGGGATACTTTTTCACCATATTTTGTAACTTCACATACTCCTTAAGAAAAAATTTAATCATCACATTGATAGATGGTTAACAATTTATTTTATAAATATATGGTTTATATAATTCTTTTAAAATTTCATGTCTATAACACTCAAATTACAAGATAATTTATCTTTTTTTATCCCTATCCAAGATAATATGGCATGATCATTTCATATTGGAGCATCAAACACCTTTTTTTCAATCATATGATTGAAATGTATTGAGTAGTCATAATATTTTAACAATAATAATCATATTTTATGATGCATATTCATCTCATTATCAATGAATATATATTAAAAAATTAAGATTATTTTTTATGTCACAAATTTCTCTATAACAATAATCCATCTAGATCAATAACAGAAACTTAAAAATAATAACCCTATATCAGAGGTCATTTAATTATTCTCATGAAACATCAATTGTAATTAGTCATAGTCCCTCCCCATAACAATTTTCATAGGAGAATATCCTTATAATTCTTCGGTGCATCACTATAAATCAAAAACACTTCTCCACTATAGGATAGTTTATGTTCTGGTATATTGACCAACATTTTATTTCATTCCTTGAAATTTTAATTACATTAATTATTCCCAAGGAACATAACTACTTTCTTGGTTATCTTGGTGTAAATAATAGTCAGTATTTAGAAATCCATCACAATGTACCAAAAATATATCTCCATTGAGGAACACTACAATCTTAGTCTCACGGGTTAGATTACGGTAATATACAATAACCTAATTCATTGAGGGGTCAAAAAAATATACCCCCACTTAACATTAAATCTATAAAAATTAATCTATTAATATCCAAAATTATTAATTAGAACATATTTTTCTTCATTAGGATCATTTGAACAATCCATTACAATTATTTATGTTCTTCCATTATCTAGGAATATTTGAGGACATTGTCTATATAGACTACATGAAATTGATCAATGTAATCACTAAATATTATATTCATTAAAAAAATATTAAAGGGGGTTTTGTAAGACGTAATAGCCTTACAATAAATATATAATTTCATTACCATAAAAGGAAGGTTTTGTATAGAATGTACTCACTTTTTAACCTCAACTAATTGTATTTAAATTATTGACCAATATTGGAAAAATAAATACCTCATTTTAATTGATTTATAAAATTATCAACAGAGGGTAGATGATACTTTTTCTTGATAGTGATCATATCTTGTTTCAAATAATCAATATAGAGTAAAACTAATCAATATTTACTCTTAAAAAAATTATAGGTTCACCCCTTGGTGACACACATGGACAAATGAATTTCTTATCAATATTTTATAGAAAGTTCTTATTTAATTCCATCATTTCAATTAAATAAATTGTTTTTGGGGTTTTATAATATGTGTAGTACATGGTAGGAGTTATGTTGGTAACTAGACCTCAATATTAGAAGGAATACCTGGTAACTATTCTGAAAACACATCAAAAAACTAATATACAATATTCATATCATCAATGATAAGTTTATCCCCAAACATATATGATAAATAAACCAATTATATTAGAATCAAGGATTATCCCAAATATGTAATTTCAAATGGATATTCATAATTATCCTATCATAGATAGAAAATCATAGTTTATTTTGGAATAAAAAATCTGACTTCTCTAAATTTCCAGTTGATATTTGTTTTGTATAAATAATTTCACTCCTTCCAAAAATTATTATAAATTAAACTAGAAGAATAATAAAATGATTTGTATAGAGCACATTACCATAAACCTTAGTTGTGGATGATTTATAGACTTCCAATTTTATCATCATACCATTAGATATTTTTATTACTATATAAACATATAACCATTAAGGTTGTAATTTGATATTCCATTCAAATTCTTCTGATATAAATGATTGTGTACTTTTTGAATCAACTAATTCATTATAAGTTCTAGAGATCATGGTATGTGTACATTATAACACATAATTATCACATCCCACATCAGTAATATTGACCATATGAGATTTCTCTTTTTCTCTAGGATTAATATTCTATTGTTACTAACCATCATTCACCATGAATTTCATGAACTTTGTGTTGTAATGTTCATACTCCTTGCGATTATTTCATTGAATTGTTGGCGGTTCTTTGAATTGATATTTACCTTAATTTTAATCATCATCTCACTTCTTTAAATTATATTTCCATTCAATAACTAGATATCCTTTTTTACCCTTAAAAATTTTACCAATACCCTTATGTCAATTTCATATATTCTTTATTCCAAAACTATAGAATAATTGATCACCCATGTTCCTCTCTCCATGGCTTTTATTAAAATTTCATGTGAGTTCCATATTAGTTTTCTAATAAAAATAATGAGACCCCAAGTTTATTCAAATATAAATTTCCACCTTGATTGAATATTATATGATTTATTCATAGATACCTATGTCACATATAGATAATTTTGTTTAGAGATATTTTTATAAGACATTAATGAAATGTCCAATATTATTATCTAGTTTAATAATTTTACCATAAGAATACTGTAAGAACCCGGATCTTCGTTCAGGTATGTTTTTCCTTTTTTCTGGAGTTTTTAAGAAAAATGGTTTTTCTGGAAATTTTCAAATTACACGCCCTGTAACTTCTGAGTATACGCTGTGTACTCCATTCCGGATCAAAGTCGTGTGCTGGTCGTGTCCGGGCCACACACATGGTGTGTAAGGCTGAGGTGGAGGCCGGCTGTTTCAGGGTACAGAAAATTCGAAGTACATGCCGTGTACTTGCTTTTTTTCATTAAACGGACCGGGGTCGCGCCTAACCTCCATATTCGTATTCTTCTCCAGTTTTCAACTGACTGGGAGCGTCCGTACGGACGAATCTTCTTCGAGCTTCTGCCTCGCCGTCCGTTCTCCGATTTTTGCATGGTCGATTGCGTTGGAATCGCAGCGATCTACGTCCTTCTAAGGGGAATCAGTCATCGAGGTTCACGTATATCGATCTCCTAGGATCGAGTTAGGTGGTTTTTTCCTTTCCGTAGAAAGTTTATGGATATTTTGTGCAATTTCCACCAATAACCTTGAACGGGGTATTGCGTGTTTTCTGTTTTTCCCTTGTTGCTTTCCTGCTTTCCTTGATTTCTTTAGTAGAGGTTATTGCTTGTGATTAGAGTAATTTTTTTGTGCTTATATTTCCTTTCCATGCTTGATCTGCCTGTTTGGAATTTTTCTAGTTTCCATTCCTTGTCGTAGGATAGTGGAACTGTTGTTTTATTATTGTTGTTGAGCCTTAGATGATAGACAAGTAGTTCTTGAGGTTTACTTGGACGATACACACACGTTGAGCATGTTTAGTTACTCAGGACTGTGAGAACCTAGAGTAGTAGACCAAAGGGACAATTGATGGAAGGGATTATCCAAAGTGTCTTTTAATCATGATGCGAGACCAAGTAGAGAATTGATGGAAGGGCTTCTCTAGAGTGTCTTTTAATTACGACGCGGTTCATAGGGGGAATTGACGTTGAGTGCTTACCCAGAGAGCCTTTAGCACGATACGAGACTATAGGGGGAATTGACGGTGAGTGCTTCCACAGAGAGTCTACTTAACATACGTAGCTGAACCAGAGGGGTGAGACTGTGTGTGCCTCCCAGAGGGTTGCTCATACTTAGAGGTTGAACCATAGGGGTTAGACTGTGAGAGCTACCCAGAGGGTTGCCTATTTTCTTCTTGTTGCTGACTATTTTCTTGTGTGTTGTACTTGTTAGAACTGTGGACTATAGCTGTTTGTGCTTTCTGTTTACTGCTTCTTGATTTAGTACTGCCATGTATTCATTGACTGTTAGACACAAACCTTTGGGTGATTGCCTACTGGGATTGTATCTCACACCCTGTTTGAGCCATGCTTTTGGTCCCAAGCAGACTATGTTGCTGCAGGTATAGACAAGGGCAAGAACCCTTCTAATTTAGGATCTTGATTGCACCAGGAGCTGGGGAGCATGGGACCGAGCCGTGGCTCGAGATGCTAAGGAGCTTACTTTGTTTTTATTTTGCACTTGGTTTCAGTTGTATTTCAGCATGTTGTTGTGTTTTCTGTTTTCCTTAGATACTTGTACCTGCTGCCTCATTTTCATAATAGTTATATATCTACATTGTTTCCGCTGTTTGGTTTCTGTTGTTATGCATGTTGTTTACTGCTTCCACTGTCTATTGTTGTTTTCTTACCTTGCATACCTTACCGAATGAGGGCATAGTTTCCCCACCGACTCACCAAGGCCCTCGCTGCTAGTCGGCAGCCTCTGCCATTCGGGGAAATGCGCTTGAGGTCATGTGGCGAACCGGGTACGGGGCACCAGTGGAGGGGCTCCGGACTCGGGACGTTACAAAGTGGTATCAAAGGAGTTCTTTTCTCTTGCTTTACTGTTTGCAGACCTTAGCCAGGGATAGGACAGATTTGGTACTTGGAATTAAGCTGTATTCGGGAGTGGCTAACCCGTGTACAGGAAAAAGCCATACTACATCGTTAATTGCAGTTTTCTGGTTTTGAGATTATATGTTTGGTATGTTTTCACCTAGAGTGATTTGTATGATGTGTGCGGTTATTTTTTTGATATTTCGGTTCTATTTCTGTCGCAACCCGATGAGATGAGGGTATTCCATCTCATGCATCATATAGGCACTTGTAGAAATCACATGTCATGCATTCTTACCATTCCATCTAGGGTGCATTAGTGATTGCATGTTGTTGTGATAGACTTTTTGTATATTATGCATGATGTTGTGATAGTTGTTTGATAGATTTTCTACTGTTGTGTTAGAAAACTGTTTCTTTGTTCCTTGCTCAAAATGAAAGACAAATTTTGGTTCTTGAGGTGTTATGGGCCCTCCCGGATCGGAATTTTGCATCTTTTTCGCATTGTTTTTGGTGTTTCTGGAATTCTACGCAGTTTCTGAGCTACTGCCCAGAAAAACCCAGAATACACGGCGTGTACTTTTTAGATACACGTCGTGTAGTTTTCAGGTCGTGTCACTGACTGTGTAAGCAGAACACGGTGTCCTGGGAGTAACTTCGGGAACACGTCGTGTACCATCGGTACACGCCGTGTGAGTTCGGAGTCGTGTACCCGACCGTGTCACTAACAACACAGGTCGGGGAAGCTCGGGTAGAACACACCGTGTCCGTATGGAACACGCCGTGTAGTCCTGTCCAGGTACCCGGCCATGTCACAAACAACACGGGCCGGCGTGACCTTCCTTTCCACACGACGTGTTGGTAGAAACACGTCATGTAGTCTTTCCAGGTACCTGGCCATGTCACGAACAACACGGAACGGTGTCTCCTTCACCTATGCACGTCGTGCTTGTTCGGAGCACGCCGTGTAAGGTCTAGCCATGTATACGGCCGTGTATTAAACAACACAGACCGCCGAAGCCTTGTCTAGTGCACGCCGTGTTTTATTCGCACACGCCGTGTAGTCTCGGGTTGAGTCAGACCATGTGGGTTAGCCGTGTAAGGACACTCGGGCAGGGGAATAGTTTTCTAGTACACGCCGTGTGTGGGGGTCAACACACCGTGTAGTTTGTAGTGTACACGACTCGTAGGGTAGGAGTACATTCCCATGTCAGTGGTTTAAGTAGACACGCCGTGTAGTTTTATACACGTCGTGTAATCGTGTTTTGCAATCTTGTGTGTTTTTCTTCCCCTGTTCCCGTTTTGTACTCTTGTGTTCCTTGTCCTTTTTTTCCTGATCTAAGGTGTGATTTTGATCTTTCAGAGCTATTCCTCTGAGACGTCCTCTGGTCGTACGTCTGTCGTCAGGCAGTGATCAGACGCCAGACAGGGCTGATCATGGACTTCATGTCGATCCCCCAGCCGAGCCAGCCTTGGCACCGGTTGGTGTACCAATTACGGGCACCGATTCGCAGTTCAGGGAGGGTTTAATGAGGATGATACAGGCCTTCCAGGGAGCACTGCCTCCTGCCTCGTCTATGGAAGACTTGACGCGAGTCTTTCAGCAGCAGCATCCTCCCACGTTCTCGGGGGAGGGAGGACCTCAGGATGCAGAGCCATGGATGGAAGCCATGCTAACTATATTCGAGCATCTGGAGACGCCTCCAGAGAGTCGGGTCAATCTCGCCACCTACATGCTCCGAGACTCTGCCAAGAGGTGGTGGGACGTGATCTCACAGGCGGGTCAGCAGCAGGCTATGACTTGGGAGGATTTCCAGCGCATGTTCTACGACTACTTCTACCCGGAGACCTTGAGGGCCGATCGAGCCTGGGAGTTCATGAGCTTAGAGCAAAGTACTCAATCTTTCATGGAGTATTCCTCTACTTTCACTGAGCTACAGCATTTTACACCCCTTCGGGAGGGAGTGTGGTGTTTTTGGCGAGGAAGTTTGAGGATGGACTCAGGCGGGAGATTCACTCACAGGTGAACATCTTCCAGCTGACTTTCATTACTTCCATCGTCAACCAGGCACTGATTACGGAGTGTAATCTGAGAGAATTTGGAGTTTGGAGTCAGGGTGGTTTTGCTTCTAGAGCTAGCTTCCCTTCAGATGACAGCAAGAAGCGTTGTAGGGATCCTATGTGCGGTGATTCGAGGAAGCGAGACGCATCATCAGGCATCCAGGTGACATGCTACCAGTGTGGCCGGATAGGGCACATGAGACCGCAGTGCCAGAGAGACCCCGTGGAGTGCCGATCTTGTGGAAAGATGGGTCACCTCCAGCATTTCTGTCAGGTTTTCCCACCAGCAGCAGGTGACCAGGGTTCTTCCATGACTCCTCGTTCAGGAGCAGCCCCACCAGTCTCTCACCAGTCAGGGAACTGGAGTTCTTCCGGCCGTTCGGGCCGAGGTGGAGGTCGAGGCCTTGGTGGTCAGCCACCAGTCCCTCAGTACCAGCAGGGAGGTTCAGCTCAGAGTGGTCAGCCAGGGGCGCAGGGCCGCAGCACGGGCCAGTCTTTCGCCGTGGATCAGACTTATCATGAGCAGGATCCCGGCCCTTCTACTGTTCGAGGTATGATTTTAGTAGCCTCGGTTTTATCTTCATCCCTTTTCGATATCGGTGCTACACATAGCTTTATCTCTTTTCCCATTGTGGAGAGCCTTGGACTCTGCATCTTTTCTTCTTCCGACTCATTGACACTAGACACACCCTTGGGAACGAGGACGTCTAGTGTACGCCAGTGTAGAGAGTGCCCTCTCGAGGTTGCAGGGTATCACTTCGTATGGGATCTCTATGTCCTAGAGATGACAGGCTATAATGTCATCCTTGGCATGGACTGGTTGATTCCCTCTCGGGCAGTCGTCGACTGTTACGGCCGCAGAGTCATTTTCATCTCACTAGAAGGTGAATCTTTCCTTCATAGAGGCGAATGGGACGTTCGGGCAAGTCGGGCAGGACTCGAGCATCTTGGGCTAGGAGGATTGACGGCCCAGATTGCTATTCTTTATCTGGATGATCAGGGGACTCCACAGTTGGACTTTCCTCCAATGGGGGATCGCTTCAGGGATATCTTTCCAGAGGACTTTTTAGGTTTTCCTCAAGAGTGTGAGGTAGACTTCTCTATTGAGCTCATGCCAGGAGCGGCACCGATGTCCATTCCTCCATATAGGATGGCCACACCTGAGTTGCAGGAGCTCAAGAAGTAGTTGGAGGAGTTACATGATAAGGGTTTCATCTGACCCAGTACTTCTCCTTGGGGTTTTCCTATTCTGTTTGTGAAGAAGGCAGACGGTACCCTTCGGCTTTCTGTGGATTATCGGAAGTTGAACCAGTTGACGGTCAAGAACCGATATCCCTTGGCGCAGATTGATGACCTTTTTGATCAGCTTCGAGGAGACCGGGTCTTCTCGAAGATTGACTTGAGGTCCAGTTATCATCAGTTGCGCATTAGACCATCAGATATACCTCTGAAATCCTCCAGGAGCAGGTATGGTCTTTACGAGTATACAGTCATGCCGTTCGGTCTCACGAACGCACCTGCAGTTTTCTTGGCGCTGACAAACCGAGTGTTCCATCCTTACTTGGATTCCTTCGTCGTGGTCTTTGTGGACAATATCTTGGTGTACTCTCACACTCGACACGACCATGCCACCCATCTTGAGATCGTTATGAGTACACTGAGAGAGCATTGGCTTTATGCTAAACTCTCGAAGGGCCACTTCTGGATGGATCAGATTCACTTCTTGGGTCATGTCATCTCAGAGGCAGGAGTATCTGTGGACCCAGAAAAAGTGAGAGCTGTAGTTTCCTGGGAGTAGCCGAAAAATATTTTTGAGGTATGGAGCTTCCTAGGGATGGCTGGATACTACAGACGCTTCATTCGGGACTTTTCTCATCTAGCAACACCTTTGACAGGTCTGACCAAGAAGGGGAAAAAGTTCTTGTGGTCAAATTCTTATGAGTCAGCCTTTCAGGAGCTGAAAGGGACGTTGACGTCAGCACCGATACTAGTCTTTCCAGAGCCAGGAAAGATCTACACTGTTTACTGTGATTCTTCGGGTATCAGGCTGGGAGCTATGCTTATGCAGGGAGATGGAGTCGTTGCGTATGGGTCTCGGCAGCTGAGGCCACATGAGAGGAACTACCCTACGCACGATCTGGAGTTGGCAGCTGTTGTACATGCCTTGCGCTGTTGGAGACACTATCTTCTGGGAGAGCACTTTCTGGTCTTCACTGACCACAAGAGTCTCAAGTATATCTTTACTCAGCGTGATCTGAATCTGAGGCAGCGCAGGTGGGTTGAGTATCTACAATCTTTTGACTTCGAGCTTGCCTATACGTCGGGAAAGGGAAACGTCGTGGCAGATGCGTTGAGCGGGAGAACTCAGATTCAGGCAGTTCAGGATGCTAGTAGTGAGTGGCAGTTGATGGCTCTGTTCTCTGAGATGCATCTAGAGGTACACGACAGATGGGGACAGACTTTTCTATCTTCTGTAGTTGTTACCTCCACGCTACTTGATCAGGTACGGATGAGGCAGCTATCAAACTCAGAAGGCTTAGTCCTGCGGGAGAGTGTGTCAGGAGAGGACCCTCTTTTTGAATGGACAGTGGGAGAGGATGAGATCTTGAATTTCCAAGGAAGCGTATGGGTGCCATCAGACATACATGAGGAGTTGATACGGGATTTCCATTCCTCGGTTTGGGCAGTTCATCCTGGCGTTACCAAGATGTATCAGGATCTTCATCACCAGTACTGGTGTCCAGGTATGAAGAAGGATATTGCCGGTTTTGTCATGAGATGTTCTACTTGTCAGCAGGTGAAAGCAGAGCATCAGCGACCAGTGGGGATCTTACAGCAGTTACCCATTCCAGAGTAGAAGTGGAACGATGTTGTGATGGACTTCGTGACTGGGTTGCCGAGATCACCTCGAGGGAACGATGCTGTTTGGGTTGTCGTCGACAGACTTACGAAGGTTTCTCACTTCTTGCCGATCAAGGAGACCTTTAGTGTCGATGATCTGGGACAACTTTATATCAGAGAGATTGTTCGTCTTCATGGAGTTCCACGCTCTATTGTTTCGGACAGAGATGTGCGCTTCACCTCTCAGTTCTGGCAGGGACTTCAGAAGGCCTTGGGTACACAGGTACTTTTGAGTACAGCATAGCATCCCCAGACTGATGGCCAGTCCAAGTGCACGATCCAGGTGCTTGAGGATATGTTGTGAGATTTCATCCTTGACTTTGGCGGTTCTTGGGAGAAACATATTCCTCTGGTGGAGTCCGCCTACAACAACAGTTTCCAAGTGACCATTCAGATGGCGTCATACGAGGATTTGTACGGTAGGCCATACCGATCACCCTAATGATGGATGGAGGCAGGAGAGGCAGCTTTGCTGGGACCTCGTCTTGTTGAGGATCCTTCAGAGCAGATAGAGCTGATTCGGAAGAGGATGGCTACAGCACAGTCTCGGCAGAAGTCTTATGCTGATCAGCGGAGACGACCTCTGGAGTTCGAGGTCGGTGATCAGGTTTTCCTACATGTCGCACTGAGGTTGGGATAGAAAAGGATCCAGAGACAGGGTAAGATTTTGCCATGGTACGTCGATCCATTTGAGGTTTTGGAGAGAGTGGGGCCAGTCGCCTATCGATTGCAGCTACCTCAGAGGTATCGGGCCATGCACAACGTCTTCCACGTCTCTCAGCTCCGACGTTACTTTTCAGACCCTTCTCACGTCTTTCAGCCCAAGGAAGTCGAGCTTGAAGCAGATGCGTCATTCGAGGAGCATCCTATCCGGATTGTCGATCGTAGTACGAAGGTTCTCCGCGGGCGGTCTGTTCCTCTGGTACGAGTGCTATGGCAGTATGGAAAAGTACAGGACGAGACCTGGGAGAGAGAGGCTGATGTACGATCGTAGTGGCCGGAGCTGTTCGGGGATCCTTCTTCTTCACCTCGTTAGGAAAATTCGGGGACAAATTTCTTTAAGGGTGGAAGTTTGTAAGAACCCGGATCTTCGTTCAGGTATGTTATTCTTTTTTTCTGGAGTTTTTAAGAAAAATGGTTTTTCTGAAAATTTTCAAAGTACACGCCGTGTACTTTCTGAATACACACCGTGTACTCCGTTCCGGCTCGAAGCCGTGTGCTGGCCGTGTCCTGGCCACACACACGGTGTGTAAAGATGAGGTGATGGCCAGCTGTTTCGGAGTACGGAAAATTCAAAGTACACGCTGTGTACTCTAAAAGTACACGTCGTGTACTTTCTTTTTTTCATTAAATGGACCGGGGTCGCGCCTAACCCCCATATTCGTATTCTTCTCCAGTTTTCGACCGACCGGGAGCGTCCGTACGGCCGAATCTTCTCCGAGCTTCCGCCTCGCCATCCGTTCTCCGATTCAAGCACGTTCGATTGTGTTGGAATCACAATGATCTACGTCATTATAAGGGGAATCTGTCATTGAGGTTCACGTATATCGATCTCCTAGGATCGAGGTAGGTGGTTTGTGCCTTTCCGTAGAAAGTTGATGGATATTTTGTGCAATTTCCACCAATACCCTTGAACGGGGTATTGCATGTTTCCTATTTTTCCCTTGTTGCTTTCCTGCTTTGCTTGATTTCTTTAGTAGAGGTTATTTCTTGTGATTAGAGTAATTTGTTTGTGCTCAGATTTCATTGTTATGCTTGCTCTGCCTGTTTGGCGTTTTACCAGTTTCCATGCCTAGTCGTAGGATAGTGGAACTGTTGTTTTATTATTGTTGTTGAGCCTTAGTTGATATCCAAGTAGTTCTTGAGGTTTACTTAGACGATACACACGCTTTGAGCATGTTTAGTTACTCAAGACTGTGAGAACCTAGAGTAGTAGACCAAAGGGAGAATTGACGGAAGGGCTTATCCAGAGTGTCTTTTAATCACGATGTGAGACCAAGTGGAGAATTTATGGAAGGGCTTCTCCAGAGTGTCTTTTAACTATGATGCGGGCCATAGGGGGAATTGACGTTGAGTGCTTCCCCAGATATCCTTTAGCACGATACGAGACTATAGGGGGAATTAACGGTGAGTGCTTCCCCAGAGAGTCTGCTTAACTTACGTAGCTGAACCAGAGGGGTGAGATTGTGTGTGCCTCCCAGAGGGTTTCTGGTACTTAGAGTTTGAACCATAGGGGTTAGACTGTGAGAGCTACCCAGAGGGTTTCCTGTTTTCTTCTTGTTGCTGACTGTTTTCTTGTGTGTTGTACTTGTTAGAACTGTGGACTATAGCTGTTTGTGCTTTCTGTTTACTGCTTCTTGCTTTAGTACTGCCATGTATTCATTTACTGTTAGGAACAAACCTTTGGGTGATTTCCTACTGGGATTGTATCTCACACCCTGTTTGGTCCATGCTTTTGGGCCCAAGCAGACTATGTTGCTGCAGGTATAGACAAGGGAAAGCGCCCTTCTACTTCAGGATCTTGATTGCACCAGGAGCTGGGGAGCATGGGACCGAGTCGTGGCTCGCGATGCTGAGGAGCTTACCTTGTTTTTCTTTTGTGCTTGGTTTCAGTTGTATTTCAGAATGTTGTTGTGTTTTCTGTTTCCCTTAGATACTTGTACCTGCTGCATCATTTTTGTCATAGTTATATATCTACATTGTTTCCGCTGTTTGGTTTCTGTTGTTATGCATGTCGTTTACTACTTCGGTTATCTATTTTTGTTTTCTTACCTTTCATAACTTACCGAATGAGAGCATAGTTTCCCCACCGACTCACCAAGTCCCTCGCTGCTAGTCAGTAGCCTCTGGCGTTCGGGGAAACGCGCTTGAGGTCATGTGGCGAACCGGGTACGGGGCACCAGTGGAGGGGATCCGGACTCGAGACGTTACAAATACCTCCTATATTTTTTAAAATTATCCTCAAAAGCACCAATAGATTCATCATCTTGATGCTTAAGCATAATGAATTCCTTCTCATTGTTGTACAAATAATATAGGGAAAGTACAAATTGAAAAATATACACCTCAACTAGTTCCACTATATAGAGTCTTTTTCTTCTTTCTTCCTCATATTATTTAAATATTCCGCAATTGATTAAATCTGCTTTATGAAATATAAATAAATACTATAATTTTTTTGTTCTAGAAATTATATAATGGAAAATATCTTTTCAGCTGTACTGATACATTTTTAAACAATTAGTATATCAATGTAACCAATAAAAAAATTGTACATTACCCATTTATAGAATCAGCAGTACATTGTTCATTTAATTTCACATTTAGAATATCGTCAAGATTTATGTCTTCTAAATGTTGTGTAAGAAGAGTGGAAAGATTTCTTATTCCATATCCAATAACATTCAGTTTGTTAGGGGTAAGTTCATTGCAGTGTACATCACATATGGTGTTAAAATTATTCCTTCTAGGTCATTCATTTGAATAAAACAAAAAGTCATATTTTGAGAAATAATAATAGTAGTATTTAATCATATAATCATGAAAATAATTTATAGGATATCAAAAACATGAAAAAAAATTCCACTCTATTACTTCATAGGTTTATCCTTGGAAAACCAGGGTCATTATTTATTCAAATCCTTCAAAATTAATCTTGATGTATAAGAAAATAAACTGAAGAATATCCCCTGAGGGTGTCGAAATAGGTACATTTTAAGGGCACATTCACCATGCTCCATAAGGGTGATTGAGATATATTGGACCACCTTTTTTGTGTTATCGCCAAAATATGAATCTATTCAAAATAAATTTCTATTTGTACAATTTGTTTATGGACATTTTTTTAGGGAAATTACACCATTTTATTTACTATAATATAGGATGTTATGCCATAAAAAATATCATATTAAGGGTTCTCAATAATGTATCCTCATCATAGTTTCTAAAAGTTATAATGCACTTCCTTTGATAATATCTATAGTGATACCTATATCTCATACATGATTATTATATAATTTTGTAGGAAAATTTAGTATATTTCACAATAATACATACCTAGTGACTATAGAGGTTTAGTGTCCTTGGAAGAATAGATATCAAAACAAATTGTACATAATAGATCTACATCAATTTCGATTTATTTATTTACAAATATCAATCATATTAGTAATGTCATAATTCAAACCATTATTCATAATAATGTAAATTAAATCATATAGAACATTGATCTTAGAAACTTGTTAAGGTTAAACATAAGACATATAAATAAATTCTCATAATTGAGAGTAATATACTTATAAGGATATGAGAACATGACCACAAATTAATATAATCATAACCAATAAAAATATCATTACTAATGAATGGGGCCAAATGGGGGATCAGGCTCATGCAGTATCCCTCAGGGAGGATCCTATAGGAAGTATAGCTGGGGAAAGGTCCCATGTGAGCATGCAAGTGTGTGGTAGTCAAGTCCACGTGGATTTGAGAGGAGAGGATCACTAAAATAGGGTGGTGCAAAATGGTGAGTGAGGGTCCTCTAGCCCCAATCTTCCTTCAAGATCAACCATCCACCATATGTAATAAGAAAAATCCTCTATGTCTACCACTAGAGAATCTCAGATTGATTTAGACACCACAACTGATGCCCCTGATCATAATGGATCTTCTCCAAGACCTTGTTTGACCACCATGGACCCCCTTTAGAAGATAAAAAAATCCATGCAATTCCATTTCGAGCTCCCTATGAATACTATGAAGGCCAGCATATTTCATGGAGGAAAAATGCTTCATTACCACCTCTACCGAGAACTGAGGAAATTCCTCGATGCCACTACCCCCAAACATGACCTCAGGAACTTCTATACATGAACTATGAACCATGAAGGAAACCACATGAAACTCAGTACTACACTTCCATGTGCGATCTTTCACCACTAAAAAGGAGTAAGAACATGCTGCCAGTGAGCCAATGGTAGAACATGTTACTGGTGAGCCAACAGTGGATGTAATATACCATTGTTCTGATGGTAGATATGATCTACTATTAATCTAACAGTAGATATGATATACCATTTTGATGATGGTGGATCTAGAGAAATCATTCACCTCGCCACTACCCAAGCTCCCTCGCTTGATGCACCACTACCAACCATAGTAATCGCTTTCACGACCATTATACACTACAACTGTGAGCCCTCTTTGAAGAAGAAAGAGGTTTTTCTTACTGATGGAGGCTACCTTTTAATTTATCAAAACATGACTCATGCAATACCATGCATGGAGGAATCACCAGCTAAGCATTTGATCTTCCATAGAGGAGAGTTAGTCTGTATATAACACCATTAATCAAGTCAGATGAAGGATAAAGAAGATGTTAGAATAAGTGAAGAAATATTTGATGCTGGTTTCTGCCAACGATATATGTGATCTTTCGTTGAGTTAGCGGTAGATGTAATCTACCCTTAAAGAAATGGAAGATCTAGAGAAGCACCCCATGCACGATCCACTATCTTACAAACCACTTGGAAGAATACTGAGGTAGTGAAACCTTCTCACTATGAAAAAATATCACAATGGTGGATCTGAAATGGTGGATGTGCAATGGTAGATGTCCAATGGTATATGCTACTACCACCACTCTATAATTACATCTCAGTAATGGAATTTGAAAAACACCCATGAATTTAGCATATTCAATGCTAAATATCTTTAAAAGGATACATTCAATGATTGTAAAGATATTAAAATATACAAACAAGGGAGACAAGTAAGTTACCTCCCTCTATAAATACAGGATGATGCACCACAAGAAAAGGATCAGAGGATTGGGATCACATAACTTTTGGATGCTCTATTTATTGTTTGTTTTTTATTTCCCTTCTGTAATTTAGTTTATATCATGTAATTATTTCTATAGATTTTAATTAAATTGTCCCATCCTTCTTATTCCTTTCACTATCTAATTATATCAATCTTCTTTCTTGATTTCTCTTATTCTTTTCCCCTCATCTCTTCCATTGTGACCTCTTTCACTCGATAATGACGAACTAACATAAGTCTTGGCCTCAGGGGAGGACTGAGTATACCTGAATTATATCTTTCAATTCATATCTTTTATTTACATTTATGTTGAGCAAGAATGAAGTGTATGATTGTGATGATTACCCACCATGACACTAAATTTAAACTCACTTCTATTTATTTATTTTAATATTTTCCCTTCCAACCTTCGAACATAAACTCTTCACATAATGGAGTTGATCCATTCATAGTATGAAATGGTATATGATGGAGAAAGGACCTAGAAGGTGTTTCACTCTCGATTAATGTGTACCATCAACCTTGACTATAGGAGGAGGCAGAATCTAGTTTTCTTAGGAATTCAAGGTTTTACAATCACTAAATAAAAGAATTAAAATCCAAGATTGAGATTTCATAATTGGGTTATCAAACTAAATTTAATCAATCAAAATGAGTAATGTAAGGAACCCAGATCCAAACCCTAAAAGGCCAGGTACTTTCTCCATTCTGTTTAGCATTTCATGACTAGTTTAGTTTAAATGTTCACTATGAATTTCTTTTCAGAATTTTAGAAAATAAAATACCAAATTTATCAGTGTTTTTATAAAATAATAAAAACAAAAAAAAGAATTAGTTATTAGGTGGATTAGATTAGTAAATAGAAAAACTGAGAATCTCCTCAAGTTAGACAACCCTGACCAGCCTCCGTGTTACACTAGGAAAAATTTAAAAAATTTCTTTTCCACACCCCACTACAGGCGTACATTCAAAACTGGCATCACTATTAGGGTACTAATCATTATTTTTATTAGTTTTTCTTTTTCATGCACAGTAGATAGTTTTTATTCTTTTAAAACCCATAAAAAATTCTTTTTCATGATGTTTTCAAACAATCATTTTTTCAATTCATGGAAAAGATACTTAGGGGTATAGGATCAAAATAAAGTGTTACGCAATTCTAACAAGCCTCAATGAAATCACTAACTTGGACAAGCACATGATGAATGGGCATGACACCAGACTTTCATTTCAATAGCTGAAAGATATGATTGATGAAGTCAAAGTTGATTAGCAAATACCAAAGTCAAAGGAGGAAGTGCAATTGGGGCTACCCAATTTTACTAAAGACTATCCAAGAAGTTTATACCCAACTCAAATACCATCAATAGCCTAACCATTTGAGGATTTGGATCCAAGATGACCATGATGAGCTATAGTGGATTCATGTGAGGAAGACTTGCCTCATGTGATACATGTGGGAGATCAGAAAGATCTAGACAATTTCTGGAATGAGTATGAGGTACAACATTATATTCCCATTCCTTACAAAGTAGAACAGACAAAACCACTCTAATTATCTCTATCCATGGAAAAAGGAGGAAGTCGAACAAGTGATGAAATTTTAAGAAAAGAGAGAGGATCCTGACTACCTACCTCCACTTGCTACCATCCAACTCCAAGAGGCACTCACCACTGAAGAAAAGATTGGAGCTGAACCAATTCAGGGAGTTGATCTTACACTACGGGAAAAGTGGGAATTTTCGATGGATCATTTGCAATGGGTCACTAACCCGTCACAAATAATCAGTCAGAAGGGATTTTTTGCAACGAGAGCACCATCTCGTCGCAAATATTAAGGTTTTTGCGATGGGGCGATGGTTCGCGTCGCAAATACCCAGCGGCGTTTTTAGTATTTGCGACGGGATTTATATCTCGTCGTAAATACTATGTCGTCGGGTTGTCTTTTGTGACGGACCCCATCGCAAAAGACTTTTTAGCCACCACCCATAATTAACAAGGGCGGTAGACATTTGTGACGGCTCTCGTTGCAACTAATCTAACCTATATGTACCCCAACCCGTTTTTTCCTCATTTCACTCAATTCTATACCACTCTCTCTAGTGGAAAATTTCTCTCAAAATTTTTCAGTTTAAAATTTTAATTTGGGGCATTATTCGCAACTTATATCCTTCGAAAGCTTCAGTTTTAAGGTATTTATCTATTTCTTTTATTTTTTACTTAATTCATTTTATTTTATTTTAGTTATAATTATTGTTAATTAGCCGCAATTAAATTAAATTAGAATTAGATAGTTTTATTTATCATTGTTTATGTTTATTTTTACAACTAATTACTTATGATTAGTATGAATTAGTATTAATTAATAGTTATTATATTAATTATTATTAATTAGTAATAATTAATATTAAATTATAATAATTAGTATTAAATTATAAAAATTTGTAATAAATTCTTAAGATTAGTAATAAATTGTAATAATTAGTAATAAATTGTAATAATTAGTAATAAATTGTAATAATTAGTAATAAATTGCAATAATTGGTAATAAATTGCAACAATTAGTAATAACTAAAAAAATTCTAATAATTAGAATTAAATTCTATTAATTAGTAATAAATTGTAATAATTAGAAATAAATTGTAATAATTAGTAATAAATTCAAACAATAAGTAATAATTAGCAATAAATTGTAATAATTAGTAATAAATTCTTATAATTAGTAATAAATTGTATTAATCGGTAATAAATTGTAATAATTGGTAATAAATTGTAATAATTGGTGATAAATAGTAATAATTAGTGATAAATTGTAATAAATAGTATTAAATTGTGAAAAATTGCAATAATTATTAATAAATTGTAATAATTAGTAATAAATTGTAATAATTAGTAATAACTTCTAATAATTAGTAATAAATTGTAATAATGAGTAATAAATTGCAAAAATTAGTAATAAATTGCAAAAATTAAAAATAAATTCTAATAATTTGTAATAATTAGTAATAAATTCTAATAATTAGTAATAAATTGGAATAATTAGTAATATTTAGTAATAAATATTAATAATTATTAATAAATTATAATAAATTGTAATAATTAGTGATAAATTTTAATAATTAATAATAAATTACAAAAATTAATAATAATTAGTAATAAATTCTAATAATTAAAAATAAATTATAATAATTAGTAATAAATTATAATAATTAGTAATAAATTATAATAATTAGTAATAAATTGTAATAATTAGTAATAATTAGTAATAAATTCTAATAATTAGTAATAAATTCTAATAATTAGTAATAAATTATAATAATTAGTAATAAATTTGAATAATTAGTAATAAATTGTAATAATTAGTAGTAAATTCTAATAAGTATTAAAAAATTGTAATAATTAGTAATAAATTGTAATAATAAATAATAAATTCTAACAATTAGTAATAAATTGTAATAATCATTAATAATTTCTAATAATTAGAAATAAATTGTAATAATTAGTAATAAATTGTAATAAATGGAAAAAATTAGTAATAATTAGTAATAAATTCTGATAATTAGTAATAATTAGTAATAAATTCTAATAATTAGTAATAAATTCTAATAATTACTTATAATTAGTAATAAATTATAATAATTGGCAATAAATTCTAATAATTAGTAAAAAATATTAATAATTAGTTATAATTAGTAATAAATTTTAATAATTACTAATAAATTGTAATAATTAGTAATAAATTCTAATAATTAGTTAGAATTAGTAATAAATTCTAATAATTGGTAATGAATTATAATAATTAGTTATAATTAGTAATAAATTCTAATAATTAGTAATAAACTCAAATAATTAGTAATAAATTCTAATAATTAGTAATAAATTCTAATAATTAGTAATAAATTGCAATAATTAGTAATAAGTTCTAATAATTTGAAATAAATTCTAATAATTAGTAATAAATTATAATAATTATAAATAAATTGTAATAATTATTAATAAATTCTAATAATTAGTAATAAATTGTAATAATTAGTAATAAATTCTAATAATTATTAATAAATTGTAATACTTAGTAATAAATTTTGATAATTAGTAATAAATTATAATAATTAGGAATAATTTTCAACAATTAGTAATAATTAGTAATAAATTCTAATAATTAGTAGTAATTAGTAATAAATTCTAATAATTAGTAATATTTACTAATAAATTCTAATAATTATTAATAAATTCTAATAATTAGTAATAAATTCAAATTTTTAGTAATAAATTCTAATAATTAGTTATAATTAGTAATAAATTCTAATAATTGGTAATAAAATTTAATAATTAGTTATAATTTGTAATAAATTCCAATAATTAGTAATAAAATCTAATAATTAGTAATAAATTTTAATAATTAGTTATAATTAGTAATAAATTTTAATAATTAGTAATAACTTCTAATAATTATTTATAATGAATAATAAATTCTAACAATTAGTAATAAACTCTAATCATTAGTAATAAATTCTAATAATTAGTAATAAATTGTAATAATTAGTAATAAATTGAAATAATTAATAATAATTGTAGCAATTGGTAATAAATTACAACAGTTAATAATAATTAGTAATAAATTTTAATAATTCTAACTATTAGTAATAAATTGTAATAATTATTAGTAAATTGTAATAATTAGTAATAAATTGTAATAATTAGTATTAAATTGTAATAAATTCTAATAATTTGTTATAAATTCTAATAATTAGTAATAAATTTCAATAATTAGTAATAAATTACAATAATTAGTAATAAATTCTAAGAATTAGTAATAAATTATAACAATTAGTAATAATTAGTAATAAATTCTAATAATTTGTAATTAATTTCTAATAATTACCAGTAATTACTAATAATTACCAATAATTAGTAATAATTAGAAATAATTAGCAATAAGTAGCAAGAAATTGTATTAAATTGTAACAAATTGTAATAAATTGGTACAATTTCCAACAGATTGGAGGCTCCCTTTTTCCCAATGCATTATCTCCTTGTAATTTTCTCCAATTGAAATCACTATGAAAAAATTATCCTCATGTATATATATCCATTTTTGTATGCATGAGAATAGAGAGTAGTGCGGTGAGGCCTTCATACTCTCCATTCTCGTGCATATGAAAATGGATATATATATGTCGAAGTAGATTTTTCATACTAATTTAAATCGAAGAGATTTATAAGGAAATGAGCCTTCAGGAAAAAGTGGATTTTTTTCAGATGACTCATCTCCTTGAAAAATTCTTCTATTGAAATCACTATGAAAAATATCCTCCCACGTACGGATATATATTTTTATATGCATGAGAATGGAGAGAAGCATCACGAGGCCTCCCTTATCTCCATCCTCGTGCTTACAGAAATAGATATTAATACATTGGAGAAGATTTTTCATAGTGATTTCAATCGGAGAGAGTGGAGATTAGTTTCCAGGAAAAAGGGTTGCCACCAATACATTGGAAATTGTGTCACCAATAATTATTAATTTTTAGTAAAAAATAGCAGTAATTAATAATTATTATTGGTAACTAGTATAAGTTATTATAAGTTAGTGTAGATTAGTATAAAAGTTTTAAAATACTATAAATAAGTATGAAATAAAATAAATTATTATAATTTGTTTGAAACAGAAATTTAATTGTCTTATCTTTTTTGGATAGTGTTTTTCTTATATGAAATTATACAAAAAAACTAATTATTTTATATTTTTTAGAGAAATATAGAACAAGAAAGTCGAAAAAAACCATTATTAAATGATTGTGCTTGGATAAATCATTGTAAGAATCAAAATACTTCTTGTTTAAATCTTATATATATAGAGGGTTTTAAAGATTTCCTATAATTTGAATCATCAAAACCAATATTTGTTTCAGAATGAGAAATTAAGCTTTCTTGTAAAAAAATGTACTCGGATAATGTTTGACCCATTTGACAACATTGGGGTACATTTATTGCATTTTGGTTTTCAACCATATTATGTTTTTTTTGTATCAACATGGTGAATGAAGTTCCAAATAGGATACTAATAATTTAGTTCTGGATCCAGCATGATTTAAAAAATTTAGTATATGATGTGTCAGATCTATCTTTTCAATAAGATAAAACTCAGCATGATATTAATTTAAATCCTAAGTTGGAACCATCTCATTTTTATGAGTGGTTGAGTTCCGCTAAGGATGCCTTATATCCTGATTATAGGATCAGAAAAATTGATGAAGTTTCTAAATTTATGGATATTAAATCAGATAATGGAATTTCAAATACATATTTTGATCAGATATTATCTTTGTTAAAAACACTTCTACCTGAAAGAAATGTGTTGCCTACAAATTTCTATGAGAGAAAGAGGTCGGTTCGTAATATAGGTCTTGGTTATCAGAATATTCATCCATGTTCAAATTATTGAATCTTATATTAGGGTGAAAATGAGTCCTTGGATAGTTATCCCACATGTGGAAAATCGATGTATAAAGAGGCTCAACAAGGGAAGTCTGTATTGATTTCTGTAAAACAATTAAGATATTTCCTCTTTACACTCATATTGAAGTGTTTATTTATGTCTCATAACACAATAGCATTGATATCATGGCACAAAACCAATATTCCAACCAGTAAAACCTTAAATAATCCCTCTGATAGTGATTCATGGAAACATTTTGACCAAGTACATCTGTATTTTACTTTAGAAACTCAAAATGTGTGATTAGGTATTTTTTCTGATGGTTTCTATCCATTTGGTTCTTATGGTAGTTAGTATTAATGTTTTCATATCTTTATAACTCTGTAAAATTTACCTCCTTGGATATTGATGAAGGAACCATATATATTTTTGACCTTATTAATTCCAGGACATCTAAAAATTAATATTGATGTTTATTTGAAACCATTGATTGATGAGTTAAATTAATTATGGAGTAGTGGTGTCAATACATTTAATGTTGTGGTAAAACAAAGTTTCTTGCTTAAAGTTGAATTGATGTGGACAATTATTGACTTCACAGCACATTAAATGTTATGTGGCTGGAGTACACATGGTCCAAAATCATGTATGTACTATTTTAGAGACAACAAATAATTTATACTCGTTAATGTCAAAAAAATATTATTTTTTAGACTATCATCACAGATTCCTTCCAAATGATCATATTTTTCAGAGGAACAAATATCACTTCAAAAAAGGTATAATTGAAAGATATGAACCTCGAACAATGATCTCAGGCATAGAGTTAAAATCAATTGTCTCTTCATTACCTCCCATCACATTTTTACCAACAATAAACCAACAAAAAATTGATGGATTTGGGAAAGAACATAATTGGATAAAATGGTGCAGTTTTGGGGGTCTTCTATATTGGTATGATTTGTTGGTCTGTCACATGTTGGATGTCATGAATATCAAGGAGAACTATTTTTATAATTTATTTCATATAGTTTTAGATACACTAGGTAAGACCAAAGATACTGTAAAGGCATGAATAGATCTTGCCCAAATTTATAGGCAACCATAACTTGAACTGTTTAAAAATGTCAGATAATAGAAGTTAATGAATCCAAAATAATATTATACACTCTATAAATAGAATCGATTATTATTTTGTCAGTGGATTGCATATTTGAGACTTATAGATGGTTATGCTTCCAATTTCGGCAGATGTGTTAGAAATGGTCATATTACTGGATTAAAAAGTCATGACTATCATGTTATAATGGAAAGACTTGTACTGATTGGATTATGAGGTTTGTTGAATTTTATGATTTGGGATGCGCTAACCGACATGTCGTATTTTTTCCGAGACATTTGTGCAGTGAAAAGTGGCTACAATGCATTAAGCAGGATGTAAGAATACGATGTTTTAATTTTATGTAAACTGGGAAAAAATCTTCCCTCCAGCTTTTTTTGACTCAATAGAACATTTGATATTAAATTTTATAAAATAATAAAAATGTGTAGGTCTGGTATAGTTACGATTGATGTACCCATTTGAGAGATGCATGCAAAAATTGAAGAAAAAAGTATGTAAAAAAGCATCGATTGAAGGTTCAATTGAAGAAGCTTATTTGCAAGAGGAAATTTCTTTTTTCTTCTCTCATTACTTTCAATCTGAATATACATCAAAACACAAATTTGTGGTCCATAATGAGGGAAATGTTCATGATGAAATGGGAAATCAATTATCAGTTATTAATCAGCTCGAACTTGGATTTGGTGGTGTTCATGAATGATGGATTTTAGATGATAAATATCACATAGCTCATATATATGTCCACCTCAACTTTGAAGAAATGAAACCATTTTTATAGTGAGTGCTCCTATCACTTTTTCTATAATTTTTGTTACATTAAATTAATCTTATTTTATTTTTAGGTTATATGATAATCATATCACAAAAAAACTTCCACAAATTACAGTAGTTTCTCTTAAAGAACGTCAGTAAAAAAACTTTTCCTACTGGTTTAAAAATCTAGTAACATAAATTTTTTTTGGTTGAACATATAAAATCAATTTATTATATAGTATATTAATAATTTTTATATAAAAATTAGGTATCTCAACAAGCTGATAAAATTGATAATTGATTGTGTGTATTGAGTAACACACTATCAAAAATGGTTAAAACTTATAATGCATATGTCGTGAATGGTTTTTGATTTCCTAAATGTGCATATGGGGAATCAAAAAAAATAATGAATAGTGGTGTTTTTTTAGAGGATCTCATCATAGAGAAACTGAAGTTGACTCTTACGGCATGCTAGAAGAAATTATTGAACTGTGTTATCTGAGATAGCATTACATAAAGATGTTTAAATGTCAGTGTTTAGAAACTAAGAGATGCTTTCGTGTTCATCCAACCCATGAAATCATTGATATTAAATATAAAATTATTCTTTCATAAAATTAACCCTTTTTATTGGCTCACCAGGCAAATAAAATTTATTATTAAAAAAATGTGCAACTTTAAGAGAGTTTAGTTATTGGTGGATCATAATAAAAATTAAATCTCAGAAAAATTAGTTTACTCAAACAAAATATGGTTCCACTGATGTGAAAGGAATTGGTATTTTTCATGACACTGCTCCAAATCCATATTTTTTACTAAGAGACATGAATATTGATGATAACACCCCATGGTTAAGGGTTAGTGATGATGATGATGTTAATGATGTTAAAAATTAATTTTAAATTAAAAGAGATGATAAAACTAAAACTCGTGTGGAAATTGATGATACTGAGGAGGAATATGAATACATTGACATCATTAGATATAAATATGTGGATGAAGATGAACATTCACATAGTTAAATGATGGTTATAATCATATATAATATATATCTATATATAATAGTTGTTTTCATCTGTTTTCTAAAAATATTCATTTCATGTTTTAGATGGATAAGGATATTATCGTCAATTATAGGAAGCTAATCTACCTTTGAACGAGTAGGATGTTGGATCATCTGACCCTCAAACTACTGGGGGTTTTGGGGGACTCATAGGGGTGTGGTATTTTGTGATTGATGATTCCGAGCCCTATCCCTGAGCGACATCTATGTCTTGGCTTCGATCCATGTGTGCAGAGGTATGTTTATCTGTTCATTTTAGTTAGTTTTCAATAATTTATTTATATACTAATTGTTTGATTATTTTTCCTTTTTTATATCTTTATGCCTATAGATACTGGACAAGGGAGTGCTATATTGCACAATTATTTTTCTGAAGCACGGGTCTCATGGGATCAGATTCCCATTGATGTATAGCACTGCATATTCAATCATTGTCTGGTACATAAATAATTAATATTTATTTTTAAATTAATTTAATTAATAACTTGATATTATAAATAATTTGCAGGGTTTATGGTATCCCATCGATGAGAGCATGTGTGATGTTATCTGGAAGGCCTGTAAAGGGACTATGCATAAGTGTTATAGTCAGTTTTTGCACAATTTGAGAAAGAAATCAATGGAGAAAGCAGGAGTGATAGAGTTTCATGAGTCTTGTCATTCCCACTAACCTGATTACATTTCATCTCAATTTTGGGATGGATTATGTTCACACTGGTTGGGTGGTCATTTTCATAAGAGATCATCGGTAGGTCGAAAAAACTAGGGGATAAAAGAGGTGACACATCAATCTGGTAGTCATACATTCAGTACGCATAGGGGCCATATAGTAAGTGCTTTTTTAAATATTTTATATAACTTTAAATTTAAACGGTTTATTTTATATTCATATTATAAGGACCTGACCTTATTACATTACATAATCTTGAATTTTAGTCAATAACTAACTTCCTTTCACATTGAGGATCTTTTCAAGTTTAGAGTTTTAGAGAATTGGGATATAATACATACACAATATTCCACATTTATACAGAGCAGATACCACATAAACAGTATCCATTTCTTCCATAATATAAAAAATTTCAAATAAAACATATTTTATTTGACAGATCTTCATAACACTTAACTTGGATTCATTCTTTGTCTTAAACATCCTTATAACCTGTGAAAATAATTTAGAAACTTGTTATGAGAATAAAAAACTCAGAAAGGGATATAAAAATTAGTAAAGAGAACATTAGTCCATGAATACTTATAAACATATGAAATCGTTTTCAAAAGGTCATACTTGTCACCCATATATACTTTTTGAGACAAGAGATTTCCATGAGATTTCCACAAAACATAAAGAACATAAATAGAACCAAAAAGTTATATTGTAGAATTACTTGCAAAATATTTTATCCCTCTTGGCTACATTTTAATTTTTAACCCTCACGGCTACCTTACAACGTAACCCTCACGGCTACATTATTGTGTAACCATCACAGTTACACTTAGAGTAACCATATGGCCGACCCCCAACTTACACATACCCAATAAATTGGAGGGAGATATAGGTCCCACACTTCATCATAAATAATTCCCAATAACCATAACATAATCATAAAACATGAATAATTTCATAAAATCTTTTCTTTTGAATTTTGTAAAGCAGAATTTTAAAAGAGGATTTTAAAAGAAAAGACCCTTACAAATATCATATAATTAAAGTGATACTTAATAGAGTGTATTTAATAATTATATATACTATAAATACACTTAATTCAATATAATTTACACAAAACTCAACACAAAAAAAATTTTAACACCACATAAATAATGCAATAGAAGGTTAACCCAAAGAATGGAATTTGGGTTAAGAATTCCCTTACCTCGGGTTTGTCTTACTTCAAAAATAATTAAACCTACTATATAATGGTTAAAATAGTGTTATTAATATCTTATAGAAACATATTCATGTTTTAAACACCTTATATTATCATTTCATAACATCATTTCACCCTTTAACAAATAGTATTTTGTTCCTTCCATTTTTTCGAGTGCGTTCTTTACATGATTTTTCATGGCCGATATGTATTTTATTTTCTTTTCATATAGAAATGATATTCTAGAAGTAGAATGAAATGGTATTCACATATTTCCATAATATTAAATGATTCTATAAATAATTTTGGTTATATTTTATGATTATAAATCATTAGATAAATCTTTAGTGATATCCATTTAGATTATTTTGGCGGTTCTTTGATAATCATGAACTAGTTTCATTATATAACATGATATTATGTATATATGTTAACTCCAGAACATGAAAGAGGATATATCATACACTTTAAAATCTTTTTCAACCATTAAAATGGTTTTATAACTAGTTCTAAATTAAGTAAAGTAAATTGAAGACACATCGTCAATGATGTCGGTAAATCGACACATCACGAGTGGTGTTTCTATTTTTTTAGAAAAAGAGGAAGAGAACATGAAGAATGGTCATAAATTTACCCATAAACATGATAAAAATAAATGATATATATAATACCAGATCTTTCATGCCTCTTGTACAAGGGTAGGAGAAGAGAGTATAAGAAAAGAAAGAATAGAAAAGAAAACCCAAGAAAATGAGAGGATCTTTACCTCTTGATCTCTTCTCCTTGAAATCCTCCTTAAAACCCTTAGTTTTGGACTTTTTGTGAGACCAGAAGGTCTTGGACATGGAGGAGGGGCTTGGGATGAGTATTTTGAAGAACTTAGACAAGTCTCGAGGCTTAAGTAGTGTGATAGGAAGAGGGGGGTGATGGTGGTATTTGTAGTGGAGTAGAGGAGGGGTTTTACATTATTTTAATCATTAGTTTAATATTTTTGCTAAATACTATGAATATTCTGGATTCATGTGATCCAAAATGGTAAAAAGTGAATTTTAATTATAACTAATGACCATTTACATCATCCATGACTCAATCATGATGCATAAATTCATTTATTTAGCATATTTTGTTAATTATCATATTTCACTATTTACAAAAAAAATCAAGTATTTTAGAAAAATCTCAAAAATTCACCCTAACCATTTTTCAACATGCAGAATTAAAAAACGAACTCCATTTTTTTAAAATAATTTTATAATTATGATTAATTTAATCTAGAAATAAATCATAATTTATTCGAAAAATAACAATTTTAAAACTATAACTAATTTTATATCACCTTGAAAAATTAATCAAGATCTCCTTATCTTAACCTTAAGATAAAAAATAATAATAATAATAAGATTTACTATTAATAAGGGTCATATTACTATTCATAAGGGTATGTTACTATTCACTAAAAAAATAAGTTGGTTCTATTAGACTCCAAATAACTTACTGATCACAACAGTATATGTCTGTTTTTAAAAATTCAAATCATAGAAATGGAAATATTATGTTTAAAGAATAGTTTATAACTATCTCCTTTAAAAAATCCATTTCAAAGAGACTCAATGTTTCATGAATTTCATTAAAATTATCTGTAAAACCTTGGGGTGTTACATTCTCCCCACCTTCTTTAAATTATGTCCTTGCAGTTTTTTATTTACTTATTAAACAAGTGAGGGTATGTTTCCCTCATGGTATTTTCAGTTTCCCATGTTGCTTATTTAACCATGTGGTTTCTCCATAAATCCTTTACCTGGTGGATTACCATATTTTGCAATACTTTCTCTCTACAATCAATAATCTAAATAGGTTAATATTCATAAGAAATTTTCTATTCTAGCTAAATTTATTCTGGGATCAAGACATGAGATCAATCTAGCACATACTTTCTCAACATAGAAATATGAAAAATATTGTGTACCTAATATAAAATCGAAGGAAAATTTACTCAGTAGGCAATTGGTCCAACTTTCTCCAGGATTTCATAAGGTCTAATGAACCATGGACTTAGCTTTCCTTTCTTACCAAAATTCATAACACTTTTCCATGGTGATATTCTAAGTAAAACATGATCACCTGCCTCAAAAGAAAAGACTTTTCTCATATTGTCTGTATAACTTTTCTACTTGCTCTGAGCTATCCACATGTGTTTCTAGATTAACATAACTTTCTCAGCCACTTCCTCTACTAATTATGGTCTCATCAACTTCCTTTCCCCAACTTCATCCAAAAAATATGGAGTTCAACACCGATTCCCATACAATGCCTCAAAAGGTTTCATCTGTATACTGGAATGAAAACTGTTATTATAAGAAAACTCAACTAAAGAAAGATGTTGATCCCAACTTCTCTAATTTTCCATTGAACAAGCTCAAAGCATATCCTCTAAAGTCCAAAATAATTCATTCCGACTGCCCATTTAATTGAGGATAAAAATCTATTCTAAAATTTAATTTTGTGCCCAACGACTTATAAAGGACCTTCCAAAAATTAGAAGTGAATCTAGGATCCTAGTTAGATACAATGGGTAGCGGAACTCCATGTAACCTGACAATATCTTTAAGGTATAGTCCAGAAAGCTGATGTAAAGACATTGTATCTCAAATTGAAATGAAATGTGCAGATTTAGTCAGTTGGTCAATAATCACTCAAATCACATTGTTACCTCTAGAATTCTTTGGTATTCCCACCATGAAGTCCATGGATACATTTTACCATTTCCACTCTAGCACTGGAAAGGGTTAAAGCATCCCCTTGGGTAACTGCCACTCTGCTTTAACCTGTTGACATGTCAAACATTTCATAGTAAATTTTGCAATATCTCTTTCCATTCCATCCCACCAGTAATACTTCTGAAAGTCTCTTAACATATTAGTACTGCCAGGACAAACTAAAAATATAGAACTATGAGCTTCACACAAAAAATATTTCTTCGAATGGGAATCAGATTGCACACACAATATTTTTCTAAATCTTTAAACACAATATTTATCAAGGTTAAATTCTAGAAACTTACCCATTTTAACCAATTATAACTTTTTCTGTAGCTCACGGTCTTCCTTCTATGCTTACTTAATTCTATTTGATAATGATGACTACACTGAAACCTGAAACAAAACAGAGATATTTTCTGCACCAACAACTTCTAATCCAAAATTCATCAAAACATTAATCAAGGGATCATGTTCCAAATGTAACATGGTTAATGATTCTTGATGTTTTCTACTCAAGGCATCCACCACTTTGTTTTATTTTTCAGGATGGTAATTGAACATGAAATAATAATCCTTTATCATTTCAAGCCATCATCTTAGCCTTATGATTAATTCTTTCTGAGTGAATATATACTGTAGACTTTTATGGTCAGTATATATTTTACATTTGGCTCTGTATAAATGATGCCTCAAAATTTTAAAAGCAAAAACCATAGCTGATAACTCCAAATCATGTGTGCGATAATTTACCTCATGAGGTTTTAGTTGTCTTGAAGCATAAGAAATTACCAGATTATTTTTCATCAGAACACAACCAATTCCCTTCAACAAAGTATCACTATAGATGAAAAAATCACCATTTCAAGAAGGTAGAGCCTAAACTAGATCATTCACCAATCTCTTCTTTAGTTCTGGAAAACAAACATCACATTCTTCTGTCCAAAAAAAATAACCCCTTTTCATATTAACTTAGTAAGAAGGTTAGAGAATCGTGAAAAGTTTTTAAAAAACCTCCAGTAATAACCTTCTAATCTAAGAAAACTAAGAATTTCTATAACATTTTTAGGTCTTGTCTATTCATCAGCCACATTTTTTGGAAGGATCAACTATCATTCCATCCTTATTTACAATATTCCCAAGAAAAGAAATCTTTTGTAACCAAAAATCATACTTTATGAATTTTCCATACATTTTCTCTTCCTTTACGATTTGAAAAAAAACCATTAGATTTTTTTCATGCTTCTCTTTACTTTTAGAAAATACCATAATGTCATCAATAAACACAACTAAAAACTTATCCAAGAACTCATGAAATATTCCATTCATAAGATCCATGAATAATATAGGTGCATTAGTTAACCCAAACAACATAACGACAAATTCAAAATTCCCATATCTAGTACATAACTCAGTCTTCAGGATTTCTACTTCCTTTAATTTCAACTGATGGTACCCCAACCTCAGCTCAACCTTTGAAAAATACTGTTCTCCATTGATCTGATCAAACAAGTCATCGATATGAGTAAAATGACAGCTTTTTTTAACAATGATGTTATTCAATGCTCTATAATCAATGAAAAGTCTTGTGGAACCATATTTATTTTTAATGAACAAAAGAGGATCACCCCATGGTGAAGTGCTAGGATGAATGAATCCTTTATCAAGAAACTCCTGTAACTAATTTTTCAATTCAATAACTTCCATTTGAGTTATTCTATAATGGGGTTTTGATATTATCTTAGCATCAGAAACTAAGTAAATTGTGAATTCAACTTCCCAATCAGGTATAACACTAGGTAACTCATCAGAAAAACATCAAAATATTCATTTACCACTAGCACGTCATTAATCTAAATAGTTCAGTAGTTTTCAACAATATGAGCAAGATAAGTTTCTTTTCCATATTTCAACAGTTTCTCAGCTTCCTGATATGTTATCAATTTTATGGGTTCATTCCTGTATACAAAATGAAACTCTTTATGAAAAACAACTTCATTAGCTCTAAAATCAATCTTAGCATGATAAACAGAAATCCAATCCATACCTAGAATGATATAAAACTCTAATAAGGGGAAAAACAAGGTTTGCAGGTAAATTCTTTCCACAGACCACGATAGAAATATTCTTATAATTACTCTTTTATGTAATATTCCCCCTGGTGTTTTAACAATAAGTTATGATCTCGTTTTTTGAGGTGATATTTCCAATTTACTAGAAAATTTATCAGAAATAAAGAAATGTGTAGACCCCTAATCAAACAAAACTTTAGAAAAAATTTAGTAAATATAAAAGGAACCTGACACAACTTCATTGGATGGACCGATGTCTGCTAATGTAGTCTAAAAGGGTCTCACTACACCTTTTTGCTTATAGTTTGGGCTCCTTTCATCATTCGGATCTCTCTTTAGGTAGGCATTTGCATAACGACCCATCTCACCACATTTAAAACACTTTACAATTTGATTATTAGTATTAGTCTTAGGATAATTTTCATTACAATCTCGGTTCATAGTTCCAAACTTACCACATCTAAAACACTTCCCAATTTTAGTAAGGTGTTCTTAAGGATACTTTTTTCCACACTTTTCACAAATTGAAAACTGGAATTTCTTACCATCATATTTCTTTGATTGATTCTTACTCATCACTTTCCATATGGACCTCTTCTTCTCCTTGTTTTCAAAGTGCATGTGATCATCATAAAACTCCATTTCTACCCTCTCATCACATCGTACAAGTTTCTTATAACTTTTTAACTCACGAAAATCCATTTCCCTTTGATATCTTGGCTTCAATACTGAGTAAAAAATGGTTTATTTTTCTATCAAGATCGAGAATAATATTTAGAGCATGCCTCACTAGTCGGGTGAAGTTTTCTTCATCCATAGCCAATGAATCATCCTCTTCTTGCATCAATTCAACGAATTTATTCTCTATCCTAAGTTTAACCACCTTGGAAAAATATTTTTCAAGGAAAAAACTTTTAAATCCATCCCACTCTAAGGCTTCAATCTCCTATCTATCATTGATATTCTTGACCATTGACCGCCACTGATTAGCTTCACCTTCAAAACGATAAAAGGAAATAATTTCCTTTTGATTATCTGAACATCACATGACATCTAATATCTTTTCAAGGCCTTTAATCCATCCTTTAGCTGCTACTTGGTCAGAAGATCCACCGAAAGCAGGAGGGTGTTTCTTGCTAAAATGTTCTATTATCGTCGTGTTCATTTGTGGTAACTCTGTTTGTTCTCTTGCATAGATGCCTTTGCCATTTATTAATTGTTTCAAATGATCCATTACTATCACAAAATTCTCAGTTCCAATTCCCACCATTCCTAGTTGCAGATTCGGAAATATATCAGCCTCTAGGTTCCTTCCAACTTCAGCTTCCCTGCTTCTTCTGTGGAAAACCATTCTGAACAATCATATCTTTGTTTAAGAAGCATGGTAATCTTTAAATTATATAACATTTAAAATTAACCATAGATTAAAAATCATTTATGGTATTATTTTAACATCATCCTAACCCCTAAATTTATCTAAACCATTCTCTGATACCAACTATAAGGACACAACCTTATTATATTACATAATATTGAATTTTAGTCAAGAAATAACTTCCTTTAACATTGAGGATCATTTAAAGTTTATAGATTTAGAGAATCGGTATATAATACATATATAACATTACACATTTATATAGAGAAGATACCACAAAACAATATCCATTTCTCCCAAAATATAAAACTTTTCAAATAAAACATGTTTTCTTTGAAACATCTTCATAATATTTAAATTGGATTCCTTCTTTGTCTTACACATCCTTATAAACTATGAAAATCATTTAAAAACTTGGGTTAAGAAAAAAAATCTTAGTAAGTGATATAAAAATAAGGAAATTAGTATATGAATACTTTTAAATGTATGAAATCATTTTCAAAATGGCATACTTGTCACCCATATATACTTATTTTGTGAAACTTGAGATTTCCACGAGATTTCCACAAAACATAAAGCACATAAATAGAACCATAAATTTATCTTGGTACATTAATTACAAAATATTTTAACCCTATTGGCTAATTTATAATCTGTAACCCTCATGGCTACCTTACAATGTAACACTCAAGGCTACCTTATTGTGTAACCATCGTAGTTACACTTCGAGTAACCATACGGCCAACCTCCAACTTACACATACCCGGTGAATTAGAGGGATATATAGGTTCAAATATTCATCCTAAACAATTCCCAAGAACCAAAACATAATCATACAACATGAATAATTTCATAAAAACATTGCTTTTGAATTTTGTAAAATAGAATTTTAGAAGAAGATTTTAAAAGAAGAGCCCCTTACAAATATCATATAATTGAAGTGAGACTTAATAGCGTGGATGTAATATGTATATAAACTATAAATACACATAATTAAACATAATATAAACAAAATTCATCACACAAAAAATTTTAACACCACATAAATAATGAAGTAGAAGGTTAACCCAAAGAATGGAAATTGGGTTAAGAATTCCCTTACCTTGGGTTTGTCTTACTTCAAACATGTTTAAAATTCTTTTATAATGGTTAAAAGAGTTTTATTAATATCTTAAATAAACATATTCATGTTTATAACACCTTATATGATCATTTCAAAATATCATTTCACCCTTTAATTATTATTATTTTGTTCCTTCCATTGTTTCGCGTGCGTTCTTTAAATGATTTTCCATGGTCGGTTTGTATTTGATTTTCTTATAGTATGTAAATGAAATTACATAAGTGGAATGAAATGGTATTAATATGTTTCTATAATATTAAATTATTCCATAAATAATTTTTATAATACGGTATGAGGATGAATCATTAGATAAATCTTTAGTGATATCCGTTTAGATCATGTTGGCGATTCTTTGATAATCATGAACTAGTTTCATTATATAACATAACATTATGTATATATGTTAACTCAAAAACATTAAAGAGGATATATAATACACTTTAAAATATGTTTCATTCATTAAAATGGTTTTATAAAAAGTTCTGAAAGAAGTAAAGGAAATTGAAGACACATTGTCCACCATGTCGGTTAATCAACACATCATGGATAGTGTCTTTATTTTTTTTGGAATAATAGGAAGAGAAGAGGAAGAATGGTGATTAATTTTTTCATAAACATGATAAAAATACATAATATATATAATAATATATCTCTAATTTATATTTTAAAATTGGATGATAAGAGATTATAAGAAAATAATAAATTTAAAAGAAAACTCAAGAAAATGAAAGAGGATCTTTACCTCTGGATCTCTTCCCCTTGAGATCCTCCTTAAGGCCCTTGGTTTTGGAATTTTGGTTATACCAGATGGTATTAGACGTTGGGGAGGGGATTGGGAAGAGTATTTGAAAGAAGTTATACAAGGATCAAGGCTTTAGTGGTGTGAGAGGAAGACAGGGGTGAGGGTGGTATTTGTAGTGGAGGAGAGGAGGGGTGTTACATTATTTTAAACATTAGTTTGATATTTTTTCTAAAGACTATGAATAGTCTTGATTAATGTGACACAAAAGAGTAATAAGTGCATGTGAGTTTGAACCAATGGTCATTTACATCATCCTTGACTTAAGCATGATTCATAATTTCATTTATTTAGCATATTTTGTTGATTACCATATTTCACTATTCACCAAAAAAATTCAAGTATTTCAGAAAAATACCAAAAATTCACCCTAACAATTTTTTAATGTGTAGTACTCAAAAATTAAATCCATTTTTTTAAAATAATTTTATAAGTATGATTAATTTAATTTATAAATAAATCATAATTTATTTGAAAAATAACAATTATAAAACTATAACTGATTTTATATTACCTTGAAAAATTATTCAAGATCTCCTTATCTTAACCTTAAGAAAAAAAAATAATATTTACTATTCATAAGGGCCATATTACTATTAATATTACTATTAATAGGGGTATGTTACTATTTACCCAAAAAAAGTTGGTTCTATCATACTCTAAATAACTTACTGATCACAATCATAGATGTCCATTTTTTGAAATTCAAATCATAGAAGTGAAAAAATTGTGTTTAATGACTAGTTTATATCTATATCCTTTAAAAAAGTGTCGTTATGAAGAGACTTAGTTTTTCATGCATTTCATTAAATTTATTTGTAAAACCTTGGGGTGTTACACAAATAAGCAGTCGAACAGCCTCATATTACAAAGTTCGACATTTATAGGAGGATGTATAGTGATCTAACTATTGGAAAGATTATAGGTGCTCACCAGCATTAGATTGTGGTCAATATATTTTCTTTTTGAGTTCAAAATTTAACTGAAAATAATATTTTAACAATTTTAATTTTAAATTACAATTGAAGGAGTCATACGAGGCTACAACATCTCAGACACTGACTAAGATTCAAGCCGAGACTGATACTCATACCAGTGACCAATGATTTGATGAGACATCATGGATGTAGGAAACCTAGTATGCCTTTGCGAAAGGATTATTTGTTGGTATTATCTCTCGATTGATGTCTGTGGATTATTCTGGCACTGTTGTGATGTCGGCATCCATCTTGAGAGGATCTTATCTAGAGTTATCATCATATGTTGCACAGTATTAGGAGAAGTTGTGAGTTTCAAGTGAGCTTATAGACAGTATGTGTAGGGAGCAGGAGCAGATGCATCAATGACAGCAGCAGTAGAAAGAAGGGCTCCTTGGATAATAGCAACAACAACAACAACAACAACAATGACGTAGGAAGAGATTCATAAATGGTGGTAGCAGTAGGAGTAGGAGTAGTTAGAGTACATGCAATGTTTGACTCATGGTTTAGTGATGAAGTTTCCTCCACCATCTCCCCTAGTTCCTCCAGCTCCTCGAGACGACCCTCCCCCTCAGTGATCTATTTAGCTTTTATGATAAAATATTTGAATGTAAATTTTGTTTTTAATATTAACTATCTATATTTCTATATAGTACATTTTTTATATTATTTTGAATATTACGTTTTTTATTATTTATTTAATTTTTTATTATTTCATTACTTTATTTAATTTTTTATTATTTTTATTATTTTATTAATTATAATTTTTTATTTTTTTTATTATTTTTTTATATTTTTCACGAATATTGAGGTTTCATTAATTTATATTTTTTTATTGTATTAGTAATATTAATATTTTTAATTCATTAATATTAATAATATTATTATTATTATATTATCAATATTATTTTTATTTTTATTATATGAATATTATTTTATAATTTTATAATTTATTTTAGTTTACTAATATTAATATTATTATTTAATTAATATTAATATCATTTTATTGTTTTTATTTTTATTTTTATTTTTATTTTATTCTTTTTTATTTTTTTATTTTTTTTATTATTTGCGACGACTAATCGAAAAAAATGGTTTCAAAAACTCGATAAGCCTTTTTGCGATGGGTCTACCACCCTGTCGTAAATAATATTTGTGACGGGTCAACATAATAAGGTATTTAAAAAACCATGAGGAAACTATTTCCAACGGATTTGTATCTCATCACAAATAGTTTCTTTTTGTGATGGGCCATTCCAAAAAGTATATTTGTGATTCCATTTTCTCCAATGAGACATTTTCGAGGAGGCCCCATCGCAAATATACCAACTTCCAGTAGTGTTATCTTAAACTATATGCCATTTTATTTTATTCAATCTGATTTGACTATTACTCCTAATTAATTTGAATTTTCAATTTTGGTTAATTCATATTTTTTCTTTATAGGAAGATGAAGAAGAAAAACTTACACCTGTTGAGGAACACATGGAGATCCCTAGTTTTATTAAACATGCGTTTGAGAAATCCCTGGGGAATTCTAAGTTGCTGAGCCTAAGGAAACCAAGATACAACATGCTTACTTTGAAAGGGAGAATTTTTTATCGATAATTCATATTTAAGTTTTATTCAAGTAAAAATACTTTCTTACTTTACCTTTAATCATTCAATCCACATATCCCAAATTGAGCAAGAACTGGAAAAAGAAGATAAGGTTTCACAAGTAGCAACTAAGAAGTAGGACGATCCATACTTCAACCTACCCCCTCCAAAAAATCTATACCAAATTGTGAGGGGGGATTTGGTATTCTCTAACCATAGATCATTCTTCACCACTAAAAAGAAGTGAAAACTAGGAAAAGAACATATTTTGGTATAAATATAAGGATCTATATCCATCGATTGATTATGAATAATAGATGGTACTGCCCTCTAAAGGTAGTAAAAATTCAGGGCCCGCTTGGGGGATTATACCAAGTCTTATCTTTATTTTTTTCTAGTAATTTAGATTTAAATTTTATTAGTTTATCATATATCCCTCTCCCCCTATAATTTATTTAGCAGAAATGTAATGATCCTTGTGTTTTAATTGAGTGGTTTATTTTTTAGGACCATGATGGAAAAAGGAATCCCCCAAGAACAATTTTAAGGAGGAGGGAAGAAAGATTCATTTCAAAAGGGAGTTCACTTTTAATGTGTATCATTTAAACACCCTGCTTTTTTGGAGAATACTGATTTGATCTTTAAAATTTGAAATTACATGTCCATGCTTGAATTATTTCTTTACTTGACTTATATAAGAGACATTAGTTTATTAGGAATCCTATGATTCCATGTTTTTGACTTCAATGATTATGATATTGAATTAGTAAAATAGAGAATCTAATGATCAAGGTGGAGCATGGTTATTAAAATGGGGACTCATGATTTCAGGGAATTAGTTCATTCATGAAAATGAAATTTCCCTTTCATTTTTCATGCATTAAATTTATGAAATTCATGTGAATTTATTTATTATTATTATTCATTCCATGATTTATTATCCAATATCAAATGTTCCATTCCCAAGAAAATTTCTATACCATGTACTTTATATTTTATCTTGATCATATTTCTTGAGTGATAATGGGGCTTGTCACCTAATAGAACTTGCATTGAAACTTATCAAAGCAAGAAATTATGGAAAAACACAATTAAAATGACTGAGGAATCTTTTGAAAATCTCTTATCCATTAATACCACCTTTAAATAAATCCTTTTTTATCCCATAGATACCATGAAGGAACTTGTTAGGAATGAGCCATGTTTCAATCCATCTTTATTCATTCCTACCCTCATCTTAATTATTTTCATGACATTTTTAAGTTGAAGTATTGGGGGGGTGGATTCATGGTGGAAGGGATGAAATAAATTATAAATAAAATGTGTGGGGTGATAATTATGGGTATTGGGAAAATTTTGTGATTTATTCATTATACTTTATTGTTTTCCCCTCTTAAAATTTTAAAAAAAATAGTAAGGGGTTCTAATTTAGAAGAATCAAAAAATAACCATTACTGTGCCAAGGATTTTTATCATATGTGGTTAGGTGGTGAATGTGAGATTCATTCCAATCATGATTTAAAAAAACAATGAAGGAAAATTTACTTTGAAGAAGAAAGTATAAATGAAGAAGAAAATTAAAGAGGGTAAAAATCATTCATTGTGATTTATTTGATCATAAACTTTACTTCGAGGTTTGGTAAAGTGATAATTGTAACAATTTTAAGTATACAATGTCATTAATATTTAATTATTTTATATATCATACATTATACTTTAAGAGATAAACTTCCCCCTTAAGACTTAATTTTTAAAAATAAATTCCAAAAAACCTTAAGTCCCAGAGTCATTTGAACGTTTATTCCAAGTCCTCATGATTTGATGTGTCTTTTTTATTTAAAAAGTGGGGAAATTAGTTCCTTTACAAGCCTATAGATATGTAGAATTCTCTCATGATATGAGCATAACTGTACTTTAATTGTATCATGAGTGATAAATGAAAAGATTCAAAAGTGAGGTAAATCATGATTTGGAATATTTTATAATAATGAAATAAGTATCTTAAATGGATGAAAGAAGTAGTTCCATTATTTTAAAAGGGGAAAAAGTAAAATTCTTGAATTGATTGTTTCTTTGAAAAATGTGAAATTGAATTGATATTTTATGTGGAATTAAAAAATTTGATATATCATTAATAATAATTTTTATTTTCTAGTTTTGAAATTTAAATAATGATAACATTGGTTCCCTCAATTTTTTAATGTTTAGATTTTATGCTTGAGGAAAATAATGGTTTAAGTGTTGAGTTATTTGATACACTCAATTTTCATGCATAATTTTAAATATTTTTTAAATGATGTTTAAGGATTTTAATGAAGAATGACCATGAATTTCAATGTTTTACTAAAATATGGGTAATTTTAAATGTGGAATTAAAATTATCTAAAATGAATGTTTTTTAAGGATTTTAAGTTGTTATTTATTTTTACATTATTTTGAAGTATATTTAGAGTGTTTTTTGTTTTTTTTTAATGATTTTCTTGTGTTTACCCAAAAATATAATCTTGGATCAAGCTATAACATCAACCTTTGTCAGACCACCAACAAGGGTCTAGCTATCCAGGCCACCACTGGGAGGGTCATGTCCCAACACAATGGGGCTCGAGCCATAACTACCCCAAGCCTGACTCTACAGACTAGGGGAGGCGACAAGCATTGAAAGGCATAATTAATATGGGAGGCCTTTTCATAATGTAAATGTATGCACACACCTGACCATCTCAATGGATAAGTGAAGAAGAATAATATTAAAAAGATAGAATATCTAGAGTATAACCATACATGAAAAAACATCTAGGGTGTATAAGAGTACAAAAGTGTATATTGGAAAGTAAAGCGGAAATATACATGCCCAACCAGAAAGATGTCCCAACATGAAAAAAACTGGAAATAAATTCTAAGAGAACCCAACTCTAAATATCTAAGCTCTTGCCACTGTACATGGTCAAGAGTACCAGGTATCCCTAAACTCTCCTATAATATTCACTAACATGTCTATAATCTGCATAAGATGCGACACATTTGGGAAAAGACCATGCATGGGGAGTATATAAAAACCCAGTAGAACTCCCCGAAAACTGAAGGGTGGGCAGCAGGAGATACGATAAGAATAGATAGACAAGATCAACCCAAATCAATAGAGTAAATAGAATCCACCAACATGGATTCACATATATATATATATATATATATATATATATATATATATTTGTGTGTGTGTGTTCAAACCAAATAATTCCAAATGAGAGAGTGGGGATCTCCATCTCACAACCCAGCTAGATAAATATTTTCATTAGTTTCAAGAGGTTCAACAATGAAGCCCAAGATATCATGTGTCTATCCAAATAAGAAACTGTGAGGAGGGACCAAACCTCTCTATGGTGTTGCACATTCAAGGGGACACAATATCCAACCAAAGGATATGTTCCCTAGTGTCTCAAGGGGTGACACTCTGGGTACGGAGGACTCATTCCCTATCTGATAGAGGTACAACTCAATAGATAGAGAACCTATGCCCAAATACCATAGGGGGTACCACTCAGTAGGTAGATCATCCACACCCTAATTCAATAGGGGGTACCACTTATCAGATAGAGTAATTTCACCCTAACTATAGGTTTTGGGTGCAGTAGAAGCATGGGAGGTTTAGTGCCCAACTTTGATTTTTTCTGTATTCAATGAACAATCTAGGATCTATGCAATGATGAACATCGTGATCAATATAATTGAATCCAATAAATAGGACAAAGGAATATAAACCCAGAACCAAGATATAGGATCAACATATTTTGTTTATAATTAATTTAATTGATTATGAATTACCTCCAAGGTGATTATTTATTCATTGATTCATTCAGACATAGATCTACAGGTTTACCATTGTTACGTTGTATATATCAATAGTATATCTCCTCTAGAGGTGATCTAAACATGTTCCATGTATCTCTGTACATTGCTGAAGGAGTCTCCAGGTGCTAGGACGGAAGATCCTTGCGCTTGTAATGTCCACATTTGATTTCTATGAGAACCACTTCCAAGGTGTTTTCATTGATCCGGTGAAGGAGGATCTCTCTCATTCTTGAGAGAATTCTTGGAGAGGGATGCACTCTCTAGGATTGAGATATTTTCCCTGATTTTTTGTGCACAACACAATAGGCATCTTTTAGCTTGCCTTCGGCAAATGATATAATAATATAACTGGGCATTTATTTCACTAGGGTAATAATAAATAATATAAACAAATGCCTTTAATTATTTAATTAATCCTACAGAAACCCCCATGTCAAAAAATAACAGAAATATTATTATTTCATGACATGTGCTTAACTTGTGAGTTATAATTAAATATTATTTAATTAAAAAATACTTAATATTATTATTTCTCATTGGACCATTAAACTCGATATGCTAATCCTCCTCAATATTTATTAATTTTTCCTCTCACAATATATTCTCTCGAATAACTACTGACGAAATAAATGAGATCAGGAATATATGAGTAAATATTAAACCATGATCAGGAATAATATTTATTCAACTTGTTAAATAATAAATTATTTAACAGAGATACTAGATACACATATTGTGTGACCCTCTAGGACTCTTTCTCAGTGGCACTAGGAGAACCTGCCTAAAGTCCAAGGTTTGAATCTAGAAACATTCCAAGCACCCATAGAGAAAGAATTTAATGTTGCAACGACATGTTTCCTCATATGAATGCTTACCATGTGATATAATTCATTTATCACAATATCTCTAATCAAGCAGGTTGCATGTCGGTTCCATCAACCTATAAGCTTGATATCTCTTTCTTTGACTTTCTTGAAATAGAACTTGCCTATAGAACACCATGGCCAGGGATTTATTTAGTATATATCATTTCCATCAATGGTCCTGAGATATTATCTTATATTAAAGAACATAAGGGATAAATCCTTTCTCACATTATTCATTAATGCAACATTACTCGTGATTCGCCCAACATATCCTACCTCACCGCGAACATCTATCATCACGATTCCCATCAACGCATCTAAGTGCATGACTCATAATATCCATTAATAATAATCTTAAATTCTAAGGACCAATATACACATCCACAGTTAGGAACATCCAATGAAAATTATAAATGTGGATTTTCTTCTGTCAGGACTCATTATCATAATATCCTACTAGATATCGCCAAGGGCGTACACTCTGAGAAGGTGCCTCAAAGTCCAATAAATCTTCACCCCTAATAACCTATATCATTTATGTCCCCCAAATGATTTCTTATGGCTATAAAACATATATTCAAGAATAGTTTCATAGCACTTATGGGTTCTCATCATAGCAGGGATCTGCTATGACCTTTTACTGCAAGAGTTACTCTTCGGACATTATCACATACAATGTTACGAAGAAAAAAAATCACGATGTGATAAGGAATCTATTAATATTCAAAACCATGAATATAAGTTATCATAAATAAGTCATATATTTAGCAGTTTATAATTAAAAAATTAATATTAATTAAAAATACTGACTAATTGCATCAAGTAATGGACATAATTGAATGTCATTTGATTTTTCAATTTAACATATATCAAATGTGTGATACGTTGATTTCACATATATATACGTAATTAATACATTTTTATATATAGCATGCATACATGAATATTTACACAATTAATGAAATCTTATATAGAAATACATATACATAATATTCATGTAATTTATTCAAATTTTAGTATTTATTTTTTAATTTCATTATAACATGACACATATAATATATTATGTTTTTAATTGGTAAATTTACTTTTTTTAATATTGTTATAGTTTGGTATTATTTATTCATTTTTTATTTTTTTTTATTTTTTATTTTTTATTTTTTTCAAAATTTAATCATTTTGTATTACTTATTTTTATATATTTATTTACTATGTTTTAATATTTTCAATATGTATTCAACTTTATTTCAATATATATCCATATTTTTTTAATAATTTATATTTAATTAATAAAACTTATCCATTTTTTCAATATTTTTAAAGTGTGCCCATTTTTAATTATTCAATTTCACTCATTTTTAACATTCATGCATTTAATATTATATATTAATTAATTATTTTAAAAATATATTTGTAAATAAATATTTATAAATAAATATATTTATAAATGTATATTTACTATATTTATAAATTTATATGTTTCTAATTATGAATAAATAAATATTATTTTTTAAAAAAGTATCTATATACTTATAAATAAATCATTATATATATTTAAATAATAATAAGATATTAATAAATTTATTTAAATAATGAATATATTTTCTATATTTATATTTTAATTTATATTTATATTTATATTTATATTTATATTTATATTTATATTTATATTTATATTTATATTTATATTTATATTTATATTTATATTAATGTTTATTTTTATATATATTTATTATATATATAATTATATAAATATATATAATGATATAAATATATAAGTATTATTTTAAAAAAAGTATTTATATAATTATAAATAAATAATTATTTATTTAAATAATTATAAAATTAAAATAAATACATTTAACTAGTGAATATATTTATTGTATTTATATTTATAAATATATTTATTTATTAAATATATATACATATATAATTATATAAAAATATATAATGATATAAATATATTTATTATTATAAAAGTATAATAAATATATTTAAATAATGAATATATTTACTATATTTATATTTATATTTATATTTATTTATTAAATATATATATATATATTTATATAAATATGTACAATGATATAAATATATATAATGATATAAATATATTTATAATTATAAAATTATAAAAATTATATTTAAATAATGAATATATTTACTAAATTTATATTTATATATATATATTAAATATATATATATATAATTATATAAATATATATAATGATAAAAATGTATTTATAATTATAAATATATTTAAAAATATATTTATTTATAAATGTATTCATTTATAAATATATCTATAAGTGTGTATTTACTATATTTATAAAATTATACATTTATAATTATAAATAAAAATATATATACTATTTTTAAAAAAGTTTTTATATAATTGTAAATAAATTACTACATATTTAAATAATTAAAAAATTATAATAAATAAATATATAATTATATAAATATATTTCAAAAAAAATATTTATAATTATAATTATAAATCCGTTTTCAGTACTAAAGTTTTAGCGCTCATAAGATGCCTTTTAACATAACTTCTTTAGCACTGTTAAAGATAAAGCTTTATTAATTCTAAAAATGTGCTAGTAAAATGTATTTTTATTAGTGCTAAAACTATAATGTTGCTAAAGATAGATTTTATCATCACTTTTTTTGCATCAGAAAATCTCTATCTTTATCAGTGCTAAAAAAGTGCTGATAAATATAGCTTTTATCAGCACTTATCAATTTAACACTAATAAAAGGTATCTTTATCAATGATTTTTTGGAAGTGCTGATAAAAGTATCCCTTGTCTATTTAAAGAACCCTAACCTCGACTGTTTCAGTCGCGATATCTCAAGATTTCCACAGAATCCACCTATTGTCTGTGGTCCTTCTCCCCGAATCCAAGGCTTGAATGAATCCAATCTTCTGAGATATCTCTACTTTCTATCAGAAAACCCAAAGCTAAAATCTAAGGTAAGTTATTTTCTCCTTATCCTCACTTCATTGAGTGTGCTACTTTACCTTCTTCTTCAATACTTCCACTTGCTGTTGCTAAAGGTTTTTCATCATCTACGATATCCCTAGGTAGATGTTTTTATGCTTTGTCTGTTCCCTAATTTTTTTCATGTTCTTGGTTGGTTGAAATTGTATTCTCTAAAATTATAATTGTTATTTGGGTTTAATTGGTTTTTCATATGCATGTTGCTCAATGTTTTTAAGGGATTATAATTGATTTACAATTGGGTTCTTCTGGGTTTGGCCTTGTTTTTTATCTGTATTAAAAGGATAAAATATATTTTGCTTCAATAAAATATTTATAATGGTTTCCATAAAGTAATTTGTGATTTTAAAATTATTTGAGGTTCTTTGTTAAATCTATTCGGCTAGTGCATGAGTTCATGATATTGATTAATTTGGGTTTCCTTATTTGAGAAGTTTTCATATGCTTTATTTTTTATTGTTTTATTTATTTATTTCCAATGTTATGGATTACTCTTTTCATTTATTATGCTTATACACATATGTATTGGTGTATATATATACATATATGAGACACATGCATGTATTCACATGAAAATATGTGAATATTTGTTTTGAGAGCTTTTTAGATATGTATGTGTGCAATTGTATATGTTAATAACATTTAAAGAAAAGTTTTCCAATTTAAACACGTTGATTAAATTTGGTTTTCTGATATATGTTTTTTAACAGTTAGTTTTAAATAGTTTTTTTCATTTAAAAATAGTTTTGATCTTACCACATTTTTCTAAAATGGCCTCAAGAAAAATGATTTTTTTTCTAGTGAGCTTTGAAATGGGTCTTTGAAAGGAGGCAGGATTTCAATTGTGTTCTTAATTGTGGGTTGCTATTTTTAATGTAATGGATAATTTCTATATGGATTGTTTTATGGTTTTCACATGGTAGACCGTAGATATGATGGTAAAAATATGGGTGTTGCTATATCTTAATTGAGGAATTAGCGAGGTTCATTTTCGGTTTCCTCAAGAGGCACGGGTTGCATTACTTGTTTTGGTTGCATATTCAGCTAGTATTTTATGAGCAAGTCGGTTACCATTAGAACCTATAGTTCAGAACTCCTCTCTGTGTGTTGTGACTTATACTTTTGCTATTATATATACTTTTTGGTACCCAATTTCACTTTTATGGAAGGTTGTCATCATGACCCTTATTTAATTTTATTGTTTATATCTTCTAAAATTTAGTTTCTTATTTGGATTTGTTTTATTTATTTATTTCATTTTAGTTACATTTCATGAAATTGTACTTTCCTTATTAGTTCCATTTCATTAAAAACAAATCCAAAATGTTTTCTAAATTATTTTTTAATAAATAAGGATTGGGCCGAGGAAAATGATTTTCAAGTGATTCTCTTCATTTAAATGGAAATAATAAATAGTTTAATAAAGGTTTCTAAATGCTTATTTAAAATATTATTCATTTTTAGAGATCTATATCAGGAACATATCATGGTTTAATTTTCTTAATAGAATAAAAACATATTCTCCATGTGTATTTAAAACTATCTTTCTTAGTAATTGATAAATGGTATCCTTATTCACTTTATTAAAAAATGTATCATTATGATTTTATCAATCTTATTAGGAAACCCTTAGGTTGGTATTTTTTATAGGATATTTTCCTTTTATCGGATGTGTATTGATTATTATAATGTGATTCTTATATGATGTTCTAGGTGGATATTTAGTGAAATATTTCTAGTCCTATTTATCTCACACCCTATATACAAACCCATATGGGTATATATAGATTTTATGTTTTAATATTTGTTATGAGGTTATGATTTCAAGGTATAAAATGGAATACTTAACTAAGTATATTCATACCATTTAAACTAATGATTTAAAACTAAATTCAGTTTTACTAAAAGTACTCAAGATATCAAAACATAAATATATACCAAATAGTAATTTCCTTTCTTGAAAAAAGGTCTAAGACATGTGAATATTCAGGTTACTTTATCAAAATAAAGTGATGTAACATAACCCAAACATATGATAGCTATATTATTTTATGGATCTTAAAATTATTTAGAGCTTATAGAATTAATAAGCGTGAACTTATATAAATGAAAGAATGTAAATAATTAAATAACACAAGTCCAAACTTTAATTTCATAGAATAAATAATTTCAAAACAAGTAAATATGTTTAAAAAACTTTACACAATAAAACAACCATAAATATATAATTTGAACAATATGTGTGATGTGGTTTCCACATCACCACACCCAATCTCATGAAAAAATATTATTTGGTCCTCCTCTGGCTAAATTTTCACTAAAAATGCTCAGTTTCACCCATTGATGTGCTATCTCATTGTTCTATCACAATTCCAAAACAACTGAAATCATTCCATGATCTTTTAAATACCAACATAAATGTAAAAACTAGAAACTTGGTGTAACTTAATGGTTGGTTCCTTTCAAAATAAATACCAAATCCATTATCGTTCTCGCAGCCCGAGTACTTGAGCACCTCCAATTCAACTCACAATTAGATAAATTGAAATCAAACCTGAGCCTGATATCACACCCAAACTCCATCTAACACCTCATGATCTTTTTTAAAATAGTTTTCAATGTCATGAATATTTTTAAAACCTTATTGATTTAGATTCTTGAATAAATTATATGGAATGTGAAAGATAGGATTTATGGATTCTTGTGTGATATTTCATGAAACTGTTTGTTGATAAATGGATAGTCTCGTGATTAAATTTTGAAAAAAGTCCATGGTAACCTTAGTATTTAGGCAATTAGTCCAGGAAAATCCTGTAAGTATTTAAATTTTTAATTTATTATTGTCTTCTGAAAAATGTATTATTCATGTTAGCTTTATAAATTGTTTACAAAATGTTTAATAATGATGCTTTAATTTAGACTGGGTGGTGATCTATTTATCATTTTTATGGTCATTACTATTTAAAATTTTATTTTCAAAAAATGAAACTTGGTTTGAAATATTAAAGTGAGTTTTGAAATGAAGAAAATGAGGTTTTCCCTTAAAATAAACTAAAATGGATTCATTGTTTTGAAACTCATAAATTGATTTCAAAGTGTACCTATAAATTTTTAAACATTTCAAAGTGTACATATTTATATGGAAATGTTTCTAATATATTAATTTATTATTAATGGTTTTTAAATATGATTTTAAAATTTTTCTCTTGATGCTAATAGTTTTTATATAAAAGGGGATCCATATCCTGTTAAGTTTTTTGAAACAAATTGGTCGATTTTCATCTGTAATTTTAAAAATCAGATTTAAATCGGGGTTTTAAATTTTCAAAAAGAAAACTTTTGAATTTTTAAAGTGGTTTTGAGATGATATTATAAATTTTAATTTAATATGTAGTAATTTAAAAAGTTTTAAGGATACAAATATCATCCTCATCAACTTCATCTCCCGAACATTTATTATTTCATTTTGTTTCTTGAGACTCACCCCCGTCTCTTCTAGACTTGCACCTATGTTGCTTGAACTACTCTGATTAGTAGTCATCTCATATTAGATATCGGTGATCATTTTGTATGAATTCAGAGGATAAAACCTAACATTGAGGATTTATTCATTTCTTAAACTCAATTACCCATTTCCTTCAAAGAATATTGAAATTATTTGGAACAATCAAATGTTAGGTACCCCTTATTAGAATTATCTATTACTTTCACCATTGATAATGAATATCTTGTGTGTATTTATTTATTTATTTTAAAAAATGAGTATTTTACAAACCTAATATAATGGATATGAATTTAAATGGATGCACGCTAATCGTATAACAAAATATTTTGAAGATGGAGTTAAAGAGTTCATCAAGTCTGCAATAGAGCATGCATGTTCCCCATCTCAAATCCTTTTTTCATGTTTATGTTATTTTTATTCAAGAAAATTAGTCTGAAAGAGTTGGAAGAACATTTTAATTGTCATGGAATAGATCAGAGCAATAAATGTTGTACTAAACATAGGAAAAAACTAAATGCTCACACTAATTGGGAAGATACAACAGTTTATGGATCATTTTATATGAATATGTGTGTAAATGATGATGGAGATTGCATAGAAGAGATGAAAATGGAAATCAAATATGAACTTTTTGATTGTATAAAGTTGTTTGAAAAGTCAAATAGATGTTATAAGATACCATTGTATGTAGATTTTACTAAATACACAACATTTTCAACTGTATTAAAGTTATTTAACTTGAGAGTTGGTAGCAGATAGAGAGACACTAGCTTTACCGAACTACTCAGTCTCTGGAATGATATACTGCCAGAAGAAAATGACCTTCCATGTTAAACATATGATGATAAACAAATTCTACATTCAATGGGTATGATTTCTAAAAAAGTACATGTTTTTCCAAATGATTTCATATTTTTTCACAAGGACCATGAATCACTCATAAAATGCCCCAAATGTGGTGCAGATCGATACAAGAAAAATGAATCATGTTATTCAAAAGTTATATGGTAATTTCCTATCATTCCACGGTTTAGAAGACTATATAGATGTCAAGAAACTGTGATAAAATTGACATGTAAATTAAATATAAGAATTAAATATGAGAACCGATGTCATCTAACAGATTCTCCTTAGTGGAATAAAATTTATTACGAGTATCGTGGATTTGAAATTGAGATTAGAAAATTTTGCTTTGAATTATCTACAAATGTAATAAATTCTTTTCATGTATAGAGTAGTACTCATTGTATATGGCCCATCATGTTGGTAAATTATAACTTTCCGCTATGGTTATGCATGAATGGAAAATACATTATGTTGTCTCTGGTTATATCTGGAACTAAGAAACCCAATACTGATATTGATGTATATTTGGATCCATTGATCAAAGATCTGAAATTAAAGAGGGATACATGTGTTATAATTTATGATGCTCATAGAAATAAAGAATTCATATTGATTTCCATGTTGTATGGGATGATAAATGAATTTCCAGTTTATGGAAATTTTTCAAGCTATATAATTAAAGGAATTTTTTGGTGTACCATTTGTGAAAAATGCACCCACTCAGTTTGGTTGAAACATTCCTCAAAGATTTTGTTTTAAGGACATAGAAAATTTTCACCTCAACGAAATAAATACTGATCTTGGAGGATAGTATTCAATGGGAATTCCAAACAAGGTAAAATACCATCTCCAATAATGGGTGATCAACTATTCCATAAAGTAATAGATATTAACACTTTTTTTGGTAAATCATTTTCAAAAAAACTTAAGAAATCAGGTTCAAAAAAGGGATCAATTTTATTTGAATTTATATATTGGAATTGTTTTTATGTCAAAAAATTTATTGATGTCATGAATGTGAAGAAAAATTTATTTGATAGTGTTATTGGCACATTACTAAATGTTCCTAAAAATGAAAATGGAATCAAGGATAGGTTGGACATGATTTATGTGGAGATAAGGGAAGAGTTGGAACAGGTGAAGGGTAAAGGGTGGACATTTATTCCTCTAGAATCTTACACTCTACCGCGATAAGAAAAATTGTAATTTTTCATTTTCCTTAATGGTATAAAAATTCCAAATGGGTAATCATCAAACATCAATAATGTTGTGTAAATGACTAATTTGAATTTACAAGGACTAAAATCACGTGACTTGCATGTTTTGATGAAAGATTTGATATCCATTGGTTTACATTGCATTCTGTCTAAAAATGTATGACATACATTAACCAGACTCTGCTTCTTTTTCAAATCTATATGTAGTAAATTTATAGACCTGATGAAGTTTCCAATCAGGAATAAGGAGGTTTCAGTCATATTATGTAAATTAGAGATGTCATTCCCACCATCATTATTTAATATAATGGTCCATTTCATGGTTCACTTGGTTAGAAATGTTCAACTATGTGGTCTTATCCAATACAAATGGATGAACTCCATCGAAGGGTAAACAAATATTTTGAAAAGGCATGTTAAGAATTGATGTTGGACATAAGGTTATATTACAGAACAATATATTATTGAAGAAGATATTGAATTATGTACTAATTACCTATTACATGTCGATAACATCAGTCTCCCAAAGTCTCAGTATAGCGTATTCCTTATGGTAAAATGGATTTTTGGAATAGATGTTGTTAAAATTACCATTATAGAGTGGGATCAAGCGCACCATTACATTTTACATAATAGTGAATATTTTTTTACAATTATTGAAGCCCAAAAATAAATTATTCGGGGTTTTAATCCATGAAAGGCTGAAGGATGGATATCAAATATATATAATCAATAGTTTATAGGATGATTTTGAAATCAATTTTATAATAATTTATCTGAAAATCAAAATTTAATTGTCGAACAAATTTGATGGCTATCCAGGGGACCAAATGAAAATGTTATATTTCACACAAGTTTTGTAATCAATGATTAAATGTTCTATACAAAAATAACAAGATGACTGTAGTACGATGAAAAACAGTGGAGTTAGTCTTGTGGTGAAATCAATGTACATATCCGGTTATAAGGATACAAATATAATTTATATGAATATGTTATATTCTGGAATTATCAAAAAAAATATAGTTTGGATTATACAACATTTCAAGTACTAATTTTCCATTGTAAATGGGTTGACAATAAGATTGTAGTGAGAGTTGATGAAATGAACTTCATGAAGGTGAATTACAATGTGGAAGGGGAAAAGGATGAGCCATTCATAATGGAATCACAAGTAGTGAAAGTATTCTATATCTCAAATTTTTCAAATAAGAATTGGTTGACTATCCTACTGGCGACTAAAACAATTGTAGAGTCAAATGAAATTTCAATTGAGGATGACCCTTTTATAGGGAGTTCATAATCAGTTCATTTCAGTCCTAATTTATACAATGAATTGTATATTAGAGGGGACCACAAAAAGAGGATTTGGATTCTTGATAGAGGATCAAAATTCATTTAACATTTAAAAAATATATATTTCAATGATAAGGTTAAATTTTTTTAAATATACTATGATTTTCTTCATAATATTATCTCTTGTCTACTGTATTGACATAATATAAGTTAAATATTTTACTAATTAAGCGTACAATGTCTTCTAAACATGATGATGTTACCAATTCTAGGGAATAATGGACTGTTGATGATAAAAATATAGAATTATTAGGTGATCAATAGCATATTGATGAAAAAAATTAGAATGATGCAGCATCACAGTGTTGAATAAAATTATCAAAGCAAGAAGTAATGGTATAAAATTTTAGGTTGGTTGGAATCAATGCATCCAACCTGTTGACCCCAACCATTCAATTTTCACTAGTTATGTTGGCGTCACAATGAGTATGAATTTGTCAATTGATATAGATTCACGGTGTCATGTCTAGCCTTTAATGAAGGAAATCCTTTGAAAAGATATAATGGTAATGTTACAATATACTTTCTCTATTTTACCAAAAAATTATATATTGAAACGTTGATTTAATTTTCATTATTCCATATAGGGTTTATTTATTTTATAAGATTCCAAAAAGAAATATATTTCAATGTCCACTATAAAATCACATATAAGCTTTTGGAATCTCTTTACCAAGTTGCATCTTAGGGATTCTGAGGGGAAAGTGAAGCCCCACCCACAAGTTATTTATGCACACATTATAAAGTAGGAAACATAGAATAATTTCATCAGTTGTCATGATGAGAAATCATTTCAGGTGCATTTTAGTCGATAATATATTATTTGATATTGTTTATTTTATCCAATTTTGATTCAAATTTTTTAATTTATGAAATAGAAAAAGAGTGCTGAAAATAAATAATATGCATCAAAACCAATATACCCATATCGCAAAGCAAGGATGGGGTATTATTCACTAGATAAGATATTGGTATGTATTTTAAATCAACAATAAATGTTTTATGTGATATGAAACAACATATGTTCCTTTTTTTATATGAAAATTGATGAATAAAAATCTGAAACCAATTCCATTCCACATCATGTGATATGGAATGAGGCTCGCATAAATAAGGAGGGTAAACTAGTTGAGGAAAACATAAAATCAGTATGGGATACATGTGTAAGTATGATATAATAGTACTTTTTTATGCTTTATAATAGTATTATATAAAAATATATATTTATGTTCACGTGTTTTTTATATATTTTAGACTTAAGAATTGGCAGTGACTATACCAGAAGAAAAAAATACTTTCGTTAGATTTGAAGTGGTCAAAAAAATACGGTCATCTTAGAGGAGTAGGTTTTGGAGTGTCTCATAGAACATATTTCGATAAGATAAAACCACAAGAAGATACATATAAGATGATGAAAGAATTATAGGCACAAATAGTTTATTTTCAAGATATTATTGTCCAGTTTGGTTGGGCTGACTAATATATAAGAAAGGATTAAAGTAAATCAGTGGAGGAACAAAGATCCACAGATGAAAAACCAAATAACCCTGCTAGCATTGAGGGTAGTCGTTCCCCTCAACCTCATACCTTACCTAAGGTAATCAATTTTTTCATCAATATTTCTCCTAAATATGAATCAAAAAAATTCTAATAAATTTGTATTAATAAAATTTGGTAGGGTAAAGTTATATGTGATTTTTATCTGTCAACACCCACCCACCACCTTATTGTGAGGGTTGTGGTGTATAATATCCTAGGAGACAAGATGCACTATAAATAACTCCCAAATATCACATGATAGAAGGTATTTGGGTAGATAGAGAGTTAATTACTGAGTTTCCTATTCCACTCGATGATCTATATATTACAGTAGTCAATGATGATATTGGAAATTTCATAGCAAGGCCAAATAATCTTATAAATATACATGAGGTATGTATTTAAAAAAAAATTCTTATGAAAACCCTATAATAGTTGATGAAAAAAGGTTTGAAGTGAGGTATGGTATTACAAATGGATAAAGCAATGGGGAAACAGAAGGTCGGGTCAAGATAATCTAATGAAGCAACCAAGAAATAAAAATAACCTTCTAAGAGTACCTTCTCCCTAAAAATTCCATATTAATATTTATTATCATTACAACTTCATACAGAGAACAAATTTAAAGATGAAAATATGTCTTACATTCCATATTAATAAGAAATATTTGGAACTTTCATTACTGACATAGTTAGTCTCAGGAGTATAAATGATATTCTCAAGTTTGAATGGTTGGGAGTCTCCATTTTGAATACATACATAAGGTAAAATTTCATAATATGTCAGTCCCAATATTTATATAATATGTTTACTAAAGTTAATAATTATTTATATTTTCTACAAGCATTTATATCACTACTATATAAAGGTAAAACTGTGAAAAGCATGATTTAGATTCATTAATCCTTGTATAATTTCTCTATAAGAAATTTATTTGGAAAAGGAAGGAATTGATAAGAATAAATATGATATATACAATGCATTTGATAAAAAAATAATAGATGAAAAACTCTTTTTAATGCCTATAGTGCAAGAGTAAACTCTATAATCTAATCAAAAAAATATATATTTTTACTTATTTCATTACTTATTAGTTTTTTTAGGAAGCATTGGATGTTGATCGCAGTCAATCCGGATACCCCAGGTATGTATTTTTTAGATCCAATACAATGATATCAAACAAATACACCACACATGATGTGTATTGTGAATTTTTAATACACTGCAATCAAAATTTTCTAGATAAAGTTATAATTATATGTTTTAGTCTTTATTTTAATAAGAATTTTTTTATGATAGGGTGGTTCTTAAATATAGTCTAAATTAGGGAATTAGGTCAGTGACTGAGCATATAAAGCTTATGAATTACATTAAATGGAAAAATTAAGGTATATATAGAAATTATTAACTATAAAAAAATATTTTATACTAATTAATTAATTTTATTCAATGTTTTTATAATTTATGAAGCAAGATAATAGCAATGATTGTGGATATTATGTTTCCAAATTTTTGAGAGAGATCATAAACCATGAAACGACCAGAATCCCCAAAGTGGTAATTTTTTAAGGTAATTATAATTTCATTAAAAAAATTTCTCAATCATTTGTTTGTCAATATTTTCTCATTACTACCAATATTTTCGACAACCTTCATACTAAAAATAATAAGTAAATTCATTTAGAGATGATTGGGTAGTGTACATGGTGTCGGAATGTTTTTTGAAAAAAAATTAGGTGATTACCTACTATGTTTGTGATCTAGTACATGTTGTGACCTTAAAAATATATTTGGGGTGTAAATAATTCGTATAATAAAGATTATATATTATTTTTGATTTTTTTTTCAAGGAGAGGTATAATGGAGGAAATCAATCATGAATAGGTGACTTCTTACTACTTATTTAGTTAATTTTATAATTTTTTAGTTAATTTTTTTATCATTTTTAGATTAAAATTATACAAATTACCTCTCTAGGGTTCCATCATGGGTGGTGGTAAATGATAGAAGAAAATAAAAATATACTGGTTTCACTTTGGTGGGTGGTGGATTTATTTTGGCTATTAGACCATTAATTAGATACGTGATATAATATCCCAAATTCTTGTAAAATCTATACAAGTAACACATTGAGTATACATTAGTGAAATGGATTGACTAAAACTGATTCTTTTGGATGCACATGATGTGAAATTAAATCACCCCACCATTATATCACAAATAATATCACAATCATTACACGAGTAAAGATGTTTAACCTATCCTTGTTATTCATATAGATTCTTTTTCGTAATCTCACTGTCAAAATATATCAAATGTATCCATAGTGGGTGAATTGAAAATGTTATAGTTTGGAATCATATTTTAAAACAATGGGACTAGGAATGCCAATTATCTTTAGCAAACAAGTGTTATAATTTTAAGATGTGATAAAGGGAATAAAATATTTTATTTTGGAAAATGAAGTGTGAAAAAAAAAATCCTTTATGATGAGATTTTAAGTTTAGATACTTTAATAAATAAATAACATATAGGTGATCATTATCTATATAAGATGGTATTAAATATAGTTTAAGGTCATATGGTAAGGGCCATTGTAGAAAGTTTAATTTCATATTATATGGTCAAATTTATTTTCTTCTTGGTTCATGAAATATTGAATAAATTCCTTATATTTTAGTTTTATATGATCAAAAATAATTATATTATAGTTTAATGATATGTATAACTAGAAAAAATTTCCTTTTAGTTGATTTTCTCATCATTTTATCTGATTTTTTTTAATTTTCTCATCTTTTTAATATAAAACTTATTTTGTTAATTTTCATAGAGATCGTGAAGAAATAAATTTTTCAAGATGGATTATTAACTTCGGTACTGTGATCATGCAATCATCAAGGAAATGGGTCAAGAATATATACAACCATCATGAAAAGGTGAATTACTACTACTTATTTAATTAATTTTGTAATCATTTTATCAATTATTTTCAAGTTAATTTCATTCTAATTTTTTTCTAATTCTTGTTTAGTTTCTTTCAAAGATATTTTTGGAAGTTATATTTTTCTTTCAACTATCTGTGACAATATATAAGAGAAAGGACATGTTAGTTTATGATGGAATAGGAAACCTTATATTACCTGAAACAATAAGTGTTTTAGGGATCGTGGGATTTATTTTCCATCAGAATGGAACATGTTCTTTCTATTCTGGATTTTTTTAGATAGTTTAAAGTAAAACACATATCTCATACTCAATAATTTTCACCTCAATTTGACATATATTGTTCTTGGTATGAATCGGATTGTATTTTTTTATATTATAATTTACATTTTAGATAAAAACACACATTGCATACTCAAAACTAAGAAAACACATTAATATTGTTTTTTTACTTTATAAAATCAATCCATAAGTAATTTTTAATGTGTAGGAATCAAATGGATCTCAATCCAATGTACAGTATGGTCAGTATGACTCCAAGTGTGTCTTTTTATTTAAAATTGACATTAATATTATTGAAAAAGACAAGTAACATACTCAAAAATGATCAAAAACATTTGTATTAGTTTTATACTTTAGTAAAATGATACATATATCATTTTATGTGTAGGAATCAGTCACACCTCAATCTGATACACGGTGTGCCCGGTATAACTCAAAGTGTACATTATCAATTAAAAATTGACATTCTGGTTCAAAACAAGTGTAATTAAATGAAAACTAAGAAAACATGCTCATATTGTCCTGATTATTTAAGAAAAAAATTAATAAGTCACTTTTGATGTGTAGGAATCGGTCTCACATCAAACTGACACACGATGTGACTAGTATGACTTAAAGTGCATGTTTCTAGTTTAAAATAATATTTTACTAAAAAATACAAGTGACATACTCAAAACCAAGAAAACACATTTGTATTGTTTTTATAAATTTAAAAAATTATTCAAAATTCATTATTGATGTGTAGGAATTAATCCAACCTCAATCTGACACACGGTGACTGATATGACTCAAACTATGTCTTTTTATTTATAATTGACATTAATTTTAGTAAAAAAACAAGTGACATACTCAAAACTAAAAAAAACATTCTAGTGGTTTTTATAATTTTGGTAAATGATCCATAATTCATTTTTTATGTGTAGGAATCATTCGTACCTCAATATGATACACGATGTGTCTGGTAAGACTCAAAGTGTCTATTATTAGTTTAAAATTGACATTTTAGTTCAAAAATTATCACTCACTAAAACAAAGAAAATTCACTCGGATTATCTTGATAATTTTGGAAAACAATTCATAATTAATTTTCAATGTGAATGAATAATTCTCACATTAAACCAACACACAATTTGACCAGTATAACACAAAGTGCGTGTTTCCGTTTTATAATGAGATTTTAGTGAAAAATACAAGTGACATGCTCAATACTGAGAAAATGCATTCATATTGTTTTTATATTTTAAGAAAACAATTAATAATTCATTTTCAATATGTATGAATTATTTTCACCTTAATCCTACACACAGTGTGACCGATATATCTCCAATTGTATCTGTTTATTTAAAATTCAGATTAATTTTTGTAAAAAATACAAGTGACATACTCATAAATTGAGAAGATGCATTCATATTGTTTTGATACTTTAGAAAAATGATCTATATGTCCTTTTTGATATGTAATAATCATCCACACATCAATCCAAAACACTATGTTCATAGTATTGCTCAAAGTGTCCGTTATCAGTTTAAAATTGACATTTTAGTTCAAAATGTGTCACTCAATGAAAATAGAGAAAACATGATCATATTGTATTGATAATTAAGGAAACAAATTCACAAAACATTTATTACATATTGGAAATAGTCTCACATTAAACTGAAACATTATGTGACTTCAATGACTCAATGTGTGTGTTTCCATTTTAAAATGACATTTTAGTAAAAAAGAAAAATGACATACTCAAAACCAGGAAAACGCATTTGGATTATTTTTATACATTAGGAAAAAGATTCATGAGTTTTTTCTACAAGTAGAAATCATCCATACATCAATCCAACACAATGTGTGACCGGTATGACTTCAAGTGTGTCTTTTTTATTTAAAATTAACATTAATTTTAGTAAAAAAGACAATTGACATACTCAAAAATGAGAAAATGTATTTGAATTATTTTGATACTTTATAAAAATTATCTATAAGTATTTTTTTATGTTTAAAAATTATCTAAACCTAAATATAAAACACAGTGTTCCAGTATGACTCAAAGTTTTCATTATTAGTTAAAAATTGACATTTTAGTTCAAAAATTCACTGAAAACCGAGCAAACGCACTTGTATTTTCTTGATAATTTAGTAGAATGATTCATATGTCATTTGTGATGTGTAAAAATTAGTCTCACAAAAAATTACAAATGATATGACTGGTATGACTCAAAGTGTGTTTTTCAAGATAAAAAATTACATTTTAGTAAAAATCCACAAGTGTCATACTCAAAATCAAGAAACACATTCAGATTGTTTTGATACTTTAGGAAAATGATCCATCAGTCATTTGGGATGTGTATGTATCAACTTCACCTCAATATGACACATAGTGTGACCAGTATGACTCCAAGTACATGTTTTCAATATATAAGTACCATTTTAGTTTAAAACATACATCACATCACCAAAACTGAGAAAATGAGATCATATTATTTTGTTTATAATTTTAGTTTAAAATTAACACTTTTTGTTTAATTTATTTCTTTATAGTATTACTAACATAAGAATATTTTTCTTATACAGGTACATTATTTAGCTTGAGCTGGTATGGTTTGTTCAGAAATAGCATGAGTGGGGGCCATGGGCCAAAGACAAAGGAACATTAATGTTTTTGAATGTCTATGATAATTTTTACTTACTCTTGTAATTGTATAAATTGATGTTCGAAATGTATATAATATAGTGTCTTTTTTCTTGTATTTGTGTTCTGAATTTTATTTCATTTAAAATTTGTATTGTACCTATATACTATTTTTGGTTCTATCTATATTGTACCTATGTCGTTTCTAGTGTTGCAGTGTGCTGTAAATTTAGTAGCACACTGTAGTATGCCCCTTATCAGCACTTTTAGAAGTGCTGATGAAGCATCCCTTTTTCAATTCTTCTAAAAGTGTTGATAAAGGGATCTTTTATCAGTGCTTCTAAAAGCCCATATAAATCGGTCATTTATCAATTCAAAATAAAAGTACTGATAAATAGGGTCCTTTTTCATTACTTCTAAAATCACTGATAAAGACACCCTTTACCAATGCTTTTTTTAGTGCGAATAAATAACCCCTTTGTCATGAATTTTAATCGCACACTGGCAATCAGTGATTTTTTAGCACTGAAAAATGCCAATTTTAGTGTTGTTAAAGGCATGTTTTTTAGTAGTGGACCCACACCCTAACACTATAGGGTTGACTACTCACTGTATGGAGGACCCCCACCCTATAATATATGGGGAACCACTCGGTAGGTATAGGGCCCACACCCTAACACCATAGGGTGGTACCACTCAGTAGGTAGAGTATTTTCACCCTAACGCTATAGAGTGGTACCACTTAGTAGATAGAGGACCCATATCCAAATTCCATAGGGGATACCACTCAGTAGGTGGAGGACTCGTTCCCTAACATCATAGGGGGTACCACTCAGTAGATTGAGGACCTTCACCCTAACTCTATAAGGGGGAACCACTCGGTAGGTAGAGGACCTACACCCTAATGCTTTAGGGGGTATTTCTTAGTGTAAAGAGGGCCCACACCCTATCTGATAGGGGTTACTTATCGGTAGGTAGAGGTCCCACATCCTAATTTCATAGGGTTTACCGCTAAGAAGGTATATGACCCACACCCTAACTCCATAGGGGGTACCACACAGTAGGTAGGGGACCTACACCCTAACACCATAGGGGGTGCCACTCTAATTATCCATTCTGATCACTATCATCTTCGAGCACCACTAAAATAAGAATCACAATGGGAACACCTTGCATCATATCTCAAAATCCGCCATGGTGGCCATTATCATTTTTTATGTGGAAAAAGAAACAGAATAGGCTACTCACAGACCAAAATCTGAGTCCAAAAGAAGGATATACGAGTGGTATAAGGATCCCCAAAAAGGAAGAATGGGTACACGGTGTGTAAGGGGACCCATGCGGCATGTGGTCCTTCTCTAACACCTAGTCTTATCCCTACCGGTACATGGATTTCTTCCTATTTATCTATACACGATGTGTAGGTGGACTACACATTGTGGTTGAACCATTTGGGGTCCTTTATGTGCTCCTAGTCATGTCCTTGTAACCTTTCCCATGTCCATGTACTTCAGTACATGACACGAACTTCCGCACGGGGTCCATCCCATGTGCTCCTATCACATTAATTTTATACCCATGGAGGGTCACAGAGCATGTGGCATATCCACATGGTGTGTCATCCTTAACTTTTTAAAATTATAGTGCCACAACCAAAGGGTAACTACACCGTCTGTGTTCATCATAGTAAAAGTCATGTAGTTGGTATTTTTTCATAAAATTAGATTTATTCACTAGAGTTCCAGATTCTTCTCCTCCACCACAGATCTTCCATCATTTCCTATAGAAATTAGTGTAAAGGGACTCCATTCTTTTTTCCAGCCATTCGGTGGCTAGAAAATAGGTTTCTGATTCATTCGTGTGAATCTGCATGCACCACTGCTGCTCGGAATACCTCTCGTGCCACGCCCAAACCTAATTTGAATATCAGATCTGCAAAGAAAATATCCACAACCCAAAAATCCTTTAAATCTATCCCTAATTTTCCAAACCAGTATTTACATGCAATTTCGCCACAAATCTGGGGGTCCAATCAGTCTCGGTCCTGACCAACAATGTTTAACTGAGACACTGTAGTCCAATCGGTGAAGAAAGTGAAAACATATTCGGATAAAATCATAATAAAAAAAAGGTTAAATGATCGTTTGCCAAGAATTCTTGGATAATGAACACAAACAGGGATGCCTGAGGTGAGAAGAACTGAATAATCAATTAAAATGAGTACACGGGTTCATGAAAAGGTTTGCAATTGATGAAGATCAAGGATATAGAATCAATCATTCTCAATCAATTTAATCAATTGGGGAGGAATCCCAAAATTTATGATTCCTACAAATAATTGGATCATTCTTCATTGAAGAATATGATCTCTAATGAATGAGAGAAGTTGTTTCATTTGTTGGACCTCCATCTTCCTAGATCTGAAAATATTTCTATATATATTTCAAAGTTTTATAAGAAAAAATAGAGTCTCAACATCATTTAATCCTACAATATTTTCATCAAAAAAAATTAATAACTAGACAAAAATATTAGGATATTGAGCCCGCATCTAGCTCTACTACTCCCAAGATCTCTTCTACATGCTCCCATGCTTCCAAAATACCCGAACCAAGGGGATGGTCCATCCATGCAAGTTCATCTCCTTTCGATCCTTGATCACAACTGGGTGCTCTCAAAAAGTGGATCCATCCTCGATGTCTAGCTCGTCGCAGTCAATAATGTATGTCGGTTCATGCATATATCTCCTCAGCTGCGACACATCGAAGACATCATGCACCCGCTTCAACTGGGGGGTAGGGAGAGGTGGTAAGAAACCTCGCCAACCCTTTACAAGATCTTGAATGTCCTGATGAACCTCGGGGATAACTTGCATGCCCAACCAAATCTCTACTATCCTTGTCATGGGGAGACTCTCAGGAAAACAAGGTCCCCCTACTCAAACTTCAAGGGCCTGTGGCATCGATATATATAATATTTTTCCCAGCTTTGTGTTCTCCTCATTTACTCATGGATAACCTAGACTTTCTCCATCATCACCTGAACCATCTATAGACACACAAGAGATAACTCATCGATCTTTATCTAACACAAGGGTGACATATAGAGTCTCTCATATAGGGACTCGAAAGGTTTCATGACTATAGTAGAGTGGTAGGTATTATTGTATGAAAACTCTAGGAAGGTAAAGTGATCCTCCCAACTCCAACTGAAGTCCGACATGCACTACCTCAACATATACTCCAACACCTGGATAGTGCATTGGTTTTCCCATATGTTTAGAGGTGGAAGGTTGTAATTATTCTCATCTAGGCCCTAAATTACTCATTCAGGCCTCTCTAAAACAATGATGTGAACCACACGTCATGATAGGATACAATATTCGAGGTCACCCCATGAAGGTAAAAAATCTACCGTATGTACAAATACCAAAAACTCTCCACTAAACTCTACTCCTGAATAGAAAGGAAGTGCACCAAATTCATGATTCAGTCAACTAACAAACATATGGAATCATGGAATTTTTCTTTCTATGGATGATCTATCATAAATTCCATGGATATTCCATCCCATTTTGACCCTAGGATCTCAAGGGGCTAGAACAAACCTATCAGAACCTGTTTCTTATCCTTCACTTGTTGATAGGTGAGGTGCCAAGAGATTAACTCATACACCCTCCATCTCATGTGAACCACCAAAAATTCTGTTCAAGGACTCTATACATTATCTCCACACTAGAATGTATAGCCAAAGTAGAAGTGTGGAACTCCTTTATCACCTCATCTCGTATCATGACCGGGACCACCATTCATCCCTAGAGAAGGATAACATGATTCCCTCCTTTATAAAATCCATTTGGTGAATCTCATGAGGATATATGGTCATATAGGACCTCATAGTCAATGTATCCCAACTGAGAATCACTCACACACTAGAGGAGCGAAGGATTCAACACCATATACTGAAGAAAATTTATACCCTACTACTCAACCAGGTTAAGTTGTAAAGAAGGTTACTACTCAAACACCTCCTATACTGAACGAGCATGGGACTTCATGATAAGGGAATATGCTACCACGTTATCCTTCCCTGGGGTATATAATATCTCAAATTCATAGTACTATAGGGACTCTATATAGAACCTTTGTCTTAGGTTCATGTATCTCTATGTGGATACATACTTAAGACTCTAATGGTCTGAGTAAACCATGGGGTTCTCTCTTAGAAGATAGTTCCTCCGCGTCATCAAGGTGAAGACTACCACTGCCAACTCTTGGTCTTGAGTTACATGGTTTTGTTTGTGGGGGTCTTAACTCCTTTGAACCATATGAAATAAATTCTTTTCAATGCATCAACATCTTACTATTCCCAACTCTCAAGGCATCACAATACACTAAGTACTCCATACCCTCCTCCAGTAGTCTCAAAACAGGAGCACTTGTCAGACCCATCCTCAAGTCCTCAAAGTCTCTATGACACTACTCAATCCAGGTAAACGGCTTCCCTTTTGGGGTCAATGCGGTCAAAGGGGTTGAAAAACTTGATAATTATACCACAAACCTCTGGTGGTACCCCTCTAAGACAAGAAAAATCTATACCTGTAACATGCTCTTAGGTGGCTCCCAAGAAATCACTTTATCAATCTTCACTAGGTCCAAAGATAATCATTGCTCGGATATGACATGCACCAAAATGTGAACCTCATGGACCCATAAATAAAACTTCCTGAGCTTACTATAAATCAGGTTCTTCCTAAACAAATCTTGAACCATCCTCAAGGGATATATTTGATCCTCCTCTGAAGTAGAGTATATGAGTATGTCATTGATGAATAAAACCAAAAATTGGTCCTAGTACAGCTGGAATATCCAATTCATCAAATCCATGAACACAATGGGGGAATTTATCACACTGAAGGGTGTCTCCAGGAACCCATAGTGTCCATAGTGATATCAGAATTCCATCTTTGGAATATCAGCCTTGCAAACTCTCAACTGGTGGTAGCTGGACCAGAGATCAATCATTAAGAACCAACTTTCACCTTGAAACTAATAAAAAGGTCATAAATACTTATAAAGGGGTACATTTTATTTATCACGGTCTGATTTAGCTGATGATAATCCCCACAAAACCACAATATCTCATATTCCTTTTTCACAAACAACACTGGAGCTGCTCAGAGGGACACACTGGGTATGATAAAACCCTTCTCTTGAAGGTCCTCCAATTACAATCACAGCTCTCAGAGATTATTAGAGGCCATATGAAATGGCACAAATGATATAGTAGTGGTCCTAGGAAGCAATTCGATACAAAACTCCATCTCACGCCTTGGAGGTAGTCCTAGAATATCCTTAGAGAAGTCATCCATAAAATCCTCCAAAACTGAAAGAATCTAGATGTTTAAATAGATTATTGCACCAAGGGCTATAGTCACCAAATAATGGGTGATAGGATATAACCTTCTTTCCAAAAAAACCCATGTGTCCCACCATGAGATCTCTCTAACCCTTAGAGGAGAATCTCGTCCCATCAATGTGAAGGCATCTAACTCATCTATAGTGATAGTCAATCTTGGATCAGACTATGGGAATACAATCTATTCCCAAGATGACATCATAGGGTTCCATTATGATGACAAAAAGGTCACATAAGAACCAATATCCGCCAATCAATAGCTTTCACTACTAGGAGATAAAAGATATAAAATAAGTATTCCTCGTAGGAACCTCGTGATAATGCTACAAGGCTAAAGTCTCGACTGGGATCTCTAGCTCTCATACCAGTAGTAAAGCAATGAATGAATGACTCGAACCTCTGTCTACTAATACTAAGTAAAGATTAGAATAAATACATATTGTACCTACAATAATCTCATGTGCATCTAAATCATAAGAGTCCATAGACTATAACTCCCCACATCCCTGATTGCCAGCTCCATGATCCTGACATGGGTCACCTGGTGGTGGTGGTGAGAGGATCTGATAGCACCATCCACCACCCACAATACATACTCTGGGAGAGCCACCTACTCATCTTCCATCCCCTCCTCCTTAGTTACCTCCCTACCCTCTCCTGGGAGATCCCTGGTCATTACACTGCCTCTTCCAGGGCGTTCCATCCCCTATCTTTCTATGATCCTCAGCACATCTGGTTGGGTAATCATACACTATGTGACCCCACCCATCACATGCATAGCATATCCCCTATCTGTGATTCCCTGGTCCCCTTTTCTTCCCCTAATTATGTGCCCAATTCTGATTCTAGAAAGATATCTCATACCAAGATCCTATCGATTGGTGCCTACTAGCTGCTGCAGACGACTCAACAATATAACATCCACTTTCATCTCCAACTTCTTAGATTACCTATGATATAAATCTCACCATTATCAGCACCCACTCCAACACCCCATCATAAGTGGGAATTCACAATGGTTCCACACTCACACAGATATCTCTATAGATACCCTGATCAAACTTATGTGATCGGAAGTAGTCATCCCAGATCATGTTGAGGGAATACCACATAAGATATATAAACCTCACAGCATACTCATCCATTTTCATCCCACCCTTATCAATCTCTATAAGATCCTAAATCTGAACTGAGAGAAAAAATGTAGGGTAGTACTCCTCATGGAACAACTATTGGAAGTCAGTTCATGAGAGTATTGATTAATCATGTATTTGGGTGACAAGACTCCACCAATGACCAACTACTATATGGAAAAGGATAGATTCTATTTAAACCACTAGATATTTCAATGTTAAGATTAGCATAAAACATAGACTGTTGACTATATCCAATCCTCCATGTTCTACGTATTTGGAATACCACGGAACCTCTCTAGCCTTTAGTGCTAGTACTGGTGGAGTGCGTTAACCCAGCACTCATCCTCATCCTACTCTGCTGGTATAATCTGATGCTCGACAGGTGGGTGTTCTTATACCTATCCACCTAGAAGAAGGATATTATAGGATGAACCTAGAACCGAGGCCCTATCACTCATCGGATCATCATCACGATCCAGATCTGGTAATCAATATGGATTTTGTCACGGTGGAATCCTGAAAATTTAATCAAGACATACCATAGTCAGATGAGTATATATATATATATATAATGGGGAGACGACTCAAGAAGAATAGTTAAAAGATTCAATCATATATGATGCATGTACCATTGATCCCTGCAACCAATGTCTCATTATACCAGGTTAACAAGTAGCTAATCAAAGTTTTGGTGAATAGATACATCATTCATCCATACCATCACTGGGTTCCCTGGCCTAAAAGCCACATTCAAAAAAATTTATAACTATTTCCATAAGTCCCAACCAAATCCTCAAAAAGGAAATACTATGAACACTATCCTAAGGAATTAAGTGCTAGGATACCAATATCCCATGACTCGACCCAATGGGGCTATAGCTGCAACTACCCCAAGCCCACCTTCATTGGCCAGGGGTGGAAACAAGTGCCGAAAGGCATAATTAATATGGGAGGATTTTTTCTAATGTTTCTATACGCACACACCCGACCATCTCAATAAATAATTGTGGAGGAATAATAATAAAAAGATTTAATATCTAGAGAATAACCATTCATGAAAAAATCTCTAGGTTGTACAAGAGTATGAAAGTGTATACTGGAAAGTAAAGGGGAAAAATAAACACCCAACCAGAAAGATGTCCCAACCTAACAAAAACTTGAAAGTAAATGTTTAGAGATCTCAGCTCTGAATCTCAAAGATCCAACCACCATATGCAGTCAAGAGAACCAGGAATCCCTATGATCCTCTATAATGACCATCGACTTTTATATCATCTTAAAAAGACATGACACATTTGGTAAAATATTATACAGGGGTGAGTACATACATACCTAGTAGGATTCCCCAAAAAATGAAGGGGAAGTAGTAGAAGATACAATAAGAATAGACAGATAGCTCAACCCAAAGTAGGAGAGTAAACAGAATCCAATAACATATATATAGGTTATATATATATACTCAAATAAAATAATCCCAAACAAGAGAGAAAGGGGATCACCATCTCATTACCTAGCCAAATAAAGAGTGTCATAAGTTCTAAGAGGTCCATCAATAATTCCTATAATCTCACCCGTCTATCCAAAGAAGTAACAATGTGGAGGGCCCATGCCTTGCCACGGTGTTGCACAATTAAGGGGGGACAATCTCTAAGAAGAGGACTCGTGCCCTAGTGCGCCATGGGAGTTCCAATTAGTGTTAGTAGGACCCATGCCCTATCTGATAGGGGGTACAACTCAGTAGATAGAGGACTTGCATCCTAATGCCATTGGGGGTACCACTGAGTAAGTAGGTAACTCATGGCCTAACACTATAGGGGGTACCACTTAGTAGTCATAGGACCCATACCCTAAATCCATAGTGGGGTACCACTCAATAGGTAGAGGACCCACACCCTAACTCCACAGGTGGGTACTACTAAATGTATGGAGGACCCAAACCTTATCTGATAGTGGGATACCACTCATTAGGTAGAGGACTCTCACCCAAATTACATATGGGGTACCACTCAGAAGGTATAGGATCTACGCCCTAAATCCATAGGTGTGTACCACTCATTAGATAGAGGACCCACACACTAATACCATAGGGGGTATCACTTAGTAGGTAGAGGACTCACTCCCTAATAGAGTAGGGGGTACCATTCCATAGATAGAGGACCCACACCCTAATGGAATAGGGGGTACCACTCAATAGGTAGAGGAAACACACCCTAACATCAAAGGGGGTACTAATTATTGTCAGGAGGACCCACACCCTATCTGATAGAGGGTACCACTTAGTAGGTATAGGACTTGCACACTAAATACATAGGGGGGCCCACTCAATAGGTAGAGTACCTACACCTTAATTCCATAGGGGGGTATCGCTCAGTAGGTAGAGAACTCGCACCATAATGTCATAGGGGGTACCACCCTAATGATCATGCCTGATCACTACCATCATCGAGCACCACCTAAATAAGTTTCATACCCAGAATACATTTTATATTATCTAAAAAGACACCATGGAGGCCACTATCATGTTCTATATAGAAAAACACTCAGTATAGGCTACTCGAGATCCAAAATCTTAGTCTAAACGAAGGAGATAAGAGAGGTAGAAGGCTCCACAAAAAGGAAGAAGGGTTGCACGACGTATAAGGGGACCCACATGGCATGTGGTCCCACTCTTCCTATAATACCCCAATATTTTAATGAAATATATTTTTTAAAAATAATTTGATTTCTTTGATGTCTTGCATTACATGCAACACCAACTTAGCTTGTGTTACACGTAACACTGATTTTCTAAGAAACATCATTTTATTATTGTATTTATTTAAACAATAAAATTAAAACCTAGCCATTAGAATGGTGGTTACGAACAATATTAACTTAATTATAAATTTATGGTTTACATGTGTCAAACCCTTTGGAAATTAAAATGAAATATTTTTCTAAAAAAAACTATTTAAATGATCACAAGTGTGTTCTATACCAATAAAATAAAAAAATAACAATAGTTGGATTACAATAATGAAATATATATTCAATATAATTTTTAACATTCAACTTATGTGTTTTCTATACATGATATAACAATAAAACTAATTTTACACATAAAAGATGTATTTACCTAAAAAGACAGTTTTTCTTCCCATAGATGGCACACAAGTTTTAAATATAGTTTTGACAATTTTATAAATTCTATTTGAAAAAATAAATTTTTTATTTTAAATAGTATTTTCAAATTTTACTTTGGTATAATTTTTGGTATTTTTCTAATAAGTTTCATGTTTTGATAAATAGTGAAAAATACTCAATTTTAATTAAAAATAGATTTTTCATATAAATAATTATTTGGTAAATTATATATTTTTTATTAGTTTTAAAGTATAATTATATCAATTTTATATCATTTAATCCAATTTAGGTCACTGGAATCAATTTCACATTGAATTTGATATAAAAATATTTCAATCTTTTGAATGTTTTCCTAATAAAAACTCGTTGTTTCATCTCATCACTAGGATTAATTAAAAATTAATTTCTGAAAATTATGTGAATTCAATTTTAAAAAATGGATTCCAAATTTTTAATCCAAAGGCCCAAATTTAGTAATTAGTTCCATTTTATTTTTGGAAAATATGAATAGTAACTTTATTAATTTTTATTACCACAGTTAAGGGTAAATTGGGTAATTAAGAGTAAAAAAAATATTATAAACATTAAAAAACTACCTTACACTCATATAGATTTTATTGGATGAAATTATTTATACCCTTAACACTTAAGGTTCTAAATTTAATTATTTAATGGATGCTTTCCCATGAAAATGACTTAGATGTAATTAAAATCAAAGAAAGTGAAAAAAATGTCACACTCTTAATTTTTATAAGTAGAATATTTTTATTATAGATATAAACAGAAGATATATTCAAAAATAAAGAGTATTTGGAAATATAAAATATTTATATACCTCATGGAAATTTATTTATAATTTTTCATGAAAAAATAAATACCTTAAATTCTCACACAATGTTGATGCATTAATTATTTTATTAATGTAAATATTGAATGAGTGATATTAGAAATATTAAAATAAATATAATTTTACATAATTAATGTCACCGAAAAATATTATAGAGTACCTTGATATGTTAAGTATATAATAAAATATTTTTTTAAATTTATATTAATTTTTTGATATTTTTAAAGGTCAAAGTAATGAATAGTATCAAAATTGATATTGATAATATTTAAAATAAATAATATTTTATTAAATGATATAAAATACTTAAAAATATTAAAACTAGAAAAGTGATTTGGATAATGTTAAAATTTTCATAAATGATCCATTTATGGGTCTTTTTTCATTTTATAGTAAATATAATAACCTTCAAATAGTAAAAACACATGTTGTCATGGTAAGAATTAAAGGGATTAAATAATGGTTAAAACAAAAGATAAGGGTATAACTATGAACTAAATTTGTCCAAAAAAATATTTTACTAATAATATTTTACCCTTATCACCTTAGGATCTAATTTGAGTTATTTGATAGAAACTTTTCCATGAAAATGACTAATAAATTATTTAAATCAAAGATAGTTATAAAATATCACTCTCTTTGTATTTAATATCTTTTATGTGTTCATATAGGGATAAAATCAGCATATGAATAAAAATATATTTATATTTTAATATTAATGAAATTATTTTAATTATATAAATTTATTTTTAACTTTTTGAAGTTATATAATTACCTTAAATTCCTTCGAAATGCTAAATATAGTATTTATTTAATTAACAGAAAAATAAAATAAATGATTTTAAAAATATTAATTTTGATATAATATGAAAGATTTAATGTATTAAATGAATTTTATAGATCAATTTGAAGTATTTAATATTTTTTAAATCATTATATTCTAATTTCTCCTTTGTTTTGATGTATTGGAAGACAAATTAAATGAACAGTTTCAAAAGTAAAATTAATGATGATTTATCAAAATAATATATTATTTAATTATATAAAATTAATAAAAATAATATCTTCACCCATGAGAATGGAATACAGTTAAAAACAATATAAAAGTTCCATTTATGAGTCATTTTTTTATTTATAGTTAAATTATTAACCCTTTATGATTAAAATAATGGTAACCAAAGTTAAGTTCAAAAATAACTAACCAAGGGGTAACTCAAAAGGATAAGGTTTTAAATGAAAATGGAACTTGTCTAAATTTTGTTGGTTTATGGGATTACAACCTGATATTATCTTTTTTTTAATATATGGAAATTTGGTGGAATTTTCATAGAAAATTTTAATCTTTTGAGAAATTCCAAAACTGCCCCTCACCTTAATTATAAAAGGACACATCTTCCCTCACTTCTTCACATCACATTGAGCCTCCAAGTTTGACCATACCCTGCCAATTTCTCTTCTCAACTTCCTTATACACATTATAGAGGTTATGTAATTCTTAAAATACCAACCATGGTATCCCTAAGAAGAGATCTAAAGGAATTTCACCAAAGAAGAGGAGGTTTGAATGTGAACAAAGAAAGAAAAGACTTGAGTTAAAGGAATTTTTTTAACTCAATTTCCATTCATTGATTTTATAATTATATGATTGTGTGTGAAATGAAATTTTATTATCTTATTTTTTATTTCCACTTATTTAATGTGGATTTAAAGTGAATACACATAATCAATTCATTTGATTAATGCGCACTTCAACGATGTGATATTTGTAAGGGTTAATTTCACAATCTCATTATTATTCTGGATTATTCATACATAAGTATCTACTGAAGAATATTTATATTTCATATCCATTTTTCCTAAAAAATATTTTCCAAAATACATTTATAATTATTCTACAATTGTTTAAAGAAATTTTTACACAAGTGTTAATTTTTACTAAACGGTTTGAAAGGAATCTTTTTGTCTTTTTCCTAATGATGTTCTTTGGTATTTTTTCAACAAAAGTATGAAAGGAATGTTTTTTTCATCCTATAAGGTATGAGAGTATTTTTCCACCATCATGTAACCTTAATTCCTTGAATATTCCTTTACAATCTTATAATTTTATTTTCAAATAAAATGTTTTCTTTTAAAAATACACAGCTCTTTAAAAATAAATGATTTAAAAAATGAAAATGTTATTTTTCAATATTTATTTCACTTGAAATTTCAAAATTATTTTCCATATAAGATAAAATTATTTAATTTTACTTATGATTTATTGGGTTTATGATTCAATTATACTATACTTATTCTTTATATAGTTGGTTTATGTTTACAATGGAATGATATTTATCAAACACATTTATTCTCTATGGGTTATTTTATAATGAAATGATTATGAAACCCATTTCTTTATATGGGTTAAGATATTATGAATGATTTATGTGGTACACATATATATGGTTTCATTATGTGATATTTAAGACCTATAAATCCCTCCATTTCATTGGGTAAATATTCATATCTCATAAGATAAATAGGATTGGAACGGGAGTAATCTCAGTTTAGTAATACAGGGCTGAAATAGTAAGTAAATCCAGTTCAGTTTCACAGGGATGGAATAAAGAGTGGACTTGGTTTAGTAAAGCACTTTTTACACTATAATGGTCTTGGAAACAAGCCTTGAAAAATATGGAAATTATTTTCTATGTTTATATATACTCCATGATTTCATGTCTTATGTTATGCTCTCATGGAATATGTTCTTTGATTATTTATGAACTTCTATGATTTATTCCATGACATGATATCATGATATTTGATATATAGGATATGATTTTCAAATGTTTTTTATGTAATTATTATTTATGATTATTTTATGATTGATATCTCACTTGTTTAACCTTTCTAAGAATTTGATCTCACCCTTTTCTTATGTTTCTTTTCCCCATGTAATAAAGAAAGGTTTTATAAAAGAATAGTAAAGGGTAAGATCATTATAGTAAAAATTGAATATACTTCACCAGACTAGAAATTTTTATTCCATGTTTCCAAAGGTACTAAATTAATACGGTATTTGGGCATTTGTTTGGGTAATGTATTAAATATTCTAAAAAATTTATGTAATGTATATGTACTTTAAGCTTGGTTCAATTATAGTTGGTATCAAAGAAAATGTTTGGTCAACCTTTGGGAACTAGGATAAGAAATCCCTAGAAATATCTCTAAGTATAAGTTTAAGTATAGGTTACAATCCTATAATTTTTTTAACGATTAGGTATGACCTAGTATTAAACCTAAGTTGTTATATATTGAAAGTAATTTCCCTTGATTATGTGGTTTTTCCACAATTATTAGTGTTACTCATAATATATTTCTAGTTTTATTCAATAGATGGAACTCAAAGGAACTACATTAATGCTGAATATGATGGGAAATGCAATGACTATTCTTTTAGGAAACCAAATGTTATGGAAGATGGAATGTAAATTATTATCACTATACTCACACAAGCTATTAATCATGATGGACTTCCAAATGAGCAGAGAGAATAAATTTTTATTGATTCCTTTATGAGGAAACATCCACATTCTTTTAGTGGGTCTTCTGATCCACTTTTTGCTGAACAATGGATATGTACCATTAAAAATATATTTTTCATCATTCATTTTTCATAACATGAAAAATTCATTTTGGTTTTTTATTGTTTAGAAGGCGAAGTAGACTAGTGGTGTAATCTAATCAAGAATATGAGGTATCACGATGAAATTGAATCCATTGAATTGGATGAGTTCAATAACTTATTATTAAAAAACTAATTTTCTCATACTCTATATAGGAAGATGGAGAAGGATTTCTCTGAGCTTAAGTAAATGGGTGATTAATGTGTTGGTACTTATGAGGTAAATTTTACAAGGCTTGTGAGTTATGCTTCTGGAATTATTATTCAACCTTAAAGTAAGGTTGATCGATTATTTAGTGGATTAAAACCATGTATTAGAAGAGCGTTATCCATAGGAGACTTCAGTAGATATGAAGAGATTGTGTGTTGTGCTATCAAGGTGGAAATGAAATTTAGAGTTACATATCAACATTGTGGTTTTGAAAAGAAAAGGAAGCGGGTGATTAAAGGAAAATATAAAAACCATGGTGAAAATAAGATGATCTTGTCTTAATTCTCAAAGTGTGTAAAGAAGCATGGTGAATATTGTGTTAAGGGGATTGGTAAATGTTTCAAGTGTGGAAATGGAGTTCATGTGGAAAACAAATTTTTAATTAATGGGAATAAGTTATAAAATTATGTGAATAGAGATAATTATACATAGAATGACCCCCCCCCCCCCCACACACACACACTTCAATGCTTCAATTTCAATGAAAATGGGCATTATGCTGATTAGTGCCTAAATATAAGGGTTAACGATGATGATAAATGTTATAAACCTCTTAAATCTAAAGACAAAGGAAAATATCATGAGATCACTATTGGTGATGTGGAGTATGACAACAAAGTGGTGGAATTATTGAGTGTTTTTTGTAATGAAATTCAATAATAATGTTGTAGAATTACTTTTATGGTATTATGGAATAATGAAACATCTAAGGATTGGTCTACTATAGTTTTTCCTTAAGTATTTGAAATCATATGTTAAATAATACTAATAACCATGAAAATTGATTGAGGTGGTAAGGTGATATTTTTTTAGAATACAAGATTAAGAGAAGTATAGCCATTAATATGTGCATGATGTTGGGATAATGAGATAAATAGGTGTTTGATTGTGGAAAAATAAATGGGATGGTATGAGGAAAGAGTAAAATTTTTAAAGAATTCATGTTTTCACTAAGTTTTTATGGTAATTTAGGTTATTACCATGTTTCAAGAGAGTACATGACAATAGTATTCACATGTTTGGTGTGTGACAATTAAGACCTATGTAATGTTTTTTAGGGGATTAATGAAAAGTTTATTTTTGAAATTCAGTGACCATATTTAAAAAAATTTGGATTTTAATCTTTTGGAAAGATCATAAAGGTAACCATTTATGAAATATTTTACATTGAAATTTGGATGAGGTTTTAGATATTAAAGTATTATCTCTTCATGTGAGGATTTATAAATATTGGATAACTTGTGTTAACATTTTTGTTTTGATTTTGACTAAATATAGATTGAATGACATATCATTCTATTTATGAATCTCATGATATAAAAATTCTTTATGAATGAAAAATATACCATCATTTCTTAGAATAAGAGATGGAGTGGAAATTAATCAAGGCATAACAAAAAGATGAGATTGGGCTTATGAAATGTAAGGAAATAAAGAAAGTATTTATTCTCATGAAAATTATTCAACTCTAGGGAAAGGATATTGAAACCAAAAATGTTATCCTAAAACCTTATGTTATGATGAATCAAATGGTCAATTAGATCATCACAGATTTATGGTTTTGTGATTGTTAACTTTCTCCGGACCATGTTCTCTATCACTCACTATTAGAAATTGATAGTTAGATTTCTCTTCTTGGTCTATGTTTTCACTTCCCACCTATGTTATCTAATTTCAAAACCTAGTTATGAGTTACTTTAGATAACTGTTAAGTTTAAAAATTTCCTTTTTATAAAAAATATGTTTTAGTATTCATTTTAGAATGTGGGTTTCTATGAAAGGGACTTTCAGATATTAAAACTTTGATTACCTCGGTGAATTTTGAGGTTGAAATTAATTTTAACGGTGGTAGAATGTAAAACCTAAACATTTTTATGAATTAAATTTTTTTAAAATAATTTTATTTCTTTGATGTCTTGTGTTACACGCAACACCATCTTAGCTTGTGTTACACACAACACTGAGTTTCTACGAAACATCATTTCATTATTGTAATTATTTATAAAATATAATTATAATGTATCTATTATAATGGTGTGTATGAAAATTATTAATTGAATCATGAAATTATGGTTTACATATGCAAAACCCTTTAGAAATTAAAAGGAAATATTTTTCTGAAAAACAATTTAAATGTGAATAAGTGTGTTTTATACCAATAAAATAAAAAAATAACACCTATTTGATTATATTAATGAAATATATATTCAACATAATGTTTAAAATTCATCTTATGTTTTTTATATATTTGATATAATAACAAATTTAATTTTACACATAAAAGATGTATTTTTTAAAAAAGACATTTTTGTTTCCTTTTGATGTCGCGCTTGTTTTAAATATATTTTTTAACAAATTTATAAATTCTATTTGAAAAAATAAACTTTTTATTTGAAATAGTAATTTCAAATTTTAATTTGGTTGAATTTTTGATATTTTTCTGATAAGTTTCATGTTTTGATTAATAGTGTAAAATACTGAATTCTAATTGAAAACATCTTTTTCATCTATATAATTTACTATGTTAAATTATTATTTTTGGAATGGTTAATTAGATCAATTTTATATAATTTAATCTAATTTAGTTAAATAGAATCAATTTCATATTGAATTTGGATATAAAAATATTTCAATCTTTTAGACGACTTTACTTTAAAAACTTGTTGTTTTGTCCTGTCTGCGGGATTAATTTGAAATTAATTTCTACAACTTTTGTGAATTGAATTTTTATAAATGGATGAAATATTTTGAATCATAATATAAAATTTATTAATTATCTCCCATTTATTTTTGAAAAATATGAATAGTAACTTTGGTAATTTTTATTACCACGATTAAGGGTAAATCGGGTAATTAAGGGTAAAAATTATATTATAAATATTAGAAAAATACCCTAGAACTTGCCCAAATTTTATTGGATGAAATTATTTTGTCACTTAATATTTAATGTTATAAATTCAATTATTTAATGGATACTTTCCCATGAAAATGACCTTTATATTATTAAAATCAAAGAAAGTGACAAAATGTCACACTCTTAATTTCTATAAGTATAATATTTTTAATAAAGAGGTAAACATAAGATATATTTTAACATAAATAGTATTTATAAATATAAAATAGTTATATACATCATGGTGACTTATTTATAATTTTTAGTGAATAAATAATTACCTTAAATTCTCACACAATGCTAATGCATTAATTATTTTATTAATGGAAATATCAAATAAATAATATTAAAAATATTAAAATAAATATAATTTAAAATAATTAATGTCACCCACGAATTTTATAGAATAATTTGATATGTTAGGGATATAATAAAATATTTTTATTGAATTTAAATTGTTTTATTTTTTAATTTCTTAAAGTTAAAGTAATTAATAGTATCAAAATTGTTATCAATAATATTTTAAAATAAATAATATTTTATTAAATAATCTAAAATTATTAAAAATATTAAACTAAGACAACTAATTTGGATAATTTTAAAAATGACAACAATGATCCATTTATGGGTTTTCTGTCATTTTATTGTAATTATATTTACCTTCAAAGAGTAAAAACACATGTTGTCACATTAATAGTTAAAGGGATTAAATAAGGGTTAAAATAAAAAGATAAGGGTATAACCATGACCTCAACTTATCCAAAAAAAATATTTCATTAATATAACTTGACCCTTATAACCTTATGCTCAAATTTCAGTTATTTAATAGATACTTATCCATGAAAATGGCTAATATATTATTTAAATCTAATATAGTTACAAAATATCACTCTCTTTGTATTTAATATCGTTTATGTGTTCACATAGGGATAAAATCAGGATATTAATGAACATATATAACTATTTTGATCTTAATTAAATTATTTTCTTTATATAAATTTATTTTTAATTTTTATAAGTAATATAAATATCTTAAATGCATGCGAAATGCTAAATATAGTATTTATTTAATTAATAGAAAAATAAAATAAATGATTTTAAAAATAATAATTTTGAAATTTTTTGAAAGATTTAATGTCTTAAATGAATTTCATAGATCTATATGATATATTTAAGAGGTTTTAAATCATTATATTCTAATTTACCCTTTTTTTGATGTATTTGAAGTCAAATTAAATGAATAGTTTCAAAATTGACATTAATGATGATTCATAAAAATAATATATTTTTTAATTATATAAAATTCATAAAAAAACATATATTTCACCATGTGAATGTAATATAGTTAAAAAAATTATAAAATTTCCATTTATGATTCATTTTTCCATTTATAGTAACATTTTTAACCCTTTATGATTAAAGTAACAGTTACCACTATTAAGGTCAAAAATAACTAACCAAGGGGTAAATCAAACGGATAAGGTTTAAAATGACACAAAAACTTGTATAAATTATATTTTTTTATGGTATTACAACCCTTTCCTCTATTATATACTAATAAATGGAAATTTTTTGGAATTTGGATATAAAATAATGTATTATAATTTAATTTTTTGAGAAATTTAAAAAGTGCCCCTCACCACAATTATTAAAGGACACCTCCTAACTCACTTCTTCACATCACTTTGAACCTTAAATCTTCACTATCAACTACCAATTTTAATTATAAAATTTCCTAGACACATTATATATTTTTTAGTATTCTCAAAAGACCAACCTGGGTGTCCCTAAAAAGGGATTTAAAGAAAGTTCACCGAAGAAGAGGATGTTTGAACATGAAAAAAGAAAATACTTGAGGTAAGGGAACTTTTTTTAACTCAATTTCAATTCATTGATTTTTTTTATTCTACTATTATGTGTGAAATGACTTTTGATTATCTTATTTTTTATTTCCACTTATTTTATGTGTATTTATATTGAATACACATAATCAATTCATTTTATTAATGCTCACTTCAAGGATATGATATTTGTAATTAATTTCAAAGTCTCATTATTATTCAGGATTATTTATATATAAGTATTTTCTTGAGAATATTTATCTTACATTCTCATGTTTCATAAAAATTATTTTCAAAATATTTTTACTATTCTTATATAAGTTTTTAAAGTCATTTTTACACATGTGTGAATTTTTAATAAATGGTTTGAAATGAATCTTTTTGTCATCTTTCAAATGAGGTTCTTTGTGACCATTTAAGAAAAAGTATAAAAGGAATGTTTTTTTAACTTATACGGTATGATCATATTTTCCTGCCATCATGACTCCTTAATTACTTGAATATTCTTTTATAAGATCATAAGGTTATTTTCAAAGAAAATGTTTTCTTTTATAAATGTGTGACTCTTTAATAAGAAATGATTTTAAAAAATAAAAATGTTATTTTTCAATAATTATTTCAAGTGATCTTTCAAAATTATTTCCCATCAAAGATAACATTATTTGATGTTACTTATTATTTAATAGGGTTATGATTCAAGGATATTATCCTTATTTTTTCTATAGTTATTTTATGTTTATGATGGAATGATATTTATGAAACCCATTTATTCTAGAAGGGTTATGTTATGATTAAATGTTTATGAAACCCATTTATTTACATGGGTTGTGATAGGATGAATGATTTACATGGAACACATATGTATGGTTTTCATTATGTGACGATTGGGACCTATATTTCCCACCAATGCATTGGGTAAAGATTTATATCTCATGAGATAGATGGGAATACTAAAGGGGGATATCTTTGTAGGAAACATTGAAGATATTTCACCTGACTAGAAGTTTGTGTTCCATGTTTCCAAAGGCACTAAAGTAATGCAGTATTTGGTTGTGTGTTTGTGTAATATATGAAATATTTTTTAAAAATTATGTAATGTATATATAAAATAATATTGGTTCATTATACTATCGTGTGGCCATATCCCTATTGGTATATGGATCTCTACACATGTAGTCATAAATGGCTTATAGGTGGACTACACGGAAGGTTTGAACCACTCGGGGTCTGGCCCATGCTCATGCCCGTGTTCATGTACTTTGGTATATGGTGTGTCCTCCCACATGGGGTCCTTCTCGTGTGATCCTTACACATGACTTGTATACCCTGGGAGGGTTACACGGTGTGTGGAACCACCAAAGGGCGTGTCATCCTTAACTTTTTAAAAACCCTAGCACCGCAGCCAAAAAGGAACTATGTGGTGTGTGTTCATTACAGCACATGCTGTGTAGCCGGGATTTTTTCATAAAGTTAGATATGTTCACTATTATTCCAAATCCAGCTCCTTTTCCATGGATCTTGCCTCTAGGCCTCTCAAAATTAGTGGAAAAGGCCTCCATTCATCATTTCCATCCGTTTGGTGGCCAAAAAATGGGTTTCTAATTCATTCGTGTGAATATTCATGCACCATTACCGCTCAAGGTGCCTCTTCTATCACACTAAAACATGATTTGGATCCCATATCCATGAAGAAAATATCTTCAGCCCAAAAATATTTTGAATCTATCCCCGATTCTCCAATCCATTTTTCAATTATGATTCTGCCACAAATTTGAGGGTCCAATTGGTCTCGGTCCCACTCGATAAAGTTGAACAAAGACCCTATGGTCCAATTAGTGAAGAACGAAAATAAATATTGGGATAAAATCACAAGAAAATATTTTCAATGATCTTTGGACAAGAATTCTTGGAAAACAAACACAAACGGGGATTCCCAAGGTGAGAAAAACCCAATAATCAATTAAAACTGATACATGGGCACGTGAAAATGTTTTTAATTAACGCAGATCCAATATATATAATCGATCGTGGTCAATCAATTTCATAAATTAGGGAATAATATACAAATTGATGAGTCCTACCTAGAATTACATCACTTTGTTCTTGAATAATATGCTCACTAATGAATGATAGAATTAATTGCATTCGTTGTGCCTCATTGTGCCTAGATCTAGAGTTCTATCATCGTCAGATTCTGATTCCCCAATGAGAGGGTAGAAGAACATATCACAACGATCCCAGGGTTATGTGGATAATCTTGAAGATCCTTCCATGATGGTCTATTTAAAAATAGAATTAGTTCTAGGTTATTTAATTAAATAAATAAAATTATTTATTTATTTAACTAAATGCTCCTGCCCATGGCTGCTTTTATCCGAACGCCCCTCATTGACCAATTTTAGGTCGCACCTGAGTTAAACATCATATTTTGGATTAAAAAAATTCTTGTATTTTTTATATGATATTCCTTTTATGAGTTATCAAATTTTCTTTAATAATTTGTGCATGCATAATACAAAATATTTTTATATTTTTATAAAATTAATTTTGGGCACATCGGGCCTCAGAATCACATGTTGTCTTAGAGCCTGGATTCAAAAATATTTCTATATATATTCCAAAGTATTATAAGAAAGAAACAGGATACCTATAGGGAGGATATGTTCAAGATGGTAGGGCCATATGGGGGATTAGGCACATACAGTGGCCCTCAAGAAGGAGCCTGTTGGAAGTAAAGTTGGACCAAGCGCCCATGTGAGCATGCAGGCACGTAGTGTTCAAGACCACATGGCTATGGGAGGATAATCTCCCCAAAATGGTGTGATGAATGATGTAATGAAGGGTTCCTACGGTCCCCATCCACCTTCAATATCAATCTATTGTCGTCTGTAACACTAGAAATCCTTCATGTCTGCCACCAGAGAAGCCCAGTTCGAGCTAGAGAACCACCACCAATGCCCCTGATCAAAATGGATCATCTTAGAGACCTATTTAATCTATCGTGGACCCCCATTCTAATATAACCAAAGCCATAAAATTCCATTTTTAGCTCCCTTCATATACTATAAATGTTGGGGGATTTGATGGAGGCCAAATGCATTATTTTTACCTCTAATGAGCACTGAGGCAATTCCACGATGCCACTTCCACCATACACCACCCCCAAGAACTTCCATGCATGACCTATGAACCATTAAGTAAACCACCTGAAGTTCATCTCTACACTTCCATGCACAATCATTTACTACTATAAATGAGTGAGAACATGCTACTGGTGAGCCAATGGTAGAACATTCTACCAGTGAGCCAATAGTAGATGTAATCTATCATTGTTCCAATGGTAGATATGATCTACCATTGATCCAATGGTAGATATGATATACTATTGATACAATGGCGGATCTGGAGAAATAATTCACCTCACTACTGCCTGAGATCCCTCACCCGATGCACCACTACCCACTATAGCCACCGCTACCATGACCACCAACCACTGCAACCATGATCCCTCTTTCAAGAAGAATGAGGATTTCCTTATTGATGGAGTACACCTTTATTACTCTTGAAACAATAATCATGCAATATCATGCATATAGAAATCACCTACGGAATTTTTTTTCTGCCAAGGTGGAGGTCAAATCCATAAATAACACCACTGATCAAGTTGGATGAAGGAGAAAGAAGGTGCTAGAATAAGTGAAGAAATTTATAATACTACTTTCTACCAAAGGTATATGTGATCTGCTATTTGATCTATTGGTAGATGTGATCTAATATTGAATTAATGGTAGATATGGAGCAATCACCCCATTCATGGTCCACTATCTGATAAACCACTTTGAAGAAGACTGTGGTAGTGAACTCTTTTCACCATGAATTTTTTTTACAATGGTAGATGTGAAATGGTGGATGTGAAATGGTAGATGTTAAATGGTAGATGATGCTACTACCATTGTGTAACTATATCTTAGTGATGTAATTTGGAAACACTTGGGAATTCAAAAGATTCAATGTTGAGTATCTTTAAAAAGATACATTCAACGATTGAGAAGATATTGAAAGATACAAAAGAGTGAGATAATGAGGTCACCTCCCTCTATAAATACAAGGATATTGTGACACTAGAAATGGATTGGAGGATTTATAGTGGGATAGTATTGGATGCTCTATCTTTGCTGCTTTTTATTTTTCTTATGTAATTTACTTTATATCATGTAATTCATTTTTTTTCTTTTAATTAAAGTGTTCCATCCTTTATCTTCCTTCCAATGACTCATTCTCTTATTCTTATTTATTCCTTTCTCTCATTATTTTCTTATCATATCTTTCATTGTGACCTCTTTCACTTGACAATTATTGAATAACCAGTGGCTTGGCCTCAGGGGAGGATGGGGTGTGCCTGAATTTTGTAAGTCAATTCATATGTTTTATTTACATTTTTGGTGAGCAAGAATAAAGTGTATGAGTGTGTCAATATCCCACCATGACGTTGAATTAAAACTCTCTTCTATTCATTTATTTTAATCTTTCCCCTTTATTCCTTTGAATATAATCTATTCACACAGTGGAGTTGATCCATTCAAAGGATGGAACATCATACGATGGAGCTAGGTCTTGGAAGGCGTCACACTCTCGATTAAAGTTCCCTATAAACCTTGATTATAGGAGGATGTAGAATCTAGTTTTCTTAGGCATTCAAGGTTTTACAATCACTAAATAAAATAATAGTAGTACAAGAGTGATATTTCATAATTAGGTTATCTAAATAAATTAAATCAATCAACATGAATAATTTAAGGAACCCAAATTCAGACCCTAAATGGCCAAGTACTTTCTCCATTTTTTTTATCATTTCATGATTAATTTAGTTTAAATTTTCCTTCTGTATGTATTTTTAGTATTTTATAAAATAAAAAAAACCAAATCTTATTAGTGTTATAACAAATTAATGAAAAAAAAATAAGTTACTAGGTGAATTAGATTAAGTATAAAAAATGAGAATCTCCTCAAGCGAGATGACCATGGTCAGCCTCTGGGTTGCACTAAAAAATCTTAGAAATTTTCTTTTTTAATTCCTTTCAATAGGAATTTATTCATATATACTTGAAACCTATGTTTCAATATAGTCTCTTAGATAGTGATTCTGTTCTTCTTTGATCTCAATGCCTTTTACACCTTATAATGATTATAAATAAAAATAATAAATCAATTCACCAATAAGTTAATACTTGTTTTCTATATGCTGCATGAATCTTTTTCTTCTTAACTTAAATAGTATCAAGTAACCTCTTTCATTTTTTTGTGCACACCAAAACACACAAATGACCATTTAATTCTTTCAGTTATTCTTTCCATGAAAACTGATATACACCACACCTCTGTTTTTCTTCTATAAATTTCAAGGCCAACTCAGCCAATTCTTCTTATTTTACCCAATAGAATTGAACGACTCACATATTTTCTCTTTTCTTATTCCTCTTCTTCTTTTTACTATTCAAACAAATATGCACAAAACTCTCTTATTATCCTCTCTTTTTCCCCATTTTCTTTTATTCTTCTTCTTCTTCAGTGCATATTATTTTCACTTGTTCTCTTCATCTCATCTTTGAATCATAGCATGTATATATATTGTAATTGATTCAGATATTTTTCTTCTTTGATACTAAATTATTCTCTCATTTAATCATAGTTTCAAACCTATATCTTTCATTCTTCACATATTTTTCATTGACATGTAGAGTGTATATATATAATAAAACATACAATATGGGTTACCTTTCTATTATTCTATTTATTCAATATTCACAATATTTAAAAAACCTTATAAATACTTTAAAATTAAAAAGTCTATAATTATCATGTTTGGTCTTTACAATAACTTCCAGAAGAAACCATTGTCATAACTGATTATAATTGCATGTAAACTTATAGAAATATCACAACCTCTTTATCCTAATTGAAACCTACATTTCTTCCACATTAAATCCCATAAAATCATATTCATAATTAAAACCCCATGTATACAATTATGGTAACTTCAATCTTGGAATTATTCCTCATAAATACCATCAAAACTATAGACACTACGAGTTTTTTATGTCTTGAAGGCTTACACATAATTCACAAACATATCCAAAGTCTTACATAGAAGTCGGATGCTTAGACAAAGCCTAACACTCATGCATTTACCATTTTTCAACCTTAGAAAATTCATATGTTTATTAAATCTTATGATTATAAAGACCTATTCTTAGCATAAAAGTCGTATTATTAGCTTCAAAGTCTTACGCTCGTCTTACAAAATCTTATGCTCATGCCTTTTCCATAGAAATGACTCTATCTTCTTCACAACAACATCATTGATTTGATGTTTTTCACTCAATATCCACATTTCTTCAACATTCTTATCTGAATAAAAATATCATTATGGTGTTAAATAAATGAATATTAAAATAAGATAATCACTTGGAAAAATTGTATACAATGAGTTTCACATGCAAATTCCCTGACGTGGGAAATTATCGTCCACAAAAAATTCATATACAAGAAGCATTAACCTGTATGACTAGTTTTCTTATGTAGACGATTCACAAACATAGTAGAAAATTTGATTTTTTAGATTCACCTATTTAGGAAAACCCATACGTGGATATTTCCTTATGTAGAATACGTATACAGATTCATATAAATCATTTTCACTTCTTTAACCAACATAAAGACTTTGTCTTTTTCCCTATTCTACCCTTCTTCCATATTTAACTCTTCATCCAAGAAACACTTTTAATGAATCATGATGGCCATTATCATGATATTTTATCTTTAAAAGAACTCCTCACTTCACATTAATTGAATTAAATATCTCCTACAATTTCTTTCATTGCTCTTATCATGTGTCTCCACGATCACTTAACCTACCGTGTGGGTCCATAGTGACTTTACCTATAGTGCATGTCCATGATCACTTGACCTGGTGTGTATATTTACTATCACTTGAACCACCGTGCAGTGGGTCTACATTTCTTCATTCAATATGTTCACATTCCTTTATGTGGTGGGTTATATTTTCTTCATGTAGTAGGTTTTTATTCCTTTATATGATTGTTTCTCATTTCTTCACATTATCATTTGCTCACGATAGCTTCACTTACCATGTGAGGCTCATGATAAGTCATCTCTTTTATGAGGTTGGTATATCAACTGTTAATTCACACATCATGTGGTTGGTACTAGTTGTTTATGAAACTCAAAGTCTTAAAATAACCTTTGGCCTCAAAAATATTTCCAAAATAACCATTCCAAGGACTCCTCAGCAATATCTTAAATCATAATCTTCTAAGATATTTAATAATCATGAAACAAATACTTAGGTTATCCTTTTCTTCAACAAGATTATTATTCACAACATATTGATATTATTTGAAAAAAATACAACTTACACAAAGTGGGCTCAAAAATTTGGTGATAAATGAGATGAATCCACCCACCAGCATTGTTACACATGATATTGTCTTATTTGGGAACCCCCACCTATACAATTTTCTTTCCTAGGTCTCCCACCCATCTGTAAAAGTTCTTGTGTCAAGAAGGTGAGTCATGTTAACTTATTAATCACATCTAAAACATCCCTACAACCCATGTGGGACTCGTAACTTTCTAGAATATTGGACCCCATACAACAGGGTAGTTATTCCCAATCACATATCTGAGGGGAGGGTTTCATATGGTCATAACAATATCTCACTCAGTGGTTATTGAGGGATTCAAAGATTTCCCATGTCTCTAATACTAAGTGAGGATAGGGGTGAATCCACCCATCAATGATGTTGTGCGTGATATTTTCTACTTTGGAACCCCCACCTCATAGTTTTTTCCCCAAATCTCTCACCTATCTAAAAAGTTCCTCATGTCAGGGGTGATTAGACTAATCTTTTTAATCATATCTAAAACACTCCCACACCCTATGTGGGACTCATGACTTGAAAATAGAGTTCACCCTACGAAGTAGGGTGGTTAGTCCCGGTCATGGATCTATGGGGAGCGTTGTATCCGGTCGCAAAAAAATGGTGGTTACATAATGGTTTAAAGTTTCATTGTACGAAAATATAGAGTTTAATTTCATTTAGGATAGTGTAAGAAAATGGATGTTATAATTTTTTTGGGATTGAACCCATAGAGGGATTCATATATACCCCTAAGGAGGGATAAAAATTCATCAAGTTTGAGGCCATATTTTAAATACATGTGATGGATTATTCCAAAAAAAAATTAATAAATGAGGATTTAAATTTTTAGTCTAGTAATAATGCATAAAGTACGTTTTAAATATGCATGAGAAGGGTGTTAAACTTTTCCTTGATAATTAATCTTTCAGTTTAGAGCTATGTACGTGGCATATCAAGCAGTTTAATGTTGTGTGGAATGGATGTTATAGAATACATTTTAATTTCATGTGATAAGGACCATTATGTTGTGTGTTTTAAGTTCATATTACAAGGACTATTATGTATTGTACTTTTAGGTCATATGATTAGAAAAACCAGGAAAAAAGTGCCTATAAATGGTCAAAGTGTGGTGCTTACACATGATCTTACCTAGTAAAAAAAATTAATAGGGGGCTAACTGATAGTGTTGGGAGTTCCATGAAGAAAGGAATGTTGAAAGTATAATAATGAGTCTTATTCATGAATATCCCTGTTAGGATCCTATATTGTTGGGAGAATGTATGGGGTTTGCATCGATAATGTGATCCAAGAATGAAGGAGTCCACTTCAATAACCATGCTATAATATAGGGTGAGGTGGCATGCCACGAGCTCTTAAAGATGAAGGGTGAGTATGAGATTGACCATTCCATGAATAATAAGGTAGGAAAAAGAGAACCATGGGGGCCTTATATAGGATGTGAAATCTTTTATATCAAGGGTTTATATGGTCATATGAGCTATGAAAATGCATAGAATGGAATAAATATGAGGTTGGAGGGGATGGAGAGATTAGATAAGTATACTAATCAAATCATTTCACACATATTATTTCATGATTTTGAAATATAAATATCCAAAAATAATAATCCCAAAGCGCATGAGTCCTAGTGTCTTTGGAAGACTAGGTTCATAATACATCAAATGGAAACTAAAACATGAAATCCTCATTTTATTCTCCATAAGGATCTCCTAAATTAATTTTTACTTCTAAAGATTCATAGGGTAACTTAGGGAATATATAAAATAAATGGATGGACAAAAAAGCTCAGAAAAGGAGTAAACATGATAAGGAAGCATAATTTGTGAGTAAAAAGTATAACATGATATCATAAAAGATAAGACTCGAAAGTAATCACATGGGAGTATAACATAAAGAAAATGGTATCATAAGATCATGGAATCAAAGGAAATATGGTATCAACATATAAAATGACATAAACATGTGTCAAGTATAAATTTTTGGACAATATCATATGGTGGAAAAAGTCCCATGATGAATTAGGTTTACTCCCTAATCTCATACAGGACGCCTCATGTGACTAAAGCATTACCCAATGCATTAGAGTGCTATTTGGGTGCACCCATCATAACATTTTCATGATATAGGTTTTCCAAAAAAAATCAATCATAATTCATAAAAAAAAAATTACTCATGGAAATAAAATGGGTTTCATAATCTTTCCTCGTATCATAATCAAAGGAAATTTCATAACGAAGGAATTTGAGAAATGAACATAAGGAATATATTAACCCATAAAATGAAGAGAGAATAAGCTAGGTATATATGTGTGAGACATATATACATACTTTATAATCATTCCATAACTTTAAATAGAGAGATAAAGTTATTTAGAGAGAGAATAGTCATAACCTAGAGAAAAGGGTGGTTAAGAGAGATCCCTTACCCCGAGCCTGATTCATCATGTGAGTTATTTATCTTTATGAATAATAAAATTATGTTAATTATTTACTTAATTAATAAAAAAATTCAATTTTATTTTTTTAATTTTATTTATTTAAATTTATTTATTATCATTTTATATTCAATTACCTCTTCATTTGGGTTCAAGTCGAATGCTTTGACGATGTTTGGCTCATATGTCCGAAATCACTTTGGAAGGTTGAATAAGGTTAAATAGATTATTATTTAATAATAGCCAGAATAATTATCATGAAATAATTATAATTTTTATACATAAAATATACCATTTAAACCAATCATGAGTATGATTATGAAAAATAAACTATGTTACAATCTTGGAGACAGCAGGTCGTACGAATGCATAAGTAGCGTTTCCATTTATAACGATGATAATGGAAAGAATGTGAGTATTATTTTATACTAATATAATGATAATTATATCATAAATATAATATTATTTATTTAAATATACTTATATATACCATCCATGTCACAGGGTAATAAAAAATGAATCGCATTACTTCGCAAGGCGGTAGTCCACCGTACACATGAAGGGTGTTAATATTTTTTAATAGATGGTAGGGTAAGAGCACATATAATATATTAATTTTCAAAAATTATTAATATTTAATTAAAATAATGTATAAATATTAAATTTATCATCATTAATAGTTATCATAGGTGGTTATGGAAAATGAATTACATCGGTTCGTGAGGCGGTAGTCCACCGTACACACAAACGATGATTTCATTTCCCATTTTATGGAAGTGGAGATAGATTTATGTTATTACAATAACATAAAAACATATCATTATATGTTAGATACTTATTTTATCATATAAATATGACTTCATAATATTTTAATTAGGTGGTATAATAAATAAAAAATGATGTTTGGTTAAAAATGATACCTCTTCTTCGGGCCACCTCTTTAGGATTATACCTAAATCCTCCCTAGATTATATTTATGATCATACCTAGGACTCTAGGACATGGATATATGATTAATTAAGTTATTTGGGAATGTTTTTTATGAATCATAATGATTTTTTAATTGTGTAATGGAGAGGAGTGTAGATGACCTTTTATAAGTGAGGTGGAGTGTCATTTTTATAAATAATTAAAACTATTCAATAATGGGAAATCACTCCCAAGAAAAATGCCTCCAAAATTGATAAATGATATATTTTATGGGTTATATGCTCTATAAAAACCAAAAAAATCAAAAAAAAACTATTTTTTTAATATTTTATTTCATTTACCTCTAAGTATGTTCACTTTTACTATTTTAATTTCTAACCACGATAGCTAAATTTTTTTACTATTTTTACTATTTATTATGATCAAAATAAAGTTTAAATTATTACCTAATATTAATTATTATTATTAAAAATAATAAATCTACTTTATCAAATTAAAATCATATAAGTGGAAGAAATTAATTTAAAATTAACTCGCAAAACATGTCAAAAAATGCTTTTTCAAGAAATGAATTTTTGAAGCAATATATAATCTTTTATTAACTATATAACTAGTAATAATTATTATATAAATTTAAATTAATATAAATAGTAATATAATATATAAAATTAATTTAAATATATCTTTAATATGGTTTATTTTAATTATTTAAAAATGATAAACTTTATGTACTTACGAACAGTTTTTTAGAAAACCGTGTTTTTCAACATAAAAATAATCTTATAAAAAATCATGAAAATTGATGATTAAAAAGAAATTAATTATATTATTATAAATAAAATGGTTCATATTTAACTTTAATATCAAATAAAAAATATAATGTAACTTTTAAATTACTTGATTTAATGAAAAGAAATGACAGTATTTGAAAATCGGTTATTTTAACTATTCCCTAAAAAATCAATTATTTTGAAAAAATCCCAAAATTTTAATCTAATTCAATTTTGATATATTGATTTCAATGAATTGTTTTAATTTTATAAAATAAAATTTCTAAAATTTCCATAAATTAATTATAATATTTTCAAAAAAAACATTTTTGAAGGGAATGCATTTTTAAAGAATAAAATGTCTATTATAAATTGAGTGCTTAATTAATAAGAATTTATCAATAAATTTATATCAATTAGGGATATTATATAAATATTTCATAAATTGTTTAACCTTATTCATATCCACTAATTTAATGGCTTGGTTATAATGGTCATAGTTAAATAATTGTGGTTTATTTAGGCTCAGTGTTACCTGTCGTGTATGGTATCAAACATGGTTTTATTCATTGAAAACTAAAGGTGTTACATTATTCCCCCCATAAGTAATTTTTCTCTTTAAATTTTATATTACATACTAAGGTGAAAATAGATGAGGGTACTTCTACTCCATGCCTTTCTTTAGTTCACAGGTTGCTACTTTGTATTTATGATTCTGCTAGGTGATTCATCTTATTGCGTAGAAATGTATCTCTCTGGTCTATGATATTTACCATATACTCCTCATAAGATAGATAATTTTCTATTTTTACCACCTTTTAATTCATTACATGTGTTGTATCTGACATGTACTTCCTCAAGAAGGATACATGGAATACATCGTGTACTTGAGAAATGGTTGGTGGGAGTGCTAGCCAATAAGTCACAGCTCCATTGCAATCAAGAATATCAAAGGGGATGATATACATGGGGATTATTTTTTTCTTCTTCCCAAATATCATGATTCTATTCCATTGAGATATTAAGAGAAACACTTTATCCCTGACCACAAACACCATGTCTTGTCGATGATTGTAAGTGTAGCTCTTCTGTCGAATCTGAGTAGTCTGATGTGTTTCTGAATGATATTGAACTTTTCTTCCATCTCCTCAACTATTTTAGATCCCAAAAGCTTATTTTCACCAATCTAATCCTATCACACCAGTTTTATACATCTCTTACCATAAATTTATTCATAAGGATCCATTCAGACACTTGAGTGGAAACTATTATTGTACAAGAACTCGACTAGAGGAAGATGTTGATCCCATCCTCCTTTCAAGTCTATAAAGCATGATATCAACATGTTTTCTGGTGTTTTGATATTCCACTTAGATTGGAAATCAATTTTGGGGAAATAATTCATAATGAAGTTCGACTCAGTATTTATAGTATATTGGAGGCTCTTCTATAACTTGAAGGTAAATATGTCATCTCGGTCAGATATAATCGATAGTAGTGTTCCATGAATCCTCTGACATCTCTAATGTATATCCATAATGGTTGATTGAGTGATAAGTCATATAAAGTTGCAATGGAGTGAGAATTCTTTGTAAAATGATCCATCGCATCCCATATGGAATTGTTTCCTCTAGATGTATTTGGAAGACCAGTTAAAATTCCATAGGGATGTTTTCCCATTTCAATGTAGGTATGGGTAACAGTTACATCATCCCCTTAGATATTTTCCTTTAATCCTTAATGTGCTGGCATATTCAGCACTTTGATGTATATTTAGTGATCTCCTTCTTCATATTGTCCCACCAATAGTTCTCTCTATAACAACCCAAGATTAACGTACATATACATTACATCATTTTTGTGTAATATTTCATACATTACACAAATACACTCTCAAAGAACATATTAGTTTAGTGTCTTTGGAAACAAGGAAAACAAACCTATAGTCTAGTGAAATTACTTTAATATTTTCCACAAAGATATTCCCCTTTAGTATTACTACCTAAAACCTTTATTTATAACCTGGGGAAAAGAAACATTTGAAAACAGTGAGCTCAGATCCTCAATAATGGTAAACAAGGGAGATATAAATCATAACAAAATCATAAAGCATAAGTACATAAACAAAAAATTTTAAAATAATATCTTGTATATAAAATATTATGATATCATTCTATTAAATAAATCATATAAGTTCATAGAGAGTAAAAGAATATATTCCTTGAGAGCATAATATAAGACATGAAGTTTTGGCAGACACATAAGAATATAAAATCATTTATATATTAGTTAAGGTTTGTTTATAAGAACATCATAATAGAAAAATTCCTTTTTTGAACCAAGTTAACTCCTCTTTCTAGCCCTGTGTTACTAAACTAGTTTTTTTTCTCATTCCAGCCTTGTATTACTAAACCAATATTACTCCCATTCCAGTCCTGTTTATCTCATGAGTTATAAATATTTACCCAATTAATTTGAGGGATATATAGGTACGACCCATCACATAATGAAAACCATACATATGTGTGCCAAATAAATCATTCATCATATCATAACCCATGTAGAGAAATGGGTATCATAAACATTTAATCATAACATAACCCATAAAGAAGAAATGGGTTTCATAAATATCATTCCATCATAAACATAAAAAAAATTATAGAAATAATAAGGATATTATCCTTGAATAATAACCCTGGTAAAGAATAAATAACATCAAATATTATTATGTTAGATGGAAAAGAATTTTTGATGATCTCTTGAAATAATTCTTGAAAAATAACAATTATTTTTTTAATAATTTATTTTTAAAGAGTGAAATATTTATAAAAGAAAACATTTTCTTTGAAAATAACCTTATAATATTACAAAGAAAGATTCAATTAATTAAGGTTTTATGAAGGAAATAAAATCCTCTCATACCATATAAGTTAATAAAAATATTCTTTTCATACTTTTTCTGGAAAAGTCACAAAGAACCTCATTTGGAAAAGAGCAAAAAAATTCCTTTTAATCAGTTTAGTAAAAATTCACACATATGTAAAAATTAATTTAAACACTTATATAAGAACAGTAAAAATATTTTGGAAAAAAATAGGAAACATGGATATGGAAGATAAATATTCCACATATACTTATGTATAAAAAATCCCGAATAATAATAAGATTGTAAAAATAAACCATATAAATATCATATCATTTAAGTGAGCATTAATCAAATGTATTGATTGTGTGTATTCACTATAAATCCACATAAAATAAGAGGGAATAAAATATAAGAGAATAAAAATTAAATTCGAAAATAATCATAGAATGAGGAAATAAATTAATGGAAATTGATTTAAAAAAATTCCCTTACCTCAAGTCTTTTCTTTCTTTGTACATGTTCAAACCTTCTTTTCTTCAGTGAACTTATTTTAGATCTCTTCTTAGGGACACTAGGGTTGGTATATTGAGAATACCAGAACCTAAAGAATGTATCTAGGGAATTTTATAATATAAATTTTTAGGGGATGGTCGAGATTGAAGGCCCAATGTGATGTGAATAAGTGAGGGAGGAGGTTCCCTTTTATAATTGAGGTGAGGGGAACTTTTCAAATTTCACAAAATATTAATTTATAATAAATTAAATATTAATAAAAATACCTCCAAAAGGACATGTATTCAAATATATGATGAGATAAGGTTATAATATCATCAACTAATAAATTTTACAAAAAGTTCTGGTATTATTTTATACCTTATCAGTTTGATTAACCCTTAGTTAACCTATTTTAATTTTATCTAAGGTGACAAGTTGTTCAATATTAAAAGGTTTTAATTTTTACTTATGTTATATAAATTAGAACATAAATGAAATATTTATAATATTTTAAACCATATTATAATTATTTTGTATTTTTAAATATTTTTTATGATTTTTAAATAATTTCACAAAATATTATTTTCATAAAATATCATTAGTGTCAATTTCAACATTATTCATTACATGGACTTTTAAAAATATCAATATAACAAGTTAACTTTGAAAAATATATTTAATTATATTCCTAAGAGGTCAAGGCCATCTTGAAAATTCGTTGATTACATTAATTATTTCAAATTGTATTTATTTTAATATTCTTAATAACATTTATTTGATATTTCCCTTAATAAAATAATTACTACATCAGTGTTGTGTAATTATTTAATATACTTATTTGATCAAGAAAATTTAAAAATAAAATACCATGATGAATATAAATCTTCTATATTTAATAATTATATTTATAGTTGAATACATATTTTGGTTAACTCTGTATTAAAAATGATATAGTATTTAAAACATGAATGTGACATCTTTAAATTTTTATTAAATAAAATATTATAAATATCATAATATCATCTAAGAGGACCAAAAAGTCAAAAATAAATTTTTATAATGAAAATATGTTTATTAGGTTAAAATTTTAAGTTTATATTCGTTCATAACATACCTTTTTTCCCATGTGGACAAATAAGGGATATTTAAGACAAAGAAAGCGACATTTTGTGATTTTCTTTGATTTAAATATTATATAAGTTATTTTCATAGAAAAGTCTTCATTAAATAACTTAATTTTGATCCTTATTTTTTAAGGTTATAATTATTTTCATCTAATAAATTTAATCATGTTTTAGAGTCATTTTATAGTCTTTATTATTTTATTTTTAACCAAAATTGCCCAATTTACCCTTTACTATGGTAACAAAATTTACCATGGTTACAATTCATATTGGCCAAAAATAAAAGATACCCATTCACTGAATTTAGACCTTATGAATCTAAATTTGGTATCCATTTTTCAAAATTAAAAACATAGAAGTTTCAAATTTTAATCTAAAACAAAACTGGTAAAATTCCATGAAAAACAGTTTTTTGGAAAGATGCCATTTTAAAACATAAAGAATTTTATAATTATTTTCAAAAACCATAATTATATTATTTTAAATAAAAATTAACTAATTAAAATTTGAAACAGATCCAATATATAATTTTACCTTGTAAATACTTTAAAAGAAAATACAGTTTTCAATAAAAATTAGTATTTTCACTATTCGTTACAAATAAATGTTTTCAAAAAAATTAATTTTTAGAAAATTTTCATAGGATGAAATTAATTTTGAAAAACAAATTTTCTAGAACTTATAAAAATTAATATTCATTCATAAAAAATAAAATAAAATCATTTTTGAAGAAAACATATTTTTGAAGAATAAAGTGATTTTACTAAAAAATGTGTGATTATTTTCTAAGAAATTATCAATAAATTCATATTTAGTTGGAAATTTATTTTTATTTCATATATTATTTATTCATATTTATTCTCTCTAATTTAATGGATGGGTTATAATGGTCATTTTATAGTGTCTCTCGGTTCATTTAAACTCATGGTTGCGTACAATGTAAGCTATTAAAGAATTAAAGTTATTTAAAGAGAAATATTTATTAAAATATCGGGGTGTTATATTCTACCCCCCTTAAAATGAATTTATCCATTGAAATTATTACCTTTGATACAAATATAAGAGGGTACATCTACCTCATCACATCCTCATGTTTTTATGTAGCTTCCTCGGATAGGTGGTTCCACCATAAAACTTTAACCAAGTGAGTGGTCTTTTTTCCCAGAGTTTTTTCTCTGCGATATAGAATCTCTATCGGTTGTTCTTTATAAGAAATTTCTTGATAAATTGGTTTGACTTATAAGTTTAGTACATGTGAATGATAAATTATGTAGTTTATCAGGAGAGATACATGGAACATATCATGAACTTGAGAGAGATTTGGTGGAAGTTCCAATCAATAAGCTACCTTTCTGACATAATCTAGAATTTTAAAAGGATTGATATACCTAGGGATTATATTTACCTTCTTTCCAAATCTCATCAATTTCTTCTATGGAGATATTTATAGAAATAACTTATCACCCACTTCAAACTCTAGGTATTTTCTTCGATTATCAGCATAATATTTTTGTTGACTATGGGCTATTCTTATTTTTTGTTGAATAGATATAACCTTCTCTACCATTTCATAAATTAGATCAGGTCCCAATAGCATTATTTACCTAAATTCATTCCATAATATTGGAGATCTACACTTCTTACCATATAGGTCTTCATAAGGAGTTATCTAAATATTGTATTGAAAGTGATTGTTATAAGAAAATTATACCAAAGGTAGGTGTTGATCCCAAGAACATTTGAAATATATAGAGAAATATCTTGATATGTATTCTATAGTTTGAATTGTATTTTTAGATATACTATATCTATGTTGATGATAAGCAGTGATGAAACTCAACTCTGTATTCAGATCTTCCTGAAGACTTCTTTAAAAACTCAAGGTAAACTGTAAATCCTGATCAGATGTAATGTAAAGTGGTACTCTATGAAATCTCACCAATTTATTAATATATATTCTAGTAATATGATCAAGATAGAAATATTATATAATAGAAATTAAGTGTTCCAACTTCGTAAGGATATCAACTATAACCCATATAGCATTATGGTTTTTAGATGTTTTGGGAAGCCTGAAGACAAAATCCATGGTGATGTTTTCCCATTTTCATTCTGGTATGGGTAATGGTTGTAACATCTCCTTAGAATTCTGTCTCTAAGACTTAACTCATTAGAAAACCAATCACCAAGAAACATATTCTGCAATATCTCTCTTCATTCAATCCCACCAAAAATACTCTTTCATGTCTCTATGCATCTTGGTGCTTCTAGGATGAATAGATAATTATGAACTATGTGCCTCATCCAACATATCCTTTAAATATGGTATTGGAGGGACATAAAATAGTTATGGAAACTTATTATTCTATCATAATCAAAGTTGAAATTAGGAACATTTTTCACCTTCTTTTGCAGTTCTATATCTTCCTTTTGTGCCTCCTTAATCTTCACTTGTATAAGTAGTTGAACATTCATTTGATCTAGATAGGATTTCTACCCTTCCTTTAATATTTCCATATCAATCCTTTACAAATCCATAAATATTGGATCTTTTGCGATCCTTATCATAGATAAGCTATCATGGTCCTTTCACCTTAAAACATCTTCCACCTTGTTCACTTTCCGAGGGTGGTAATGTATTGAGTAGTCATAATATTTAATCAACTTCAACCATATTCTTTGGTGCATATTCATCTCCTTTTGAGTGATAATTTAATTTAAAATTTTATGATTAGTATATATGTCATACCTTTCTCCATAAAGATAATTTCTCCATATCTTTAATTCAAAAATTACAATAGGTAACTCCAAATAATGAGTTGAGTAATTTGGATCATGGGTTTTAAATTTTCATGAAGCATAATATATCACCATATCATTTTTCATGAGAACACATCACTTAATATTATTTTATGCATCACCATAAATCAAAAACCTTTATCTACTATAAGGTAGTGTGATAATAGGTGCAATGAAGAACCTTCTTTTCAACTCCTTAAAATTATCTTCACATTTTCATATCCATATGAACTTACCTCCTTTTCAAGTAAACTTTGTGATAGGATTAGATAATTGTGATAAATATTTTACAAAACATCAATAATATCTATCCAAACTAAGAAAACTACAAATCTTAGTTATGGTTGTTGGTCTAGGATAATGTTCAATAACTTTCATCTTTGTTGGATCCATAGATATCCCCTCTCTTGAGATTATGTGACCCAAAAATTAAACTTTTTGAAGCCAAAATTCACACTTGGTAACTTTTACATAAAGCTTCTCCTTTATCAGGGCCTTTAGTAAAATCCTCAAGTAATCTTCATGTTTTTTCCTTCTCTTTGAATATATAAGAATATCATCTATAAAAACTATCACAAGCTGATCAAGATATTCTCTAAATACTTTATTCATTAAATCCATGAAGATAGTGGGGTCATTAGTAATACCCAAAGGCATCATAATAAATTCAAAGTGTCAATAACTTATATGGAATACCAACTTGAGTATATTCTTCTTTTTTGACCCTCAATTGATGATATACAAAATGAATATCAATCTTAGAAAAGTATTTATCTTCATGTAGTTGATCAAATAAGTCTTCAATACAAGGGAGAATATATTTTTTCTTGATATTGATCTTATTAAGTCCTCAATAATCAATGTAGAGACTCATTTATCCATCTTTCTTCTTAACAAATAGAACAAGTTCACCCCAACGTTGTGCACTAGGGAATATAAATCCCTTATCAAGTTTCTCTTGAAGTTTTTTCTTCAATTCCTACAACTAAATTGGGTCTATTCTATAAGGAGTCTTTAAAATAGTCATAGCACCTGGTATGGGTTCTATTGAAAATTCAACTTCATGATTCAGTGGAAGACTCGGAAATTCATCTAGAAATACATAAATAGACTCATGTACAATAGGTGTATCCTAAATGTTGAGTTTCTCCCAAACTATCTGAGATAGATAACCATTATTTATAGGAATTAAGACCCACAAGAAGAAATTAATTTCTGATGCAAGTTCATATTCATCCTTGCATCGATATATGTTCATGTTTCATTCAAAATATGAAATGTGACTTCCCTTCCTCAAAAAATGATATGGTAACCATATAGATAAAACCAATCCATGTTAAGAATCACATCGAATTCAACTAAAGGATCATAATATTTTTAGGAAGCACTTTCCCACAAACTTTAACCATAGAAGAATTATAAACTTGTGATGTGACAGTCGTTCCATTAGAAGTTTCCACAGCTAACTCAACATCTAATTATTGAGGTAATATAGAGATACCCTTAGAAAATTATGTATAAATAAAAGAGTGGATGGATCCATAATTCAATAAAACAATAGCTATTTTAGAGTGGATGGTAAGTGTACCTTTCACTAATCCATTTTCATACTCCACATCACCAGTAGTGATCACATGAAATTTTCCTTTGTGTTTATCCTTAAGAGGTTAATAACATCAATAAACATAAATAACTGTTAGATTAAGGCATTAGTTAGCATAATTATCATTTTCCTTTCACTTGAAGCATTGAAGTGTGGAAGGTGCATTCTGTGTAGCCTTTTCTCTATTCGCATCATTAGCTATCTTTTTCCCATCACTTCAACAATAAATTCCCCATTGACCTTATTTCCTATACTTAAAACATATACTAGTTCCCTTAAGAAAGTTTCCTCCATGTTTCTTTACACACTTTGAGCATAAAGGAAAGATAATATTCTTTTTAATGTGGCTTTTAGATTTTCCCTTGAATTCCATTTTTCTCTTTTTATCAAACCCATAAGATTAATGGGTGACTCTAATATCTATCTAAAACTTTAGATCACATCAAATGATTTCCTCATAACTACTAAAGTCCCTTATGAATAACTCCCTTTGAAGACTTGGTTTTGAGCCACTGAAGAATTGATCAAACTTACTTTCAGGTTGGATGATAATGCTAGAAGCATACCTCACAAGTATTATAAGATTTTCCTCATAGTTACCAACAGATTCATTGCCATTTTTATTAAGATCAAAGAAATCCTTCTCTATATTAGTATGATGAATAATAGGAAATTACTTACTAAAAAATAAATTATTAAACTCATCTTATTCTATGGATTAAATTTCATCTTGTTGTGTCACATTCTTGATTATAGTCAACCACCGGTATGCTTCACCTTCTAAATGATAAAAATCCAAAATGACTTTTTCAGGTTCCAATCACTAAAGAGTGGAAAATATCTTTTCAATGCTACTAATCCATTGTTGAGAAACAAGTGGATCAGAATACCCACTGAAAGAAGGTAGATGTTTCCACCTGAAGGACTTAACAGAAATTTATTCCCTCCTCTTCTCATTTGTAATTCCAGCATGATTCATAACTTGTGTGAGTATAGTAATAAGATTTTTCATTCTAGATCACATAAAATTTGGTTACTTAGGATAACAATAATTGCATTTCCCATCACATTCAGTATTAATGTGTTTCCTTTAATCTATATCCATTAACTAAAACTAAAATTATAGTGTGAGTAACACTAATCATAATGGGAAAACTACATAATTAAGGGAAAGTACTTTAAATCTCTAACACCTTAGGTTTAATCCTAGGTTATCCATAATAATTGCCATAATTTTAGGATTTTAATCTACACTTAGACTTATTATTAAGTATCTTACAAAGGTTTTATCATCCTAGTTTCCAAAGGATGACTAAACCATACTCTATTACTAACTATAACGACCCAATCTTAACATAAAAAGATATTACATAATTTTTACAGAATATTTCATACATAAAAAAAACACTCCCAAATACCGTATTATTTTAGTGACTTTGGAAACATGGAACACAAACTTCTAGACTATTTAAATATATTCAATGTTTCCCATAAAGATATTCCCCTTTAGTTTTCCAACCTAAAACATTTTTTTATAACCTGGGGAAAAGAAACATATGAAAAGGGTGATCTCAGATTCTAATCAAGGGTAAACAAGGGACATATCAAAACATAATCATAAAGCATAAGTACATAAAAAAATACTTAAAAATAATATCTTGTACATCAAATATCATGATATCATGTCATGGAATAAATCAAAGAATTTCGTAAAGAATCAAAGAACATATTCCATGAGAGCATAACATAAGACGTGAAATTGTGGCATACACATAATCATAGAAAATATTTTCCATATTAGTCGAGGATCATTTCCAAAACCATCATAGTGGACAACGTCCTCTACTAAAACAAGTTCACTTCTTATTCCATCCCTGTGTTACTGAACCGCGTTTACTTCCCATTCCAACCCTGTATTACTGAACCGAGATTACTCCCTTCCACTACTATCTATCTCATGAGATTTAGATCTTTAAACAATTCATTAGAGGTAGGTATAGGTCCCACCCATAATATAATGAAAACCATACATATGTGTACCATATAAATAATTCATCATATCATAACCCATGTAAAGAAATGGGTTTCATAAACATTTAATCATAACATAACCTATGGAGAAGAAATAGGTTTCATAAATATCATTCCATCATAAAAATAAACCAACTATTGAGAGAATAAGGATAGTATCCTTGAATAATAACCCCAGTAAATCATAAGTAACATCAATTAATGTTATCATAGATGGAAGATAATTTTCAAAGATCACTTGAAATAATTCTTGAAAAATAACATTTCTATTTTTTAAATCATTTCTTTTTAAAGATCCATGAATTTATAAAAGAAAAAATTTTCTATGAAAATAAACTTTTAAGATTATAAAGGAATATTCAAGGAATTAATTTATCAGGGTGGTAGAAAAATCCAATCATACTTTATAATTTTAAGAAAATATTCATTTTATACTATTTTTTGGAAAAGTCGCATAGAACCTCATTTGTAAAATAATAAAAAGATTTATTTCAAACTATTTAGTAAAAATTTACACATGTGTAAAAATTAATTTAAACACTTGTAGAAGAATAGTAAAAATATTTTAGAAAACATTTTTAGGAAACATGGACATGGAAGATAAATATTCCCCAGTATATTCTTAAGTAAAAACAATCCAAAATAATAATGAGATTGTGAAATTAACCCTTATAAATACTATATCATTGAAGTGATCATTAATCATATGAATTGATTATGTGTATTCACTATAAATCCAAATAAAATAATTTTATATAAAATATAAGATAATCAAAATTCGGTTCACACATAATCATAGAATAAATAAATCAATGAATGGAAATTGTGTTAAAAAAATTCCCTTACCTAAAGTATTTTCTTTCTTTTGTCACATTCAAACCTCCTCTTATTCGGTGAAATTTCTTTTTATATATACTTAGGGACACTAGGGTTGGTCTTTCAAGAATAAAAAAACCTCTATAAGATGTCTAGGGAAGTTGAGAAGATAAATTGGTAGGGGATGGTTGAGCTTGAAGGCTTAATGCGTTGTGAAGAAGTGGGGGAGGAGGTGCCCTTTATAATTGAGGTGAGGGGAACTTTTGGGATTTATAAAAATATTAATTTATAATATATTCAATAAAAATAAAAATACCTCCAAAAGGACATATATTTGAATCTAATATGAGATAAGGTTGAAATATCATCAACCAATAGATTTTATAAAAGTTTTGGTATTATTTTAAACCCTGTCATTTAAAAATTATATCCTGTGTATCAAAGTATCATGGTATCATGTCATGGGATAAATCATAGAAGTTTTTAAATAATAATAAAACATATTCCATGAGATAATAACATAATAAATATAATTTTTTAATACACATAAGCATATAAATTCATTTCCATATTAGTCAAGGCTAGTTTCTAAAACCATCATAGTGGATAGAGTCCTTTACTGAACTGGGTTCACTCCCCATTCCAGCCCTATATTACTTAACCAAGTTCACTCCTCATTTATATTCCTTTATATCTCATGAGATATAAATCTTTACCCAATTCATTAGAGTGAGAAATAGGTCTCACCCATCATATAATGAAAACCATATATTTGTGTGCCACAAGAACATAATTCATTCATTAAATAAAAACCCATAAAAATAAATGGGTTTCACAAACATCATTGCATCATAACATAACCCATGGAAAAGAAATGGGTTTTATAAATATCATTCCAGCATAAGCATACAAAAACCATGGAAATAATAGGGATAGTATCCTTGAAAAATATCCCCAGTAAAGCATAAATAACATCAAAAAAAATTATCGTAGAAGGAAAATAATTTTTGAGAGATCACTTGAAAATAATTCTTGAGAAAAATATCCTTTACGATCTGAAAACTTTTTTTCCTAAATTTTTTTGCAATTTTAAAAGAAAATATTTTCTTTAAAAAAAACCTTGTAAGCTTGTAAGGGAAGCTTCAATACATTAAGGCATCATGAAAGCGTGAAAATACACTCATGTTTTATATGTTAAAAAAATCCTTTAATAATTTTTTTGGTAAATTCGCAAAGAACCTTGTTTGGAAAATGACAAAAATATTCCTTTAAAACAATTTATTAAAAACTCACACATGTGTAAAAATGAATTTAAACAGTTTTTTAATAATAGTAAATATATTTTGGAAAAAAAATAAGAAAAATGGACAAGGAAGAAAAATATTCCTCATAAGATACTTACATATAAACAATTCAGAATGATTATGATATTGTTGAATTGACCCTTACCTTAGGCCTGACTTTCTTCATATATATCTAAAACTCCTCTTTTATGGAAAGCTTCCCTTAGACCTCCTCTTAAGGACACTAGGGTTAGTCTTTTTAGAAGTTCAAAACCTCTAGAATGTGGCTAAGGAAGTTTAGAAGAGAAATAGGTAGGTCTTGATCAAGCTTGAAGGCACAATGTGATGTGAATAAATGGGGACGTAGGTGCCATTTTATAATTGTGGTGAGGGGCAGTTTTGAAATTTCTCAAAATATTAATTTATAATAAATTCAATAACCTTAAAAATACCTCTAAAAGGCCATGTATTCTGAGCTAAGATAATATAAGGTTGTAATATCATAAACCAATGTATTTTAGACATGTTTTGGTATTATTTTAAACCTTATCATTTTGATTAACCCTTAGTTAACTAATTTTTATTTTAACTAAGGTGAAAAAAAATCAATATTAAAAGGTTGTGATTTTTACTTATGTGATGTAAATTAGAGAATAAATGAAAAAATTATAACATTTTTTACCATATTATTATTATTATTATTTATTTTTAAAGTTGTTTTATGATTTTTAAATAATTTAATAAAATATTATTTTCATAAAATATCATTAGTATCAATTTTGAAATTATTCATTGCATGGACTTTTAAGAATATAAAGATTACAAGTTAACTTTAAACCAAATATTTTATTATATCCATATGATGTCAATGTTATCTATAAAATTCGTTGATCACATTAATTATTTCAAATTATATTTATTTTAATATTTTTAGTAATAGTTATTTGATATTTCAACTAGTAAAATAATTACCACATCAGTGTTTTGTAATTATTTAATATACTTATTTGTCTGATAAAAATTATAAATAAAAAACAATGATGAAGATAAATATTATATATTTCATAAGAATATTTATGCTCAAATATATTTTTGGAGTAACCTTATATTAAAAATGATAAATTATTTAAAATATGAATGTGATATCTTTAAATTTTTATTAAATAAAATATTATAAATATCATAATCTCTTCTAAGTGGCCCAAAAAGTCAAAAATAAATTTATATCATGAAAATATGTTTATTAACTTAAAAATTTGTATTTATATTATTTCTAGAATACCTTTTTTCCATATGGACACATAAGGGATATTTAAGACAAAGAAAGTGACATTTTGTGACTTTCTTTGATTTAAATATTATATAAGTCAATTTTAAAGATAAGTGTCCATTAAACAACTTAATTCTGATCCTTATTTGTTAAGTGTCAAATTATATTCATCCAATAAAATTTTGGCATGTGTTAGGGTCATTTTATAGTCTTTACCATTTTATTTTTAACCTAAATTACCCAATTTACTCTTTACCGTGGTAATACAATTTACCAAGGTTTCTATTCATATTGGAAAAAAATAAAAGGGAACTATTCACTAATTTTAGAACTTGTGAATATAAATTTTTTAGACATTTTTTAAAATTAAAAAAACATAAGTTTCATAATTTAATTTAAAATAAAACCGGTAAAATTCTATGAAAATAGTTTTTCAGAAAAATTCCCTTTTAAAACATAAAATGTTTTCATAATAAACTTATCTATATAGTTGTTTTAAGAACCCATAATTTTATTATTTTAAATTAAAATGAACTAATTAATATTTAAAAATAATCCAAAACATAATTTTTCCTTGTAAATACTTTAAAAGAAAATACCGTTTTCAATCAGTATTTTTACTTTTCCTTAAAAATAAATGTTTTCGAGAAAAATAATTTTAAGATGATTTTTACATGCTAAAATTAATTTTTTTAAATCAATTTTCTAGAACTACTAAAAATTAATATTCATTAATAAAAAATAAAATAAATCCATTATTTAAGAAAATGTATTTTTTAAAGAATAAAGTGATTTTACTAAAAAGTGTGTGATTTTTTTCTAAGAAATTACCAATATATTCATATTGAGTTAGAACTTTATTTTTATTTCATAAATTATTTATTCATATTTATTCCCTCTAATTCAATATATAGGTTATAATGGTCATTTTATCATGTCTCTCAGGTCGTTTAAACTCATGGTTTCATGTAACACAAGCTATTATAGAATTAAAACTATTTAAAGAGAAATATTTATTAAAATATAAATTTGTTACATTATACCCCCCTTAAAATGAATTTTTCCCTCAAAATTCATTAGTTGGATAAAAAAAGATGAGGGTACCTCTACCTCATTACATTCTCATATTCCAACGTAGCTTCCTTAAGGGTGGTTCTTCTCAACAACAGGCATATCATGATTTGATTTTCATCATTGGAGGACTTAGATCAGGCTTGGTACAGTGATCCTCATAGCTACCAAAATTTCTAGTTCTTCCTATTTAGATGGACATATGACTTCCACATGGGATGATATTCCCCAACTACAGTGATTTAGGTTAGTCTCCTAAAACTCCCACTCCCCTTTCAAAATCTTTTCATTGTTCAAATGCTAGGGAACCTCATTGGCTTCTACCATTGTTCTGACAGTAAAACCAAATTTGTTTGACACCCCATTTCTCTATGAATTTTTGTTGAAGTATATGTTTCAAGGATGATAGTTGTGTATATTTTTATTGTTGTAGAGGAATACTTTCCCTACAAATAGCATTTTTTCTTAAATTAGTGGATCTATTTCTTCTCTTTGTGTAAGAAAATGGGTCATTAATTAGCTGGGTATTGGCATGGGAGCATGAACACCTACCAACAAACAGAGGTGATATCAGCGAGTATTAGAAAGGGCTTGCTGTCTGGCTTTAGTTCTTTTCTAAAAGAACATGCTCAAATTGGTTCCCTTATTAATCATAGCAGTTATTTAGAGGTTTTACATTCTAGATCTCATGAGGGAAGGGAGCTAGCATTGGAAATGCCTAATGGTTTGGGTGTTGGAGCAGCAAGGGAGGTCTCCATCCAGGAGGCTTGGTAATTTCTTCACATTTTTAAGGTTTTTGAAATATTTGATAGATTGAAGCTTTATTTGGAGTGGGTGGATACTATAAGGACTGAGGACCAAACAAATGCATCTTGGGTGGAAACCACTATGAAGGCAGTGGACACTAGGGAGGAAGGAAAAATGAGGTGGTGTTTCAAGCGATAGGTGAGGATGATGCAATGGTTAATGGAGGCAATGAGGGATATATTAATACACCAAGTATAGTGAGGTTGAGAATATTCAATTCGATGATTATTGTGAGTAATTTTTTTGAAGGTCTAGAGGTTGAAGGTTTGGTGTAAGATCAAGGGTATGTTATTCAAGCTGGAATGGGAATCCAAAAAACAACTGTAACGACCCAAAGATTTATAAATAGAAGTTCCTTTATTATAAATATGTTATGAAATCACAACATAATGAAATAATAATTTTTATGTGACCTTTAAACATAATTTTGTCACTTCTTTGTTTGGAATTTTGAAAATCTAACATACATGGTTGCGATCAGTTAGTTATTTGGATTCCGATAAAAAAACTTAATTTTTGGTGAATAGTAACATACCCTTATGAATTGTAACATACCCTTATGAATAGTGATATACCCTAATGAATAGTAAACTTACCTATCATAATATATAAATAATATTCAAGTTGAAAGTATGATATACCTATATTTTAGAATAAGTAAATGAATGTTTTAAAACTGGTTTTTGATAATAAATTATGATTTTAATTAAATATTAAATTAATCATATTTAGAAAATTATTTTTGAAAAATGGATTTAATTTTTGGATTCTACATGTTGAAAAATTATTAGGGTGAATTTTTGGGATTTTTCTAAAATACTTGAATTTTTTGGAAATAGTAAATTACGACAATTTACGATAAATGCTAAATAATGGATTTATTGAGTTATTGATGATGATATTATGATGTAAGCCCAATTATTTCGAATTAACATGTATTTATTACTATTTTTAGTCATGGAATCATCACTATTTCTGGTATTAAGGTAAATTAATAGACTAATTATTAAAAAATTATGAAAACCCTCCTCTCCTCCACTATAAAACCCCCCCTCACTCCCTCTTCTTTTCACCCCTATCAAGCCTTATTCCTTGACAATATTCTTCCAAAATCTCTTCCAAAACTCCTCCCACATGTCCAACATCCCCTAGCCTCTGAAAAATACCAAAACATCTCCCTTTAAGGGGTTCTCAAAGGAGATAAACTCAAGAGGTAAATTCCTCTTTCAAATTCTTTTATTTCTTTTAAGTTATTTTCTTTTCTTATTTCTTTCCTCACCTCCCTTCACCTATATAGTATGATAACACCAGTAACATACATGTACTATAATTTTTTTATTCTAATGGTATATTTCATTATCATCTCTCCTTTTCCAATCTTTTATTTTAAAGAAATGAAAACACCATTTGAGATGTGTAAATTTAACACATTCAAGGACAACGGTTTATCAATTTCTATTATCATCTTTAATTCTGGTCATGAAACCATTTGTGTTATGGTTGAATAAAATTATTATATATGTAATATATCCTTGTTATGGTTCTGTAATTATTCTGTACAAATGGTATTAAGTTATAAAGCAAAACATGTTTGTTGTAATCAAAACCCACTGATTAACAAAAAACGGTTGTCATTATGGTTGTACATAATAATTAGACATCACTCTAAGTAACCAAATTAAATTTGAAACCAATTAATCTCCTATATGTTCACTAATATCATATAACTTCAATTCTGGACAACGAATTTCATCTTACATGTTTATCCAAACATGAATATAAGCGAACCAATCATTAAAACCAAGTAAGCAAACGAGCCTGAACAATCAAATTGAACCTTATAACCAATCAAAAAGGTCTTGAATGAACCAAAAAAAGTTATAATAAATAAATTAAATATAGAATAGGTTCTGGATTTATTAATTAATAAACCTAATTTGTTTATTCAGGCCATTAATAATAAGTGGAGAACACCGCCATATTTAAGGTAAGGGATCCTCTCTATTTATCTCTTAATCAAGATTGTCCTCTACGCTGTGCCTTTTTATGTGTAAACCCAAATTATGGGGAATGTTTTCTCACCTACCTCATACTTCCCTCATGTTTTATAAGTGATTATAAACCTCTTCTTTCTCTCATAAAACCCTCTTAGGTACACTCAACACCATGCCAATAAACCGTAACAAATTCTACCCGAACCTTCTTTGTTATTTCAGGTAGCATTATCTTTCCTTATATAAAAAAAGAGTTATCTTATATTTTTATGTACATATTATAAATTCTGTTTAGTTGTAAAAAATTCATTTATTAATTCCCCTTTCATCACTCTCTTTTGTTGATATACATGTTTTCAAAAAATTCCCTCCTTAGAACTTTCCGATAAGAAAACTTGTTCTAAGGGAACCTCTCGAATTTTTACATCGAATATGTAAAAGAGAGATGCTCAATATACAAGAGGGGGGTGAATTGTATACTTTAAAAATTCATTTGGAACCTTTAAAGTTAAGTTTAACAAGGTTAAAAAAACATTCACAAGACCTCTTAAAGAAACCTTTTCTAATTTCTTAAAAGAATGATTCTACCTTAAAGCGTATAGAATTTGTAATATAATAAAAGTAAAGGAATTACAAAGTATAATAAATCTATACTTTCTAACTTTAACAAAGTTAAAAATACAGCATAATTAAAACAACTTGAAATAGGAATCAAGTAACAATGGGATTCTTTTAACCCAAAGAGAAGGGTATCCAACAACCTTGGATAAAGGTTACTTGATTTATACTTTCAAGAAAGTTTGTCTTACCCAAACTCAGGTAAGACCTCAATCTGAAGATCGGTATCTGTCTTGCGATCCTTACAAGCCCTCGATTTAGAAGGAAATCGGAACCTCTATCTTCCAAACCGGGAAGCCCACGATCAGCACAATCGGAGTCTGCACTAAGCAAGTCTAAACAAGTTGTTCACGCCTAAACAAGTTGTTCACAACATCTGCATGAAGCACTGAGAGTTGTAAGAGCATCTCTATCTAGAAATCACTTCACATATTTTTTCTGTCAAATTCAGTTGTTGAAGTTCAAGTCCTTCTCTCTTTCAAATGGGCTTGTATTTATAGGAAAAATTTCCCAACAGTCAGCTGCACTCCAATGTTCATATTTTCTTTAAGTTTTGGAAGGACTTGGACACGTGGAAAACATAAAACAGTTAGTCTATAATAGATTGTACGACATCGTTTCAAGTAATAGAAATGACATTAAGTTAAAGATAAATGTTAAGTATAAGAGAACTTAGAATCTGATATCATTGGAATGATACATTTAAACAACTCTAACATTATCAAGAAAACGTAATCTTATGAAATCAAGAAAATGGATTCTTAAGAATAACATTATTAAGAAAACTAAATCATAAGAAAAAGTAAATCAGATTGTGAAATAGGTATCTCATTTGTTCCGGAATCGGAATCACAAAATCAGAATCATATATACACCGGAATCAGGATCACAAAATCGGAATCACATGTACACTAGATTCAGAATCATAAAAACTGAATCACATATACACTGGATTCGGAATCATAAAAACTGAATCACATATACACCGGAATCGGAATCATAAAAACTGAATCACATATACACTGGATTCGGAATCATAAAAACTAAATCACATATACACCGGATTTAGAATCATAAAAACTGAATCACATATACACCAAAATCAGGATCAAAAAAACTGAATGACACATCGTAATGACAGATCTTTCAAAAATAACTGAATGACAAAATTGAAATGATAGATCTGTAAGAATAACTGAATGACAAAATCGAAATGACAGATCTTTTAAAAATAACTGAATGAAAAAAATCAGAATGACAGATCTTGTAAAAATAACTGAATGAAAAAATCAGAACTTAAGAAAAAAACATAACTTAAGAAAAAAATGTTTGTGATTTTCAAAACATAAAACCATAAGGAATAGAGAAGTCATAAGATAACCTTATTGACTCAACAATCTCCCCCTTTTTGGAAAGAACAAACAACTTTTCTAAGGAATAATATATTGACTTAGATAAACAAGTATGAAAAACTTATCTCCCCTTTTGAATAAGATTTTGGATGAATACGACTAACTCCCCCTTAGGTTATATTTCCCAAGGATCGTATTCTTGATCTTTGAAGTCAGGTTTTCTTAAGGGAATATCTCCCCCTTAGATAAACATTTCTTATTAAAAGAAAAATCCCCCTTACATGGTCAATATCCTTTCTTTCCATACTCCCCCTTACTAGATTCTCCTTCTCAAAGATTAAATTCTTCCTTTAAATAAATTCTCCGCCTTTGTGATTTTCAAAAAGAGGGAAAGGAATGGAGAAGTATAAGATGTACCTATAAGGTTAAGCAAGCATACATTAGAAAACAAAATAAATATATACAAGAAATTTCTTAAGAAAATTTTAGAAATAATGTTTATATTACAACAAAACATCAGAATGTAAAGAAAATCCATCCATTCTTCTTCTGCTCATACAACATCTTCTTTATCAGGGCTTTGAGTTTCTTCACTTCCTTATGATCTTCTTCAAAAAAATTCAATAAGATCTCCTAATCTTGATTCTTGTTCTCTAAATACTAGATCCTTTTGTCTTGAGTATCCACCTTTCTTTCTAATTCAGCTTTGACTTCCTTCTCACTGCTAACAGATCGAGCAACAGAATTGAGTTGACTAGCTTTCTCAGAGATTGATGTCTTGAACTTGTTGAACTCAGTTTCGCAAGTATTAAAAGCTATTTTTTTTAATCCATGAAGTCACTGAACTGTCTTAGCTCATCATTAATAGTTTTGGTATGGTTAGATACTTTCTTAAAAGTCACCTTCTGAGCTTTTTAATTAATCAAAAGATTACTAAAGTCTTCTTCTTGCTTGAAAACCATGTCCATAAGCATATTAGTCGATTCTGTATTTTGATTCAAGGTTTCTTGCATCATTTGACTTCGGGCATCTATTTTTGTAAGAACCGGAACGGTGCTAACCAACTTTCTTAAAGATAGCTTTAAAAAATCATTTTCAACAGATGAAGAGGACTCAGATCCTGAAACATCTTTTACTTTCTCAACTCCTCTTGGAGTTAAGAAAGATGGTCTCTCTATTCTCTTAGAGGACTTATAAGGCGTTTCCTTATCAGATGAAGCAACAAAAACATTCTTGCCATCAAGAGGGGCTCAAGCTGGAGATTTTTCATCTGAAACTTGAAAAACATTTAGATCTTCCTGTTCATCTTCTTCTTTTTAAAACTTATGATGTTGAGATCCTCCTTGTACCTCTTCTTCTTGAAATTCTTCCTCTTCTTCACCTTTTTGTTCAACCTGTTCTTTCTCTATTTCTTCTTCTAGTTCAAATTCAAATTCTTCTTCATCTTCAACTTCAACCTCTTCCTCAACTTCTATTTCTTCCTCAACTTCTTCTTCAACTTGTTCTTCGACTTATTCTACAGATTTGGAACCTGAACTCGAAGGGGTTCCAACATAATCTTCCACTTCCCTTAAAACATCATCATCATCATCATCTTGGATTATCTGATCTTCCATTTCTTGAACTGGTTTTGATAAGGCTAGCACTTTCTTAGATTTTTGGATTTCTGGAGTGACAACCGGTTTCTTATGAACATCTTGATGTTTGGCTACTTCCTGAGATTTCTTTTCTACAGATTTTTGAAGAGACTAAAAAACTTTCTCTTCCAAATATTTCTTCTTTAGCTTCTTCTCCTTATTTTCTTTCTCAAGATTTTTAGCTTGCTTTATTCTTAGAGCCTTATCCTCTGTAGGATTTAAACCAATAGAAGGGTCTACTTCCATTCTAGTAGCATCCATTTCTCTCCACTTTGCAACTATTTCATCTGAATAAGCTTTTGGTTTCTTTGTAGGAGGAGGTTCTGAAACCAGAACAGTAGGAATTGGAACTAGCAAGCTCGGTTCATCAAGTTTCCTTTTCTTAGGAACTGACTTTGAAGATTCCAGAACATCACCCTTGATCTAGACAACCATTTCTTTAAAGTTTTTAGATTCTGGAATAAACTCTACTTTCATCCTCGTTAGAGTGTCGTCACTTAGTAACAAAATCTTGAAAGGCTTTGAGACTGATCGGCATGGAACATTCATTTCTTGAAGACACTTAACAATTATCCTGGAAATGGTTTCTAGATACATAAGGATCTAAGATCTGATGGTTCCGCCTTTTATTGCCTGAATGGTGAGAAAGATGTATTTCACCAAGTTATTCTTCCTTATGTTGACAAGAAAGTCTAACAGGAAGATATTACAAATCTTTAGATAATACTTATCTCCCTTTCTTGGAATAAAAAACCTTGCATCCAGAGAGCCACCGTCTTATGTTTTGTTGTAAGATTTGTAATCTTCAGATTCTTAACATACTTAAGACTGAAAAAATCCAAAGCCTTGAATTTTTCAAAAGAGCCTTCTTTCTCATGGAGTTTCGGATAGAAAATAATAGCCTCCCCTTCATACGGTATGTTAAGAAAATTTGCTGCCTTCTTGTAGGGGACTGTATATGATTTATCATAGTATTTGAACTTAAATAGATCCTTACCATTCTTTTGAAAGAACATAACAGATTCATAGAATTTAATAAGGAGGTCAGGATAAACCGGATCCTGAGATTTCTTCTTAGCCACACAGACACTTTCCCATCCATTAGATCTTATCACCTTAGAAATAAGGGAGTCATATTTTTCAAAGAACTTAGGGAACACTAACCTTTCCCTAAATATTGACTAGTACTTAATCTCCTTGTTAACTAGTATCTGATCTACTGAGGATTCTAGAGTCATTCAGGGTGATAGAGAACTTCGGAACAAAAGCTTTAATGGAAACAGAACTTCGTCACTAAGATCAGTAAGGATAGTGTGATAATTAAAAACGAGGCACCCCTTATATAGACATGGCTATGGATTTTCAACTTCTATAAGATAATCAGACGGCTGATAAAAAACTGATCTGATCTAACGGTTGAGAATGGATATAGAAAATATGAATTCTGGTCTTTTTAAGTAAGCTAAACCAGAATTTAAGAAATTCTGAAATACCAACAACTAAAACTTAAGATAAAGAAAATAAATAATAAGAAAGATTACCTTTTGGAATACTCTGAGAGATTTATCGGTATTATAAGAATTTTTCTTAGAGGTTTCAAATCATAAATTTTCAAATCCGAAATTTTCAAATCTGAAATTTTTAAATGAAATAAAAATATTTTAAAGAAAGAAAATAAAAAAAACATATGTACTCCCCCTGAAATAAGGAGTAGTTTAATGTTAGGAAATAATTTAAACAAGAAGTAGATATGAATGACTACCTTACATAAATCATTCCTAGCTTCTGTTTAATATATTCAAATCTATCGAAAGGTAGAGGTTTTGTAAAAATATCATCAATTTTCTCTTGCGTTCCAATGAATTAAAGAATAATATCTCCTTTAGAGTTATCACCAAAAGTTACCTTTCCACCTTTTGTTTTTAAAATCTTCTTGAAATAGTCTTTGTTACCAGTCATGTACTGGGAACATCCACTATCCATGTACCATAGGTTGTTGGTACTTCCTTATTTTTCCTAAAAAAGAAAGAGTTAGTCTTTCAGAATCCAAACTTTCTTGGATCCGGAACTATTAGATAATAAAATCTTGGGTAACCATATTTGTTTAGAAAAATAAGCTTTATGAAATCCAAGGGATTTCACTTTATTTAAAGAACGGTTTTTCTTCCAATTCCCACCACTTTGGAATTTATTACAAAAAGGGGCTCTAGATGGAACAAAATAACTATTTTTAAAAATATGTTTTTCAATAGAATAACATAATCCCTGATTATTACCATGAGGTCAGATCTGAGAATACATCTTGTCAAAATTTACTTTACCAGAAGTAAAATTTTCAAGAAGTTTCTTCAAGGAAAATATTTTAGATTTTAGTCTCACGACTAAATTCTTATCCTCAGGAAAAATAGATTTATGGTTAAGTTTATCCTCTAAAACATCTTTTTCTGAAACAGATTTTTAAGATCCTTAGAAAGTTTATCCTTCTCAGAATTAACCTCCTCAAGTTTCTTAGAAAGATTTTTTAAAACATCATTTTTCTCATCAAGATCTTTGGAAAGATCTAAAATTTCTTTTGTTAAAACAGATTCTCTATAATTTTCTTTATCAAGTTTCTTAGAAACTTTACAATTTCTATTTTCAAGAAAATTAGAAAATCTAGAAACTTTCTCATAGGAATGAAAATTATTATCATTATCTGATGAAGAAGATTCTTCATCTGAAGAAAAACCTCTATCTAGAAAATTTTCACTTAAAGACATATTAGTTAAGGATTCAGCAGTCCGTACCTTATCTATAAGACAATGATTTTGAAATGGAGCTTTGGATATTAGACCAATATTCTTTTTCTCAAAAGATTCATATTCTGAAGATTCATCAGAAGAATCTCCACCACTGTCACTCTAAGTCTCAATGGATTTCAAGACTTTCTTATGCTTTTATCTATATAAATTCTTCTTGTTTATTTCATAATTCTTGTCTTTCTTGTCTCTCTTCTTAAGTAAGGGACAATCAGGTCTGATATGACCAGTTCTTCTACATTCATAGCATGTCACCTCTCCATCTTTCTTATCTTTTCCATCTTTCTTCTTGTGTCTATATTGAAAGTTATTCTATCCAACAATCTTGTTCATCCTCCGAGCAATATTTTCTAACTCATTTTCTGAAGCTTCAATTTCACTAGATTCGGATTGAACAACAACCTTCTTAGCTTTAGATATTTTAATTATCTCAAGAGTCTTGGATTTCATATGATTTGAAGTAGTTGTAAAAGCAACACCACCATTTCCATTCTTCTTCTTAATATTATCAGCATCTCTCTTCATTCTGGTTTCATGTTGAAGAAGAGTTCCAAACTGTTCATCAAGAGAAATCTGAGTAACTTTCCTGATCTCATTTATAGCAATCCTCTTGGATTCTCATTCGTTAGGCATGATGTCTATAATCTTGTCTACAAGAGCTTCATCATATAAACCTTTCTCACCCATGGATTGTAGGCTGTTGACAATAGTCATAAATCTTTGTTGTACCTTACATGTGGGTTCTTCATAAGGGAAGCAGAAACCATGATACTCAGCCCTGAGCATAGCTCTACTTGTTTCAATAACTTTGGAAGTTCCAAAGTGAGTTACTTAAAGATTATTATAAATACTATTTGCAGCTTCACAGGATGAAATATGGCTATATATGTTTCTAGACATGGAACATAGAAAATTATTATGTACTTTAAAGTTCAGCTGATATTCCACCTTTTCTGGATTAGTAAAGTTTCTAAGTTACTTATCAGGAATCTTATAATCTCCAGTTAACTTAATGTAGTTGTCTACACCTATGTTTACCACAAAGGTCTTCATTCTATCTCTCTAATACTCATAGTCATTTCCATCAAAGATCAGTGGTCTAGTAGGATTGAGATTATCTAGGGATCCAACATTAATGCCTGCTATACTAAAAAGATATTTCTTTCCACAAAACTTATTAGTAGTAAAAGTTTAAGAACAAATATAAAGAACTTAAGAAAATAAAAACTTGATAAAGAAAACTTATTTGTGGATATAAGTATTTTAGAGACCTCCTCTGATACCAATTGTAGGATAGAATATGTAAAAGTGAGATGCTTAATATACAAGAGGGGGTGAATTGTATACTTTAAAAATCCCTTTGGAACCTTTAAAGTTAAGTTTAACAAGGTTAAACAAACATTCACAAGACCTCTTAAAGAAAACTTTTCTAATTTATTAAAAGAATGATTCTAACTTAAAGCGTATAGAATCTGTAATATAATCAGAGTAATGGAATTAAAAAGTATAAGAAATATATACTTTCTAACTTTAACAAAGTTACAAATACAACGGAATTAAAACAACTTGAAATAAGAATAAAGTAACAATGGGATTCTTTTAACCCAAAGAGAAGGGTATCCAACAACCTTGGATAAAGGTTCCTTTATTTATACTTTTAAGAAATTATATCTTACCCAAACCCAGGTAAGCCATCAATCTGAAGATCAGTATCTATCTTTCTATCCCCGCAAGATCTCGATTTACAAGGAAATCAGAACCTCTATCTTCCAAACCCGGAATCCCATGATTAGCACAATCAGAGTTTGCACTAGGTAAGTCTGAACAAGTTGTTCACAACTGAACAAGTTGTTCACAACATCTTCATGAAGCACCAAGAGTTGTAAGAGCCTCTCTTTCTATAAATCACTTCACAACTTTTTTCCGTCAAAGTCAGTTGTCGAAGTTGAAGTCCTTTGCTCATTCCAATGGGCTTGTATTTATAGACAAAATTTCCCAACAGTCGGCTCCACTCCAACGGTCATATTTTCCTTAAATTTCATAGGGATATGGACACGTGGAAAACATACAACGGTTTGTTTATAACAGATTGTACAACATCGTTTCAAGTAAAAGAAATGATGTTAAGTTAAAGATAAATGTTAAGTATAAGAGAACTTAGAATCTGATATCATTGGAATGATACATTTAAACAACTCTAACATTATCAAGAAAACATAATCTTAAAAAATCAAGAAAATGGATTCTTAAGAATAACATTATTAAGAAAACGTAATCATAAGAAAAAGTAAATCAGATTGTGAAATAGGTATCTCATTTGTTCCGGAATCGGAATCACAAAATCGGAATCATATATACACCGGAATTGGAATCAAAAAATTGGAATCACATATACACCGGATTCGGAATCATAAAAACTAAATCACATATGCACCAGATTCGGAATCATAAAAACTAAATCACATATACACCGGAATCGGAATCATAAAAACTGAATCACATATACACCAGATACGGAATCATAAAAACTGAATCACATATACACCGGATTCGAAATCATAAAAACTGAATCACATATACACCAGAATCGGAATCATAAAAACTGAATGACACATCATAATGATATATCTTGCAAAAATAACTGAATGAAAAAATCGGAATGATAGATCTATAAGAATAAATGAATGACAAAATCAAAATGACAGATCTTGTAAAAATAACTAAATGACAAAATAAGAATGACAAATCTTGTAAAAATAACTGAATGAAAAAGTCATAACTTAATAAAAAAACATAACTTAAGAAAAAAATGTTTGTGATTTTCAAAACATAAAACCATAAAGAATAGAGGTGTCATAAGATAACCTTATTGACTCAACAATTTCAATTGCACTCTATCATCTATTTTAATCCACTATTATATTTATAAAATAAGTATTTTTATTATGAAAACCATATTTGTTCAATTCTGGTTTTATATAAAAGATTGTCCTCTTTTCTATTTTAAAGGCTCTATAGTATTTTCCTTAAAACCGTACAAAAATGTTTTAATGCTAATGCCTCTCAAATATATTTCTTATATGTTGTCACTTCTGTTTGACAACACTTGCCATTTTATGTGCCTATTTTACCTTATGAACATCCATGTATGTTCTGATCCCTTTCCTTCATGGACACTTTCACGATGCGCCCATTGGTTATGCTTTATGTCATGATTGTGGTACCCAATTCTTTCCATGGGTACCCTTATGTTTATGTATGGTAGATTATGTATGATTATTTATGTGGAAACATATTCATGAAAATTTTGAGATGGGTGTTCCCAGATAGTGCTCTAATGCATTGGGTAAAGTTAAGTCTCATGAGATGCGATGTGAAATGTGATTGGCGGTTAGCCTTAACCCGTACTAAAATGGGAAATGGGATTGGCGGTTATCCTTGACCCGTACTAAAGACATGTTTTATGATTCTTTCACATTTATATGATTCCATGTTTATATGAACCCATGCTTATATGATATGACTTCATATGTTCCAAACTTTAGATATCATTATGTCATGTCTCCTAACTCATGTGCTTAAGATGTATCCTTATGTTCTTTCCCTTAATGGGATTTTTTATCTCATACCTTTGTTCATGTGTTCCCCAGGGTACCCTGTACAGATGTATGGGCTCAAAGGAAGTTAGCATCTTTTCATGGAGATTAAATAAAGAATTGTTTTTTAGCCTATGTTTTATGTTTTATATACCTAGTCTTCCAAGACACTAGACTTAACGATCCTTGGCTTGTACTCTGATGTATAATTATTCTTAAAAACATGTAATGTTATATGTAAAAGGCTAGGGTCGCTACAACAACACTAGATAAGAACCTCTCCACTGATCCAGGATTTTATGGGATATATTCATAGGTTGAGACGTCCAACCAAGTTTTGATGGATAGTTTTGATGATGTGCACAGAAGAGGTCTACACAACCCAAGGAAGAATAAGGGGTTTAAAGGAAGAATAGACTCAGGGATTTGCATAGTGTTAAAGGGAAATAAGTCTAAAGGACTTAAAGACTAATCTTAGTTAACTAAACTGATTGAAATAAGGTCCACCAAAAAAATAATGTAATGACTCAAAAATTTACCAATGAAATTTATCACATAAAATCACTTATAGAACACAATATAAGATTTATAAATAAAGAAATGATGAAATGATAAGTATTTATAAAAATTAAGGAACCCAAACCAATGGAATAGTAATGTGGCCTTTGGAATAGTAATGTATCCCTTAGAAATAGTAAATCATCCACTAGAATAGTAACTTCACCTATTAAATTATAAATAAAATTTGGATATCTCATAAAGGAAAATATGATATATTTATATATTATATTAAGTAAATAAATGTTTCAAAAATGTTAAATTAATTGCTGGTATTTTTGTGAGTCTTAAATATTTATTTAAAATTTTATAATTAATATAATAATTTAAATGAAAATTTATTTTCATAAAATGTATTCATAAATTAATATTTTGTTTTATTATGATTATAATATAATTTTATGAGACCATAATTAATTTTTTTAAAGTGTAATAAAATCAATTCTAATTTTAAAATCAATATTTTTTTAATAAATTATGATCTTAATTAAAAATAAAATTTATGATATTTATAAAATTATTTTAAAAACTGGAGTTCATTTTTGAATTATACACATTGAAAAATGGTTATGGTTAATTTTTTGGAATTTTCTGAAATAGTTGAATTTTTTGTAAATAGTGAAATATGATAATTTACGGTATATATACATTATAAGATAAATAAATTATTCCTTGAGTCATTAATGATGTAAGCACCATAATATTGAATTTACCTTCATTATTTTAATATATTTTATGATAATTCTCAAACTATTCACAGTCATGGGCCAAAATAATAAACAAATGAATAAAATATTCAAAAAACACCCCTCTCTTCCACTATAAATACCACCTCTTCTTATCACACCTCTTAAGTATTGAATCTTTTCCAATTTATACTCAATATCAATCCCTATCCTCTCCCCTATTTCTATGACACTTTTTTCTGAACAAAAGACCAAAACTGACTTCCTTAAGGAGGTTCTCAAGGAGAAGAATTCAAGAGGTAAATCTTTTTTCGTTCTCTTTCAAATTCTTTTAATTTCTTTTCTTCTTATTTTATCCATACCTCTTCTATAAAAATATACATGATAAATATAGTGTATTATATATACTTAAATTTTATTATTTTAATATAATATCCATCAAAAAACCACTTCTCCTCCCCCTTTTATTCTAAAAATGAAAACACCATCCGTGATGTGCCGATTTGCCGCCATCAGGGACGATGTGACTTCATTTTCCATTACCACCTTCAAATATGGTTATAAAACCATAATTATGGTCAAAAATATTTTATTATACATATTATAAGTTATTTATTATTCTGGAACTAGTTCATATTCATGATATTAATTAATAAGATAAAACTAGTTTGTGACGATAGAAAAACTGCCAAAATTATCTAAACGATTATCCTTAAAGTTATATCTAATGAATAATACTCAAATCTAGAAAAAAAAAATATATATATGATACCATTAAATATTCTAGATCTTAATTAATAACATATATTTTTAATTCTTGAGAATTATTTCCATTTTACATGATCTCTCGTATTCATGTAAAAGTAAACTGATCGTGAAAAATAAGGAAAAGAACACCCCTGAACAACGAAATTTAATCTTATAACTCATAAAAAAGACCATAAATGAACTTAATAAAATTATAATAAATAAAATACATGTTTATTTAGTTCTAAATTAAATTATTAATAAATCTAATTTCATTATCCAGGACATTAAGCGCAAGTGCAGAACACTTTCAGACATAAGGTAAGGGTTTCTTCTTGAACCTCCATTTTCATTTGGGTTATAATTTCTCCCTCTATGCGCCAATGTAATTATTCATTATTTTATATAATTATTCTCTATTATATTTATAAATTCAAAATTCATGTATCTAGATCATTTCATCTTCCTTTTATGGGTAAATACATGTTTTTCAAGGTTCCCTTCTCAATTCTTCCTGATACGGAAGCCTGATTAAAGGGAATATCTTGATTTCTTACTCATTTTTAAGTACCATACATAATATTTTTTAAGACACCATTATTTTTATAAAATCACTAATTTTTTCATGAAAAAACTATATTTTTTTATTACTGGTTTTATATAAACAATTGTGACAAATAAAAATGATTTTTTCAAAAGAACTCTTCTTTGAAAAGTAAAAAATGGCGCTTCTCTCAAGAATTCCTTATTGGTTTTATTAGAGTATTTTCATATATTTCAAGATATATATTTAATATTATTATTTATTGATATTGGTATATTATTATTATAATCTATAATATTTTATTAAATGGTTTAAGATCAATTTGATTGTGGATGTACTATCTTGAAACCATTCACCATACTACTCATAATGGTTAGTGGTTATGTTTACAGATTGGGGAAAGTTATTTACATTTCATATGTATATGTTGTTTATGTTTAACACCATTTATATGAAGAATAAATTGGACTTATTATGTGGTTTTTGGGGCCCACTATATCTCACTGATGCATCGGTAGGTCACATGAGACAAAATAGATATGGACTTGGCCGAGCCCTTGCCCATTTATTTTCAAATGTCCTGTTTGAGGCCTCGGCGGTATGTTTCATATGTTTTGTATTATGAATTCCCTCATTATGATACTATTAATTTATAGTCCATGTGATTATTCTACTATTATAATATCCATGGTTCAGTTTATTTCTTATATTTATGGCATTATTTAATCAGTTCTTATTCTTGCCATATTATGCTCAACATTATGTTTTATTGGCATGTTTTCTTAGTAATTCTCCATGCCTTATTATTTATGTTTAGGATAGCTTGAATTGTATTGCTTACCCTTATTGAGCATATGAGTTCACCCATTTCTTATGTTCTATTTTTACCAGGATGCGAAGATATATATTATGAATGACTTCCAAGGATAATCTAGAAGTTTATGGGTGTTCCCAATAGAGATGCTATATTATATTTAATTTCAAGTTATAATGTATTGATTGTAAATAGTTTTACATATCTACTAAAATATTTGGTCCTTTGGGATGTGAACACTTATTCATACTACCAATTTAATGAATTAAGACACTCGCTCTGGGCTATTGGGGTCGGGATCTTTACAGTTGGTATCAGAATAAGTTTAGTAGAAACCTTGGAAACAAGATTTATAAAACATTGATTAGAGAACAAAACCCTAATCTATACTTTGAGGATAAACATAGAATATCATCCTAGAATTTTGGTAAGATGGATATTGTGTGGGTATTTTTAGAAATACATCCATGTCTACAAACGACAAGTGGATGTGGTTCTAGCACAGATGTACCTAGGGGTAATAACTTTGAAAAGGTGTCCCAAGCCTAACTCGGGGTAACCTGGTACACAACAATAGGCCTTACTATGCACCTAGTTTGACACTTCTAGGGGATATGTATAGTGAACCTAATTTTTCTTATATTGATATTACATTATTTTAATGATAAAAACACATAAAAAACATTACACATTGATGATCCAAAGGTTTAGTAACTTGGGAATACTAGTACCATCATAACTTTTAAAACAAGAGACAAAAACATTTATTTAATTCCTTCTTCTCTAGCTTCGTATTGTCCCTTGAGTTCTCCTTAGTACATGTAGTCACCCGAGGATATACATCAAAAAGGGGTGATCTAAAAATCCCAGTAAGAGGATAGATAATATTGTGAAACAATATTAAATGTGGTGATCATAATCATAACATTATAATCATGAGATTAATAATTAGATAAAGACAAGGAATGTGGAAATGCATAAAAATGAAACATCATGTCTTAGTGGTCAACTACCACACATAGTTGTGAACAAAGATAGAATCATGTTCACATATATTTCACATTAATCATGAGATAAATCAAATTACCCAATTCATTGGAGAAATTTATAATTATACGTGCACCCCTCACATATTATCATTTACTTTTCACTATATAATTATCGGCGTACCCGTCACATCATAACATTTAGATTATCATGCATGCCACATAGAACATATATCAATCTTGGACATAAAATAACTCATGTAAAGGAATGGGTTTCATTTAATAAATCATAAATTCACAAACTTTTGGTTCCTAAATTAAATAGGGAATAACATACTTGATATAAGAATCATCAACTTTAAGTAAAGAAGAAATAGTCTTGAGAAGTGTGTTTTTTTAAGAAGAGTTCTTCTGGAAAACATTATGTTTTTCATAATATCAATTTGGAAACATTTATATCCTATAAAAGGTAATATAATTATGAATAAAAGATATTTAATTAATATTCATACTGAAAATTGGGTGAAAGAGGTAAAACCCAAAGAAAGAAAGTTGGCTTTGAGAATTCCCCTAACCTTGTGTCTGAATGCTTTCTTCATATTAATGACCAGTATAATCACATTATATTCATTAATTAACAAATAAAGAACCTTTTATACATGAATATAATTCATTATTGTTTTATTAAGTTCTTTTATGGTCCTTTTGATGAGTTATAGAGTTTAATTTTGTCATTCAGGGGTGTTCATTTTCATAGTTTTCTTGATCAGTTCGTTTGTATACATGAATGGAAGTTCATTTAAAATGAGGATGAACATACATAATTGTTATTATATGTTATTAATTATAATACATAATATTAAATAATATTTCAAAGGATTTGGTTATATACCATGAGGATGATTCATTAGATAAAAGTTAATGATGATCGTTTTAGGTTAATTTTGGTGGTTTTTCAAACACAATGAAATCGTTTTGTTTTATCATTTATCATTATGAGTATAAGTTATTTCCAGAACATAAAAGGTTTTATAAAATTCAATTTAAAATCTGTTTTAAACCATTTAATGGTCTTATTAACATCCTTGAAGGTGTTTAAGTAAAATGAAAGTGTATCGCCCACGATGTCAGTAAATTGACACATCACGGGTGACGATTTCATTTTTAAGATAAAAGATAGAGGGGGATTTTAATGTTGGATATTAAAATAAAATGATATAATTATACTATATTTAAGTTATTGGAGTTATCATTACATTTGTATGAATGGAGTTGAGGAGATAATAGTAAAATAAAATTAAATTGAAAGGAGATTAAAAGAAAAAGAGAGAGGATTTACCTCTTGAATTCGCCTCTTGAGATCCTCCTAAAGGCACCAAGGCTTGGTATTTTGATGCGAACAAGAGATATTAGAAGTGGGGGAGGGTCTAGGGAATATTATTGGGCAGAATTGATGCAAGTATAAAATCTTGAGAGGTGTGAGGAGAAGAGAGTGTGAGGGGTGGTATTTATAGTGGAGGAGATGGGTGTTTTCTCATTATTTTAATCATTAGTTTATTATTCTACACAAGAAAAATTATGGTGAGGATTATTGTGACTAAATAAAGTAATTAGTGCATGTGATTTAAAACCAATGGTAACTTACATCATCTATAACTCAAGAATGACTCAAAAATTCAGGTTTTTAGCATTTATCATTAATTAACGTATTTTACTACTCACCAAAAATTCAAGTATATCAGAAAAATACCAAAACTTCACCCTAAAACATTTATCAATGTGTATAATTCAAAAATAAACTACTTTTTATGAAAATAATTTTCTAAATATTATTAATTTATTTTTTAATTAAAATCATCATTTACTTGGAAAATGCAGATTTTAAAATTATAACTGATTTTGTAACACTTTGAAAAATTAATTAAGGTATCATAAAATTATATTCAAATAATAAGACATAAAAATATTCATTTATGAATACATTTTATGAAAATAAAATTTCTTTTAAATTATTAAATTAATTATAAAATTGTAATTAAATGTTTATGACTTATAAAAATACCAACACTTAATTAATAATTTTTAAAATATTTACTTACTTTTACTTTGATATAATTATATCATATTTTCACTTAAAATATGAAAAAAAAATTATTTATACTTTCATGGGTGAGTCTACTATTCATTTTTCTGATTTACTATTCATAAGGGTCATCTTACTATCCCTAAGGTCAAGTTACTATTTCATCAGTATTGGATCTTTAACTTCTAGAAATAATTATTATTTCATTAATTCTTAATTTATAAAGTTTTTATTATGGTATCTAAGTAATTTTAGGTGATTTATACTATGTTACATTACTATAAGAAGGGATAAATTATTTTGATAAAATTTTGTGTCATTACATTCTTCCCCCCTTTTGAAATATCACCCTTGAATTTTCATTTTAAAAAAATAGGTGAAGGTACTTATCCTTCATCACCTTCTCCGGTTCCCAAGTTGCTTCTTCATACTTATGGTTCCTCCACAACACTTTGAAAAGGTGGGTTATTTTTTCATAGAACATTATCTCTCTAGTCTATAATCTATATCAGCTGCTCCTCATAATAGAGGTCATCTTCCAGTTGTACCAACTCTGTGTTCAATGAATGTGAGGGATCTGGTATGTACTTCCTCAGAAGTGAGACACATGGAACGCATCATGAAATTGATCCATATTTGGTGGAAGTGCAAGCTGATAGGTCACATCTCCTATGTGATCAAGGATCTCAAAGGGGTCAATGTACCTTGGGTTTTTCTTACCTTTCTTTCCAAACCACATGACTCTATTCCATGGTGATATTCAAAGGAAGACTTTATCTCCAATGTCGAACTCGAAGACCCTTCGACGATTGTTAGTATAGCACTTTTTTCAACTTTGAGTAGCTTTCATATTCTTCTGTATGGATTGAACATTCTCTATCATTTCTTGCATAATATTTGGTCCAAGTAGATTTCTTTTACTAAATTCATCCCAATAGGTTGGAGCTCTACATCACTTTCCATACAGAGCTTCATATAGAGCCATTTGAATACTCGAGTGGAAGTTATTGTTGTATGAGAACTCAACCAATGGGAGATGTTTATCCCATACACCTTTGAATTCTAAAGAGTAACCTCTTAGCATATCTTCAAGAATCTAAATAGTCCCTTTAGATTGACCATCAGTTTGGGGGCTATAGGTCATATTGAAATTCAATTCAGTACTAAAGGAATGTTGAAAAATCCTCCAGAATTTAGATGTGAACCTGGGATCATGATCAAAGAAAATTAAAATTGGAACCCCATGCAGTCTCAACACTTCATTCACATATATATTTTCAAGTTTTTCAAGTGAGAGATCTTCCTGAATATTGATAAAGTGGGCAGTCTTGGTGAGTCAATCCACTACAACCCATATTGCATTATTTCCTTTGGATGTCTTTAGGAGACCTGTGATAAAGTCTATAGTTACATTCTCTGATTTCCACATGGGTATAGTCAATGGTTGCATCATCCCTTTGTACGTTTTTCACTCTTATTTAACTTGCTAACATATCAAGCACCTTGAGATATAATTTTCAATCACCTTATTTATGTTATCCCACCATAAGTGTTCTCAGAGATCACGATACATCTTGGTACTCCCAAGATAGATAGAGAAAATTGAGCTATATGAATTGTCCAATAACTCCTTCTTTATCCTAGGTGATGAAGGTGCATAGAGACTCATTCTAAACCAAATCACACCACCATCATTTATATGTAACTCTTGTATCTTCCCTTCCTTTACTTCATTAACCTTATTTTGTAACTCCAAATCATCCCTTTTTGCCTCCTTAATATTCCTTTGGATAGATGGTTAGGAAATAATTTGGGAAATGTAGGATTTATTCCCTATTGTTATGATTTCCAAATTCATCCTTTATATGTCCAATAATATAGGGTCTCTCTCAATCCACAACATGGATAGAGTAGTAGGTTCTTTTCTGCTTATAGCATCATCTACCTTATTTGCCTTACCAGGATGATAGTGAATAGAGAAATTGTAGTCTTTGATTAGCTCTAACCATCTCTGTTGACACATGTTGAGCTCCTTTTGTTTGAATATATACTTTAGGATCTTTTTATCGGTATATATGTCACACTTCTCATCGTAGAGGTAGTGCCACCATATTTTCAAGGAAAAAATCATAACTGCTAGCTCTAGATCATGCTTCGAGTAGTTCTACTCATGGATCTTCAACTTTCGTGAGGTGTAGGCTATCACATTATCATTTTTCATGAGTGTACAACCCAAAACTTTCTTGGAAGAATCACTGTATATCACAAAACTTTCTCCAATTTTAGATAATGTGACTACATGTGAAGTGATCATCCTCATCTTTATCTCCTTGAAGATTTCCTCACATTATTTTATCTATACATACTTTACTCCTTTCTTTGTTAACAGTTAGCAGGCATGAAAATCATGAGAAATTTCTCACAAAACATTGATAGTACCAAGCTAATCTAAGAAAACTACAGATTTCTATGACACTAGAGGGTCTGGGTTATTCGTTAATTGCCTTTGTTTTTTGAAGGGTCCATATAAATTCCCTCACTTGTGATCACATGTCCCAAGAATGTGACTCGCTACATTGAAAAGTCACACTTTCTAAACTTGTAGTACAACTTCTCCTTCCTTAATGTCACCAACATAAGCCTTATATATTATTCATGTTCCTCCTTGCTCTTGGAGGGTCCATGAAGATTATAGGGGCATTAGTAAGTCTGAAGGACATCACTGGAAACTCATAGTGCTCATACCTTGTATGGAAGGCAGTCTTCTAAATATATTCCTTATTCACCTTTAGCTGATGATATTCAGAATGGAGATCCACCTTTGAGAAGTACCTAGCTCCTTGAAACTAATCAAACAAGTATTAAATACTTGGAAGCGGATACTTGTTATTTATGGTGATCTTGTTGAGTTCCTAATAATCGATACACAGCCGCATTGATCAATCCTTCTTCTTGACAAAGAATACTGGAACACCCCAATGTGATTCACTAGGGAATATGAACCCTTTGTCCAAGTGATCTTGCAGCTGCTTCTTTAACTCCTCCAGTTCGATAGGAGCCATCCTATATGGAAACTTTGAGATATGAGTAGCTCCAGGTATGAGTTCTATTGAGAACTCTGCCTCACAATCTGGGGGGAGTCCAGATAACTCTTCTAGAAATACATCATTATATTCCCTCACAATAGACATTTTCCCTAGGTTGATAACTTCCTCTGACTCAACCATTTGAGCAAGGTATGCTTCTTCATATGGAATCAAACCCCATACCATTTAAGGGTTTTCCAAAGGATATCATGATCCTCCTTGCATTTATAGAAGATCATGGGATGGTTCAGAATAATAAAATATATTTCCTTTTCCCAACAGTTGATGTTTTCTCTATATAAAGAGATTCAATTCATTCTCATTATAGCGTTTAATTCAACCAAGGTAAGTATTATGAGAATCGCTGGAAGAATATTTCCACATATGCCAACAGTAGAAGAGTCCAACACTTTTGTTGCAATGATTTCACCACTAGGTGTTTTATGGATATCTCTACTTCAAGGTCTTGGGGCTTCGATTCAATAGTTCTAACAAATTTTTAGGATATAAAGGAATGCGTAGAACCAGAATCAAATAAAACTATTTCCATTATTGAGTGAATAGGAAGTGTAGCTTGTATGAATTCATTTTCATGTTCCACTTTCGCACAGCCTTAACTTTATCCTTTGTCTTCAGTGGTTGATGACTCTGATTACCCTAGAGAACTCGATCTTTAGTGCACTAGCTTACATAGTGCCCTTTCTTCCTACAGTTGTAGCATTGGACCATGGGTGGTGCTCTCCTTTCCTCCACCACATTATCCTACTTCCTCATGTATTTTCGACATTCATGAGCTTGATAGCCTTCTCTCCCACACTTGAATAATTTTACCATCCCTTTGAGGTAGTTCCCATGATGCCTCTCCCTGCATTTTTGACATGTGGGTGGTTGAGTTTTCTTTCCACCTTTCTCATTAAATCCTGCAGCTTTAAACTCTATCTTTCGTTTCTTATCACCATAGCCATGATACCATTCTCCAAACTCCATATCCACTTTGAGAGCACATAAAACAACTTCTTTATAACTCCCAAAGTCTCAAATTTCAAGAGCCTTTCTAAGGTGCGGTTTTAAACCACTAAAGAATCTACTAATTTTTCTATCATTGTTGATAAAAAAACCTGAATTGTACCTTGAAATCCTTGTGAAATTTTCTTCGTAGGTCGTGATATATAATCCTTTCTTTTTCTTCATCTATATGAATTCTATCTATATATTTTTACAAAGATTTCAAGGGAAATACTTATTAATAAACATTATCTTAAAGTCTTCCCACTCTAAATATTCAATCAATTCCCTCGGATTAGTGTTCTTAATCAAATCCCACCATTGATTGGACTCTCCATCTAAATGATAAATAATAAGATTCACCTTCTCCATCTTAAAACAGTAAAGAATAGAAAATATCTTCTCCACTGAGTTAACCCATTATTCTGAAATTAGTGGATTGGAAGATCCACTAAACGTCGATGGTCGTTTCCACATAAAACACTAGATATCCAATTGCTCCCTCTTAGGTGAAGGTGAAAGTTACACATTATCCAAGTTATTATTCATAACCTGAGATAGTTGGGTAAGCATCGCTATAAAAGTTTCAACTCCACCTCCTAAAGAATTATGTATGTCTTTTAGGAAATTACTACATTGTCCCTCACACAGGTTGTTGGCCTAGTTTCTCCTAGTTCCCACTATTTTCTAAAATTGAAAAGGTTAGAACAAAACATAAGTTAACAAGTCATAAATAATCTATACCCTTGTAAAATTAACTCTAAATACATATATTTTGGTATCCATATGTTTATAAAATCTTATTGTGTAATTAAATATACTTATTCTCATACTATGGGTTTGACTAAGGTTCTCTAATCCTAATTCCAAAATTAACTAAATCGTCCTCTGATACCAACTATAGTGACCATAATTTTTCTTACATTACTACTACATCATTTTAATGATAAAAAACATAAATAAATTACACAACAAGGATCCAAAGGTTTAGTGTCTTGGGAAAACTAGGACCATGCATAAATTTTAAAACATAAAACATAAACATTTATTTAATTCTTTATTCTCTAGCTTCTTATTTTCCCTTGTTTTCTCCTTAGTACATGTAGTCACCTGAGGATATACATCAAAAGGGGGTGAGATAAAAATCCCAATAAGAGGATAGATAATATCATGAAATAATATGTCATGGGTTGAGCATGATCATAACATCATCATCATGAGAGGAAGCATTATATAAATGCATGGAATGTGGCAATGCATAAAAATAAAACATAGTGTCTTAGTGGTCAACTACCACACATAGTTGTGAACAAATATAGCATCATGTTCACATATATTTTACATTAATCATGAGATAAATAAAATTACCCTATGAATTGGATCACTATATAATTTTGGTTTCACCTTTCACATCTTATAATTTACTTTGACCTATAAAATTCTGGGTGCACCCGTCACATCATAACATTTACATTATCATGCATGCCACATAGAACATATATCAATCTTGGACATAAAATAACCCATGTAAAGGAATGGGTTTCATTTAATAAATAATACATTCAAAAACTTTCAGTTCCCAAATGAAAGTGGGAATAACATACTTGATATAAGAATCATCAACTTTGAGTGAAGAAGAAACAATCACGAGAAGTGTGTTTTTTTTTAAAGAAGGTTTATTTTGGAAAAAAATGGGTTTGTCGTAATCTCAATTAGAAAACATGTATATGATATAAAAGTTAAGATAATTATGAATAAATGATATTTAAGTAACATCCATACTAAAAATGGGGTGAAATAGGAAAAACCCAAAGAAAGAAAGTTGGGTTTGAGAATTCCCCTTACCTTGTGTTCGAACGCTTTCTTCACTTTAAAGTCCTATATAATCACATTATATTCATTAATTAACAATTAAATAACCTTTTATACATGAATATAGTTAATTATGGTTTTATTAAGTTCTTTTATGGTCCTTTTGATGAGTTATAGAGTTTAATTTCGTCGTTCGAGAGTGTTCCTTTCCATAGTTTTCATGATCAGATCGTTTGTATACATGAATGGAAGTTTGTTTAAAATGAGGATGGACATCTATAATTGTTATTATATTTTATTAATTATCATAAAGAATATTAAATGATCTTATAAATTATTTTTTTATATACCATGAAGATTATTCATTAGATAAAAGTTAATGATGATCGTTTTAGGTTAATTTTGGTGGTTTTTTGAACACAATGAACTCGTTTTGTTTTATCATTTAGTATTATGAGTATAAGTTATTTACATAACATAAAAATGGGTATAAAATAAAATTTAAAATCTATTTCAAACCATTTAATGGACTTATTAACATCCTTTAAGGTGTTTAAGTAAAATGAAACTGCATCGCCCACGATGTTGGTAAATTGACATATCACGGGCGACGATTTCATTTTTAAGATAAAAGAGAGGGAGGGAGGAGTTTAATGTTGGATATTAAATTAACATGATATAATTATAGTATATGTAAGTTACTGTAGTTATAATTCCATTTTGATGAAGTTAGGTGAGTATAGAATAAGAAAATAAATTGAAATTGAAAGGAAATTAAAAGAAAAATATAGAGGATTTACCTCTTGAATTCTCCTCTTGAGATCCTCCTCAAGGAACCTAGGCTTGGTATTTTGATTAGAACAAGAGATAATGAAAATGGGAGAGGGGATAGGTAATATTATTGGGTATAATTTATTCAAGGCTCAAAGCTTGAGAGGTGTGAGGAGATGAGGGTGTGAGGGGTGGTATTTATAGTGGAGAAGATGGGTGTTTTCTCATTGTTTTAATCATTAGTTTATTATTTTTCTCAAGACAAGAGATAGTGAAGATTATTATAACTAAATATAGTAATTAATGTATGTGATTTTGAACCATTGTTCACTTACATCATCCATGACTCAAGCATGACTCAAAAATTCATGTTTTTAGTATTTATCGTAAATTAACGTATTTTTTTATTCACTAAAATTTCAAGTATTTCAGAAAAATCCCAAAAATTCCCCCTAACCATTTTTTGACATATAGAATTCAAAAATAAACTCCATTTTATGAAAATAATTTTCTAAATATTACTAATTTAATTTTTAATTAAAATCATCATTTACTTAGAAAATACAAACTTTAAAATTATAACTGGTTTTGTAACACTTTTGAAAAACGACTTAAGGTCTCATAAAATTATCTTAAAATAATAAAAAATCAAAATATTCATGTATGAATAAATATTATGAAAATAAATTTTCTTTTAAATTATTAAATTAATCATAAAATTGTAATTAAATATTTATGACTTATAAAAATACAAACACTTAATTAATAATTTTTAAAATATTTACTTACTTTTACTATGATATAATTATATCATATTTTAACTTATAAGATTCAAAAAAATTATTTATACTTTCATGGGTGAGTCTACTATTCATTTGGTTGGTTTACTATTCATAAGGGTCATATTACTATTGCTAAGTTAAAGTTATTATTTCATCAGTATTTGTTCCTTAACTTCAAGAAATACTTATTATTCATTAATTATTCATTTATAAAGTTTTTATTATAGTCTCTAAGTAATTTTAGGTTATTTATACTGTGTGAAATTACAATAATAAGGGATAAATTCCTTTGATAAAAGTTTGGTTCATTACAATATGCTTAGTATAATTCACATTTTTATTTACAAACCATTATGAAGGATTTAAAAGTAAATATGTCCCCAAAGAAATCATGTTTATGATTATGCAATTATCTATGCATAAATTTCCAGTTTATGTTTTTTTTTCTTGTTCAAAATTATGCATTATTATTCATAACTTAATTTAGTGTATGTCATTATTTAGAAATGGTTCCTAGTGGAAGGAATGGAAACTGTATCAATGCGTGTATCCCATGGAGGGACTTTCCTCCTATGCAAGATAATGATGTTGGTACTGGATCTACGACTGGTGTTGATCAATTTATAACTATAATGGGATAGCTGACTCAAGTTATGAACAATAACCTTAACCGTATGGAGCATCCTGTTCCACAATGTGGATGAGAAATGTTAGACCACTTTATAAGACAACAGCCTCCATCTCCAATAGGACTACAAACCCCTTTATATCGGAGTAGTGGATAAGTTCCTTATAGAAGATATTTTTTTCTTTGGGAAGTAATGAAAGGTAGAGGGTTATAATGGAATTTTATCATCTCTCGGGATATGTTGATCAATGGTGACCATTGATTCAAAACACAAAGAATGAGGAAGAAATTAAAAATATGAAATGAAAATATTTTAAGGAAATTTTCTGAGAAAAAATATTTTCCTCATGAATAGTGAGTGGATATGGAGAGGAAATTATTGAGTCAAAAACAAAAAGAGGATAAAAACTTTGCAAATTATGAATCCAACTTTATAAGGTTATAAAGGCATGTTGTGGACTATATACATAATCCAAGTATTAAGATTGATTGATTATTTGATGGATTAAAACCATTCCTCTGAAGGGCCCTGGTCTACCAAAATTTCTCATCATTCAAAGATATAGTCTCATGTTCTATCAAGACAAAGAAATAATTCTCTAAGTCTTATGACTTTAAGGGAAAACAAGATAAAAAGAGGGTGGAAAAGGAAATAATAGATAAAGGGAAGAATAAAAAATGGAATTTTCCAACGTGCAATTCTTATAGAAGGAAACACCTCGGTGCTTGCTTATAAGGAAAAGGGGTTTGTTACAAGTATGGTGAGAAAGGCCATCATTATCATAGTTACAAGGGAGAGAAATAATCCACCAATGTTCAATGCTACAATTATAGATATATGAGACACTTTGAAAATGATTTTCCAAAGCGTCAAGGAAACTTTCTTTAAAAAAGACCACGAGATCACGGACAAGCTTAAGTAATCATAGCGGCTGAGGTTGAAATCCCTAATGATGTGGTGGAAGGTACTTTAATTATTTCCTCAAACTTAGTCAATGATTTATTTGATTTTGTATCATCTCATTCTTTTATATCTTCCCATTTTTTCAAGAAAATTATCCATTTACCTTTTGATTTAATAAAGGAGTTGTTAGTAAAAACTACTAAGGGAAGTATCATTGCAATAAAGATGTGTTGGTTAATCCCCTTTATGACACATAAATGTGCTTTAGTTTCAAACCTTATCATCATAACTATGTTTTATTTTTATATAATCCTTGGTATGGACTGGATTTCAAAATATGATACAAAAATCTATTGCAAGAAGAAGAAAGTTACAATTTATAAGGAATATGTAGAATCCCTTATCTTTAGAGCAGAAACTTCATCATCTAGTTATTATCCATATCCACCTCCAATAGATCTTATAAATGAAATTCTTAGGGGGGAAGAGAAAAAGTCATCTATGGTTGAGAAGAGAAATATTAAAATTGAATATGTACCTATTTTATGGGAATACATTGATGTATTTTCTGAGGATTTACCTACAAATCCTCTAGAGTGGGAAGTTGGGTTTTCTATTGATTTAATCCTTGATGAAAGGAAAATATCAAATACTTCTTACAGAATGGACACTATGGAATTAGTGGAGCTAAAGAAACAACTAGAGGAGTTGAGTAATAAGGAATTTATTCACCCTAGTGTTTCTCCATGGGGAGCCCATGTTCCCTTTGTTAAGAAGAAAGATGGATCCATGATGTTGTGCATTGACTATAGAGAAATAAAGGATATTACAATTAATAACAAGTATCATATGTCTCGCATTGATGATTTATTTGATCAACTTCACAGAGCTTAATATTTTTTGAAAATTGACCTTCAATCTGGATATCATCAATTGCATGTGAGGAAGGAAGATATTCCAAAGATAGTATTTCAAACTAGGTATAGACATTATGAGTTTACAGTAATTCCATTTGGACTGACTAATACACCCTCTATTTTCATGGATCTAATGAACAGAGTGTTCAAGGAATATCTTAATGATTTTTTTTGGGTATTTATTGATGATATCTTGTTATACTCCAAAAGTTACTAGGATCTTGAGAACCACTTGATGATTATTCTTAAGACTCTTAAAAGAAACGAGTTACATGGGAAATTTAGAAAGTGTGAATTCTAGCTTAAAAATGTTTCTTTTCTTGGCTATATTATCTCTAAGGATGAAATCTTAGTTGATCATGTGAAGAAAACGGCAGTCTAGGATTGTCCTACACCAACGAACATAACTGAGGTGTGTAGTTTCATTAGATTAGCAGGTTACTATCGACATTTTTTTCAAAGATTTTCCCAATTAGCTAACCCGTTAACCAAGCTTACTTGTAAATGGGTTAAGTTCATGTGGAAAAAATAATTTGAAGAATTTTTTAAAGAATTGAATAAGAGATTAGTTAATGCTCTGATTTTGACTCCATCATAGGGAAATGGTGGATTTTCGATTTATAGTGATGTGTCAAGGAAAAGAATTGGTTGTGTCCTTATACAGAATGATAGAGTTATTGTCTATGCATCAAGGTAATTAAAAAATCATGAACAGAACTATCCAACTCATGATCTTGATTTATCAGTTGTAATCTTTGCTCTAAAAATATGGAGACACTATCTGTAGGGTTAAATATGTGAGATATATACATATCATAAGATTTTTAAATATATCTTCTCACATAAAGAACTCAATATGAGGAAAAGGCGATGACTCAATCTATTCAAGGATTGTGATTTTTCAATAAACTACCATTTAGGGAAGGAAAATAAGGTAGCAAGTGTATTGAGTAGGAAGGATTATAGAGTTTTAAACAAAATGAGGATTGAAAAGGATCCTGTATACATGGATCTAGCAAAGATGGATATGGGAATTATCAAGGAAGGTGAAACATCTCCACTTTTTCAATTGGTTTTCCAATCCAATTTATTAGAAAGGATTAAAAGTTCTTAGTCTGAATATGGGAATTTTCAAAAGAAAATTAAAGCTGTGAATGATTGGAAGTTGGAAGACTTCGTGTATAAGGATGGGATTCTGAAATTTGGAAATAGGCTTTGTGTTCCCTCTATACCCAAGATAAAAAGGTAATTATTAGATGACTCTCATAGATTGAATTTCTCTATACACCCTAGAATCACTAAGATGTATAGATATTTGAAGGAATGTTTTTTATGGGATAACATGAAGAAGGAAATTGTTGATTGTGTATCAAGATGTTTAGTTTTTCAACAAGTGAAGGATGAAATACAGCATTCTAGAGGATTCATACAACCTTTAACTATTCCTACATGGAAATGGGATGACATTAATATGTATTTTGTCACTATATTACCAAAAACTTCAAGAAATAATGATGCAATATGGGTAAATGTTGATCAACTTACAAAATCTGCACATTTCCTCACTATAAGGGAGGATTTTCCACTAGAGTACCTTGAACAAATCTATTTTAATGAAGTTGTAAGACTTCATGGAGAACCTATTTCTATTGTGTCAGACCGTGATCCATTATTTACATCAAAATTCTAGAAAAGTCTTTAGAAATATTTAGATATTGAGCTTCATTTGAGTACTGCTTATCACCCTCAAGCTGATGGGAAGTCAGAAAGGACAATAAAAACTGTAGAATACATGTTGAGATCATGCTCACTAACTTTCAAGGCATGTGGGATCAGTATTTACCTTTGGTAAAGTTTTCTTAAAAAAAATATTTCTATTCAAGTATTCAAATGGAACCATATGAAGCATTGTATGGAAAGAGGTGTTGTACACCAACTTGTTGTGATGAAGTTGGTGAAAGGAAGCTTGTAGGTCCAGAACTTGTGGAGGAAAAAAAATAAAGGTAAATAATATTCGAACCTATATCAAATCATCTCAAAGTAATAAAAAGTGTTATACTGACAACCGGATAAAATATTTGTATTTTCAAGTGGGAGATCTTGTCTTCTTGAAGGTGTCTCCATGGAAGGGTGTTATAAAATTTGGGAAGAAAGGAAAACTGAGCCCCCATGTACATTGGACCTTTTCAAATCATGGATAGAGTTAGAGTTGTGGATTATCATTTGGTTATTTCATCTATCATTTCTAAAGTACACGATGTGTTCCACATCTCTTTATTAAATAAGTGCATTCCAGACCCAATGCATGTCCTCACTTCTGAAGGAATAGAATTGGAACTTGATTTATCTTACTGTGAAAATTCTATCTAGATTTTGGACACTAGAGAATAGGTGTTGAGGAATTAGAGACTCGTCTAGTAAAGGTACTTTGTAAAAATAATAAAATTGAAGAGGCGATATGGGAACTATAGAAAGTTATGATAAAGAACTACCCAAATCTTTTTATGAGGTGACATTCTGGAAATTTTGAGGAAGAAATTTTTGTATGAGGGAAGAATATAACAACCCAAAAATTTATCAATGAAATTTCCCTTATTATAATCATGTAATATATTACAAATCACAAAAAAACACTTAAAGAACGCAATAAAATATTTATAATTGAAGAAAGGATGAAATAAGAAGTATTTATAAAAATTAAGGAACCCAAACCAATGGAATAGTAAAGTGACCTTTGGAATAATAATGTCTCTTAGGAATATTAAACCATTTAATAGAATATTAACCTCACCTATGAAAGTATAAATAAAATTTGGGTATCTCATAAATAAAAATATGATATATTTATATATTATTTATGTAAATAAATGTTTCAAAAATGTTAAATTAATTGTTGGTATTTTTGTGAGTCGTAAATATTTATTTAAAATTTTATAATTAATATAATAATTTAAATGAAAATTTATTTTAATAAAATTTATTCATAAATTAATATTTTGTTGTCTTATGATTATAATATAATTTTATGAGACCGTAATTAATTTTTTCAAAGTGTTATAAAATCAATTATAATTTTCAAATCGGTATTTTTTTGAAAAATTTATAATTTTAATTGAAAATTAAATTTATCATATTTAGAAAATTATTTTCAAAAAATAGAGTTAATTTTTTAATTCTATTAATCTAAAAGTGGTTATGTTGAATTTTTGAGAATTTTCTGAAATAGTTGATTTTTTTGTGAATAGTGAAATATGGTAATTTACGGTATATATACATTATAAGATAAATATATTATTCCTTGAGTAATGAAAGATGTAAGAACCATAATCTTGAACTTCCCTTTATTATTTTAATATATTTGATGATAATTCTCTAACTATTCATAGTCTTGAGCTAAAATTAATGAATAAATGAATAAAATATTCAAAAAACACCCCTCTCCTACACTATAAATACCACCCCTAAAACCTCTTCTCCTCACACCTATTAAGGATTTAAGATTTTCCAATTTATACCCAATATCTCTCTCTATACTCTCCCCCACATTTATGATCTCTTGGTCTCAACAAAAGGCCAAAACCAACTTCCTTAAGGAGGTTCTCAAGGAGAAGAATTCAAGTGGTAAATCCTTTTTTGTTCTCTTTCAATTTATTTTAATTTCTTTTCTTATTATTTTATCCTTACCTATTCTTTAAAAATATACATGATAAGTCCAGTATCTTATATATACTATAATTTTATTATGTTAATGGAATATCCATCATAAAACCCCTTCTCTACCCCCGTTTATTCTAAAAATGAAAACATCATTCGTGATGTGCCTGTTTACCACCATCGTGGACGATGCGACTTCATTTTCCATTACCGCCTTCAAGGCTGGTTATAAAACCATAATTATTGTTAAAAAATATTTTATTATACATATTATAATTTATTTATTATTCTATAACTATTATATATACATGATATTAATTAATAATACAAAACTAGTTCGTGGCGATCGAAAAACTGCCAAAATGATCTAAATGAATATCATTAAAGTTTTATCTAATGAATCATCCTCATATCTAAAAAAAATACCATTGAATATTTTGTATGTTAATTAATAATATATAATTTCAATTCTGAATAATTATTTCCATTTTACATGATCTTCCATATTCGTGTAAAAGTAAACCGATCACAAAAACCAAGGCAAAGAACACTCCCGAATGACGAAACTTAATCTTATAACTCAACAAAAAGACCATAAGTGAAATTGATAAAATTATACTAAATAAAATACATTTTTATTAAGTTCTAAATTAAATTATTATTGAATATAATTTCATTATCCAAGACATTAAGCACAAGTGCAGAACACTTTCATACATAAGGTAAGGGTTTCTTCCCAAACCTCTATTTTCATTCGGTTATTCTTTCTCCCTCTATACAGAAATTTTATTCTTTATTATTTTATATAATTATTATATATTTTTTATACATTAAAAATTCATGTATCAAGATCATTTCATATTTCTTTTATGGGGAAATACATGTTTTTCAAGGTTCCCTTCTCAATTATTCTTGATACGCAAGCTCGATTAAAGGGAACATCTTGATTTCTTACCTATTTTCAAGTACCATACATAATCTATTTTAAGACACCATTACTTTTATAAAATTATTATTTTTTCATGAAAAACTATATTTTTTCATTACTGGTTTTATACAAATAATTATGAAAAATAAAAATGATTTTTCCAAAATAATTCTTCTTTGAAAAGTAAAAAAAGGTACTTCTCTCAACAATTCCTTAATGATTTTATTAGAGTATTTTCATCTATTTCAACGCCTCTGTTGAATATTATTCTTTATTGATATTTATATCTTATTATTATCATATATGATATTTTATCAAATGTTTTGTGATCATTTTTACTATGGATGTGTTATCTTGATACCATTCACCATACTACTCAGAATGGTTAGTGATTATGTTTACATATTGGGGAAAGTTATTTGCATTTCAGATGTATATGTTGTTTATGTTTAACATCATTCATATGAGGAATGAATTGGACTTATTAAGTTACTTTTGGGTCCCACTATATCCTCTTGATGAAATGTTATGTCTCATGAGACAAAACAGATATGGACTTAGCCGAGGCCTTACCCATTTATTTTTAGATGTCCTGGTTGAGGTCTCGATAGTATGTTTCAAATGTCCAGTATTATAAAATCTATCATTATTATACTAGTAATTGATATTCCATGTGATTAATTTACTAGTATAATATCCATGGTTCGGTTTCTTTCTCATATTTATGGAATTATTTAATCAGTTCTTATTCCTGACATATTATGCTCACGATTATGTTTTGTTGGCATGTGTTATTAGTTATTATCCATGTATTATTATTTATGTTTAGGATATCTTATACTATATTACTTGCCCTTAAATATTATTTAATCTCACCCCTTTATTATGTTATATTTTTTCTAGGTAGTTAAGATATATATTATGAATGACTAGCAATGATAATCTAGAAGTTTATGGGTGTTCTCAAAAGAGATACTATATTGTATTTCATTTCAATTTTTAATGTAATGTTTGTATCTGGTTTTCCAAATATAATAAACTATTTGGTCATTTAGTATGTGAACACTTTTTCATAATACCAATGTAATGAATTAAGGCACCAGCTCTGGGCTACTAGGTCCAGGGTCTTTATAAATAAGGAAATTAAAAATGAACCTATGCTTCATGACCAGGTAGGAAAAGATAGTTTAATCCCTTCGAGAAAAAATAAAATGGTTAAGTGTGATGAATGTGAGATCATCATTAATTTCAATGAATAAATTCTTGAGGAGGAGATGGAGGTTAAGGATACACATGTGGAATTTGATAGGATGTTTGTGAGGCTAATTCAAGTTAACATTAATAATGGACAATGAATTTGGATCAACCAACAATATCGCATCTTGATTTGTGGATTCAATGAAATAAAAATTATTGTGGAAGAGTTTATCCTAACATGGGACAATATGGCCTACATTTTTGAAGACCTCATCATGGATAACCTGGATGCAAAGGTCACTACTCTCCAATGCAGTCTATACAGAGGTAATTTTTCTAATAGACTTAAACTTCATTTCAATGATTCGGTTATTTCTTATGGTGTACACTGAATGCATGTTTCGTACTTGGAAGGTTTCCCACCTTTTCCTTAAAATTTATTTGTATAATAAAAAAAAGTTAATGTTTAGTCATTCATCACTCTCTTCCATAGAGATATTCATAGAAATAACTTGTCACCCACTTCAAACTATAGTTCATTTCATTGATTATCGGTATAACTTTTTTGTCAAATCTGAGTTGATCTTATGTGCTGTTGAATAGATCTAACTTTCTCTCCTTCTTATTCCATCATAACTAGAACCTTTTTTGACACATATTACTTAATATATTTCTTCATATCTTGAGGAAAATAAACATAATAAAGGGGTGATATCAGATGCTCGGTAAGGGTAATCAAGGGAGATAGCATAAGCAAAAGGGAATAATAACATGAAAATAAATTTAGAAAATTATATCCTGCATGTCAAAGATCATGATATCATTTCATGTAATAAATCATAGAAGTTCATAAATAATCAAAGAACATATTCTATGAGATCATAAAATAAGACATGGAATTATGGCATACACATAAGCATAGAAAATAATTTTTCATATTATTTAAGGCTCATTTCCAAGACCATCATAGTGGAAAAAGTCTTGTATTGAACCAAGTTCACTCCTAGTTTTAGCCCTATATTACTTAATCGAGTTCACTTACCATTCCAATTCTTTCTATATCATGAGATATAAATCATTACCCAATGCATTAGAGGAAGATATAGGTCCCACCCATCACATAATGAAAACTATACATATGTGTGTCACAAGAACACAAATCATTCATCATATTAAAACCCATAAAAAGAAATGTGTTTCATAAACAATCATTCCATCATAACATAACCCATGAAAAGGAAATGGATTTCATAAATATGATTCCATTATAAACTTAAAACAACCATAGAAAGAATAGGGATAGTATCCTTGAAAAATATCCCAAGTAAAACATAATAAATATTAATTAATGTTATCATAGATGGAAAATAATTTTAATAGATCACTTGAAAATAATTCTTAAGGAAAATATCCTTTCTTCTTTGAAAAAACAATATTTTATTAAAATTATGCACAATTTAAAAAAACATTTTCTCTGAAAATAACCTTGTAAACTTGTAAGGGAATATTTAAGGAATTAATCCATTATTAAAGCATGAAAATATTCTCATTTCATATAAGTTGAAAAAACATTCCTTTCATACTTTTTCCAGAAAAGTCACAAAATTCATCATTTGGAAAAAGACAAAAAGATTTCTTTCATACCATTTAGTAAAAATTCACACATGGATAAAAATAACTTTAAACAATTTTATAAGAATAGTAAAAATATTTTGGAATTTTTTTTAAGAAACATGGAAATTGAATATAAATATTCCCCAGCAGATACTTACATATAAACAATCCCAAATAATAATGATTTTGTGAAATTTACCCTTACCACTTTATAATCAATAGAATCATATGCCCCATGAAATAAAGAAAACTATATGGATATGAAAATACCATAATATTTAGAATAATACTCATAATAAACATTCATGTTCATTATATACATCACATAAAAGAAACAATTAGTGAATAATGCATGTGTACCACAGAAATAAAAGTGAGACAAAAATATCTTACCTCAGGTTTGATTTCCTTTTTACATGTTTAAACCTATTTTATAATGGTTTAAAGAATGTTATTAGTTTATTCAAAAACCATATTCATATTTATGATATTATATATGATCCTTTTATATCATATTATCACCTATTTGTTAATAATATTTCATTATTACCCTCATATTGAGTGTTAACTCCTCCATTTTCCTATGCATATTTTGTCATATAAGTCCTAGTTCTTGTACATAGGATGTAGCTTCATCATCTCAAAAATAATATTAAAATAATATATATCATATTTAATCTTTCTTTATATTTATATAATAATTCTTTAATGGTGATCATGTAAAATGAATTGTATTGAATCGTGGAGATGGTAGGTCATACATATGCACGAGCGATCGTATCATTCCCTTAATAGTAAAAGGGTAAAGAAGTGGATGGTGTAGATTTTTTTCAGAATCAATATCATGTTATAATTATTATATCTATCTATTATTTCCATCATTTTACCCATCCAAAAAAATTGGTGATGAAAAACATATTATACCATGGTGTGGAAATGGTAAGTCGTACATACGCATGAACGGTGCTTTTGTTTTTCATAGGATGGATAAAAGGTGGAATATGGTTGTTCCAAAATCATAATAACACGTCATCATAATATATTTGATACTAGAGTTATTACTTTATAATGGAAAAAACACATGAAGAGGAAGTATAAGAATAAATAATCTTGAAAGAGTTGGTAAAGACGATTACCTATTCTTCACCGAACTTCCTTTAGATCTCCTCTTATGGACACTAGGGTTGATCTTTTGAGAATAAAAAAAACCTCTAGAATATGCATAGGTATTTTGAGAAGATAAATTTGTAGGTTATGGTCGATATTGAAGGCTCAATGTGATGTGAATAAGTGAGGGAGGGGTGCCCTTTTATAATTGAGGTGAGGGGCACTTTTAGAATGTCTTAAAATATTAATTTATAATAAATTCATTATTAGTCCAAATACCTACAAAAGGCCATGGTTTTAAATAAAATATGAGATAATGTTGTAATATCATCAAACAATAGATTTTAGACATGTTTTGGTATTATTTTAAACTTTATCATTTTGATTAACCCTTAGTTAACCTATTTTAATTTTAATTAAGGTAACAACTTTTTCAAAATTGAAAGGTTATAATGCTTACTTATGTGATGTCAATTAGACCATAAATGAATAATTTATAACAGTTTTTACCATATTATAATTGTTTTTTATTTTTAAAGATGTTTTATGATTTTTAAATAATCTAATAAAATATTATTTTGATAAAATATCATTAGTATCAATTTTGACACTATTCATTACTTGGACTTTTAAAAATATCAATATGAAAATTTAACTTCAAAACAAATATTTTATTATATCCCCAAGAGATCAAGGTCATCTATAAAATTCATTGATCAAATTAATTATCTCAAATTATATTTATTTTAATATTTTTAATAACATTTATTTGATATTTCCCTTAATAAAATAATTACCACATTAGCATTGTGTAATTATTTAATATACTTATTTTTTCACTAAAAATTAAAAATTAAAGAAAATAAGGAATATAAATATTCTATATTTCAGAATAATATTTATAGTCGAATATATATTTTGGATAAACCAATATTAAAAATTATATAGTATTTAAAAAATGAATGTGAAATCTTTAAATTTTTATAAATAAAATATTATAAATACCATAATCTCATCTAAGTAGCCCAAAAAACCAAAAATAAATTTTTATCATGAAAATATGTTTATTAAGTAAAAAATTTAATTTTAGATTCGTTCATAACATACCTTTGTCCCTATGTGGACACATAAGGGATATTTAAGACAAAGAAAGTGACATTTTGTGACTTTCTTTGATTTAAATATTATATAAGGCATTTTCATGGAAAAGTGTTCATTAAAAAACTTAATTTAGATCCTTATATGTTAAGTGTTGAGTTATTTTCATCCAATAAAGTTTGGGCATGTGTTAGGGTCATTTTATAGTCTTTATTACTTTATTTCTAACCTAAATTACACAATTTACCCTTTACCATGGCTACAAAATTTACTAAGGTTACTATTCATATTGGCCAAAAATAAAAGGGACCTATTAATTAAATTTTTACCATCATAACCTAAACTTTTTATACATTTTTTAAAATTAAAAACACTGAAGTTGAAAATTTTAATTTAAAATAAAATTGATAAAATTCCGTGAAAATAGTTTTTTAGAAACATGCCCTTTCAAAACATAAAAAAATTAATATAAATCTATGTATATAATCCTTTTCAAAAACCATAATTATATTATTTAAAATTAAAATTAACTAATTAAAATTTAAAACTAATCCAAAACATAATTTTATTTTGTAAATACTTTAAAAGGAAATATAGTTTTTAATAAAAAACAGCATTTTCACTATTCTTTAAAAATTTGTTTTTAGGAAAAAATTAAGATAATTTTGAAATAATGAAATTAATTTTGTAAAATCCATTTTCTAGAACTTCTAAAAATTAATATTAATTCATAAAAAATAAAATAAATTCATTTTTGAAAAAAAAATATTTTTGAAGAATAAAGTGATTTTGCTAAAAATTGTGTGATTATTTTCTAAGCACTTACCAATAAATTCATATTGAGTTGGACCTTTATTTTTATTTCATAAATTATTTATTCATATTTATTCCCACCAATTTAGCATCTAGGTTATAAAATTTATTTCATAGCGTCTTGAGGTTCGTTTAAACTCACTATTGTGTGCAACGCAAGCTATTGAAGAATTAAAATTATTTAAAGAGAAATATTTATTAAAATATCAGGGTGTTACACTCTCAGAGATCTTGATACATTTTTATTCTCCTTGTGTATATGGAGAAGGTCAATCTATGTGCATCATTTAACATGTTTTCTTTATCTCTAAATTTTATGGTACACATAATCGTGACCCAAATTTGACAACACCTTCTTCATTAATTTTGAACTCTGGTAATTTCCATTCTCTTGTAGCTTCCACATTCTTCTGAATTTCAACATATTATCTATGAAAATATTTTATCTTCATCATAAGTCGTGGTTGAATAATCATTTGATAAAGTAATAATGTTGTTCCCTCCTTTATGATTCCCATGTCCATCATTTTCAAGTCTATGAAGATTGGATGCTTCTCAATTCCCATCAATGATAATGTTTTTAGATCATTTATACTTAGAGTAACTGTCACTTTTTTTTCTTTCCCATGATGTTAATGGATTAAGAAATCATTTCCCTTTATCATCTCTAATAATCTTCATTGGAACATGTTTATCTTTTTTGTGAATGTATATTTGAGGCTCTTATGATCTATATATATTTCACAATTTTCCCCATAGAGATAATGCTACCCAATTTTCAATGCAAAGATCACTACATCCAAATTTAGATCATGCATGGGATAATTTTTCTCTTGAACTTTCAACTGCCTTGATGTGTAGTCTATTACTTTGTCATATCCTAATATCTTCTTTGAAGCATCATTGTATTCCATGAAAAGTTCTCCACTTAAGTCTAGTGTGAGTATTGGTGTAGTGATAAGCCTCTTTATCAACTCCTTAAATATTTATTTACATTCACCAGTCCATTAAAACATTATTTCCTTCTATGTTAGCTTGGTTAGTGGGTTTGAAAATCATGATAAATTTCTTACAAATTATCGGTAATACCCAGATAATCCAAGGAAACTATAGATCTCAGTAACATATGCTAGTATAGGCCAGTCCTCAATTGCCTTTGTCTTTAAAGGGTCCACATATATCACTTTACTAGTGATAATATGTCCCAATAATGATACTTCCTTCATGTAAAACTCACATTTGTTGTACATTTCATATAGATTCTCCTTTTGAAAATCCTTTAGCACAGTATTCAAATGCTCCTCAAGCTCCTTATTACTTTTAGAGTATATCAGAAAGGTAGAGGTGTATTGACCCATTCTTCTTTTTGATGAAGAGGAAGGTTGCAACCCATGGTGAATCACTTGGTCATATAAAACCCTTTTTTATATTCTCTTTTAATTTCTGTATAATATCTTCCAACTCAAAGGTTACCATTCTATAATGATTCTTTGATATGGGAAGAAATCCAAGTATAAGTTTGATTGAAAAATCAACCACTCAGTCAGGAGGAATACCAGGAAACTCTTCCGGGAATACATCAGTATAATCCCTCTTAGTGGGAATGTCTTCAAGCATGATTATTTCCTTTGTATTGATCATTTGTGTAACACCCCAAAATGATAAAGGGTTAAAAGATTAAATGATATGACTCATGTCAACAAGGTGCACTTTTCTTTTCAGGAGCCTCCCTCATTAGAACTCCACAATTAAGTGTGCTTGGCCTGGAGTGGTGATTAGGATGGGTGACCTTCTAGGAAGTTTCTCATGATGTGTGTGAGTGAGGACAAAGCACAATAGAAATAACATGTGTTGGATTTTGGGGATAGTCATTAGTCAGATGACCCATTCGGGCTCATGGGTGGTCCCTAGGGAGGGGATCATGTGTCTACGGAGTAACTGGTGGTACCTAGCAGTCCAGTACCCGGCGGCCATATTATGGTGGGATTTATGTGCTGTTAGGGGGGCATTTGTTACAATTTGAGCTAGATATAATTTTTCATAAGTAAATAAAATTCATTCTTGAATAGAATATTCCATGGGATATTTATCCTCCTCCTAACACTTGTACAGAATAGGAGGATGACTTGGGATGTGAAGAGTAATCTCCCTCTTTAGATGGTTTATGTTTTCTTTATATAAGGATATCCAATACATACCCAATATAGTATCAAAATATACTAAAGGAAGTAAGATGAGATTTTTTGGAAGATTATTCCACAAACATTGATTATGGAGGAGTAATATACTTGGGATGCAACCATTTCTCTGCTTATTATTCTCATAGATATCTCATTCTCCATATTTTAATGTGGTGCATTAATAGTTATACTAAACTTGAAAGATATGAAAGAATGCAGAGATCTAGAATCAAATAGTATGCTTTCTATTCTTGAATGAATAACTAGTTTACCTATCATCACATCTTTTTCGGGATCCACCTCAATAGTAGTGATAGAATATTCCCTTCTTTACTTCCTCTAAGGTTGTTGTCTTTTATTTTCTTTAATAACCCTTGGATTAGGACATTGTCTTGAATAATCCCCAGGTTCCTTGTAGTTGAAACACTACATTGTAGGATGAGTGTTGATATGAACCTTCTTTTCTTCTTCTATTTTAGTGGGTTTCTTCATTTCTCTTCAGTACTAATTAGCCTAATGACCCTATTTTCCACATTTGAAACATCTCATGATTCCCATCAAATAGTTTCAAGTATGTTTCTTCCCATGCTTTTTACATGTGGGATGTTGGGTTTTCTTTCCTCCATGGGATTTATCATTTGATACCACCTAAGAAAAGTCCTTTTAGGTTTTTTTTCTCCATTCCCATGAGACCTCTAAGGTTCACCGATCTCCATCTCAATTTTTAGGGAACAACAAACAATCTCCTCATAGCTATCAAAGTCATGAATCACTAATTATTTTTGTATACTTGGCTTTAACCCACTACAGAAATAGTCCACCTTACTTTGGATGTTGATGAAAAATCCAGTGGCATACCATGCAAGCCATGTGAAGTTTTACTCATATGCCTCAGTAGAATCATATTCCTTTTATGTCAGACTAAGGAAATCCCTCTCCATTTTAAGATAGGGAGTTTAGGGAAAATATTTATTGAAAAATATTTTCTCTAAGTCTTCCCATTCCATGGATTTAATATTCTCTTTGGATTTTATGTTCTTGATCATTGTCTACCAATGATCTGATTCTCCCTTAATGTGATAAACAACCAACAAAACCTTATCTTTATTTGAGAATTAGTGGAAAAAGAATATCTTCTCAATGGAGTTAATCCATTATTCCATGATTAGGGGATCAGAAGATTCATTAAAGGTAGGAGACCTTTGTTACATAAAAGACCCAACTGCAACCTTCTCTTTCTTAGTAGGATGAGTGTGTTCTGCATGATTCAAGTTATTATTCATAACTTGAGCTAGTTAATCCAGTACTACCATGAATTTATCATATCACACTCTCATTAGGTTAGGAATATCAATGGAGCAATCATCATATTGCCTTTCATGTTGGTTATTGGAACAGTTTCTCCTATTTCCATCCATTAACTAAAAAGAAGAAGAAAATAAGACGAGAATACATTAGTATGAAAAAGGAAAACTTATATACTTAGAAGGAATAAATTATAAATGATAAGTATATCCTGACTTACGAGTCTCTAGGCTTCAATCTAGGTTATCCATGGTAGTGTCTCCTATTAGGTTTTCTAACCTAATATTTTTTCCAAGTCCTTCATAATGGTTCATAAAGTGTTTTGTGAATTTCCAAAGTATATCCCCTAGTATTTTCAAACTATATTTGCAACAAGGACTGTTTTTATGCAATAGGTGATGATAGAGTATAGCTCAATGCACCCTTTTCAGGGTTATTACCCCTAGGTACAACTATTCCAGAGCCACATCCACTTATATTATCCAGATAGGGATGTAATTACTTGGAATCCACTCGCTCTATACTACACCAAAATTGTAGGATATTTTTTTCTACACTTAGTCTTATCCTTATACTTATCCCTAGGGTTCTCACTAAATTATTATAGTACTAATCTCTGAGGATAACTTGATCTTTATTTGATACCAACTATAGATACCTAATCATTTTACACATATTATTACATGATTTTTAAACATAAATATCCAACAAGTACAACCCCAAAGATCATGAGGCCTAGTGTCTTTGGAATTCTAGGTTTATAATACATTAAAAGGTAACTAAAATGTGACATCCCCATTTTATTCTCTATAATGATCTCCTAAAACTACCTAGGATAACATGGGGAATACATAAAAGAAATGGATGAGCTAAAAATCCCAATAAGGGAATAAACATGATAAGGAAGCATAACTTGTGAGTCAAAAGTATAACATGATATCATAAAATAGGAGACTCAAATGTAATCACATGTGATTATAACATAAAGAACATGGTATCATAAGATCATAGAATCATGGGAAATGTTGCAGAAACATATAACATGACATAAACATGAGTCAAGGCTAACTACCTAGACAATATCACATGGTGGACAAATTCTGATAATAGATTAGGTTTACTACCTAATCTCATACATGACGCCTCATGAGACTAAAGCTTTATCCAGTGCATTAGAGAACTATATGAGTGCACAAATAATAAAATTTTCATGATTTATTTGTGCCATAAAAAGTAATTCATTCATAAGGCATAAACAAAATAATTACTCATGGAAAGAAAATGGTTTGCATAATCCTTCCTCATATCATAATCAAAGGAAATTTCAAAATGAAGGCATTTGAGAAATGAACAAAATGAATGTATTGCCCTATTAAAGGAAGAGAGAATAATCTAGGTATATATGTGTGAGAAATTTATACAAAATTTAGAATAATTCCATAACTTTGAAGAGAGATAGAAAGTGATTTAGAGAGTGACTGTTCATAACCCAAAGAAAAGGGTGGTTAAGAGAGACTCTTTACCTCGAGCTTGATTCATCATGTGTGTTCTTTATATTCATAAATAATAAACATATGTTAATTTTTACTTTATTAAGAAAAAATTTCAAGTATATTATTCAATTTATTTTATTTATTATCATGTTATGTTCAATTACTTAATCATTTAGGTTCAAGTTGGATGCATTGACAGTGTTTGGATCATATATCCAAAATCAATTTGAAAAGTTGACTAAGGTCAAAGAGATTATTATTTAATCATATCCAGAATAATAATCATGAAATAATTATTATTTTAATATATCAATTATTCCTTTAATACCCATCATGAAGGATGGCTATAAAAAATGAACTACGTTACAATCATCGAGACAGTGTGTCATATGAACGCATGAGTAACGTATTCATTTTTCAATGATCATGATGGAAATAAGGTAAGAGTTATTTTATCTTTCTAGAATTATAATTATATCATAAATATAATATTATTTATTTAATTACACTTAAATATACCATCCATGTGATGCGGTAATAAAAAATGAATCACATCGCTCCGTGAGGCAGTAGTCTACCGTGCACACGGATGACGTTATCATTTTTCAATGGATGGTAAGGTAATAAGGTATATGATATATTAATTTTAAAGAATGATTAATGTGTCATGAATATCATATATAAATATTAAATCCATCATCATGAACAGTCATGATAGGCGATGATGGAAAACAGATTACATCAGTTCGCAAGGTTGTAGTCTATCATACACATGAATGGTGGTTTTATTTCCCATTTTATGAAAGAGGGGATGGATTTAGGTTATTTAATTGACATAATAAAATATTTTTATATATAAAATATTTATTTTATTATATCATAATGACTTATTAATATTTTAAGGAGGTGAAAGAAGAAATAAAACAAAGGTGCTCGGTTAAGAATGATGTCTCTTCTTTAGACCACCTCTTTAGGATTATACCTAAAGCCTCTCTAAAATAGATTTTTGATAAAATCAAGTAATATGGGATATTGGTATAGAATTAAATAATTTATTTTTATATGTATTGTAATACCCACAAGTCTTTTTAAGTGTGGAAAGGAGGGGAGAGGAGATGCCCTTTTATAAGTGAGGAGGAGTGACATTTTTGTAAATACTCAAAACTATTCAATAATGGGAAGTCACTATCAATCCAAGTGCCTCCAAAATTGATAAATAATGGATTGGAGGGGTTTTATGGTCAATAAAAACCTCTAACATTCAAAAATAAACATGTTTTAAACATGTTATTTCATTTACATCTAAGATTATTCACTTTTACCATTTTAGTTTTTCACTTCAATAACTAGTTTTTTTACTCTTTTTTACTATTCATTATGAAAAAAATTAAGTTGGCCTTATTATGTTGATTATAAATATAGAATAAATTTTATCAAATTAAAATCATATAAGTGACAGAATTCAATTTAAAATTAAACCCGAAAAACGTGTAGAAAACGGTTTTTCAGGAAATGCATTTTTCAAGTAATAGATGATCTTATTTTAACTATATGACTAGTAATCATCATTGTATGAATTTAAATTCATATAACTAGATATATGATATATAAATTTCATTTAAATATTTCTTTATAAGGGGTTATTTAAATTAATTAAAAAGGATAATCTTTATGCACTTACAAACAGTTTTCAGAAAACTATGTTTTTTAAGCGTAAAAATAATCTTATACCAAAATCATAAAAATTAATGATTAAAAAGAAATTAAATAGATTATTATAAATAAAATGGTTAATATTTCACTTTAATACCAAATTAAAAATATAATGGAACTTTTAAATTACTTGATTTAATGAAAAAAATGACATTATTTGAAAAATCGCTAGTTTTCACTATTCACTGAAAAATCAATCATTTTATAAAAATTACAAAATTTCACCCTAATTCAATTTTAATATGGTGATTTCTAAAATGAATTTAATTTTATAAAATAACATTTATAAAATTTATATAAATTAGTTATAATATTTTCATGCAAATAGCAACAAAAATCATTTTTTGAAGGATACGTATTTTTGAAGAATAAAATGTCTACTATAAATTGAGTGCTTATTTCCTAAGTATTTATCAATACATATATATCGATTAGAGGAATTATATACATATTTTATAAATTATTTAATCCTATTCATACTCATCAATTTAGCGGCTAGGTTATAACATTCATATTTAAATAATCATAGTTTATTTAGGCTCAGTTTTGCATGTCACGTACGTTATCAACCATAGTTTTCTTTATTAAAAAACTCAGGGTGTTATAAGAATATACCCTATTGGGGAAATAAACCTAGGTTAAATTGATCAATTGAGGTCAATAGAATCATCTGGGTAAAATGGAAAGAATTTTTCAAGGTAAGTGATCGTGGTGAAGGTTGAGGTCATGGTGAAACATGCGGGCTTGAAAAAGATTGGGGGTTGGGATAATTTTCATTTAATTGAAAAGGAAAAAAGAGAGAATACACTTAACCCAACTGATTTCAAAATATTCCTCCAAGTATGACCTTATTCAAGGTTTTAATTCTAGACCTTGGTAAAGTGGTCATTTATGGAGGTATTATGCATGAAACCTTCACACAATCAAAATTCAAACCTTAACGCCATTATTCCATTGGTTTTGATTTGTCAATCACTTAATGGTGTTGATGGAGAACTTGGCCAAGGTGTGATGAACTAAGCCTGATATATTTCTCTTTCCTTTTGTACCCCTGTTTTAGTGTGCTCATCATTCTCCATCTATTATGTGTTAAAAGGGGGAGTCAAATGGTTTATTTATAAGCAAAGGCATCATGTTTTCCCAGGATTGACCTTCGCGCGTGTTGCGTCGTAAGTTGGGTAGGTGCTAAGTTTTATGTTCAGCATGTAGGTCCTTGAGTGGAGATTCTTGTAGTTTTTTGTTTGGAACATGTTGAGCCTTTACCTTAGTGTGCAATAAACCTCCATAATTTGATAAACTTCTAAGTAAAAAACAAAAAAAACAAAAAACTACTTCAGATGAGCATAACTTTTGATCCAGAAGCCCGTTTTAGCAATGTGAGATGTCAAATCGAAGTTAACAGATTGAAATACACTCTTGACTACAGAGAATACTCGTATTAGGTTTTTTTTTTAAAAACAATAGGTTTTAAAGACATTTAAAAATGCATCTTAAGTATGAATTATTTGGAAAATCTTTTCTTCAATGATGGATGAAATCCATGACTTACCACATAGGATATTCTCACCACCAAATCATCAAACTGAAACATTTTTTAAAAAAAAACTTTATGTGGTTGAGGATTATAGGTTGGTATTCACAATAAACTATGAGACACATTTTTTAATATCTACGGGTTTTTATTTACCCATGGAAATAAAATAGGTTGCATAATCTTACCTCATATCATAATCAAAGGAAATTTCATAATGAAAGCATTTGAGAAATGAACATAAGGCATGTATTACCCCATAAAAGGAAGAGATAATAATATAGGTATATATGTGTGAGACATATATAAAGAATTTATAATCATTTCATAACTTTTAAGAGAGATAGAAAATGAGTTAGAGATAGAATGGTCATAACCTGAAGAAAAAGGTGGTTAAGAGAGACCCCTTACTTCGAGCCTGATTCGTCACTTGGGTTGTTTATATTCCTGAATAATAATATTATGTTAATTATTTACTTTCTTAATAACCTTTTAAAGTTTATTATTCCTTTTATTTTATTTATTATCATGTTATATTCAATTACATAATCATTTAGGTTCAAGTTGGATGCTTTGATGATGTTTGGATCATATGTCCAAAATCACATTGGAAAGTTGAATAAGGTCGAAGATATTATTTCATCATCTACAAAATAATAATTGTGACATAATTATCACTTTTATAAAAAATATATACCTTTAAAACCCATCATGAAGGATGGTTATGAAAAATAAACTACGTTACAATCATGGAGAGAGTATGTTGTATGAATGCATGAGTAACGCTTTCATTTTTCAATGATCATGATGGAAAGAAGGTAAGTGTTATTTTATATTTCTAGAATGATAATTATACCATAAATATAATTCTATTTATTTAAATATACTTACATATACCATCCACGTGATGCGATAATAAAAAATGAATCATATCGCTTCACGAAGCGGTGGTTCACCATACACACGGACGACGTTATCATTTTTCAATGGGTGGTAAGGTAAGAAGGTATATGATATATTAATTTTATAGAATGATTAATATTTCATTAATATCATAAATAAATACTAAATCTATCATCATGAACAGTTGTGAGAGGAGATGATGGAAAATGGATTACATCGGTTCGTGAGGCGGTAGTCTACTATACACATGAAGGATGGTATTATTTCCCATTTTTAGAAGATAAGATGGATTTAGGTTATTCCAATGACATAATAACATATTATTATATGAAAGATACTAATTTTATTATATCATCATGATTGAGTAAGATTTTAAGGAGGTGGATGAAGAAATAAAACGAAGATACAAAGCTAAGAACGATTCATCTTCTTCGGATCACCTTTTTAGGATTATACCAAAAGCATCCCTAGATTAGTTTTTTTATCAAACCAAGGATTATGGGATATGGGGAGGGAATTTAATAAGTTATTTGGGTAGGAATTTTCCAAACTTCAATGATTTTGAATTTTGAAAATGAGATGAGAGAAGATACCCTTTTATAAATGAGGAAGAGTGGTATTTTTATAAATACTCAAAACTATTCAATAATGGGAAGTTGCTATCAAGTTGAGTGCCTCCAAAATTGATAAATAATGGAGTTGATAAGTGATATGGTTGATACACACCTCATTCATTAAAAAATAAACATGTTTTGAACATGTTATTTCATTTACCTCTAAGATTATTAACTTTTACCATTTTAGTTTTTCACCGCAATAACTAGTTTTTTAACCCTTTTACTATTCATTTTGACCAAAATTCAGTTGACTTTATTACTTTATATTAATTATGCTAACTCCAAATATGGAATCTATTTTATCAAATACAAATAACAGAAGTGTCACGAACCAAGCCGGGTCGCCATCTGACCCGGCGCCCGACCCGGTCCACGGCAAGGCCCAGGGGCGTTCCCGATCCCCACAGTCTGGCACAAGTGCCCCGGGTATCAAAATATAACTTGGAAACAATTTAATCTAATAGATAAATATAAAACAAATAGAAAGATAAACAAATTAAAACAAAAAAATAGACAACCAAACAGGCCCTTAAACTAAGTTCAGATTTAAAGTTTACAACTTAAACTAAAAACCTGAAAAGGAACTTCAACAAAGGAAAAAACCAAAACTCCAACTCAAAACTCAGTGAGATGTGAGGAGTTACATCCCCAAGCCACCACCACCAACCTGCATGAGAAAACTAATACAACTTTGACCATCATCACTAAGCTCGACACCCCGACCGGGAATACAAACGAAACAGAATCTACATACACCCAAAGGTGTATGTAGGGTGTTAGCCAAAATCCTAGTAGGATAACACCGAGAAAAGGTTCCACACATAATTATTAAATTACAAACACATTTTCAATTTAACAGACGAAAAATAAACAACTTCTCAAGCAATTTTTTTTAATGAAAACAGTTTTAATGAAAATTACTTTAAAGAAAATAACTTAAATTAAAACACACATGCACACACTTTCATGGTAAACCCAAAATCACACCGTGTGTTGATGGTGAGTGCAAAGAAAAAAAGGAGCACAATACATGGGATAGGCCCTAAAGATACTAGCAAGAAGTGGGACCCTAGAACATCGTGTCTTGGTGAACAATGGTATAGGAACACAATAATATATGTTCTCATGCATGAGCCACTAGTAGGGAAACATATCCATAACCTAGTGGTCTCCAAACATCATCCAAAGTTTAGTTAGTGTTGTAATCGTCAAACTAGCTAGGTGAAACCGGGCCAATGCCACTTCCGTATCACTAGTACACTAGATCTAGTCCGTCCATCTAGTACCCAGGCTTCCCATTTGTGCTCAACAGGTTTCAAATTCATCTCACATGTCATATTCAAATAGACAAAGCAATAAAGTCACTACATTTACCCAATACCATCACTTGAACACACAAATTATCTTTTTTTTAAAATAAAGGAAGTACGCACACCAAGAATATTTACACAACTCAATTAAAAAAAAATCATCCTTAATAACTATTTAATAAGACATTTAAGATTTTAATAAACAGATTTTGAAGAGCAGAACATTACTTTACACAAAAAACCAACTCAACCCTCTTTCATAACCAAACACACACAACGCCACATCAAGAGCTCAATCTACCCCACTTACACAAATTAAATAAACCATTTGAGTAGTTTAAAAAAACATTAACAAACAATGCAATAAAGTTTGCACTAAAGATACATCTGGTTTCATTTAAAATGCCACTTTAGAACCAAACACATGGTGTAATCTTATCAAAACATGATTTTCACCACTAATATCATTTAATTAAACATTTTGACAATTTATAAAAAACGACCAAAGAAGCACCACATGGCCTTACGTTAAAAACACACCCAAACTCCCTTTTTAGAATCAAACGCACATTAGCGTCATACTAAAATATAATCTGCATCCATTGTATGATCTAATAAGCCAAGTGCACAATTTATAAAACACTCATAACCAACTCGATGTGGGTTTTCACAAAAAAATCACACTCATATCGCATAAACATGTTACTAATAAATCAATGCGTATGAGATCAAAATTAAAAAAACGATTTTTCACCATGCAAAACTAATTAAAAAATACGCTAAATTAATTAAACACGCAAATTAATTCATCAAATAATAATTATAAGTGGAACCACCTACCTGGAATATAGAAAAAATTTCATGATCTTAGTGCGGAAAATCCATCGCACGCCCACTGCATCTTAGACCACACCAATAGACCCTAAGAACAAGGTTTTGAACCGAAAACATCAAAACTGAACCAAACACCACACTAAATCTTAAACCGAAATCCTCTCCAATGGAATAAACAACTAATAGAGGTGGAACTCACCTGCATCGAGGATGCGGGAGGCTGGAAGGGTGAGGCGAGGGGTTGTCGAAGGTGCAGCATGTTAGAAAACAGAGGTGGAACGCGGCTGTGCAAAGGGGGAAAAGGTAGTGAGGCGGTTGTGCGGTGCGAGGCGACTGAGGAGAGGTCGTGTGCGCGGGTGAGGAGGCCGGAGAGGTGGCACCGGATGAGAGCAGGAGGGGTACGGCTTGAGGAGTTCAAGGGGGTGGTTCTACGCTTAGGTATTCGGCCGGAAGGAGGAGGGCATGCGACGATTCGGTGCACCGTAGGAGGCTAGTGGGGCGGCGCCGGACAGGTGTAGGAGGGGAAGGTCAGTGTTAGATGGAGAGAGAAAGGGGATGTGTGGCTCATAGGTGAAGGAGAGTGGGGGAGAGAGTGGTTGTGGGTAGGGTTAGGGGGTGGGTTTGTTGCGCGGCAGAACTAAGAGAGGGGGGGCGCAAGAGTGGAACAAGAAGAAAAAACAGAGAAAATAAAAGAATGAAGGAAAAAAGAAAATAAAATGAAATAAAACCTTAAAAAAAGTTCAAACCAATCTAAATTAATAAAAAATATATAAAAAAATAACGATAATAATAATAATAATATGTTAATAATTTTACAAATATGACAACAATTTTAATATTAAAAGCCTATGTAAAGAATTTAGGAAAATAATAATAATAATAATAATAATAATCTTATTATTATTATTATTATTATTAAAACAACACAAAAAATAATAATTTTATATTTGTGACCACAATTTATTGTTAATAACCAAATTAAAATATTAACTTAAATAATAATATTACTAATAATAAAACTAAAATAATAAAACCAACCAAAATAATAATATCACTATTAACTGAGGTTGGACATCGCAAACGGTCATGCGTATAGTTGTGTGCCTGTATAAGATCCCAATTTCATTCAAAATAAATCTGGTTCAAACCGCAGCTCAAAAGTAAGACCCAAAATAATTAAAATAAAATTAAGCATCAGTCGGGGTGTGGAAATTCTCCCCACCATGACACTTTATGCCCCCAGAAAGTCCCAAAAAGACTTGGCCAACTTAGGATTCCAGGAAAGTCCGCAAATATTCCTAAAACAAAAAACTCAATCACGCGAAGAGCGATCATTCAAAACACCCATGATCTGAAACTTCAAAGATCTCAAAACCAGAATCACCAAGCAGAATAGCCAACAGCAAGGAATTCACCTCCAAACACAACTACAACATGGAACACCCCGGCCCCTAACTTAGGGATCACCAGGACCGCTCGAGATCTCCAAGAAAACTCGTCATGTGACCCATTATCTGAGCTAACCAATCACCATGGTCAGGGTCGGGTGGAGCAGAAGTAAGGGGTTGCCCCGCCAAGCACGCTTTGAAGATAGAGTTTTCCACAAGTCCATCCTATGGTGGTCTCTCCACCATATTAGGATTCTTGTCAAACATTATTTCTCCAAACTAAAATGACTCACAAACCCAGACAACCTCTAACACTGGCTTGACCCTCCAAGTTCCCTAAGTTTAACCAAACCAACACAAGAGAGGACGTCGGCGAGGCCCGCAGTGGGTCTCCCCACCATTTTAGAATCTGTCTAACACCACAACACCCGCGCGGGGTTTCCCAGTTTACATTAAGCGATATGGACTTAACTCTTCATTACAAACCCACCAATACGGGCCAACCTACACGGATGATTTCTACACTGTCCAAAACTCCGCCAGATGATATGATTTTGATATCGGAAACCCATAACCTAATGGAAAACTAGACAGGCACGCGTCAATCCCTCATGACATGAGTATCTCTAAAACGAGTACAATTTTGATCCATAACTGACCAGAAGAAGGTTCACAGAGCACGCCCGCTGGCTTTACAAGAATACGGACTCTCTGAACCTCTTTAAGGCCCAAGAGGAACTCCCATAAATTAAGACCACAGCAAGGAGACAAGGGCTTCATGCCCCTTACAAAAAAAAATGAATCCTTTAGAGACGATACCATAATAGGGAAATTTAAGCCTTCCCCATCTCGTCACTATGGACTTAAGTCGGACCAAGCCCATCCCACATCCGATGAGTTTTGGCTGCACGCAAGCTCCACCCTAAGACCTATGGGTGGGGCCCTGATGTCTGAAGCGTCTATCGGCTCGTATTAATAAGCTTACCACCTTTGAATGGAACTTCCTCTGCTGGAAAATCAACCTACATACTTCTCCTTATGTCCCAAGCGGCCACTCCATCAACATACCAACTGAGAGTTGCAGTGAACGACTTAGAGTGCCCGACTGACCACACTAGAGATAAGATATTGAGCGGTATGTCAAACGCGCGACGCAAATGACGGAAGGAGCACTCCAATAACGATTCCCTTTGGTTCAAAATCATCATCAAGTGAGTAATCTACACTTACCACAATATGAACCAAACCAACAACTTTTATGAGCATTAAAATAATTATTCCACACAACCTCTTGAGAGCATGAAACTAGCTCATCAGAAAGGTCAAGACACCTCCTTCTCCACATGTTGATTGGTCAAGAACCTACAAAATCTTCCACTTTCCCTCGCCTTCACTTCCTTAGGTACAACCGCGGAATGAGGATAGTCTTGAGGATCGCTTACGACATCATCAACGAAAATGGAATGATCACCGTTTGCTAGTGTAGTCTCTCTCCTCCAAACATACTTGAGACAACTTATGCCTACACAACATTTAGAGTTCCTCAAAAACTAGAGACACTCCTAAATTTCTCAAAGCATTCAACGATATCCAACTGACCTTGACATCTACAAACAGTCGACACAACTGAGCAGAACCTAGCTCCGCCACTCCATTGGGAGTCTGGTCTGAGCCAAGAACTGAGAGACCTATTGGAAACCCATGGGATGTTTCTAAGGGAATATCCCAAACAAGAAACACAAAATAGCCTTCCAGAAATCCAAACACATCAAAAAAACATCCACATACTGGACACAAATCCAACAATTCCAATTTAAAACATCAACACATCCTTAAAGAAAACACCCGCTTGAAAAACCAAGTACTACACAACAAAACCCAAAAGCTCTTTTGAAAAAGTCGTCTTCAATCTGAACTCAAAGTCATTTTCCAATTACAAAACCATTTAAACACAAAACCCATTTTAGAGAAATACCCACTTTTCAAGAAACAAGAAGCATCCTTGGAAATTAATCAATCACCACTGATATTCCATGATGCCTCACAAATATGCATTTTCGTGCCACTCAGGCACCCATCCACACAATTCACCAATGGTCCATTAATCATGTCCACATGCACACACAAGCACCCATAGAAATACCACTAGACAAAACAAGGTTCTTCCGTTTTCAAAAATAAAACATTCCCAAAATCCGAAAATACCTTTTTCCAAAACCATTTCAAAAATTCAAGTCAAATTTTCAAAGTGCTTCCCATTTCCAAAATAACCCACTTTGATTTCAAATAACCCAAGATGTTCTTTTAGAAATTCGACTTTGACAAATCAAACGCCAAATTCCAAAAACAAGGTCCAAGAGAAACGCACCCCAAAAATCATTCCAAACACGCACCAAAATAAAATAAGAGCGACCCCAAAGTCCATTTTCCTTTAAAAAAACACTTTCACGCAAACCCAAAACTGAAGCAAGACATCATAAACACTAAAACACCTGGAAGGAGAACTAGTGGTTGTGCCTAACCCGGATACATGGTTTAGCAGACCATGCCCTAGGCAAGCACCAACCACTAGGAGTGTCGAACCATACTCTCGGGCATCACATGGGTAGCTACTCCATGTGAGACCGCGCACAGTATCGGTTTACTTCTACTATCATCCCCCATCCACCCAGACCAAAGACAAAAACTTGAATCCCGAACTACCCCTGGTTATTCGAGGATCAGAACGAGTAAGAGTTCACGACGCTCTTCCCGCACTTACCCCTCGAGTACCGACAATCCTATCTTTGATCTACCTGACACCCCAAATAACAAGAACAAACCTCCTCTGATACCATTTTTTCACGAACCAAGCTGGGTCGCCATCCGACTTGGCACCCGACCCGGTCCGCGGCAAGACCCGAGTGGCGTTCTTGATCCCCACGAGCTGGCACAAGTGCCCCGGGTATCAAAAATATAACTTGGGAACGATTTACCTGAATAGATAAATATAAAACAAACACCAAGACAAAAAAATTAAAACAAAAAAACAAACAACCAAACAGGCCCTTAAACTAAGTTCATATTTAAAGTTTACAACTTAAACTAAAAACCTAAAAAGGAACTACAACAAAGGAAAACCAAAACTCAAACTCAAAACTCCGTGCGACATGAGGAGTCACATCCCCAAGCCACCGCCATCAACCTGCATGAGAAAACTAATACAACTCGGACCATCATCGCTAAGCTCGACGCCCTGACTAGGAATATAAAAGAAACAGAATCTACATACACTCAAAGGTGTATGTAGGGTGTGAGCCAAAATCCCAATAAGATGCCACCGAGAAAAGGTTCCACGCATAATTATTAAATGAAAAACACATTTGAAATTTAACAGATGAAAAAAAATAACTGCTCAAGAATTTTTTTTAATGAAAACAGTTTTAAGGAAAATTAATTTAAAGAAAATAACTTAAATTAAAACACACATACACACACACTTTCATGGTAACCCCAACGTCACACTGTGTGCCGACGATGAACGCAAAGAAAAAAAGGAGCACAATACATGGGAGAGACCCTAAAGATACTAACGAGAAGTGGGACCCTAGAACATCACGTCTCGATGAACAATGGTATAGGAACACAATAATATATGTTCTCGTGCACGAGCCACTAGTAGGGAAACACATCCATAACCTAGTGGTCTCCAAACATCATCCAAAGTTTAGTTAGTGTTGTAATCGTCAAACCAGCTAGGTGAAACCGGGCCAATGCCACTTCCGTATCACTATCACACTAGATCTAGTCTGCCCACCTAGTACCCAGGCTTCCCATTTGTGCTCAAGAGGTTTCAAATTCATCTCACATGTCATATTCAAATAAAAAAACCAATAAAGTCACTACATTTACCCAATACTATCACTTGAACACACAAATTCTCTTTCTTTAAAAGAAAGGAAGTACGCACGCCAAGAATATTTACACAACTCAATTAAAACAATTTTTCATCCTTAATAAATATTTAATTAGACATTTAAGATTTTAATAAACAAATTTTAAAGAGAAGGACATTACTTTACACACGAAACCAACCCAACCCTCTTTCATAACTGAACACACACAACGCCACATCAAGAGCTCAATCTACACCACTTACACCAATTAAATAAACCATTTGATTATTTTAAAACAAACATAAACAAACGACGTAATAAAGTTTGCACTAAAGATACATCCGGTTTCATTTAAAACACCACTTTAGAACCAAATACACAGCGTAATCTTATCAAAACATGATTTGCACCACTAATATCATTTAATTAAACATTTTGACAATTTATAAAAAAAAGACCAAAGAATCACCACATGGACTTACGTCAAAAACACACCCAAACCCCCTTTTTAGAATCAAATGCATGCTAACGTCATACTAAAATATAATTTACGTCCATTGTATGATCTAATAATCCAAGTGCACAATTTATAAAACACTCATAACCAGCTCGACATGGGTTTTCACATAAAATCACACTCATATCGCATAAACATGTTACTAATAAATCAATGCATATGAGATGTCAATTAAAAAAACAATTTCACACCATGAAAAACTAATTAAAAAAATACGCTAAATTAATTAAACACACAGATTAATTCATCAAATAATAATTATAAGCGGAACCACCTACCTGGAATGTAGAAAAAAGTTCACGATCTTGGTGTGAAAAATCCATTGCACGCCCACTGCACCTTAGACCACACAAATAGACCCTAAGAACATGGTTCCGAACCGAAAACATCAAAACTAAACCAAACCCCACACTAAATCTTAACCTGAAATCCTCCCCAGTGGAATAAATAACTAATTGAGGTAGAACACACCTGCATCGAGGATGCAGGTGTCATGACCCGTCCCCTGGGGCTCGTGTCGTGACTACCCCAAGCCCGCCTTTCATAGGCCAGGGGCTGGCGACTAGCACCGAAAGGCGTATTCCCTATAACTGGGAAGGCATTGCCTTTATATCCTGTAAACACACTCAACCAAGCACACAGGAAGATACGAACACAAGTAAACTATATAACAAAAATAGTGTTGAAAGGAAAAGGGGCTGGAAATACAAGTCCAACTGTAAAGATACAAGTATAACTGAAATACAACTGAAAGAAAAAGGAAAACAGATATTGGGTCGTCCTCTGAGGTTCATACCTGAAGGGTAGGTATAGTTCGCCTCCTCGGCACTCCACGTCCATCTGTCTCCTCTACGTACTGTCACGTTGTATGGTCCACCACCGAGCACCATCTAGTCCTGGTATCCTCATCCTCGATCAACGATATCCGTCGTCTACACCAAACACAACAAGGTGTGGGCATAGCCCGTGCAGGGGTGAGTATAACGATACTCAGTAGGGACCCCGAGACCCTCAAGGTCTCACAAAATCCACAAAGGATAAATCTCAAAACATGAAGTCAACTGTCGATCCAACTTAGGTATATGCCTATACATATACCTAAGTTATCAAGTATACCCATCTCAATCATGAGGAAACACAGGGTCCAACCCAAAAGCCCAAATCTCAACAGTTCCACAAAGGAAGGAAAACCACAAAGGCAAGTACCACACATGTACAAACTCATCTCATTCCAGTTATAAATTAAGTACAGTAGTAGAGATGATTAGATGCAACTACTGAATAATCTTACTCTGTTAAGAGGCAGACCCACATAGGATCGCGAAGTGGTGACCCACACAGGATCACAAGGTGCTGACCCACACAGGATTTCCAAGTGCTAACCCACACAGGATCACTAAGTGGTGACCCACACAGGATCACAAGGTGCTGACCCACACAGGATCGCAAAGTGGTGACCCAGACAAGATCGCAAGGTGCTAACCCACACAGGATCACTAAGTGGTGACTCACACAGGATCGCAAGGTGCTCACCCACACAGGATCGCTAAGTGCTGACCCACACAGGATCGCTACGTGCTGACCCACACAGGATCCCAAGGTGTTGACCCACATAGGATCGCTCAAAGTTCTAACCCACACAGGATCGCTCTAGGTTTTTCACGTCACAGCCAGCTACTGGGTTCCCGCACTATGTTCACTCGTCTCTGGGAGGATTCACTCCAAAAGCTACTAGTCGATACTCCAACTACCATGAAATCCCATAAAGAAGTATCTCAAAGTACCGCCACGTCAAAGAGGTCTCAACGCAACAGACGGTGCGTCATTAAGACGCCCGGTCTGTGAGTTATTGGCCTTTTTGTCCCAAGGGCCTCGTTGGAGTCGTGCTCGATCCAACCCGATCGTTCCCCAGCTTTATCCGAAACTCAGTGGGGTATACCAAAGGGACCGTCTCTCTCCAAGATTTTCATTGCCATTGGAGGTTCATCAATCAGACGCCCGGTGCCAAAGTTATGGCCGAAAATGCGTAAATGGGTCGAAGTGAGTCTGAGTCCGGTCCGACCCGGCCTGGGCCGACCCAGTCTGGGTCGACCCGGCCTGACCCACAGGGTCCGGCCCGGATCGCTGGGCGGCCCGGTCTGATGGGTTCGGCCCGGCCTGTAGAGACCCGAAGCTTGACGTACATTGACATTACATTACATTTGCGGAATACTTAGTACATAACAAAAACACACACACAAGGATCGTAATAGTTTAGTGTCTTTGGAAACTCGGAGTATAATCTTCTAATCCTAGTAAAAGATCTTCAACATCTCCCATAAAGATCTTCCCTTTTTTTTATACCTAAAACCTTTCTTTATATCCTGGGGAAAAGTAAACATAAAAGGGTGAGCTTAAATGCTCAGTAAGGGTAAACAAAAGAAATATCAATCACATCATATTCATAAGAGCATAACATTTTGGAAATCTTAACCTGCAAAAGAGAGCATAATTTCATAACATCGGATAAATCATAGTAGTGAAATGAAATCCCAATAATCATAACTTAAAACATGAAACATTGTGTCATAAACACATAATCATAGAGAATCATTTCTTGTTAGTCAAGACTCATTGCCAAGACTATCTTAGTGGACAAAGTCCCTTTCTGAACCGAGTCACCCCTGTTTCAGTCCTGTTTCACTGAACCGGTATAACCTACCATTCCAGCCATGTCTATCTCATGAGATATAAAATCTTTACCCAATGCATTGGAGGGATATATAGGTCCCACCCATCTCATAATGATACCATTCTTATGTGTGCCACAAAATCATAAACCATACATCATAGCATAACCCATGTAATAAAAATGGGATTCTTAAACAACATGACATCATAAAAAAATTCATATAAGATAAAGGAATTCATAAAAATATTTCCATCACAACATAATCAAATCCATGTAATAATAGGGATAGAAACACAACCCTTTATTATCTTATATGGAAAATAATTTTGATAAAACACTTGAACTCCATTCTTGAGGAAAATATTCTTTCTACTTCAAAAACATTTTCCTTTCTTAACATGTCTTACAATTTTAAACTAAAAGAATTTTATGTAAAATAAACTTGAAAATTTGTAAAGGAAGCTTCTTGGAAATAATGTTTTAAAAATACATTCATGTCGTATATGTTAAAAAAACATTCTTCTCGTACTTTTTTCGGAAAAGTCAAAAAGTACCTTGTACGAAAAACGACAAAAGATTCCTTTCATATCTTTTACAAAAAACTTACCGAAGGGTAAAATTGGGTATAAACTATTGTAGAAGTATGGAAATAATATTACATATTGAGGGAACATGGATGTGGATGATAAGATACACCCCAGTAATTACCAAAGTAAAAACAATCTCTTATAAAAGTGAGATTGTGATATTTCCCTTACCTTAGGCCTGATTTGCTTCGTAAGTGTCCGAACCTCCTGTATAATGATTTAAATAATGTCATTTACTTATTACAGAATCATATTCATTGTTATGATATCATATATGGTTCACTTATGACTTTATATTACCCGTTCTTTTGTAAATTCCATGTTAAAGAGCGTTTTGGGTAAAATTGTTTCATTTGTCGTCCGTGTTTTGACTTGTAATTATTCATATGATTACTTAGATCATGATTACTTAATTACAGAATATAAAACATGATTTATATATATATATATTCAGAATATACATATATATAATAAACCAGTAAATGGAAAGAAATACACCATTCATGGAGACGGTAGGCCGTACGTACGCATGAACGCTGTTTTCGTTTCCTTATTGAGTTGAACGGAATTAAGTAGATGACATTCATATATACACACATAAATCCAGTATCATCATTATGTCATATATTTCATGATTACTCATTATATATACTTTATAATCATTCATGAATGGTTAAAGTGGAGAATGAATCTCATCGCGTCGTGGAGACGGTAGTCCGTACGTACGCACGAGCGATGATATCGTTCTCATGATCATGGGACTGTATTGGAGTGTATTTATACTATTTCAGAATCAATATCAATTTAAAATAATAATATATAGTTATTATTTACACCATTATACCCATCCAAGTAAGGTGGTGGTGGAAAATAGATTTCACCACGGTGTGGAGACGGTTTTCCGTACGTACGCACGCGCGGTGATTTCGTTTTCCGTAGGATGGATAGATGGTGAAATAGGATTGTTTCATACTTATAATAATATATCAGTATATGAGTGATACTGATGTTATTACTTCATAATGAAACAACCTAAGAAGAAGAAGTGGAAGAAGAAATAAAGGTGAAAGAATCGGTAACGGAAATTACCTCTTCTTTGAAGCGCCTCCTTGAGACCTCCTCTTAGGGCACTAAAATTGGTATTTGAGGAAGACCAGAACCTCTAAGATGTTTCTAGGGAAGTGGAGAAGAGAATTTGTCAGGGTTTGGCCGAGCTTGAAGGCTCAATGTTGTGTGAGGAAGAGAGGGAGGAGGTGCCCTTTTATAAGGGAGGAGAGGGGCACCTTTGGAATAACTAAAAATATTATTTTATTATAAAGTCAAGTTCGGTTTTAAATAGCTCCAAATTGATTTATTTCGAGGCTAAGGTGGGGATGGTTCGAAATCCTCTCATCCAATATAATTTAGACAAGTTTAGGTTCCTATTTTAACCTTATCATTTAGATTTAACATTAAGTTAAATAATTTTACTTTTACCGTGTCTTCTTGTGTTCTTACACTATAAGGTTAATAAACTTACTATAAGAATCCAAACGAACCCCAAATTGTTTATTATTAATATATATAACCTTATCTAGGTCATTTGGCCGAACCTTATATTTTTAGGAATAAAATAACAATTAATAATATAATATTTGTTTTAAAAACTATTTTATGTCAATTTTGACACTATTTAGTAATTGATTTTTGTGAAAATCATAAAACAATGATAAGTTCGAAAAAAGTTAATTAAATCAATACTAACATGTCATATTAACCTATAAAATTAGTGTAATTCATAAAAAGTCTCAAATTATATTTATTTGGGTATTTATAACATCAATTATGTCAATATTTCATTAATAAGATAATTACTGCATCATCGTTGTGTCATAAATAAATTAACTTATTTAATGTCTAAAAATTACAAATAAAATACCATTATGTAGGAAATCTTTTTATCTTTCTAATGAATATTTACAATCGAATTTATCTTATGTATAACCCTATATTAAAAATGTTTTAGTAAATAAACTTTGATTTTAACTCTTTTAACTCTTCTTTGAATTAAATAATAATAAATGCCCTAATCTAATCCAAGTAGGCCTAAATGGTCATATTTTATTCCTAGGGTTGTTTTTGGTCGAATTACAGTTGTCCAATAGAATTAGGACATGTGTTAGGGTAATAATAATATCATTTTTACCCTTAATTACCTATTTACTTTTAACCGTGGTAAATAAAAGTAAAAAGTTACTATTCACCAAAAATTATTTTCATCTCATTGAACCACATTTTACTTACTGACATCAACCATGTCTCTCGGATTTTTGAAATTCCACTCACAGAAGCGGTAAAATTAAGTTTTATGAAAAATTTAGTTTTTTTAACTACCACTTAGTGGTTTCACTATTCATCAAAAATTGAATGTTTTCAGAAAAATACCAAAAATTAGGCCTAAGCTATATTTGATATTATGAACTCAAAAATGATTTCTATTTTACCAAATTCAAAACATATCAGTTGCATTAATTAATTTAAAAATTAATTCCCGTCGTCAAAACAAATAGCGTGTTTTTAAGAGATAATAACTATCAAAAGATTGAAACTTGTTTATAACTGGTTTAAATGTGAAATTACATCCAATGACCATCATTGTATTAAATTGTAAAAATATATTCTAAATATACTTTAAAACCACTAAAATTAATAATTTATCACTATTAATTATTTCGATTGAAAAAGTTGTTTTTAATTAAAATTTAGTAATTTCCACTATTTATCAAAATATGAAAGTTATCCGAAAATTACCAAAATTTCACCCTAAGCTAATTTCGATATTCCGAATCCAAAAATGAAGTCCATTTTGAAAAATAAAATTTACAAAATTTCAAAACGTGGTTATTACTATTCATAATGGCTAGTTTTAATAATATTTTAATAGCATTTCGTTGTTTAGTGAAACTCGGTATTGTGTACTACACACGCTATCAAGGAAGGTCGCGATTGCGTGTAATGAAAGGCAAGTCAAGGATGTGTGTTGTGAAAGCTCCTTTTGGTGTAGCGTACAACACAAGACATTAATGAAATTAAAAAGAATATTTTTCATAAAATCTCGGGGTGTTACATTCTACCCCCCTTAAAATGAATTTCGCCCTCGAAATTCGTCGGGGTTATAAATGGTTTACTATTTGAAAGTTTCTTTAATCGAAACCCACATCATAAAAAAAATACCAAAACCAATCTTTAAAAACAAAAGTATGAAACGTAACGGTTACCCAAATAAACTAATCACTGGGTTTTCACATAGGTGAAAATATGGATATGGAAGAGAAATCTAACCATCATATTCTGATGGAGAGTGGTAGAGAACATGGCTATGGAAAATCTAGCAATCACAAAACCATAAATTTGTGACGATCTAAGGTACCATCTGATTCATCAGATATAAGAGCACTAAGACAACATTTTTGGTTTTCAAGATCATTTCCCTAAAGTTGATGAAATTGGAATTAGAAGAAATACTTTCGTGATTTTGGTATAGTCTCACCGTTTGTCGTTCTTTGGACAATTTCCACTTTATCTCTTAAAGAAATGTAGTTGAATTTGTCATTCATGATGTGTTAGCAGATCATGTGATAGAATGATGGGTCATTCCATCTCTTTCAAACAAAAGGTTAGAAAAAGTTATAAGTCCATCTTATGGTTAATCGTATATGGTTCCAAAAATGAACTTATACTTCATATATCATACCGATTAATAAAATAAAACTAGTTTCTACTAACCGGGGACTTCCTGTAGTCCAGTGGTAGGCGATAAAGGCCCGTCGCACTTCGGTTGTGGGTTCGATTCCCACGACCTTGTCCGACGCGATGGGATGTTGCCCGTCCTGCAGGTTGTCCTTTTTCTAAAACTATATTACTATAACATCCCATCAATAATATCGAAAAACTTCTATCCTTAAACAATACTATCTTATGTCCAACATAATCCATTCCAATCTTTAGGCTTATCCATAATACTGCAGTCCACTCTCATAATATAGTGAAAACAATTACCAGAGATTTAATACCATCGTTGATCCCCATATATCATAAGATATGTTTTGTTGGTCACATTCCAAACATTCAAAGTCCTTAATCATGTATTCTCTTGAATACCCATTGAACCTTATTGAAAACATGAATGCAGTTAAAAGTTAACACCTTCCACATACCAAAATCCTCAAAATTCTATATACTCAAACCATGATATCACATAGTCCTTATATTAATCATGAGCTCATGAATACTGTTAAACATTTCATTTTCTCGTTTTCCCTTCATTATGCGCATATCATCTTATTAAAAATATCTCAATCACTTTGAATACCACATTAGACCAATACATAAATATTCCAATACTCCATGATACAACATTATTTTGGAATCCCATTACATAAACTCTTAATCATTCCACCACATCGTTGTCATATTCAACATCGCCAATAGTGATCACATGTGACTTCCCTTTGTCCTTTTCCTTAAGCAGTTGCTCATGTCGATCATCACTAACCCTTGTATTAGAACATTTATTGGCATAATGTCCCATCTCCTTGCACTTGAAACATTGAAGTGTTGGTGGTGCATTCTCTGCAGTCTTTTCTTTATTTACATCATTAGAAACCCTTTTTCTATTACTTCGACACTCAGCTGCTCGATGACCTTCTTTTCCACACTTAAAACATTTTATAGTCCCTTTAAGACAATCTCCACCATGCTTCTTTCCACACTTTGTGCATAAGGAAACATTCATCTTCTTTTCACCATTATTTTGAGATTTCTCCTTGAACTCCATCTTTCGTTTCTTGTCAAAACCATGAGATGGATATGTAACACCAACTTCCATTTCTACCTTGATAGCACAATGCACAATTTCTTCATAGCTACTGAAGTCTCTTATAGCTAATGCCCTTCGAAGACTTGGTTTTAAGCCACTGAAAAATCGATCAACTTTACTTTCAGGTTGGATGATAATGCCAGATGCATACCTTGCAAGTCTTGTAAAATTCGCTTCGTATATACCAACAGATTCATCATCCTTCTGCTTCAGCTCAAGAAACTACTTTTCCATCTTTGTTCGAAGAATAAGAGGTAAGTACTTACTGAAAAACAAGTTCTTGAACTCTTCCCATTCCATGGACTCAATTTCATCTCTTGGCCTCGTATTCTTGATAAGATTACACCATTGATCAGTTTCACCTTCCAAACGATATACTGCTAAGATGACTTTATCATGTTCAGAACATTGAAGAACTGAAAATATCTTTTCAGTGGTACTGATCCATTGTTCAGCAATAAGTTGATCGGAAGTCTCACTGAAAGAAGGTGGGCGTTGCCTCATGAAGGACTCAATAGAATATTGTTCCCTTCTCTGCTCATTTGGAAGTCCAGAATGATTCATAGCTTGTGTAAGTATAGCAATAAGATTTTTCACTCCATCTCCCATAACATTTGTTTGTTCAGGAGGACAATCATTGCATTGTCCATTGCATTGATCAACACGGTTCCTTCGGGTTCCAGCCATCGTCTAAAACCCAAAAAGAATAGTGTGAGAGGAAGAAATCATGCTAGGGAAAACAACATTATAAAGGGGGAGTATCCTCAATATCTAACTTCTTAGGTTAAATTCTATGATCGTTACCGTAGTTCTAGGACTGTATCTTATACGTATACTTATCCTTAGGGACATCCCTAGACATACCTTAGAAATATCTCTAGGAATCTCACTAACGCTTTCACATCCTAGTTTCCAAAGGTTGACTAAACATTTCCTCTGATACCAACTATAGAGACCCGAAGCTTGACGTACATTGACATTACATTACATTTGCAGAATACTTAGTACATAACAAAAACACACACACAAGGATCGTAATAGTTTAGTGTCTTTGGAAACTCGGAGTATAATCTTCTAATCCTGGTGAAAGATCTTCAACATCTCCCATAAAGATCTTCCCTTTTTTTATACCTAAAACCTTTCTTTATATCCAGGGGAAAAGTAAACATAAAAGGGTGAGCTCAAATGCTCAGTAATGGTAAACAAAATAAATATCAATCACATCATATTCATAAGAGCATAACATTTTGGAAATCTTAACCTGCAAAAGAGAGCATAATTTCATAACATGGGATAAATCATAGTAGTGAAATGAAATCCCAATAATCATAACTTAAAACATGAAACATTGTGGCATACACACATAATCATAGAGAATCATTTCTTGTTAGTCAAGACTCATTGCCAAGACTATCTTAGTGGACAAAGTCCCTTTCTGAACCGAGTCACCCTCGTTTCAGTCCTGTTTCACTGAACCGGTATAACCTACCATTCCAGCTATGTCTATCTCATGAGATATAAAATCGTTACCCAATGCATTGGAGGGAGATATAGGTCCCACCCATCTCATAATGATACCATTCTTATGTGTGCCACAAAATCATAAACCATACATCATAGCATAACCCATGTAATAAAAATGGGATTCTTAAACAACATGACATCATAAAACAATTCATATAAGATAAAGGAATTCATAAAAATATTTCCATCACAACATAATCAAATCCATGTAATAACAGGGATATAAACACAACCCTTTATTATCTTAGATGGAAAATAATTTTGATAAAACACTTGAACTCCATTCTTGAGGAAAATATCCTTTCTACTTCAAAAACATTTTCCTTTCGTAACATGTATTACAATTTTAAACTAAAAGAATTTTATGTAAAATAAACTTGAAAATTTGTAAAGGAAGCTTCTTGGAAATAATGTTTTAAAAATCCATTCATTCCATATATGTTAAAAAAACATTCTTCTCGTACTTTTGTCGGAAAAGTCAAAAAGTACCTCGTACGAAAAATGACAAAAGATTCCTTTCATATCTTTTACAAAAAACTTACCGAAGGGTAAAATTGGGTATAAAATATTGTAGAAGGATGGAAATAATATTACATATTGATGGAACATGGATGTGGATGATAAGATACACCCCAGTAATTACCAAAGTAAAAACAATCTCTTATAAAAGTGAGATTGTGATATTTCCCTTACCTTAGGTCCAATTTGCTTCGTAAGTGTCCGAACCTCCTGTATAATGATTTAAATAATGTCATTTACTTATTACAGAATCATATTCATTGTTATGATATCATATATGGTTCACTTATGACTTTATATTACCCGTTCTTTTGTAAATTCCATGTTAAAGAGCGTTTTGGGTAAAATTGTTTCATTTGTCATCCGTGTTTTGACTTGTAATTATTCATATGATTACTTAGATCATGATTACTTAATTCCAGAATATAAAACATGATTTATATATATATATATATTCAGAATATACATATATATAATAAATCAGTAAATGGAAAGAAATACACCATTCATGGAGACGGTAGGCCGTACGTACGCATGAACGCTGTTTTCGTTTCCTTATTGAGTTGAACGGAATTAAGTAGATGAAATTCATATATATACACATAAATCCAGTATCATTATTATGTCATATATTTCATGATTACTTATTATATATACTTTATAATCATTCATGAATGGTTAAAGTGGAGAATGAATCTCATCGCGTCGTGGAGACGGTAGTCCGTACGTACGCACGAGCGATGATATCGTTCTCATGATCATGGGACTGTATTGGAGTGTATGTATACTATTTCAGAATCAATATCACTTTAAAATAATAATATATAGTTATTATTTACACCATTATACCCATCCAAGTAAGGTGGTGGTGGAAAATAGATTTCACCACGGCGTGGAGACGGTATTCCGTACGTACGCACGCGCGGTGATTTCGTTTTCCGTAGGATGGATAGATGGTGAAATAGGATTGTTTCATACTTATAATAACATATCAGTATATGAGTGATACTGATATTATTACTTCATAATGAAACAACCTAAGAAGAAGAAGTGGAAGAAGAAATAGAGGTGAAAGAATCGGTAACGGAAATTACCTCTTCTTTGAAGCGCCTCCCTGAGACCTCCTCTTAGGGCACTAAAATTGGTCTTTGAGGAAGACCAGAACCTCTAGGATGTTGATAGGGAAGTGGAGAAGAGAATTTGGCAGGGGTTGGCCGATCTTGAAGGCTCAAAGTTGTGTGAGGAAGAGAGGGAGGAGGTGCCCTTTTATAAGGGAGGAGAGGGGCACCTTTGGAATAACTAAAAATATTATTTTATTATAAAGTCAAGTTCGGTTTTAAATAGCTCCAAATTGATTTATTTCGAGGCTAAGGTGGGTATGGTTCGAAATCCTCTCATCCAATAGAATTTAGACAAGTTTAGGTTCCTATTTTAACCTTATCATTTAGATTTAACATTAAGTTAAATAATTTTACTTTTACCGTGTCTTCTTGTGTTCTTACACTATAAGGTTAATAAACTTACTATAAGAAGCCAAACGAACCCCAAATTGTTTATTATTAATATATATAACCTTATCTAAGTCATTTGGCTGAACCTTAGATTTTTAGGAATAAAATAACAATTAATAATATAATATTTGTTTTAAAAACTATTTTATGTCAATTTTGACACTATTTAGTAATTGATTTTTGTGAAAATCATAAAAGAATGATAAGTTCGAACAAAGTTAATTAAATCAATACTAACATGTTATATTAACCTAGAAAATTAGTGGAATTCATAAAAAGTCTCAAATTATATTTATTTGGGTATTTATAACATCAATTATGTCAATATTTCATTAATAAGATAATTACTGCATCATCGTTGTGTCATAAATAAATTAACTTATTTAATGTATAAAAATTACAAATAAAATACCATTATGTAGGAAATCGTTTTAGCTTTCTAATGAATATTTACAATAGAATTTATCTTATGTATAAACCTATATTAAAAATGTTTTAGTAAATAAACTTTGATTTTAACTCTTTTAACTCTTCTTTGAATTAAATAATAATAAATGTCCTAATCTAATCCAAATGGGCCTAAATGGTCATATTTTATTCCTAGGGTTGTTTTTGGTCGAATTACACTTGTCCAATAGAATTAGGACATGTGTTAGGGTAATAATAATATCATTTTTACCCTTAATTACCTTATTTACTTTTAACCGTGGTAAATAAAAGTAAAAAAGTTACTATTCACCAAAAATTATTTTCATCTCATTGAACCACATTTTACTTACTGACATCAACCGTGTCTCTCGGATTTTTGAAATTCCACTCACAGAAGCGGTAAAATTAAGTTTTATGAAAAATTCAGTTTTTTTAACTACCACTTAGTGGTTTCACTATTCATCAAAAATTGAAAGTTTTCAGAAAAATACCAAAAATTAGGCCTAAGCTATATTTGATATTATGAACTCAAAAATGATTTCTATTTTACCAAATTCAAAACATATCAGTTGCATAAATTAATTTAAAAATTAATTCCCGTCGTCAAAACAAATAGCGTGTTTTTAAGAGATAATAACTATCAAAAGATTGAAACTTGTTTATAACTGGTTTAAATGTGAAAATTACATCCAATGACCATCATTGTATTAAATTGTAAAAATATATTCTAAGTATACTTTAAAACCACTAAAATTAATAATTTATCACTATTAATTATTTCGATTGAAAAAGTTGTTTTTAATTAAAATTTAGTAATTTCCACTATTCATCAAAATATGAAAGTTATCCGAAAATTACCAAAATTTCACCCTAAGCTAATTTCGATATTCCGAATCCAAAAATGAAATCCATTTTGAAAAATAAAATTTACAAAATTTCAAAAAGTGGTTATTACTATTCATAACGGCTAGTTTTAGTAATATTTTAATAGTATTTCGTTGTTTAGTGAAACTCGGTATTGCGTACTACACACGCTATCAAGGAAGGTCGTGATTGCGTGTAATGAAAGGCAAGTCAAGGATACGTGTTGTGCAAGCTCCTTTTGGTGTAGCGTACAACACAAGACATTAATGAAATTAAAAAGAATATTTTTGATAAAATCTCGGGGTGTTACACGGCCCGCTGGGTGGTCCGGCAGGCCGTGAGGGGCCGCAGAGCGGTTCGGCCGCAGACAGCACGGGGCGGCTCGGTCGCGGGGGTGTCGCGAGGTCGCGGGGCGGCTCGGTCGCGGGGGGTGTCGCGAGGTCGCGGGGCGGCTCGGTCGCGGGGGTGCCGCGGGGCGGCTCGGTCGGAGCGGCTCAGTCAGGAGGGCGGAGGCCGCGGGGGAGCCGTGAGGGCGCGAGGCTGCGGGGCGGCTTGGCCGGAGCGGCTCGGGCGGAAGTGCGGAGGCCTCGGGAGCCATGGGGCGGCTCGGCCGGGGCGGCACGATGAGGCCGCGGGCGGCGGAGCGCCGTGGGGCGCGGAGGCCGCGGGCGGCGGAGCGCCGAGGGGCGCGGAGGCCGCGGGGTGACGATGTTGCCTTCATCGTCTTTGTCGCCTTCGTCACGGTTGATAGTCGTCCTCCTCCATCGCGAAGAACGCAATAATTATCCCAATAAATTCAGAGAGGACGGGCCATGTTTGTTTGGCTCACACTCTCCACATTAGAGTGGTAGCAAGCGGCTATAATACTTGAATCACAAGAATATCAAGAACGGGTAAAGGAAATAATTCAAACACCCTCCCTACCTCGTTCGTTTGTTGTCATCGATGAGGAGGGAAAGACGGTCATCGATTGAAGACGTCCCACGTTAAAGGATGTCCCGAGGAAGAAGTCGAAGTCATGCATCGGTGTTCTTCGTTGGAGGAGCGTTCTTCGTGGAAGAAGTTCCTCATTGGAGAAAGCAATCTTCCAAGAGTTCTCCCCTTTGCCAATACTTTCCCCCAAAATCAAAATAGCCAACTGTTGTTTTTCCCCAATTTTAATTGTTGGCACAATTTCAAATTGGATTAATTAATTACATAGTGGTTCGCATAATAAATTAAAGGGGGCGACACCATTAAAGTGGGGGAAGTTTAAGAGGATTTCCCACACTTAAGAGGGAGTTCAAGGGAGTCTAGCATCGGGTGGTCCCCACCACCATAACCTCTCATGGGAAGTTTAGGCTTGGTGGTCCCCACCTCCATAACCTCTCATGGGAGGTTTTAGTTCAGTGGTCCCCACCTGTGAAACACCCACATGGGAGTTTCAAAAAAAATAAAAACAAAATGTTACACCATTTTATTTTATTTTATTATTTCATGAATATGTGAAAAGCTAACTTACACCCTCGACCTACTACGGTCGAGGTGAAAGTCTCCTTAAGCGAATATCGGCGCTACGAATTCAACGGTGCCCTCGGATTTCAATTCCGAGCACCTGTTCAAAAGTTAGAAAATCTCTCCGGCACGTTTATTGAATGTACCTGAAATAAAGTTCATAAATTCATTCTGGGCACTTCGGGCCTCGTAATCACGTGTCGTCAATTTTCACGGACTCGTAAAATTCCCATTTAATTTAAAAAAATTAATGGAAATTTCGGGTCTTTACAGCAGGAGTCTGGACGAGTGAGGCGAGGGGTTGTCAGAGGTGCGGCGCGCCGGAAAACAGAGGCGGCGCACGGCTGTGCAAAGGGGAAAACGCCAACGAGGCGGTTGTGCGGTGCGAGGAGGTTGAGGAGAGACAGTGTGCGCGGGTGAGGAGGCCGGAGAGGCGGCGCCAGATGGGAGCAGGAGGGGCGCGACTTGAGGAGTTCTAGGGGGAGGTTTTGCGCGCAGGTATCCGGCGGGAAGGAGGAGTGCATGCGACGATTCGGTGCACCGTAAGAGGCCAGTGGGGCGGCGCCGGACGGGTGCAAGAGGGGCGGGTCGGCGTTGGATGGGGAGAGCAAGGGGATGTGCGACTCGCAGGTGAAGGAGAGGGGGGAGAGAGAGCGGCTACAGGTAGGGTTAGGGGGGTGGGTTTGCTGCGCGACAGAACCAAGAAGGGGGGGAGCGCAAGAGTGGAACAAGAAGGAAAAAAAAGAGGAAAAAAAGAAAATAAAATGAAATAAAACCTTAAAAAAAGTCCAAACCAATCTAAATTAATAATAAATATATAAAAAAATAACGATGATAATAATAATAATATGTTAATAATTTTACAAATATGACAACAATTTTAATATTAAAAGCCTATATAAAGAATTTACGAAAATAATAATAATTATTATTATTATTATTATTATTATTATTATTATTATTATATTATTATTATTATCAAAACAACACAAAAAATAATAATTTTATATTTGTGACCACAATTTATTATTAATAACCAAATTAAAATATTAACTTAAATAATAATATTGCTAATAATAAAACTAAAATAATAAAATCAACCAAAATAATAATATCACTATTAACTGAGGTTGGACACCGCGCACGGTTGCGTCCGCGGTTGTGCGTACGGTCGCGCGTACGGTCATGCACCCATATAAGATCCCAAGTTCATTCAAAATAAAACCGGTTCAAACTGCACCTCAAAAGTAAGACCCAAAATAATTAAAATAAAATTAAGCATCAGTCGGGGTGTGACATAAGTGATAGGATTCAATTTAAAATTAAACCCACAAAATGTGTCGAAAAACGGTTTTTCAAAAAATGCATTTTTCAAGCAATAGATGATCTTATATTAACTATATGGCTAGTAATCATCATTATATGAATTTAAATTCATGAATAGATATATAATCTATACATTTCATTGAAATATTTATTTATTAGGGGTTATTTTAATTAGTTAAAAAGGATAAACTTTATGCACTTGCAAATAGTTTGCATAAAACCGTGTTTTTTAAGCATAAAAATAATCGTATACCAAAATCATGAAAATTGATGATTCAAAAAAAATAGATTATTATAAATAAAATGGTCCGTATGTACCTTTAAGACCAAAATAAAAATGCAATGAAATTTCTAAATTAGTTGATTTAATGAAAAGAAATGGCAGTATTTGAAAAATCGGTAATTTTCACTATTCACTGAAAAATCAATCATTTCATAATATGGTGTTTTCAAAACTGTAGTTCATTTTATAAAATAACATTTTTAAAAGTTCCATAAATTAATTATAATATTTTCTTGCAAAAAGGAATAAACCCGTCAATTTAGCGATTATGTTATAACAATCATATTTAAATAATCATAGTTCATTTGGACTCGGTGTTCCGCGTCGCATACGCTATTGAACATAGTTTTCTTTATTGAAAAACTCAAGGTGTAACAATAATCTACCCTCCTGGGGCCATAACCTATGTGAAATTGAGCAATTGAGGTCAACATGATCACCTGGGTAAAATGGAAAGACTTTGTCGAGGTAAGTGACCAAGGCGAAGGTTGAGGTCATGGTGAAACACAGGGGCTTGACAAAGATTGGGGGTTGGGAGAAATCTCCTTTAATTGAAAAGGGAATAGAGAGAATACCTTTCACCCAGCTTATTTCAAAATATTCCTTGAAGGGTGACCTTCGTCCAGGTTTTAATTTTGAACCTTCACAAAGCGGTCTTTCATGGGGATATTATGCATGAAACCATAAGACAATCAAAATTCAGACCTTATTGCCCTTATTCCTTTGGTTTTGATAAGTCAATCACTTAATGGTGTTGGTGGAGAGCTTGGCCATGGTGTGGTAAGGTGAGCCTGAGATATTCCTCATTCCTTTTGTGCCCCTGTTTCAATGTGCTCATCCTTCTCTGTTTTTGTTCGTGTTAAATGGTGGAGAATAGTCTATTTGTAAGCAAAGGTGTCATGTTTTCCCATCATTGACCTTAGCATGTTGAGCCTTAAGTTGGGAAGATGCTCATGTAGAGCCTTGAGTGGAGATGTGTGGTGCTTTTTGTTTGGCACATGTTGAGCCTTTACCTTGGTATGCATTAAACCTCTATAATTTGATAAACTCCTCTTTAAAAAAACAAAAAAAACAAAAAAAAAATCAAATGGGAGTAACTTTTGATCCAAATGCCTGTTTTAGCATCGAAGTTAACAAATTGAAATACATCCTTGACTACAGAGAATACTCGTATCAAGTGTTTTTCAAAAACATGAGATCTGGAAGGTATTTAAAAGTGCCTCTTAAGTGTGAATTATTGGGAAAATCTGTGATTCGATGATGGATGAAATCCAGGAGTTGCTTAGTAGGATATTCTCACCACCACATCATCAAATTGGACAATGTTTTTGAAAAATACTCATTTCTCAAAATGTGGGCAATTATTGTGACACAAAGGTCTCATTTGCATATCTTCATGGTGTGAGGTGCTCATTCGGTTTAAACTAAACTCGTGTCATGCGAGTGAGGATTTTATGTTGGTTTTTGACCCATTTTTTAATATTTACAGTTTTTTATTTATAAATCTAACTCTTAGAAAAACATGTAAAGTGTTGTAAAATTCTTCGTTTGAAGGCGAATCGAAACGAAAGCATATGACGATGTCAATTGATCGGAATGACGATGGCGAAGTAAAACGTCTCAATCACAATAGAACAAGAAAGGAAGAGAACACAAGTATATCGCCAGACAAAATCACACACAAATTTCCATTATCATGCCACCATATTTATAGATTACAAAAGGGTTGATCCAACGGACAAAATTAATTCCAATCTAACGGTGGGAATACAAATGGTTTGGCCATATGAAGAGACTTGATGGGTAATGAATAGACCTCATTCATTATGATTTATGACATCCACACCATTAATGATAATTCATAACACTCCCCCTTGGATGTCATAATCCCATGGAATCTAATATAAATCTTCACTTAAAAAAACCCTGTGGGAAAAACAAGTGAAGCCAAATTAAAATGATTCCATGCTATGCTGCCTCATTAAAAACCTTATCAGAAAACCCAGTGGGAAAAACTGATTAAGGGAAAAGGAGTACAACATTTCCAACTCCCCCTCATAAAATCACGATAGACTTTTCAGTCTTCGCATTCCAATTTTATAAATCAATTTATCAAATGTTGAAGTTGGCAATGCCTTTGTGAACAAATCTTCGAGATTGTCACAAGACCTTATTTGTTGGACATCAATCTCACCATTCTTTTGAAGGTCATGGGTGAAAAAGAATTTTGGTGAGATATTCTTTGTTCTGTCACCTTTAATAAACTCACCTTTCAACTATGCTATGCAAGCAGTATTATCTTCATATAATATGGTGGGAATATTATTATTCATATCTAATCCACAGCAATTTCGAATATGATTAATCACTGATCTCAACCAAACACATTCTCGACTTGCTTCATGAATAGCAATCAACTCAGCATGGTTGGAAGAAGTCGCGGTAATGGTTTGTTTTGTAGAACGCCAAGAAATAGCAGTTCCACCATATGTAAACACATATCCAGTTTGAGATCTTGCTTTGTGTGGATCAAACAAGTATCCAGCATCAGCATAACCAACCAACTTTGGTTCTGAGGATTTGGAATAAATTAACCCCGGTCTTTTGACCCTTGAAGGTATCTTAATACATGTTTGATACCATTCCAATGCTGACGAGTAGGAGAAGAACTATACCTTGCCAATAAACTCACAGAAAATGATATATCAGGTCTTGTATTATTTGCAAGGTACATTAGTTCTCCTATAGCACTCAAATATGGTACTTCAGGACCAATTAGTTCTTCATCATCCAATCGTGGTTTAAAAGGATCATTATCATGATCAAGAGATCATACAACCATCGGTGTACTTAATGGATGTGATTCATTCATGTTAAATCTTTGTAGGACTTTAGCAGTATAACGTGATTGATGAACAAAAATGTCATTCTTAATATGCTCAATTTGTAATCCAAGGCAGAACTTTGTCTTTCCAAAGTCTTTCATTTCAAATTCTTTCTTCAGATATTCCACTGCCTTGGAAAGTTCATCATTAGTCCCAATTATATTTAAATCATCAACGTATACTGCAATGATAACAAATTCAGATCCAATATTCTTAATGAAGACACATGGACAAATTGGATCATTTTTATAACCTTCCTTCATCAAATATTTACTCAGACGGTTATACCACATACGCCCTGACTGCTTTAATCCATATAATGATTTATTCAGCTTAACTGAATAAAGATCTCGAGATCCAGGATATTTTGCCGGCAAATTGAATCCTTCGGGGATTTTCATGTAAACATCATTATCAATATCACCATAAAGATATGCAGTCACTACGTCCATCAGGCGTAATTCAAGTTGCTCATGTACAACAAGCATCATGAGGTACTGAAAGGTTATTGCATCCATTACAGGAGAGTATGTTTCATCATAATCAATCCCGGGTTTTTTTGAGAAGCCTTGAGCAACCAGTCGTGCTTTATATCTCACGACTTAATTATTTTCATTTATTTTTCTTACAAAAACCCATTTGTATCCAACAAGCTTAATCCCTTCAGGGGTTTTCATGATTGACCCAAAAACCTCACGTTTAGCAAGTGAGTCTAGCTCAGATTGGATTACAACTTTCCATTGATCCCAATCTGGCCTTTCACGACATTCATTAACAATTTTAGGTTCTTGATCCACATTCATAATTTCAAGGGCTACATTGTATGAAAATGTGTTATCAACAATGGTCTCCACTCGGTTCCAACATCTTCCAATGTTGGTGAAATTTATTGAAATTTCCTCTTGATCATGTTCATGTACTTCGGGTACATTTGCATCATCTTCAAATCCATTCATATCTTCAACCAACATAGGTTGTTTCCCCTTTCTTTGATGGAGATTTTTATCTTTTGAACCAAGTGGTCTCCCACGCTTTAGGCGCGGGTTGGAAGCATTGTTGGTAATATCATCAAATTGTCCTTCTGGGACATCAATTCTTACCGGTGCATTCATAGCAGGTATGTATGATTTTGTAACCCGTTTTGAATCATTGAATGCATCAGGCAATTGATTTGCTAAATTTTGCAAATTAATGATCTTTTGAACTTCAAGTTCACTCGTATTTGTATGAGGATCAAGATGTAATAACGAAGTTGATTTCCATGATATTTCTTTTGAAGTCGGTTGATTTCCCCCTTTGAGTGTTGGAAAAAAAAATTCATCAAAATGACAATCAACGAATCTTGCTGTGAATACATCTCCTGTCATAATATCAAGATATTTAATGCTCAAGGGAGATTCAAAACCAACATATATCCCCAATCTTCTTTGGGGTCCCATTTTTGTTCGTTGTGGGGGTGCTACAGGCACGTATGCAGCACAACCAAATATCCTTAAGTGTGAAATATTTGGTTCATGACCACAAGCTAATTGCAAAGGGGAATAATCATGATAGCTTGATGACCTTATTTGAAGTAGTGCTGCTACATGCAAAATTGCATGTCCCCATGCTGAAATGGGCAATTTAGTTTTCATAAGTAATGGTCTAGCGATAAGTTGTAATTGCTTTATAAATGATTCAGTTAGACCATTTTGTGTATGAACATGAGCTACATGATGTTCAACACTTATTTCCAATGACATGCAATAATTATTAAAAGCACGTGATGAATATTCACCAGCATTATCAACCCTAATATGCTTGATTGAATAATTAGGGAATTGCGCCCTTAACCTTATTATTTGAGCAAGTAATTTCACAAACGTCTGGTTGCGAGTGGACAATAAACACACGTGGGACCATCGAGTTGACGCATCAATCATGATCATGAAATATCTGAATGGTCCACATGGTGGATGAATTGGTCCACATATATCACGATGAATTCGGTCCATGAACATCGGGGATTCGGTCCCGAACTTTGATGGAGATGGTCTTATAATTAATTTTCCTTGAGAACAAGCAGCACATGAGAAATCATGGGACGTAAGAACCCTTTTATCAACCAATGAATGACCATGAGTACATTTAATTATTTTCCTCATCATTATTGATCCAGGATGACCCAAACGGTCATGCTAGACAATAAATGTATCATGGTTGGTAAACTTCGAGTTTACCATGTTTGATTCAATTGTACAAATATTGACAAAGTACAATCCAGACGGAAGTCTCAAAAGCTTCTCTTGAATCAATTTGTGCTCATTTTTAATGCTTGTTATGTAGAGGTATTCAGCACCTCTTTCATCCATTGTCTCGATGTGATATCCATTATTACGAATATCTTTAAAACTTAACAAATTGTGTCGAGACTTGGGAGAAAATAAAGCATTGTTTATCATAATTTGTGTACCACCGGGTAGGCATATTCTTGCTCTTCCGGAGCCTTCGATTAATTGCGCACTACCGGTTAAAGTACACACATGAGCACTACCCATTTTAATGATGATAAAATATTTCACATGTTTAAGAATTGTGTGCGTCGTTGCGCTGTCGACGAGACAAATATCTTCATCATGGAAATTTTTTTCAACAGACCGATTTATATCATCCATTTCTAGTAAAGAAAATAAACATGCATATAAGGAATAAATAAAAGAAACCAAATTCAAACATGCAATATTTAAAAAATATTACAAAACCATAAAACCATTGTTCATTTCAACCACAAGCATACAAAAACCAAAAAACAAACTTTGATTCCGTCACGAGCATTCATGTTTGATCAATATGTTCATCACCTTCAGGGTGTGCAAAATAGTCGGAAATATCAAAGTTTGTAATATCATCTTCATATTTCAAAGCCTGGTCAGCAAAATTCGCTTCAACATTCTTTTCCTTTCTTTTGATAGATTGTTGATAAAGATATACCACTTCGGTGGTGGTGTGATGGTGAAGGTGAGTTGCCAAACACGGTCGTTCTTTGGGAGGTGCAGGGTTCGATTCCTGGGAGTCCCCTTTCGGGGGGTGAGCCTCTCCCCTGGATCCATCCACCTTGCCGGGTCGCCCGGATTCTTCTGGGCGGGCAAATTGAGGCGCGACCCAATCACTGACGGCTGGTTGTGCCGATCCATCGCTTTCGGGCTGTTACCCTTAGGCCGCTCTTCCTTCTCGGCTGGCAACGACTCCTTCCCTGACTGGGGAGTTGCCTCTGGGCGCTACCTCTTCGTGGGGGAGGGGGGTTTCTTTGTGTGGAGGGTTCGAAAAGGCCACTCAGGAGAATTCCCTTACCATGAAAAATAATTGTTGATAAAGATCAACAAAATGTTTTAGCGTATGACAGGTATGCGACCAATGCCCCCTTCATGTCATATCGAAAGCAGTTACTTTCATCGCTCTTTACTTTCTTCATTTGTGGTTGTTCGTTATTGGACCACTTCTGGTGGTTCCCCTTCCTCTTCTCATTTGGTGTATGACCACCTTGAACAAATGACTTTCCTCAACCTCGATTGCGTCAATTCTTTCCACGACCTTGATTAAAAGCAGTCGCATTCGCTTCAGGGAATGAAGCCGCACCAATAGGTCGAGATTCATGATTTCTCATTAGGAGTTCATTATTTTGTTCAACAACAAGAAGACAATAAAGTAATTCAGAGTATTTTGTAAAACCTTTCTCGCGATATTGTTGTTGCAGAATGACATTTGAGGCATGGAAAGTAGAATATGTTCTTTCCAACATATCGGTATCAGTGATAGTATCTCCACATAATTTTGAGTTGCGATGTTATTTTAAACATTGCGGAGTTGTATTCACTTACCGATTTATAATCTTTGAATCGCAAATGACTTCACTCAAACCTTACTCTTGGTAGTATTACAAGTCGAATGTGGTCATACCGCTCCTTGAGATTCTGCCACAGCACCAAAGGATCTTTCACTGTGAGGTATTCATTCCTCAGATCCTCACGGAGGTGATGACGGAGGAATATTAGGGCTCAGGCACGGTCTTGAGCGGAAGCGTGATTGCCAACTTTAATTGCTTCGTCGAGACCGTTTGCATCAAGGTTCATCTTCGCATCCAGAATCCACGACAAGTAATTCTTCCCAGAAATGTCAAGAGGGAGAAATCCATGCTTTGCAATATTCACCATGGGAAAAATTATCTTACCGAGATGACTAACCTCTTTACTTTGCAGAGCAGTTGTGCTGATAACATGTTGTGAAATTCGTCGTTTGAAGGCGAAGCGAAACGAAAGCGTATGACGATGTCGATTGATCGGAATGACGATGACGAAGTAAAACGTCTCAATCACAATAGAACAAGAAAAGAAGAGAACACAATTATATCGCGACACAAAATCACACACATTTCCATTATCATACCACCGTATTTATAGATTACAAAAGGGTTGATTTTTACTAATTAGCAAAGTGGTTTGGTAAATTATATATATGAACATACATAGCCGTGATAGTTTGGTAACTTATATATATGAACATACATAGCCGTTTTTCATGACTACAAAAAAAAATTATAATTAAGATTCATTCAATTTCATTTGCTAATTAATTATTCTAGGTAAGTAGAGTATGATTTCTTTTCTCCCTATCTATTCACCTCAGGAATATATGATTAGGTGGAAAGAAAAAGGCAGAGGGGCGAGTGAGGCTCAAATTCCAACAAATTAAAATTTAATTTACTTACAGATTATTATAATAATTAATCAAGGAGCCCATTTACGGGTCCGTTATTCTCAGGGAAAACACAAAAGATACCGAGGTCAAGAACAACCGTGCTCCTCGCGGAGACCCGCGGAACGCAGACGATCCGAAATCCGACGGTTACGACGAGGCCGTTACAGCGAGGTCGGCAAGACACCCCGTGACTGTAGATTCTCCCACGTCACGAAAAGATGAGCAACGTTTCCCACGAGTACGTGCAGGAGCGAAGCAATCCCCGCCCGTGACCTACTGTAAAAGACAGCCATATCGCCTCCCCTCCACGTGCAGTGGACCCCACGTCACCTACGACGTCGTCCCCCATACAGAGCTTGCCCGCCCGCTGCCCGATTTTCACCAGTGTTAAAAACATAAAATTTACTACGGAAAATATACATATTCAAATAAATATATTTCGAATAATACCTGGCTAATTCCCGGCGTACGGTCGGTGGCTCGGCTTGGGGGAACCCATGGTGGGGAAGGGAGGCAGCTCCGGGGCCCTTCCGTCGCCGGCGGTGATTCTCCGGCCCTCCCCTACCCCCAGAAAATCTCTGGTGAGGCCACGACACTCCCCTCCGACGACAGCCTCGTTGCTCCGCCCGTTTTCCGGCAACAGCAGCGACGATAACTCTCGCCCGCCGCCGTTGCTCCAGTTGAGATCACACAGCAGCTGGTTCAGGTTATCGTCGTCGTTGCCGCCGCCGTCCTCGGCGTAGGGTTTCGCTGCGGCGTGAGAGGTGGTCATAAATCCGAAGGCGTCGGCGGGGCCGCAGGCCATCATCTGAGCGGTGAAATTCTGGTGGCAAGACGACGATGACGGCGGCGACGAGGATGACGACGGGGTTGACGACGACGGTTGCGTGATGGTGTGGTGAGGATTCTGAAGGTGGAGGAAACGCCGATCGTTGCCGGAGTAAGACAGGAGGGTTTCGGGCTGAACACTGTGGCTCTCCTCCTCCTGCTTCAGGATCATTCCCGCCGCGAGAAAGCTGTTCTGCCATTGCTGCTGCTGCGCAGGCGGCAGGCCGAACAGATGGGCGGGGGCGGGGGTCGGCACAAACTCGGGGAAGCCATTGCTCGGTGTCAGCAGCTCCGCCCCGAAATGGGCACCGAAATGAGGGATTCCGGCGGTGTCCGGTGCGAAACCGCAGCTAATCGCGGCGGAGCTGTTCACCATCGGATTGCTCCCAATAAAGCTGGTGTTAGCTGTGGTGAACCTGGCGCTTTCGTCGGCCAAAGCATCGCAGAATGCTCTGTGAGTCACGAAGCTGTCCTTCCTGCAGACATGGAGAAGGAAGATTATGCAAACAAATATATAAAATCAAACTGTGCATATTTGTAAACTGTTCCTGAACATCTCCCGTGATTCTTTAACCATGGTACTGATTGGGCTAAAGTTGGTGGTCATGTATATAATTTCGTCGGTGCATTGCTCATAAAATTACGAGGGGTTTGGTTTGTTCTGATTTGGTTTGGTTTACCTGGAAAAGAGGGTGCCGCAGTCGCACCTGTACTCCTTGGTGCCGCAGACCTTGCCATGAGCTTTCCAGTCGGACTGGACGGCGTACTTCTTGGAGCAGCGGCCGCACTTCCACTTCTTCTCGCCGTGCTTCCGGCTGAAGTGCTTCTTGATTCCGGTGAGGTCGCCGAGGGCCCGGGAGGGGTGGTGGTGGACGCACGTCTTCTCCGGGCAGACGTACACCTTCTTCCGCACGTCCTCCCCCGCAGCTCTCGTCCGGAGCTTCCACGGCAGGTTGTGGCCGCGGCGGTGGAGCTGCAGGTTCTGGTCCCGCTGGAACCCCTTGCCGCAGATCTCGCACAGGAAGCGGTTGGTGGCCATGAGCGACGCCGGGGAGAGCGCCACCACCTCCGCGCTCGGATCGGGGGTCCCCGGCAAGCTCCTCTTCCGTTTCTGCGACGGGATCGAGGCGGGCGGGGAAGGATCGGGGTTCGGGTTCGGGTTAGGGTTAGGGTTCGGGGTGGGGGCGGGGAAGGGCGGGATGACCGGTGACGGGATCGGGAGGCCATCTTCGGAGATCATGCTGGCCGATGAGATGGAGAACTGTACTGTATGACGAGCTGTAGAGAGAGAGAGAGAGAGAGAGAGAGAGAGAGAGAGGGGTGGATTGAAGGTGTGGGAATCAGGAAGAAGGGGAGAGGCTCTGAGGGTTTCGATTAAAACTGAGGAAGAGACAGGCCACACAGGAAGCCCCAATATGAAAGCGGGACAGAATATTTCTTGTTCTTATCATATGCACACTGGTCAGCCATAGACTAATATGGACCACCAGGTCCACTCTCTTGTTTCTCTCCCTACTGCTACTAAGCCTCTAAGAAGAGTTGCCATTGCACACGCATCATTTTTTTGAATCAATAAAAAAACACAGAAAATATAACAGTAAAAATAACAATTTACAACCAGAACAATAAACATAATTAATACAAATAATCTAGATTTCCGAGTCTCCTCTTGGTGTTTGCAGTGTAGTATAGATTTTCATTGTTTATCTTTTATCCGCACAAATGTAATAATCATAAGATCATTCATAATCATTCGAATAAAATATTAATTTTGGTACCGGGGTATCATTGCCCCCAACTCAATTGTATTTTTTTAAAACGATTAAATAAAAAACAGAAGACGCCGGGAAAGAAGTGGGGGGAGGTTAGTAGTGGGGTTGGGGGTAGAAATGAAATAAAAAGGTAATTGCCTTTACTGCCATCCGCAGAGTGAGCAAAAAAAAAAAAAAAAAAAAAAATGATTGCCGTCCGATTTGTCGCCCCAACCGTAGGTGGTGTGTCAAAACCAGTATAGAGAAACGGATATTGAAAATCACATAATTTTGATTGAGATAGGTAGTATTTATTTCATTATTTTATTTATGTTTTTCATGTTGGATTGGATCATTTCATATTGGGTTTGTGTTTTGTAGAATCAAGTCCATATCTTGATCAACAAGGAAGTTTGGTGATGATCAAAATTGATTATACTTGTTTGATTAGACATGTATATCTTTATTTTTGAATGCACAAGGAGAGGAATGGTAATTCAATACATATGGATAAAACTTGGATTAATTTACCTTAAAAACACACCTCAGAATGGTGAGGGTTTAAAACAATTTTTAAATAATGCAATTCTAGATCGATCAATGAACGGTAAAATAAAATGTTTTTGTACTGACGTCCAAAGAGGGTTGAATTAAACAGTTACAAAGAAAACATGCAACACACGCGGACAGGAAGTCGGAGAGACTCCAACTTGAGACCTCCTCGACACCTCACAGAGCCACTACCGCAAAGCCAAACCCTGGGGGCTACATGTTCCTCATTAAAAAGTTTGTGTACTGATCATACATTCAAACGACGATTGAATAGAAACGAAGTATATGTGCACATGATATTGAAACAATTTTCTACATGATATGTACGTTGGATTTGACTTGGCAAATCGAATGTTACAGAAATTCAAAACAACAACAATCCTGTTAACGTAACACAAAGTGACATGCTAAAGGAGAATTCAACTCGAAACTTGATAAATGGTGCATTTGGCTTTGTAGCGTACAGTGACCAAGATTTTAATAGATCATCAGAACCTTTAATTGATTATGAACAGGTTAATCTTACTCAAAACTTTAATGACAAAAAAGCGAGTTTTATGAATTAGTTGAAGACAAAAAACAAGAACTGTATGAAACGTGTGTCAAGTCTTCGAAGTTATCTTTTCTATAAGTTGTATCATATCAAGGGTCTCTATGGAATTAATGACGAAGCAATGTCTATGATTTCAGAGTTACTTCATGATGCATTCGGTGGAGCTAAGATCCCTGCATCATTTTATGAGATAAAAAAATCGTCAACAAACTTGGATTTGATTATACAAAGATACACGCACACTCTAATGATTGAATGCTTTATTGGGAAGAAGAGTTTGATAAAGAAGAATACATAAAATATCATGCAAGTGGATGGAAATCAATGAGCAACGATGAGAGTACAAATAAATACAACACCAGGAAAAAGCATAAGTAAAAAACTCTGGCCAAGGTATTGCATTACTTTCCTCTGGAACCATTCGTGCAAAGATTATTCATGTCGCTTAAGATTGTATACAACATGAAGTGACTTGCTCAGGATGGTAACGACGAGACATCCAAAAGATTTAACATTATAGAATGTGTTTGATTCATTATATCTAGATTTTTCTTCGGATCCTAGGTTCATACATTTGGGATTAACTTCTGATCATTTTAACCCTTTTAGTACTTTAAGTACTAATTATAACATATGACCAGTTGTTTTGATCTCATATAATCTACCTCCATGGTTGTATATGGAGAAGATTTCTTTTATTATTTCAATGATTATTCCAAAAAAGAAAATGCATGGAAATGATATTGATGTATACCTTCAACCTCTAATCCAAGAATTGTGATAATTATGGGATGATGACATGAAAACATACGATGCTTCAACGAGAAAACAATTCAAAATGCATGTTGCTTTAATGTGGATAATAAGTGACGAACATGGACTAGGAAACTTATCTGGTTGGAACACTTATACCAGTTTATGTTGTCTGGTTTATAATTTTGATTTTTGAACCTCATCAATTACCTCATAGTAGTAAATGATGTTTTATGTGATATCACTGATTTCTTGTCGTATCACATAAATTCAGGTTTAATAAGACATAATTCAAAGGAGATATTGAATTGAGAAAGTCACCGAAATTGTTATCTAGTTCATAATCTTAGGACAATTAAGGAATATCATTGTAGAATTTGGAAAATGTAATCAGTTGAAAGAAGAGAGGAAAAGGATACGGGGTACAATATCCGAAGAAGTTGGAACACAATAGTGGGTGAAAACGAGTATATATTTCAAACTTCTTTATTGGCAGTTTAATTTTCTGTCATAATCTTGACATAATACATGTTGAGAAGAGTGTTTATGAAAATGTAATTTTTACATTGCTTAATGAGTAGGGTAAATCAAAAGATCGCCTTAATGCTTGTAAAGATTTGGAATCAATGAATATAAAGCACGGTTTGTTGGAAAATAAGAATGAAAATTATCATTCGATTATTTTTAAAATGAAAAATCATGAGAAAGATGTATTTCTTCGGACTTTAAAGAATGTAAAAGTGCCAGATGGATATTCAAATAACATTTCAAGGTGTGTTGACTTAAAACATCGAATGTTACATGGATTGAAAAGTCATGACTCATATATACTTTTCTTTTAAAAAGGGAATTCCCTTGTGTGGACTTTTCGAACCCTTCACACATGGAAACCCCCCTCTCCCACGAAGAGGTCACTCCCCTGAGGTAGCGCCCTAGCCGGGGAAGGAGCCGTTGCCAGCCGAGATGGCAGAACATCCCGGAGGGTGACGACCCGACATCGATGACCCGTCAAGCAATCTGTCAGCGATTGGGCCGCGCCTCATTTTGCCCGCCCAGAAGAGACCGGGCGATCCGTCATGAAAAGTCATGACTCATATATTTTGATGGAGTAGGTGTTGCTGTTGGCATTGAATAACATGTTACCTGAAAAAGTAACTACAATTCTAGTTGAGTTGTGCACCTTCTTTAAAGAGCTTTGTAAAAAACCTCTAAATCCAACTGAGCTTGACAAACTTCAAGAAAGAATAGCGCTGACATTGTTATTTGGAGATGTTATCCCCCCCTTCATCTTTCCTTTTCACGATTCATTTGACTGTTCATTTGGTTGAGAAAGCTAAACTTGTTGGACCGATATACTATCGATGGATGTATCTAATTGTGACATTCATTAATATTTTTTTTCAATTTCATTGATAAAATTCAATTTTATCAAATCATTGTGTAAAAAATGTAATATGTTTCTTATATTTTTTCCATCAAGCACTTAGGTTATTTGAAATCATATGGGAGGAATAAAGCTCAATCAAAATGCTATATTACTAAAGGTTACATAACCGAAGAGTGTCTGACCTTCTATTCTATGTATTTGGATGGGATTGAGACCAAAATCAATCATGTTGGATGTGCTGACGACATCACCAATAATTCTTATTCTGAAAACCAATGATAGCCCCGAACCCGCACTCTCGGATCCAGTTCTAAAAACACAATCTTCACATTTATAGATTTGATACTAGTAATCATGACCCAATTTTAGTCATCCAAAACTTGCAACACCACTAGAAAATATTTGATCACTTACATACCGAGGGACCTTTTAGGTTTAGAGTTTAAGATAATTAGGAAAAACTCTTTCATAACATTACCTATGTATTTAAGTGATCATTTTTCCTATTATACCCATATTTTCTTATTCCACATCAAGTCTTCATCATCTCCCACATGAAACCCTTCTAGACATATCTTACTTAACATATTTCTTTATAACCTGGGGAAAATGAAACATAAGTAAGGGGTGAGATCAAATGTTGAGTAAGGGTGAACATAGACATTAACAATTGAATATCTTTATTTAAAAAAAGATGATCATATGGATATGAAGACAATAGGAATAACATAAGTGCATTCATACCCATCAAAATCTGGATCATAAAACATATGATATGGCATAAAGCTTCGGAAACAATGAGAGTCACAAGTTTCATTAATCACAAGCCATGTGAAATTAATCTTTCTCAAAACAATCATTATAAACTCAAGCATCGAGAAAACATGTTGGTATCTTGGAACATTATCTTCATCACCTGTGTTCACTCATGTCAAAAATAACCAGAACCTAGTTAAATCCATAGGAGAAACCTTCCCGGTTAACTCCCTCTTTCTTACCTTTAAAGATAAAGAATATTACCCAATGCATTGAAGATCTATATTGGGATCACCCATCGTATAAGCTATATCGGGCTCACCCATCATCATGAGCTATATCAAGCTCACCCGTCATCATCAATAATTTACAAGTACCATACATGAATATAACACATGGAATATTTTATTTTCATCACAAAAATTTTAAAAACAACTTTCATTCCTTTATATCTTGATTTACTTGTGGATATGAAATGAGTTTCATGATAACATCTTTAAAATAATCTTCATAAAGAAATAAGATGAATTGTATCATAAGATCATATTTCGAGTGAAGTAGAGGAACCATTAAAGGATGTTGACATAGATGGAAATACCTTTAAAAGAACATTTAAAACATATATTTGAAAATAGGATAAATACCCTTTTCTTTTAGTACCTTTAGAAACTAAAAATTCAAAAAATATTGAAAAAATGATTTTATTTGAAAATAACCATAGAAACATGTAAAAGAAGCTTCAAAGAAAAGACTAGTTATGATGGCAGGAAAAAGTGGTCAACCCGTATACGTTAAAAAATATTCCTTTCATACTTTGGTAAAGAAATTCAAAATGTGTCATATGAGAAATGTTTAAATGATTATTTTTTAAAAAAATTTCTAAAAATTAAAATGTAGTTAAAAATTAGTTTTAAAAAATCATTGGAGTATAGTAAAAACATTATTGAAAACATTTTTGAAAACATGGATATGGAAGAGAAAAGATTCCAAACCAAAAGGAGAAATAAGGCCGGTTTTTCTTAATTTTTTTGATCTTCTTAGTACCAAAGAGAGTAAAATGAAATTAAATAATGAAATCATCATAAATAATCAAATGATAAGAAAACATATGGGTTTTAAGTAAACAAGATCATACAATTTTCCCCAGAGTAACTTTGAACATAAACAATACTATAATAAAATGAGACTGTAATATAAACCTTTACTACTTTGTTAACTTTCTAATCAAAAGACATTAGAAGCAAGGGTGTGATATAGATATGTAAATCCTATTAATTTCATGAAATAATATATTAAAAATTAATTCATGAGATAGTAAGTACACCATAAAAATAAATCATGGTGCACGACATTAAACATGCCTTAATAAAATGAGATTGAGACAAAGAAAACCCTTGCAAAGATCATAACATTTGAAGTGATAATCAATCCATGAAGTGATTATGGGCACATATGTAAATCCACATAAAATAAGTTTAAATACAAAATAAAATAATTTAGATATTAATTTACACATAATCATGGCATAACAAATTTAATGAAACGTTATAACCCAATGAAAGGAAATTGATTTTAAGAAACCCCTTACCTCGAGTCCAGACTCACTACATGCGTTATTTAAATAATTTTTAATAAAATTATATTAATTTTTTAATTTTTTAATAACATTTTCTAGGTTTATTCACTTATCATTAAACCATTTATTTCAATGACATATTTTATTACTTAATCAGTTAAATCCACATTGGGTGTTTTTGAGGATGTTTGGTTCATTATTGTAAAATGAATTTGGTAAGTTGACCATGGTCAAAGAGGTCATTATTCCATCACCACTAGAATATTATTCATGAAATAATTATAATTTTTATAAATCAAATACAATTTTAGTTTCATCCATGAATGGTGATCATGAAAAATGAAATACATTGGCTCATGAGGTGGTAGTCCGTATGTACACACAAGCAATGTTTTTTACATTTAGTTGGATGAAAAATAAAGAAGGAAAATAAAATATTATGTTTAAAGAATCATTATAATAATATAAACATCAAATACCTTCATTAAATCTTTCCCCATGATCAGCCATGTAAAGTGGTATTGAAAAACAAAGTACATCGTTACGTGGATATGATAGTTCGTACATACACTATGACGTACCGGACTCACTTCACTCAACAGTAACCAAACCTGGTTGTCCACATGACATAAAGCATTCCTCCCCATATACCAGAGGCTGCTGACTAGTAGTGAGGGTCCATGGCGGAACAGTGGGGAGAATATACCCTCATGATCAAAGTGTAGCACAACAATATAATAATATCAATCAATAAAAGAATCATAAAATATAACTGAATATTGGAAGAGTAATCATCCATTATATAAATAACCAACTAATACCGTCTATCAATTTCATATACAAAATGATGATCATGGCATGCCATACAAAAAGGAAGTACAAGGGAATTAGGGGAGCATACATATACAACATGCTATACATAAATGAACAAAAGACCCCAAGCTATCTCTAGTAGCACAAAAAGAATAGACTCGGTCTTCTACCCCTATACACCATCCTAGAAAGGTACTCAAGCACCAACAACTAGAATCTTTCCCCTATCCTTACTTGCATCCATGAATTCTGTCCGAGTACCCACAGGCAACCTGAGAAGGGTGTTAGATAAACTCAGTAGGCCACCACCAATGGTGTTTAATTCCATCTAGTCTGTGAATATATAATAAATAGTGTGTAGGTAATAATAAAGCTATAAATGAAGTTCTCTATGTAAATAACCTACATAGGATTGGGTTCCCATGGAACACCCATCCTTTTTTACCTGCTTCGGCCTAATCTAGACTGTCTCTGAGTAATCAGTCAATCATGATTTAATTTATAAGAAGTATCGAGACCTGGATCGTATCCCAAGAATCCCCCATGAATCCTATCCAACAGTATGTGTATAATAAGGCCATTAGTAAAATGCGAGGCCCCGAACAAATCCAAGATTGTGCTTTGGCATGGAAGACACATTGTATAATCATTTATTATTCAATTTTAAAAGAAACTAGAGCTCGCCCTTATCTTTCCTAAGTTGGAATCTAGATATCTATCTAGGCATATCATGAACCAAACACCATATAATCCTATCCCAGGAATCCCTCATAGGAATAATGGTATCGCTCTAGGTGTGGTATAACATCATCACCCCCTGAGTCCATCCTTGGAAGCTCACATAGGGAGTCCAGGTGTCACTCATGGCATATATAATAATCTACCCTATGAGTCTATCCTTGAAAGTACACAAAGGGAGTCTAAGTGTCACTCATGGAATAATAACAATATACCCTCTGATTCCATCCTTGGCTTTCCACAAGGAGTCTAAGTATCACTCGGGTGCATACAAGTCATCTGCCAAATGAGTCCATCCACGACATTCATATGTGAACCCATGTTCCACCCAAGGTGCATAATAATTATTTCATTTTAAACATTTAATTAATCAATCCTGAAAAATTCCATCTAAGGAGATCCTAAATTGGAACCCACCTCTTACTATCAACATGAAAATAATAATGGTCATGGGCCCAAAGACCAACCATGCCATTTTAGTTCACATTTAATCCTATTAGGCCATCACATTTATATAACAAATTTACTCACCTCAAAAGGCGTCTCAAATCGAAGCATTGACTTAGAATGAATAACACCACTTAAATCCTCCTATCCATCTCAATTGGGAATTAGGATACAAAGAGAATATCAAGCCTAAACAATAAGAACAACAAAAAAAGGTCCTAGGGACATTTTCTTCCATTCCACCTTTTATTCAATTCAATTATATCTTAATCATTTCATTTAACATCCCAAAGAAAGGGGTAAAAAGCACACCTATAAGGTGAATCAAATTCATAGGTCACCCATGGTGGTTTTATATAATTAAGAAACACACCCAAAGGGATGGTTAAATTAAAGGTCTTTAACCTTTAACAATATATAAGTGGTCTCATGAGAGGTATAGTTTAAGCATACCTATTTAATTTAAGAATCAATCCAATTTATAAGCATCGCTTGGAAAATCTGACATGCAGAACAAAGACATATATATATAAACACCAAGACTTTGAGGGAAAATCATAAGACCACCTACCTCAACTTGGTATTCGACCCCTCATCTATTATTGGCCTTTAATCTGGGATAGAATGGAAGAAATTGAGCTAACATGAAAACTCCCTAAAAATAGATCATATGTGCTGTAACGCCCCGACCCTAGAAGCCCGGAGCCAGTGCATTGCTTATTAATTTGGAAGGATTAAAAGGAATGATATCCTATAGGAATGACCAGTTTAGTAGTCTTGAAGAAACTAGAGACATACATGTAACTCGTATTACAATGGGAAAGGTAACAAAATACAATGCATAACAAAAACTAATAAACTGCATCCACGAGAACTCAATAAACGATCTCCTCTTCATAACCTGTTGAAGGTAAAAAAATGAAAAGGGGTGAGCTCAAATGATCTGTAAGGGTTAAAAATAGAGGAATCATGAATCAACGACAATTGAATTATAAAAAAATTGGCATAGTCAATATGGCATGGTGAATAAATGAAAACACACACACCATTAATAAACTGAGAATGAAACTACATCCATAGATTTTGTCATAGTGAAAAACTCATGGATAGTAATAACTAAAAATGAATAAATAGAATGCTTATTAATTGGATTTCATGTACCTGACACATGATACCACTATAATATCGAAACGGTTTAAGTCTGTGGGTAGATACCCATTAGATTCTGTTTTGGAAACAAACTCGAAGGGTTGGTCACCAACTGAATTATCTCATTAGACCTATCGATGCATCGAGGGGATATAGAGGCCCATAACCATCACCGCAAGTCAAAATAATTCTTTATACATAGATTTATTACAAATAAAATATGCCTTCTCAATATCTGTATAGAGTAGAGGATACAGATTCATCAATATTTCCATAGTTAAAACAACATTCCAAATAAACACTGTATGTAAAAGGGTATACAAATTAAGAAAATAATCATATCCATGAAACCAGAGTATGGATATATAATATATTTACCATTTAAAATGAAAAATGATCTCAAAGGGGTAGTAGTTACACCACATAAGAATGATTAGGTTCACAATACCAAGTAAATCACAATGAAATGGAAACAGAAACAAAGTCCCTTACAACATAGTAATCAGTTGAGATAATAATCATCAGGTGAATCACTAAATACCATGAATATAAATAGAATCATAATATTATATATCAAATGGAAGTAAAAATACACCAAATACAATAAATAAGTGGAAAACGATGGAAATATCACGGAAATAAAAGTGAGATGAGAAACCCCTTACCTTATGCCCGATGGTGTTCTCGATTGATCTTAATGACCTAAATAATCAAATTTAGATTAATTAATTAATAAGTACAGAACCTAATCTAATTATATTTTATTTATTATAACCTTATTAGGTTAATTCATTACATTTTTATGGGTTTAAGAGGTTCAATTTTATTATTTTGGAAGCATTTTTTCTTTGGTTTTCATGATCGGTTTACTTGTATTCATGAATAGAAGTTCGTTTGAAATATGGTTAAATATTTAGAATAGTTAATATATATTATTAGTGAAATTATAGATATATAAACTATCTTATAATTATTTTGGTTATATACCATGAGAATGAATCATTAGATAAAAGTTAATGATAAACGCTTGGATTAACTTGGCGGTTTTGTGCGCAATGAACTTGTTTTGTATTATTATTTAATATTATGAGTGGTGTAAGGATTACAGAACATTTTATAAGATAAAATACATATATTATGATCTATTTCAACCATTAAAAAGGTTTCATGACCAGTCTTGAAGATAGTAATAGAAATTGAAAACCCTTCGTCCTTGAATGTGATAAATTAACATATCTCGGACAGTGTTTTCATTTTAGTATAAGAGGAGGAAAAGAGAGATGATGATGAAATATTAAATTAGTATAATAAAATTAAAATTAATGTAAGGTAATTTAATTATCATATAATTTTTATGAGGGTAGGTGAGGAGAGAACAACAAAATAATGGAACTTGTAAAAGAAGTTGAAAGAAAAAGGAAGAGAGGTTCACCTCTTGAGTACTCCTCCTTGAGAATCTCATTAAGGCCTTTGTTTTTGGAATTTTGGTGAGACAAAAAGGTCTTAGATGTGGGGGGAGGGATTGGGAAGTGTATTTGTCATAAATTAGGTAAGTCTAAAATATTGAGTGGTGTGGGAGGAAGAGGGGCTGAGGGGTGGCTTATATAGTGGAGGGTAGTAGGGTTTTCTTAATATTTTAATCATTAGTTTATTATTTTTCTCTAAGATAAGAAATAATGAAGATTAAATGATAAAAAATAGTAATATGTGTATGTGAGTTTGATCCTAGTGTGATTACCTCAGCAGAACATCACCCATGACTCAATAAATCATGTATTTAGCATTTATCATAATTTATCGTATTTTACTATTCACCAAAAATTCATGTATTTCAAAAAAATCTCAAAAATTCACCCTAACCATTTTTTGACGTGTAGAATCCAAAAATGAACTCCATTTTTCAAAAATAATTTTATAAATATGAGAAATTTATTTTTTAATTAAAAGCATCATTTAATAAAAAAATACCAACACTTAAAATATTCATCTTCATTTTTAAGGTGCCTAAATTTTATTTACACTTTCATGGGTAAGGTTACCATTAATAAGGGTAAGTTACTATTCATAGAAAATTAACTTGATTCTATCAGACTCCAAATATCACCCTGATCACAACCGTGAATATCCGTTTCTTGAAATTCAAAACACAAAAGTGGGAAATTTAAGTTTAATGGCTAGGTTATGACTTTCTACTATAAATAACCAAGTGCTATTTTAGAGATAATCAGTGCTTCATGAAATATAGGATATCTAATTAATAGAAATTATTTAATAGAAACATACCATAAAATGTTTGGGGTGTTATATTCTTTTCTCCTTCGAAAATTTCACCCTCGAAAATTTTCATGTATATTTCTCCCTAAAAAGTTGTGGGTGGTTCTTCTTCATAACATCCTTAGGTTCCCACATTGCTTCCTCTGTTTTATGGTTTCTTCGAAAAACATTTACTAGTCGAGTTTTCTGATTTCTCAATACCTTCTCCCTTGTGTCAAGAATCTCGATAGGCTCTTCACAGTATGAAAAATCAGGTTCCAACTCTATTTCTTCATAGGTGAGTACATGTGTTGGGTCTGGCATGTATTTCTTTAACAATGACATGTGGAACACGTTATAAACTTTGGAGAGACTTAGTGAAATTTCTAAATAGTAAGATACAGCTCCAATTCTTTCTAGAATTTCGAACGGTCCGATGTACCTGGGGCTCAGTTTCCCTTTCTTACTAAATCTTAAGACACCCTTCCACAGAGATACTTTTAGAAAGACATGATATTCTACTTGAAATTCCAAATCCTTTCTCCGGTTGTTAGCATAACTCTTTTTACTACTTTGGGATTCTTTAATATGGGTCTGAATTTTCTTTACCTTTACAGTTTTCTCTTCGATAAGTTCTGGGCCTATAAGTTTCCTCTCGCAAACTTCATCCCAACATGTTGAAGTTCGACACCTCTTACTGTATAATGCTTCATATGGTGCCATTTGAATGCTAGAATGGAAACTATTATTGTAGGAAAATTCCACCAAAGGCAAGTATTGATCCCACATACCTTGAAAGTCAAGAGAGCATGATCTCAAAATGTATTCCATTGTTTGAATAGTCTTTTCAGACTGTCCGTTAGTTTGGGGGTGATAAGTAGTACTCATATGAAGCTCAGTATCCAAAGATTTCTGGAGACTTTTCCATAATTTTTATGTAAACTAGGGTTATCGATCGGACACAATCGATAAAGGTTCCCCATGAAGTCTTACAACTTCATTAATATAAAGTCTTGCCAGGCGCTCATGGAAAATCCTCTCTTATAGCAAGGAAATGTGCTGATTTTGCGAGATGATCAACAATTACCCATATTGCATCATTCCTTCTAGGTTTCCTTGGTAGTCCTATGAAAAAATCCATCATAATTTCATCCTACTTCCACATAGGAATACGTAGAGGTTGTATGGCCCCTATAGGATGTTGTTTCTCAGCCTTCACTTATTGAAAAACTAGAAACCTTGACACATAGTCAACAATTTCTCACTTCATGTTATCCCAACAAAAATATTCTTTAATATCTCTATACATATTAGTGCTACCAGGGTGTATAGAGACATTTGAGCTATGAACATCATCTAATAGTTCCCTTTTTAGCTCAGGTACTGATGGAATGCATAACCTCTTTCCAAATTTCAGAACTCCATCCACATACACAAAGTCTATCAATCTTCCATCCTTAACAAATTTAATTTTCTTTTGTAGATTCTCATAATCAGATTGAGAGATTTTTTTATCTTCTCTAGTAAAGATGGTTTATCAATTATTTTAAAGATGAAAGATGTTTCCCCTTCCATAACAATTCCCATATCCATCTTTAGTAGATCCATGAATATAATATCTCTCTCAATCCTCATTTGGGTTAGAAGTCCATGATCTTTCCTACTTAATGCACCACCACATTATTTTCCTTTCGTGGGTGGTAGTGTATTGAAAAATCATAATCTTTGAGTAACTCAAGACATCTCCTTTTCCTCATGTTGAGTTCTTTCTATGTAAAAATGCATTTCTAACTCTTGTGATCTGTATATATCTCACATCTTTCACCATAGAGATAATCTCTCTATATTTTTAGAGAAAATATTATGGATGCTAACTCAAGATCATGAGTTGGATAATTTTTCTCATGAGTCTTCAACTTCCTTGATGCATAAGAAATAACTTTATCATTTTTCATAAGGATGCAACCCGGTCCATTATTTGATGTATCACTGTATATCACAAATCCATCATTTTCATATGGAAGAGTCAAAAATGGAGCATTGAACAATCTTATTTTCAATTATTCAAATAAATCTATACATTATTTCATCCATACAAACTTAACCCCTTTACATGTGATCTTGGTTAGTGGGTTAGCCAATCGTGAAAAATTCTGAACAAAACGCCGATAGTAACCTACTAAGCCAATAAAATTACGTACCTCAGTTATGTTCGCTAGTGTGGGACATTATTGGATTTCCTTTGTATTTGTAGGATCAACTAAGATTCCATACTTAGAGATAATATGGACAATAAAAGAAATTGATTTAAGCCAAAATTCACACTTGATAAACTTCCCATATAATCCATTTCTTCTAAGAGTATTCAGAATAATCTGCAAGTGATTCTCACGATCTTCGTAGATTTTGGAGTATACCAGGATATCATCGATAAATACCACAACAAAGTCATCAATATATTCCTTGAACACTCTATTCATTAGATCCATGAAAATAGAGGGTTCATTAGTTAGTCCAAAAGGAATTACTGTAAACTCGTAATGGCCAACCTAGTTTGAAATGCTGCCTTTGGAATATCTTCCTTCCTCACACACAACTGATGATATCCAGATCGAAGGTCAATCTTTGAAAAATATCAGGCTCCATAAAGTTGATCAAATAAATCATCAATGCATGGTAGCTGATACTTGTTCTTTATTGTAATAGCATTGATTTCCCTATAATGAATGCATAGCCTCATGGATCTATCTTTCTTCTTGACAAAGAGGATAAGGGCTCCCCATGGAGAGACACTAGGTCGAATAAATTCTTTTTCACTCAATTTCTTTAGTTTTTTTCTTTAGTTCCACTAATTCCACAACAAAAATTCTATAGGAAATATTTGATATAGGTCTTTCACCAGGAATTAAATCAATAGAGAACTCAACTTCCCTCTCTAGAGAATGTCCAGGTAAATCCTCTGGAAATACATCAATGTATTCTTTCAAAATAGGTATGTATTCAATTTTAATATTTCTTTCCTCACCCATATATATTTTGTTCTCTTCCTCTCCAAGAATTAAATTCATTAGAGCTACTGATTTTGGATCTAGATAAGAATCAGATGATGAAGTTTATTCTCTAAATATAAGTGATTCTACACCATTCTCAAAAATTGTAACTTCCCTCTTCTTGAAATAGATCTTCACATCACAATTTTACAACCAATTCATACCGAGAATTATATCAAATTCAATTATTGGTACGATGATAAGGTTAGCAATTTGAAACTAAAGCATGTTTATGTGTCATGAGGGGGACTCATTGACACATCTTTGTTGCGGTGATACATCCCCTTGGAGTTTTGGCTGATAACTCCTTTATTAAATCAAATTGGACATGTCTAATTTTCTTGGAAAACTAAGAAAATATAAATGAATGCAATGATCCAGAATAAAATAAATCATTGGATAAATTTGAGGAAACAATTAAAGTACATGCCACTACATCATTAGTAAATTCAACCTCCGCAGTTGTAATCACATAATATTTCCCTTGCTTTCATGGAATTTTCTGAGGCAAGTTTCTTTGGTGCTTATGACACTCATTTTCCTAGTGTCCCATCTCTCTATAATTGTAGCATTGAATATCATTGACTTGTCCCTTCCCCTTGCATTCACTAGATCGATGACCCTTTTCTCCACACTTATAACAAACTCCCATGACTTTCAAGTATTTCCAAGGATGATTCTTTTAACAGTTCTAGCATAATGGAAATTGCTTCATTCCATTCTTCTTCATTGGTGATTCAGCTTTTCCATGGTTATTAGAATGACTCTTCTTATCTTGATTTCCCTTGAAAAAAATTTATCTAGAAAATTCCTTCTTTGTTTTGATGGAACTTAATAAAATTTCATCATATGATAAAAATGTTTGGGAAGCAAGTACCCTTTGAAGACTTGGCTTAAGAACTTCAAATAAATGATCAATCTTGTCTTCTGAATCACATACATAATCTACAACATACCTGGATAATCTTGTAAAGGTAGCCTCATACTCCACAACACTCTCTTCTTCCCTTTTCTTTAGGCTAAGGAATTTCTTCTTCATTTTAGTTTGTTGTTCATGAGGGAAATATTTGTCGAAGAATAATTCCTTAAAAGTTCTCCATTCCATATCTTCTATTTCTTCTTCCTCCGTGGTATTCTGGATCAAGGACCACTATTGATCAGTATCACCCTTGAGGTAATATATTTCCAGTACTACCTTTACATTTTCATTGCATCTTAATTCCAGAAAAATCTTTTCAAGGGACTTGATCCACTGCTGAGCTACACCTGATTAGTAGTCCACTAAAATATGGGGGCTTCTACCTCATGAAATGATCCAATACAGGTGCAACATGGTTATTCGACACAACCTGAATAATTTGTCCCAATATGGTCATGATATGATCCGCTCCAACACTAACTGTGTTGAATTTCTTACTGGGGAAATCCCAACATTGTCCATGGGTATTGATTCCCCTTATTCCATTAGGCTCCATCGCTAAACAATGGCATACACTAAATTAGACCATAGTTCATAATTTCTAACTAGCAAACACTTAAGATAATCTGAAAATTTATGCACAAATAATCTCATAATCATAAACATTGTATATATTTACTTTTAAATCCTTTATAAAGGTTTGTAAAGAAAATGTAAATTATCCTAAGCATATCCTCCAGGAGTGTCAAACTAGGTGCACAGTAAGGCACGTTGTTGTGTACCAGGATACCCTAGGTCAAGATCGAAACTCCTTATCAGAGTTGTTACTCCTAGGTACATCTGTGATAGAACCACATCTACTTGTAGTATCCAGATATGGATTTATTTCCTAGGAAGACCCACATAATCCCTACTTTACCAAAATTACAATATTTTATTCTATGATTATCTTCAAAGTCTAACTTAGGGTTATGTCCTCTAAACTATGTCTCCTAAATCTAGTTTCCAAGGTTGCTACTAAATATCCTCTTATACCAACAGTAACGCTCCAACCCCAGAAGCCCAAATATGGTGCATTACTTATTAATTTGGCAGAATTAAAAGGAATGAAATCCTGGAGGATTGATTAGTTTAGTAGTCTTGAAGAAACTAGATACATACATGTAACTCATATTACAATGGGAAAGGTAACAAAATACAATACATAAAAAAACTAATAAACTGCATCCATGAGAACTCAATAAATGGTCTCCTCTTCATAACCTATTAAAGGTAAAAAATGAAAAGGGGTGATATCAAATGCTCTGTAAGGGTTAAAAATAGTAGAATCATGAATCAACAATAATTTAATCATAAATAAATTGGCACAATCAATATGTCATGGTGAATAAATGAAAAACACACGCCATTAATAAACTGAGAATGAAACTACATTTATAGATTTTGTCATAGTGAAAAACTCATGGATATAAATAACTAAAAATGATTAAATAGAATTATTATTAATTGGACGTTATGTATCTGGAACATGATACCACTATACTTTCGAAATAGTTTAAGTCTGTGGGTAGATACCTATTAGATTCTGTTTTGGAAACAAACTCGAAGGGTTTGTCACAAACTGATTTGTCTCATAAGACCTATTGATGAATCGAGGAGATATAATAGGCCCCACCCATCTCTACAAGTCCAAAAAATTATTTATACATATATTTAATACAATTAAAATATGACTTCTGTATATTCTTATAGAGTAGAGGATACAAATTCATCAATATTTACCTAGTTAAAACAACATTCCAAATAAACACCGTATGTAAAAGGGTTTATGACTTAATAAAATAATCATATCCATGAAACAAGAGTATTAATATATAATATATTTACAATTTAAAATGAAAAATGATCTCAAAGGGGTAGTAGGTACACCACATAAGAATGATTAGGTGTACAATACCAAGTAAATCATAATGAAATGGAAACTGAAACAAAGTACCTTAAACAATGCAATCAATCGAGTTAATAATCATCAAGTGAATCACTGAATACCATGAATATAAATAGAATAATGATATTATATATCAAATGGCAGTAAAAATACACCACATACAAGAAATAAGTGGCGAACAATGGAAATCTCAAGGAATTAAAAGTGAGATGAGAAACCCATTACCTTATGGTTGTTGGTGTTCTTGATTGATCTTAATGAACTAAATAATAAAATTTAGCTTCATTAATTAATAAGTAAAAAACCTACTCTACATGTAATTTATTTATTATAACCTTATTAGGTTCATTCATTACTTTTTTAATAGGGTTAAGAGGTTTGATTTTATTGTTTTGGAAGCATTTTCTTCCTTGGTTTTCATGATCAGTTTACTTGTATTCATGAATGGAAGTTCGTTTGAAATGTGGTTAAACATACAGAATTGTTAATATATATTATTAGTGAAATTAAAAATATATAAATGATCTTATAATTATTTTGGTTATATACCATGAGGTCGACTCATTAAATAAAAGTTAATGATAACCACTTGGATTAACTTGGCGGTTTTATGTGCAATGAACTCATTTTGTATTATTATTTTAAATTATGAGTGTATAAGGATTCAAGAACATTTCATAAGATAAAATAAATATATTATGATTTGGTTCAACCATTAAAAAAATTTCATGACAAGTCTTGAAGATAGTAATAGAAATTGAAAACCTGTCGTCCTTGAATGTGATAAATTAACACATCTTAGATGGTGTTTTCATTTTTAGTATAAGAGGATGGGAAAAGAGATATGATGATGAAATATTCCATTAGCATAATAAAATTCCAGTTAATATAAGGTACTATAATTATCATATCATTTGGATGATGGGAGGTGGGTAGATAGCAACAAAATAATGGAACTTGTAAAAGAAGTTGAAAGAAAAAGGAAGAGAGGTTCACCTCTTGAGTAGTCCTCATTGAGAATATCCTTAAGGCCTTTGTTTTTGGCCTTTTGGTGAGACCAGTAGGTCTTGGATATGGGGGGAGGTCTTGGGAAGTGTATTTGATAGAACTTAGGTAAGGATCAAATCTTTAGTGGTATGGGAGGAAGGGGGTGAGGGGTGGTTTATATAGTGGATGGGAGAAGGGTTTTCTTAATATTTTAATCATTTGTTTATTATTTTTACCTAGGACAAGAAATAGTGAGGATTCCATGACAAAAAATAGTAATATGTGCATGTGAGTTTGAACCAAGTGTGATTACCTCATAAGTACATAATCCATGACTCAATAAATCAAGTATTTAACACTTATCATAATTTATCATATTTGACTAATCACAAAAAATTCAAGTTTTTTCAGAAAAATACCAAAAATTCACCCTAACCATTTTTTGGCATTTAGAATCCAAAAATGAACTCCATTTTTTAAAAATAATTTTCCAAATATGAGAAATTTAATTTTTAATTAAAATCATCATTTAATCAAAAAAATACCAACACTTAAAATATTCATCTTCATTTTTAAGGTGCCTAAATTTTATTTACACTTTCACGGGTAAGGTTACCATTAATAAGGGTAAGTTACTATTTACTGAAAATTAACTTGATTCTATCAGACTCCAAATATCATCCTGATCGCAACCGTGTATGTCTGTTTTTCAAAATTCAAAACACAGAAGTGAAAAATTTAAGTTTAATGGCTAGGTAATGATTTTCTCCTATAAATAACCAAGTGTTGTTCCAGAGAGACTCATTGCTTCATGCAATATAGGCTATCTAATGAATAGAAAGTATTTAAGAGAAACATAACATAAAATGGTTGGGGTGTTATACGTGCTCACACCAAAATAACTCTATTGAGAGGAAGCAAAAAAAAAGACGTAAGGTGAAAATAGAACTCACTAGTGGCTATCCAATGAGACCAACAATATGAGATTCAGAGTCTGGATTGATGAGATATTGAAAATCCTAAGAGGATCTTCAAGGGAGAGCTCCAAATAAAGGGTTTGTTATGCGTTGTAGGAGAAAGAAAAGAGAGATTGGGGTTATAAATCTCTTAAGGGAAAAAGGTCATTTTAACCAACTTTAAAGGGTCACACAGTTTGGAAGCATGGTTGCCCAACCTGTGCTCTTAGCACTAGCCCATAACACCCCTAACACTGGATAAGTGCACAGTTTGACTAACCATGAACAACCCATGCAAAACCCCCTACCTCAAGTCTGAGATGATTCACACGACCATGCGGACCGGGTCACATGGTTAGGCCAAACCATGAAACCCTCTATTGTGCACTGAAACACCCCACACCATTTTTTCTAATCATGCAGACCGGGCATCCGGTTTCTTCTAACCATGTGGCCTAGTTGCCTCCTCCAAAATCTCGAGCTCCAGGCTCTATATAAGCTCCGAACACCCCTGTTTCCTCCTTGGCCCCACCAGAAACCCCCATAAGGATAAAATTAAAGAATTAAATGGAAATTAAAAGGTTTCGTACCTCATAGAAAATATAGGTTCTTAAAATATTCCCCTTAAAGCAATTAGTCCCCTAATTTCCCTTCCAACAGTGGCAATGCATCATCTGAGAATAACTCCAGCCATTGGGCATGTACATCGGACTCCCCGTCCCCAGTCTCATCCTATACACATCCATAATTCCATATCACATGTACTAGAGGAACTGACCAGCCTCAGAGAACCTTCGCGCCTCGATCAAAAATAAATATAGGATGATCCTCAAAGGATACATCTACCTCCAAATCAACCTCCTTGGGTTGAAGAATATGTGACGGACCATAATGATATTGGAGAATCTTAGATGCATTAAATACATTGTTCATGGCCATGTACCTCTAAGGAAACTACAATCGATAGGCTATTGGCACGAATCTATCGAGAATCTCAAAGGTCCTGATTTAACAAGCTGATATCTTCCCTTGTTTTTGAATTCATCTATTCCCCAGTATAGGTGAAACACGTAATAAAACTTGACCCCCACCTCAAAATCTAGTGGTCGATGACGATGATCAGTTTACAACTTCTACCTAGACTGAGATGTAGACATCCAATTCCTAGTAAGATGAACCTGATCTCAAGTCTCCTAAATGATATGAGGACCCAGTAGAACTACCTATCCTACCTCTAGCTAGTACACGGGTGAATGAAATGGCATACCATATAGGGCCTCAAAAGGATAAATCTATATGGTCCCTTGGAAGATGTTATTATAAGAGGACTTGGTGAGAGTTAAGTGTTTCTACTAATAACCTTTGAAATCAATGACGTATATTCAGAGCATGTCCTTCAAAACCTATATCATACACTCGGACTGACTGTTAGTCTGTGGGTGATAGGTTGTACTCAGTAGTACCTATGAACCTAGTTCTTTCTACAATCCCTGCCAGAACTGCAACATGAAACAAAAATTTCTGTCTGATATGATAGAATGTGGAACCCTATGGAGGCATATGATCTCATGAATGTATATCCTCCCGATATCATCCACTAAAAAAGTCTCATGAATAGGTAGAAAACGGAAGACCTTTTTCAACCTATCTACGATCACCCATAAAGAGTCACTGCCCTGAGGTGAACTAGGAAATCTTTTCATGAAATCCATATTGATTTCCTCCCATTTCCACTCAGGAATAGGTAATGGTTGTAAAATCCCCACTGGTCACTAGTGTTTTTCCTTCATCTGCTGACAAGTGGAACAATGAGTAGCAAACCCAGTTGTCTCCCATTTCATCCCCGACCACCAGTATTAGCGATGTAAGTCACGATACATCTTGGTAAGACTCGAATGTACTACCCATATAGAGACATTAGAATCTCTCATTAACTCCTCTTAGATGTCTATAGGAACCCATAAACATCTGTGAATATTCAAGACCTCATCCTTGTCAGCATCCTAACCAAGAGGCGGGCCATCACATGGAATGCTCTCCTATAGGACCAATCCCTCAGAATATAACAGTTTACTTATATTCTCTCTCTCTATAAGTGAAGAAGACACTGATAATGATACAAGTAAAGACTATCCATGACAATATTAAACCTCAAAATGCATATTAGAAATCAGGTCCATCATCCACCACTTACTACTAGCCTCAAGAACGACCTATGTCTGAGTCTTCCAACTCAGATCATCGGTAAATTCATTACCCTTTCCAGGTATATAATAAAATTAGAAGTCAAAAGACTATAGGTATTCAACCCACCTTCATTTACTAAGATTCAATTCACACTGTGTAAATATATACTTGAGGCTTTTGTGGTCTATATGCACCACAAAATGCTCTCCCAGTAAGTAGTGCCTCCAACAGTGCAAGGAATGTACATCAACGAATAACTCTAAATCATTTATTGGGTAATTACTCTCATGTGACCTAAATTGAAGAGACTCATATGCCATGAATCACTCCTCCTATATCAGAACTACTCCTATCCCGATACCTAAGGCATCACAATATAATGTATAACTTCTATCCGAATCAGGAAGAACTAAGATCGGTGCTGAAGTCAGTCTCCTTTTAGTTCTTAAAAGGATGTATCAGATTATTCTAATGATATAAACTTCAAACCTTTCTTATTCAATCCCATAAGAGGTGATTCTAATCTTGACAAGTTCGGTATGAAGTGCCTGTAATAACCAGCTAGCCCCAAGAAATTCTATATATCAAATACTTTCTTGAGATGCTTCCAGGAAACTATGACCTCACCTTCTCTGGGTCAACTGATACTTCTGTCTCTGAGATAATATAACCCTAGAAGTGAAATTTATCCATAAAAAAGTGACACTTTGTGATATTATCATATAACCGATGCTCTCTTAGTGTATCCAATATGGCCTTAATATGTTTGGCATGGTCATGTAAAGTGTGAGAATACACAAAAATTTCATCCATTAATACCACCAAAAACAAATCCAAATATGGATGGAAATCCCAGTTCATCTATGCCATGAAAATTGTTGGTGCATTTGTGACACCAAACGACATGACCAAATACTCATACAAGCCATATCTACTATGTAATTCTATATGTATTATATCTAATGGTCTAACACACATCTGATGATAACTTGATATCAGATCCATATTATAGAAAACACTTGATCCTCAAATTAGGCCAAATAGATCATCTATATGGGGTAATGGATACCAGTCCTTAACCATAAGAAGGTTTAACCAATGGTAATCCATGCAAATCCTGAGGGTACTATATTAATTCTTGGCGAAAAGGACCAGAGAACCCCATAGTGAAGAATTGGGTCATATAAAAACCTTAGCTTCCAAATCCTCTAGCCACCTCTTGAACTCATGCAACCCAGTAGTAGTCTTCCTATAAGGAGGAATGAATACCAGTTGATCTCTAAAAACTAGCTCTATAGAAAACTCTACCTCTCTTAGGTGGTAGTCCTGAAAAGTTTTTTGGGAAAATGTCCCTGAAATGATCTACATATGGAGGGAAATTTTCCTGATGCATTCCCTGATCATCCATATATAAATTAACAATCTGGGATGTCATCTCTCCCAGCCCATGATGTCCAGGTCCATCTTGTATCTCTTGGACATCTCATTCACCCTTGTGAATAAAAACCCTGCCCTCCGGTGATGTGAAAGACACCCTTCAGTGATATCAGTCAATGTATGTATGATAGGAAACTAACCAATCCATACCAAGTATGATATCAAACCTTTTAATCTCAAGGAAAAAGAGGTACTATACAAAGATACACCCACCTATCTCAAGGAGGCACTCCCTGCACTGGTATACACTCTTCGATCATATCCCCAATAGAGTCTCAAGTGTCATCATGCCCTAGGAAAATTGAAAATCTAGCAAAAAAATATCAATAGAAGGCACAAATATGAAGGAATGAGAATCACCTGTATCAAAAAGAGAAGATACTAATGTAGAGGCTACCAGAATAATACCTCTCACTATAGAAGGTATGGAACTCTACACCTCAAGTATCAGTTGTACTACATATATCTGGACTGATCCACGACCTTGAGATATAGCCTGGCTACCCTGAATAGGTCTACTCTTTTGGTGCTGTAAGTCTGGCATTTGGATACCTCAACCACAACCATCGCCTCAGTCTAATCGACTGGCCGTATTCCAGTTCCATGCCTGGTGAGAAGATGTTGACCCCGATTTTAAATGTGGAGTCAGTGAAGACGCCCTCTCATTGTCTACTAGGGGAAAAGCTCTAAAAAATCACTATAGATGGACCATCTTACCATAATATCATAACTTGACTGGGTCCATCATATGCTAAGGTCTTGTATGTCTCGGTCTACCACATTGATGGAACATCACCTGACTACTTGAATATGCACTCTGGATACTAATATCACCATGTGGAAGCTCCAAATGACACTTCCTTCTTTTGGTTGATGTAGCTCCAGATCTAGGTGACGAAACACCCTAGCTCACACCCCAACCTCTCTTAGGTTATGCTCAGTGATAATCACCTAATCTAAAATCCCAGATACAATAGTAATCTGAAAGACATTCACCTATGATCATATGTCATACCTGAGACCATCCTTGAATCTCTTAGCTTTAGATAACTCGTCACCCAATAGAATTGGTGTGAAGTGATGCAGCTCCATAAAATGGGCATAATAGTCTATGACTGATAACGTTCCCTTCTCCAAGTGAATAAATCTCTAGCTTTATCGGCCCTCAATGTATCGAGATAAAAATAATCATACAAGGCCATCTGAAAATCCTTCAAATCCATATCCTGATGATGATTCATCTGAATAATAATATCTCACCATCTCTTAGTGGAATCACATAGCATATACATAGTAAGATTCACTCTCATCTATGGAGGTGTCTTGAGCTTCTCAAAAATCGATAGCCTAGCCTCTATCCATGGCTCTACAGCCTGTGGTCCTCCATTCCCTGAAAATGTGGGTGGATGCTGCTATTGCAACTCACATGTCAACTCTACCATAGTCGAGGCAGGTCACAGGGCTCCCTGAATGGTCTACATAAGGCGTAGGAATCCATCTCAAAACTGGGCATCGATGCCCATATCAGGTATTACTAGCGGTTCTGCAAGAGGCACTACTATAGGTTCTACTAGTTGCTTAGAGACCACCACATCCATAGCATGGTCATCACCACCCTCCTAAAACATGACTTGAGGTTATCATGGTGACATATCTCTATAAATTTCAAACACATGCCTCAATACAAGATTTGACAACCACTAAAAGCATATATATAAGAATAGGATATGTACAATCCTTCCTATATAGGAGTCACACCTCTCTGCCAACTTCTAAAGCTAGGTCTGGGTGATGTACAAATCATAAGGAAAGAAAGGGACACTGCATACTTCCCACTACTGAGGTCAGTTTAGCGTCAATTTCTCTGCTATAAGTCACAGGTCTTGGTATACAGAGTGTCAATATCAAGTTACATAGGAAAACAACCTTTAAATTAAAATTTTATTTAATAGTGACCATTCATTTCAGAATTCAATTTCATTTTAAATTTTTACTCTATGATATATTAAATTCTTTTTAAATGGTTGAATTTTATGGATCACCACTTCTAATTTATAAATACCTATACACTTTATAAATTTAAGTATGGAATCTATTTAACCATAAAAAATTATTTTTCAAGTTCCTATATGAAATGTTAGCACAATTACATGGACATAACAATAAATGCACCAAATCACGCTACATGAAATGCATGTAGTAATATAAATATGACATGACATATTCATGTAATAATAATCCTGAAGTGCCTATTATGATGCATGATGTAATATTTCCTTTCCATATTGTCCAAGGATAAAAATCCATAGTCATAAGGAACATAAAACATCAAGTGCATCACCCAATGGTGAAATCAAGGTAACTATAATAAGAACAGTCAAGAACAACACATCCCAATACTAAGTAATTTGGATTTTCACTATATGTGGGTTAGCTACTCCCAGGCATAGAATTATGAAAAAATCACGGCACATCCTATTTACCCTTTCTACCATCCCAAAATATAAAGGTAAAGAAAAGAAAACTCTCATAAAAATTTATGATGTCCTGAACCTAGTTCACTCAATAGTAACCAAACCCGATTGACCACATGACCTCAAGTGCACCTAACTGTAAACCAGAGGCTTTCGACTAGCAGTGAGGGTCTACGGTGGAACAGTGGAGAGACTATACCCTCATGATCAGAATATAGAATAGTATTATAATAATATCAATCAATAGAAGAATCATTACAGATAACTGAACAATAGAAGAGTAACCATCCATCATATAAATAACCAAGTAATCCAATCCATCAATGTTATATACAAAATGATGATAATGGCATGCTATAAAAAAAATAATGTACAAGGGAATCATGGGAGAAGGCATATACAACATGATATAAATAAATGAAAAAAGACCCCATGATATCTCTATTAGTATCTAGAGTATAGGCTCAGTCCTCTACCCCTATACACCATCCTAGAAAGGTATTCAAGCATCGTAAATCGAGTGATTTCCCCTGTACCAACTTGCATCCATGAAGTCTTTTCGGGTACCAAAAGGTAGCCCAAGAGGGTGTGAGATAAACTTAGCAGGCCACAACCAATGGTTTATAATTAAATATAGTCTATGAATATATAATAAATAGTGTGTAGGTAATAATAAATATGTAAATGAAGTGCAGTATGTAAATAACCCACACAGGTTCAGGTTCCCATGGAACACCTGACCTCTACTACCTGCTTCGATCTAAGCCAGACAATCTATGAGTAATCAGTCAATCATGATTTAATTTATAATAATTCTCGGTACCCGGATCATAGAGAAACCATGCCCCATTAATCATATCCAATAATATGTGTATAATAAGGCCATTAGTAAAATGCGAGACTCTGATTGAATCCAAGATTTTGCTTTGGCTTGAAGGAAACATCGTATAATCATTTATTATTCAATTTCAAAAGAAACCTAAGGCCATCCTTGGTGTTACTAAGTTATAATTTAGGTATCTCTCTAGGAATATCATGAACCAAACACATTACAAGCCTATCATAGGCATACCTCATAGGAATCCTAGTATCACTCTAGGTGGGGTATAATATCACCACCCTCTGAGTTTGTCCTTGGCAGCCCATATAGGGATTCCAAGTGTCACTTGTGGTATATATAATAATCCACCCTTTGAGTCCATACTTGGTATTCCAAAAAGGGAGTCCAAGTCTCACTCATGGAATAATAACATTCTTCCCTCTAAGTACGTCTTTAGAAGTCTACAAGTACATACAATCCAACTGCCAAATGAGTCAGTCCATGGTGTTCATATGTGAACCCATGTGTCACCCAAGGTGCATAATAATAATTTTATCATAAACATTTAATTAATTATTCCCAAATATTCCATATATAGAGATCCTAAATTGGAACCCACCTCTCACTCTCGACATGGTAATCAGAATGTTCATGGGTCCAAAGACCAACCATTCCATTTTAGTTCACATTTAATTCCATTAGGAAATCACATTTATATAACCAATTTACTCATCTCATTAGGTGGATCAAATTGAAGTATAGGATTAGAAGTCATAACATCACTTAAATCCTCACATCCATCTTGTTTCGCGCGGAATCCGGGGATGACCTCCTGGACGGGAGATTCAAACGTTCCGATCGGTTTCTAACGGGTTTGTTCGTAGAACCGGAAACATCCAATGATTCCACATCCGTTTGGACCTACTTTCCAAAGGCAGGCGCTCATTAGCTTGTGGGCTAATGAGGCTTAGGAATTTGCATTGGTCGAGAGGATGGGAGGTCGGACTCATCACACCTTTTTGAGGGGAATTATTGTCTACTCCGGGACTCTCTTTATAGATTTAAGTTAAGTTCGTGAATCCTTATTACATTACCAAGTATAAAATGAGCTTTCCTTTAGTTTTAACAATCAATGATTAAATATGCAAGAAATTTAGAGAATCTTTTATATGTATTCGAGGTTCTTCATCAATATAGAATCATCTATATTTGTTTAGAGATTCTTGGTCAATGGTATCCTTCAAAACATTTATATAAAAGTCTCTTGGTCATTTTGATGACCAGGCTGGTTTTAAAGCCACTCAGTGGGGCACTTGAAGTTTATCGTCATTCAGAAGGACAGAGATTATTTCAATGTTGGGATCGAACCCATAAATGGGCTACCTACGTATCCTTTGTTTTGAAAAAAGGAATCAGAACCCACGTAGTTCGAGGAATGGGATATGATGTTTTATGATTGATGGCTCAAAGATGAATGTCATAATTACTTTTACACTCTAAGCTCACGTGAGTCATGCTCGGTGTGAGAAACAAGAGGTATTGGTAAAATTTAGACAATTGTGCCATAAAAGATGCAATCATAAGAATTTGTTTTGGGGCTTATGTATAGATGACTGCCCAGATAGGTGAAGGTTTAGGATTTACTTTTAGGAAGAAAAATCCATGAACAGGGTCCACAAAGTTATATGTGCTTCATGGAGATTTGAATACTCTAATCTTGGGGTTTACTCCTAAGGAGGATGCCCAAATTAGGAGGGGACTTATGATTGGGTTTTATTCCTAAAAAGGAAACCAAAATCAAAGGGAAGTTTATGACTGGTTAAGAGAAATTTTAAGAGACTTGGGGCTTACTCTTAAGAAGGATGCCCAAGGTTATGACTGAGTCTTATTCCTGAAAAGGAGACCCAGGTTAGGGGACTTGGGGCTTACTCCTGAAAAGGAAGCCCAAGGTTATGACTGAGTCTTTATTCCTGAAAAGGAGACCCAGGTTAGGGGACTTGGGGCTTACTCCTGAAAAGGAAGCCCAAGGTTATGACTGAGTCTTTATTCCTGAAAAGGAGACACAGGTTAGGGATTAAGGTTTGGGGCTTACTCCTGAGGAGGATGCCCAAGATTAAAGGACTTGATTGGGGCTTATTCTTAAGAAAGATGCCCAAGATTTATGACTAGGACTTATTCCTGAGAAGGAAGCCTAGGTTAGGGGACTTGGGGCTTACTCCTGAAAAGGAAGCCCAAGGTTATGACTGAGTCTTTATTCCTGAAAAGGAGACACAGGTTAGGGATTAAGGTTTGGGGCTTACTCCTGAGGAGGATGCCCAAGATTAAAGGACTTTGATTGGGGCTTATTCTTAAGGAAGATGCCCAAGATTTATGACTAGGACTTATTCCTGAGAAGGAAGCCTAGGTTAGGGGACTTGGGGCTTACTCCTGAAAAGGAAGCCCAAGGTTATGACTGAGTCTTTATTCCTGAAAAGGAGACACAGGTTAGGGATTAAGGTTTGGGGCTTACTCCTGAGGAGGATGCCCAAGATTAAAGGACTTTGATTGGGGCTTATTCTTAAGGAAGATGCCCAAATCATAAGGTTTTATAACTGGGGATTATTCCTGAAAAAGGAAACCCAGGTTAGGATTCTCTCATCTTAAAGGATGAGGTTGAATGAATGAACTCTCAATCTTTTATGACATAAAGATGTTTAAATCACTAGGTTTTGAGAGATATTTCACATAATTCCTTTCAGATAAGGATGTCAAATCAAGAAATCATGCCAAAAATGGCTTTGAAGAGTATCTTGAATAGGAAGAGTGAAATGGCTTAAGAGGGGTGAAAAAGGGCAAGATGGGCACCCAAAAAGATAGGGGCGCGCAAGTATTGAAGGTCGCGCAAGTCCTGCGGCGGCGCGCAAGTATTGGTCGCGCAAGTATACTTGCGCGACATAAGGGATACTTGCGCGATTTTCAACCAGAGTGGAATTACTTGAGCGACTCTTTATTAAACCCTTTCTCATCCTCTTGAGGTTCTTCCAGAAGAGGGACGCGCAAGTTATATTGAAGGAATTAAGTCGGCGCGCAAGTGTTTGATAAGTTTCAACACTTAGGCCTTCCTTCTTCCCTTTAGATCTTCCATTCTAGGTAAGAAATTACCTTAGAAGTGTTCTGGAAGCTTTGAGAAGAGACTTGGGCGTCGGGAGCTTTGATCCGAGTTTCTGGGAAGAGATCTCTTTTAATGGGGGGCCCACAGGGTCTATTTATAGGCAAAAGAAGACCCCGGGCGGTTACTGGGCGGTTATCAGATCTGTCGCGCAAGTCCCTTGCACGACCAGGATGGGTCGCGCAAGTATTGAGGTGGCGCGCAAGTACACTTGCGCGACCACGATGGAACTTGCGCGCTACATGGGCAATGTTCTCCTTTTCCATCCCTTTGTCGATTTTTGATGTTTCTTCAAAGGATTAATCACTTTGAGCTCAGATATTCCCTTTTCCGAACTTTAGATTCCGTGACGAAAGGAGCGTCAACAAAAGTCCCCCCTCAGAGTTGGATCCGGAGAGAAAATGAGGATTTGACTCTGAGGAAATCGAATCCCTCTAAAGGAAAAGGGCGGCGCGCAAGTCTTCAGTGCGCAGAGGGAGGCGCGCAAGTCTGCGTCGCGCAGGCCTTAAACCCTCTGGTATGGCGCGCAGGTAGGCCTCCTGGTCTATAAATATGCCGCTTCCGGCCGTAGATGGTATCTGACCTTGAATTTTCTCGAGCTCTCGCCGCGCAAGTCTTTGTCGCCGCGCAAGTCTCTTATTTTCGCTGTTTCCTCGCTGCCGCGCTACTCTCAAGGTAATAAGGCTTGCGCGGCAAACACTTGCGCGACGAATACTTGCGCGACATATGTACCACTTGCGCGACATCTCCATACTTGCGCGCCTTAATGCCTTAGCCATTTTTTTCCAGATTTTCTCACAAATTTTATGAAAAAATAAAACCCATTTAAGAGTTTAATTTATTCAACTCCTGTGCAGATTCAATGGCTCTTAGACCTGGATTCCTTGATGAACTGGCTAGCAAGCGGATAGATGATATGATGAATATCATTGGCCCTGATTACTATACTGTCAAAAACAGCACTCTTCCAGATTTGGCTAAGTATTTGAAGAAATATCATTACGACTTTCCTCACTGCCCTTATCTACCTTTGTATGGTCATGGTCATCTGCAAGAAGTCATTATTCCAGAAGTAAAGAATTATCTTCCATTTTCTTGGTTTCAGAATTATACCAATTTTGCTTCAGCAAATATCTCAGGCGGAGGAGTATTTCAAACTGCTGGAACAGTAGAGAAGGCGTATGTGATGCATCATAGCCCTTGCACACCAGATCTGAAAAAACATACACCTGAGCTTCAGCCACATTGCCATCCTTCAATCTTCCGAGATGCTCAGATGGATCAGTCCAAAGGCTGGAAGAAAAGTTGGGATTTCCGCCCTGGGGGAGGTGTGAAGCCAACTTGGATGTGGGCATACTGGGTGCGACAGACTTGCGCAGAGTTTATTGAGGATCTGAAGAGAGCTGCAATATATGAAGCTGTTTGGGTTGGGCAGACATATATTTACAGACATGATATCTTCGTGCCAGAGATACTCAGTCACTGGAGTCCAGCGACTAATTCTTTCCACTTGACTCATGTAGAAGTAGGTATCAGTTTGTGGGATGTCCACAAGATTTCAGGAGCTCCAATCTTGGGCGATATGTATGATGAATTCATTCCTCCCAAGGTGACTTGGAATGATCCAGAGAAGACTCCTGTTTTGGCTCGAGAATTATTCAAAATCTTTCATAAGCTCAAGAGTTCAGAGACCTCATTAACTCATTTCAGAAAAGATATCCATCCGGAAGAATGGATGAAGGTGTTTCTTACTGAGAAGAGAGGGATGGAGCCAAAGGAAAAAGGATCCAAGACAAAGAAATCCAAGGATACCCGGCCCAGACGTCCTACCACTTGCCCAAAACCTGAGAAGAGAGGAGCTCCTGGCACATTCTGGCCAACTCTAGAAGCAGGAGAGTTTGAAAAATGGGGCTATGAAGTGAATCAAAGAATTCCAAAGAAAACTCGTCTGGCGGGTTTCTTGGCAATGTGGCTCAGTATTTACCTCTTGCCGGTCAGAGATTCGAAGGGAGGCGTTAGGCCAGGGACCTTCGTCATTGCGGCCAAGTTAGCTGAGGGAAAAATGGTTGGGTTAGCTACCCCCATTTTAGCAAAGATTCACAGGAGTTTACTTCATGTCTTCCAGGGTAAATCTCCTTTAAGAATAGTGGGACCATTTCAGGTTTTGTGGGGATGGATTGCCACTCACTTCAGGACTTACAATGTACAGAATGGGTTACAAATTCCTGGAAGCTCCTTCAGACCGTCAGTGCAAGCATTCTCTGGAATTGCTCCATTAGATGTCAATGGTTATGACATAAAAGTAAGACTAAGCATGTATAAGGAATTCAACTTCTTTCCTTATGGAAGTCCGCCATCTGGGCGGTTTGTTGATGATGGGAAAGCCCCTTTGGATTTGAGGGCATACATGCTAGCTTGCAGGGATGGCGTATTAGTAGCCAGGGTTGATGGAGAAATCATATGCGAGGCCTATGCTCCATATAGATTTGCACGCCAATTCAAATGTTTACAACAGATTGTTGTATCCCCTCCAGTACACTTCAGGTTAGAGCAACATCCGATGGTTGCTCGACAACTATGGTTGCTGACGTCAAGAGAGAAGACTGGAGCAGTATTTGATCTACCAGTTGAAAAAGCGGCACATTATCTGACTACTTTTTATGCCGAACACTGGATAGCATCATACCCTAAAGGGATATTGAATCACCCTGTATATCAAGTGGGAAAGAGGAAGAGGACTGTAGAGAAAGAAACTCTTCCTCATGAAGGTGCTGCTTCTCCTCCTGAAATAGGTTCAACAGACTCCTCCTCTAGAACTGATTCCTCGGATTATCATGATGGGGATGATGAGGCACAACCGGCAACAAAGCGGTTTCGTGCCCGATATAATCCTCCGGCCAGAGTCAAAAGACCCACTCCATCAGCTCCTGGTGAGTTATTTGATTGTAATAACTTCAATCACTGATACTTTATAAAGTAATAAGTCTCACTTTCTTATTCTCTATCTGTAGTTGCAGGAGTTGGGAAGAAATTAAAATCAAAAATTGTAGGACCTTCCTCACAGCCTTTATATCTAAGACCAGAGGCTGTTCAGCTATGGCAGAGCTTATACTGTGATACTGAAACCGCCTGGCTGGATTTGTGTGAGGGTCTACAACTTCCTGGGATAGGATATCTTCTAGCCTCAAAAGACCTTCAATACGGAGATAACCCCAATGAAGTGCGGGCTTACATCAGAGAGCTGGAAATGCTCATATATGCCACCGATAATTCAACTCCTATCACCAGGCGGGTGAAGGAAATGATTGATCGTGGCACCACTAAGGGGGCTGGTGGTTCTGGAGATGAGGAGTGGCAAGAGTACGTGGCTCCTGAAGATGTAAGTTTTCTTTCCTTATTTGCAACTTGATTTCAGTTGAAGCTTTGTTTCTTAAGAAAGTTATTTTCTTCATCTTGCAGCTTGCAAAGAAAGGGACCGGGGTTCCTTCGCCACAATATAGCCCTGGTGGTACCGCTGTTGGGGCTGCTGCTGATTCTCCTCGCGAACCAGGCGAGATATCTCCAGGCCAGCAGGCCATGAATGAGGCACTGGACATAGCCTTTCATTCGCCAATCCAAGTGCCAATAAAGGAGACAGCTGAAACTCCAAAAAAGCAAAAGAAGCCAAGGCAACGAAGGAGGAAATCCTTAGCTAAACGTTTCATTAGCAGTGGTAAGTCCTTCGAACAATCATGAGTTTATACCCATAATCATATGGTTACTCATATTTCTGAGGATTGCAGGGGCTTCTTCAATTTCCCCCTTGAGGGAAGGGACTGATCCTTCTTCAAAGGCCGTGGAGGGTGCTGTAGAACAACCACAAACTCAAGCTGACTTGGTAGCTCCTGGAGAAGAGCTGCCATCTATTCCCAGTATCCCTCCTACTACTGAAGATGCTGTCCAGGGTCAGGGGTTGCAGGACATAAGTCAGCAAGAAGACATAGCAAATGCTCCCACTGGTGAGACTAACCAAGATTCTGAAGTATCATTGGATGAAATGATGAATCAAGGAATGACTTTTGAAGAATTTTATGATCATGCTAGATTGTCATGTGATTTAGAAGACCTTGGGCGTGAGTGTTACCCTTCGCCCAAATTTTTCTTTTAAAAGAAAAATATTTCTAATCATGATGTAAAATAATATGCAGTTTCTTCCGTAGAAGCTGCTGAACTGCCAATGCCTGAAGAGGGTGTGGACACTGATGTCAACCCTATCATTGCAGAAACATTAGCTCAAGTAGAGCTAAATCCAATAAACTCTCCTGAGACCCATCTTGAAAATCTTGTTGAAACCGGGAAAGATGGGGAGAAGTCTTCTCATGTTGCTGAACCACCATTGGGTAAGGGATAACAATATTTGTGATTGTACTTTATTTGCAAGACAATCCATTCTTTTGTTATTCTTTAAGATTCAACTAAAATCTTTCAATTGATCATGTAGGGTCATCAACTGTAATGGCTAGATCCGGAGATGAGGCTTCAGCCTCTGCCCCAATGGGAATTGAAAGTGAAGAAGCCCAAGTCAGAGGGGAAAGAGCAGAACGAGGCACTTCTTTAAGCATGTTAATTCCAGATTACATACCCCCTTCTGACGAAGATGTTGAATCAGATCCAGAGATGCTCAAAGCGTTCAGCTTTTCACGACGTAAGGCGTGGAACAATATATGGAACATCATATCGGGGGTGCCCTTAGAAGAGCTACCATCAAAAATTTCCCGATTGTCATCCCAATTTGTTATAATGGGACTTGGTGGTTTTGGGTATGAAAAGATCCATGCTACAGTGAAACAGATTATCTTCAGGAGGGAGCAAATGCAGACAAGTCGCGAAGATTTGACCAGAGTGAAATCGTCAGTCAACTTAGGCGAATTTGAGGCTGCGATATCCCAGACTGAAGCTGATTATGTTGTCAAGATGAAGGATCTGAAACAAAAAATCAAAGAAAAGGTCGTCCAGCAGGTGCAACTCCAGCAACAGTTAGATGCTGTTACTGGGGAACTTGATCAGCTTAATGAATCATTGGATGAAACTCATGTAAATTGCATGAAAGCCATTGTAGATGCTAAGAAGGCACTTCAGCAAGCTGAAAAGAGTGAAGCTGGTCAAGTGCACGAGCTTCAAGCAACTGTTGATAAGGCTCAGGATGCTATACATCAAATGAAGACTTTTGTTGACAATCTCCTGTAATTTCTTAAAAAAGAGAAGAGATTCCAATCTGTGGATGTCCTTCTAACTCTTGTGTATCAATGAAAAACACTTTCGTCTTCAATCATTTGTGCTTGCATTCTTCCATTACCTGCTTCAAATTTACTTAAGCCAATGGGCTTAGTAAGCATAGTTTGATTTTTACTAGGATTATTACAAATAACCCTACAAACTTTGAATCTTTTAACTGCTCAATATTACCTAAATCATACAAAAAAAATGTATATTTAGTGAGCTGGAACTTGACTTTTATTCAGAGTTCCTCTGTCTTTTGTGCGGGCAGTTTAAAGTCATGCAAGCCGGACATAAAGGGGCTAATGTTTAAGGTCGAAATAGCTTTGACCGAAAAAATGGATTAAAATGGATTCAATTCCTTGATAATTTATCTGAAAACAAATTACCATACTCAAGTATGAGAGAAAATATGTAAACTATGACTTAAGAATATTTGAATCTGAGGAATGATATGAAAAAGAGCTAAATAGCATTAGAAGAAGTAGTTTCCAAGAATGAAGTTACTATTATTTAACAAAACCCGTTAGGGGGTTGAAATATGCAGGGCCACCTATGGGCATTGGCTGCATAGTCAAATAAAATAGCATCTTTTGGCTGACAAGTCTGTTATGTGGACTGTTTATGCAAGGCCACCTATGGGCACGTGCTGCATAGTTAGGCAAAAGAACTCTCAGAAATTTACTTTCCTAGTGCTAAAAGCCAGTGAAAGTTTATGGAGATTCAAATTTTCTAAAGCATAGAGTTTGTTATATGGAAAGAGGTACTTGAATATGGAGAAGATATTTTCAAACAAGAATATCGAAGAACTGGATGAATATCACTCCTACGAAGGTCTGACCCAAACGTAGGGAAGAAGAATAAACCATAGACTTGAATACTTTCAGATCATGAAGAAGGATATGGGACAAATACGTTAAGGATGGCTATTTTTGCGGATCCCTACATACTGTCGTTTAAGACAAATAAGGACAAAAGAGGCATTCTTCCCAAGAATGAAGTTACTATTATTTAACAAACCCGTTAGGGGGTTGAAAACATGCAGGGCCACCTATGGGCATTGGCTGCATGGTCAAATAAATAGCATCTCTTGGCTGACAAGTCTGTTATGTGGACTGTTTATGCAAGGCCACCTATGGGCACGTGCTGCATAGTCAGGCAAAAGAATTCTCAGAAGTTTGACATTTTTGTGACCATAAGTCATGAAAAGGGTTATGAAGATCTGAAAATATTTAAGGTTAGGATTATAATACATAAAGATGGGTATTTTCCAATGTATATAGAGATACATAGGTCAATGAAAACCATAATCATGTTGTGGCTGGGTCCTGAATTGAAACTTGGACTTCACTACGTATCTCATAAGAATGAGAATCAAGCCATACGTAGTTCTTGAAATGCAGTTTAACGTCGTGCAGGATGAAAGGATGAGTGATCTTAGTTTTTGGGGTCATAGAATTCGGACCATAATAATGAATACACAGTGTGTGTTTTCATGAGGACTTTTCAGCCAAGGGACTGAAAGTGAAATTTGGGGTTAGGCCCAAAAGACTTGGGACTGGATTCGAGGGACACTCGAATGTTCCTACGTATCCCATAAAGATGGGAATCAAGTCCACGTAGTTCTAGAAACTACCCTTTGTACAAATTTGGTTCGTACATGTGAAGGGTGAAAAGGGACTTTAGTGCAATGATGGTTTTAACCTAAGATAAAAAGTTTAGGCATTACCATGTATGTACGTAGTCTTTTTGAAAATGAAAACCATGATTGAAAAAGAATCAATGTTTAATAATGGTTCCTTCTCAAATGAGGAAATCAAAGAATATTGTAGTTTATTGTCGTACTGGACAAAAGTGTTGTATAGTTTAACGTCATATAACAAGGACGAAAGTGAATCAATGTAAAGATATTGATTCCAAGGGTGGTTTCACAAATCATCATCATATGAGATTGTGGTGAACCAATGTGAAGAGATTGTTTTTGGGCTTGAACCTTTGGGAGGTTGCCTACATACCTAGCCTGGAGGGCAAGGATCAAAGTCTGTGTAGTTCAATTAAAGAATGAATTAATGATCAAATTGTTCTTGTGGACAATGATCTAAAAAAAAATGTTGTTGGGACTTACACATGGTTAGTGGCCCAAAGGGAGTGTTATGGTTGATGTTTGCTCTAAGCTCACGTGAGTCATACTCGGTGTGAGAAACAAGAGGTAATAACAACCTTAACGATGCACAGTTTAATGTCATGTAGGACATATCAAGGATTTTCTGTACAGTTTAGCGTCATGTAGTTAGGACGATGGGGACAATACAGTTTAACGTCATATTGGACGAAAGGGGGATTGTGCAGTTTTAATGTCATGCTGGACTTTTGATGATTATATAGTTTAACGTCTTTCCGGACGTGAGGGACTTTTATACAGTTTAGCGTCATGTAGTTAGGACGTCACAGTTTAACGTCTTGCTGGACATATTTGCAAATAGTTTATGGTCGTATACATGGACCAGGAATGATGCAGTTTTAAGGTCATGCTGGACTGTTTATGGAACTTTTTCACAGTTTAATGTCGTGTGGGACGAAGTTGCAGTTTAAAGTCATACTGGACCATTGCTGTATAGTTTTAGCGTCATATAGCAAGGACGAACTGATGCTGTACAGTTTAAAGTCATGTAGCTAAGACTAAGGTGAATCAATATGAGGATATCAGTTCTGATCTTTTTACAGTTTATCGTCATGCTGGACGTTGGAAGTGCCACACAGTTTAATGTCATGTTGCTAGGACACAATATAGTTTAATGTCATCTCGGACAGAATACAGTTTAGTGTCGTGTAGGACAATAAGGGATTTAACACAGTTTAACGTCATGCTGGACGATGAAAGTGCCACACAGTTTAATGTCATGTCGCTAGGACAAAATATAGTTTAATGTCATCTCGGACAAAATATAGGAACTTCTATACGGTTTATTGTCATGTAGGACAAAATCAGGGACTATGCAGTTTAAAGTCTTGCAGTTAGGACTATTGGTGCTGCACAGTTTAGTGTCATGTTGCAGGGACATAAGTGCGAATAGTTTAAGGTCATATGCACGGACCATACAGTTTATCGTCATGCTGGACGTAGTTGTAGTTTAAGGTCATACTGGACCATTGTTGATGCAGTTTAAGGTCATGCTGTATGAACCAATTGTAAGTCTTGGTTCCGGGGACCAATATTTTGTGTTTATACAAAATACTTCTTCAGAAATCTGGCATTAGTTGGAGTCGTGATGTGTTCTCCATCCATTGAAATCAGAGAATACGCTCCATTGGAGTAGACCTTATGTATTGAATAAGGTCCTTCCCATTTTGGTTCAAGCTTGGGAGGTTTCTTTCCTGGTATCATTGGTGTTCTGAGAACCAATACCAATTCTCCCTGAATGAATGAACGAAGACGAACTTTTTTGTTAAAAGCTCGTGCTATTCGATTCTGATAGATTTCCAAGTGGTGCAAAGTGCACAATCTTTTCTCATCTAACTGTTCCAATTCATTCAACCGCTTTTGGGATTGCTCATCTGTTGATAACTGATCACAAATGGCTATTCTGAGTGAGGGCAATTGGACTTCAATTGGCAAGACTGCTTCTGTTCCATATACCAATGAATATGGAGTAGACCGCGTTGCATTGCGAGTGGTAGTCCGATAAGCCCATAAAGCATGATAGAGTTTATCAGGCCATGACCTCTTATCTTTATCCACCATCTTTTGCAGTATATTTGAAAGAGTCTTGTTGAAGGCCTCTATCTGGCCATTAGCCGCTGCATGATATCGAGATGAATGGTTGGACTTAATGTTGTATTCTTGATACAATCTCTTTACCTCAGAAGAGCAGAAGTTGGTGCCGTTGTCTGTCAATATGGTATGAGGGACACCAAATCTAGTAATGATGTTAGACTTGATGAAGCTAACAATGCATTTAGAACTGACTTCTTTGAGAGGTACTGCCTCTGCCCATTTGGAAAAGAAATCAGTAGCAGTAAGAATGTACTTAAACTGCTTGGCCGTAGCTGAAGGGTAAGGTCCCACCACATCCATTCCCCATGTGGAAAATGGCCATGTGTATTTAGCTGTATGAAGCAATTCTGGAGGTTGATGAATGAAATTGGCATATACTTGGCATGAATGACACTTCTTTGTGAAATTAACACAATCTGGTATCATTGAAGGCCAGAAGTATCCAAGTCTTCGAATTTGATCAGACAATCTATGTCCAGACTGATGGGCACCACAGACTCCTGCATGCACTTCTTTTATGACAGCCATTGTCTCTTCACCATCAATACATCTGAAGAGAACTCCATCAAAACCACGTTTGTAGAGAATTTTCTCGAGGTGGTTTGGACCATCATAAAGAGTAAAATTGACCACACGTCGCCGAATTTGTTCTCTCTTGGCTCTATCAGGTGGAAGTGTTCCATTTTGAAGGTATTCCCTGATAGGTGACATCCATCTTGTAGTATGACCATATGGTTCAGGAATGGGACTAATTTCATTAATTTCCTCTGTTCTGACTTGAACATAAGGTGAAATTGCACGACGGTGGGCAATACCGATGGTTGTCTCGTCCCGATTTGGATCTGCTAAAGCTGTGGCTATATTAGCCAGTGCATCAGCTTGAGCATTTTGTGATCTTGGGACATAAGAAAATGTCGGTTCTGAAGGGAATTCCGACATTAACTCTCTGACGTAATCATACAAAGGGATTAATTCTTCTTTTCTGATGGCATAATCCCCATTGATTTGTTTGATTACCAGGTCTGAATCACCTTTTACCTTTAAGTGATTCACTTGTGCTTGAAGCGCTAACTCCAAGCCTGCAATGAGAGCTTGGTATTCAGCTTCATTATTGGTACCACCTTCCCACAACAAAAAGGAATAAGGTAACACTGCCTTATCTGGAGAAATGAGCACAATTCCTAAACCAACTTTGTTGAATTTAGGATTTTCCATTTTCTTCCCTGTTGGACTTCTAGAAGCACCATCAAAATACATTTCCCATGTTTGAGGATTCTCTTGAATAGAAAAAACTTCCTCATCAGGGAGTTCGATATCTGAATATGTGTCTTCCACTGAAGGGTGTTCAGCCAGGAAATCAGCCAGAGCTTGGCCCTTAATTGCCTTTTGAGACACATATTGAATGTCGAACTGCTGTAGAATAACCGCCCACCTTGCCAGACGTCCTGTAAGCATTGGACGACTAAGGATGAATTTGAGTGGATTATTACGAGATACCAATTGGACCTCGTGATGTTGCAGGTAGTGTCTCAGTTTCTGAACTGCAAAGATTAATGCTAGGCAGCATTTTTCAATACTTGAATACCGGGTTTCTGCTTCAAGCATAGTTCTACTGAGATAGTAGAGACTATTTTCATTCCCAGCATCATTCTTTTGAGCGAGAAAGGCACCCAATGATCGCTCTAAAGCTGTCACATAGAGGATAAGAGGTCTACCCTCAACAGGTGGCATGAGTACTGGTGGACTTAAGAGGTATTTCTTGAGAATATCAAATGCTTCTTGACATTCTTTAGTCCACTGGTAAGTGACTCCTTTCTTCAATAATTTGGTAAAAGGTAAACTTTTGCCTGCCAAATTGGCGATGAAACGCCGAATATAGGCTAAGTGTCCTTGAAGTCCTCTTAATTCTTTCAAATTCTGAGGAGGTGACATACCAAGGATTGATTTGGTCTTCTCAGGATCGACTTCAATACCACGATGGCGTACAACAAAGCCGAGGAATTTTCCTGAGGTTACCCCAAAAGCACATTTTAAGGGGTTCATCTTCAAATTATGTTGTCGAAGCTTGTGGAATATGATTTCCAAATCAGCCAAGTGATCAAAACGTTGTTTGGATTTAACCACCAAATCATCTACATAGCATTCAAAAAATTTCCCTAGAAAAGGTTTGAAGATACGATGCATGGCGCGTTGATATGTTGCACCTGCATTCTTTAAACCAAAGGGCATCACCCGGTAACAAAACACACCTTGAGGAGCTCTGAAGGCTGTATATTCCTCATCTTCTGGGGCCATTCGGATCTGATTATATCCAGAATATCCATCCATGAAAGAAAGTACTTCATAGCCAGCCGTCGCATCAATTAAGAGTTCTGTAATCGGAACTGGAAAATCATCTTTGGGACAATACCGATTAAGATCTCTGAAATCGATGCAAACCCTAATTTGTCCGTTCTTTTTCTTTACTGGGACAATATTAGCCAACCACTTGGGATATTGAACTTCTCTGACGAAGTTAGCTTTGATAAGCTTATCCACTTCAGCCTCGATTTTGGAAGCATAGGTTGGGTGTGTTCTTCTCGCGGCTTGCTTGAATCCTCGATGTTCTTTTGGCAAACCCAAATGATGGGTGGCAACATCAGGATCTAGGCCAGGCATCTCTGTATAATTCCAAGCAAAGATATCTTTATTTTGCTTTAGAAAAGAAATATACATCTCTTGTTCTTCAAGGGTCATGGCCGCACTAATTAAAGTGGGGCGTGGATCTTTCTCTGTACCCAGATTTACTTCTCTGAGTTCATCCACAGTGGTAGAGATACCCTCTTCAAATGCTGAAGGAGCATCTCTAAGATCTTCCTCTTCCTCTTCATCATGTGTTATATCTTCCGTTTCTACTTGCAAAGTAGATGAAAAAACGAAATTCTCATGATCATAAGAGATGTCAAAATTTTCACATTTTGAAGAAGAAGCTTCCATTTCCGTCCCTATTGATGAACAAGGGTCTTCTTTGGGAAATAAAGAGGAGATGATGGATTGAGAATCGACATCAACATTCACCTCTGGTGTTGCTATAACTTCTTCTGGCCTGATTAGCGAAGTATAGACTTGTTGGATTTCAGCAGACGAAATGAAAACGTCACCACTTATGCTTTCATCATTGCTTGGTAAGTTACCAATTTCTCCCATGTTGTCTGGCTCGATTGCCGTAATTGACATTATGGATCTTTCCATAAGAGTATTTTGATTTGGGCCTATTTTGTCAATTTGACTGATAGGTAACACATAATCTGTACTCACATGTGAAAATGGATTTATTGGAATTTTTTCCAAACCATATGGAGCATTAACTTTGGTAATTTCCTTCATTGTAGATTTTTCTCTTCCCTTCATGTGATAAAATTCCGCCTCAATGTATTGAGACTCACATGTTTTGAACGGGGTCTTATCACCATATAATGTTCCAACTTGACCATCGAAACAGTATTTGAGACATTGATGGTATGATGACGGAATAGCTGCATGCTGATGTAACCAGGGTCTTCCAAGCAAGATATTGAAAGCTGAGTCTTGATCAACAATCATGAAATCTGAATTGGAAACAAGATCTCCAAACTGAGTTCTGAGCGTAACTTCTCCCAGTGGTTCTTGTTCATTTTTATCATATCCTTGCAACATCATGGTAGAAGGAGATAAATCAGATTCTGTGAGGCCCAATCGACGAAGTGTGCGAATGGGCATGAGGTTGACTCCTGAACCATTGTCAATGAAAGCTCTTCGAACATCTATACCATTGACTTTGCCAGATAAGTACAAAGGTTTTATGTGCCCATGCACAACATCATCCTCATCTTTATCAGTAAAAGATATCACTGCATGGCATTCTGCAGGATTATTCTCTATGTGATAAATTTCAGCTGCAGCAATCTCAGCTTCAAACTCTTGAGGACTTGACAAAGCTTCGATGAGTGCTTCCCGAAGATCTCTTGATAGATTCAAAGCATCCAAAATTGATAATTTGGCTGGTACTTGGGCCAAGTGTTTCAATATATCATACTTTTGATCTAGAGGCCTGCGTTTCCCAATAGGAATATGTGGTTTAGCAGGTATCTTGGAAGCAGATGCTTTGGAAGCTGATGCATCTTGTATTGAAGTTGGCAACATCTTTGGTTTTGGAAAATTAGACTGATTAGATCCATTTGCTTGCTGAGATAAAGAAGATGGAACCTTTAATCGGTCTTCCAAAATAATTGTGCCGAAGCTGAGTTGGCCATTAGCAGAAGAACTTGCTTGTTCATTTTGAGCTCGATGAAGGGCTCTACCACGAGTTTCTGCTGCATATACAGTGCTAGCAGGGGTAGAATTAGAGTAGTGGCTTCGGAAAGATCCACGTCTTCCCCTATATCCTGAACCTCTAAAACTTCCTCGGGTTCCTTTATTTGATACAGGGAATTCAGGCTCATCAAGACTGGAATATGAATCTGTTAATTGAATCATATTAACAGAACCAAAGATCAATTCTTCGTCTGATAAAGACTCTGCCTGGTTGGCCTGTTTAGGCTGTGCCGTTTGGTGGGACGGTGCCCGTGACTTTGAAGTAGATGGCATGAAATCTGCCAGAGTCAAAGACAATTTAGGCTTTGATACATACTCATCTTCTCCTGATTCCTCTTTCTTCTTTGAATTACGCTGCCCTTTTGAGGATTTGTCCTTTGATGGAGGCTTTACTGCAGCTTTTGTAGGAGACACAATTGGATTCTTCAATTGTGTTCGCAAAATGGAATGAGTCCGATTGATTGTCTTTCTGACCATCCAATCATCATGTTTTTTCGCAGTTTTGCTTTTGACTTCCTGCCACTCGCCTCCTTCCTCTGGATCTGTAGCGGTAATACACGCTACATGAGCTGAAGAACCCTTCAATTTGACTTGTCCCAAGTCAACCATCTTTTGTAGGAGGTCTTTAAAGACAAAACACTCCTGGATGGGATGTCCCAACATTTGATGAAAGGGACAATAATTGGGACGGTCTTCATCTCCTTCCTTGTTTGGTCTCTTCGGCACTGGTAATTGAACCAAATTATTTTCCAGAGCTGAAATGAAGTAACCAGGAACTTGCTCACTTCGGAAAGAGTATGTTTTACTCTTCATATCCTCAAATTGTTTTCGTCGTTGATCTTTTTGATCATTTGGACGAAACAGCCTTTGTTGTTGGAGTTCAGGAGGTGGAGCCCTTCGAGAAGATGAAGGTTTTGAAGTAGAAATAGGTACAGGTGCCTGTTTAAGCATAACTGTAGCAGTTTCTGCTTTACCCATTCTTCTTCCTGGAGCTGATGGAATTACACGAGATTTAACCTTAGCCTGTATAAGGGAATCTTCAATCTGTTGAGCGATTGAAGTAAGGTCTCGAAACCCTCCTGTGTATTTCACAGGGATCAATGGCGTGCGTAATTCGTCACGCAAATTTGCCACACAGATTGGCAATAATTCCTCTTGAGGGAGTGATAAACTCAAGGAATACGTTAATCCCTTCCAACGAGCAATGAAATCAGAGACTCTTTCATTCTCCCTTTGCTTGCAGTTTGTAAGATCGAAAACTGTCGTTTTTGGCAAAGTTGAGCTGAACTGAAGAAGGAATTTTTGACGAAGATCCTCCCATCCGATGACTGACCGGGATTTCAAGCTTGTATACCAGACAAAAGCTGGTCCTTGCAAGGTTCGCACGAAGCATCTGAGTTTCACTGCTTCTTGTTGTTCTGGAGTTCCCATCATAGGATCACAACAAGACACGTAATGCGTCAAATGTTGTTCAGGGTCGCCTGATCCATTGAAAGTAGGGAAAATAGGGTTTCCAAAACTGGATGGAGGAGAAATTGAATCTACCCATTCAGGGTAAACTTTCTTTTCAGGTTGAACTTGCGCCCGTTTCCCTTCCATAGTTTCTAACCGAGCTGTTAATGACTCAATAGTAGTTATTAACTTTTGAGAAACGTCAGGTTGAACTTGGTTTTGGGTAGGTGCAATGAATGGAGCTTGGACAGCCGTGGAGGTTGGTGCTGCAACTAATGGTAGTGCTGCCAACCGTTGTTGTGTTTGACCCGTAGGATTAGACCTCTGTGGGTGTACTGATAAAGGAGGATATTCCTGATCCATCTCAGTAGTTACAACAAATTCCTTCGGCTGTCGGACTTCAGCATTCTTAAGAAGAAGACTACTCTGAAGTAGTTCTGCATTCAACCTTCTTAATTCTTTCATTTCTTCCTCCTGTTGTGCAAGCCTTTGCTCTAATGAGAGCGATTGACCTCCTTCAGAGGAAGGGTGAGAAGTAACCTGATTCTTTCCTTTCCCCTTATTGGATCCTTTTCGGAGAGGGGGAAGTGGGTTATTTGAAGGAATACCCAAATTTTGGGTAAGCCTTTGATTACGTGTGCGCACACCTTCTTCATTTAGGTCTGTGTGCGCAACTTCTTGAGCAGGAACCTCTTCATCTGATCCCTCTGATTGAGCCTCATCTGGTGAATCAGCAGCAACGGCAGTGATGACATTAATGGATGCATATTTCATGAAATCCTTTCTATCAGCATTTCTATGATATTGTCTCCTTTTATGTCCATGATAAGACATGGCATTCCGTTGACTTGACCCCTCAGGAATTTCTTTGTGAACCGTCACTTGGAGAGAATCTCCTGACATCTTGGCTCTTCGTTCCTCTTGAGGCTTATTCCCTAATCGAGAGAATACTGACTTTCTCTGAGGGAGGGATTGAAGATTTGAAAAAGTCCCCAGTCCGGTGGACTGGGGGTGTTCCTGTTGCTTCTGCTCAACTCCTCGAATCCCATTCGTTGATTCTGAGGGTTGGGTTAGAGAAGTCCCCAGTCTGGCAAGCTGGGGTGTCTCTTGACATGCTATGTCTGAGATCTTCTTGAAATCTCTCTTGATCTTGCGGATCTTAGTTCGGAAATTAGCTGGATGCATTAACCTGTATCCACTTTTATCACCTGGTTCAACAGACCGTTGGATGATTTCCGAAACTTCTGTCATTTGATGACGTGTTTGCTCCAGACGAGAGGCTTGCGCAATATTCTCGCCTGCTTGATGTAGGAGCAATTCAACAACCTGTTCTCTATATACTTGATTTTGAGAGGAACTAGTTGAAGCTTGATCTCGAGCAAGATTTTGATTATGAACAAAGCCCATTGACTGTGGCCGACCATGGGCAATAACATTGCATGAGACCATTTTCGGCGGGCTTTGCTGACCGGAAAGCACTGTGAAATGTAGTGCTCCGTGAATACCCCATCCTCTGATATGAACATTAGATGGAGCATTGGAAATTAACTGACGCAATTTTCTCAGCGCGCCAAGGCATGAACGTTGAAGGGTTCTCTGTTGCTTTTCAGCCTTCGGATACCGAGAGACTGATAGAGATGCCAAATCAATCTGGCGTTGTAACCCTTCTATTATCTTAAGATGGTTTTCATATTCATCGTAAGATAATACCTTCTTCTTTAATTGACAAAGAGTTTTCCATATGTTAAGACGAATATCATGGATTCCATCATCCGTCAACATCTTTGGAATGTCATACTGTGAATCAGCCAAAGGCCAAAACATGACTGGTACTTCACCTTTTGCCAGTTTTTTCCTCATGTTCAGCATTTCCTCTTTATCATTAAATGAAGATTCTTCTACCTGTTTGGACCAGAGTTGGTGTTTCCTTGTTGCTTCATTGGATTCAACAAGATTGGTAGAGGAATCACTATTCATGCTGGAAGATGAATGACCTAGGGAAGGTTCGGAGAATAACCTGAACCCCAAGCTATCTTCTGATGGAGAAAGAGTTTCACCTGCCGATAGTAAAACTTCAGACATGACTGGTTTTACGTTTGCAAGTGCCTCGAGATAGGAGGGCTTTCTCGTCACTACATTGCCTTCTGAAGAATTTTCGAGACAATGTGAATCACTACTGCGGAGAGGACTTTCGCAGCGAAGTTCATCACCATGAGGAGGACCTTCATGATGGGTTACAGCAAAAGATGATATCTCTTGCTCCTTGGTCTTCTGACCACACAGAGGGTTCCTGTGGTTCTCATCTGAAGAAGAAACTTCAAGATTGACCGAATTTTCATGAAGCAAGTCTTCATGAGGAAGTGTCTGTTGAAGACCTTCGGGATTAATGTTCCTGTTATTGGGAACTGAGGGAGTAGAATCTTGAATTCCGACAGATAAATGTCTGAGGGCTTCAAGAACTCCAGCATCGAGCAAGGCCTTGTTGCAGATTGGCCTTTGATCTCCTGACTGTGCTGGGCGGATCTTTTTCTTAGATGCCTTCTTACTCGCTTTAGAAATCACTTGATGACGAAAGTGATTGCTCTGAGCAGGTGTATGTGCCTGATCAGGAAAGATGGTCAGGTTAGGCTGACGATCATCGCTCAAATCAGATGTATGTGCCTGACTTGGTTGTCCATATGATATGGGGGAGTAGGCCCCACAACCCTCTTGGACTGGAACAGATGTGTGTGTCTGTTCCGGAGTGAATTGTTGATGTGTCACTCCACTGCTAGGGATAGATTTATGTGTCTGTCCCTGAGATGATGCTGAAGATGTTATGATATCCTGGCAAGCATCCAGAATATGAGCAGGAATTTGCTTCTGCTCTTTCACCATTGATAAAATATGCTTGGTGACTTCAGCCGCCGGAACAGGGATATACGTCCATTCCGGGCTTGGAGTAGGTGTATGTGCCTGCTCCTGTCCTCCTTTTCCTGTCAGTGAATTCTGACAGTACTCAAGTGTGGAGGCAGAGAGTTTAGTCTGCCTCCTGTTTGTCGTCGGGACTTTCCGACTGACTTCTCCGGGTGCTACCAAGCGAGACTGTTGGTAGACTTGATTAGTATTAGCAGGTGTATGTGCCTGCTGATTACACTTCGCCAAACGCTGTTGACGAGATCCATCATATGTAGTCAGACGAGCCTGCTGACTAACTGCTGATGTATAAGCAGGTGTATGTTCCTGCCTATGGTACTCCGCCGGAATTGCCTGGCGGGATCGGCTTGATGCTGCCAGACGAGTCTGCTGGACAGCGGGATTAAAACGGGCAGGTGTGTGTGCCTGCTCGTTGTTTGCCACCAAGTTAGGTTGGTGGACTTCTCCGGAGATGGCAGGGATGACAACCTGCTTATTATTAACCGGATTCCGTCTCTGGTGATTCATCTTGCCTGCTCGGGTTCGAGGAACCTGAGCTGAATGCCTGGAGCCGGTACCCTCATCATGTTGAGGGTGCACTACCGCACGAGTCTGGCGGCGATTGTTGATGGGAGCCCTTGAGAAGGACTCCTGTCTCTTTGAATTAAGGTCCTGCGGGACCTGCTCATTCACTTCCTCAGAATAAGGGAGTGAATGGAAATTGCGTTCCGGGGATAACGACCCGAAACGGTTGGAGACGGTAGTCAGCACCGCCTGTTTCTTGATTGCTGGTCGCCGTTGTCCAGACGACCAGGTAGAATTGTTAACTTGGAGGGCTTGACGAGCGGCCTCCAGAGTTGGGATAGTACCGTTACGATGGTACTCCTTAACCAGTGCATTTGAAACACAGCGTTGAAGACGCTGAGTTGGTGATGTCATCCTCAGAGCGGATGACGTTCCAGCAGGAGTAGCAGCATTGGTTTTCATGGCAGCAGACCTCACAGTAGAGGTGTTCTTAGCAGCAGTATTCACAGGGGTGAATTTAAGGAAAGCCATTTTTTGTAGAAGATCTTGAAAAAAGAGTGCCTGTTCCATATAACAGACATAATCAAGATGAATCCGGCTACTGCATCTTTTGGATGATCATATGTCAATGATTGCCTTGTTGGCCCAAAGGGCCTAACAGATAAGAAGAACATCACTTTAACTTGGTTAAGGATTCACGTCGGGTTCACCATTTTTTGTTTCGCGCGGAATCCGGGGATGACCTCCTGGACGGGAGATTCAAACGTTCCGATCGGTTTCTAACGGGTTTGTTCGTAGAACCGGAAACATCCAATGATTCCACATCCGTTTGGACCTACTTTCCAAAGGCAGGCGCTCATTAGCTTGTGGGCTAATGAGGCTTAGGAATTTGCATTGGTCGAGAGGATGGGAGGTCGGACTCATCACACCTTTTTGAGGGGAATTATTGTCTACTCCGGGACTCTCTTTATAGATTTAAGTTAAGTTCGTGAATCCTTATTACATTACCAAGTATAAAATGAGCTTTCCTTTAGTTTTAACAATCAATGATTAAATATGCAAGAAATTTAGAGAATCTTTTATATGTATTCGAGGTTCTTCATCAATATAGAATCATCTATATTTGTTTAGAGATTCTTGGTCAATGGTATCCTTCAAAACATTTATATAAAAGTCTCTTGGTCATTTTGATGACCAGGCTGGTTTTAAAGCCACTCAGTGGGGCACTTGAAGTTTATCGTCATTCAGAAGGACAGAGATTATTTCAATGTTGGGATCGAACCCATAAATGGGCTACCTACGTATCCTTTGTTTTGAAAAAAGGAATCAGAACCCACGTAGTTCGAGGAATGGGATATGATGTTTTATGATTGATGGCTCAAAGATGAATGTCATAATTACTTTTACACTCTAAGCTCACGTGAGTCATGCTCGGTGTGAGAAACAAGAGGTATTGGTAAAATTTAGACAATTGTGCCATAAAAGATGCAATCATAAGAATTTGTTTTGGGGCTTATGTATAGATGACTGCCCAGATAGGTGAAGGTTTAGGATTTACTTTTAGGAAGAAAAATCCATGAACAGGGTCCACAAAGTTATATGTGCTTCATGGAGATTTGAATACTCTAATCTTGGGGTTTACTCCTAAGGAGGATGCCCAAATTAGGAGGGGACTTATGATTGGGTTTTATTCCTAAAAAGGAAACCAAAATCAAAGGGAAGTTTATGACTGGTTAAGAGAAATTTTAAGAGACTTGGGGCTTACTCTTAAGAAGGATGCCCAAGGTTATGACTGAGTCTTATTCCTGAAAAGGAGACCCAGGTTAGGGGACTTGGGGCTTACTCCTGAAAAGGAAGCCCAAGGTTATGACTGAGTCTTTATTCCTGAAAAGGAGACCCAGGTTAGGGGACTTGGGGCTTACTCCTGAAAAGGAAGCCCAAGGTTATGACTGAGTCTTTATTCCTGAAAAGGAGACACAGGTTAGGGATTAAGGTTTGGGGCTTACTCCTGAGGAGGATGCCCAAGATTAAAGGACTTGATTGGGGCTTATTCTTAAGAAAGATGCCCAAGATTTATGACTAGGACTTATTCCTGAGAAGGAAGCCTAGGTTAGGGGACTTGGGGCTTACTCCTGAAAAGGAAGCCCAAGGTTATGACTGAGTCTTTATTCCTGAAAAGGAGACACAGGTTAGGGATTAAGGTTTGGGGCTTACTCCTGAGGAGGATGCCCAAGATTAAAGGACTTTGATTGGGGCTTATTCTTAAGGAAGATGCCCAAGATTTATGACTAGGACTTATTCCTGAGAAGGAAGCCTAGGTTAGGGGACTTGGGGATTACTCCTGAAAAGGAAGCCCAAGGTTATGACTGAGTCTTTATTCCTGAAAAGGAGACACAGGTTAGGGATTAAGGTTTGGGGCTTACTCCTGAGGAGGATGCCCAAGATTAAAGGACTTTGATTGGGGCTTATTCTTAAGGAAGATGCCCAAATCATAAGGTTTTATAACTGGGGATTATTCCTGAAAAAGGAAACCCAGGTTAGGATTCTCTCATCTTAAAGGATGAGGTTGAATGAATGAACTCTCAATCTTTTATGACATAAAGATGTTTAAATCACTAGGTTTTGAGAGATATTTCACATAATTCCTTTCAGATAAGGATGTCAAATCAAGAAATCATGCCAAAAATGGCTTTGAAGAGTATCTTGAATAGGAAGAGTGAAATGGCTTAAGAGGGGTGAAAAAGGGCAAGATGGGCACCCAAAAAGATAGGGGCGCGCAAGTATTGAAGGTCGCGCAAGTCCTGCGGCGGCGCGCAAGTATTGGTCGCGCAAGTATACTTGCGCGACATAAGGGATACTTGCGCGATTTTCAACCAGAGTGGAATTACTTGAGCGACTCTTTATTAAACCCTTTCTCATCCTCTTGAGGTTCTTCCAGAAGAGGGACGCGCAAGTTATATTGAAGGAATTAAGTCGGCGCGCAAGTGTTTGATAAGTTTCAACACTTAGGCCTTCCTTCTTCCCTTTAGATCTTCCATTCTAGGTAAGAAATTACCTTAGAAGTGTTCTGGAAGCTTTGAGAAGAGACTTGGGCGTCGGGAGCTTTGATCCGAGTTTCTGGGAAGAGATCTCTTTTAATGGGGGGCCCACAGGGTCTATTTATAGGCAAAAGAAGACCCCGGGCGGTTACTGGGCGGTTATCAGATCTGTCGCGCAAGTCCCTTGCACGACCAGGATGGGTCGCGCAAGTATTGAGGTGGCGCGCAAGTACACTTGCGCGACCACGATGGAACTTGCGCGCTACATGGGCAATGTTCTCCTTTTCCATCCCTTTGTCGATTTTTGATGTTTCTTCAAAGGATTAATCACTTTGAGCTCAGATATTCCCTTTTCCGAACTTTAGATTCCGTGACGAAAGGAGCGTCAACACATCTCAATTGGGAATTAGGATAGAAAGAACATCTCAAGCCTAAGCAAGAAGGAAAACAACCAAAGGGCCTAGGGATATGTCTTCCATTCCCCCTTTAATTCAATTCAATTATATCTTAATCATTTCATTTAACATCCCAAAGAAAGGGGTAAATAACACACCTCTAAGGTGTATTAAATTCATAGGCTACCCATTGTGGTTTTATCCAATTAAGCAAAATTCCCAAAGGTGTGGTTAAATTTAAGGTCCTTAACCTTTAACAATATATAAGCGATCTCATGAGAGGTATAGGTCAAGCCTAACCATTTAATTTAAGAATCAATCCAATTTATAAGCGTCACTCATAAAATTCGATGCATGATATAATGATATATATATATAACCACTAAGAATTTGAGGGAAAAGTACGTGACTACCTACCTTAGCTTGGTAGTCAAATCCTCATCCGTTGTTGGCCTCTAATCTGGGATAGAATGGGAGAAATTGAAAAAAAGGAAAAAAACCTGAAAGTAGGGAATATTATCTCACACTAAAATAACTCTATCAAGAGGAAGAAAAATAAAAAAAAGGTGAAAGAGGAAAATAGAACTCACCGGTGGCTATCCAATGAAAATAACGACGAGCGATTCGAAGTCTGGATCAGAGAGATATCGCAAAGCCTAGGAGGAGCTTCAAGGGAGAGATCAAAATAGAGGGGATGTTGTGAATTGGAGGAGAAAGAAAAGAGAGTCTGGGGATATAAAGTTCTTAAGTGAAAAAAGTTCATTTTACCCAACTTTAAAGGGTTACATGGTTTGGTTTCACGGTTGGCCAAACCGTGGACCAACCGTGTGCCCAACACTGCCCCATGGAACCCCTTGCATGGGCTAGGTGAATAGTTTGACTAAAAGTGAACAACACATGTGAAACCCATATGTCTCAAGTATGATATGAGTCACATGGACATGTGGCCTGGGCTACATGGTTAGGCCAAACCATGCGACCCTTTGCTGTGCACTGAAACACCCCGCACGGTTTGATCTAACCGTGAAGACCAGCTGCATCCTCCAAAATTTCAGGCTTCAGGCTCCGTAAAAGACTTGGACACCACCTTTTACTCCATTAACCCACTATAAACTCCCATAAGGATAAAATTCAATAATTAAATGGAAATTAAAAGGTTCTTTACTTCATAAAAAGTTGGGTTCTTACATATGCATGTACGATGATTCCATTTTTAACGATTGGAATAGTATGAAGATAGATAATATATTATATTTATAGAATCATAATTACGAAATTAATATGATATATATAAATTAATTTTTTCATAATAACTAGCTATAAAAGGTGGTGGTGAGAAATGAAATACATCAGTTTGCGAGCCGGTAGTCCGTATGTACACACAAATGATGGTTTTGTTTACCATTTGATGAAAAAAGAGATGGATAAAGGTTATGAAATCAAAATAATAACATACTAATATATGAGAGACATTGAAGTTATTATTTTAGAATGTTTAGGATATAATTTAAGGAGGTATAATAAGAAATAAAATGAAATAACTTAATTTATAGTTATACCCCATTTTTAGAAGACCACCTTTGGCTTACACATTAAGAATTCTAGGTTGGTATTTTGGTGAGACCAGGACCACTAGGACATGGGGAGGGATGTTCTCAAGTTTTTTGGGAAGATATTGGTTGATATAGATGGTTCAATAGGTGTGAGGAAATAGGATGAGTGGTGTCCTTATATAGGAGAATATAGGGGCACTCATGGAATTATGTAAAGTATTATGTTAATATAAATTAATTTTCATGTTCAAGTGGAAAAAATTGATATATTTTGGGTATAGTATAAATAAAAGTCTCATTAATATTATTTGATAAATTTTATACATTTTTAGATGATGTTTTAACCCCTATATCTTAGTTTTAGCCTCATGTTAACCCTTTTAACGATTACCACAATGAAGATGTTTTTTACTCTTTAGGTGTCAAGAAAGTTATTATAAAAAGAAAAGTGATACATAAATGAAAAATGGTTGATATTATAGACCATATACCATTTTATTTTCCAAATTAAATATTTTTATGAATTTTAAATTAGTTAATAAAATATTATTTAATATAAAATACCATTAAATCTATTTTAGGGACTATTAATATAATTTGACTTTAAAAAAAATATCAAGATAGTAATGTAGTTTAAATAATTTTTTTTCAACACATCAATAATATGTTATATTTATATAAAAAATTCATGCAACATAATAATTCATCCAAATTTCATTACTTTAAATGTTTTTATAATCATTTACTTGATTTTTCTATTACTTGAACAAGCATTGTGTCAACGTTGCGTAAGAATTTAAGGTAATTATTTTATCAATAAAAATTAAAAATAAATTACCATGATAAAAAAATTCATCCATATTTAAAATAAAAATCTAGAATCAAACATAAAATATTTTAATCCCTATGAACAAATACTAGACATGCTAAAAAAAATAGAGTGACATTTCGTATTTATTCTTTACCTAAAATAATATTAAGGAAATTATCAAAGGAAAGCATCAATGAATTTCCATATTTTATAATTTTGGATGATTATTGTAAAAAAACTCATAAAATGAAATAAATTCAAGTTTTTGGGTGATTTAAAGTCTTATATCATAGCTTTAATCTTATTTTACCCGTTTTACCCTTACCATGATGACAACATTTTCACCATGGTTACTATTCATAATAACCAAAATGAAAATAGACCTATTTACAAAATTTGAACCTTATAATTTCAAATATGGAATCTATTTTATTAAATTCCATTTCTATAAGTGATAGAAATTACATTTAAAATAACCCCGTAAAACGCGATGAAAAACAATTTTCTAGAAAAATGCATTTTAAGTATAAAAATGTTTTTATATCAAATTAAGCATAATATTGATTTAAATAAAATTAATTGGATTATTTTTAATTAAAATTAATTAATTAAAATTTAAAACCAATAAAAAAAATAAAATGTAACTTTTTAAATACTTGAAATGAAAAGACATGTTTTTATAAAATCGGTATTTTCACTATTCACTAAAAAATAATCTTTTAGATAAATCCCAAAATTTCACCCTAAGATAATTTTTATATTTTTATTTAAAAAATTATATCCTTTTTATCAAATACAACTTCTAAAATTTTCACAAATTAATTTATGCAAAAAATAAAACCATTTTTAAAGAAAATGTATTTTTGAAGTCCATATTGACTTTACTAAATATTCAGTGCTTATTTCATAAACATTAATAAATACATTTTTATCTAGTAGAAAAATTATACATTTATTTCATAATGAAATTAATCCTATTCATGTCTATCAATTCAATATATAGGCTATAATGATTATATTTTAAATAATATCATTTCATGGTTCATTTAAGCTCGGTGTTGCGTGTCATGTACACTATTGAACGTATTCTTCTTTTAAAATATTAATTTATTATATACCCCCTTAAATCAATTATATTACCATAATTTGATATTGTGGTTTGGAATTCAAGGGTTTAATATTTTAAAATAAATTTGTTGAAAACCTATATCATAAAAAGTGTTAATAAAACTTATTTTGAAAAGGGGAATGTAAAACATAAATGTTACTTGAAATAACACAAAAACAGGTTTTTAGATAAGTATAAAATTAATTAAAATTGAAAATATGGATATATAATATAAAGAATAATGTATAAGGAATAATATAGAGTGATAGAGAACATGATCATGAGAAAGTTAATGACCAAAACCATAAATCAAAAAGGTATTAAGAAGGTCATCAATTCAGCAGAAATGAAGGTAATATGATAACATTTTTATTTCAATATCATTTTCTTATAGTTGAATAATTCCTTTACCATCTAGACTAAGAATATAAGGAAATATAATTACTTTATTTTCTTCAAATCGATAAACAAAATTTCATCCTTTGGTTGCATGTTTCAATCAGTTTCCTCCTTTATATCATCTTTTACTCCAAATGATGAGTACAATTATTTAATGTATGGAGCACTATAATAAAATTATGATTGAACATGAGTTATATAAAAGGATTAAAATAAATTCTTCCCTTCTTTACTAAAACCAAAATGGTTAACACATGATAAGATAATACCCAAATAAACCTTTATAAGAATATGGAAAACATTAATCTACAATACTTGAATAATAACACCTAAGGTTTAACTTTGATCATTCCATAAATAGATAAACCATAAATCTATTTAAAATACATTTCACAAAATAAATTGAATCAATACATAATCATATAACATAGTTAACTTCACCAAAATAATAAGAATCAAAATTTAGATACTAGCCTGAAAGGTTATCCTTAGTTTGATTGTAAATATCTCCAAAAATATCACCTTGTAACAAAATATTTTTTCAACCATCAAGGTTAACCCAATACCCAAAACCATAATTATCTCAATAGAGTATCTTTCTTAATACCTAGTAAAAGGTTCAAATTGCCTTAAGGTATAATCACTTATGACCTTAAAATGATAATTTTCTCCATTGAACATATGATCAAACTTAAACTTATAAACCCATGATAAAATCCATAACCCTTAATTCAATTTCACATGAAAACATCCCAATCTCTAAAGTTATATAAACCCTCTAATACCAACTATAATATCCCCAAACCTTCACTCCTATATATGTTGCTAAAAACATAATCCTTACATTTCTGGATTTGATACCAATAATCATGACCCAATTTTAGTCACCCAAAACATACAACATAATTGTAAAATATTGGATCACTTACATACCCAAGTAATTTTTAGGTTTAGAGTTTTAGAGAATTAGGAAAAAATATTACATAGCATTACTCATGTATTTAAGTGGTAATTTTTCCCAATATACCAATATTTTATTATTCCACATTAAATCTTCATCATCTCCCACATGAAACCCTTATAGACATATCTTACTTAAAATATTAGTTTATAACTTGGTAAAAAGGAAACATAAGAAAGGGGTGAGATCAAATGCTTAGTAAGGTTAAACATAAGTATTAAAAATTGAATATATTTAGTGATCATGATATGATCATGTGGGTATGAATACATAGAGAATAATATAAGAAAATTCATACCCATAAAAACTTAGATCATAAAGCACATGACATGGAATACAGATTTAGAAAAGACATGATTCATAAGAGTTGTTAATCATGATCTATGTGAAATCAATCTTGATAAAAGGAATCATTATAAACTCAAGCATAGAGAGAACATGTTGGTATCATGAAATATTATCTTTATCACTATTTTTGAAAAAAATTTGGGCTTCGATGATGGATTTTGGGGGGTTTTAGTATTGTTATAAAATCATTCATGTTGATTTCACCATTTTTTGTTTCGCATCCCTTTTCAAAAAGTTTCCAACAGGGCTAATTTGTGGAACTAGAAACACCCAATTCCAATCATATCCATGATGGATCATGGACCCACTTTCTAAAGGAAGGTGGTCATTGGTAAGCTTAACTAATGAAACTTAAGAACTCACATTAGTCGAGATGATGGGAGGTCAAGATAATCACACCCTTTTTGGGGGAATTACTGACTACTCTGGGACTCTATTATAGATTTAATACATATTCTTGAATCCCTTTTTTTTAATTCTAAATATGTAATTGTTCACCCCTATGTATTAATAATCAATTATAGACATGTGTTTATGGTAAACCATCTATATATATATGAGGTTCTTCATCAATGAAACCATATGTATGTATCCAAGGTTCTTCATCGATGGAACCATTCGTACATATCATAGATCCTCCATCTTGGTTACATTTGATGTTTTGTAATGCTAGTTTTAAGACACAAAATTAGGTGCTTTAGAATTTATCATAATCTAGGTATATGGGAGTTGTTTTGATGTTGTGATTAGGCCCATGATAGGGGATCCCTATGTATCCTTGTAAAAGGAATTAGAACTCACGTAGTTTAATTTCACTTAATGGGACATATCATACCTTTTAGGGTCATGTGACAAGAACCACACCCTACAGTTTAACATCATGCAGTAAGACCCCTAGAAAAAGGATGGTGTGGGACTTATGATGAAATGACTTGATGTACCTAGAAGGAATATTTCCATACTTGGAATACGACCTAGAGATGATTAAGGTGATTTTGGGGTACTGGGTTTGAACCTCAGGAGGCTTCTTAAGTGTCCCATTTAGATAGGAATCAAATCCCATGTAGTTTGAAGGGGCAAGGGATTATACCGAGTAGGAGTACCAATTGGTGAATACTTGATCATGATGATGACATGATTATAAATAACCTCTAAGACCATGTGATTCATGCTAGTTTTGAGAAACAAGAGGAAGTATAAGATCTAGAAATCAACACAATCTCCTTTGTTCACTAGTGTATTAGAGAAATGATATGGAAGGTGGAGGAATGTCCTGAAATAAATACTAAGAGATTACTCTTGGAGAGATTACCATTTTATGATCCACTACATTTCCTCCCCTTTCGACCAACAGAAGATAGGAAGAGGATGGGATTACTTGAAACATATATCAAAACTCATCCTGAGAATCCATTCACCACTATCCCTATGGTTGGGATCCTCATTACCATGATAATGTATGATTGAATAAATTTAGAGGATCCCACATATTAGGTAGGATAAATGAGGGACTTCCATTACCATGATAATGTATGATCGAGAGGGTATGCTAATTTTCCCTAGTTTCTGATCATGTATGTCCAGAGGATTTGGAGGAGGCCTTGGATTGGTTCCCCTTAGATGAGGGAATATGAAAAAGGGGTTCCCAATCAATGGAGATGTGAAAAGAGGTCTTAAAGGGATACCTTGTATTGGTGATACCTGGGTGAGTTAGAGGCTACCTTACGCAAGTGATACCTGGGTGAGTAGGAGGCAACCTCACATAGGTGATATTTAGGTGAAGAAAAACCTAGGCTACCAAACTTGGAAGAGACCTTTCAAGGACCTCCAAGGATCTCCTCAGGTGCCTTTGGAAGGGTCTCACATAGGTTTGATCTTGGGAAGGGTAATTCACCTTAGTATTTTTGGACTAGGAGGAATTCTGTCCTCATGCAAGTCCTTGATGCTTTATTCAGGGAAAGAACTCTAATCCTTGGTCTCACTTTAATTTCCTCTTCCTTTAGGTCTTGGAGAACTGCATGGGGGGTTTTGAGGACTTGGGCGAAGGATTGGGGTGAGTAGAGATTCAAGTGGTTTCCTTTGGATTTCAGTTGTACAAATGAGGAACCCTAAGGTCCTATTTATAGGCAATCTCAAGACCCTAGGTGAAGGATGTGTTTTGTATAGGTAACTCATGAAGGTATTTTAAATAGGTACAACCTTCATGAGGTTTTGACCTATGTGAGTGTGGACCTGAGCGATGAAGTGAGAAACATAGGTTAGATTTTTGTGATGACATAGGTTGGGAATTACGTGATGAAACTGGGAATATAGGTTAGACTTGCATGATGATGATGGTTTGGACTTTCATGATAAACTAGGCATGAAAGTTAGACTTGCATAATGATGTGGGTTGGGCCTTACGTGATATCAATTAGGTGTAAACATGTAATTTTTGATGTCACTCACTTCTCTATTAATTGAGGTGTTTTCCTCTTAAACTTATCATACTCATGTAAAAAAGGAGTGTCAAAAAATCCCCCACCTCAAGATTGGATCCAATCAGAAGAGGAGGATCTGATCATGAGGTAGAGAGGAATACATACATTGATGGATCCATGATTCATTAGACTTCATGTGTTCCTATACATTTATTCTCAAGATTTGCAAATATTATTGCTTTTGTATTGCACAAGGGAGAAACTAAATGATGGTTCATGCAGAGTGGTCCGTGTAGGTTTTCCACACAAGTGGTCTACAAAGGTACCTGAAAATCCATAAATATCATCATTCACCCATAAATCCTTCCTATCGCTCGCATTTTTTCTACCATCTTCCCAATATCATCATGATAGTCATTTGTGATTTTACTTAGTAAGTGCCTTAATAAAATTTCTTAAGAAAAAAAACCTAAGTGAGGAGGTTTCATGAGGTGACCTCAACAAGTCACCTATATAGGGTGACCTCAATGAGTCTTCTGTGGGAGGTGACATCAACAAGGCACCTGTACAAGGTGACCTCAGTGAGGAACCTGCATGAGGTGACCTCAACGAGGCACCTATGCGAGGTGACCTCCCTCCTTTTCTAGATTTCCCCCCAGTCATGAAATTCTTCATCATAAAATTTAACTTCTGAATATTGATAATCAATACTGAAATAAAAATTCACATAATTTCTTGCAGATTTCCAATGGCTACTCAAACAGTTTGAGTCTCTGATTAAAAATCTAAGGTACACATCAAGGAGATATTGGACATCACCGGGCTATATTATTATGAAGTTCATGATACCACTCTTTCAGATTTGGTGAAGCATTTGAATAAGTAACACCATCAATACCCTAAGAGTGATCAATTATCAATTTATGCCAATAGACTCCTGAGATACATATTCATCCTGAAGCCAAAGAATTATTCACCACTTTCCTAGTTCTAGGCATACATGAATTTTACCACAGTGAATATCTTGGATAAGGATATATAATTCAATGAAGGAATGATACCCTACACCCATGTCATGATTCAAAGTAGTTATGATCTAGATTTCAATCCCAACACTATTGAGTCAAATTTGCACAATTATTCATCTACTATTCATACTTCCAAGATAGTCCCATAAAAAGGCTAGAAGGAATACTGGGACCTCTACTATGGAGGAGGTGCCAAACTAGAGTGGATGTGGGTATATTGGGCGTGCCATACTTATGTTGAATTATAATTCAAGTTGAAAGAGGTTATCATCTACAAGGTTGTATGGGTGACCCAGGAATATGTGTATAAGAATCTAGAACTCATCCCTGAGATACTAAGATGATGGAACCCATAGATGAATACTTTCGATATGACACATGGAGAAGAAAACATCAATTTATGGGATGTTTACAAGATATTCGTAGTTCCCATTCTGAGAGAGATGTATGATGTGTTCATCTCACTAAAATTGACATGTGATCATGCTGAATGAATGCATATTTTGGCTCGAGATCTCTTACAGGTAGCTCAGTATATCAGGAAGGAATACCCTCTCCCAAGGGGTGATTTCCATTCTTAGGCATGGATGAAGGATTTCTTGGATCCAAAAAGATAAGGTCCTAGTTGTTAATTCCCAATAGGACACCCCTCATTGGAAAACTAGGGAATCCCTAGTATGTTTTGGCCTATGCTGGAGCAGGGAAAATATGAGTAGTGGGGGTACACAGTCAAGTTCAAAATTAATTCCAAAAATGCCTTGTCGGGTTTTCAGAAACGTGGTTGAGTATCTGCATGCTTCTGTTCTATGAGTCTAATGATAGTGTGAGGATATATACATTCATTGTGGTGGCCATGTTTATAGATGGGAAGCAAATAAGGTTGAAAACCCCTATCTTGGAAAAGATCCACTGATGTTTTCTGCATGTGTACACAAGGAAGTCCCTATACTCGATTTTAGGTCCATTTAAAGTGTTTTGGGGTTGGATTGTAGAACACTTCAGTTCTTACATTGTTTTGAGTGAAGTCAGGATTCCTAGAGGGAAATTATGACTATTTATTCTAGCTATTTTTGGCACCCAACCCCTTTCTTTAAAGTATGGTGTAGCCTTGAAGAATATGAATCTATTGGGAGAATTAAACTTCTTTCCATACGGGGATCCTCCCATTGGAACATTCATCAAAAATGGAAAAGATGATGATGAGATGTGGTCATAAATGATATCCTTTAGGGATAGTGTGATGGAAACTTGGATTTATGGTGAGGTTATTTGTGAAGCCTACACCCCATACAAATTTTCCCACCAATTGGGTGATTATTTAACCATAAATAAATGGGATTGTTTATAGTTGGTTATTTCAAACACCTTTGGATCCTCATGGATTTAGATATTTCCAAAGTAGTAATCATGTTGCCTCCATTGGTTGCATCCCTTGGGTTGACCTCTGGGTATACTGAGGCCTAAATCTCATTGCATCCTCAAGGGGCATTGACGACAAGTGTCCCTCGAGTCATAGCTGTGAAAACTACTGGATGAGGAAATCATTGTAGGAAGGCTCAACCCATGGATGATGGTGGTGGAGCTCTGGAATCCTCCAAATTATTTTGAACACAGGTCAAGTAGTAGTATAGAGTTGAAGAGACTGCACCTATTGAGTCTAGGTGGTATAGTTATCACCACCAGGAGGGAACTTGTGCTCCAGTTTCCTGTCCTTCTTATGAATCTAAGAGGCCAGGAAAACCCATGAAATAAAGAGATGTAGGGTATGATTTATAGTCAGTTGAGGGGACCTTGAACTATGTGAAACCCAAAGTAGTTATGTTATAGAAATATAAGCCTTCTGATGCTAAATATTTTTGTGCATTTCTTCAAGATGTAATGTGCATCCCGCATCTTGGATATTTCCCAAAACCTTAAAACCTATATTTTGATACCAACCCTAATTAGGAGGAGAATTATATCCAATAGTTATAGATTATCATTTATGTCACTGATTAATAGATCCCAACCACAAAGTGGGTGAATGTTATGATAGATCGGGGTGCTGATGGGGGGGAGGCTGATCAATATACTAATGAATTGGATGAATTCATAGATGTTAGTGATGTATGTTTACCTCACCCCCTTCCTTTTCCTTTCCCCTCTAACCCCTTTTCTTTTTAATGGTACTTTCTAAATAAGCACATAACTCTAATTCATAGAGGGGGGAATAATAGGAACCATAATTATAATCATCGCGATACGGTCCGATCGGTACCCCCATCGGGATTGAGGGGTCCACTCTTGAACAAGGGGAATTATCCCAGGTCCAAAGGCTCATGGAGTATGAAATGGTGGGAGGAGGTTCCTGACTTCCTTCCCCAGTACCCTTATTCAAAAAAATGAGTGTTATCCTCCCTCCACCAAAATTGAAGGAACGAAGGAGAGTAAAAACATTAGCCAACTACATCGTTAGTTGTGGAGAGTTTTCACAACATTATTTGTTCTTAATTGGTTTAGAATATGCATATGATCCTGCTTGTGCATTGCATAATCCACTTACCTCTCTTGTCTCAAGGGGATTAGAGATTGCCTTATGAGAACTAAGGAGTGTACTCTTGATGTGGTGTAGATACTTTCTAGTGAGTTTATAACATGTGCAGGATAAGTGTCAAGGGATGAGACCACAACTGCTACTTCCAATGCATAGGGAGAGAAGAATCCTAGTAATGTACAACTTGTGTCATATGGTGTTACATGTATATCTAGGAATCTTTCTCCTTTTAACATTTAAGGTACCCTGCATATGCCGGAGGACCCTACAACAACCACCAATGGCCCTGTCACCACCCTAGAATCGGATGATACTGACGGTGGATCCAATTTAGGTCCTAATACAAGCATCTCAGATAACCCTAATGGTTAGTGAGGTTGCTGAGAGACTTGGAGCATTATATAATGAAATAATGGAAGAAAAATTTTAAGATATTTATATTACCAGATCCTTAGAGGATTTTGAGGACTTTAACAAGGAATTGTATGGACATGAGTTTTCCCTTTAGTGTTTTCTCACACAGACAACGTCCTTATGTCCAATACATAAAATCAAAGGTATAGACTTATACAAATTTTACTGTAGAAAACAATACCAAGGCGATCCATGACCAGAGCATTAGGGTCCCTCTTACTCCCATTGTGGAAGGAGAACTATATAAAGGAGGGTTTTTAAGTGGGGGATTTTCACGTGCCTTCCTTAGTGGGTCCTGAGCAGACTTAGGAAGATGCTAATCATTAGGATATCTTAGCTCAAACCACTGAGGTCAGAGATTCTAGGGAGGAATCTACCCAAGAAACTAATCTGTCAATGAGTGTGTGTCATCAATTGCTTTGATCCCCCTTTTCTCTTATCTTTACTATCTTCTAATATCGATTACTAATTACACTCATATTTTAGTGACATCAATCTCAATGGTCAAATGTGAAGGGTAAGCATCCACCCCAACTCAACCAACTATGTAAGGAAAGAAAAATTTCACTTTAAGAATGAAAATGAAAGGCTCTTACATAAGAAAAATAATTCTTGAGTACACCTATTCTCTTGATACCATCTCTATAGTAACCTAGGAGGCTCAGTATTCTCTCCAAGTATGTCACCGATTTATATGGTAGGACATAGAAGAGTTAGTATTGAGGAAACCTATGGAGGATCTACCTTAGCAACTCTATCAACTATATATCATGTTCATAATTTTGGGGTATGGTGGAATCAATTACCAAATATTCCACTTTATTGTGAAGGTGGTCATTTACTGATGGGAGAAAGAGTGTGATTCACAGTAGTTCCTTATCAAAGCAACAATGGTCACCAAAACCGATGATCTTTGAGATTCATAATCCTAGGTAGAGCTCAATCATTCCAAGAAGTTGGTGGAGTGAAAGTAATGGGTTGATGAGAAATCCCTTAAAATATAATGTCTCCAACAAGAAATGGATACCGTTATAGGGGAGATCGTACAACATAATCATTCATTGGAATAGGTTCAAGATGAGGGGAATACTACCACTACAACCATGGTGGAGATGCTCTACCTTGTTTAGGAGGCCAATATTACCCAGATAGATAAGATTCAATAGGATTTTGATAAGGATTGGGAGTCCCTCTAACAATTTAAAAGTTATGTTGATGGACTTTTGTAAAGTATGATAGAGAGGATCCAATTTGTGGATACTCCTATGACTTTTTCTCCATGAGTGAAAAGTAATTTTGTTCCCAACCACCTATTCCCTTTCCCTATAATTATAAAATAACACGAAACCTAGATCGTTTATCTGAACATACTTGTATCAATGTTTTGTAATTACAATTATAGGAACAAGAATATTGTCTAAGTTTTTCCAAGGTCTTGGGACCCTACGAGCATAGTTTGACTATTTCCAGAGTCACATGATAGACCCTAATTTTTTTTTGTATTTTTTATCATCACCCTAATTTTTTTCTAAGTTAGGCATAAGGGTGAATTATAGAGTGAGACTTGGCATATTATCAGGCAAACCTTTGTAGGTTTTATACCTAAAAAGTTATTTTTCTTTTTAATTTAAATAAATAATTTTTTACTAGACCATAAAGAGTGCATGCCTAGTGAACTGAGACTCAAATTTTTCCCAGTGTTCCCTTTGTGGGTTTTCAGCCTAGTGAGTATCACATATCTTTCCATTGGTAGTTTAGGGTCTTTAAATCTAGGAAAATTCAACTGATGTTTTAGGTTAAACAACTTTGATCATAATATTTGGGGATAACAACTCAATTTGAACTTGGAATCCAAGAATTCTCTAACACTTTTTTGGATATGAGGAGGAAAATTTTTAATTCATGATATGGGAATTTTTAGATTAGAAGAGATGACATGGGAAATGTATGAAAAGAATGATAACAAACCATATTTAAAAAGAGACTTCCATTATGACATTTTCAGGGCATACATAGATAAGAGGGTTTTCTCCTAGGGGAAAAAATACCTTTGATTGACATACCACATTTGGAAGCATATTATGAAAATCCATATTTGAATCATATTATGCATAGTCAAAGAAAAGGTTTCCATTAAAGTTTGACACACTTATTATTTATTTTGATGGAAGGTTTGTGAAGATCATAATTTCCCTAAACCATGAAGTTTGGTTTACAAAAGGAGTGTGTATGATAATGAGTGAAACAATTATATTTGAATTATCCATGGATGTGGGAATAAAGTTTTACTCCAATCATGAGTTTTTTAATAAATGAATTCATGATGGAATTCCTATAATAGATTAGGACCATGTATAAGAGAGAATTTAGAGGAATCTATTTTGAATAGTTTAAGGTCATGAAGTATGGAATGATGTTATCATGGAGATACCATTATGTAGATCACATGGTTTTGGGGGCACTATCCAAATATGTCTCAGAAGAGTTTGGACATGAGGGATATAAGGGAAGTCATAAATCAAGACCTTGGAGTTCTTAGATCCAGATTAGTTGAATATGACAAGCATGTAAGGGAATGACCACCAACCATTTTCAAAAATAGGTTTCCATTATGATGTATTCAAAGTGTACCGGGATGAGAGGACTTTCCCTTAGGGAAGAGAATACCTTAGATTAATAGGCCATATTTGGAGGCACAATATGCAAAGTTGTATTTGAGGCATTTTATGAATAGTCAAAAAAAAGGTGTCCTTCAAAGTTAGACACTCTTATTATTTATATCCAAATAAATCTTATAGGGATCTGAGTTCAAGACATGAAGTGTGCTTTGAGATAGGAGCGTGCTTGAGTATGAAGGAAGGATTTAGGCCAAAATTGGCCAGGAATGGGTAGAGTGTTCCTTAGATAGGTATGAATCATATGTAATGAATGTAAAATTTGTGACTGGATATAGGATTTGAGATCCGGGCATCACTACATATCATGTGGTAACAGGAGTAAAGAAATATGTAGTTCTAAATAGAAATATTCCTATGCAGGTCTAACCTATACACAGGTAGAGGGGACATTTTTATACTGTGGATGGGCCTAGGATTTAATATTTGAGAAACACTATGAATCCTATGGTAATATAAATCAATCCACACATAGTTCTAATATAGATTCCCCACACTGATTGAGCTCTTGTACAAGGAGGGGGAATTTTTATCATATTGTAGATAGACCAAGATGTAGGATTTGGATGTCACTATGTATAATGTGGTAATAGGAATCAAGAAACATGTAGTTCTAAGATATATGTGTTCTAAGGCAACAACACTACTAATAGTGGTTATCTAATAAGATGAACACAATAAATGAAAATTTAACATCATATGAAAGGGATGTCAACCATGTGGTTTAATACCAAGAGATAAGGATGTAGGTAACTAAACATAAAGATGAGGTATGAAGTCTTTCATTGCATAAACACCTATAAAATAAAGTAAAAAAAACTTAAGTTCGCGATTCTTAGACCATGAAGTGACCTGACCATGTGAGTAGGCCCTTAACAAGATTCCTTAACCCACGTGAGCTATGTTTGGTGTGGGAAATAAAAATTTGTGAGGGTTTCCCTGTTTTTCATGGGGGAATTAAAAGAAATCTAGTGAAACAACTGATTAGAAAAAGTATGTATAGAGTAGATTCTCAAGATGGTAAGGAGGAATCTGATGTGAATGAATGACATAGAGTAAACAAATAGTGAATACAATTATACTCGGGTTCAGAATTTGTGGCTTGGCCTAGGATGGAAGGCCTAGGAATTTCTATATATCCTATGGTAACATGAATAGATATGTACATAGTTTTGGGATAAGATTCCCTACACTAATATGAATCATATATAGGGATTGAGGGAGCTTTTTTTTTTGCTTTGTGGTTAGTCCTAGGTTGAAGAATCTAAGAATCACTATGAATTTCATCAAATAAAGAATAAAACTACATGTAGTTCTCAAAATCCCATGCAATTTAACATCATGTGATAAGGACACCTGTTCTATTGAAGGATTGACAATTAGGGATGTTGGGATTATGCATCAAAAGATTCCCAGAAATTCTGAAAATCATCTCATAAGAGGATTTCTCAAACGTTTAGGAAATCATATCATAAGATGCATCCCATGATCATCATATGAGGATTCTTAGGATTGTCTCATAGGGTATCCTATTCTTGTTTCATAGAATAAGACTACATTTTAATGTCACGTGATGAAGACATTTTTATATAATTTAATGTCTTGTGACAATGATGATATGGGTTGTGACTTTCAGGGTTGTGCGATAAGGACAGTTTTGTATAGTTTAACATCATGCGGTAAGGATGAATGACATATTGTAGTTTTAGGTCATACAACTAGGGAAATATGTCATTAATCACATGAAACATTTATTGGGAAATATTGAATTGGTAGAGGGAATAGTACACTCACTGTCTATGGTGATCAATGAATATTCTCCATTGGAATAGACCTTATGGATGGAAAAAGGTCCTTCCCATTTTTGTTCATTCTTCAAAGGTTTATTCCCAGGTATCATCGGGGTCCAGAGGACCAAAACTAGTTCCCCTTGTAGGAATGAATAAAGGAAAACATTCTTTTTCAAAATGAAAGCTATCTAATTTTGGTGAACCTCTAAATGATACAAGGTGCAAAATCTCTTCTCATTGATACATTCCAATTCATCTGAATTATTATAGGACTTATCATTTGTGAACAACTGATCAAAAATGGAAATGAATAATGAAGAAAATTAGAATTATATGGGAAAAATGCTTCTGTACTGTATACTAGTCAATACTGTTTCGCCTGTGTAGTAATAACGATTGTGGTATGGCAGGCCCACAAGAAATTTATAAGCTTTTCGGGCTAATATTTATTGTCTTTGTTCATCATCTTCTAGAGTATGTTCAATAGGTTTTTGTTGAAATCCTTTATTTGTCCACTTTTTTCTGTATGATATCAAGATGAATGGTTAGAATCAATGTTATACTATTGGCACAACCTTTTCAATTTGTAAGAGCATAAGTTGGTTCCATTTTCTGTCAATATTGTATGAGGGACACTGAATCTCATAATAATGTCGGACTTTATGTAATTGATGATTATTTTTCTCCCCACTTATTTGAGGGGTATTTCTTGAACCTATTTATAGAATAATTTTATATGAGTGAGAATATACTTAAAGTTATTTAATGTAGTGGGAGGGTATGGTCCCACAACATCTATTCCCCATACAAAAAATGGCCAAGAGTATTTAGATGTGTGTAGAAACTCTAGGGGTTGGTGGATGAAGTTGGAATTAAATTGGAAAGAGTGACATTTTTTATGAATCATGTGCAATCCTACATCATTGAAGGCCAAAAATATCCAAGTCTCCTGATTTGGTGAGAAATATTGGTTCCTAATTAATGGGAACTACAAGAATCAACATAGAAATATTTCATAGTGGTAGTAGTCTAATCTCCATCAATGCATCTAAATATAATTCCATCGAAGTCCTGTTTACAGAGAACCTTCTGATGAACCAAGCCATCATAGAGAGAGAAATTGACTGCCCATCATCAAATCTATTTTATATAGATCCATATGATGGAAGAGTACCATTTTAGAGGTATTCTAGGATGGGAATCATCCAACCATTTATAGTATTATTTGGTTCAGTTGAGGAGTTGACCTCATTGATATCTTCCATGTTACCTTGAAAAAATGATGATACTATTCTCTAATGGAATATGTTTATGACTATTATCCTGATCTATATCTATCAAGGTAGTTTCTATATTAGATAGTGTGTCTGCTCGAGCATTCTACGAATGCAGGACATGAGTTAGTGTTAGCTCAAAGGTGAATTATTCCATCAAACCTCAAATGTTTTTAGGCAGGTGGATTAATTCTTCATTTCTGATGGCATAATCACTGTTTATTTTCTTGATCACTAACTCTAAGTCACCTTTGATCCTAAAATTGTTAACTAGTATTTACAATGAAAATTCAAAGACTTCAATGATGGCTTGATATTCTAGCTCATTATTGGTGCATACTTCTGACAATAGGAAGGAGTAGGGAAAGACTGCCTTTTCTAGGGAAATGAGAATGACTCACAATCCGACTATGTTGAGTTCATGTTATTCCATCATCTTTCCCATGGGTCTCCAAGATGTACCATCAAAATAAATTTCCCATATTTTAAGGGTGTCTTTAAAGAAGAATATATATTCATCATACAATTTAGTATTCAAAGGCACTTCTTCTGGAGAGTCATGCTCTGCCAAGAAATTTTCTAAGGCCCACCCTTTTATCACTTTTGCGATATGAACTAGATATTAAACTATTGTATAATGACCTACCACTATGAAAAATTCTTGATCAACATGGTATGGTTTAAGATATATTTGTGTGAGTCATTATGAGATATCAAGTGAACCTTGTGGTGATGCAGATTGTGACTCAACTTATGGATTGTGAAAATCAGTTCCAAACAGTTCTTCTCCGTATCTTAATATTGATTCTTGGTTTTAACCATGGTCCAACTGAGATAATAGAGATTTTTTTCTACCAGAGTTTTCTTACGTGTAAAGGAAGTACCCAGTGATTTCCCTAGATCCATCATGTATATGATGAGTAGTTTTCCTTTGACGGTTGACATCAGAATCGGTGGAATCATGAGATATTTTTTGAGGCTATCAAATTATTTTTAGTGGTCATCAATCCACTAAAATGTGACTCCCTTTTTAATTTAACTGGTGAATGGAAGACACTTAACTGTAAGGTTTTATATGAATCACTAAATGTCGATAATATGTTTGTGAAATTATCTCAACTCTTTAAGGTTTCAAGGAGGTGACATGCCAAGGAAGCCTAAGTCCTCTCAGAATCAAATTTACTACCATGATGGTGTACTAAAAATTTAATAAACTTTCTTGAGGTAACATTGAAAGCACATTTCAAGGGGTTCATTTTGAGACTATGTTTCCATAGTTTGTTGAAAATGATTTCCAAATTGGAAAGGTGATCCAAACATTTCTAGTACATCATCACTAGATCATCAATGTAATATTTGATTGATTTTCTTAGAAATGGATTGAAGATGTGATTCATGGTGCGTTGATATGTAGCACTAACATTATTTATACCAAAAGACATAACTTGGTATAAGAATACTCCTTGGGGCCCACTAATGGTATTGGAGTATTCATCTTAATGGGGAATTCAAATTTGGGTATATCTCAAATAATTATCCATGAAATAGAGGTCTTGGTATCCATTCATTGCATCGATCAATAGTACTGTAATTGGTATTAGGACTTTATCTTTTGGATAGTGATGGATGAGATCTCTAATGTCAAGGAATACCCTTATTTTTCTATTCTTCTTCTTAACCAAGATAATGTTGGCTATCTATTTTGGGTAATAGACACCTTGAATAAATTTAGATTTGACGATATTTTAAAATTCATCTTTGAACTTAGAAGCATGAGTTTATTTTGTCCTTTTGGATATCTTTTTATAGCCATGGTTATCCACTGACAACCCTAGGTGGTGGGTAGCTATATTGGGGTCAAGGCCTAGAATCTATTTATAATTCCAGGAAAACACATCATGGTGATACTTCATAAAAGAAGTGTAAACCACTTATTCATAGAGGGTCATGGATTCACTCATCATTTTCTATCGTGGATCCTCTTTTATATCCATATTTATCTATAAAATTTCATCGATAGTGGTGGAAACACCTTCTTTAAATGATGAAGGGGAATCTTTGAGGTCGCCTTCTTATTTTTTCATTTTCCTCCTCTTCCTATTCTCCTCCTCTTCTTTCATGTCCATGTTGGGAGGGATGTGTATTGAAGGGGAATCTTTTGATTTAGAGTAAAGGTGAGTGTTTTGAGAGTCATTAGTCAGGGTGTCTCTACTATCCAATGGGGATATGAAAACTTCTTCATATTTCGGGGATAAAGCGAAAACCTACTTGAGTTATATGGATAAGTTTAGGGAATTCTCATATGAAGAGTTACCACTAATAAGGGAATTAAATTCTTTTTTAACACTACCAGAATCAACTGGGGTAACCAATATCATAAAAATGGAAAGAACATCTTTGAATCTAGACTGATATCTTTGACTCGACTGATGGGTGACACATATTCATCACCAAGGTCTTTAAATGGGTTAACTGGGTTCATTTATAGATCATTTGGAGTAGTAACCTAAGTGAAATAATTTTCCATGGGTTGTTTCCCCTATTTTTTTAGAACCCTACATCAATGTATTGAGATTCACAAGATTCAAATAGATTTTGATCATCTGATAACATCCCAATCTACAAATTACTGTAGTATTTGAAGCATTGGTGATATTATGAAGAGATTGCCACATGTTGGTGTAGCCAATTACTTCATAGAAAGACATTTAAATCCATGTATTTCTGAATTACTAGGAATTTATTTTCAAATACCATATCTCAAAATTAATATTTTAGGTTAATGCGAACAACGCATTTATATTCACTTTTATCATAACCTTGGAGCATTAGATCCAAAGAATACAGGTCAGCTTCAAAATATCCCAATCGATGGAGTGTTGTGACTAGAATGAGGTTGTCTCCTAATCCATTTTCAATGAAATATAATCTTCTAGATACATTCAAGGGCCTGATATGTCCCTATATAAAAACATACCTATACTGATATGTGAAATTGATAACCACATGAAATTCTGTAGAGAATATATCTTCACAATATACGTCAGCATAAATGGATTCAACTTCAAACTCTTGAGGGCTTAATAGAGCCTATGTAAGTGCTTCTCCTAGATCCTTTAACATGTTGAGAGCATACAGAATTGAAAGTTTCACTGAGGCTATGTTCAAATACTTCAGGATGTAATATTTTCAAGTCAAAGGTATTTTTATTTTTATGGGGAGATTATCCCTAACAGTAACTATAAGGATTGTTGTGCCTAGGGTAGATGAGTTCTGTGGTTGAGTAGATGTTGATGAAAATTTTCTAATGTTTTATTAGGCCACCTTGGTCTTCCCACTTGCCTGGTCTAATCATGTTGTCTCCCATTCGTCTATTGGTCTTCTATAATGATTAGTTTTAGACGAAGTTTGACGTATGTGGAGGATTTTTTTATGTTTCCACTATGTTTGTTAAAGGATTTTCCCATGGGTTTCAGCATCATAAATAGCTTTAGTAGGGATGAAGTTGACATACTATGATTGGAAATGTTTTTTTCTTACTCTAATTCATCAGCTCCTATGACCTCGAATCATGTCCCCCCCATGTTGGGGTGGAAACCTCAAGTTTATAATCATACTCATAATCAGAGAATAAATCCATTAGATGAATGATGTTAATGGATCCAAAGAAAAATTATTCATCGGATTAGGATTCCATTTGGTGGGTAGGTGACTGTGGTACCATTTGTTGGGATGATGCCTGTTCTGTTAGGGATGGAGGCATTAAATCTAAGATAGTAAGGAATGGATTTGGAATCTATATTAGACCATCCTCTCGTACCTAATATTTCATCTTCTGTCCATGTCATTTCCTAGAATATTGGATTTTGGAGGACTGTGGTGCCAATAATGTTGGTTGTATCATGGAATAGGAAATTGACGGTGCAGTTGGTTGGATTAAATGTTCCATAGGATATCATGAGTTCAGTAGATAATATTTTTGGTCATCCAATCATTTAAATTATTAACACTCATACTTGTAACTTATTTCCATTTTCCTTCTTCTTTAGGGGTGGCGAAAATACATGAAACTTTCATTGGTGGTTTACCAAATTTCACTTCCCCAGAGTCAACTGTATTTTGAAGGATGTATTTAAAAATCACACACTTGGATGGTATGACCTAATGTAAATTTAAAGGGAAAATAATTTGGGCAATAATTGAGACCAACTTGATCAGGATTCTTAGGTTTCAGTAGTTTTATTAGGTTATTTTCCATAGATGTTATAAAGTAGTTTGGGCATCTCTCATCTCAGAAGGAATTGAATTTATTCTCATGGTCTTAAAATTGAGTCTGTTTATGTTCTATTCACTAATATTTATGAAGATATTATTTTTAACGTTTCCATTCTAGAGACGGTGCCACATAAGGATGTCCGGGCTTTGGAGATGGAGCTGACATAGAGGCTAGTTTTAAGGTGACCATTGCAGTTTCCACCCTACCCATTCAATTTCCCCAAGATACTGGAACTGGATGATAATTGGACCTGGTTTACAAAATAGAATATTCCAACCTATGAAATTTCATTAATACCTCGAAACCCATCCAAATATTTTAATGGGATAAGTGATGCTCACATCTCATCATGGAGGGTTTCGATGCACAGACTCAATAATTCCTCTTGAGGATGCTACAAATTCAAGGATTAATTCAAACTCTTCCACCTAGAAATAAAATCTAAAACCCTCTCATTTTCTTTCTACCTGCACTTTGAGAGATCTAGTACTATTTTATTCTAAAATATAGAGATGAATTGATAGAGGAATTTATGAAGAAGATCTTTCCACCCCTTGATTAATCTGACTAGTAGACTGGTATACCAGGTGAAGTATGGTCCTTATAAGGTTTACAAAATACAACTGAGTTTGGATGACTCTTTCTATTCAAGGGTTCCCATCATGGGGATACACCAATACATGAAGTTTATTAGATGCTGTTATGAATCCCTCAATCCATTGAATGTTGGGAATGTAGGATTCCCAAAGTTTGGTAGGGGAAGAGCCGCATCTAACCATTTAGGGTATGACTTTCTTTTTATTTATACTAGTGAACATTTTTCTTCCACGACTTATAATTGAGATTCCAATGAATCAATAGTGTTGATTAGTTAGAGAGGAATGACTAACTGGACAAGGGTCTGAACAGGGGGAACAATGGGTTGATCTAGCCGTGACGGCTCTGTCTATACTCACAGTGGGTAACCTGTGGGGGTGGCCTAAGAGGATGAGTATGAACTATCTCTGTTTGTGCCCCTAATAGAGGGAAATCATGATATATCTCCACCATGGGGTCTAAGTATATTGGTTATCATTACTCCACATTGAGTGGATTTTCTGACTCTACTTCAGTTGTCATGAAGAACCCTATTGGTTGAGGTATGCCGATAAGGGGTGTGAGATGAGGCTTTGTTTATAAAACATATCCATAAGGGATGTTACCTTATACTAGTTCTTCAATGATTTTTCTCAAATCCTCCATATCTTTATCATATCATTAAAATATTTCCTCAAGTGTGATAGGTTCAACCTTTTCGGGCAATGGGTGAGATACGACTATAACTTTACCATTTTCTTTAGAAGACGCTCACTGAGAAGGTGGTAGTAGAGCATTTGAGGGATTCCAAAAAAATTTAGCTAGCCTCTGGTTCTTGGTACACACACATTATTTATAACAAACCCAACCCTAATATCTTGGATCTCATTCCTTACTTTATTACATTGGCATAATATACAAGGAATCACATCCTAATGGACTAAATAGTTTAGTAGTTTTGAAAAAATAGATATATAATTGAATCTTACATTACATTTGAAAACATAAAATAAAACATAACAATTCCTTTGATAACACTATTAATCCCATAGCTTATCCTAGAATATCAACTATAATAAACTTCATGGCATCCTAGTGAAAAATAAAACATAAGAAAGGGGTGAGATCAAATGATCAGTAAAGGTTAAGTACAATGGAAGATAAGAAATAACAATTATGGAAAAGTAAATAACAAAAAAAAAATACATTTAATCAATAGCATGAGAATAACATGGTAGGAATAAAATATTATAAAATAATTTCATATAAATAATCACATGAGCTAGGAAAATTAATCATGTGTATTCTACTAATTGAATAATCACATGGAAATTAATAACTAGTTTCATAATGATGAAATTAATAATGTTGGACATATGAAACTTTGTATCAAGGCTTCATTCAAAGAATATAACATTATCAAGTATTTGTGCCAAGAATCTAATATTATCAAGGCTTCATTCCTAGAAATCATGTAAATGGGTAAGGCCTTGGACAAAACCCAGTCTAGTTTGTCTCATGAGGCCTACCAATGCATAGAGGGGCTATAACGGACCCCACCAATCACTTACTAATTCCAATAAATTCCTCATATGAAAGGGGTGAAACATAATCAACATATAAATTTGTATTAAAATTTCTATACAAAATTTAAATAACTTTCCCCATTAAATAAACATAATCAAAAACCATCCAAAGTAATGTGGTGAATGGTATCAAAATAATACAGACTAATTAATAACTATTTAATAAAATATAGAAGATGGAACCATAATAGATCAACCTAAATGAAGCACAAAATTAAACAAATGATGTTGACATTGATAAAAATACTTTATTAAAATCATTGAAAATTTATTTAGAAAAATACCCTTTTTCACGTTGAAAATAATTTATTTTTAAAACATCACGCAATTATAAAATAAAACATTTTATTTGAAAATAACCATTTAAACTTGTAAAGGAGTATTTAAAACATTAAGGTGACCTAAAAGTAGGAAATTATTTTCATTCCATATATGTAAAAAATATTCTTTTTGAAAAAGAAATTTTAATTGAGGGTTTTTTAAAGAAATCCCTTACAAATATTATATCATTGAAGTGAACATTAATCAAATAAATAAATTATGTGTATTCAATTTATCTAAATAAAAAAAGTGTAAATACAACATAATTTAACCAAAAGTCATTAATCACATAATCTTATTATGACATAATCAAGAAGTATAAGTTTAACCCAATGAATGAAAATTGAGTTAGGAAATCACTTATGACTTTGTAATCAGTCGAATCGTATGCCCCATAAAATTAAATAATTATCAAATAATAAATTTAATACCATGAATATAACAAGATTAATTATATGATATATCAAAGGGAATTACATACACCAAAAAAAAGTAATAAGTGTTGAATAAGGAATATATCTCACAGAAGTAAAAGTGAGATGAGAAAACCCTTACCTCACGCTTCTATTTAGTGTAGCATTCTTTAACCTCCTGTAAAATGGTTTAAATAATGTTATTAATTCATTCCAGAACTATATTCATATTTATAATACCTTATATTATCCTTTTATAACATCTAACTACCTTTTCATTAATAATATTTCATTATTCTCTTTGTTTTGGGTGTGTTTGTTTCATGGTTTTATGGTCGGTTCATTTGCGTATAATTATGGATTTTCTTATAAAATAGAAATAAAACCCCAGAAGTGAAATGAAATGGTATTTATGCACTTATATAAGTTTAAATAACCCCATTTATCATTTTTATTTTATAGATTAGGATTATTCATTTGATAAAATGTTAATTATAAATGTTTAGTTTATCTTTGGTGGTTTTTTCGAACATCACGAATTAGTTTCATTTTATTTAATATTATATCTATATATTATTTATAGAAAATTAAATAAGTTATAATATACTTCTTAAAATATTATCTAATCAAAATAATAGCTTTATTGACATCCATTAAGGCGGTAATGGAAAACAAACAAAATTGTTATTCATGGAGGCGATTAGCCAACATAATTTGGACAATAGTTTTGTTTATTTGAATAATAGAAGGTAATAAAAGATATGGTTATAATATATTACATCAGAAACATATAAATACATTATATAAATTATTCTGGAGTTATCATTCCTGGATGGATGCAAGATGTGAGGATAAAGTAGAAGAAAAAAAGACAATAAGAGAGGTTGTTTGAGAAAATTACCTCTTGAATATCACCTCCTTGAAGGACCCCTTGGAGACCTTGGATTTTGTATTTTGGTGAGACTAGTAGCACTTATACATAATGAGAGTGGGGAGTAGAGGGTTTTACATATATTTTAGTAGATTCAAGTCTTTTTAGGAGAAATGGGGCAGTGAGGGGTGGTATTTATACTTGAGGAGGGGTGGTTTTAAGTGATTAAATAATGATTATTTTATAATTAAAGCCAATCACATTGAGGTGACATTAATTTCCATGAATTTGTATGATAATTAACGCCATAAAGGATTTTTAAGGTCTATAAAAATATCAAAAACCATTAAATTCTGTAGTTTTAGTCATTTTAAGCTTTTACCTTTTAACTTTAATCCATTACATTATTTTACCTATACTGTGGTAAATCTTTCTTTTTACCATAGTAAAATTTTTATGCCTAAAAATGAAAATGACCTTAAAAATAATTCTTAACTTATGATTCAAAATATGGAATCCATTTTAACATAATAAATTTATATAATTTTCAAAATTATATTTAAAACTAATCCCACAGATGTTACAACAAAGCGGGTTTTTAAATAGAAAATGTTCAAAGGTTTGATATGCTTTTATATCCAATTTCAATGTTAAATTGATTAAAATGACCTAAATTGGATTTCTTGATGTATAATTGAAATAATTATACATTAAAACCAATATAAAATATATTTTAAAATTATAAATTATTTAGATAAGAAATCAATTTTCAATTAAAATTTAGTATTTTTCACTATTCATCAAAAAATGAAAGTTATGAGAAAAATACAAAAAATTCACCATAAAAAAAAATTGATATACCTTTTTCAAAAATTAAGTTTATTTTTCCAAATAAAATTTATAAGTGTCAAAATTTGGTTTTAAAATAGGCACGCTATTAAAAGGTGAAAAAATTGTCATTTTAAAAAATATAGCTTTTTATGCTTAAAATTGGATTTATTCTTATCTTCAGACAATCAAACTTATTGGATGAATTTTAAAAAAAATATCGGATATACAAAATATAAATTTCATTAAGATATTTCACTAATAATGATGAATTTAATTTATTAAGATAAAATTCCATTGTAGGCATAAAATAGTTTTTTAATAAAAACACATCCTTTATATTCAATTGGTATTTATTTTCATTTTGAATTAATTGGTAACTAATGAATTAATATGATAAAAATGTGCAAACTATATTTTAATAATTTAATTAATACTATTCACACCTTCCAATTTAACAACTAGTTTATAACGATCGTGTTAAAATAATAATATTTAATAGTATATTGCAGTTTGTTTAAGCTCGGTGTTGCATGTAATGCATGACATCAAAGAAATTAAATTTAATTAAGAATAGACATACCTTAAAATCTTGGGGTGTTTCATTATACCCTCCTTTAATAAATTGCATCCACATAATTCGAAATTACACTTAAAAATAAAAAGGTTGATACTGGAATGTTTCTTTGTGGGAAACCCACATCGTAAATAGGGTAAATAAAACACCCCCTTGAGGGAAAGAGAAATACAAAGGTCACCAAAAAATTAGTCTTTTGAATAGGATAAAATTTTTGTGAAGTGAAAATATGAACATAGAAGAGAAATGTAACTATCAAGTTTTGATGGAAAATAATAGAGCATAGTCATTAGAAGGTTAATGAACACCAAACCATAGACCAAATATGTCTAAAAAAGTTCTTTGATATCATAAAAAATGATGGTAATATGATAAAATTTTATTTAAAAATAATTTTAGAAGATATAATAACTTTATTTCATCTCATAAGTACAATTTAACTCTTTGTTTGTGCTTTGATCTATATCTAGTTCATTTCTTAAACTAAGAGATGGATATTCAAGATGATTTTTTATACCTGTAGCTATTTTATCAAAAGATCCATAAGTCAATCCTTTGGCCTTTAAATATTTACCAAAAGAAAACTAGTTAGTACATGTTATCCAATATGATAAATTATACTTTAATGATAAACAATTATATCTAAAGTTCAACTTAATCTATTCCATAAGTAGTTAATCTTAAGACTCATCTAAAATATGTCTATCTAAATTAAAAGACCAAAAATTTAGAAAGAAGTTCCTTAAATTTACATAATCAAATTAGAATCAGATTTTACTAATGACATAACATAGATATTATTGTCACATACCAAATATATGACACCTTGATCACCTTTAAACCTTAATGAAAACAATCATGCTTCTAAAAATAAGATCTCAGGTTGTTGAATATATTCATTAAATCCAAACATATAGTAAACCCAGCATAAACCATAAAATCACAAACCACTTCATGATCACCAATACTCTCCTATAAACATCTATTTATCATTATTATCTAAAAATTGGGAAAATATTTTGGGTTATCTTCTCCAAATCACGTGTTTTCCAAAAGATCAACTTACAATAAAATCACTTCTATTACTTACTAGTACTATTCATCACATTCTTTCAAACCCTTAATGAAAAGGTACCGTAGTAAAATCCTTATATATTTCATAATTTAGATATAAAAGACACCATTTATAAAATACTAAAATAAAATAATTCTTAAATACAATCACAAGAACATTAATCATTCATATTCTTCTATATTAATAACATAATCTTTTCCATGATCTATTATCATCTTTTAAGGTGTATTCCTTTGAAACTAGGGGAATTCATTTGCGCAGTTTCCCATATGTCTACATTTGGATCATTTTATATTGGAAACTTTTTTTGTTACATTTCAATAAAAATCATGTTGGACTTTATCTCCACACTTGTAGCAAACTCCCAATACTTTTAAGAAAGTACTGGAGTGTTTCTTTCCATAATTATCACATGTAGGAAAATACTTATCTCCCTTCTTCCCTTAATCTATATTTTTCCTAGCTTTCCTATTCTTCTGTTTCTTCCCTTTGAAGCCACAATACTTGGATAATTGTTTCTCTATCTTGTTAGAACATTATATTATTCCCTCATATGATTAGAATTTTGGGATAATACTTCTCTTTGAAATATTAGGTTAATCCCATAAAAGACATTATCATTATTACTCTTTGAATCACGTGCATTGGTGAGGTTCACATTCCTTCTACTAAGAACCATTTCTAAATGATTATATACACTATATTATATCATATCATTATGAAACCTAATTTATAATCCCAAAACTAGTGAAATACTTATCATAAATTGAAAAATTTATGTGTAGCTAATCTCATAATCATAAACATGGTTTCTTTGGGATGTTGATCTACACTTATCCTCAAAATATATCATATGGTTTTGTTTTCTAATCTATGTTTTTATAAATATAGTTCTCAAGTTTTTTAATAATTTTTCTAATACCAACTATAACGACCCTGATCCCAGTAGCCCGAAGCTAGTTCATTAAATTATTATACTGTCATAAGATATAAGAAATCACATTGTAAATGACTGAATAGTTTAGTAGTTTTATAAAACTAGATACATATTTGAATATTAAATTATATTTAAAAACATAAAATACAACATATAAATTTCTTTTATAACACCATTAATCCCTTAGCTTATCCCTGAATATCAACTATAATAAACTTCATGGAATCTTGGGGAAGAATAAAACATAAGAAAGGGGTGAGATCAAATGCTCAGTAAGGGTTAAGTACAGTGGAAGCTAAGAAATAAAAATTATATAAATTTTATCTACTAAAACACATTCCATTTAATCAATAGATTGAGAATAATATGTCATTAATAAAATATGTTCAAATAATTGCATATAAATAATCACATGAGTTAGGAAACTTAACCATGGGTATTATAATAATCGAATAATCACATGGAAATTAATAACTAACTTCATAATGATTTAATACATAATGATAGATATCTAAAACATAATATAAAGGATTCATTCCAATAATATAACATTATCAACTCTTCATGCTAAAAATCTAACATTATCAAGGCTTTGTGCCAAGAATCTTGTAAATGGGTAAGGCTTTGGCAAAAACCCAGTCTAGTTTGTCTCATGAAACCTACCGATGCATCGAGAAGCTATAGAAGGCCCTAAAAATCACTTAATAATTCCAATAGATTCTTCATATGAAAGGGATGAAACATAATAAGTGTAACGACCCAAAATTTCATTAATGGAAAATCCCTCTTGATCCAGTTAAATGTTTCTTTATATTTTTATAAGATGTCAACTTCTTTAGTTTAACGTTAAGATCTGTGACCGTTACTTTTATAGCCGTTGAACAGTGATCATCTGGGTAGTTTAAATATAAGGCTTTAACGAACCAATTTTCTACTCAGACAAAGGAAGCGATGGCCTCATCCAGTAGAATCGCCCCTTACGAAGCCCATTTGTCGGAGCTCGGAAAAGAGGTGGCGTCTTTGGGCTTTGCCCTTGACCAAGCCCAAGCTGAGCTTCATCAAGTCAAGCTCGAACGTGATCGTCTACGGGAAAAATGGAAGTTGATAGAGATTACCACTCGAGCGATGTTATCCGAGCAACCCCAAGAGTCTGTCACCATCGCACACCTTACCCTTAGGTCTTATGCGGCTATTTTAAGGGGTTATGTAACAAATAAGTAGCACCATGTTCATGTACATTATTTTTGTATATAATAATGAATATAATTTCTAGTCATTTTTGATGCATTGTAATTAGTTTTTAAAGTACAAATGATGTTTTTAGTTATTATTTAATTAAGAATTATATTTTATTAAATTAAAGGATTTTTGAATTAAATAATATTTTAATAAAATATTATTATTAATATTAAATTAATTTTTATTAAATATAAATGATCTTATAATTTTATGAATGCAATTAAAATTTTTATTAAGGTTTGAAAGCCATTTCTCTCAAAACCCGTGAATTTTTATAAATGTCGGTTTTTATTTTAAAAGTGAAAATTCACATATTTAGAAAATTATTTAGTTAAAATAAATATTATTTTTGGAATGAGGACGTCGAAATTATCCAACGGTGAATTTTTCATAATTTTCTGAGACAGTCAAATTTTTGGGTAAAAATTAAATACCATTTAAATATATAATGTGTTTTATGACATCATAATGACCCAATGATGATGTAATAAAATACCATAATCCTTATGTTCGGCCAATATGTGTTTTATCATTAAAATAACGAGGTTTTGGGTTTGTTTGACTCACTTTTCAAAGCATTAATGGAGCCCTCAAAACTTATTCAACACTTTGCCTTTTTTAAATTAATTTCCATGGGAGTGTGACTCACCTCCACATAAGAAACCCTATTTTTTTTAATAAGTTCGGACCTTGGCCTTGTAAAATATTGTTTTCCTCTTTCCTTTTCCAGAAACCATGGGCAAATACCATGGGATGGTTTGTGGTTTGGATTATTTTAATATAAGGGGTCCCAAACCTAAATAATAAAGAATTCTCCCACCTTTCCTATATAAACCCACCCAAGCTCCCACTTCATCCTCACTCAAATCCCTTTAAGTTCGTCCAAAATCTGCCCTAATCTCTCTAGAATCCTCCCAAGGTGCCCCAAGCTCCCAAGAAGCCTCTCACAAGCCTCTCTCTAGGCTTTGGAAGCACACTTCCAAGTAAGGGGTTTTCTTCCTTTCTCATTTTTTTGTCAATTTTCTTTAAGTTGTATTTCCCTTTTTATTTCAATTATGAATGTTGGGGTATGGTTTTGAACCTCCCTCATACTGCCCTCTTATTGTTTGAATTATGGTAGAACCCTTTCTCTCTCATTAAATGCCTCCCATGTACACCCGTTACTATGCCGAAATTCCGAAATGAACTTCTCTCTCTTCTTTTACATTCAAGCAATACTTTTTTATCATGAATCTAAATTCCATTTCTATTGTTGGGACATGTATATATATGATCTCCTTACTTTACATTACATGTAAATATGATGAGGAACCCCTTTCTCTCTCATCAACCTTTTTTATGAATTCTTATGTCACGCCGTTACGCTGCCGAAATCGCACCGATTTTCTAAGCCAATGTCTTTGTGTAGTGAATACCATGCCCATTTCTCCATCAAGGGTATTCACCTTTATGCACATATACATATTGATTGTAAAGTTTCATGTATGAATTCCACATTCCTTTATCGTGGAAGAAATGATTATGTTTTATGAATCCATGTTTTATGATCCATGTGGCACACTTATGCATGAAATGAAATGTTTAAGAAGGGTGCGCCCTGATAGCGCTCCAATGCATTGGGTAAAGTATAGTATCATGATACGTCATGTGCAATGAGTGTTTACTCATTCTAATTCAAGTGCAACGAGGGTTTACTCGTGCTTCAAGTGCAACGAGGGTTTACTCGTGCTTCAAGTGCAATGAGGGTTTACTCATGCTCCATGTGCAATGAGCCTTGGCTCATGCTAATTCAATGTTAAGTGTTGTTGCCACATTTCCATGTTATGATTATCATGATTTATCATGCCTTTATGTTCATGTCTCTCTTATGATCTATTGATATGCCTATTGCCTAACATTTATTGTACTCCTCATGTTATTCATTGTGTACTCCCTTACTGGGCTTTATAGCTCACCCTTTTCTTATGCATGTCCTCAGGTTATCCCATGCAATGCTAAGTACGAAGGAATGTAGTGGTCATGTAAAGGAAGTTTTCAATAAGGATGTTGTATTTCAAGTTTAAAGTTTTTATGTAATGATCCTAATCCCCAAAGACACTAAACCTCTCGATCTTCTTTGTTGTATCAAGTGAAGTTTTATGTAATAAAGCATGTTTAATTTGTAATAAAAAGCAGGGTTGTCATAGTTGGTATCAAAGGATAGGTTTAGTTATTTTTGGGATTAGGAAACCCTAGTAAAGCCTTAGATACAAGACTAAGCATAATAAAAACATCCCTAAGTTTTGGTAAATACTAAGTAAGTGTTTTATCAAACAAATACATCCCTGTATGGATACGAGCAGGTAGAGGCGGCTCTGGCACAGATGTATCCTAGGGGTAAAACCCGAAAACACCGCTTTGAGCTAGACTCGAACGGGAACTGGTGCACGACAACGGGCCTTGCTGCACTCTTGGTTACGACACTCCTGGGGGATATGTTTTGATAAATTCACAATCTTAGTATGAACCCTTATTAAGGGAAAAATGCCCCTAAGAATATATGTTAGAAGAAAGATCATGAAAAGCCTGGATTGAATCCTATAGACTCATGAGTTGAAGAGATTAAAGTTTATTTATAATTCATAAACTTTTGTCTTTGGATTACCCTTTATGTGTTACCCCTAACTTTCCTTTTATTCCAGCCAATGGCCGGTAATAGGAGAACTCGGGCTAACAACCATTGTGAAGATCAGTGTGATGATTGTACTTATGAGATGCCCAATCCAATGGGAGCGGGAATCGTGAACTTTGTCACGCTTCTCTCTCAGCTAACTCAAGTTTTGAATAGAAACACTGGTCAAGAGGAACGTTCAACCCCCCCTAAGAAAGAACAAGTCGCTATTGAAAGCTTCATGAGACAAAGGCCTCCTACTTTTAGTGGATCATCCGATCCCACGATTGCTGAACAATGGATCAACTCCATTGAAAAGATATTCTCCATCCTCCAATGCTCTGAAAAAGAGAAGGTTCTCCTGGCGGCTTATCTTATGGAGGGTGAAGCTGATCAATGGTGGACGTTGATCAAAAATACGAAGCCTGAGGAGGAGATCGAGGCTTTGGAATGGAAGGTATTCCGGAAGATGTTTTTCGATAAATATTTTCCACGCACCCTCCGTCTTAAGATGGAAAGGGACTTCCTTTCCCTCAAGCAGAAAGATGAGGAATCTGTGGGAGCGTACGAGGCAAACTTCACAAGGCTTGCACGATACGCTTCCGGCTTTGTCGTTACCCCCGAATGCAAGGTTGACCGCTTCTTTGGTGGGCTGAAGCCTAGCTTGCGGAAAGCATTAGCGATCCGTGACTTCGAAAGCTATGAGGAAATTGTCCGATGTGCCCTCAAGGTTGAAATGGAGATTGGAGAATCACAGGGGTATCATGGGGACAAGAAGCGGAAGGTGGACTTCAATGCTGGTGGTCCGATGGATAAATCCAACGGCGCTAAGAAATTCCAGCACCCCACTTGCCAAAAGTGTGGAAAAAAGCACCCTGGAAATTGCCTTAGGGGGATAAGAAAATGCTTCAAGTGTGGAAGAGAAGGGCACCTAGCTGTTAACTGTCAGCAAGAAGGACCCGCAGCCGCGACGGAGGGGAGGAACGCTCCGTTCGAACCTCAACGCGTTGTTCAATGCTTCAAATGCAAAGAACCAGGTCATTTTGCGAATCAGTTCCCTAATCCAAGGGTTATCGGAGGCAATCAACAACCTCCAAGACAGCAAGGAAGAGCTTTTGCCATCACTTCTGCCGAAGTGAACCCCGACAACGAAGTGGTGACAGGTACGCTAGTTATTCATTCAAGAATAGCGAACGTACTTTTTGATTCAGGTTCTACGCATTCTTTTATATCTCAAAAGTTTAGTAGAACAATCCCTGCACAACCACAAATCATGGAAGTAAAGATGTCGGTGAATACGGCAAATGGGGCAATCATTGTATCCCATGAGTATAAGTCCTCCTCTGTTATAATCTGTGGATTGAATTTCCCGGAGAACCTCGTCATACTCCCTTTGGTGGAATTTGATGCAATTCTTGGCATGGATTGGCTTTCCTTATATAGAGCCAACATAAATTGTCGGGAGAGGGAAATCACACTCCATATGGAGAATCGACCCCCGATTCTTTACAAGTGTCAGGAGGAAGATGAATCTCCTTTAGCTCCATCATCTCAAGCATGGATATTACTGCCTTATGAGCACGCATATCTGGCTCAGATGATTGAGTCCAAAGAAGAAACCACCCTTGAAGAAATGCCTATTGTGAGGGAATTCGCTGAAGTATTTCCCGAGGAACTTCCTGGTCTTCCTCCAAGAAGAGATGTTGAGTTCTCAATTGAACTTATACCTGGGGCGCTACCAATATCCAAGACTCCATATAGAATGGCTATGGTTGAGCTTGAAGAACTGAAGAAACAACTACCGGAGAATCTGGATAAAGGGTTTATACGCCCAAGTGCATCACCATGGGGTGCACCAGTCCTCTTCGTCAAGAAGAAGGATGGGTCAATGCGGCTTTGCATCGATTATCGTGAACTTAACAAAATCACGATAAAGAACAAGTATCCTCTCCCAAGAATCGATGACTTGTTTGATCAGCTGCGTGGAGCACAATACTTCTCCAAGGTTGACTTGCGGTCGGGATATTATCAAGTAAGGGTGAAGAAGGAAGATATCCCCAAGACTGCTTTTCGTACAAGGTACGGGCACTATGAATTCATAGTAATGCTTTTTGGACTCACCAATGCTCCAGCAATATTCATGGACTTGATGAATAGAGTCTTTAGAGATTACCTAGATAAATTTGTGGCAGTATTTATAGATGATATTCTAATATACTCCAAAACCAAGGAGGACCATGAGGAGCATTTAAGAACTGTACTGGGGACTTTGCGCAAGGAGAAGCTCTATGCCAAGTACAGCAAGTGTGAGTTCTGGTTGAAGGAGGTCTCATTCTTGGGCCATATCATCACAAGCAATGGGATATCTGTGGACCCCTCCAAAACAGATGCAATTGAGGGATGGCCGAGGCCAACATCGGTAACTGATATCCGTAGCTTCTTGGGGTTAGCTGGATATTATCGACGATTTGTGAGAAACTTCTCACGATTGTCCAACCCTCTTACCAAGCTAACTCGAAAGGGAGTAAAGTTTGCTTGGAGTGATGAATGTGAAGAAATCTTCAAGGAGTTGAAAAGGAGGCTTATCACTGCACCTGTGCTCACTTTACCCACAAGTGGGGAGCTTTTTGTGGTATTCAGTGATGCTTCGAAGAAGGGATTAGGATGTGTGCTGATGCAGAATGATAAAGTGATATCCTATGCCTCAAGACAGTTGAAAATCCATGAGCGAAACTATCCAACGCATGATCTGGAGTTGGCGGCGGTGATCTTTGCCTTGAAAATCTGGCGGCATTATCTCTATGGAGAGAAATGTGAGATATATACTGACCACAAGAGTCTTAAATATATATTCACACAGAAAGAGCTTAATATGCGCCAGAGAAGATGGATAGAGCTCATAAAGGATTATGACTGTTCAATACATTACCACCCTGGGAAGGCGAACAAGGTGGCGGATGCCCTAAGTAGAAAGGATCCAGCAATTCTATCAATGATGAGAATTGAGAAGGATCCAATCTTCTTAGACTTGATGAAGATGGACGTGGGAATCATAAAGAAGGGAACATCATCAATCCTTTCATAAATGATTGCTCAACCATCTCTTTTGGAAAGGTTAAAGGATGCTCAAAAGGATGATGCGAGAATCCAAGAAAAAGTGGAAGCTATCAAAAAGGGAAAATCCTCAGAGTTTAATGTTAATGAAGAAGGAATTGTGCGGTTTGGGAAAAGACTATGTGTCCCATCAAGTTCGGAGCTGAAGAAGGAACTTTTGGATGATGCACATAGTTCAAATTTCTCTATTCACCCAGGGAGCACAAAGATGTATCGAGATCTCCGAGAAAACTTTTGGTGGGATAATATGAAGAAGGAGATCGCCGAATATACATCAAAGTGCCTGGTGTGTCAGCAAGTGAAGGCAGAGAGGCAAAAGTCTAAGGGGATGATGCAACCATTGCCCATACCAGAATGGAAATGGGAGAACATCACCATGGACTTCGTCACTGGACTTCCAAGGACATCCAAAAGCAACAATGCAATCTGGGTTATTGTGGATCGTCTTACAAAGACTACACACTTCATTGCTATTCGAGAGGATTTCTCTTTGGATCAACTGGCACAGATATATATCAGGGAAGTGGTACGGTTGCATGGAGTACCACTATCTATTGTGTCTGACCGAGATCCAAGATTTACCTCTAAGTTTTGGAAGAGTCTTCAACATGCTCTGAATACTGAACTGAACTTCAGTACGGCCTATCATCCTCAAACTGATGGCCAATCCGAGCGGACTATCCAAACACTTGAGGATATGTTGAGAGCGTGCTCAATGGACTTTAAAGGAGGATGGGATCAACATATTCCTCTAGTGGAGTTCTCTTATAATAATAGTTTCCACTCGAGCATCCAAATGGCACCATATGAAGCCCTGTATGGGAAAAGGTGTAGAACACCGGCATGTTGGGATGAGGTCGGTGAACGTAAGCTGCTTGGACCAGAAATGGTCGAAGAAATGGTGGAGAAGGTGAAAACCATTCAGCAGCATATCAAGGCAGCCCAAAGTCGACAGAAGAGTTATGCAGATAATCGTCGACGAGACCTTGAGTTTAAAGTCGGAGACATGGTGTTTTTACGCATATCTCCGTGGAAGAAGGTCATGAGGTTTGGAAAGAAAGGGAAGTTAAGTCCAAGGTACATCGGCCCCTTCGAGATTCTTGATCGTGTTGGGGCTGTGGCCTATCGACTAGCACTTCCACCTACTATGGCCAAGGTGCATGATGTCTTCTATGTATCCCTCTTAAGGAAGTACATACCAGACCCTTCACATGTACTCTCTTCTGAGGTGGTACAATTAGAAGACGATCTTTCTTATGAGGAGCAACCAGTGAAGATCTTAGATCGTAGAGAAAAAGTTCTACGAAATAAGACAATGCCCCTCATCAAGGTGTTGTGGAGAAACCACAAGTTTGAAGAAGCAACTTGGGAGTCGGAGGATATGATGAAGCTAAGTTACCCACATTTGTTTTAGTGTGGGAAAAGGAAAATTTTGAGGGCGAAATTTCTTAAGGGGGGAATGTTGTAACGACCCAAAATTTCATTAATGGAAAATCCCTCTTGATCCAGTTAAATGTTTCTTTATATTTTTATAAGATGTCAACTTCTTTAGTTTTACGTTAAGATCTGTGACCGTTACTTTTATAGCCGTTGAACAGTGATCATCTGGGTAGTTTAAATATAAGGCTTTAACGAACCAATTTTCTACTCAGACAAAGGAAGCGATGGCCTCATCCAGTAGAATCGCCCCTTACGAAGCCCATTTGTCGGAGCTCAGAAAAGAGGTGGCGTCTTTGGGATTTGCCCTTGACCAAGCCCAAGCTGAGCTTCATCAAGTCAAGCTCGAACGTGATCGTCTACGGGAAAAATGGAAGTTGATAGAGATTACCACTCGAGCGATGTTATCCAAGCAACCCCAAGAGTCTGTCACCATCGCACACATTACCCTTAGGTCTTATGCGGCTATTTTAAGGGGTTATGTAACAAATAAGTAGCACCATGTTCATGTACATTATTTTTGTACATAATAATGAATATAATTTCTAGTCATTTTTGATGCATTGTAATTATTTTTTAAAGTACAAATGATGTTTTTAGTTATTATTTAATTAAGAATTATATTTTATTAAATTAAAGGATTTTTGAATTAAATAATATTTTAATAAAATATTATTATTAATATTAAATTAATTTTTATTAAATATAAATGATCTTATAATTTTATGAATGCAATTAAAATTTTTATTAAGGTTTGAAAGCCATTTCTCTCAAAACCCGTGAATTTTTATAAATGTCGGTTTTTATTTTAAAAGTGAAAATTCACATATTTAGAAAATTATTTAGTTAAAATAAATATTATTTTTGGAATGAGGACGTCGAAATTATCCAACGGTGAATTTTTCATAATTTTCTGAGACAGTCAAATTTTTGGGTAAAAATTAAATACCATTTAAATATATAATGTGTTTTATGACATCATAATGACCCAATGGTGATGTAATAAAATACCATAATCCTTATGTTCGGCCAATATGTGTTTTATAATTAAAATAATGAGGTTTTGGGTTTGTACTTATTCAACACTTTGCCTTTTTTAAATTAATTTCCATGGGAGTGTGACTCACCTCCACATAAGTAACCCTATTTTTTTTAATAAGTTCGGACCTTGGCCTTGTAAAATATTGTTTTCCTCTTTCATTTTCCAGAAACCATGGGCAAATACCATGGGATGGTTTGTGGTTTGGATTATTTTAATATAAGGGGTCCCAAACCTAAATAATAAAGAATTCTCCCACCTTTCCTATATAAACCCACCCAAGCTCCCACTTCCTCCTCACTCAAAGCCCTTTAAGTTCGTCCAACCTCTGCCCTACTCTCTCTAGAATCCTCCCAAGGTGCCCCAAGCTCCCAAGAAGCCTCTCACAAGCCTCTCTCTAGGCTTTGGAAGCACACTTCCAAGTAAGGGGTTTTCTTCCTTTCTCATTTTTTTGTCAATTTTCTTTAAGTTGTATTTCCCTTTTTATTTCAATTATGAATGTTGGGGTATGGTTTCGTACCTCCCCCATACTGCCCTCTTATTGTTTGAATTATGGGAGAACCCTTTCTCTCTCATTAAATGCCTCCCATGTACACCCGTTACTATGCCGAAATTCCGAAAGGAACTTCTCTCTCTTCTTTTACATTCAAGCAATACTTTTGTATCATGAATCTAAATTCCATTTCTATTGTTGGGACATGTATATATATGATCTCCTTACTGTCCATTACATGTAAATATGATTAGTAACCCCTTTCTCTCTCATCAACCTTTTTTATGAATTCTTATGTCACGCCGTTACGCTGCCGAAATCGCACCGATTTTCTAAGCCAATGTCTTTGTGTAGTGAATACCATGCCCATTTCTCCATCAAGGGTATTCACCTTTATGCACATATACATATTGATTGTAAAGTTTCATGTATGAATTCCACATTCCTTTATCGTGGAAGAAATGATTATGTTTTATGAATCCATGTTTTATGATCCATGTGGCACACTTATGCATGAAATGAAATGTTTAAGAAGGGTGCGCCCTGATAGCGCTCCAATGCATTGGGTAAAGTATAGTATCATGATACGTCATGTGCAATGAGTGTTTACTCATGCTAATTCAAGTGCAATGAGGGTTTACTCGTGCTTCAAGTGCAACGAGGGTTTACTCGTGCTTCAAGTGCAATGAGGGTTTAGTCATGCTCCATGTGCAATGAGCCTTGGCTCATGCTAATTCAATGTTAAGTGTTGTTGCCACATTTCCATGTTATGATTATCATGCTTTATCATGCCTTTATGTTCATGTCTCTCTTATGATCTATTGATATGCCTATTGCCTAACATGTATTGTACTCCTCATGTTATTCATTGTGTACTCCCTTACTGGGCTTTATAGCTCACCCTTTTCTTATGCATGTCCTCAGGTTATCCCATGCAATGCTAAGTACGAAGGAATGTAGTGGTCATGTAAAGGAAGTTTTCAATAAGGATGTTGTATTTCAAGTTTAAAGTTTTTATGTAATGATCCTAATCCCCAAAGACACTAAACCTCTCGATCTTCTTTGTTGTATCAAGTGAAGTTTTATGTAATAAAGCATGTTTAAGTTGTAATAAAAAGCAGGGTTGTCATAATAAGCATATACATTTTTATTGAAACTGGCATATAAAATGTAAATAACTTTCCCCATTAAATAAATATAATCACAAACCATCCAGAGTAATATGGTTAATTGTATCAAAATAATAAAAACTAATCAATAAATATAAAATGAAATATATAATATGGTATCATAAGAGATAAACCTCAATGAAGAATAAAATTCAAAAAAGTATGTTGAAATAGATGAAAATACTATTTTAAAATCATTGAAATTTTTTTGAGGAAAATACCCCTTTTCACTTTGAAAAACATTTATTTTTAAAATGCTGTAAAATTATAAAATAAAAAATTTTATTTAAAAATAAATATGTAAAATATTAAAGGAATCTTGAAAGCAATAAATTATATTCATTCTATAAATGTAAACAAACATTCTTTTTGAAAAATTAACTTTAATATATGATTTTTAAAAGAAAGTCCCTTACAAATATCATATCATTAAAGTGAGCATTAATAAAATGTATAAATTATGTGTATTCAATATTAATACAAATAAAACAAGAGTAAATAAAATATCAGATAACTAAAATTAATTTCTTACACAATCTTAGTATGCCATTATCAATAAGTATTGTTTAACCTAATGAATGGAAATTGAGTTAAGAAATCACTTAGTACTTTGTAATCAGTCAAATCATAAGTCCCATAAAAGAAAATAATTATCAAATGAAACATTTAATACTATAAAGATAATGAAATTAATTATATTATATATCAAATGGAATTACATACAACATATACAAGGAATAAGTGGCGAATAATGTATATATATCACAGAAGTGAAAGTGAGATGAGAAAACCCTTACCTCACGTTCCCCTTTATTGTAGCTTTATTTAACCTCTTGTATAATGGTTTTAATAATGTTATTAATTAATTAAATAAATATATTGATATTTATAATACCTTATATGATCATTTTATAACATCTTACCACCCGTTAATTATTAATATTTCATTATTTTCATTGTTTCAGGTGCGTTCATTTCATGGTTTCATAGGCAGTTCATTTGCATATAATTAGGGATTTTCTTATAAAATGGAAATAAAGCTCTAGAATTGAAATGAAATGGTATCCATTCAATTATATAAGTTTAAATTAACCTATTTATATTTTTCTTTCCTACATGATGATGATTCATTTAAAAAAATGTTAATGATAAATGTTTAGTTTGGTTTTGGTGGTTTTTCCAAACATCACGAACTAGTTTCATTTTATTTAATATTATGTATATATATTATTTATAGAACATGAAATAAGTTATAATATACTTATTAAAATATTATTTAACCATAATAATTGTTTTATTACTATCCATGAAGGCGGTAATGGAAAACGAACAAAATCGTTATTCACAAAGGTGATTAACCGACACAATTTGGACAATAGTTTTTTTCTTTGAATAAGACGTGGTAATAAAAGAGATTGATATAAGATATTACATTATAAATATAAAATTCAATTATATACCTGATTCTAGAGTTATCATAACTTTATGGATGAAACGGGTGAGGAGAAATTAGAAGAATAAAAAAAATAAGAGAGGTGGTTTGAGAAAATTACCTCTTGAATATCAACTCCTTGAAGGACCACTTGAGGACCTTGGATTTGGTATTTTGGTGAGAAAAAAAGAAATTGGATCTGAGTAGAGTGGGTAGTATATGGTTTGGTTGATATTTTAGGAGATTCAAGTCTTCTGAGGTGAAACGGGTCAGTGAGGGGCGGTATTTATACTTGTGGAGGGGTGGTTTTAAGTGATTAAATAATGATTATTTTATAATTAACGCCAACCAAATTAAGGTGGACTTAATTTACCTGAATTTGGATGATAATTAATGTTTTAAAGTCTATTTAGGGTATATAAAAACATTAAAAAATCCTTAAATTTTGTAATTTTTCTGTATTTTAAGCTTTTACCTTTTAACTTTAACCCATTACATTATTTTACCTATACCGCGATAAATCTTTCTTTTTACCATGGTAAATTTTTTATGCCTAAAAATGAAAATGAAGTTAAAAAATAATTTGGAACATATGATTCTAAATATTTAATCAATTTTACCATATTAAATTCACAAAATTTTTAAAATTACATTTAAAATTAATCCTGTAGACGAGACGATAAAGATGGGTTTTAAAGAAAAAATATTCAAAAGTTTGAAATGTTTTTATATCCAATTTCAATGTGAAATTAATTACAATGACCTAAATTGGATTTATTGATGTATAATTTAACTAATTATAATCCAAAAATAATTCAAAATACATTTTAACATTATAAATTATTTAGATAAAAATTTAGTTTTCAATTAAAATTCAGTATTTTCACTATTCATGAAAAACTAAAACTTATCAGAAAAATGCCAAAAATTCACCCTAAGATAATTTTGATATCATGATTTCAAAAATAAAGTTTATTTTTTCAAATAAAAACTTTAAAGGTTTCAAAATTTATTTTTAAAACAGGCGAGCCATTAAAAGGTGGCAAAATTTCCTTTTAGAAAAATATTGCTTTTTATGCTTAAAATTGGATTTATTATTATATTCAGCCAATAAAAATTACTAGATGAATTTAAAAACATTTTATTGGTTAATAAAATATAAATTTCATTAATATATTTCACTAATAGTGATAAATTTAATTTGTTAAGATAAAAATTTACTGTAGGTATAAAAATAGTTTTTTAATAAAAACACATCCTTTATATTCAATTGGTTTTCCTTTTAATTTTGAATTAATTGGAAACAAAAGAATTAATTTTATGAACATGTGTAAAATATATTTTCATAATTTAGTTAATACTATTCATACTCACTAATTTAATAGCTAGTTTATAACGGACGTGTTAAAAAAATAATATTTAATAGTATATTGCAGTTCATTTAAGTTCAACGTTGCATGAAACGTATGATATTAAAGAAATTGAATTTATTTTAGAAGATACATAACTTAAAATCTTGTAGTGTTAGATTCTTTAGCCATTTCCATATGGACTACATTTCAGACAGAAACATCATCCTCCTTTCCCCCCATATCATCTTTGTGTTCTGTATCGCCCATAGGGGTGGTTCTAATAATGTTCACTAATGCATAATGCATTACTGGTGTCACCCTTGACATATTTATTTTGTTTACACCCACCATAGGGCCTCATCTTTTCCTTAGATAATCCCCATAGAGACATCTGGAAGAGGGTGCCGTGAAGGGAATCTTCTAAGATTTTCATCATATGTGTTCTGATTGAGAAAGTCAGGTCATGAAATGAGACAATATGGGATATTTATCCTTTAAAAACTCCTCATAACTAGGAAAATATCAATCTCTATTGGGTAGGATAATGAGGTAAAAATTTCCCCAACCATGTAGGCTGGGGTTATTCCCATTTCACCATTACAACAATTTGAATTTATTAGCCTTATGGGGAGGGGTTCTATTAAAATTTTCCCCAGCCCTATAGGCTCAGAATGATCCTATATTTATATTTCTACAATTTCCTAGACTTCTCTCTTGATCTTTAAAATCTTGGTTCAAGCATGAGCGAGGTGCATCATGTGATCTGCACACGAGCTACTTTGTTTTGCAGGAATTGTTGTTATTTGATGATTTTCCTTCCTTAAGAAAGAATCTTGTTTAACCTTCTTGGATGCCTCATGAAAGAGTCTTTCAATGGATTTCTCTCATCATTCTTGGTGCTTCTAATATTTTTTCATGGCTAATTTCTATCGAGCGTGCCATCTATCGCTGGTAGAGTTTTCTTTTGTGAGTTTACTAGAAACAATGAAGTTGTACAATGTCACTTTTTATGGGATCCTCTAATCAGGGAGCGGGGTAAAATGAAATGGTCCATGATTTCCCCATCCTTTGATATAGACACTATCTAGGGTGTTGGAGATCAACTAGAGTGGAATTTTTAATGCATCTAGACACGTGCATCAGAGTCCCTTATGCTGCTTCCCTTATTTTGGGAATCACATAGCTGGAAGGGCCACTAAATCAATTTGATTACATAACTCCTCAATTACCTTTGAATGGACTTGATATTCATCACAATGTAATAATTTATCCCTTTAGTGGTGAAGATTCATCCAAATGTTTATAATAACGCCATGCACACATTCTTCTAAAAATGTTTCTCAAATGGTATATTAAGGATTGGATAAGGGCCAAAACATGAATAGTATATTATCTTTAGCCAATTGTTTCTTCACAACTAATGCATCCAATTCATCTTCTAAAAAATATTCCTCTACCTAATATAACCAAAGAAGGAATTTCTAGCAGCTTTGCTGCAACCGGTGGGATTATGAGGGATCTTCTCTATTATGCTAGAAGGTAGATGATCCAAGGGTGATTTGGAGAGTGACTATTACCATGAACTATCTTCTGGTTGAGAAAGGATATCACTTGTCAATGGAAATTAATTAGGCATGATTGACCTCATCATCCCAAGTGTATCATGATACAATGACTTTATCTTCATTAGTTTAACAAAGGGAGGACCTTCTTGTTGAAATTAAATATTATTGTAGGGAGGACCTTCACAGTGAATTCCATAATGAAGAGAACTACCAACATGACTTAACATCTAACTAAAATGTAATTTTCTATAGTGTATGCCCTGGGGAGACCCTTCAGGGTAGAAAATGTAAGGTTATTGGATTCACATGTTGTAGACAATGACATTGATACATAGAATCATGTCTAGGTGAATCTTGTGCTGCTGTTGGGATTTTTTAACAAGCTTCTAGAATTCTAGTAGGAATATATGTCAAACCTGGAGTGGCCACTGAAATGAACTGGTGATCTCTAGTTGGAACATGAATAAGTGCCTGATCTAGTCATCCATTTATCATGAGTTTTTCTAACGACCCTCCTGGACAAGATCAGTGCCTTCTTCTGAGTGAATCTCATATTATGCTGATGATACACCCTACTTAATGAGGCGGGGTTGTGTGCCTAACTCCTAGCCACTGCTATTGATATCATAATTTTTTATAAGGTTTTCAAAATATAGGTAGGTATTGTTTCCTACCCTTCCATCATTACGAGAATGTGCTGGCTAACCTTTGCAGCTGAAATAGGAATATACACCCATTTTGGTGTTGGACTAGGGATATGTACCTCCTCCAGTACTCCATTTCCTACCAAAAGATACTAGAAGTCTTCATATGGGGGGGGGGGGGTAAAAATATGAGTGTTCCCATATTTATTTCTGAGATCTTTCGAAAGGTTTCTCTAGTTACTGCTAGACCATGATAGCAGGTTTGAACTATGTGATAAGGTATATGGGTCTACTCATAGGTTGCCTCCATGTTTTGTTGGTGGGATTCTATGGTGAGGACAAGGATGTAGCCATGTTCCCAATTGTTTGATTTCTTCCCTTGACAAGATGTCCTAGATGCTTGGATATGAGAGAACTGAGCTGAATCATATAGGGAGACATCCCCTTCATGTCAAGGACTTGATTTCACATGGTGTTGGTAGCATAAACTACTATAAGGATCCCTTTGGTGTGAATCTTATGCTATTGAGATGAGACCATTGCTTACCTCTTGATCTTCCTCCCTAAGATAAGGGAGTAACTTGTTATTGCATTTTGGGGAAAGGCTCCTGAAATGGTTTGATATGGCGATGAGTACAATATGCTTCTTAAACACTAGCTGTAATTGAGTGGAAGGATGGGATGGTTTTATTTCTAGGAGGGATTTTCATGCTACCACCAAGGTTGGGATAGTACCGTTGAGGTGATATTCCCGAATCGGTGCATTGGAAACCTAGCATTGAAGATACTAGGTTGGTGACAATGTCCTCTATTTAGATGAGGAACTAGCTTGTGTATCAGTTGATTCATATGTTCTTTCCAATTTGTAGGATGTTATTGGATTTAAGGGAGTTATTGGTAAAAGTTTCTAGAAGGTTAACATGATAAAAAAACAATAAAAATCATTAAAACTTCTTCACCATATAAGAACACATGTGCATTTGATTATTTTAAGGTCCATGTCCAACCCTTTTTTTTACAAAAGGATCATGACATGTGGGTGACACAGTCAATAAAGGAATCATGTTGGGTTGACCATTTTTGTTTTTGGTGAAAATTTGGGGCCTAATGATGGATTGTGGTGGGTTTGGGTATGGTTACAAAATTGTTTACATTGACATCACCATTTTTGTTTCACACATCTTTTTAGGTAGTTTCCAATGGGGTTAATTCGTGGAACCTGAAACACCTAGTGGATCTCATATCTGTGATGGATCATGGAATAAATTTCCAAAGGTAAGCGTTCATTGGGTAACTTAACCAACGCCACTTAAAAACTCACATTGGTCAAGAGAATTGGAGTTTGGGATCATTTCACCCTTTTGGGGGGAATTATTTCCTACTTTATGACTCTCTTAAGGATTTAAGACTTATTCCTGAATCCCTTTTTTTAAATTCAAAATATGGAACTGGTCACCCATATATATTAACAATCAATTATATACATGATTTGATGTGAAACCATATATATGTATTATAGGTTCTCCATCAATGAAACCATCTATATGTATTTGAGTTTCTCCATTGATGGAACCATTCATACATATCAAAGGTCTTCTATATTAGTTATGTTTGTTGTTTTGTAATGCTAGTTTTAATACACACAATTAGGTGCTCTGAAATTTATCATTATCCAGGGAGATGAGAGTTGTTTTGATGTTTGTATTAGGCCCGTGATAGGGGATTCTTGTGTATACTTGTGAAAGTAATTAGAACCTATGTATTTTTATGTCACTTAATAGGAAACATCATACCTTTTAGGGTCACGTGACAAGGAACAAACCATTTAGTTTAACATCATGTGGAAAAGACATCTAGTTAGAAGATGCCTAGAAAAAGGATGGCATGCGACTTATGCTAAAATGTCCCCAGGGACCTAGAAGGAATATGACCCTCTAGGTTAGATATAACCCTACTGGTAATATGGCCCAGAAAATATTAGGGTGAGTTTGGGGTGCTTGGTTTGAACCTTAGGGAGGATTCCTATATATCCCATTTAGATATGAATCAAATCCCACATAGTTCTAAGGGGTTGGGGATTATACTGAGTAAGAGGTCCAATTAATGAATACTTTATTATGGTTATGACATGATTACCACTAAACTCTAAACCCACATGAGTCATGATCAGTTTGAGAAATAAGAAGAAGTGGAAGATTTGGAAATCTACACAACCTCCTTTGCCCATTGGTGGATGAGGGTGAGGATATAGAAGGTGGGAGAATGTCCCACAAGGGGTTTACTCCAGGAGGGATGACCATTTTAATATCCAACCTATCCTACCCTTTTGACCAGTGGAAGAGAGGGAGTGGGTGGGACTACGGGAAAGATATGTCATAGTCTAGCCCGAGAAGACATCCATTACCATCCCTAAGGTTTGGTTCCTTATTACCATGGGAATGTTTTATTAAGTACATTCCAAGGATCCCACCTATTAGTTAGGATGAATGTAAAAATTCCATTACCAAAGTAATTTATGGTCGTGAGGGAATGCTGGGGTGCCCTGGGTTCTGATCATGCCTATTTGAAGGCTTTGGAGGAGGTCTTGGATTTTTTCCCATCAAACGAGGGACCGAGAAAAAGTGGTTCCCAATCATTGGAGACATGAAAAGAGATATTAAAGGGATATTTTAGCACCACTAGTTTGAGTTATTCCATTATTGGATGTGTTTTCTTTTATTCATGGTGTCTTGGTTTAATAAAATAGGAGCGTTAAAAATGAATCAAGTTACTGGAAAATACCACAGGAAAAATTCATGATGTGTAACTTTTACATGATGTGAAAGTATTGGGGATAGATTCTATAAATAATTTACATGGTGTGAAAAATATTCATGTAATGTAAGATATTCATTTCATGTGATCGATATTTTTTGAAAATAAAAATTGTCGTGACACAAAATTCATCATAAGTGGCCTCACAATAAATAAATAACATAAATGTAATTTACACATTGTGTAACTCATGGGCCCAACGAGTTTAAATAAAACCATCACATATTTTATTCTCACACACCCTTTTATTCTCCGTCTCGACTCTTAGGGTTTCCATAAGTGGATTATGGGGTTTTTTGACATCTGAACTCTAGTGACATTGGATCTTTGAGTGTTTTTTTGGAATCAAAGGTTAGATTTCCATTCTTCCTTAACATGTTGGATCTATAGGTTTTGTATTTATTAGAACCATAGATCTATGTCATTATAACTAGGTATATGTGTTAAAATTTATGTTGATGATATCTTCTTGGGTTTTGGTAAAGGAACAAAAGGGACAGGTTTAATTCACAGAATCATCTTGGATATTTTGTGCTAATCATATCGAGGTAGGTAGATTCTATCCCACTCTACCATTATATAACTATAGGGTTTCTATTTTTAAAATAATATTCATGTTGTGTTGGAAATCCTTTGTGGAATTGATTTAAAAACCCCTATTGATGTGATTTCAAAAGGGTGGGTTTTGAAAGAGGGGATTTTATTATATAAATGTTTTCTTGGAAATTTTGGTATACAGGTGTGGTTCATGTTCATGTTTACGTGGGATAGGTAATTTTCAAAAGTACTATAATCAAATAATAATAATTTTGGATGGGTAATGATCGGAAGTACCACCATAAAATAATGATAATTTGGGATTTATCATGGTCAGAAGTACCACCGTCAATTTAGTCACCAAGTGACAGCTTGGTGATAGGAGAACTTGCCACTCACGAGTATAGGGACATCTGTGGTTTCATGAATTGTGTGTGTTCATGGGTGTGAAATGTGATAGATATTCCAATGAAAATTAAATGGGTTTAAAATATTTATCTTAATTTTTTATTAAATGAATTCTATTTATGTTTCGGCCTGTTTTTCTATCTATTTTTCTCCTACTTTATTAAATGTGCTAATCTATTCTTTTCCTAATTTCATGTGATGGTAAGTCTTTAGGGAAATCCTACTAAGTGTTATACTCACCCCCTTATTGGAACTTTTGTGCATTTATAGATTTTATCTACTAAGATATAGGGAAGGGTCATGTTTCATACTTATCTAGCGGTGGTCCTTGACATAATGGGTTTTTAATGAAATTAGAGTTGGGGAGTTTCTACTTCTTGGTCTGGGATGTTGCCACTTTGGTGATGATGTATTTCTACTTGGAGTCTTATCCTTGCACTTTTATTTCTTTTCCACTGTACTTCGATGTTGTTCTGTATTGATATTTTATTGAGTAATGTGGTTTATTATCATGCATCATTTATTCAAACTTATATATTTTTTATCTCTTGATAGGTGGTTTGTTATTTTGGAAAAATCATCCCCCAATGTCCTCTAATCCCCTTGGTATTTATTTCCAGCCTTTAGTGTCCTGGGTATTTCACCTAAGTCCAATTCCACTTTTCCCTTCTCAATCAAATGATGAGGGGTAAGGAATTAAAATTGATATGAGTTTTTTGGTCCTTGGGTAACAATTTTTATTAAATTTTTCCAGTCCTTGAGTTGGGTTGGTAGCAAGGACATAGGACCATCAGAACTTGAAATGTATAGTTTAAAAATATGTATCCAACCTTTTTATACTAAACTTCAAGTTACCAGGGTGGTTTGGGTAGAAATGTTTTATAACAAAATTCTAGGAGTATTTTTTATGTCATTGTTGTGGGTTTAGACAATGAGTGTTGTATACCATGCATTATAGTAAGACTTCTCAGTAGGATTTCATTGTTCATCTCCTGTTCAACTTATTTATGAAAAACAATTAAAATGAATTGTTTTTGAAATAATGGTTGCAATATTTATTTCTTATGGTAGTGATAATTATTTATGATGTTTTTTAATTTATTCATACCTTAAATTCCTATAGAGAAATAGTCTAAATTTTTTATTGTTTTACTTATAAAAAATGGCACCAAGAAGACACCATAGAAACCAATAGGAAGAAGTTTCTGAAAATTTGGTTGTACCTGAACCATAGATGAACTAGATATTTGTACAGAGTATTATAAAAGCATCTAAAGTTGTTGATAGAGTAAATCAGAATAACAAACCAAATAAAGTTAATAGTTCAGTAAAGTTTAAAAAGTAGAATTTATCAGTGTTTTGAGGGGATTCTAAACCTGAAAAAGAAGAAGTGTGTCTAAACCGAATAAATAAAATCTTTGATTTTATTGCTACACCAACAGAGCTTAAGATTAAGTTGTAAACATATATATTGGAAGATCTTTCATGCTAATGGTGGGATTTATATTTCCAAGATAAATTTAACTAGGGACTGATGTGGGAGGATTTCGAGGAATTTTTCAATAAACAATTTTATCCACACACCTTACAAATAGAAAGAACCAAAGATTCTTTAGCTTAAACAATAAAAAATCTCTATTAAAAAGTATACATAAAAAATTATGGACTTGGTTAATTTCTCCCTAGAGGTATCTACTAGTGTTTCCTTGAAGGAACATATCTTTTAGTTGGCACTTTTACTTGAGATTTGATCCAAGATATACATTCTATGCATTATGGATTATACTGATATGGTTAATAGGGAAATAGTGGCCAAAAGAGATCTTATTGAAGATTCTATGGGAGGTAGTCTGTTTTTTTTCATGGGTATAATTTCCAACTCCAATGATGTAAATAAGAGAAGAAAGGATGTCTATTCTCATTGAGGTATCACACCCCAGACTCATAATACATAATTAGTTAATTTTACTCCAAGATATGATATCAAACTAGGTTGTTTCCAAAGCGAGTCGTTGATTAATATGAGGAATGAACGTACTGCACCACCAAGGAATTGTCACTATTATAGTAAAAAAAGTCCTTATAAATAAGTATTGTCTTAAACTTCTAATATTAGTGGGTAGAACTGGATTGAAACAGCCTCATCCATTATATGCTTGAATGGAACAGTCCCATCAGTCTAGTTTTCATCCATAGACACAGGTAAACCAAGGTGCTTCTAGGAACACTTTGGTAGTTCATTTGACACCTCAAATGGGAAGCAAGAGATATCTTGTGACATCTGAGTGAAAAATTTATGAAGTAGAACAATCTATTGTGAGTGAGAAACTAGGTCCCTTTATGGTGCGAGGTACTATTCTTCTAAACTTCACTCTTATGAATGTCTTGTTTGATACTTGTGTATAAAATTATTTCCTTTCTTCTTATGTGGTTAAAAAATTTCTATTGCACATGTAAATGATGCATCATGTTATGATATTAAGACACCCCTTAGATGCCAGGATTAAATAGGATTTAAATTTCTAGAATGTTCTATTACCATTGATGTAATGTAGTTTCTATGGGAGTTTAGTGTCCTAGATATGGATGTATTTGATTTGAAATTTGGTATGGATTTGGTAGTAGGTTTTAAATCCCATATAGAATGCTATGCTCAATAGGTGACGTTTACATCCTCAGATAGATCTATGCATGTATTCAAAGCATATAGGGATATAATTACTGGTAAAGAAGGACCTATAGTGATAGTAAATAGAGAAATCTTAAGAAAGTTAGCTGTATTGACCTTGGTGGATGCTGATGAAATAGGGAATAAGACTCTTCCTATTATAGTGGATCGATACCCTAATGTTTTTTGAAGGATTTATTTGGATTACCACTTGAATGGGAAATCAAATTTATTATTGACCTACTCTTAGGAACATGTACTATTTATTTACCATATTACAAAATGGATTTAGAAGAGTCACAAGAATTAAAGGATCATCTTCCAGAGTTAGAAATTACAGAATTTATTAGACCTAGTACATCACCTTGGGCTACAATAGTTTTGTTTATAAAGAAGGCAGATGGTAATCTTTAGTTATATCTTGATTATTGCAAATTGAATCAAGGTATGATTAAAATTAAGTATCCCCTTCCTTATATTTATGACCTAATTAACCAATTTAATGGTGAAAAATTGTTCTCTAAAATTAATCTATGCTCAGGATATCATCAATTTAGAGACATAAGATAATATATTCAAAAAATTGTATTTCGAGGTTGCTATAGAAATTATGAATATATCATCATGACTTTTGTTCTAACAAATAAACCATCATCATTCATGGATTTAATGAATCGTATCTTCTATAGGAACCTTGATTCATTTTTTTGGGGTTTTTTGATGATATTATGGTTTATTATTGAAGCATAAATGACCATGAATATAACTTGGAAATTGTAGTGATTACGTTGAGAGAACATTGTTTGTATGATAAGTTTACTAAGTGAGACTTTTGGATACTAGAGGTTCATTTCCTTGGTCATGTCATTTATAAAGTAGGAATATCTGTTGAACCTAGAAAGATAGAAGTAGTAGTCTCTTGGAAGATACCAAAGAATAGATTTTAGGTATGCAGTTTCCTTGGATTATCAAGACACTATCACCTATTAGTTTGGTAATTTTCAAGGATTTCTTCTCCCATGACTATTCTAACAAGGAAAGGTGTTCCATTAATATAGAATGATGAAGTTTAGTAATATTTTTTGGAAATTAAGACTCGTCTAACCTCAAAACCCATCCCAATATTTCCAAAACTAGGTGGAAAATATGTGGTGTATTATGATGTATTTGGATTCTGTCTTGGTTGTGTTCTTATATAGGGAGACCATATTGTGGCCTATAGTTAGAGGAAATTGTGAGTGAATGATAAGTATTATCTTACACATGTTTTTTAATTAGCTGCAGTTGTTCATTCCCTTAAAACATGGAGGCATTACCTATTTGGGGAAAATTTCATAGTTTTCACTAACTATAAGAGTTTAAAATACATATTTTTTAGTGATACTTGAACTTGAAAAAATGAATATGGATGGAGTACCTCCAGATGTTCGCTTTGGACTTGATATACACACCTAGTAAAGGTAATTTTGTGGAAGATGCATTGAGTTGGAAATCGTATAATGAAGTGGTCTGAGAAGCATGTGACCAATAGTAGTTGATGATCATGATTGTTGATATGTGTTTAGATTATGAATCACATGGTGAATACACTATTTTATTTCAATTAAGTATTATTCCAGACATGGTAAATTTTGTAAAAGAATCATAACATCATATTTTGGATACATCACCATTAGGTCAAACCTAAATGGTGGCGAAACTCTGGATAATTAGAAAATAGATGAGAAACTCTGGTTTCATTTTAAAAAATGGACCGTAGTTCCCCAATCTTGTAAGGAACTTATTATTTTATAGTATCACCATTTGAAATGGGTTATTCATCCAGGTGTTTAGAAAATGTACAAGGCAATGAAATATCATTTTTGGTGGGTAGGAATGAAACGCGAGATCACATAGTATGTGACGAAATTCTTAACTTTCCAACTGGTAAAGATAAATCATCAAAGGCCAATTAGTATGCTATAGTCTATTCCTATACTTATATGGAAGTGAGATCATATTGTGATGGATTTTGTCATAATCCTACCAATAATTTTACACAAAAATGATGCTATATGGGTAGTATTGGATTGAATTACTAAGTCAAAATAGTTTATCCCTATTAGAGAATCCAACATGGTAGAGGACATGAAAAAATTATATATATGAGAAGTGGTCATGTTACATGGAGTTCAAGCTTTAATTGTATCTAAAAGATACCCCCATTTCACTTCTCGATTTTGGAAATCATTACAACAAGATCTTGGAAGTAAATTAAATTTAATAACAACATATCATCCATACGGATGGAACATCAGAACACACTATTCAAAAATTGGAGGATATGATTAGATCCTGTGTTATGGATTTTAGTGGTTCATGGGATGATCATATGCCTTTGGTTAAATTCTCTTATAACAATAGTTATCAGGAAATATTTTATATGCCACCATTTGAGGCTTTGTATGGTTGTCCGTATTGATCTTCTTTATGTTGGGTTGAAATAGGAGAATGATCTTTGATTGGACCGAGTCTTGTGCATGAGACTATGGAACAAATCCAGATGATTTGGAAATGGCACAAAGAAGATAGAATTCATATGCATATAATCATCACCAAACATTATATTTTGATTTCAATGACCATATTTTCTTGATAGAATCACCAAGAATTGGTCATTGATTCTTGGAGAAACAAGGTAAGTTAGAACCACAATATGTGGGACTGTTTGAGGTTATAGAACAGATTAGAACTGTTGCATACTAATTGGAATTACCATTGACATTTAGTGATGTTCATAACGTCTTCCATGTTTCTGAATTGAAGAACTATCACTTGGATCCTAAACATGTGATTATCTAGGATCATGTTACTCTAGTACTAGATGTGAATTATATCTATGAACCAATACAACTTTTGTATAGGCAGGAAAAGACCCCCTGAGGGTGGTCTTTTTTACTTAGTGCAATTGCTATGAAAGAATGGTCAGGTTCAAGAGGAAACATGGGAAAATGAAAGGTTTATGTGGGAGTATTGACCTAATTTATTCTAGCTTCCTAAGGATGGAAATCCCAATGTTGGAGATAATGCAGCACCCATGGTTTGTGGTACTCCATCATTGGTTGCATTTTCTTTTATTCTTAGAGTCTTGGTTTAATTAACTAGGAGTGTTAAAAATGAATCTGATTATGGGAAAATCCCATAGGAAAAATTCATGTAGTGTAACTTTTACATGACATGAAAGTGTTGGGGATAGATACTATGGATAATTTTGATGGTGTGAAAACTATTAACGACATGTAAAATATTCAATTCGTGTAATCTGAATTTCTGGAAAATAAAAACTGAGGCGACACAAAATTCGGTGTAATTATCCTATTGATAAATAAAATACATGAATATGTTTTACACATCATGTAACTTAATGGACCAATGATTTTAGATATAGCCAATGTATATTTCATTATCACACACCCTTTTATTCTCTCTCTCAAATCCCAGGGTTTCCATAGGTTAATTCTAACGATTTTTTACGTCCAAACTTAAGTGAAATAGAATCTTTAAGTGGTTGTTTATGGAATCCAAGGTTAGAGTTTTCTTCTTCCTTATCATGTTGGATATTTATCTATTGGCTTGATTGGAACCATATATCGGTGTCTTTATACCTTGATATATGGGTTTAGATTTATGTTGATGAGATCTTCCAGGATTTTGGTAAAGGAATGGGAGGCAAAGATTTAATTAAAAAAATCATCCTAGATCCTTTGTGCTAATCATATCGAGGTAGGTGAATTTTCTACTACTTGACTTTTCTATAACTGTTGTATTGATCTTTTAAAATCATATTCTTATTGTGTTGTAAATCCATTGTGGAATTGATTGGGAAACCCCTGTTGATGTGATTACAAAAGGGTGGGTTTTGAAATTGGGGATTTTGTTAAATAAATGTTTCCTTGGAAATTTTAGCATTAAGGCGTGGTCAATGTTCATGTTTATGTTTATATGGGATGAGTATTGGTCATATGTACCAATATAAAATGATAATAATTTATGATGGGTAATGGTTGAAAGTACCACCATCAAATAATGATAATTTGGGAGAGATCATGTTCGGACGTACCAACATCAAGTTTGTCACCAAGTGATGGCTTGGTGAAATAATGACTCACCACTCACGATAATAGGGGGGTCCATGGTTAAGTTTATTGTGCATGTGCATGGGTGTGAAATTTTATGGATATGCCAATGAAAAATAAATTGTTTTAAAATATTTATCTTAATGATTTATTATAAAGGATCTGTTTATAGATTGAGATATTTTTCTTATCTGCTTCTATCATGATTTATTAAATGTGTTGATCTGTACTTTTCCTTATGGCATGTTATGGGAAGTATTTAGGAAAATTCTACCAAGGGTTATACTCACGCCCTACTTTGGAACATTTATATGTTTGAATATTTCATCTACTGATATACAAGTAATGGTCATGTTTTACACTTCTCTTGCAGCGTTCCTTGACATCATGGTTTGGTTACTAAAATCAGAGCTAGGGAGTGTCTGTATATTGGTCTGTAATGGTGAAAATTTGGTACCAATGTCTTTCTACTTAGATTCTCAGCATTGTAATTTTATTTCTTTTCCGCTTTACTCTGATGTTGTTCTAGATTGGTATTATATTGAGTTATGTGGTTTATTCTCTTGAATAATTTAGTTGATCTTGGATAGTGTTTATATATTGACAGGTGGTGTGTTATTTAGGGAAAATATTCCCCCAATTCCCTCTAATTACCTTGGAATTTAATGCTAGTTTTTGGTGTCTTGGTATGTCACCTAAGGCCAGTACCACTTCGACTCTTCTCAAGCCAATGAGGATGGGAAGAGTCTTACAAATACTTTATGTAGGTATACCTAGGAAAGTTGGAGACTGCCTCACACAGGTGGTACCTAGATGAGTTGGAGGCTCCCTTGCACAGGTGATATCTGGGCGAAGAACAACCTGAGAAACCAAACTTGTAAGAGACCTTTCCTGGACCTCCAAGGGTATCCTCAGGTGCCTCTGGAAGTGTCTCGTGCAGGTATGAGCTTGGGAAGGGGACTTTTCCATAGTATTATTAGGTTATGATGAAGTCACTCCTCACACAGGTCTTTGATGTTTTAGGTCTTAGAGGAACTATAATCCTTAGAATCTTGTTAATTCCTTCTTCTTTTGGGGCATGGATAACTACCTGGGGGGTTTTGAGGACCTGAGTGAAAGACTATGGTGAGAAGAGCTTCAATAGGTTTCCTCGGGCTTTCATTTTTACAAATAAGGATCCCTAGGGCCCTATTTATAGGAAATATTAGGCCTTGGGTGAATTAGGAATTTTGTTCTGGTAACTCGCTTAGGTCTTTGATGTAGGTGTGACCTACATAAGGTTTAGACCTGTGTGAGTGTGGACTTGCATGATGAAGCTAGCCACATAGGTTAGACTTGCATGATGATGTATTTTGATCATTTCATAATGAATCTAGGAACCCAAGTTTTACTTGTTTGAGGATACAAGTCGGTCCTTGCATGATGAAGTTGGGTGTACATGTTATATTTACATGATGACAGAGGTTGGGCCTTGCATGAGATCACTTGGGTGAACACATGAATTTTTTTATTCCTCTTAGTTATTTATTACTTGATATGTTTTCCTTTGAAATTTATAATCCTCATTTAAAATAGGAGTATAAAAAATTAACCATTTTCACTTATGTCATAAATTACCATAGCCCAGTTAAATCCACAGGATAAACCTCCCTCGTTAACTCCCTTCTTCTTACCTTTAAATATAAGAACATTACACAATGTGTTGGAGAGATATATTAGGCTCACCCATCATAATCAATAATATAAAAACATTTTAAATGAATATAACATACAGAATCTTATATTTTCATCATAAAACTTTTAAAAACAACTTAAATTCCTTTATAACTTGATTTACCCATGGAAAAGAAACAGGTATCATGATAATCTCTTTAAAAAAATAAATGTAATCCATCCATAGAAAGAAGATAGATGGTATCATAATATCATATTCCTAGTGAAGTAGAGGAATCATTAAAGGATGTTAACTTATATAAAAACACATTTAAAAGAACATTTAAAAAATTTATTTGAAAATAGTGGAAAATAACCTTTTATTTAAGTACATTTTTTTAACTGGTCGTGGTCAAGAAAATTTTTATTAAACAAAAGAAAACCTCTTTTAACTGGGTAAAGGGGAACCCATTACATGGAATGTAGGCCCATGGGAACAAAGTATCAAGGAACATAGCCCAAAATCCCAAGGAATATAGTCCTAAACTATCCTAAAGGCCCAACGGATCACCCGTGCCTAATTCAACACCGTTACCCAACCCTTTCCTATAATCACTCGAGCCTACCAGCCCTACCAATGTTCTCCTACACTCCCACCACCGGAGTTCTCCCGCCTAGCCCATGTATAGCTCTCCAGCATCTGTACCCTCTCAAAGCTTTCCATCGGTCCACTTTTGACCCTGTTCATCTACACCACCAGTGTCTCTCCCACCGTCGTCCCTGTGAACCCTCACCATTGGCGTCACCCAGCACACATGCACCTAGTCCACCCACTGGTGTCATATCCATGCAAAGATTTACCAACCATTAGAATCACCACCATGAAAATATATTTACACTATATACGTGAAAAAGATCCCCCAAATAATATTTTTGTGAAAAATATGCTATGGGAAGGAGTTGAACACCTGACCCCTTTCCCATGAGATGATGTAGATAAACACATGTCACGAACTGACCTGCACCCCATTGGCACAATACCTTTAAAAACTAAAAAATCCCAAAATATTGAGATTTTTTTGAAAATTAACATGGAAACTTATAAAGTAATCCCCAAAGAAAATAATACTTATGATTATGGGAAAAGAGGTTGAGTCATGTATATTAAAAAACATTCCTTTCACACTTTGGTAAAGAATGTGAAAATATGTTGTACAAGAAATTTTTAAAAGATTATTTTTAATCTATTTTATAAAAATAAATATGAAAATAAAAATAATTTTTAAAAAATAATTGTATTATAGTAAAGAAATTATTAAAAACATTTTTGAAAACATGGAGATGGAAGAGAAAATATTTTTGGTTAAAAGGAGAAATAAGGCTGTTTTTTTTTAAAATTTTGATCTTCAAGAGTACCAAAGAGTGAAAAATGAAGTTAAACTATGAAAACCTTATAAATAATTAGATAATAATAAAATATATTTGGTTCAATAAAATAGATTCATATAATTTCATCTAAAGGAACTTTGAACATAAATAATCTTGGAATAAAATGAGACTGTAACATAAAATCTTTACCGCTTTAGTAACTTTCGAATCAAAATCCATTAGAATTAATAATGTGATATATATATATATAAATAAAAATAATTTCATGAAGTAAAATTTCAAAATCCATCCATGGGGGATTAAGTATACCATATAAAGAAATCATGGTTCACGACATTGATCATGTCTCAAGAAAATAAGATTGAGACAAATAAAACCCAAAAAAAGATCATAAAATTTAAAGTGATAATTAATCCATAAAGTGGTTATGTAGACATGTTTAAATCCACATAAAAAAAGTTTAAATACAACACAATACAAATTTTATATTAATTTTCACACATTCATGGCATAACAATGTAAAGACCCGTAAATTTCAAGGAATTTTTTTTTAATTTTCTTTGGAATTTTACAAGAGCGCAGTTTCTGACGGCACCTGATTCCGAGGCCCGGTGTGCCCGGAATCATTTTCCGAAGTTTGGATTGGGTATGTTTAGTGAACAGACGAGCGGGTTTTTCTAACTTTTGAACCGGTGCTAGGAATCGAATTCTGAGGGCACCGATGAAATCGCAGCGCCGATATTCGCCTAGAAACGCCTCTTCCGGAGTTGCGTCTTCTCGGGTGTGGTTTTTAATTTTCGGTCTTAAAGTTAAGAAATAAAATAATTTTTCGACAACTTTATTTTATTTCACTTAAGCCACTTGGAAGCCACTTGAAGCCACTTAAAAGCGGCTTAAACTGAGTTGATCCGGATAGGATGCTATCCAGGAAATATCCTACCCCCTCGGTAGGATATTTGTGAGGTGAGGCCCACACGAGCCCCGCCGTTTCTTTCTGCTAAGTAACGCACCCACGAAAACCCGTCATTATGAATGTCAACTGACTCGTTTTCTTAATTTCTTAACAGACCATTTAATTGGGCGGTTTATTTCGAAAATTAAATGAGCTGTTTCTTTTGTTGAATTAATTCAACGAATTGATGGGTCGTTACTTCCCCTTTTTCGTGTGTTGGCATAACAATAAAATAAGACCAACCAGTCTTTTGAAAGTTTGCGCGTTGAGAGGATTTGACAGAATCCTTGTATCTTCTTTCTCCTTTGTGAAGAACGCGAAGAACGCAAAGAACGTGAAGAACGCCGTCATCCGCGGAAATCGACGACGCTCTAATCCGAGACGTTCTTCCCCGCCCCGATCTCCGATCACCAGCCGTTTGAGGTGAGTGATTTCGGGTTCCTTCTAAAAGTTCTTTGTGGTTTAAAATGAAACACAGATTTAATTATTTATAATTAAAATCTGTTGTTTCTTGGTCCGTCGAGTTCGTCGACGCAACGCCGGATTCTACGACGACGCGACGCCCTTCCGCGACGACGCGGTGATCTCCACCTTCCGCGACGAGCGATTTCGCGAAGAACGCTCACGCGCGATGACTGCGAGGTAGGGATTGATTTTGGAAATTACCCCCCCTTTTTATTATTCCCGTAAATGTTTCTTTAAAAAGTTAAAGAACCGGATTACGAACAATTTTAATTTTATTAAAATTGTTGTTTCCTGTGTGGAATAAAAATTCTCCCGTTGTTTACATCTAACGCGGAGGGTGCGGGCCAAACTAACACGGCCTGACGACCCTCCGCCGTTCTTCGTTCTTGTGCGGATTTGACGGGTGACGACGGAACGTGCTGCAACGGATGTTTGATGATTCCGCAGTGAAGAACGAGTCCCGGGAGGAGCAGCGGCGCAGACGGGAACAAAATCGGGCCACCAGAGCGACTCCGGCGGCCCGCGGAAGTCGGCGGCGCCGGCACCCGGAGGCGGCGGCGCCCGGCGCGCCGCCGGACGAGACCGCCGCGGAACCGGCCGCGGCGGCGGCGCTCGCGGGACGCGGCTGAAGCGCGTCCGGTCGCCAGGGAGACACCCCGCGGTTGTCGCGGGGGTGTCACGCGGGGGGCAGCGGCTCCCCCCCGCATCACTCGGGACGCGGCTTCAGCCGTGTCCGGTTGTCTGGCCGACACCCCGCGGGTGCCGCGGGGGTGTCACGCGGGGCGGCGGCTCCCCCCGCGTCGGCCGCTCGGCCAAGCCGAGCGGGACCGGCCCTGGTCGAGCCAGACCGGTCAGACCGGGTCAGACCGGGTCGGACTGGGTTCGGCCGACCCAGGGCGGGTCGGGCCGGGTCGGCCCGGGCCCGGACCCCCCCGTCTTCGGACGTTTTCGTTCAAACGCCCGTAACTTGAGCTACGGGCCTCCAAACGACTCTCTGTTAGCGGCAACGCGATCCTTGGATCAAGACGGTCGTTTTGGTATATTGCACTCAAGGTTTCAAAATACTTTGAGTTCGCCCGGGTTGGTTCGTACACGAAACCAACCGGGCCTTCGGAGCGGAAACGCTCATATCTTGAGCCACGGACGTCTGATTGACGTGCCGTCAGCTTTGTTGTTTTCCTCTAAGTGAGGCGGATCTTTTGGCATACTCCGTCCGAGGTTTGGATGCAGGTGGAGTACGGTCGGGTTGGTTTTGCCTTAAAAACCAACCGGGCCCCTGGGACGAAAAAGCCAATAACTCTCAGACCGGGTGTCCGATTGACGTGCCATCCGCGACGTTGAGTTCCTGTTGACGATACGGAACTTTTGGATACATCAACTTCGGAATTTGTGTCAGTTTATGTATTAGACTCTCGGCTTGTGGAGCGGATCCTCCCGAACGAGTTTGCTGTGTGCGGGAACCCTAGAGCTGGCTGTGACTGCTTCTTCGACAGCGACGACTGTGCAGAGATCCTCAGTGGACTCCGACGACGACCGTGCAGAGATCCTCAGTGAACTACGGCGATGACTGTGCATAGATCCTCAGTGGACTACGGCGATGACTGTGCAGAGATCCTCAGTGGACTGCGACGACTACAGCACTCA